>JAIUCV010000074.1:6168317-7401981 GCA_026724425.1 Erythrophleum ivorense
TTTATATGATTTTGTATAATGTTTATACTGTGTTTACATGCAATATCTGATGCCATATATGTTTCAACTCTTTTTAGCTATATACACGATCGAGTTTCAGAAGAGAGGCCTTCCGCATGATCACATAGTTCTGTTCATTCGAGCGGATCACAAACTACCAACGGGAGATGACATCGACAGGATTATTTCTGCTGAGATACCGGATAAAGAGCTAGATCCTCACCTTTATGAAGTCGTTTCTGATGTAATGATACATGGTCCTTGTGGTAAAGTAAACCGCCGGAGTGTGTGCATGGTCGATGGGAAGTGTAGCAAATTTTTTCCGAAACCATTCAGTCAAGTGACAAAAATCGATGACATTGGGTATCCTATATACAGGAGGCGAGAAGATGGGCGATATGTTGCTAAAAACAATTACAAGTGTGATAACCGATACGTTGTGCCGTATAACGAGTATTTAACACATCGATATCGAGCTCATATTAACGTCGAGTGGTGTGTGCAGTCGCGTTCAGTGAAATATCTTTTCAAGTACATTCACAAGGGTGGTGATTATGTCAGGGCATCAGTTGGTGTTGAAAACGAAGAAGATGAGATCAAGAAGCATTTTAGTTGCAGGTACTTGTGTTTTGCTAGATTTATTTGCAAGTTACATATGATATACTTGCTATTATTAACACGTGTAATGTGTCGGAATTTGTTATTGATACATCGCACCTTGTGAGGCTGTTTGGCGGATTCTAGGTTTTCCGATTCATTATCGATCTGCTTCGGTGGTGAAACTCCCAATTTATCTCGAAGATCAAGAAATGGTGATTTTCAACGAGGATGATCCGCCGGAAAAGGTTATGGAGCGTGTGACATCTGGAACTACTAAGTTCATCGCTTGGATGCAGTGTAACGAAGTTCATGAAATCGCAAAGACTCTAACCTATGCTTAAATTCCTACTCATTTTGTCTGGAAGCCGACAGAGAAAATATGGAAACCAAGGACCCGCAGAAAAGTTATTGGAAGGATTACTTACGTGCCCATGTCTGCAGGTGAAGCTTACTATCTGAGAATCTTGCTCAATATTGTTAAAGGCCCGGTTTCGTTTCATTGTATTAAGACGGTGAAAGGTGTCACATACACAACGTTTAAAGAAGCTTGCTATGCACTCGGCCTATTGGACGATGACAAAGAATACATCGACGTTATACGAGAGGCGGACAGATGGGTACTCGCTCCAAGTATTCGAAGATTGTTTGTAATAATGCTCACGACGAACAGTATTGCATTTCCTGAGAAGGTTTGGGAAGCAACGTGGAAGATTTTATCGTCAGATATGTTAGCAAAACACTGGGCTGCCAACAATAATTGAAACAACCAGGCTTTTTTTTTTTTATATACTTAAACAATTCTAGCGGAAGTCTTAAAATAAATAATTCAATAAATCATAAATTCAATTCAACAACAGAAGTCAATAATCAAATAAATCAAATATCAAATAATTCTAACAACTTAAGCAAAAGGAATAAAACATAAATCCTATCATCCTCTTCTTCGGCATTGATTCCGCGCTTAAACATTTCTACTACCTGCATCACATGAAAGGAGATGCGTAAGTATTATCATAAATACTTAGTGAGACGATCACTCTGCCCACGGGCCATTTACGCAATTTCCAGATATATAATTAAAGTCTTTTAAATAATTTCCACAATTATTAAATATTTTTCCACCATTAAAATAATTCCAAATAATTATTAAATAATTCTCATAATTAAATAATAATCTTAATTAATTATTAATCCGAAAATAATTAATTAAACCATTTCAATAACCATTAAAACCAATTAATTCCTTTAAACCGGATTAAACCAATTTTAATTCAATTTCCAATTAATTCCAATTTTCAATCGATTAACCATCCTGAACCAGCATTGGTGTCGACCGACACCAAACTTGGTGTCGATCGACACCCGCTCGACAGGGCGACACGAGAAGCAATGAAACACACAGAAAACACCAAATTATCACAATCATCAATCCAACACGATTCAACACCACAATCAACACATACACATCACGAAAAACAACAGAAACTCATCTATTCATTCATCTAATAACCTAAATCCAGAAATCCCGAGCCCACAGTCACGCACTCACCTTGGATTTGGATTGAAAGGGAGAAAGAAGGATGAACAAGGAAGAACCACAGCAAAACACCTCAGAAACTTCACCAATCTCCTCAAAAACTCCCAAAATCGCCTAGAACACTTTCTGTCTCGAAAAACGAGCCTTCCCAGCGGCTGCTCGACTTATAAAACGCGACTTAGGGTTTCTGACCCAAACCGACTCGAATCCAGCGACTTAAATCAAACCGGAAATTCGATTTCGGACCGGTGTCGATCGACACCACCTTGGTGTCGCTCGACACCCCACGAAAAACTCCATTCTTTGGTTTACGGATGTTACAATAATAATCGTAGTAAGTTCTGGATAATTTAGAAAGCTCATATGTATTATGATATAGATTAATGATTATACACGATAATAAACCCTAAACATCTATTAATGGACAGGTCTAAGGCTGACTGAGGAACAGGAGAAAAATAATGCTTTGGTTGAGATAGAGTCTCTTATGCACCTAGGTGGAAGTTCGCTCGAAAATTTTTCGCTTATGCCGTTTCTTGATGATTGCGTAATCGATTCATGTCCAAATCCTCTCATTCGTGACGAGCGAAGCTATGTCCGTGCTAAACAACAAGAGAAGCATGATCGGTTAATAACAACTATAACGACTGAGCAGAGATCGATATACGATGAAATTTTGAATGCTGTTGCGTCGAACTCTGGAGGAATGTTCTTCGTTTATGGATCTGGAGGTACAGGGAAAACGTATTTGTGGAGTCTTCTCAGAACTTTTCTGCGATCGAGAGGTGATATTGTTCTCAATGTTGCATCGAGTGGTATTGCTGCATTGTTATTGGAAGGAGGACGTACAGCACATTCGCGATTTGCAATCCCTATCGTGGTGAACAAGACTTCTACATGTATGATAAGTGGAGGTATGCATCTTGCCGGGCTCATAGAAGAAGCTAAACTCATAATATGGGATGAGGCATTGATGATGAGTAAAGATTGTTTCGAAACGCTTGACAGAACGATGCGAGACATATTAAAATGTGATAAACCATTCGGCGGCAAGGTTATCGTATTTGGTGGTGATTTCAGACAGATATTGCCTGTGATCACCGGTGCTGGCAGAGTAGAGATAGTTTTGGCCACTTTAAATTCTTCTACACTCTGGTCTACGTGCAAGCTGTTGCGTCTTACACAAAACATGCGGCTTATCCCTGGGGACAATAGTCGTGAGATGGTCGAACTTGCCAAGTTTTCGAAATGGATTTTAGATATCGGGGATGGGAATATAAATTCGCACGATAGCGGCGAGAGTGAGATCGATATTCCGGAAGATTTGCTGATCACCGACTGTGAGGATCCTGTTAACGCTATCGTGACTGCAGTTTACGGTCAATCTTTCTCCACTAAGACTGATCCTAAGTTTTCCAAGACCGATGTTGGGGTCAGATTCCACCCCGAGACATCGTCATTTGGATTGGGCAAATGGGGGAAGATCGAGCTGAACCGCATCAAACCGAAGGCCAGCCGGAAACTTCTCGATGGGCCGAACCAACATCCGACGGAGCGATTCGAGCCGAGGCCCATCAAAGACTTTCCTTAAACTGAAGTCGGTGCGAGCCACAGAGGAAAGTTTACATTTTTGTGGAGTCGGCGCGAGCAGAAAAGGAAAGTTTACATTTTTGCGTAAAGTCGGTTGTAAAAGTCGGTTCCTATTCTCTTATAAATAGGAACCGATAGTCATTATTTGAGGCATCACTTTTCACACAGAAAAAGGCACACGCCACACATATTGTAGCTCGCATAACAGCTAATAAAATAACCATCATTTGGATCGATCCTTGTGTTTACTTACGAAATTCTCGGCTCTCCCTAAAAACACTAAAAGTATCGTAGTGCAGTTTAGGCTCGCACAATTTGGCGCTAGAAGGAGGGGGAGAATTTGAGACTAGAAAACACAAGAGCTCGACGAGATGACTGACGGAGAATTGAACAGATCCACACCAACCGGTTTGCATAACGGGGACAGCGAGACAACAGTTCAGACGGAAGCGGAAAAGATCGCTGCCCTTCAGAAGCAGACCGAAGAGCAAGAGGTTTTGAACAGCTCGTTGACGCAAGAGCTCGCAACCTAGCGAGCCCAACTAAAAGAGAAAGAAGCACGAGGTGTCGCGCGACGTAAAAATTCCTATCCAAAAAATCTGGCTTTCGACTCCCAGGCTGACGAAGTGGATGGAGAAGAAGAGGACGACGTGGAAGAAACCCCGGAATGAGAGGAAACAGAATCCGAATCAGATGGTTCGCCACCGCCACTTTAGAAGAAGAAGAAGCAAAACCAAGTCAAGAGCGCGCCGCCAACCAAACCAATACGAATTAACTTAGGAGATCCGCTCCCCAGCGAAATCACTCCCGAGGCGCTGACCAAAGCCCTGAGGCAGATAATGTTGGAAAGCAAAGGAACTGATAAGGCGACGGGGCAGGAAACCGGCGATTCACCAAGCTCAGATCCTGCGGAGCTCGCCGAAGCGGTATCACGTCTCTTGTTGGAAACACGAACCCAAAAGCAATCGCCCCGAGGCGTGAGTACGGCAAGAAAAGGCAAGGGTCAAAGCACGAGTCGCGACGAATTGGCCGAGATTCGAACTCGTCTTGAAAAATCCGACAACGAGGCCAAATTACTTCGATCACAGATCCACAGGGCACTCAGCTCGGCACCAGAAATTGCTCAGATATGCGAAGACGCCGAACACACTCCTTTCTCGGCGAAAGTGATGGGCGCCAGAATAATGGATCCCGGAAAACTTAGCATTCAGAATTACGACGGTTCGACCAACCCGAAAGATCACATCAACGCATTTCGGGTCGCCTTGAGTCGAGCCAAATTCCGAAACGCAGAAGAGAAAGATGCCGGCTTCTGCCTCCTATTTGCTGAGTACCTGAAGGGCCCGGGTCTGGACTGGTTCCTAAGTCTCGAGCGAAATTCGATTGAAAACTTCCAGCAGTTGACAGCTTTCTTTCTTAAGCAGTATTCCATGTTCATCGAGAAGTCGGCCTCGGTGATTAATCTATGGAACATGTTGCAAGGCGAAGGCGAGTCGCTTCGCAGTTTCATGGAACGCTTTAAAACCACCATGTCAAAAGCCGGGGCGGTCAACGACGAGATCGCCATAGATTCTCTGAAAAAGGGATTAGGCGTCAAATCGGAGTTTCAGAAGGAGCTCGCGTACAACAAACCCAAGTCGATCGCCGATGCCATCCACCGATCTGTCGTGTTCATCGAAGAAGAGGAAGATATGAAGTTGCTAGCCGCCTCGCATCCTACATTGAAGACAGCCACCAAACAACCGCCTAACCCGCCGATAGCTCATCAGCAGCCGAATCAGCATCCCAATCACCTCAGCCATCGGCGCGGAAAGAACAGTTACATCCATCACGAAGGGCCAAACTTCTCCGGATCGCATAACTATCAGATCGGAACGGGCCAACAGACAGGCGGCACGAGCCAAGCAGGCGCCGGAAGGGGGCGAGGATCGAAAAACTACGTTTGGACAAGGAACCAAAATCCCGCGCCACAAGACGAGAAGGTTTATTGCGAATTCCATCAATGCTACGGCCATTCGACAGAGAGATGCCGCCATCTCGGAGCAGAACTCGCAAGAAAATTACTTAGCGGTGAATTGAAAGGCGATCTAAAGCTTGAACCTGGAGCGTCCCGAGCCAAGAGAACGACCGGAACAATCAGATCGACAACCGGGTCAACCAGTGGATCGACCGAAACGCGGGAGACGCGATGATTCGGACGAACCATCGGGATCACGACAAAAAATCTACCTCATATTGGGCGGCTCGCAATATTGTCAGGATACGGTGACATCGATCAAAGCCTTTCAACGGCGAACCGACGCAGCGGTTATCTGGTATGGACCACCCAAAATCCCAAACGTCGAGATCACTTTCACGGAAAATGAAGTCGTCGGGATCGATAGGCCGCATGATGATCCGCTCGTAATCATGCTTGCCGTCGGTAATTACGACATAGCTCGGGTCCTGATCGACACAGGAAGCACAGTCGATATAATCTACAAGAGCACGTTGATAAAAATGGGAATCGATCCGAACGACGTAAAGACGACGCCAAAGCCATTGACCGGGTTCGGGGGCGAGACGACGATGTCCATGGGAAGTATCATACTCCCAGTCGAAGCTGGAGGGATTACAAAGATGGTGAACTTTTCCGTCTCGGATAATCCTCCGATCTACAATATCATCATGGGCACTCCTTGGATAAATTCGATGCGAGCCGTGCCATCTACTTACCACCTTTGTCTCAAATTTCCCACTCCGACAGGAGTCAAGACCATCCTCGGCTCGCAGAAAGATTCGAGAATCTGTTTCATGACGGAACACAAACGCCGCAACCCGTTACCCAAACCGACTCCAGAGGAGAACCGAAAGAAGGTTAAGACGAACCGAGAATCAGCGAACGGTTTAGCCAATCTCTTATAGCAATTACAGATCACCGGCGAGATCGAGCCGCCCAAAAAGAAAGCCGCCAAAAACAAGGCAGCGAGAGAGAAAGCAGGCAAAAATGAGGATCCCGTCATCGAAGAACCAAGCTGTGAAGCAGTA
The DNA here is from genome assembly GCA_026724425.1 of Erythrophleum ivorense. Taxonomy (NCBI): domain Eukaryota; kingdom Viridiplantae; phylum Streptophyta; class Magnoliopsida; order Fabales; family Fabaceae; genus Erythrophleum; species Erythrophleum ivorense. The sequence goes on from JAIUCV010000074.1 coordinate 6,175,072, forward strand.
ATATCCGTCTGCATAGACGAGCAGAACCCAGAAAGGTGTGTGGAGATCGGAGCAAACCTAAACGAGACAATAAGAGAGGAATTGATCTCCTTTTTGAAAGAAAACGTCAACACCTTCGCTTGGACAGCCGAGGATATGCCGGGGATAGATATCAACATCGCCTGCCACGAGCTGAATGTCGACCCGACGTTCAAACCGGTGAAACAGAAGCGAAGAAGATTGGGGCATGAGCGGTTAAAGGCAGTAAACGACGAGGAGGAACGCCTCTCAGGCTATAATCAGATCCGGATGCACCCCGACGACAGAGAAAAGACGGCGTTCCAAACAGAGCGAGGCATCTATTGCTACAAAGTCATGCCGTTCGGACTCAAGAATGCGGGAGCGACATACCAACGGCTCGTGAACAAGATGTTTGCCTCGCAGCTTGGGAAGACGATGGAAGTTTATATCGACGATATGCTGGTGAAATCTCTGAAAAAGAAAGAACATGTGGCACATCTCCGCGACTGCTTCGAGCAGCTGAACTCACACGATATGAAGCTAAATCCAACGAAGTGTCGGTTCGCTGTAACATCCGGAGAATTCTTGGGATATCTGGTTACCTACAGAGGCATCGAAGCTAACCCGAGGCAGATCCAGGCTCTAATCAGAATGAAGTCGCCGGAGACGAAGAAGGAAATACAGCAACTAACCGGACGTGTCGCCGCGCTCAACCGTTTCATTTCACGGTCCACGGATAAGTGTCTCCCTTTCTACGACACTTTGCGAGGAAACAAGAAGTTCGAGTGGACAGCGAAGTGTGAGGAGGCTTTCCGCGAGCTGAAGTTGTAACTAGCGAACCCACCAATACTGGCGAAACCAGAAGAAGGAGAGCCATTATATCTATACATCGCCGTATCGGTAACAGCAGTCAGTGGAGTCCTGGTTCGCGAAGACCGAGGAATCCAGAAACCCGTTTTCTATGTAAGCCAAAGTTTGACTGACGCAGAGACAAGGTACCCCCAGACCGAGAAACTTGCACTAGCAGTCGTAGTGGCGGCCCGCAAATTACGCCCGTATTTCCAGTCTCACACGATCGTAGTTCTAACGGCTCTACCATTAAGAACGATCATGCACAGCCCGAGCCAATCCGGGAGATTAGCCAAGTGGGCGATCGAGCTGAGTGAATACGATATCGAATACCGAAGCAGGACAAGCGCGAAGTCACAGGTGTTGGCTGACTTTCTCATCGAGCTGCCTATCGGTTCCAGCGAAGAACCAGACCAACCCACCACCTGGCTGTTACACGTCGATGGCGCGTCATCAAAGCAAGGCGCCGGAGTCGGAATTCGACTCGCCTCGCCAACAGGCGAAATCCTAGAGCAATCGCTTCGCCTCAATTTCGGTGCGTCGAATAATGAAGCAGAATACGAAGCCCTGATAGCAGGGCTAAGGCTGGCACTTGGAATCGGAGCCCAAGATATACGCGCCTATTGTGATTCTCAGCTCGTCGCGAATCAATTCAGCGGAGAATACGCCACTAAGGACGAAAGGATGGAAGCATATCTCGGGGTCGTCAAGAACCTGGCCGGACAATTCAGCAAATTCTCCTTGGAACGAATCCCGCGAGGCGAGAATACTCAAGCCGATGCCTTGGCATCGCTGGCCTCGACCTCCGATCCGGACCTAAAAAGGATAATCCCGGTGGAGTTCATCGAGCGCCCTAGCATCGATGTGGGTAAACCAGAAGTTCTGATGACAATAATCGAAGACGAACCTGAAGATGCTGGCAAACCCATTGGAAATCAACCCACGGCAATGGAGATAGACGACAACGCGGAGTATGGGTGCGACCAGGACTGGCTGGGTCCGATCCGCCTCTACATAGCAGATGGTGAGGTCCCGGCAGACAAATGGGCGGCTCACAAACTGAAAGCTCAAGCGGCTCGTTATATTCTGATCAGAGACGCCGTGTTCAGATGGAGGCTATCCGGCCCATTACTCAACTGCGTGGAAGGAAAAGACGAGCGAAAAATAATGGAAGAAGTCCATAGCGGCTCGTGTGGAAATCACTCTGGTGGGCGAGCCTTAGCTATCAAAATTAAACGACACGGATACTTTTGGCCAACAATGATCAGCGATTGCGAAAAATTCACAAGGAAATGCGAAAAATGCCAACGACACGCGCCCACGATACATCAACCGGCCGAGCTGTTATCTTCCATCTCCGCACCTTATCCATTCATGAAGTGGTCAATGGATATCGTCGGGCCGCTGCATAAGTCGAAGCAGAAGAGATTCTTATTGGTCCTAACCGATTACTTCTCCAAATGGGTCGAAGCAGAGTCATATGCAAGTATCAAAGATACCCAGGTCGAGCAGTTCATATGGAAAAACATCATATGTCGGCACGGCGTCCCTCACGAGATCGTTACCGACAACAGTTCGCAGTTTATATCAGCAAAGTTCCAAAAATTCTGCGACAAATGGAAGATCCGTCTCAGCAAATCAACGCCTCGATACCCTCAGGGGAACGGTCAAGCTGAGGCGACCAACAAGACAATCCTGGACGGCCTCAAGAAACGACTCGACGAAAAGAAGGGTCGTTGGGCGGACGAACTTGAAGGGGTACTTTGGTCACATCGAACGACTCCGAAGCGAGCCACGGGCGAAACCCCATTCGCACTTGTTTACGGAACAGAGTGCCTCATTCCCCCCGAAGTGCATTTTCCCGGAGTACGCCGATGGTTGTTACCAGAACAAGCAGACTGCAACCATATGATGATGCTGGACGAGCTGGATTTGATCAACGAACGGCGTGACCAAGCACTTATCAGGATCCAGAACTATCAACAATCTGCGGCTAAGTACTACAACTCTAGTGTCCGAGCCAGAAGATTCAGAACAGGAGACCTAGTTCTCAGAAAAGTTTTCCAAAACACCGCAGAGAGAAACGCTGGAAAGCTGGGTGCGAATTGGGAAGGTCCTTACAAGATCACCGAAACAGTTCGCCCGGGAGCTTATCGGCTCGAAAACATGGCTGGCGAAGCAATACCGAAGCCATGGAACGTTATGCATTTCAAGAAGTACTACCAATAAGGCGCGAGGCGCCATCACCTAGAACTACGCGTGACTTGATCCCCGAGAGGGGTACATAGGCAGTTCACTTTCGAGTGGATTCAGTTGCCCCCCTCAAAAAAAAAGGGAGGGGGGAGTGGGGTACGTGGTTATACACTCCCATTCAAATGCAACACGGTTCGCCGTTAAACGCATTCTATCTTCGCTAACACGGTTTACCGTTAACGCACCCTCAAAATCCTTGTAACACGGTTCGCCGTTAACATAAGTCGAACGGTGAACTTTCCGTCTGTTACGCGGCTCGCCGCTAAACACAACGATGAATAAAATTCACACATCAATTCTCTTAAACAGTTCGCTGTTAATATCTCGATAAAAACTCATAAACTGCCCCGAGCCGAATGTTGTTGGCCGTAACATTCGATCATCTCAAACATCTTATTACACTCTCACGCGCGCGCTATACAAATATGATCAAAATCGTTTATTCCGACCCGTTAATCACTAATAGATGAGGACACGGCAAAAACTGGAATAAATCGATCAGAAACCCAACATAAACGCTTCGCAGCAACGTTGGTCTAATTTAATTCGTCGCTATTTCGACCCGCGGCTTTCTGATTGAGTTGTCCGCGGCAAAAACCGAAATAAGTTGACAAAAACCCAACATAAACGCTCCGTAGCAACATTGGTCTAATTTGTTATCATCATTATTCCAAATCGCAGCTCGCAAAACGATGGGTTCGCGGTAAACGGGGGTAAGTTGACCAAGCCCAATATATTAAACATTTCGCGGAAAACATTGGTATAATACTAAGACGCCTCGCAGACATATTTGTTTCGACTGGCAAGCATTTCATCAAGCTAAATCGTTCGATCAGATAACGGTTCGATTAAATGTATCCTAAAAAGTCTGTGGATAAAGCCGTCCAGGCACTAAGTACAAAAAAAAATAAAAGCCATCAAGGCAGCATATAAAAACAAATTATTTGAGAGTTTAGTTGGGGGTTTGGTTCGACGATGCTTAAACGTCGGGCACGGATTTCCCGGCAACATCCTCCGGCCTCGAAACCGCCTCGTCAACTTTATCAGGAACGCCCAGGACTTCGGCTGCGACTTTCTCAGAAGCCTCCAGAGCTCGGCTCGATGCCTCCAGGATATCAGATGGGGCTTTCTCAACCAGACCTTCGGTTCTGGGAGGCAGTCCGCTAGCTTGAGCAGGATTTACTGGAACTTGGCTCATCGACTCCAGGGTCGCACCAACCGGCCTTATCTCGGGAATCACCACCGGTTCGACTCCACTCTGAAATACAAGGGACTCTCTATTAGTACCCCATTGATCGACAATACCGAGACCAAGTCGGTCAAGCCGAGTAATAGTTTCGTCTCTAAGGTGTACCTCGGGCGGCTCGACGGGATCCGGAAAGGGAACGAGCTGACCGATTACGTTGGCTAACAGGCCACTAGCCTCTTCAGCGACCCCAGCACGAGGTGTCGCGCGACGTAAAAATTCCTATCCAAAAAATCTGGCTTTCGACTCCCAGGCTGACGAAGTGGATGGAGAAGAAGAGGACGACGTGGAAGAAACCCCGGAATGAGAGGAAACAGAATCCGAATCAGATGGTTCGCCACCGCCACTTTAGAAGAAGAAGAAGCAAAACCAAGTCAAGAGCGCGCCGCCAACCAAACCAATACGAATTAACTTAGGAGATCCGCTCCCCAGCGAAATCACTCCCGAGGCGCTGACCAAAGCCCTGAGGCAGATAATGTTGGAAAGCAAAGGAACTGATAAGGCGACGGGGCAGGAAACCGGCGATTCACCAAGCTCAGATCCTGCGGAGCTCGCCGAAGCGGTATCACGTCTCTTGTTGGAAACACGAACCCAAAAGCAATCGCCCCGAGGCGTGAGTACGGCAAGAAAAGGCAAGGGTCAAAGCACGAGTCGCGACGAATTGGCCGAGATTCGAGCTCGTCTTGAAAAATCCGACAACGAGGCCAAATTACTTCGATCACAGATCCACAGGGCACTCAGCTCGGCACCAGAAATTGCTCAGATATGCGAAGACGCCGAACACACTCCTTTCTCGGCGAAAGTGATGGGCGCCAGAATAATGGATCCCGGAAAACTTAGCATTCAGAATTACGACGGTTCGACCAACCCGAAAGATCACATCAACGCATTTCGGGTCGCCTTGAGTCGAGCCAAATTCCGAAACGCAGAAGAGAAAGATGCCGGCTTCTGCCTCCTATTTGCTGAGTACCTGAAGGGCCCGGGTCTGGACTGGTTCCTAAGTCTCGAGCGAAATTCGATTGAAAACTTCCAGCAGTTGACAGCTTTCTTTCTTAAGCAGTATTCCATGTTCATCGAGAAGTCGGCCTCGGTGATTAATCTATGGAACATGTTGCAAGGCGAAGGCGAGTCGCTTCGCAGTTTCATGGAACGCTTTAAAACCACCATGTCAAAAGCCGGGGCGGTCAACGACGAGATCGCCATAGATTCTCTGAAAAAGGGATTAGGCGTCAAATCGGAGTTTCAGAAGGAGCTCGCGTACAACAAACCCAAGTCGATCGCCGATGCCATCCACCGATCTGTCGTGTTCATCGAAGAAGAGGAAGATATGAAGTTGCTAGCCGCCTCGCATCCTACATTGAAGACAGCCACCAAACAACCGCCTAACCCGCCGATAGCTCATCAGCAGCCGAATCAGCATCCCAATCACCTCAGCCATCGGCGCGGAAAGAACAGTTACATCCATCACGAAGGGCCAAACTTCTCCGGATCGCATAACTATCAGATCGGAACGGGCCAACAGACAGGCGGCACGAGCCAAGCAGGCGCCGGAAGGGGGCGAGGATCGAAAAACTACGTTTGGACAAGGAACCAAAATCCCGCGCCACAAGACGAGAAGGTTTATTGCGAATTCCATCAATGCTACGGCCATTCGACAGAGAGATGCCGCCATCTCGGAGCAGAACTCGCAAGAAAATTACTTAGCGGTGAATTGAAAGGCGATCTAAAGCTTGAACCTGGAGCGTCCCGAGCCAAGAGAACGACCGGAACAATCAGATCGACAACCGGGTCAACCAGCGGATCGACCGAAACGCGGGAGACGCGATGATTCGGACGAACCATCGGGATCACGACAAAAAATCTACCTCATATTGGGCGGCTCGCAATATTGTCAGGATACGGTGACATCGATCAAAGCCTTTCAACGGCGAACCGACGCAGCGGTTATCTGGTATGGACCACCCAAAATCCCAAACGTCGAGATCACTTTCACGGAAAATGAAGTCGTCGGGATCGATAGGCCGCATGATGATCCGCTCGTAATCATGCTTGCCGTCGGTAATTACGACATAGCTCGGGTCCTGATCGACACAGGAAGCACAGTCGATATAATCTACAAGAGCACGTTGATAAAAATGGGAATCGATCCGAACGACGTAAAGACGACGCCAAAGCCATTGACCGGGTTCGGGGGCGAGACGACGATGTCCATGGGAAGTATCATACTCCCAGTCGAAGCTGGAGGGATTACAAAGATGGTGAACTTTTCCGTCTCGGATAATCCTCCGATCTACAATATCATCATGGGCACTCCTTGGATAAATTCGATGCGAGCCGTGCCATCTACTTACCACCTTTGTCTCAAATTTCCCACTCCGACAGGAGTCAAGACCATCCTCGGCTCGCAGAAAGATTCGAGAATCTGTTTCATGACGGAACACAAACGCCGCAACCCGTTACCCAAACCGACTCCAGAGGAGAACCGAAAGAAGGTTAAGACGAACCGAGAATCAGCGAACGGTTTAGCCAATCTCTTATAGCAATTACAGATCACCGGCGAGATCGAGCCGCCCAAAAAGAAAGCCGCCAAAAACAAGGCAGCGAGAGAGAAAGCAGGCAAAAATGAGGATCCCGTCATCGAAGAACCAAGCTGTGAAGCAGTAATATCCGTCTGCATAGACGAGCAGAACCCAGAAAGGTGTGTGGAGATCGGAGCAAACCTAAACGAGACAATAAGAGAGGAATTGATCTCCTTTTTGAAAGAAAACGTCAACACCTTCGCTTGGACAGCCGAGGATATGCCGGGGATAGATATCAACATCGCCTGCCACGAGCTGAATGTCGACCCGACGTTCAAACCGGTGAAACAGAAGCGAAGAAGATTGGGGCATGAGCGGTTAAAGGCAGTAAACGACGAGGTGGAACGCCTCTCAGGCTATAATCAGATCCGGATGCACCCCGACGACAGAGAAAAGACGGCGTTCCAAACAGAGCGAGGCATCTATTGCTACAAAGTCATGCCGTTCGGACTCAAGAATGCGGGAGCGACATACCAACGGCTCGTGAACAAGATGTTTGCCTCGCAGCTTGGGAAGACGATGGAAGTTTATATCGACGATATGCTGGTGAAATCTCTGAAAAAGAAAGAACATGTGGCACATCTCCGCGACTGCTTCGAGCAGCTGAACTCACACGATATGAAGCTAAATCCAACGAAGTGTCGGTTCGCTGTAACATCCGGAGAATTCTTGGGATATCTGGTTACCTACAGAGGCATCGAAGCTAACCCGAGGCAGATCCAGGCTCTAATCAGAATGAAGTCGCCGGAGACGAAGAAGGAAATACAGCAACTAACCGGACGTGTCGCCGCGCTCAACCGTTTCATTTCACGGTCCACGGATAAGTGTCTCCCTTTCTACGACACTTTGCGAGGAAACAAGAAGTTCGAGTGGACAGCGAAGTGTGAGGAGGCTTTCCGCGAGCTGAAGTTGTAACTAGCGAACCCACCAATACTGGCGAAACCAGAAGAAGGAGAGCCATTATATCTATACATCGCCGTATCGGTAACAGCAGTCAGTGGAGTCCTGGTTCGCGAAGACCGAGGAATCCAGAAACCCGTTTTCTATGTAAGCCAAAGTTTGACTGACGCAGAGACAAGGTACCCCCAGACCGAGAAACTTGCACTAGCAGTCGTAGTGGCGGCCCGCAAATTACGCCCGTATTTCCAGTCTCACACGATCGTAGTTCTAACGGCTCTACCATTAAGAACGATCATGCACAGCCCGAGCCAATCCGGGAGATTAGCCAAGTGGGCGATCGAGCTGAGTGAATACGATATCGAATACCGAAGCAGGACAAGCGCGAAGTCACAGGTGTTGGCTGACTTTCTCATCGAGCTGCCTATCGGTTCCAGCGAAGAACCAGACCAACCCACCACCTGGCTGTTACACGTCGATGGCGCGTCATCAAAGCAAGGCGCCGGAGTCGGAATTCGACTCGCCTCGCCAACAGGCGAAATCCTAAAGCAATCGCTTCGCCTCAATTTCGGTGCGTCGAATAATGAAGCAGAATACGAAGCCCTGATAGCAGGGCTAAGGCTGGCACTTGGAATCGGAGCCCAAGATATACGCGCCTATTGTGATTCTCAGCTCGTCGCGAATCAATTCAGCGGAGAATACGCCACTAAGGACGAAAGGATGGAAGCATATCTCGGGGTCGTCAAGAACCTGGCCGGACAATTCAGCAAATTCTCCTTGGAACGAATCCCGCGAGGCGAGAATACTCAAGCCGATGCCTTGGCATTGCTGGCCTCGACCTCCGATCCGGACCTAAAAAGGATAATCCCGGTGGAGTTCATCGAGCGCCCTAGCATCGATGTGGGTAAACCAGAAGTTCTGATGACAATAATCGAAGACGAACCTGAAGATGCTGGCAAACCCATTGGAAATCAACCCACGGCAATGGAGATAGACGACAACGCGGAGTATGGGTGCGACCAGGACTGGCTGGGTCCGATCCGCCTCTACATAGCAGATGGTGAGGTCCCGGCAGACAAATGGGCGGCTCACAAACTGAAAGCTCAAGCGGCTCGTTATATTCTGATCAGAGACGCCGTGTTCAGATGGAGGCTATCCGGCCCATTACTCAACTGCGTGGAAGGAAAAGACGAGCGAAAAATAATGGAAGAAGTCCATAGCGGCTCGTGTGGAAATCACTCTGGTGGGCGAGCCTTAGCTATCAAAATTAAACGACACGGATACTTTTGGCCAACAATGATCAGCGATTGCGAAAAATTCACAAGGAAATGCGAAAAATGCCAACGACACGCGCCCACGATACATCAACCGGCCGAGCTGTTATCTTCCATCTCCGCACCTTATCCATTCATGAAGTGGTCAATGGATATCGTCGGGCCGCTGCATAAGTCGAAGCAGAAGAGATTCTTATTGGTCCTAACCGATTACTTCTCCAAATGGGTCGAAGCAGAGTCATATGCAAGTATCAAAGATACCCAGGTCGAGCAGTTCATATGGAAAAACATCATATGTCGGCACGGCGTCCCTCACGAGATCGTTACCGACAACAGTTCGCAGTTTATATCAGCAAAGTTCCAAAAATTCTGCGACAAATGGAAGATCCGTCTCAGCAAATCAACGCCTCGATACCCTCAGGGGAACGGTCAAGCTGAGGCGACCAACAAGACAATCCTGGACGGCCTCAAGAAACGACTCGACGAAAAGAAGGGTCGTTGGGCGGACGAACTTGAAGGGGTACTTTGGTCACATCGAACGACTCCGAAGCGAGCCACGGGCGAAACCCCATTCGCACTTGTTTACGGAACAGAGTGCCTCATTCCCCCCGAAGTGCATTTTCCCGGAGTACGCCGATGGTTGTTACCAGAACAAGCAGACTGCAACCATATGATGATGCTGGACGAGCTGGATTTGATCAACGAACGGCGTGACCAAGCACTTATCAGGATCCAGAACTATCAACAATCTGCGGCTAAGTACTACAACTCTAGTGTCCGAGCCAGAAGATTCAGAACAGGAGACCTAGTTCTCAGAAAAGTTTTCCAAAACACCGCAGAGAGAAACGCTGGAAAGCTGGGTGCGAATTGGGAAGGTCCTTACAAGATCACCGAAACAGTTCGCCCGGGAGCTTATCGGCTCGAAAACATGGCTGGCGAAGCAATACCGAAGCCATGGAACGTTATGCATTTCAAGAAGTACTACCAATAAGGCGCGAGGCGCCATCACCTAGAACTACGCGTGACTTGATCCCCGAGAGGGGTACATAGGCAGTTCACTTTCGAGTGGATTCAGTTGCCCCCCTCAAAAAAAAAGGGAGGGGGGAGTGGGGTACGTGGTTATACACTCCCATTCAAATGCAACACGGTTCGCCGTTAAACGCATTCTATCTTCGCTAACACGGTTTACCGTTAACGCACCCTCAAAATCCTTGTAACACGGTTCGCCGTTAACATAAGTCGAACGGTGAACTTTCCGTCTGTTACGCGGCTCGCCGCTAAACACAACGATGAATAAAATTCACACATCAATTCTCTTAAACAGTTCGCTGTTAATATCTCGATAAAAACTCATAAACTGCCCCGAGCCGAATGTTGTTGGCCGTAACATTCGATCATCTCAAACATCTTATTACACTCTCACGCGCGCGCTATACAAATATGATCAAAATCGTTTATTCCGACCCGTTAATCACTAATAGATGAGGACACGGCAAAAACTGGAATAAATCGATCAGAAACCCAACATAAACGCTTCGCAGCAACGTTGGTCTAATTTAATTCGTCGCTATTTCGACCCGCGGCTTTCTGATTGAGTTGTCCGCGGCAAAAACCGAAATAAGTTGACAAAAACCCAACATAAACGCTCCGTAGCAACATTGGTCTAATTTGTTATCATCATTATTCCAAATCGCAGCTCGCAAAACGATGGGTTCGCGGTAAACGGGGGTAAGTTGACCAAGCCCAATATATTAAACATTTCGCGGAAAACATTGGTATAATACTAAGACGCCTCGCAGACATATTTGTTTCGACTGGCAAGCATTTCATCAAGCTAAATCGTTCGATCAGATAACGGTTCGATTAAATGTATCCTAAAAAGTCTGTGGATAAAGCCGTCCAGGCACTAAGTACAAAAAAAAATAAAAGCCATCAAGGCAGCATATAAAAACAAATTATTTGAGAGTTTAGTTGGGGGTTTGGTTCGACGATGCTTAAACGTCGGGCACGGATTTCCCGGCAACATCCTCCGGCCTCGAAACCGCCTCGTCAACTTTATCAGGAACGCCCAGGACTTCGGCTGCGACTTTCTCAGAAGCCTCCAGAGCTCGGCTCGATGCCTCCAGGATATCAGATGGGGCTTTCTCAACCAGACCTTCGGTTCTGGGAGGCAGTCCGCTAGCTTGAGCAGGATTTACTGGAACTTGGCTCATCGACTCCAGGGTCGCACCAACCGGCCTTATCTCGGGAATCACCACCGGTTCGACTCCACTCTGAAATACAAGGGACTCTCTATTAGTACCCCATTGATCGACAATACCGAGACCAAGTCGGTCAAGCCGAGTAATAGTTTCGTCTCTAAGGTGTACCTCGGGCGGCTCGACGGGATCCGGAAAGGGAACGAGCTGACCGATTACGTTGGCTAACAGGCCACTAGCCTCTTCAGCGACCCCAGGATCCGAATCAATAAGCGCCTGGAGATCAGCAAGCTCAATGTCGAGATCCGGCGGATCATCGCCTCGCATGTCGTTGATCAGTTCGACGTTGCCTTCGGCCTGAGCGATGCGCACGGCTCGTTCATGCACTCCCTGGAGTCTCGTCAACCCAGACTTGATCGACTCGAGGAGCTTGGCGTACCGGCTATTCACTCGGCACTTCACTTTTCTAACCTCGTCCAGATAGTTGGCGTCCATGGCTCGCACTTTCTCGTTGAGCTCGCAGATTTTACCATGGAGAGCTTTCATTTTGATGGCATCATCAACGTTTTTGCCGGCCATCTTAGCTGCAGCCTCCCGGTGCTTGACTGATTCGGCCCGCTCCTTGGCCAACTCAGCCTCGAGCTTGGCCGCCTTCTCCTCGGCTTGTTTGGTCTCTATGGCACGCGCCTTCGATTCGACTTCATGCAATCTCTTCAGAGTGTTGGCATGCTTCTGAAGCTCTTCGAGAGCGGCTTGACCCGAGCGAGCCCTTGTTTCATAGCCTTCGACGACCCTGTTGAAAGACTCCGAAAACTAAAATAGAAACGAAAAGCAATTGAGTATATATACGGAAACCTTCCTCACAAAATAAGCGAACGGAAAGAGAACTTACCAAATGAAGACGAGAAGCCGCCTCTTCATACGCTTCCCTCTCCAAAAGCGTATCGGGAGGAGGAAGGCGAACCCCGGGGGTACTCTTGACGAGATAGTTCGCCGCCTCGGTCCTCTGAAGAGAGCGGACCTGAGCAGGATCGACAAAGGAACCGGAAGGAGCATCCCCTTTGGCTTTCTTGGGTGCGCTCTCCTTAAGCCCCTCAACCGCGGCTCTCTTCTTGCTCATCGCCTCAGACGGCTCGCTTGCCGACGGTTCGCCGGCAGGGTTAGAAGCTTTCTTCCGCCCCCGGTTAAGGACTAAGGCGTCCTGGTCCCTCGATGCGTTCGAGCGAGCCGGAGAAGGAGGTCTAGGAGAATTTTTCTTCTTCGAAGTCTTGTTTTTCGCCAAGGCTTCCTAGACCAGCTTGACCGCCTTCCCAACTTCCGTAGGCGGCCTATCACCTGGACCTTTCTTCTATGAGCGGGGTTGCATTACCCTCTTACCCTCGGTTTTCGAGGGTACAGCTTCACGACGAGCCACCGGATCGACTTCGAGACGAGCTTCCTTTTCTCGCCGTTGTTCTTTGAGTAGCGCGCGTGCAGACTTTGGGGGCATTGTATTCAAGGGCTCGGGCCAATCGGGAGCTTCCTCGTCCGAACTGTCTGAGGAGTCGAATGAATCGTAGGCTTGTTCACGCGCCTTCTCCACTCGTTCGAGAGTAAAGTCTCGTTCCCAATTAACTTGCAGCTCGCAAGAACGATCGAGGAATTCGGAGAGATCCGGCGGGAATCGAAGCGCCAATCGTCGATCTGCAAAACAAGAAGACCGAGCAACGTTAGATGACGGTTCGCGAGAATTTGAAATAGTGATTTCTCTTCGGCTCGCACCGATATCCTGCCAATTGTCCTTGATAAACTTCCTCCGCGTACTCCCAACCGAAGCTCCATTTACTGGGACGAAGAAAAGATATTTCTCCCAGCCATCATCTTTGTTGGGGAAGCCGTCGATGATCTTCCGATTCTTCTTATTGGAGATGTAATAGCGAAGCGACTTCCCGCTACGACGAAACTCCAAGAGATTCTGAAGGTGATGGATCCCGAGCGGAATGCCAATCTCATAGCTCAGGACGATCAACCCAACCAGATGCCGCATGCCTCGTGGCAGAAGTTGACCGAGTGCGAGCCCGTATTTCCCTAGGAAATGAAAAATCAGGCTCGTGACGGGAAACCACATAAAAGTCTGGTAAAAATAGCTTTCATATAGCGTCAAGCATCCAGGCGGTGGATCATCGGCTCTCTGATGGTTCGCTGGTAGGAGAAGCTCAACTTCTTCAGATATGTTGAAGTAACGGCGGACCGATTCCAAAGATGTCTTGGTACAAAGCGTTGCTCCAGGAGGATTCCGAACTGACTTTTTCGAGGACCCCCTCGGGGCTCGCGTCGATTTGGCTCGCCTCTTTGCTCCCCGGGACGAACCGGCTCCAAATTGTGGCCGACTCGATACCTGAGCGAAAGGAGGTGCAAACGGTCTGAGAATGTCGCCGATCGCCCCGTCATCAAACGCCTGCTCAATTTTGATCGCCTCCGAATCGTATATCGGATCTAGCGATAGTATGGCGCGACCCGATCGATCATGGGAAGGATCCGCTTCCGTACGAGGAAGAGTTAGCTCTCCCATAGCCCCTTCATCAACGTCAGTTGGCTCGCGTGCCTCCTTAGAACCATCACGCTGAGCAACCGGGGGCTCGCTCGTCAGTCGATCGATCTCAGCGTCCCCCGTAGACCGAACCGACTGACTTTTGACTTCTGATTGCGAGCCGCTAGAATCGTCGGATGTATCCGAAAACCAACGCCGACTCGAAGTCCCGGAATCGTTGGAATTGTGTGAACGATCCTCAGAGTGATCTGGCCCAATGGAAGGGGTACGACTGCCTGAAGACATTCGGCTCGGAAGGAGATGGATCAGAAAGTTTGAAGATGTGCCGGAGAAAGGTCTTATCACAGCGGCGCAAGCGAAGAACACGAAGAACTTTAAAAAAAGAGAGGAGAGAAAGAGAGAACTACCTTTTGCTCGGTCGAGGAGAGAGAGGCAGAATGAGAAAAATGAACCCCAAGGTCTCATATTTATAGAAGTTTTGGCGCGTGGGCGCGTCGGTTCGGGGAGATGAAACGGCGCGACCTAATCCACGCGCTGGCTCGGGAAGACGAAATGGCATGACCTAATTCCCGCCTAATCTCTAGGGCTTCTATCGAAGATTAGTGGGCCCGGAGACGTTTCAGATTCTAAGCCCATATACCGATAAAGCAACTCGACATCGTTTGATCAGAAGCAAACAGCGAGCCAAATATCTCGCGTCAAATATCGAGCGAAGCAACATTTGGCGAGCCATATCCATAGAAGAATCAAATGACAATGCCTTCTCACTTTCAACTTTAAGCTCATCACTCTTACACCCAAGACTAACGAGCTGGGGGCTAACTGTTGGGGTCAAATTCCACCCCGAGACATCGTCATTTGGATTGGGCAAATGGGGGAAGATCGAGCTGAACCGCATCAAACCGAAGGCCAGCCGGAAACTTCTCGATGGGCCGAACCAACATCCGACGGAGCGATTCGAGCCGAGGCCCATCAAAGACTTTCCTTAAACTGAAGTCGGCGCGAGCCACAGAGGAAAGTTTACATTTTTGTGGAGTCGGCGCGAGCTGGAAAAGGAAAGTTTACATTTTTGCGTAAAGTCGGTTGTAAAAGTCGGTTCCTATTCTCTTATAAATAGGAACCGATAGTCATTATTTGAGGCATCACTTTTCACACAGAAAAAGGCACACGCCACACATATTGTAGCTCGCATAACAGCTAATAAAATAACCATCATTTGGATCGATCCTTGTGTTTACTTACGAAATTCTCGGCTCTCCCTAAAAACACTAAAAGTATCGTAGTGCAGTTTCGGCTCGCACAACCGAGCGATATTGAGTCCACGAAACGATGATGTGGACGTGATAAAAGATTACATGCTCTCGAAGCTATCAGGTATTATTCGTTGATGCATATTTAAAAGTATAGATTTTTATTCGTTACCGTAATATTAACGTAAACCCGTTTTGCATGGATGGTAGGTGAGGAAAGGACGTATATGAGCTGCGACAGTATCGATACCACTGATAGGAACTTTGATATTAATGAAGCGTCTGAAGTGCCATCGCGAAATAAGGAATCGTCTTCTGATAACAGCTCTGGTAATATGATTTATACTGAAGAGTTTCTGAATAACGTCAAACTATCTGGATTCCCAAAACATCTTCTCCGTCTCAAAGTAGGAACACCTATAATGCTGCTTAGGAACATCGATGCCAAGAACGGACTGTGTAATGGAACTAAGCTAATAATTACGCAGATGGCTAATTATATCATCGAGGCTAAGATCATAACAGGCGATAATGTTGGTAATATTGTGATTATCCCTAGGATTTCGGTATCGCCGGTTGAGGCTAAATATCCTTTCAGGATGAAACAAAAACAGTTTCCCATCACCGTAGCTTTTGCGATGACTATTAACAAGAGCCAGGGACAGACGTTAGGTAACGTTGGTGTTTATCTTCCAAAACCAGTTTTTACTCATGGTCAGTTGTATGTTGCGGTGTCTAGAGTTACGTCGAGAGCAGAATTGAAGATACTAATCACGGATAAAGATCAAAAACCACAGCGGAAGGCGTTGAATGTCGTGTACAATGAAATATTCGAGCATATTTAGTAACTATTATAAAATCACTTTGTTTCGGAATCATGCATTTGGCGAATTATTATTATTTATATTTTTATTTCTATTTTCGTTTTGTTATGCATGTTTGTAATGCATTGTTCTTATCAAATAGGATAACTAAATATTTTAACCGGAAAGGATACACTTTGATGTGTTATTGCATTCGAATTAAGTTTTCTAATTAGTCTGAGTTGTTAATTTATTTATATATATAGCCGATTTTGCAATTTACGAAATATATAAATAAACATGATAAATATTATGTTTACTCTTAATATTTTGTTTTCAATCATAACGGAAATATCCCATTAAACAAAATTGTTAAATTCGTTTAATTTGTGTATATAAATACAACTTCGAGATTTGGTAGTTAATATATTTACAAAGATTTGTGTAGAATAGAATAATAGATGTCAATGGCAAACTATTACCTAACGGATTTTAGACACGGTGGTTTCGATTTATGTATGTTTCCCATGGAAGAGTTACATCCATTGTCTACCAAAAGAGCAATCCGAGTATATATTATTCGTATGTTTGATCGTACGAATGAAGAAGATGGTGTCGCGGATTTTGTTTTAGTGGATGTTAAGGTAACATTTATTGTGATAAATTATCCTTTAGTTAATAAAAAGCTGACCTACTTAGTAAACAATAAGTAATAATTGCAACCAGCCTGTTTGACGGCTATATTGGTCATCGATCACATATAAATAGGTATAGTAACTACTTCTATTGTGCTTTTTAAGTTTGTGATAAAATATTATCAACTCCAAAACCAAAAGCATGTATGTTTATCCAACTGATACCGAGGTCCGTAGAGATTACGGCATATGTTTGCTGAATGTAGCGGAATTACATCCTCTTATTAAAAAAAAATAGCGTTATGGGTGTAATCATCCGTGTGTTTATTGGTTTCGACGGTGTAGATGAAACGTTGGAAGTTCTTTTAATCGACGAAAAGGTAGTGTCACTGATTGATGGTTTTGTTCGTGTTCTGTACGTGTTTTGCTTACTGTAAATTTTTAAAATTTTATATATTCACAATAACTCATCTTATCTTATATTGTTTCGGCATAGGGTGATCGAATTCAAGCTTCGTTGAAAAAGAAGTTTGATATTCGTATTATCCCTACTCCCATGCAGCCTCTCTTCTTGCAGGAAGGTGATTGGATCCTCTTGGTTGATTTCGATCTTATACCAGCAACTGGCCAATTCAGGTTAACTCCTCACGAGTTTATGATTGAATGTAAGAAATCGACGATTATTAAGAAGTTACCACATGGAATATCTGAATACAAGTACAATTTTAGTTCCTTTGAGGATATAAAAGCTGGCATCCTCGACCCTGCTTTTAGTGTTGGTAAGTATGATGTTTGTCCATTTACTACCGTAAATATATAATTGACGTTGTAACCGTGTTTACTCGGCTATTTTTGTATTCGTGTGTTTTTCAGATCTGATTGGCAAGGTAACCAATGTTGGAAATTTGTTCAAGCGACAGATTATCGATGCTGCGGATAGAAAACAAAATGTTTATTTATATTTAGTAAATGAAAGGTAAGAAATGATTATATTATTCTTTAG
Source organism: Erythrophleum ivorense (assembly GCA_026724425.1). Taxonomy (NCBI): domain Eukaryota; kingdom Viridiplantae; phylum Streptophyta; class Magnoliopsida; order Fabales; family Fabaceae; genus Erythrophleum; species Erythrophleum ivorense. The sequence goes on from JAIUCV010000074.1 coordinate 6,192,589, forward strand.
TCGTGTATAAAATTAATATTTGATCTGTAGTTGATGGTTCAATGTCATTACCGCCTTGTCAGGGGTACTGGCATAACTGTAGTCATGCAGAGGTCACACGCACTGGACATCGTGAGTCGTTTGATGGACTATACAGAAACGACAGTTATATGCGTAGAGAGGTTTGCGAGAATTAGGAAATCTAATGGAGTGTGGTCAGCTCTTGTCGTGGATCAGTATTCACATGTTGTATTAGATCCTAATATGCGCGAGGCTAATGAGTTACGGCGTGTGATTGTCGAGAACGAGAAAACATAATTACATTTATTGGGATGAGGCTTTGTCATCGCTCGCATATGCTCTTGGTTTTGAAATTTATTTAGGGTTTTTATTTCTTTTTGGCACGATATACTATGCTTTAAACTCTAGATAATCATGGCGACGTTAAAGCATTTTAATAATTTTTGTAGAGTGTCGTTCGTTATTGAGATTATTTTTCTCTGCAGGGTTCAAAAATTGTGGTTACTGTTAAACATAGAGATGCTACCTGTTATCAATAATCACAAATATATTATAATATACTAATTGGCAGAAAATATACGAATACATTGATACATTTAATAGTGATAAGATCGGTTTTTTCGGGGAGATGCCTTTTGGCGATTATTCGAAACCCTAAAACCATCTTCATACTATAAATATAAAGGAGATACCTCTGCCGCATATCACGCCCGTTCATTTTGTCGCTTCCACTTCAAAAACCCACATAAAACAGAAAAATCAAGAGAAAACTCACATGGCGACTTACGCTATGGTTGCGGATTTGAGTTCATGGGTTCCGAACTTGATGGTAAGAGTCCTGGTCTTGAAAAAATGGACGAGAGTTTGTGTTAGAGGTGTAGAAGGCTTAGATGTTATTCTCGTCGATGAAGCAGTAAGTTGTCTTTGTATTTGTGTCTGTTACATTTCAATATTCGCGCCATTATGTTTGTACGATGTTAATTCTCAAAAGTATTGTTTATGATCTCTCATTTAGGGAACGAAAATACAAGCGTCCGTCACGAAGAATATCCACGTTTCGATGTTTGATTGCCAGATTCAGGAAGGAGAATGGTACAACCTATCCATATTCGCTGTCGTAAATGCTCCGGTTGCAAATCGATCAACAACACATAGTTGGTGTATCATCATGGATTCTAACACCGACGTCCTGAAAATCGACAGGAGATCATCGAGTCACGTAATCAAACACCGTTGTTTCAGCTTCGTGATTAGTAGGCGTGATGAGTTTCATTTCCCTATTGGTAATAGTTTGCGTATTCTCTTATTTACGTACTATAGATATATACTACTTAATAGTATTGCTTACAAAACTAACAATTACTATATATATTAATATAGATTTGCTAGGTGTAATCTCTCATGTTGGAGATCTTGACACCGTTAGAGATGATAATTATGAAGGAATGAACAAAAGAATATGCAAGATTCATTTCAGGATTCGTGATTTACTGATGCGTTGGGTTTTATGCTTCAAACTAATACAATTTATAACCCAACTTGGTAGAGCTGCAAGTGCACAGCCGTGGTAAGTCGGGGTCGAACACAAGGAAGAGAGATTTCGTTTCAAGTTTATGTTGAGTGATAAGTAGCTAGAACGAAGATATGAGTGTGGGGTGGTCTTAATATCTAATGAAAACAAGAGAGTAAGTGAAAGAGGTTGTAAACAAGATGGGAAAGATGTTAGGCAAGGTAAAATCAATGGAAACCTTCAATGAAATGACAAGAGATTGCATGGGATAGTTTATAAACCGCCTTGAACTCACAACACTAATGTATAGCCTTTCCACTTTCGTGGCTCCGGCCACTATGCTTAAACAACCTAATAGACTCAACTTTCGATGGTTATTACAAGTTATAAGCATGCATTAATCAATGTTCAAGTTGTGATTGTTCACTAAGTTCCTTAGGTCGACTTTTGGAAGCCTAAGACACTTAGCTCATCAAATACTAGTTTCGGCAATACAACAAGCTTTTGGAGAGTGTATCAACCTAAGTTCGAGTTGTTGAGGCGCGCTTTCCTAACAACAAGAAATAAGAGCAAGCAAAGATGAAGAACCAAAAGAGTAAATCCCGTTTTATGCAATCAAACAAGTCAAAACATATCAAGAGTCCATCGATCTCCCTCGGCCTAACGAGGGGATCTACTCGGACATACTAAGATCAAGCAAGCAAGGCAAGGTTGATATCATTATGCAAGTATATAAAGAGATAAAGGATTGAAAGAGGCTTCTCTGATGAAGAACAAGTCGAATCCCTTGATAACTTTCGATCCAAAGTACAAAAGAGAAAAGGAAAAGATGAAAGAACAAAGATGAATGCGAGTGCAATGAGTTGAACGGCGCCTCCTTCTTCCTTCAGGACGGCGCACCACCTAGGGCTTCTCCTCCTTGACGGCTGTTCTCTCTCTTGCACAATACACTCGCGGCTCTCTTCCTCCAAAGGCTAAAAACTTTGTATTTATAGGCTTAAGTCGCTAGGGTTGTGATGAGCCGAAAAAGGAAACTTTCCGGTTAACCGGCTTTGATGATTTACGACGTGATTGGACCGGGTTTAGGACAAGTAAACCACCAAAAGCAATCTGGGCTTGTGTTAAGTCGAGACAAGGTCCATGCCGCTGCATCCCGGGCCATTTGGTGGCGCTAAGTCTCCATGGGCTTCGTTTACTCGCCTGGCGGACACGTCTTGGGAGAAAAAGAGTATCTCCGTTATGGTTGATCCCAATGACTTGAATCCACTTCTTCGTGATGCATAACTCAAATATCTATCCAGCAAGACCAAGATCATAATTTTTGGACGTCGGGAAGACCCCTTTCCGCGGTTATCTTTCGGATGCTCCGGTTCTGTCCAAATGCGAGAATCGGACTAATGGAGTTATATTGATGCTCTTGGCTTGGAAACTTGCATGGATCATGGTTTGAGGCTCTTTTGCTCCTTTTTGAATCCTTTTTGATAATTGAACCTGTTAAGACTTCAAAACCAACAAATACAAGAAAACTACCTCTAAAGGCATAGAACCTTATTGAAAACATTTGAAAATACCTATAAATACTTAGTGAAAACATGCAAAATATGATGATATCAACTCCCCCAGACTTAGCCTTTGCTTGTCCTCAAGCAAACTAAGAAAGGAAAAGAGGTTTGAAAACGTGAGAACTCTTAAATCTTTTTGGAAATCCATGTCGACATTTATCTTAGTGATCCACATAAAGCAGCAATGGCATTTAGAATTAAGAACAAGAAAGTACATAACATGAGTTTTGCAATCATCCCAAAGCAATCCACTTCTCTTTAGGCCATCCAAATTCTCCACCCTTGACTCCTTTAGTTTCTAAAGGTGTGGTCTCAACTAGGGAGTATCGATCAAAGGGGTTATAGACTCTTACCCATCCTCTTTTATAAAACACATGTCTTGGCTCTTGTTTCACCTCTCTCTCTTCTCACTTCTTAAGTCGATTCATCCCTTTTTTAGGGTAGCATAGTATGTTTTTTATTCGACTTCTTCTCCTCTTCGTGGAGGTTTTTGGTGGATCTTCCATAGACGCGAGTATTGATGGTTGTAGACACCTAATCCCCGGTTACTTGGATCAAAGGGTCTTCCATAGACGCGAGTATTGATGTTTGTTGCCACCTAATCCCCGGTTACTTGGACCTTGGTGCTTTTTCTTAAATTGAAGGGGAGAGAGAGGGGAAACCGAACTCACATAGACTTTCACTATTTGGTGAGGATGAGGAGTCGTACCCTTTGTAAAACCAAGCCCCTAGCCGAGAAGGTTAAGTTCATTAAGGTGCGGAGTCAAAGATGTATCCTTCTTAAGCCCTTGGAGGTGTGGACGTTTTTTGGTAGATCAATCCACTCATGGTGCACATGTGATGAAGTAGACTGCCAAATACTGATCAATGGTCACTTAAACGCATGCACAACAATGGTTAGGTCCAAGATAAAGTCATAATTCTCGACAAAAGTTTTGACTCAATAAAAACGACTCGATGAGATGAAAACAATGCAAACAAAAATGTCAAAATGAACAAACTTATTAGTATAATCCCCCCAGACTTAACTTGCACCGTCCCGGTGTAAGAAAAATCAGATTAAGAGAGGTGAAATACGTAATAAATTTGAAAAACGGAAAGGTTAGAATGATGTTACCAAGTGATGACCAAGTTTAATGAAGATCATAGTCAGACGACTGAATGGGGCTCTTCTGGAGGCATGAGTGGGCAGTAAATGTTGAAGGTCATGGCCCGAAGTCCTTTGGTTGTCATTCCGGTCGTGTACGTCTCATTCGGTTAACCCGGAATGAGTGCTATGAACCACATGACAAACCATTAAGAATTTTATGAACAGGATTGAAAATTTACTGTCCAATATGATGTTGTAGAGCCGCTGGTGAAGTTTCAGGTCGTTTGGTCGAGCAGATTTGAAAATCCGGTGTCGGGTGGATCCTCCTGATGGTCGTGAGGTAATGTGATGGACCACAGCTCGGACCGTCAACATTTCGCCGAGCTATCTTTAAATTTCACCGACCAATCATATATTTTAGGAGCAGTGGTGAAGTTTCAGGTCAAACAAACGAGCGGTTTGGGAGTTTCATCATTTGGTGGTCTATCCGGTCGACCGGATGATAGTGCAATAGACCACAGCTCAAACGGTGACGAATTTCCTGACCGAGCTTGAAATTCCACCGACCAACTTCACATTTTATGTGCACTGGTGAAGTCTGAGGGCAAATGGATGAGCGGTGTGAGACTTCCTTCACAACATGGTCTAATCGTCTCCGGGAAGAGATTTTTGACCGTCCTTCAATTTGGCTCGTTCGTTCCCTGATTTTCTTTTGGAATGGTGATTTTTTAGCTCCAAGAATCCATTTCCAGGTGGTGGTGTCTCCATGCCGTGATTTTGGTTTTTGTCGGCCTTCGGTGACCCGCCATCGACCGGATGTGGCATTCGTGTGTATCTCCTCATCCGTTCACATTTCTCCGTCCTATCTTTTGGATTTGCCGACCAATATGGTGTTGTATGGTCGCCTGTGAAGTTTGGTGGACTTTGGTAACACGGATTGTGAGATAGGTCAAGATGGTCCTTCGTTGCACCCGTTTGGTCGAGAGAATCATTCCGGATGGAATATCTTGAATTTTACTCGACCGTTTGGTGATTTTCTTTGACCGAAATGATTCTGCTTCCTTCCTTTATTATTCCCAGGTGGTGCCCGCTCCTTGGTGTCGGTTTGGACAAGGGTGGGATGAATGGGTGGGACATTTTCTTGTTTGGTCTCCTCTTGGTTTCTCATCCTAAAAAAATGAAAAAGGAAAAGAAAAATACCGTGTGGGTTGCCTCCCACAAAGCGCTTGTTTTAAAGTCATCTAGCTTGACTCCCTTTTTTATTTGTTTGATTAGGTGCGGATGTGATCGGCCAAAGGGTTTAGGATCCCTTTGGTGTCTTCATATTCTGGTTCAGGTGGCTCATGAGGTGGTTTGGGCTCTCCATGATCATCTTCCATGTCGTCCTTGAAGACCAAAGCTCTCGGAAAAAGTTTTAAGGTTTTTCCGAGTTTCTCCTTTGCGGTTTGCTCATCTTTGGGGTCCGGATCCTTTGGGAGAAGGGTTCTTATGCTGGCAAAGGACTTAGGCACACCGTCAGGTTCTTCTTCAGCTCCATGATTGTCAAAAGACGATGACAAGACCGAGTGAATATCCTTGAAGACATTCTCATGCTTCGGCTTCAACGGTTTCATCGCTTCTTTTGGTTTAGGGAAGGGCTCGCCCTTCTTGGTGCTTCTTGGCCGCTCGGCTCCTTCTCTTGGCATGAGTGTGCTCCTTTCTTGTGGTAGTTTGACTGCACTTGGAGCTTGTTTAAAGTTGACGCTTGGGAAAAAGATGTCTTGCCGGACATGACCAAGTGTTAGTTGGGTTCTCATGTAATTGATGACCGCCCCGGCTGTGGCTAAGAATGGGGTACCAAGAATCAGCTGATTCCTCTTTGATCCTTCCCATACCATGATTTGGAAATCAGTTGGGACATGTCTTTCTCCAATCCCTAGCATAACATCTTCAAGCACTCCATAAGGCTCTATGCTTGATAGATCCGCAAACTCCACTCTCACCTTAGGCTCTTTGAAATATTTGAATCCCAAATCTTTGGCTAATGCAAGAGACATGAGGTTCACGTTTGCTCCACTATCACACAAGCAATCGGTGAGTTGGTATCCATTGATACAAGCGGGGATCACAAACTTCCCGGGATCTTCTTGTTTAAGCAGCGGCTTGTTGTCAAGCCTTCTCTTGTAAGCTCGCCTTGACTCCCATGTATACCTCTCTGGTTTGTACCTCTCCTTAGGCTCATCTTCTCTTTCTTCTTCTTGAGATGGTATGGAGACAATGGCCGGTGGATCCTCTTTGGATGAAACAACACTACAAAACTTTTGCGGATTTACCTCTTGTTGCTTTTTAACCGCCTCGGCTGTTTGAGAGACTTGAACATCTAACTTCTGGACATGGGTTGACAACGTTTATTGTTTAGATCACCAAATATGTGATCCATCTTCTCATGTAAGCTCTTGGTAGCTTGTCTTTGCTCCTCCATATATTTCTTAACCGCCACGTCTACTTTTTCTTCTTGTTGAGCCGGTGCAACTCCTTGGGGGAAAGTGAGTGGTTGCTTCACTTGGTAGACTCCCTTAGGATAGAGTTGTTGCTTAGGCTGATATTGACCTCCTTGGTAAGCATTTTGGCCTCCTTGATAAGTGTTTTGGCCCGGATAGACTTGATCATTTGGATTCTCCACATTGGTGCTTCGGTAAGAGAGGTTGGGATGGGGGCAGAATGGCTGATTGTATCCTCTATTCCCGTAGTTACCTCCTATGTAGTTGACTTCCTCTTGATTCTCTTCTGCTCCATCTCTCATAAACTCCATGAGAGGCTCTTCATTAGTGGCCAAGACATCATCGACCGCATGCACTCCTCGGTTGCTCTTTAGTAGTTGTGAGACCATGTTCTTCAACTCCATGATTTGAGCCGATTCCGATGATGAGCTCGTGGTTCTCACTCCTCTATTGTACTCAGGGCATGCATTGGAATCACTTGCAGCAAGGTTTTCTATCAAAAGCTTAGCCTCCGGCACCGATTTGGTCATGAAGTTGCCATTGCTCACGGTGTCAAGTGAAAGCTTGTACTTGTGATCAATCCCATTGTAGAAGATGTTCCAAAGGTTACCATCTGAGAAACCATGCTTAGGGCAATCTCTTGCATACTCCTTGAAGCGCTCCACAGCTTCATAGAAAGACTCCATTGGTGCTTGCTTAAACCCGGATATCTTGCTCCTTATAGAGTTTGATCTTTGCTTGGTATATAATTGGTTTAAGAAAGCTCCTTTGTATTCATTCAATGTTGTAATGGATTGAGGTGGCAGAGACTTTACCCATCTAAGTGCCTTGTCACTAAGAGAGAAGGTAAATAGCTTGCACTTGAAGTAGTCCGGTGACACTCCATTGATCCGAGTAGTGCTACATATCTCCTCAAAGGTGTCGACATGGTCAAGTGGATGCTCAGTGGACAAACCATGGAATTGGTTTTGTTTCACCAAGGCAATGATTTGTGGCTTGATCTCAAAGTCGTTCCTTGGAGGCTGTGGTGGTCGGATTGGATTCCTATCCAAGAAGAATGCATCGGATGAATCAAAATCTCCCATAGTCGGATGCCTTGGATGCTGAGCGAATTGTGCTCTCCGTGGAGGCTGATGTGGTTGAGCTTAAGGCATCCCTTGGTGGCCGCCATGGGGGTTTTGATGATGCTGGTTTGGTGGTTGACCGGCGTTTTGTTGACCCGGTTGTTGTTGTTGCGGCTGTTGCGGTTGATCGGCTGCACCCGGAGGTTGTTGTTGAACGTTTGGTTGAGGAATGGCTCCGCCTTGTGCCGCCTGATCAGCTCCAGCTCCTTGTTGGACGTGGGGGACTTGTGGTTGTTGCTCTGGGTCAGCGGCTTGTTGTTGTTCTCCTTGTGCCGCGGCTTCCCCGCCTTGATTTATTCTTTCTCTTCTTTGCCGCCTAAGTGTTCTTTCAAGTTGGTCAATGTCAAGATCTTCTTCTATGGTATTATCCGGATTGGATGGTGTGAGCGTGGGATTGCTTCAAGTTTTACCCACTAGAGCTACCTGCAAGTGCACAGCAACGAGGTAAGTATAGATGGGATCGAATCCACAAGGACCTATCGGTTGTACTACAAATTGTAAGGAGGTTGAATCAAGCTAAAACAAAATGGTGTTTGGTTCGGATTTTAACTAGAATGAAAATAGCAAACAAGTAGAGAAAATGGAAATCAATAAGTGGAGATACTAGGCATTGGGCTAACCTCAAGGCATCATGAATCATTAACAAGTTAATCGAATGGAAGGGATATGATAGAAACCGTTCATGAACTCATAACACAAAGGTATAGTTATCCCACTTTCGTGGATCAAACTACTATGTTAAATCAACCTAATAGACTCAACTTTCGATGGTTATTACAAGTTGAAAACATGCATTAAAGGTGTTCAAGTTATGATTGTTCACAATGATTCACAACTCATCTTTCGGTGGTTGTGATTCATCGCTCACCAAATACTAAGTCCGGTAATATAGCAAGCTTTTGGAGAGTATATTAACCCAAGATCCGATGCTAGTAGATCAGAAAAGCAAGCGGCATTATGCTCAAGTAAAGGTGATGAAACCAAATAAATTATCCCAACTCAAAAGATCAAATTAACAAATTCATGAGCCTTTCGGCTTAGCCCTTAACCTAGCGGGTAGACTACTCAATCATGGCGCGGTTAACACAAAACACGACGAGTATGAACATTATAAGTAATGAAAAAGAGGTAAAGGGTGAAGAAAACTTCTCTATGTTTAAGAATAGGTCGGCCTCTCCACAATAATCTCTCGGATTCAATACAAGAGAAAAGAGAAAAGAACAAGTGTAAGGATGTCTTGAGTGCAAGAGTGTGTGCGCCTTAGATCTTGAGAGGAACCTCTTCTCTCTGCTTCCAGGATGGCTTTCTCTCCTTCTCTTGACGGCGCAGCTGCTCTCTCCCTTTTTCTGAGGCTAAAAACTCGTATTTATAGGGTAGAAGTCGCTAGGTTTGTTAAGTATCGAAAAAAGAAACTTTCCGGTTAACCGGCATTGATGATTTGCGACGTGATTGGACCGGGTTTGGGACAAGTAAACCACCAAAATCAAGCTGGGCTTGTGTTAAGTCGAGACAAGGTTCATGCCGCTGCATCCCGGGCCATTTGGTGGCGCTAAGTCTCCATGGGCTTCGTTTACTCGCTTGGCGGACACGTCTTGGGAGAAAAAGAGTATCTCCGTGATGGTTGATCCAAATGACTTGAATCCACTTCGTCGTGATGTATGACGCAAATATCTATCCAGAAAGACCAATATCATGATTTTTGGACGTCGGTAAGACCCCTTCCCGCGGTTATCGTTCGGATGCTCCCGTTCTGTCCGAATGCGAGAATTGGACAAATGGAGTTATATTGATGCTCTTGACTTGGAAACTTGCATGGATCATGGTTTGAGACTCTTTTTCTCCTTTTTGAATCCTTTTTGATGTTTTAACCTGTTAAGACTCCAAAACCAACAAATACAAGAAAACTACCTCTAAAGGCATAGAACCTTATTGAAAACACTTGAAAACACCAATAAATACTTAGTGAAAACATGTAAAATATGATGATATCAACTCCCCCAGACTTAGCCTTTGCTTGTCCTCAAGCAAACTAAGAAAGGAAAAGAGGTTTGAAAACGTGAGAACTCTTAAATCTTTTTGGAAATCCATGTCGACATTTATCTTAGTGATCCACATGAAGCAGCAATGGCGTTTAGAATTAAGAACAAGAGAGTACATACCATGAGTTTTGCAATCATCCCAAAGCAATCCACTTCTCTTTAGGCCATCCAAATTCTCCACCCTTGACTCCTTTAGTTTCTAAAGGTGTGGTCTCAACTAGGGAGTATCGATCAAAGGGGTTATAGACTCTTACCCATCCTCTTTTATAAAACACATGTCTTGGCTCTTGTTTCACCTCTCTCTCTTCTCACTTCTTAAGTCGATTCATCCCTTTTTTAGGGTAGCATAGTATTTTTTTTAATTCGACTTCTTCTCCTCTTTGTGGAGGTTTTTGGTGGATCTTCCATAGACGCGAGTATTGATGGTTGTAGCCACCTAATCCCCGGTTATTTGGATCAAAGGGTCTTCCATAGACGCGAGTATTGATGGTTGTTGCCATCTAATCCCCGGTTACTTGGACCTTGGTGCTTTTTCTTAAATTTGAAGGGGAGAGAGAGGGGAAACCGAACTCACATAGACTTTCACTATTTGGTGAGGATGAGGAGTCGTACCCTTTGTAAAACCAAGCCCCTAGCCGAGAAGGCTAAGTTCATTAAGGTGCGGAGTCAAAGATGTATCCTTCTTAAACCCTTGGAGATGTGGACGTTTTTGGTAGATCGATCCACTCATGGTGCATATGTGATGAAGTAGACTGCCAAATACTGATCAATGGTCACTTAAACGCATGCAAAACAATGGTTAGGCCCAAGATAAAGTCATAATTCTCGACAGAAGTTTTGACTCAATAAAAACGACTCGATTAGATGAAAACAATGCAAACAAAAATGTCAAAATGAACAAACTTATTAGTATAATCCCCCCAGACTTAACTTGCACCGTCCCGGTGTAAGAAAAATCAGATTAAGAGGGGTGAAAGACATAATAAATTTGAAAAAGGGAAAGGTTAGAATGATGTTACCAAGTGATGACCAACGGGAATGAAGATCATAGTCAGACGACGGAATGGGGCTCTTCGACCTGGTGAAGTTTCAGGTCGTTTAGATGAGCAGAGTTGAAAATCCGGTGTCGGGAGGATTCTTCGAATGGCCGTGAGGTGATGTGATGAACCACAGCTCGAACCGTCAATAATTCGCCGACCTATCTTGAAATTCCACCGACCAATCATATAGTGTAGGAGCAGTGGTGAAATTTGAGGTTAAACAAATGTGCGGTTCGGGAGATTCATCATTTGGTGGCCATCCGGACGATCCGAAGAAGGTGCAATAGACCACATTTCAAACGGTGACAAATTTCCTGACCGAGCTTGAAATTCCACCAACCAACTTCATATTTTATGAGCACTGGTGAAGTTTGAGGTCAAATGGATGAGCGGTCTGAGACTTTCTTCACAACGTGGTGTAAACGGCTCCGAGAAGAGATTCTTGATCGTTCTTGAATTTGGCTCGTTCGTTCCTTGATTTTCTGTTGGAATGGTGACTTTGAAGCTCCAAGAATCCATTTCCATGTGGTGGTGTCTCCATGCCGTGATTTTGGTTTTTGTCGGCCTTCGGTGACCCGCCATCGACCGGATGTGGCATTCGTGCGTATCTCCTCATCCGTTCACATTTCCCGTCCTATCTTTTGGATTTGCCGACCAATATGGTGCTTTCTAGTCGCCTTTGAAGTTTGGTGGACTTTGGTAACACGGATTGTGAGATAGGTCAAGTGTGTACTCCTTTGCACCCGTGTGGCCGAGAAAATCACGCCGGATAGAATATCTTGAATTTTACTTGACCGTTTGGTGATTTTCTTTGACCGAAATGATTCTGCTTCCTTCCTTTATTAGTCCCAGGTGGTGCCCTCTCCTTGGTGTCGGTTTTGACAAGGGTGGGATGAATGGATGGGACATCTTCTCGTTTGGTCTCCTCTTGGTTTCTCATCCTAACAAAATGCATGCAATAATGTTGTGAAAACTAAAAATGAAAAAGGAAAAGAAAAATACCGTGTGGGTTGCCTCCCACAAAGCGCTTGTTTTAAAGTCATCTAGCTTGACTCTTGACGGTTTTAGGCTTGAGGTGGATCGGCTAAGGGGATGACTTCTTCTTCTCCTTTGTCCGTGTTTGCTAAGTACGGCTTTAGCCTCTGTCCGTTGACAGTGAAGTATCCTCCACTAGGGTCCCAAAGAACCACTGCTCCATACGGTTTCACTTCTTTAATCTTGAACGGACCGGACCATCTTGAGCGGAATTTACCGGGAAAGAGCTTGAGCCGTGAATTAAAGAGCAAAACCTGGTCGTTTGGAGCAAAGGACTTTAGTACTATCTTCCGGTCATGAAACGCCTTAGTTCTCTCTTTGTAAATCTTTGTGTTCTCATATGCCAGATTTCTTATCTCTTCCAATTCATTCAGTTGAATCAAGCGCCTCTCAGCTGCGGTTTTGAGATTGAAGTTAAGCTCCTTGACCGCCCAAGCCGCCTTATACTCCAGCTCTACTGGTAAGTGGCACGCTTTCCCGTAAACAAGATGGAAAGGTGTTGTTCCTAGTGGTGTCTTGAAGGCTGTCCGGTAAGCCCAAAGAGCGTCCTCTAACTTGGCTGACCAGTCCTTCCTTGTTTTCCCGGTTGTCTTTTGGAGGATGCTCTTTAGCTCTCTGTTGGAAATCTCCACTTGTCCGCTTGTTTGTGGGTGATACGGGCTTGCGACTTTATGTCTAACCCCATATTTTCTCAATAGTTTGGCAAACACTCGGTTTATGAAGTGGGAACCGCCATCACTAATCACAACTCGCGGCACTCCAAACCTCGGGAAGATTACCGATTTGAACAGCTTGATAACGACACTAGAGTCGTTTGTTGGGGCGGCAATAGCTTCCACCCACTTGGACACATAGTCAACAGCCACTAGGATGTATTGGTCTCCAAAAGACGTGGGAAAGGGTCCCATGAAATCAATTCCCCACACGTCAAAGACTTCTACCTCCAAGATAAAGTTTTGGGGCATCTCATTTCTTTTGCTAATGTTACCCATCCTTTGGCAAGCATCACATTTTGAAATGAATACCTGGGCATCTTTGAACATTGTTGGCCACCAGAAACCGGCTTGTAAAACCTTTGAAACCGTCTTGAATGTGGCAAAATGGCCGGCATAAGCTGATCCATGACAACCATGAAGTATTCCCGGGATTTCTTCCTCCGGGACACATTTTCTGAACATCCCATCTTGGCATTTCTTGTAGAGGTACGACTCGTCCCAAAAGTAAAACCGTATGTCTTTTAAGAACTTCTTCTTCTTGTAGCCAAAAAATTGCGGAGGTTCAATGTCGGCTGCAAGGTAGTTGGCTATGTGGCTATACCAAGGTGTACCGAGGGCTATTTTCTTGGCCGGAACGGGTGGTGGTGTGCCGGTGATCCTTGTGATTGGTATGGCGCTGACGGAATAGACTGTTTCTTCTGGCAATGAGTCGTTTATGGGGAGGTGCTCTTCTATCCTCATCCGGGAGAGGTGGTCGGCTACACTATTCTCCGCACCTTTTCTATCGACGATCTTTAAGTCAAACTCTTGTAGTAAGAGAATCCACCTGATGAGACGTGGTTTTGCATCTTTCTTGGATAGGAGGTATTTGAGGGCCGCATGGTCGGTGTGAACGATCACTTTAGATCCGACAAGGTAAGATCGGAACTTCTCAAACGCAAAGACAATAGCGAGCAACTCCTTCTCAGTGGTGGAGTAGTTGCATTGTGCTTCATCCAAGGTTCGGCTTGCATAGTATATGACATGAAGCTTTTTCTCCTTCCTTTTTCCTAGCACGGCACCTACAGCATAGTCACTTGCATCGCACATGATCTCAAACAGGAGCTCCCAATCCGGTGATTGTACAACCGGTGCACTTATTAGTGCTGCCTTGATCTTCTTGAAAGCCGTGAGGCAATCATCGTCGAATTCAAATGGGACATCTTTGCACAAGAGCTGAGTCAATGGTCGTGCGATCTTGGAGAAATCTTGGATGAATCTCCTATAGAAACCGGCGTGTACGAGGAAGCTCCTTACTCCCTTTACATTCTTCGGTGGTTCTAAGGTTACCATGACTTCTATCTTTGATTTGTCCACTTCAATCCCTCTCTCTGATATCCGGTGGCCAAGCACTATCCCATCTCGCACCATGAAATGACATTTCTCCCAATTGAGGACAAGATGTTGCTCCTCGCATCTTTTGAGAACCTTGCTAAGATTTGATAAACAAGCATCAAAGGATGACCCATAAATTGAAAAGTCATCCATGAATACCTCCATTATGTCCTCTATATAGTCGGTGAAGATAGACATCATGCATCTTTGGAATGTGGCCGGGGCATTGCACAACCCAAAAGGCTTTCGCCGGTAAGCGAATGTGCCATAAGGACATGTAAATGTTGTCTTCTCTTGGTCATCCGGATGGATTGGTATTTGGAAGAAACCTGAATAGCCATCTAGAAAACAATAGTAAGGGTGGTTAGCAAGCCTTTCTAGCATTCGGTCTATAAATGGTAAAGGGAAATGATCCTTCCTGGTCGCGGTATTGAGCTTGCGGTAGTCGATGCACATTCGGTGGCCGGTGATTGTTCTAGTGGGGATCAGCTCCTCATTCTCGTTCTTCACCACCGTGACTCCTCCCTTTTTAGGGACTATCCGAGATTGGATATATGATCCCCGCTTCCAAGAGTTTCATTATCTTTTTTTTCACAACATATAAGTTCGGGTTTAACCTCCTTTGGTGCTCTATGGACGATGTTGACTCGTCCTCAAGGTGTATCCTGTGCATACATAGGTCCGGAGAGATGCCTGTGATATCCTCAAGGGTATACCCAAGGGCTTTACGGTGTTTTCTCAACTCACAAAGCAATAAAGCCGTCTCCACATTGGTTAGGTTTGAATTGATAATGACCGGATATGTATTATTAGGTCCGAGAAACGCATACCTTAGTCCAACTGGAAGTTCTTTAAGCTCAACCTTGGGTGCTCTATGCTCGCTCCAAGGATCATTCGAAGCTTTGGTGAGGTTCTTAGTTGCTCCCGGCTTCTTTACATCCTCCCCCAAGCCGATGTATGCTACTAGTTTGTCATAAGTGGCAGCGCCATCTAGAATCCTGGTCAGCCGGTGTGCTTCTTCAAGCAAATGGTCGTTATCTCCTTCACCCCCGGTCAACACCATCTCTAATGGGTCATTCCCAATGAGCTCTTGATAGATACCTTCAGAAACCTCGCTCATGTTATCCACCAAAAACGAATGACCGTCTATTGTCGGCTTGCCGAGTGACTTGTCCACTTGAAATTTCATCACGAGGTCTCCCAAATGCAAGTCGATCTTTCCTCCTTTGACGTCAATTATGGCACCGGCGGTGGCTAAGAATGGTCGTCCAAGGATTAAGGGGTCCCTAGGCTCTTGATCAAGCTCTAACACCACAAAATCAGCCGGTATGGAACATTTACCGATCATGACTTGAACATCGGTTACAATTCCAACCGGTCTTTTAACCGATCGATCCGCAAAGACTAGTTGAATCTTTGTTGGTCTGAAATTAGTTATCCCAAGACGTCTGGCCACCGTGTATGGCATTAAATTCACGCTAGAGCCCAAGTCACAAAGGCATCGCTTGAAAGTTGTACCTCCGATTTGACAAGATAGCACAAAGCTGCCCGGATCATCAAGCTTCTCCGTTGTTTGGTTTTGAAGCACATCACTGCATTCTTGAGTTATCAGCATCACACCTTCTTCCAAGCTTAGGTTGCTTGTCAAGATACTCTTCATGTACTTTTTCAAAGACGGTATAATCATGCAAGCGTCAACAAATGGTAGCCTAACACTTAGCTGGCTCACAAGATCTCTTAGCTTTGCTTGCTCCTTTTCCTTCTTAGGCTTCTTCACAACCCTAGGGAAGGGTACTTTCGGCTTGTACACTCGAGATATCATCGGTGGGATGATTTCTTCTTCTAACTCTCCATTGGCCGCATTGTTGTCTTCCGGTTCATTCTCATCTATCACGATTGTATGCTGGGTCGACTCCTTCTCAGCTCCCTCCGGCATTTGCACCTCATCTAGTTGCGTCCCACTCCTAAGAGTGATGGCGGCAATGTGCTCCTTTCTTGGATTTACCTCGGGTTGGCCGGGAAGGACTCCGATTGGCCTATTGATTGAACCGGCGATGTGGGCTATTTGGAGATCAAGCCGCTTCACGTGGGATTCAAGAGAATCAAACTTACTATTCAGGTCATAGTACATGTGGTGTATCTTCTCATGAATCTCCTTGTTGGCCTGCCTTTGCTCATGCATGAACTCGTAGATATAAGATTTAAGATCACCTTCTTGATCGTCTCTATGCATTGGCTGGTATCTTGGGTTTGGTAAGGTCACCTTAGGGATGTGCATGAGCTGATGATTGGAGTGCTGAAAGAGGGTAGCTAGAAGAATTCTTCTCACCATAGTAGCGGTCTTGAGTGTTGAGAAACGGCATAAGACTTCTTTCTCCGAGTTCATGTTTGCTGATGAAGTTCACGTCTCTTTGAAGATTGCCAAAGATCTCCCGGTCCATCTCCTCATCCAAGGTTTGGTTGTCTTCAAAGACTTGGCATTGCCTCGGTTGCCTCTCCAAAAGTTTAGAGATCATGGATTTGATTTCCTTGAACTCGGTTTGCTCCGGTCTTGTGTTGATCGCCTTAATGGTTTCCTCATAGCTCGGCTGGTTCTTGCTATCACTGGCCGCCAAGTTGTATATTAATATCTTTGCCTCTTCAATGGTCTTGCTCATGAAGTCCCCATTGCTAGCTATGTCAAGGCATAGCTTGTACTCTCGCCTAATCCCATCATAGAAGGTGTTCCATAGATTGACGTCCGAGAAGCCGTGTTGTGGGCAATCTCTTATGTATTCCTTGAAACGCTCTAGAGCTTCATGGTATGGCTCTATAGGACCTTGCTGGAAGCCTGAGATTTTGCTCCTCATCAAGGTTGCCCTTTGTTTGGTGTAGAATTGCCCTAGAAAAGCCTTCTTGAACTCCATCCATGTGTTGATTGAGCGAGACGGCAAAGATTTTAGCCATCTAAGTGCTTTGCCCGCCAAAGTGAAAGCAAAGAGCCGGCACCTCAGGTAGTCTACTGGAACTCCATTGGCGCTTGTAGTGCTGCACAACTCCTCAAAAGAATCAACATGATCCAAAGGATCCTCCTCAAGAAGTCCATGGTATTGACATTGCTTCGCCAATGCAATAACCCGCGGCTTAATTTCATAACGTTGGCCGTCTTGCATCCGGATGGGGCTACGGCTTTGTAGAAGCTCTGGTCTGGAGTCACTATCTCCAATGCACTCTTGATTTTTCCCTTCTCGGTGGTTGTCTTTGGGTGGTTGATGAGCCGGCCCGTCAATGTCGAGCTCCTGTTCATTGCCGTTTTGCGGTAAACGGTTTTGAACTCCAATCAAAGGGCGGTCATCAATGCGATTTGCTCCAAGAAAAACACCAAGCGGCGGCCCTTGATCATGTGCTTCCTGATCCATAGCTCAGCTCAAGTCGTACCTACAAGAGCTTGAAAACAAACTAAAGAAAAATGTTAGGTGACAAAACAAAGGAAAAACGTTTTAGTCTAGATTCTAGTCCAAACTTGTAGACAAGAAGGTCCCCGGCAACGGCGCCAAAAACTTGGTGTGAGCGTGGGATTGCTTCAAGTTTTACCCACTAGAGCTACCTGCAAGTGCACAGAAACGAGGTAAGTATAGATGGGATCGAATCCACAAGGACCTATCGGTTGTACTACAAATTGTAAGGAGGTTGAATCAAGCTAAAACAAAATGGTGTTTGGTTCGGATTTTAACTAGAATGAAAATAGCAAACAAGTAGAGAAAATGGAAATCAATAAGTGGAGATACTAGGCATTGGGCTAACCTCAAGGCATCATGAATCATTAACAAGTTAATCGAATGGAAGGGATATGATAGAAACCGTTCATGAACTCATAACACAAAGGTATAGTTATCCCACTTTCGTGGATCAAACTACTATGTTAAATCAACCTAATAGACTCAACTTTCGATGGTTATTACAAGTTGAAAACATGCATTAAAGGTGTTCAAGTTATGATTGTTCACAATGATTCACAACTCATCTTTCGGTGGTTGTGATTCATCGCTCACCAAATACTAAGTCCGGTAATATAGCAAGCTTTTGGAGAGTATATTAACCCAAGATCCGATGCTAGTAGATCAGAAAATCAAGCGGCATTATGCTCAAGTAAAGGTGATGAAACCAAATAAATTATCCCAACTCAAAAGATCAAATTAACAAATTCATGAGCCTTTCGGCTTAGCCCTTAACCTAGCGGGTAGACTACTCAATCATGGCGCGGTTAACACAAAACACGACGAGTATGAACATTATAAGTAATGAAAAAGAGGTAAAGGGTGAAGAAAACTTCTCTATGTTTAAGAATAGGTCGGCCTCTCCACAATAATCTCTCGGATTCAATACAAGAGAAAAGAGAAAAGAACAAGTGTAAGGATGTCTTGAGTGCAAGAGTGTGTGCGCCTTAGATCTTGAGAGGAACCTCTTCTCTCTGCTTCCAGGATGGCTTTCTCTCCTTCTCTTGACGGCGCAGCTGCTCTCTCCCTTTTTCTGAGGCTAAAAACTCGTATTTATAAGGTAGAAGTCGCTAGGTTTGTTAAGTATCGAAAAAGGAAACTTTCCGGTTAACCGGCATTGATGATTTGCGACGTGATTGGACCGGGTTTGGGACAAGTAAACCAGAAAAATCAATCTGGGCTTGTGTTAAGTCGAGACAAGGTTCATGCCGCTGCATCCCGGGCCATTTGGTGGCGCTAAGTCTCCATGGGCTTCGTTTACTCGCTTGGCGGACACGTCTTGGGAGAAAAAGAGTATCTCCGTGATGGTTGATCCAAATGACTTGAATCCACTTCGTCGTGATGTATGACTCAAATATCTATCCATCAAGACCAAGATCATGATTTTTGGACGTCGGGAAGATCCCTTCCCGCGGTCATCTTTCGGATGCTCCCGTTCTGTCCGAATGCGAGAATTGGACAAATGGAGTTATATTGATGCTCTTGACTTGGAAACTTGCATGGATCATGGTTTGAGACTCTTTTGCTCCTTTTTGAATCCTTTTTGATGTTTTAACCTGTTAAGACTCCAAAACCAACAAATACAAGAAAACTACCTCTAAAGGCATAGAACCTTATTGAAAACACTTGAAAACACCAATAAATACTTAGTGAAAACATGTAAAATATGATGATATCATTGGACCTTCTTGTCATGCACCTAAGAGACACAAAGGAAGAGGATTAAGTAAAATTTATATGGTTTTTTAGAGTTTTATGAAAAACAGAAAATGAAATGCAAAAATAAAAAGAACTAGACTAAAAATCAATCAAGAAACTTGAAAGAAATGCAACTCTTCCCCGGCAACGGCGCCAAAGAGCTTGATGCGTTGGGTTTTATGCTTAAAACTAATACAATTTATAACCCAACTTGGTAGAGCTGCAAGTGCACAGCCGTGGTAAGTCGGGGTCGAACACAAGGAAGAGAGATTTCGTTTCAAGTTTATGTTGAGTGATAAGTAGCTAGAACGAAGATAGGAGTGTGGGGTGGTCTTAATATCTAATGAAAACAAGTGAGTAAGTGAAAGAGGTTGTAAACAAGATGGGAAAGATGTTAGGCAAGGGAAAATCAATGGAAACCTTCAATGAAATGACAAGAGATTGCATGGGATAGTTTAAACCGCCTTGAACTCACAACACTAATGTATAGCCTTTCCACTTTCGTGGCTCCGGCCACTATGATTAAACAACCTAATAGACTCAACTTTCGATGGTTATTACAAGTTATAAGCATGCATTAATCAATGTTCAAGTTGTGATTGTTCACTAAGTTCCTTAGGTCGACTTTTGGAAGCCTAAGACACTTAGCTCATCAAATACTAGTTTCGGCAATACAACAAGCTTTTGGAGAGTGTACCAACCTAAGTTCGAGTTGTTGAGGCGCGCTTTCCTAACAAAAAGCAATAAGAGCAAGCAAAGATGAAGAACGAAAAGAGTAAATCCCGTTTTATGCAATCAAACAAGTCAAAACATATCAAGAGTCCATCGATCTCCCTCGGCCTAACGAGGGGATCTACTCGGACATACTAAGATCAAGCAAGCAAGGCAAGGTTGATATCATTATGCAAGTATATAAAGAGATAAAGGATTGATAGAGGATTCTCTGATGAAGAACAAGTCGAATCCCTTGATAACTTTCGATCCAAAGTACAAAAGAGAAAAGGAAAAGATGAAAGAACAAAGATGAATGCGAGTGCAATGAGTTGAACGGCGCCTCCTTCTTCCTTCTGGACGGCGCACCACCTAGGGCTTCTCCTCCTTGATGGCTGCTCTCTCTCTTGCACAATACACTCGCGGCTCTCTTCCTCCAAAGGCTAAAAACTTTGTATTTATAGGCTTGAAGTCGCTAGGGTTGTGATGAGCCGAAAAAGGAAACTTTCCGGTTAACCGGCTTTGATGATTTGCGACGTGATTGGACCGGGTTTAGGACAAGTAAATCACCAAAAGCAAGCTGGGCTTGTGTTAAGTCGAGACAAGGTCCATGCCGCTGCATCCCGGGCCATTTGGTGGCGCTAAGTCTCCATGGGCTTCGTTTACTCGCCTGGCGGACACGTCTTGGGAGAAAAAGAGTATCTCCGTTATGGTTGATCCCAATGACTTGAATCCACTTCGTCGTGATGCATAACTCAAATATCTATCCAGCAAGACCAAGATCATGATTTTTGGACGTCGGGAAGACCCCTTTCCGCGGTTATCTTTCGGATGCTCCGGTTCTGTCCAAATGCGAGAATCGGACAAATGGAGTTATATTGATGCTCTTGGCTTGGAAACTTGCATGGATCATGGTTTGAGGCTCTTTTGCTCCTTTTTGAATCCTTTTTGATAATTTAACCTGTTAAGACTTCAAAACCAACAAATACAAGAAAACTACCTCTAAAGGCATATAACCTTATTGAAAACATTTGAAAATACCAAGAAATACTTAGTGAAAACATGCAAAATATGATGATATCATTTACAGTAAGTGTATTAAGCAGAACCGATCTTTACATTTATAGTTATCGCAGATTATTTACTTTGAGTATTGATTATATGACATTATACACAGGAACCGTGAAATTGAATGTGCAGCACGTGGGTCACTGGCTAACGAGTTCAATGAGATGTGGTGGAGAAATCGAAATTCTGTTGTTGTGTGTGAACTAACTGATTGGACAATCTTCTCGTGCAAAGGTATTGTCGATATAACCTTCTCCTTTTAAAAACGTTAATCTTTAGTTTCTCTGAAATGTTTTCTTAGTTAATATTTAAATATTTATTTCATTATCAGGTTGTAGTTATGTTGTTGATGGAGGTGGGATGTCCCGATTCGAGTTTGATCCGCAATTTCCCGAGTCTCAGGAATTGAAGAACAAGTAAGTATATATAATACATATGAAAAAAATATATATATAGAGTTGGTTATGAAAAAATTAAATCGTTTTATCATTCCAACAGCTTTTTGATCACTTCTCAGCATACGAAAATGTCATCCAACTATCGCTTCTACGGGCAAAGTGCGATAAGAACTCCTCAGCCACTTCGATAAAGGGCTCATGCTGCATCTATCGGTCTACTTATTCTCATTTCCTACATTGTTTACGTTTTATTTCTCTAGAATTTAAGACTTCTTCTTTATATTGCTTATATTATATATATTTATCTAAACTTACTTTAAATTATTAGATTTATTAAAATTGAACATCATCACATTACAGTTACCTTTGTCGCAACTTAAAATGCCCAAAATCATTAGTATAGAAACACAGTTTATCTAGAACGCCCCTGTCGTTAAGATAGTGAATTCCGCAAGATAAACAAAGCCTGAATCAACAAACTCTATTCACAAATTGCGATAATACGTTAAAATCACAAGTGAACCTTTGCCTCGCACATTGTGCTCTTGATTTTAAAATTTGTTGAAGGTCTTTTCTTTCTTTATTGACCTAATATACCATGCTCTATACTCTAGATACCGTATGAGACTAACGTCACGTGATCATACCGTATAACCACATGCTAACTATATGGTCGTGTTTTTGTCACACGGCCAGAGTTATAATTGGTAAATATAGGTCCGTAGTTTATGTTATACATACATTAATACTTAGAGAGAAAAACATGTATTATTATGTTTGAGAATCCAGAATATAAATAAAACCAACAAGACTTAGAAAAAGAAAAAAAACAAGAAAAATATGAATATCGATGTCCCTCATGTAGTCCTCTAATTTGCAGCGTCGTCTTACTCCGGAATCAGATCAAGTGCTAAACACACATCTTTAAAAGTATGATGAACAACTCCATCCACAGTCAGTATATCAGTAAAACTGATTGGACCCCTGACAACTTCTAGAAGAATTCGTAGATAATTTGCCTCTCCGTTACGCGGTGTTACATGCGGGAGAGTTACGTTCTCTGATGCTCTGCTGTGCCTGCACCTAGGTTTCCATTCTTTCGTTTGCTCTGACCAAACCCACTTCGATGGAAACTCTGTGTAGAGAAGTTTTCTTGCTTCGGGATTCGACGCGTTACATTCCATCCAACTCGAGAATTTTGTTTTCGGAGGATTGTTAGAGACGGTATCATCGATGGAGAAAATAATATCCTGTTGGCCTGGGAGATGGAAAGGTAAGAGCTGCATCTTTTGATATCTTGAAGAAACCCTAAAAAAATTCTCGGTGATGCTATTGAACCCACGTATATATACCCTATAAATAATTAATTTCCATATTTATCTATAGGAAATATCAATATCGAAAGAAAAAAAAATCTTACAATTTTAGAAGTAGTTATCTAGAAACTTAGCCCAATATCTTCAGCTGAACTGATGATTCAATTAGCCGACTTTAATATTTTGGCCCACTAAACAAAAGCAATGATAGGCGATATACAAATTCATATGCTACTGGCCCAATAGAAGGCATACCTTTTAAACTTTCGTGTTGTCCCAACAATGGTGCACTTCTCCTTCCCTCAATCGTTACCTACGAAGAATAGCTAAAAAGGAAACATCATTGAAGCAGTTTAGTATTTCACAAGTACCTGTTTCCAATATGACTACAAAATGATTGAAAAGTCTTATATAACACTACAAGAGTCTATATAATCACTAAGAAACTAACATCATGATGTCTTATACTAATTGGTAGCTATAATTTCGTATAATTATTTCTTTAATAAATGCCAAGTGATGTCATATCTATGAACAGAAGAGAGGCTGTAACTTCTTCTATTGACACACGCAAAAGTCTCTTCTAAAACTTCATTGGAAATTGAGTTGTGTATTTATCGAATTAAATCTTAATTTCAAAACGGTCAAAAAACTATCAATGTCATTTTAATTTCAAAATCAATTTTTTAGAAGGACGGATGATTCAGGAGAAGGAATTCACTATAACCTAAATCTCTCCCTATAAATACGATAAACTCTCCATTTTTAGACTTAAAATAGGATCACAAATTATCTTCAAAGATGGCAAATAGGTCTAGAATCTCGGAGCTTTCTCCTCAGAGGAATGATTGGTCAATAAGGGTTAAGGTTTTGAAAAAGTGGAGCGAGATGATAGATGGAGGTGGCGACATATTGCGTTTTCTGTTAGTAGATGAATTTGTAAGTTCATTCTTTATCCTTAACAATAAGTTCATGTAGATGAATAATTTTTTTGGCAAATGTAGTATAATCTGAAATAAGGAACTATGTTTTATATATACTCCTAATAATCTAATTTGCGTGTATGTAAAGGGTGGAAAAATACCTGCTAAAGTCAGCCCAGAGTTTGGACTCTATGATAGGTTCAATTTTGATGTGCACGAGGACCACTGGAAAATCTTCATTGGCTTCATCGTCGAGTTGGCATCGACTGATTTTCGCTTCTCTGTGAATGATCATTGTATTATCTTCACGGAAAATACAGAGGTGCATAATTCAGGTGGTGTTGATCACTACATGAACTTCAAGGACTACATAGATATACAGAATTGGTATGTCAAAAAAAACAGAAGTTTTTGATTTGCATAGTACAATTTTTAATAGTATAGATATATGTATGTTTGTATTGGGAATCACTGTTTGATTTTAACAATGGCTTTATTGCATATTAGACCTTATAGTCTATCTAGAAAACGTTGGTGAACTAAAAGTTGCGAGAGACCAGAACTTTACACTTGCAAATAACAAGAAAACTAATAAAGTGACATTCTTGATCAAGAATTTAGGGTAAGTGTTCTGAATTATTTTAAAAATACTTTAAAAAACTTATTGGTAATGTAACTTTGGTTGAATGTACTCCGTTTAACATGTCTCAAAAGTTTTACTCTGTTTTAGTGGTGACATTTTGGAATGCAAAGCTTATGGAGTATTGGCATTCCAGCTATATGATAAATGGTGGAGGCACGGTGATACAGAAACATTCATCACAATGAGTGACTGGATGGTTTACATGGATCCAAGTATGTTCGGTTTATCTTACTCAGTTTGTAATTACACCATAGACAGTTAAAAATATTTCATGTGTTATCTACGTCACTAAGCACTAACTAATTTTACCCCAGCTAGGAACAAACGAGATCAAGATTAAGGATGCTGGCGGTATCTCTAGATTTGAGTTTAATGGACCTTACCAGGATGCCTTTGACTTCAGTTCCGAATAGTAAGTAACAAAGCTCTTCTCACTAACATTTTCAGTGATAAATTTGAAATCCATATCTTGGTAACTAATAAAACTCAAATCATATAAGTTTTTTTGCAGTTTTCATGATAGTGATGGTTAAGTCGATGTTGATTCCAGAAATAGCACACGTTTATGTGACGGGATATTTCGGATGGGAGACTTGGGAAACTGCGGATTTATTACTCGAAAGGAAGCTTGGATACAAGAGACCGTCTCGTCAAACAAGCCTTGACGAGACGTAATGCGAATAATGAATGAAACAAAGAAAAGGTGAGCGAATGCTTTTAGGGTTTGTAGAGTTGCGTGACTTGGTCTTCAGAGAATGAAGACCTCTCCTTATATAGTTGAGTTAAGGCGATTCTCTGCTGAATATTCTCCTCTTGATCAAAAAGGAAATCTTCTTCTTCTCTTGATTTCTTTCCTTTCTTCGAGTGGCGGCTGCTGCTATTTCCTTTTTGCTCAAAGTATTATCTTCCTCCTCAAGGCTTTCCATTTCTGTGAGGAGGCTAGGGCTGAAGACGGGCCGGGCTTTTCGCGCTGTTACTCATTGTGATGGGCTCGGGGAAATGTGCTCATTTCACCTTTAACAATAAGTCCCCCCCCCCCCAGTTTGGCGAGTCGAATTCAGTTTGATCTCGGCAAACTTCATGAATGGGAGTTGAGCTCAAGAGTTATTAGTAACAAATGCGAGATGCCAGTGCTAGCTCGTCTTCGATGCGATTGACTTTAGATTCGTGCCGCCTCGTTAAAACCTTGATATGGAAAAACCCGGTTTGGGATAAAAACCATAAGAAGGGAAAAGAGTACGTTGAAGTCATCTTGTCCGCAAAAGAATATGCATTTTGATGATTGTTCTTGACATCAGCACGTCAAAGAGACTTAACCATCTATAACGGTCTCATACGAATCAGCTCGTCGAAGAGAATAACCGTTCGTCCTTATTTCAACGTCAGCTCGTCAAAAGAAGGAGTTGTACCGCTTAGCAGGCAGCTTGTCAGGAGTGGGATTGCCACGTCATCGACACACGTGCTGGCAGTTTATTAAAATTGCAACGTTGGCTAGCGGTTGAGATTTCGCCAAAAAGGCATGTGTCCTGTTAAGTTTTTCCATGCGGGAAAATGAAAAGTTCAGGGGAAGTTTTTCCCTTGAAAATCGCGAAGCCTCTTTTTAAAGAAACCGTCCGGATCTCTTTTCAACATTAATTCCTTTTTCGCCTGTCCATTGCCTTCAACCGCCTTACACGCAAAAAGGTAATTTTCTTCTTTCTTTATGGAATTCGAACCGGTTTGCTTATTCGAATCGATAGATTTCGCCTAATCGCCTCAGGGCTTCACCGATTGCTTGGGTTTGCTTGCCTCTTAACTTCGAATTTTCTTCTCTTCTCGTCTCGACTTCTGTCTCACCAGAATTTTTAGGGTTTCTGCTTGTTCAAATTTCGTCTTTTCGACTTCCGATTCTCGTTTCCGAGTGCACAATGGAGTCGTCAGATCGAAAAGGGAAAGGGAAAGCCGTCGTGCGGGATGACGATGATATCCCGCTATCGAGTATGGTTCCGGGTTTTCTCGGAGATGCGGTCCAAGCGGGCCGGATCATGGAGCGTCGTCGTAGGGCGGCAGGAGCGGAAAGGGCGGCGGCTGCCGCGGCGGATTCTACGGCCAAGGACTCTTCTTCGGGGGTCCGGGCCGATTCTGACGCTCATTCCATGCGGGACGAGGATGGTGAGAGTTCCGGGTACCGTGATGGGATCCCAGAGAATGATTCGGACGCGGATTCCGAGATAGGGACGGATGAAGTGTCGACTCCGGATGAAGTCGAACTCGAGGGTCTTCCGCCGGTCGTCGAGATGCCTTGGCGCAGTCCGGCGATCTCCTTGACCGCCGATGGTCAGTCTTGGATTGACGAAGGGATCGTCGCAGCACTCAGGTCGAGATGCTCAATTCCCGATGCCGTGGAGATTCAAGTTCCGTCTGCCCAGCAAAGGCCATTCGATGCTCCGCCGGGATGGTTCTGTGCCTACGAGTGCTGGTTCACGGAATTTGGGGTGCGGTTTCCCATTTTCCACCATCTGTTGGATTACGCCTATCAGCGTGGCGTCCCTATGAGTCAGCTGACTCATGGTGTGGTCCAACACATGGTTTTTACCGAGGCCTTGGCCAAGCATCTCGGGATTGCTTTCGACTGAGAGCTCTTTGAGCGTGTTACTGATTTTCGTGCCAGTGCGAGGGAGGGTAGGTACAGACGATTATGTACCACGATGAAGCATGGCATTGTGTATGGCGCCCACAAAGACAAGATCCTTCATTTTTATGTCAAGAAGGACACCGCGTCGATCGGGGACTTTAACCCCGACCATCTCTTGACGGGATGGGTCGATGAAGCTGGTAGATTGCTTGTAGGTTTCGTCGCGGCATAGATTGAGTTGGTTTTTGTATGCTAACCTTTTGCTTTTGTTTGTTTTGTAGAGAGGGTCGTGCCGAAACCAACGTCTACTGCATTCCAGAAGAAGTGCAAGGCTTTGCGAGATCGAAGTCGAATCATCTGGGCCGACTTTGCTGCCAAGTCCGAGGAGAGGAGTAAGAGGAAGAGAGAAGGAAGGACCGAGTCCGCTTCGACTCGAACAGCTGGTGAGAACCCGATTGCTTTTTGATTCGGATTTTGTGTCACGACTATGTTTGTCATTGATCCTTGCTCGATCTTTTGCAGCTAAATCGTCTCGTCGTGCTCAGAAGATGGGGCTTAAGAAGAGGACTCCTGTGTCCGTTGATGACGCCATTCTGATCCTGGATTCTCCTCCGAGGGAGAGGAAGACCGACTCGGCTGCCGAGTCGGGCGGTCCGCCTAAACGACCGGCTTCCTCGATTGCGTCGAGGACGAAGTAAGTTTTCTTATGGAGAACTGGCTATTTTTCTCGTTTGGTGCGTGTTGCTGATATGCTGTTATTTCTGCAGGGCTTCGAAGAGGGCTAAGCTTGAAAAGATGGCCGCGAGCGGAATGCGGTCGTCTGCTGCCGAGGCGACACCTTAGGTCGTGCTCGATGAAGAGGACGTGCTTCCTTGGGGTGACGGTGTCGATGCCTCTCGTCACTCGGGTTGCGACGAGCTCGGCGAGGATCTGTCTCGTCAGTCAGGTGATGGCGACCTTGGCGGGAACCCGTCTGAACAACCGGGAGGCCGATCTGGTCTCGGTGCTGGGGCGAGCTCGTCAGGCCCTAAGGTCGAGCCCGTTGATTCTGAGGTCCCGGATCCGGATGCGGTCGCCGTCGTCTGGTCGGGGGGTTCTCCTCTTATGCTTAACAAGAAGTTCTGCGCCGAGCTGGTTTGGAGCTGCAAGCCTAAACCTCATTGGGGGGTTCCACTCAAGAAGATCGAGCTGAAGGACGATGTCGTCGATGTCTCTTCAGATCTCGTCAACGTCGCTGGGAAGTTCTCTTTGGTTATCCAGCAATATGACACCATGCTGAAGGCGGCTCGGGAGGAGATCGTCAAACTGCAGAATGAGTAATCCAAGGGGAAGGGTCCGAGGCTGGAGTTCCTTGAGAGGGAAAAGGCTGATCTCGAGAGGAAGGTCGGCGTCCTGAATGGCGAGGTCCTGAAGGCGATCGGTCTTCAGGATGAGGTAACGAAGCTGCGAGATCAGGTGGTGGAACTTGAGGAGAAGTCTCGCCGGGATGCGGAGATTGCTGCAGCTGAGGCTTCTCGCCTTCGTCAATCGCGTCGGAAGTGGGCCGAGTCTGTTGCTACTCAGGTCTACGACACCATGCAAGAGTGGTACGCTCCCCGTCTCGATCGTCTTGGCAAGTTCGTCGCGCAACGCGACGAGGTGGAAAAGGCGGTGGTCAAGATTGCGGTTGACGAAGCGCTGCTTGATTATGTGCGAAGGACGAAAGGCGTCTCTCAAGACTTTGATCTCGTTATTGCGAAACTGGAGGCCAAGGTCAAGGAGAGCAGAGCTGCTGGGGACGAGATCGACGAGGTCGATATCGGAGCGGACGACTATGCAGCGCCACACAGGTTAGATTGCCTCTTTGATCTTGCCGATTTCCATTTTGATAACACTTGGGTTACTTCGAGGGGTTTTGATCAATTTGGGACAATGTATCATGCTTTCAGGCCCAATCTTGCTGAGCTTATAATTGGTGGATCGCCGACGAGAGAGAGTTCGGGAGCAGCTAGTGCTGAAGCCGGGACGAGATCGGGTCTGGATGCTTCCGAGGCCGAGGCTATTTAGGACTTCGTCTCTATTTTCTCCCTTTCTGCTTTTTAAGAATTCTTCCTTTAGTCGCCGCGATTCATGCCGATGTAACAACATTGCCCGGGAGGGTTTTAATCCGTATGCTTTTCAGGATTTAAAACTTAAGTATTTGCTTTACTTCCTCGTTCATCTTTTTGCTTTGTGCGAGATGAATATTGCGAATATAGTTGATGATTTCGTGCTTTTTGAAACATCCTCCTTTTAATCTATATCCTTTAATGAGGTGCACTGTGTTGTCAATCTAGCGGAATGATTCAAGTGTCTAATCGTCATTAGACAGGTGGTTCAACGTGCCGAGACAACTTGGCATGCTCAAGTTCTGTCGTGACGAGATGCTACTCGCTATGACAATGCTATGCATCTGACGAGATGCGGTGTCACGCATCTCGCCAGAATTCTCGTTTTTAAGAGACACCGATCCGTGCTTGTTGGATCTGCTTGCGGTGGCGCTTTTTAGGCTGGTAACAGGAACCGAAGTCTAGAAATTCGAATTACTCCTACGCCACTAAGTCGAATATGATTAACAAGGTAGCGATTTTTTCTTGCCCATATGGCTTATGGTCGTGCGAGATATGCGTGCTCTCGACTTGTAGTGCGTCATTTTTGAAGAATGGGGGATGATCAGTCCGCTGGGTGCGATGTGCGGTCAATCGTTTGGCCAGAACGTCGACACTACTCTTTTATGCGTGCGCTTTAGAGTAGCTTCGAGACTCTCTTTTTTTGCCGAGCTCGTAGACAAGGACTCATTATACTGCCGAGTTCCAGAGGCTTTGAGACTCATTAATTTACCGAGTACTAAAGGAGTTTTGTGACTCTGATTTTGCCGAGTTCACTAGGCACACCAAAACATCTGTTTTTGATCTAAGTCAATCAGGAAATTCTTGCTTGGGTTTTTCTGCCGAGACGGAATGCTTCTCAAGGATTCAGAAAAAGATGCATGCATACAAGCGAATTAATAAAATAAAAAGCTTTTTTATTTCTATTAAGTTATAGCTGCGCCTCGGGGAAAAGGCTGCCTACGTACCCGTGCCGGGATCAAGCCATTCGTAGTTCGTTACAACTGTTCGTGTAGTGAACATGTCTTTTTTTTTTTTTTTTTTTTTGGCGAGACGCGAAGCTACGCGTCTAGTGGCGGAACTTGCGCAAGTTCATGGAGTTCCACGAGCGAGGGAGTATGCTTCCGTCGTCATCTTCAAGCTGGTACACTCCTGGTTTGATGATTCGCGTGATGCGGTAAGGTCCTTCCCAATTGAATTTGCCGGCGTGCTCGGGTTTGGTGAAGTCGTGGACTTTCTTCAGGACGAGATCATGTAGTGCGAAGCGGCGGTTGCGAATCTTCTTGGCGTAGTATCTTGCTGCTTTTTGCTGGTAGTTTGGCATACGCCAGAGGGAGCGATCTCTTGGCTCCTCAGTGTTGACGAGACTATCGTGCAAAGATTCGTCGTTTAATGAGTAGTTGAGGGGCATTTGTGATCGGTGTAAGCTCGCAACGTGTAGCTCGGCAGGGGCTAATGCTTCGCAACCGTGAGATATGGAGAAAGGGGTTTCGTCGGTCGCTGACCTGGGTGTTGTGCGGTGAGACCAAAGTACTCCGTCAAGTTCGTCTGCCCACGTTCCTTTGTAGCTCTCGAGTCTTTTCTTCAGGCCGTCGAAGATAGTTTTGTTTGTTGCCTCGGCTTGCCTATTGGCTTGGGGGTATCTTGGCGTGGAATAGGCGAGCTTGATCTTCCAATTGGCACAGAACTCGCGGAAGCTTGCCGCGATGAATTGGCCACCATTGTCGGTGACGATTTCATATGGTAGACCATGTCGGCAGATTATGTACTGCCAGACGAAGTTCTTCACGTCTTTGGCAGTGGGGTTCGGGAAGGCTTTAGCTTCTACCCACTTGGTGAAGTAGTCGGTGACGATCAGGAGGTACGCGCATTGCCGGGATCGTGGCATCGGGCCGACGATATCCATCGCCCAGCGCATAAAGGGATATGCCGGGACGGACGCTTGAAGCTCTTGCGTCGGGGCGTTGATGATTGGGGCGTATCTCTGGCAGGGAATGCACTTCGCGGTGTGATTTTCGCAGTCTTCGATCATCTTTGGCCAGAAACGGCCGTGATTCTTGATCTTAGAAGCCAGAGATTTTCCGCCGGCATGATTTCCTCTGGCTCCTTCGTGAGTCTCGACCATCACTTTCTTGGCATGCGTCTCGTCGCAACAACGTAGGACGACTTTGTTTGCGGTCCACCGGAATAATTCGTCGTTTTGGAGGAAGTAGTAGGCGGCTTTGCGGCGTAGTCGACGAGCTGCCCAACGATTCCCCGGAATCGTCCCGTTGATCAGATAATCTTTGATCTCGTCCTGCCATGAGTGAGGTTGATCTTCTTCTGACTCGGGGGTCATTGGCTCGTCTTCTTCATCTTCCTCCTCTTCTTGATATATTTCCATGATAAACGCTCCTTTAGGAAGTTTGATGCTAGGCTGCTCGATTGTTTCGACGGGAATCGTTCGCCGCAAAGCCGAGTCGGTTCTCGAGGCTAAGGCAGCGAGCGCGTCAGCTTCTGTGTTTTCGGCACAGGTGATGCGTTGGGTTTTATGCTTCAAACTAATACAATTTATAACCCAACTTGGTAGAGCTGCAAGTGCACAGCCGTGGTAAGTCGGGGTCGAACACAAGGAAGAGTGATCTCGTTTCAAGTTTATGGTGAACGATGAGTAGCTAGGACAGAAAATATGAGTGTGGGGTGATCTTAATATCTAATGAAAACAATGCAAATAAGTAGTGAGGTTGTAAACAAGATGGGAAATATGTTAGGCAAGGGAAAATCAATGGAAACCTTCAATGTAATGACAAGAGATTGCATGGGATAGTTTATAAACCGCCTTGAACTCACAACACTAATGTATAGCCTTTCCACTATCGTGGCTCCGGCCACTATCCTTAAACAACCTAATAGACTCAACTTTCGATGGTTATTACAAGGTATAAGCATGCATTAATCAATGTTCAAGTTGTGATTGTTCACTAAGTTCCTTAGGTCGACTTTTGGAAGCCTAAGACACTTAGCTCATCAAATACTAGTTTCGGCAATACAACAAGCTTTTGGAGAGTGTATCAACCTAAGTTCGAGTTGTTGAGGCGCGCTTTCCTAACAACAAGCAATAAGAGCAAGCAAAGATGAAGAACCAAAAGAGTGAATCCCGTTTTATGCAATCAAACAAGTCAAAACATATCAAGAGTCCATCGATCTCCCTCGGCCTAACGAGGGGATCTACTCGGACATAGTAAGATCAAGCAAGCAAGGCAAGATTGATATCATTATGCAAGTATGAAAAGAGATAAAGGATTGAAAGAGGCTTCTCTGATGAAGAACAAGTCGAACACCCTAAGAATCAGGAATTCCTTGTCAACCACAACAATAAAGCCAGAATCAAATTCCTAATCTCATCATCCTCTTCTCTCGGTCTCTTTCCGCGGAAGAACATTGCTGTTACCTGCATCACATTGGAATAGAGATGCGTAAGTATTTTCATTAATACTTAGTGAGTGGATCATCCTGCCTACAGGCCAATTACGTCAAACACTAGACAATACAGCACAATAATCAACAACAATAACAATGCTCAACAATAAACAACAATATAAACATTCCCTGTCAGGAAACACCCACGTTTCCTGACACCCAGGTCGGTGTCGACCGACACCTCTATGGTGTCGATCGACGCCAGCCTTCTGAGTGTCGGTCGACACCAGCTCGACGCCCAGACACCAGAAGCTACGAAAATCGCAACCAACAACCACAAACTCACAATCAAGGGTTTTCAACGCCCTAATACAATCCAAAACACGATTTCCACTATAAATAACTCAAGAACACAACCAAAACTCGAAATCAAACAATCTCCAATGATTAACGGACCTACAGTCACGCACTCACCTTGAAAGGGACAAGAAGGAAGGAAAAGGAGAAGAACAACAACCACAAGCCTCAGAAACTCCACAAAACTCCTCCAAACTCTCAAAATCACCTCTGGAACTTGCTTTTCTCGAAAAAGTGACTTCTCCACGCGGCCACGAGCTTTTTATTCGAGAAATAGGGTTTCCACGCCCTAAACCATACAAAACCAGCCGACTTGAATCAAACCGGTCGATTTTCCAATAACCGGTGTCGATCGACACCCTTCCTTGGTGTCGGTCGACACCCATCGACCAAACCAAGTCAAACCACAAATCAAACGCGCAATCAACTTAAACCGGAATCGACCTTGATAACCGGTGTCGATCGACACCCGAAGGGTGTTTAGAAGGATGTAACACACTTTCTTCGCGATGCTTGAATCTTAAACCGACTGCACAACAATCAAACAAGAACATGTACAGCCCGTCTTCAATTCACACCTCTAAGAGCATGTGCCAACTACTCCCGAACCCCTAGCATCGTCCAACACCACTTCCAAAACAACTTTCTGGTTCGCGGATGTTACACAAAGTACAAAAGAGAAAAGGAAAAGTTGAAAGAACAAAGATGAGATGCGAGTGCAATGAGTTGAACGGCGCCTCCTTCTTCCTTCTGGACGGCGCACCACCTAGGGCTTCTCCTCCTTGATGATTGCTCTCTCTCTTGCACAATACACTCGCGGCTCTCTCCCTTCCAGAGGCTAAAAGCGAGTATTTATAAGATTGAAGTCGCTAGGGTTGTGATGAGCTGAAAAAGGAAACTTTCCGGTTAACCGACTCTGATGATTTGCGACGTGATTGGACCGGGTTTAGGACAAGTAAACCACCAAAAGCAATCTGGGCTTGTGTTAAGTCGAGACAAGGTCCATGCCGCTGCATCCCGGGCCATTTGGTGTCGCCAAGTCTCCATGGGCTTCGTTTACTCGCCTGGCGGACACGTCTTGGGAGAAAAAGAGTATCTCCGTGATGGTTGATCCAAATGACTTGAATCCACTTCGTCGTGATGCATAACTCAAATATATATCCAGCAAGACCAAGATCATGATTTTTGGACGTCGGAAAGACCCCTTGACGCGGTTATCTTTCGGATGCTCCGGTTCTGTCCAAATGCGAGAATCGGACAAATGGAGTTATATTGATGCTCTTGACTTGGAAACTTGCATGGATCATGGTTTGAGGCTCTTTTGCTCCTTTTTGAATCCTTTTTGATAATTTAACCTGTTAAGACTTCAAAACCAACAAATACAAGAAAACTACCTCTAAAGGCATAGAACCTTATTGAAAACACCTGAAAACACCAATAAATACTTAGTGAAAACATGTAAAATATGATGATATCAACTCCCCCAGACGTAGCCTTTGCTTGTCCTAAAGCAAACTAAGAAAGGAAAAGAGGTTTGAAAACGTGAGAACTCTTAAATCTTTTTGGAAATCCATGTTGACATTTATCTTAGTGATCCACATAAAACAGCAATGGCATTTAGAATTAAGAACAAGAAAGTACATACCATGAGTTTTGCAATCATCCCAAAGCAATCCACTTCTCTTTAGGCCATCCAAATCCTCCACCTTTGACTCCTTTAGTTTCTAAAGGTGTGGTCTCAACTAGGGAGTATCGATCAAAGGGGTTATAGACTCTTACCCATCCTCTTTTATAAAACACATGTCTTGGCTCTCGTTTCACCTCTCTCTCTTCTCACTTCTTAAGTCGATTCATCCCTTTTTTTAGGGTAGCATAGTATTTTTTTATTCGACTTCTTCTCCTCTTTGTGGAGGTTTTTGATGGATCTTCCATAGACGCGAGTATTGATGATTGTAGCCACCTAATCCCCGGTTATTTGGATCAAAAGGTCTTCCATAGACGCGAGTATTGATGGTGGTTGCCACCTAATCCCCGGTTACTTGGACCTTGGTGCTTTTTCTTAAACTGAAGGGGAGAGAGAGGGGAAACCGAACTCACATAGACTTTCACTATTTGGTGAGGATGAGGAGTCGTGCCCTTTGTAAAACCAAGCCCCTAGCCGAGAAGGTTAAGTTCATTAAGGTGCGGAGTCAAAAATGTATCCTTCTTAGGCCTTTGGAGATGTGGACATTTTTGGTAGATCGATCCACTCATGGTGCACATGTGATGAAGTAGACTGCCAA
The DNA here is from genome assembly GCA_026724425.1 of Erythrophleum ivorense. Lineage (NCBI taxonomy): Eukaryota > Viridiplantae > Streptophyta > Magnoliopsida > Fabales > Fabaceae > Erythrophleum > Erythrophleum ivorense. The sequence goes on from JAIUCV010000074.1 coordinate 6,227,570, forward strand.
ATACTGATCAATGGTCACTTAAATGCATGCACAACAATGGTTAGGTCCAAGATAAAGTCATAATTCTCGACAAAAGTTTTGACTCAATAAAAAAGACTCGATGAATATGAAAACAATGCAAACAAAAATGTCAAAATGAACAAACTTATTAGTACAATCCCCCATGACTTAACTTGCACCGTCCCGGTGTAAGAAAAATCAGATTAAGAGAGGTGAAATACGTAATAGGTTTGAAAAAGGGAAAGGTTAGAATGATGTTACCAAGTGATGACCAATTGTTATGAAGATCAGGGTCATATGAATGATTGGGGCTCCTTTGTAGGCAGGATGGGTCGGTAAATATTGAAGGGCAATGCCTGAATCCCCTGGGTTTCCATTTCGGTCGTGTACGTTTCACTCGGTCGACCCGGAATGAGTGCTATGAACAACATGACAAACCGTTAAGAATTTTATGAACGGGATTGAAAATTTACCATCCAATATGATGTTTTAGAGCCTCTGGTGAAGTTGCAGGTCGTTTGGTCGAGCAAATTTGAAAATCCGGTATCGGGTAGATCCTCCGGATGGCTGTGAGGTGATGTGATGGACCACAGCTCGGACCGTCAATATTTCACCGACCTATCTTGGAATTCCACCGACCAATCATATATTTTAGGAGCAGTGGGGAAGTTTCAGGTCAAACAAACGAGCGGTTTGGGAGTTTCATCATTTGGTGGTTCATCCGGTCGACCGGATGATAGTGCAGTGGACTACAGCTCAAACGATGATGAATTCTCTGACCGAGCTTGAAATTCCATCGACCAACTTCATATTTTATGGGCACTGGTGAAGTCTGAGGTCAAATGGATGAGCGGTGTGAGACTTCCTTCACAACGTGGTCTAATTGGCTCCGGGAAGAGATTTTTGTCCGTCCGTGAATTTGGCTCGTTCGTTCCCTGATTTTCTTTTGGAATGGTGATTTTGAAGCTTCAAGAATCCATTTCCAGGTGGTGGTGTCTCCATGCCGTGATTTTGGTTTTTGTCGGCCTTCGGTGACCCGCCATCGACCGGATGTGACATTTGTGCGTATCTCCTCATCCGTTCACATTTCTCCGTCCTATCTTTTGGATTTGCCGACCAATATGGTATTGTCTGGTCGCCTGTGAAGTTTGGTGGACTTTGGTAACACGGATCGTGAGAGAGGGCAAGATGGTCCTCCGTTGCACCCGTTTGGTCGAGAGAATCACGCCGGGTGGAATATCTTGAATTTTACTCGACCGTTTGGTGATTTTCTTTGACCAAAATGATTCTGCTTCCTTCCTTTAGTATTCCCAGCCGTTTACCGCTCCTTGATGTCGGTTTAGACAAGGGTGGGGTGAATGGGTGGGACATTTTCTCGTGTGGTCTCCTCTTGGTTTCTCATCCTAACAAAATGCATGCAATAATGATTTGAAAACTAAAAATGAAAAAGAAAAAGAAAAATACCGTGTGGGTTGCCTCCCACAAAGCGCTTGTTTTAAAGTCATCTAGCTTGACTCCCTTTTTTATTTGTTTGGTTAGGTGCGGATGTGATCGGCCAAAGGGTTTGGGATCCCTTTGGTGTCTTCACACTCTGGTTCAGGTGGCTCATGAGGTGGTTTGGGCTCTCCATGATCATCTTCCATGTCATCGTTGAAGATCAAAGCTCTCGGAAAATGTTTTAAGGTTTTTCCGAGTTTCTCCTTTGCGGTTTGCTCATCTTTGGGGTCCGGATCTTTTGGGAGAAGGATTCTTATGCAGGCAAAGGACTTAGGCACACCGTCAGGCTCTTCTTCAGCTCCATGATCGCCAAAGTATGGTGGCAAGACCGAGTGAATATCCTTGAAGACATTCTTATGCTTCGGCTTCAACGTTTTCATCGCTTCTTTTGGTTTAGGGTAAGGCTCGCCCTTCTTGGTGCTTCTTGGCCACTCGGCTCCTTCTCTTGGCGTGAGTGTGCTCCTTTCTGGTGGTAGTTTGACTGCACTTGGAGCTTGTTTGAAGTTGACGCTTGGGAAAAAGACATCTTGCCGGACATGACCAAGTGTTAGTTGGTTTCTCATGTAATTGATGATCGCCCCCGCTGTGGCTAAGAATGGGGTTCCAAGAATCAACTGATACCTCTTTGATCCTTCCCATACCATGATTTGGAAATCGGATGGGACATGTCTCTCTCCAATTTCTAGCATAACATCTTCAAGCACTCCATAAGGCTCCATGCTTGATAGATCCGCAAACTCCACTCTCACCTTAGGCTCCTTGAAATATTTGAATCCCAAATCTTTGGCTAGTACAAGAGACATGAGGTTCACGTTTGCTCCACTATCACACAAGCAATCGGTGAGTTGGTATCCATTGATACAAGCGGGGATCACAAACTTCCCGGGATCTCCTCGTTTAAGCAGCGGCTTGTTGTCAAGCCTTCTCTTGTAAGCTCGCCTTGACTCCCATGTGTACCTCTCTGGTTTGTACCTCTCCTTAAGCTCATCTTCTCTTTCTTCTTCTTGAGACGGTACGGAGGCAATGGCCGGTGGATCTTCCTTGAATGAAACAACACTACAAAACTTTTGCGGATTTACCTCGTGTTGCTTTTTAACCGCCTCGGCTGTTTGAGCAATTTGAACATCTAACTTCTGGACATGGGTTGACAACGCCCCAAACTTATTGTTTAGATCACCAAACATGTGATCCATCTTCTCATGAAGGCTCTTGGTTGCTTGTCTTTGCTCCTCCATGTATTTTTTTTACCGCCACATCTACTTTTTCTTCTTGTTGAGCCGGTGCAACTCCTTGGGAAAAAGTGAGTGGCTTCTTCACTTGGTAGACTCCCTTAGGAAAGAGTTGTTGCTTAGGCTGATATTGACCTCCTTGGTAAGCGTTTTGGCCTCCTTGATAAGTGTTTTGGCCCGGATAGACTTGATCATTTGGGTTCTCCACATTGGTGCTTCGGTAAGAGAGGTTGGGATGGGGGCGGAATGGCTGGTTGTATCCTCTATTACCGTAGTTACCTCCTATGTAGTTGACTTCCTCTTGACTTTCATCTGCTCCATCTCTCATAAACTCCATGAGAGGCTCTTGATTAGTGGCCAAGACATCATCAATCGCATGCACTCCTCGGTTGCTCTTTAGTAATTGTGGGACCATGTTCTTCAACTCCAAGATTTGAGCCGATTCCGATGATGAGTTCGTGGTTCTCACTCCTCTATTGTATTCAGGGCATGCATTGGAATCACTTGCAGCTAGGTTTTCTATCAAAAGCTTAGCTTCCGGCACCGATTTGGTCATGAAGTTGTCATTGCTCGCGGTGTCAAGTGAAAGCTTGTACTTGTGATCAATCCCATTGTAGAAGATGTTCCAAAGATTACCTTCTGAGAAACCATGATTAGGGCAATCTCTTGCATACTCCTTGAAGCGCTCCAAAGCTTCATAGAAAGACTCCATTGGTGCTTGCTTAAACCCGGATATCTTACTCCTTATAGAGTTTGATCTTTGCTTGGTGTAGAATTGGTTTAAGAAAGCTCCCTTGTATTCCATTCCATGTTGTAATGGATTGAGGTGGCAGAGACTTTACCCATCTAAGTGCTTTGTCACTTAGAGAGAAGGTAAACAACTTGCACTTGAAGTAGTCCGGTGACACTCCATTGATCCGAGTAGTGCTACATATCTCCTCAAAGGTGTCGACATGGTCAAGTGGATGTTCAGTGGACAAACCATGGAATTGGTTTTGTTTCACCAAGGCAATGATTTGTGGCTTGATCTCAAAGTCGTTCCTTGGAGGCTGTGGTGGTCGGATTGGATTCCTATCCAAGAAGAATGCATCGGATGAATCAAAATCTCCCATAGTCGGATGCCTTGGATGCTGAGCGAATTGTGCTCTCCGTGGAGGCTGATGTGGTTGAGCTTGAGGCATCCCTTGGTGACCGCCATGGGGGTTTTGATGATGCTGGTTTGGTGGTTGACCGGCGTCTTGTTGACCCGGTTGTTGTTGTTGCGGCTGTTGCGGTTGATCGGCTGCATCCGGAGGTTGTTGTTGAACGTTTGGTTGAGGAATGGCTCCGCCTTGTGCCGCCTGATCAGCTCCAGCTCCTTGTTGGACGTGGGGGACTTGTGGTTGTTGCTCTTGGTCAGCGGCTTGTTGTTGTTCTCCTTGTGCCGCGGCTTCCCCGCCTTGATTCATTCTTTCTCTTCTTTCCCGCCTAAGTGTTCTTTCAAGTTGGTCAATGTCAAGATCTTCTTCTATGGTATTATCTGGATTGGACCTTCTTGTCATGCACCTAAGAGACACAAAGAAAGAGGATTAAGTAAAAATTTTATGGTTTTTTTAGAGTTTTATGAAAAACAGAAAGTGAAATGCAAAAACAAAAAGAACTAGACTAAAAATCAATCAAGAAACTTGAAAGAAATGCAACTCTTCCCCGGCAACGGCGCCAAAGAGCTTGATGCGTTGGGTTTTATGCTTCAAACTAATACAATTTATAACCCAACTTGGTAGAGCTGCAAGTGCACAGCCGTGGTAAGTCTGGGTCGAACACAAGGAAGAGTGATCTCGTTTCAACTTTATGGTGAACGATGAGTAGCTAGGACAGAAAATATGAGTGTGGGGTGATCTTAATATCTAATGAAAACAATGCAAATAAGTAGTGAGGTTGTAAACAATATGGGAAAGATGTTAGGCAAGGGAAAATCAATGGAAACCTTCAATGAAATGACAAGATATTGCATGGGATAGTTTATAAACCGCCTTGAACTCACAACACTAATGTATAGCCTTTCCACTTTCGTGGCTCCGGCCACTATACTTAAACAACCTAATAGACTCAAATTTCGATGGTTATTACAAGTTATAAGCATGCATTGATCAATGTTCAAGTTGTGATTGTTCACTAAGTTCCTTAGGTCGACTTTTGGAAGCCTAAGACACTTAGCTCATCAAATACTAGTTTCGGCAATACAACAAGCTTTTGGAAAGTGTATCAACCTAAGTTCGAGTTGTTGAGGCGCGCTTTCCTAACAACAAGCAATAAGAGCAAGCAAAGATGAAGAACCAAAAGAGTGAATCCCGTTTTATGCAATCAAACAAGTCAAAACATATCAAGAGTCCATCGATCTCCCTCGGCCTAACGAGGGGATCTACTCGGACATACTAAGATCAAGCAAGCAAGGCAAGATTGATATCATTATGCAAGTATCAAAAGATATAAAGGATTGAAAGAGGCTTCTCTGATGAAGAACAAGTCGAATCCCTTGATAACTTTCGATCCAAAGTACAAAAGAGAAAAGGAAAAGATGAAAGAACAAAGATGAGATGCGAGTGCAATGAGTTGAACGGCGCCTCCTTCTTCCTTCTGGACCGCGCACCACCTAGGGATTCTCCTCCTTGACGGCTGCTCTCTCTTGCACAATACACTCGCGGCTCTCTCCCTTCTAGAGGCTAAAAGCGAGTATTTATAAGCTTGAAGTCGCTAGGGTTGTGATGAGCTGAAAAAGGAAACTTTCCGGTTAACCGACTCTGATGATTTGCGACGTGATTGGACCGGATTTAGGACAAGTAAACCACCAAAAGCAAGCTGGGCTTGTGTTAAGTCGAGAAAAGGTCCATGCCGCTGCATCCCGGGCCATTTGGTGGCGCCAAGTCTCCATGGGCTTTGTTTACTCGCCTGGCGGACACGTCTTGGGAGAAAACGAGTATCTCCGTTAGGGTTGATCCAAATGACTTGAATCCACTTCATCGTGATGCATAACTCAAATATCTATCCAGCAAGACCAAGATCATGATTTTTGGACGTCGGGAAGACCCCTTGCCGCGCTTATCTTTCGGATGCTCCGGTTCTGTCCAAATGCGAGAATCGAACAAATGGAGTTATATTGATGCTCTTGACTTGGAAACTTGCATTGTAATAACCGTGAAGTGGAGTAAGAAGGAATGTGGATATTCCTTCTGGGAGGAGAGGCGAGATGAAAAAGAGGAGGAACGGTCGAAACAGAAGTGGATTTGACCGAGTACAACTGGAGTTATGCCGAAAAGAGTGATCACGGACGATAGCGGACTGCCGGGTCCGATCGTCGTGTAACCGAGAACGATCGCCGTACTATCGAGCGTGATATGCGGGTCGACTATTAAGCGTGCGTCCAGGACGTGACCAAGGCGAGAAACGGTCATGGGACGGACAACATTTACGGTTGGCCGCGGGAAAACGAGAATGGCCGCGGGACGATCGCGGGAAGCACTCGGTCGAGTTGTCGAACGGGAGTGCGGGATGTGGTCACAGCACGATTGAAGCGCGAGACAGACGGACCGCGGGATGGATCGAGTGAGTATAAGACTCGATCAAGCATGTGCTGAAATACACATGCCGACTTGTGATTGGTTGGAACTTAAATGAGGCACATGTCACATAAAGGAAGTTTCATGTGCATGGGAGAGTGACTCTTCAAGCCTATTTGCTTGAGGTGTCAACGTGAGTTTGTGCATGAGGAGCTAGCTGTGTTAGGTGGCGACCAAGGAGACAGCTCGTGCTTAGACAAGGGCGAGGTGTCGCCGATTTAGGCATGTTTCTCCGCATGTGAAGGAAACATCGCCATATGTCCACGGAGGTGTCGATCGGACATTGGACCTCCGGTAACCACTTGTCTCCCCTAATGGCCTATAAATACCCCTCCCTCACCATGAGAAAACCATTTGATCACTTGTTGTTCTTAGAGAAAAGAGAAAAGTGAAAAAGGAGTGGTTTAGGTGAGCGGTTTGATCGTGTGAGTTAGTGAGAGTAGGTTTGGGCAAGCGGTAAGGGTAAGAGCGTGGTGAAAGCTCTTGCGTTAGCTTCCGATAGCGAGGTTTGGTCGGTAAGCTTTAGAACCCTTAACCCTTTTTATCTAAACCTTACCTAGAACCCGATCTAAACTATGTGTTGGATCTAGTTCGGGTGCAGTGAGGAGATCTCGGTTCTGTGAAGCAGTTCGGCTTGATCTTCGACAAAAGTGAGTTCCGGTAGCTTAAGAGTAAGCTAACGTGTTTTCATGCAGGGCCAAGGGCAAGAAGACACTTGTTCGTTTTCTTGATTGGTTGCATGTTGTGTTAGATCATAGCGTGGTAAAAGCTATGGATCTATTGTGTGAGATCATGGTGAGAACCATGGATCTATTGTGTTTGCGTGTGTTAGATCATAGCGTGGTGAAAGCTATGGATCTATTGTGTGAGATCATGGTGAGAACCATGGTTCTATTGTTTGAGTATGTTAGATCATAGCGTGGTGAAAGCTATGGATCTATTGTGTTTGAGTGTGTTAGATCATAGCGTGGTGAAAGCTATGGATCTATTGTGTGTAAGATCATGGTAAGAACCATGGATCTATTGTGTGTGTGTGAGGTCATAGCGTGGTGAAAGCTATGGACCTGTTGTGTGTGAGATCATGGCCCAAAGCCATGGATCTGTTGTTTGCTAGGACATAGTGTGGTGAAATCTATGTCTCTAATTGCGTAAATAGATCATTGTGTCGTGAAACCAATGATCTTAGCGGTGCTCGTGATGCTCCTCACCCCTGACGGTTCATTCACTGAGAAACCCTCTTGGATGGATCGGCAGGATGACTCAGAGATAGTACTTGGGTAGCGCCCATGGCTGAGTTCTGCACGACAGTGCAGCCGGGATGTGACCATCTGGGAGACAGAACTCGTGTGGGTTGTGAACCATGGAAACGGCAACCCAACGGGATGTGACTGTCTGGGAGATGGAACTCGGGTGTGATGATCTATTCAGGGTTTCTGTGTGATTCCTTGGTCGCTGATATCACAGTGATGATCTAGTCTGGGTTTCTGTGTGATTCCTTGGTCGCTGATATCACGGTTGAGGAGGTCCAGCATGATAGACATACCGCGTAGTTTTGGTGGTAGTGTCTATGCATAATAGTTTGGTGAACACTATTATGTTGTGTGATCACGGTGTGATGTTGTGTGATGTTGTGTGATGTTGTGTGATGTTGTGTGGTGTGTGTGAAAGCTTCCGCGTTTTCTTGTTGGTTGATTGTGTGATTGATTGACTTGAGATATATGCGTGCTTTGATTGTGGGGATAGTCGGGGTGGGGACTTATACTGTGATGTATAGAGGGTCCTGGACTCACTGAGTAATCTTAGATTACTCATGACGACTATTTGTTTTGCAGGTAAGCCGTAGTCCAATTCGGGCAAGGTAGCGTGGAACGTTAGGAGCTGGAGTAGTTTTCCTTGGCTTTTGTAAAACTCCGGTTTGTGATAAAGTATGTATAATTACTTCTTTTGGCACTAGGCCTCGGCCGATCGAACATATATGTTTTTGTGAATTCCATCTTTGATGAAATAAAGTATGTTTTTGTTAAAGATGGCTTGTTTGGATGATATTTGTTTTAGTCCAAACAAACACAACTCAGTTTCCGTTTTACGGGTTGCAAAGCCTTAGTAATACAGAAACTGAGGTACGGGAACTGGGTGGGATCGGGCCATGTGTTGTGGAACCCCTCCGCGACTTGACCTAAACCTGCTTAGCCAACCCGACGTAGCATTCTCGGTTTAATCTATGTATAGACCGAACCGGGGGTGTTACAAATGGTGGTATCAGAGCATGGTTTATGATCATGTTCACGGACAAGCCTTTTCAAATATTTTTCGAGTCAAAATGTGTCGCAAAAGCCAATTAGGATAATCCAGTACGTTCCATGAGTAAGGTTAGGACTCACCCTTTTTCTTTGGCAGATGTCAAATCAGGGTGGTGGTCAATCGTGGGGTTCGCAATCGGGTAGGGACGTGTCGGGGTCGCAGTATGTGAATATCTCTTCAGATACCACGATGTATTCGCAAGATGAAAGTATGTGGAGTGGGGAGGTGCATGGCTATATGCCATCATTGGCGAGTGAGTCTGATTATGGAAATCAGTGGTACTATGGCCCATGGGATAACCCCATGTCGTCATACCCAGCAATGACGCATTCACCGCTAGGAAACCCGGGACATTTTCAAGAACCGCAAAGTTACCAGCATCCGAATGCTTCGGCTGGACAGCCAATGTCTGGAGCTGGGACGTCTGTGAGAGATGATACGGTGGAACAGCCGGGACAACAACAAGTAGATCCGACTTTGAGTATGGTGCATAATCTACTGTCCCAAGTGCTGCAGCAAGGTCAAGCTGGTGCAGGCAATGGAACGCCTCCTCCACCGGACTTTTTGAAAATTGTCACAACAATGAAGACATTGGGGACCTATAGATTTGCGGGGAACCCAGATCCTTATGCGGCGGATGCATGGATGCAATGTTTTGAGAAGAACTTCTCGGCGACCAGATGTCCCCCGGAGTTCAAGAAGGATGTGGCAGTGTATTATCTCGAGCAGGAAGCTCTGGATTGGTGGAATAGTCTTGATCGACAGACTTACCACACAATCTATAGTTGGGAGGTCTTTCGAGACGAGTTTAAACAAAAGTATTTCCCTCCAGAGGCGCATGATCGCTTGGAGCAAGCTTTCATTACGTTAACTCAAGGGAAACGGAGTGTGAGGGAGTATGAAGCGGAATTCATTAAGTTACAGAAGTATGTGACTTTTGGATACGGTGATGAGAAAGTGATGGTACGTAAGTTTCTACAAGGATTGAAGCCAGAGATCGGTGGCCGACTTCAAGCGGTGACCTATGCTCATCTCTATGAAGTTATAGAGAAGGCGGTGAATGTGGAGACGTACCTCAGTAAGGAGGAAGCGGTGACGGGCAAGGCTAGAGAAAATCGGAACCAAGGAGGTGGTTCGAACTCTAAGCAAACCCAGTCAGCAAGAAGGAATAATACGTCCAATTATGGAGAAGGACGTAAAGGTGGAGATTCTAGGCCAAATGATTATAAGCCTAGGAGCATAAAATGTTATGAGTGTGGAATGGAGGGACATATCTCACGAGATTGTCCAAGGATAAGAAACTCAGCTCCGACCTGGGTGATATGTTTTGAGTGTGGTGAAAGGGGACATTATGCAAATGTATGTCCAAGGAGGAGAGTTGATACGTCCAAGGCGGACGGGAACCAGCCGTCAACTACCCGATATGCGAAAGAACCCCCGGTTAAGCGCCAAGCCACTGCAGGGAGAGTGTATGCTTTAGGCGCTGAGGTTGGTAAACCTCCAGAATCGTCAAGTGGTCCTATCACAGGTTTGTTTGGGTGTTAACTCTCTTTGTGTGAAAGATTGTTTGCTTGTGATATGAACTTGATTGATTGATAGATTAGATTGCATGTGGTGAAATTGCTTTCTTTTCTTGAGTATGGTGAATGATCATGACTTGCATGTGGTGAAAGTGCAAAGTCGAGTAATGATTATTCTTGTGGTTGTGGTGGTGTTAGGAACATTACATGTTGATGGTAACCCCACTCATGTCTTGTTTGATTCGAGTGCATCACATAGTTTTGTGACTCCTGATGTGGTGAGGAAGTTTCGAAGGATCTATGCGTTGAAAGAGGTAAGTGTTTCCGTGTTAACCCCAGGAAACCAAATCCTTAGATCTTCGAACTTGGTGGTAGGTGTTCCCATAGAGATTGTGAAGAGAATCTTTAGGGCAAACCTACTAGTAGTGCCTATGGCCGGTTATGAGGTGATATTAGGCATGGATTGGCTATCTAGGTATAGGGCCAATCTAGATTGTAGTAGAGGAAGGGTCACCTTGGAGGGGGACCAAAATGCGGTGGTGGTTTACCAAGGGATACGGCCTAGTTCGGGTATCTCTGTGGTATCGGCATTGAGGGTGAGACAACAACTGATAGAGGATGGTGCCTATCTAGTTGCCATACGGGTGGTTGAAGCGGAAGTGGAGGAAGAAACGACGGTAGAGGATATACCAGTCATTCGTGAGTATGAGGATGTGTTCAAGTCGTTGACGGAGTTACCTCCACCTCGGAGTAACCCGTTCACCATAAACTTGATACCGGAGGCGTCTCCTATAGCAAAGACTCCTTACCGGATGGCGCCGACAGAACTGGCCGAGTTGAAGGCGCAGTTGGAGGATTTGTTGGAGAAAGGGTTTGTGCGATCAAGCTCTTCACCGTGGGGTGCGCCAGTATTATTCGTAAAGAAGAAGGATGGGAGCATGAGGCTCTGCATTGATTATCGAGGGATCAACAACATCACGATCAAGGATAAGTATCCACTCCCTAGGATCGATGAATTGTTGGATCAATTGCGGGGAGCAAGTTGGTTTTCGAAAATCGACTTGGCTTCGGGGTATCATCAAATCCCCATTGAGAGTAGGGATGTGATGAAAACGGCATTCAATACTCGGTACGGTCAGTACGAATTTGTGGTAATGCCGTTTGGATTAACCAACGCACCGGCGGCGTTTATGCGGTTAATGAATGAAGTGTTTCACGATTACTTGGATAGTTTCGTGATCATCTTCATTGATGATATTCTGATCTACTCTCGGACCAAGGAAGAGCATGAGGAGCACTTAAGGAAGGTCTTGGAGAGGTTAAGAGATCAGAAATTATACGCGAAGTTTAGTAAGTGTCGCTTTTGGAAACGGGAGATAGGTTTCCTAGGACACAAGATCTCTGAACAAGGTGTGTCAGCAGATCCGGAGAAGATAGAGGTAATCCGAGATTGGCCTCAACCAACGAATGTGACGGAGGTGAGGAGCTTTCTTGGATTCGCCGGTTATTATCGGAAATTTGTGAGTGGATTTTCATCCATAGCAAAACCGATGACAAAGTTAACAGGGAAGGGAGTTCCTTTTGTGTGGAGTGACGATGTGGAGAAAGCTTTCACAAAGCTTAAGGAGGCTTTGACTACGGCACCGATACTAACGTTACCGGAGCCGGGCAAGCCGTATGATGTATACGCGGATGCGTCGAGAGTCGGATTGGGATGTGTTTTAATGCAAGAAGGGAAGGTGTTGGCCTATGCTTCCAGGCAACTTAGAAAACACGAAGAGAATTATCCGACTCATGATTTGGAAATGGCAGCGGTTGTGTTCGCCTTAAGGATATGGAGATCATATCTTTATGGCGAGAGTGTTCAAGTATTTACGGATCACCAAAGTCTGAAATACTTATTCTGTGACACCCGCCTCTTACGTAACTAAGACGGCATGCCCAAGTGTATTAACTTCCACCGCAAGAAACCCCTTGCTAGTTCAATACACTTTAGCCCCACGGATCGTTTCTCAAAAGATTATACAACATCCATTTTACAAGAGTTTATAAAACCCGGATCTAAATAACCGAATCCGTTTTCTTGATAAAACAACTTAACTTAACATATGAACACCGTTTCACATAAAACCGTATTTTAAATATATTTTAAAACAATATTTAACAAAACCTTTTTCTCCCCCAAAACCATCACCGAGCCAAATCTATTCTGGTATGTCTCCACGCTCACCTGAAAGAAAGAGGGGTGAGTAATTGGGATTACTCAGTGAGTGCAAGTCCAACGGGACTTACGATATACAACTCGTATATTCATAACTACCACAGACGAAAGTCTAAAGCTAATACACGCAGCACAATCAAGTCCGAAAACACTCATAGAACAAGAAAAGACTCCTGATCCTAACTGGTGCATCCACGCCCCAAAACCGGCGCACACCCCGTGGCATATAGCGGCACACAAACGCTGTCCGTCTCTATTTCAAGACGCCTGCCTCTCTTTCAAGACACCTGGCTCGTCAAGCCACTGACGATGGACTATGGTAAGCGAATCCTCAAACTATCCCATATCCAGCACACAATCACAATACTAGGACAACACATGGGCAAAACCGCCTCATCAGTCTAAGCTTAACCCGACCTACACAAGTGATATCCCTCACACAATGCAACCACCCACAAACACTTTCATACAATCATTCAACCATATTCCATTTAAAAACCTATGTCACTAGGTTCATTAAGCAACACACAATACGGCAAATAAATAATCGCTTCATGTTATATAATTAATACCAAATTTACCCAACAACCAAATACGTGTATTCAACTAGATACACGCAGGTATACACGCATTAGCAATAGACTACTCCGTCTGGAACGGTTATAAGCATAAGGGGAGTATACCACGCCAGTCCTCACCTTGATTCTCGGGTTGAAACGGAGCTGAAGCTTACTCACGGTATGAGAAACAACCACACAATTCAAGAGTTACTTGGTCCTAAAGTAACAATGAAAAGTCAACAGCTTAGAACCCTTACAACACCAACCACATTACGCATTCCACGTAATTACATGATATATCCAAATAAAATGGATATGATAAACTCTCGGCCTTACCTTAGGCGAAGTCAACTCCACTCCAAGTGTCCAACAACTTCAAAGGTGGAAGATGAGACTAGCAGCTCAAGCTGCAAACACACAACAACGACAAAGCTCTCATACGTAGCTCTCGGCAACAAAAACGTGAAGAGAGACCATGACTACTCACTTTGACGATGACGTAACTCGGGACAGCAATACCAACAACTACTTGTAGAGAGAGACCTTTGAGCTTTGAAGAACACAACAACAACAACCACAACAAAGCTTGGTGCAGAAGATGGTGACTTGCAGCCTAAGGTACAACTGCAACAACAATGGTGATGATCAAAAAAAGACGCGTGAACAGTAACGCCGGAACAGTGACGTCGGAACAGTGACAGAGAAGAGATCAAGCTTGTCTCACCTTAAACAGCGGCTACTCAACGACACCGACCACAGACAACACCGGTGGAAGAAGAAGGCTCAAGACTGAAGCAAAAGAACAACCCAACAAAGGAGATCTCCACGAGAACAAAACGAGAAGAAAACGGTGGAGATCCAGGTCCGGAGCTTACCGAAACACACCGATTGACGATGACGGTGCCTCTGAGCGGCAGATCGGTAACGGAGGACTCCGGTACGTCTCTCTCTCGCTTCACGGTCTCCTTCCTTCTTCTCTTCTCTTCTTCTCCTTCTTCCTTTAACTCTGGTTTCTCTCTCTCCCTTCCTCCCTCACGCACTCACGATCTCCTCTCTCCCTTCTTCTTCCTCTCTTCTCTTCTATTCTCTTCTTTTCTTTTCTCTCTTTTTTTTTTTTTTCTTTGCAGGTCGGCGCTATGGAGAAGGGACGAGAAGCGTCTCTTGGAAGCTCTTTATCGAGAAGGAAAGAACTTGGGCCCTCTTGGGCTTTCTTTGATTAAAAGAAAAAAGAATATCCAGCCCAGATGACAAAAGAGTCGGTCGTTACAATTCTCCCCCGCTTAAAAGAATTCGTCCCTGAATTCAATCCGTTCCCGTCAGTCCGCTCTTATCCTTAAAGAGCTCGGGATAATTATCTAACATCTCCAACTCGGGCTCCCACGTCTCTTCACGTATACCATCTCTCTCCCAACAGATTTTAACGGACTTGACCTTCTTACCATGGACTTCCGTTTCTCGCTTATCCAAGATTTCTACCGGTTTACTCGTAACTGTCAAGTTTCGGCCCACGTCCAATGGCGGCTGAGCTAAGATCAACTCTGGTTCCCGAACCACTTTTCTCAAAACGGACACATGAAACACATCATGAAAATCTGATAACTCTTGTGGTAAGTCCAACCGATAGGCAACAGCCCCTATCCTCTCTATGATTTTATACGGCCCCATGAACCTTGGCTTCAACTTTTTCAACTTACGATTCTTATCGGCTCCTCGGAATGTCCTCATTTTTAAGTACACATCATCACCAACTGCAAACTCTAAATCTTTCCTATGTTGGTCCGCATAACTTTTCTGACGGTCATGCGCCTCTTTAAGCCTTTCTTTTAACAACTCTACTTGTTGTACTGTTTCTTGAATCATCGCAGGCTCTAGGTCTCGTCTCTCCCCAACTTCAGTCCAACAGAGCGGGGTTCGACACGGTCTCCCATACAAAGCCTCATATGGAGCCATTCCGATACTGGAGTGAAAACTATTGTTATAAGCAAATTCCACCAAAGAGAGGTACTTCCCCCATTTTCCTTCCCACTCTAGCACACAAGCTCTCAACATATCCTCAAGTGTCTGAATCGTCCGCTCAGATTGTCCATCGGTCTGCGGATGATAAGCCGTACTGAGATGTACCTTTGTGCCCAACGCCTTTTGAAAGGCTTGCCAAAATATTGATGTGAACTTCGGGTCACGGTCTGACACAATGCTCACAGGCACTCCGTGTAGCCGCACTATCACATCCAAATATTGTTGCGCTAGCTGATCTGCCCCATCCGTTTTCTTGATGGCTAGAAAGTGAGCTGATTTGGTGAGTCGATCCACAATTACCCAAATTGCGTCTTTGTTTCCGGTCGTCCTTGGTAGCCCGGTAACAAAATCCATAGTTACCATGTCCCATTTCCATTCGGGCATTGGTAAGTCCTGCAGTAATCCACTTGGTACTCTGCGTTCCGCTTTAACCATCTGGCATGTCTGGCACTGAGAAACCCACACGGCGATGTCTCGCTTCATCCCGTCCCAATGGTAGTAGCGCTTCAAATCTCGATACATTTTCGTATTTCCCGGGTGAATAGAAAATGTCGAAGTATGAGCCTGACGCAAGATCTCATTCTTTAAATCCTTATTGTCTGGCACACTTACTCGATTCCTGAACAAGTAAGTCCCATTGGCAGCAGTGCGGTATCCGACAACTCCCTTGTCAACCAATTTCCTCAACTTCTCATCCTGTTGCTGCGCTTCTCGGATCCTCCAAAGTAAATCCGCTTGATCTAATGCTTCCAACCCAAGTGATTCCTCATCGATAGACATAGCGCACAACCTCAAACTGGACAAAGTAGCAACGAGTTCTTGCACTTCTTTCCCTTCTGAAACGTCTGCCTTTCGCCTGCTAAGAGCGTCCGCTACTTGGTTAGCTTTTCCGGGGTGATAAAGTATCTCCAAATCGTAATCGGCCAACAACTCAGTCCATCTCCGCTGCCTCAAATTCAACTCTCCCTGAGTGAAGATATACTTTAAGCTTTTGTGGTCCGTAAAAATTTGTACCTTTTCTCCATACAAATACGAACGCCAAATTTTGAGAGCAAAAACTACCGCAGCTAATTCAAGGTCGTGCGTCGGATAATTAGTCTCATTCGGCCTCAACTGCCTTGACGCGTAAGCAATCACCTTTCCTTCCTGCATAAGAACACATCCTAAACCTGTTCGAGATGCATCTGTATACACAACGTACGGTAACCCTGGCCTCGGTAGCACAAGCACAGGAGTTCGGGTCAAGTGATCCTTCAGGTTCTCAAAACTCTTCGCACACTCGTCCGACCAAACAAACTTGACGTCCTTCCCGGTCAGCCTTGTCATCGGTTTAGCCATACTAGCAAATCCCTTCACGAACTTCCGATAATAACCCGCCAATCCCAAGAAACTACGAACCTCAGTAGCACTTTTTGGAGTCGGCCAATTGGTAATGGCGGTTATCTTTTCTGGGTCGACAGCGACTCCCGCTTCTGACACAACATGACCCAAGAACCCGATCTTTCTCTGCCAAAAACTACACTTACTCGCTTTCGCATACAACTTCTGCTCTCTCAGCTTATTCAACACCACTCGCAGATGCCACTCATGCTCTTCCCTACTCTTCGAGTAAATCAGGATGTCATCGATGAACACTATAACGCACTTGTCCAAGTACTCCCGAAAAACATTATTCATCAACTTCATGAAGGCCGCTGGCGCATTGGTCAATCCAAAAGGCATAACCACGAACTCATAATGACCATAGCGCGTCCGAAAGGCTGTCTTCCTCACATCATCCTCGGCAATCGGGATCTGGTGGTAACCCGAGGCCAAATCTATCTTGGAAAACCACGATGCTCCTTGTAGTTGGTCTAACAACTCATCAATCCTTGGTAACGGGTACCGATTCTTTATCGTTACCTTGTTCAGTCCTCGGTAGTCGATACAAAGTCTGAAACTTCCGTCCTTTTTCTTGACGAACAACACTGGCGCTCCCCATGGTGAACTGCTCGGTCGAATGAAACCTTTGTCAGCTAACTCTTCTAACTGCTTCTTGAGCTCGGCCATTTCTGCTGGCGCCAACCGATATGGTGCCTTCGATATAGGTGCTGTTCCGGGCTCCAACTCTATCGTGAATGCATCACCTCGGTGAGGCGGTGGTCCTTTCAGTGTCTCAAACACGTCCTCGTATTCTGCCACAACTGGTATTGTACTCAACTCCGGTGTCGACTCTTTCTCGTTCATAGTAATGGTGGCGAGATATGCCTCATATCCTTTCATCAGTAGCTCCTCTGCCTGCAACATTGAGATAATGGGAATTCCGGTAAGTTTCTTGATTCCTTGGAATACCAACTTCCCTTCCGCCCTGGGGATATGTACTCGAGCTCGCGGACAATCCAACACAACTCGGTGCTTGGTCAACCAATCCATTCCAAGAATCACCTCGTAGTGATTCAACTCCATCTTCACAAGATTCCCGTGCATCTCCACATTTTCAAGCACTATCGGCACTTCTTCATAAACCCCGGTAGACTTCATTTTCTCATCTCCGGCTGTCTCGATCTCCTTCATCTTTGAAACAAAAACGCCTTCAAAGGTCCAATACTTTGTGAGCGCCGGAGACACAAAGCTATGCGTAGCTCCTGTGTCAAACAATGTATGGGCGGAAACTCCCCCAACTAAAACCGATCCTACACGGTTGATACTACGCTAAGCATGCTATTCAAATTCCACACAAGACTCTTAATGAATAATCACGAAAGTCAAGAAGGAATGACATACCCGCGATCGGTTCAACGCCTCCGTGTTCTCCCACTACATTGACTCGAGGTCTTGCTCCTTGCCCTGCTGGTGGCGGTGGCAACGGCAACTGCTCACGATTATGTCCTCTTGGCTGCTGTCCCTGAAGCGGAACCATACAATTCCTTGCAAAGTGGCCGCTCTGTCCACAACGGAAACATGTGCTTCTCATAGGCTGGACGGCTCTAGGCTGAGGCACTTTCTGAACATTGCCCACAGTGCAATCCTTCTTGACATGCCCACGCTGGTTACACTTAAAGCAAATCAAATTCTTAGCATAATCTCCTCGTACTTGAGACGAATTAGCGGTATCCCAATTCCTCTTGTGACTATCTCCCTTTCCAGTCTTGGCTTGAAACCCTTTAGACAACTTTAGCTCCTCCTGGAATCCCTGTTCTTGCACGGCTGCGGTTTCAACCAGATCCAATAGACTGTCGTATTTCCTGATAGAACAACGATTTTTGAGGTCAAGTCTCAGTCCCTTCATGAATTTGCGGATCTGATCAGCCTCACTCAGATGCTTCGTCGAGAACCTCCTCAAACGATTGAACTCCTCCTTATACTCTCGAACAGTTCGGTTACCCTGACGTAGATCCTCAAAAGCATTCTCCATCTTATCCATGGCCTCTGGCGGAAAGTATTCCCTAGTGAACCCTTCTCTGAAATCAGCCCAAGTCAACTCGTATCGCCCTCGCGCTGCCTCTACCACACCATCCCACCAAAACATAGCATCATCCTTCAGGTAGTGCACCGCTAAGTCGAGACGATACTCTTGTGGGCACCTGATTGCATCCAAGTTCTTTTCCAGCTTTTTCCTCCAATTATCAGCAACAACAGCACTTGCTTTTCCATCAAAGTAATCCATTTGCATATTCCTCATATGCCCCATCAGTTCCCAATACGATGGCCCTTGTGCTTGCACATGCACAACCGGCGGTGGTGGTGGAGGCTGTACTCCCTGGTTCTGGTCGTTCAAAGGTGCAGCCTGTTGATGCATATTTCCCACTCCCGGATCATCACGCATCTGATCCCCGAAACGGTCACGGTACCTCTGCAACTCTTCCATCATAGCCGCATACGCAGCAGTCTGGTCAACTCCTTGGGCCGCCCCTGCTGGGTCCGCACCCACTGGCTCATGCTCGATGGTATTTCCATGAACACTTTCTAATGAAGCAACTGGACTCTCAACCCTAGCTGCGGGTCGCACAACTCTCTTAGGTCTCACAACCTTGGCTTTCCTTGGCGGCATCCTCTAAACAGGAGAAACAACGATCAAATACTTTCACAAGTCGAGTACCTGTCACGAGAAGCAATACACAGATTAAGTCAGACTTGGTGATGTTTACAATTTTCTTTTGAAAATACCCCATTCCCAAAAAGTTTTTTTTTTTTTTTTTTTTTTTTGAAATGCGACTATCTCGGAAATTCTTTATTAAATCCAAAAATAATTTTTGAAAGTTCTTGAAACCATTTGAAAACTTTTTCTTTGTCACAATCCGCCTCCCGGGTCAGGACCGGTTTGGCAACTTGGCTCTGATACCAAATTGTGACACCCGCCTCTTACGTAACTAAGACGGCATGCCCAAGTGTATTAACTTCCACCGCAAGAAACCCCTTGCTAGTTCAATACACTTTAGCCCCACGGATCGTTTCTCAAAAGATTATACAACATCCATTTTACAAGAGTTTATAAAACCCGGATCTAAATAACCGAATCCGTTTTCTTGATAAAACAACTTAACTTAACATATGAACACCGTTTCACATAAAACCGTATTTTAAATATATTTTAAAACAATATTTAACAAAACCTTTTTCTCCCCCAAAACCATCACCGAGCCAAATCTATTCTGGTATGTCTCCACGCTCACCTGAAAGAAAGAGGGGTGAGTAATTGGGATTACTCAGTGAGTGCAAGTCCAACGGGACTTACGATATACAACTCGTATATTCATAACTACCACAGACGAAAGTCTAAAGCTAATACACGCAGCACAATCAAGTCCGAAAACACTCATAGAACAAGAAAAGACTCCTGATCCTAACTGGTGCATCCACGCCCCAAAACCGGCGCACACCCCGTGGCATATAGCGGCACACAAACGCTGTCCGTCTCTATTTCAAGACGCCTGCCTCTCTTTCAAGACACCTGGCTCGTCAAGCCACTGACGATGGACTATGGTAAGCGAATCCTCAAACTATCCCATATCCAGCACACAATCACAATACTAGGACAACACATGGGCAAAACCGCCTCATCAGTCTAAGCTTAACCCGACCTACACAAGTGATATCCCTCACACAATGCAACCACCCACAAACACTTTCATACAATCATTCAACCATATTCCATTTAAAAACCTATGTCACTAGGTTCATTAAGCAACACACAATACGGCAAATAAATAATCGCTTCATGTTATATAATTAATACCAAATTTACCCAACAACCAAATACGTGTATTCAACTAGATACACGCAGGTATACACGCATTAGCAATAGACTACTCCGTCTGGAACGGTTATAAGCATAAGGGGAGTATACCACGCCAGTCCTCACCTTGATTCTCGGGTTGAAACGGAGCTGAAGCTTACTCACGGTATGAGAAACAACCACACAATTCAAGAGTTACTTGGTCCTAAAGTAACAATGAAAAGTCAACAGCTTAGAACCCTTACAACACCAACCACATTACGCATTCCACGTAATTACATGATATATCCAAATAAAATGGATATGATAAACTCTCGGCCTTACCTTAGGCGAAGTCAACTCCACTCCAAGTGTCCAACAACTTCAAAGGTGGAAGATGAGACTAGCAGCTCAAGCTGCAAACACACAACAACGACAAAGCTCTCATACGTAGCTCTCGGCAACAAAAACGTGAAGAGAGACCATGACTACTCACTTTGACGATGACGTAACTCGGGACAGCAATACCAACAACTACTTGTAGAGAGAGACCTTTGAGCTTTGAAGAACACAACAACAACAACCACAACAAAGCTTGGTGCAGAAGATGGTGACTTGCAGCCTAAGGTACAACTGCAACAACAATGGTGATGATCAAAAAAAGACGCGTGAACAGTAACGCCGGAACAGTGACGTCGGAACAGTGACAGAGAAGAGATCAAGCTTGTCTCACCTTAAACAGCGGCTACTCAACGACACCGACCACAGACAACACCGGTGGAAGAAGAAGGCTCAAGACTGAAGCAAAAGAACAACCCAACAAAGGAGATCTCCACGAGAACAAAACGAGAAGAAAACGGTGGAGATCCAGGTCCGGAGCTTACCGAAACACACCGATTGACGATGACGGTGCCTCTGAGCGGCAGATCGGTAACGGAGGACTCCGGTACGTCTCTCTCTCGCTTCACGGTCTCCTTCCTTCTTCTCTTCTCTTCTTCTCCTTCTTCCTTTAACTCTGGTTTCTCTCTCTCCCTTCCTCCCTCACGCACTCACGATCTCCTCTCTCCCTTCTTCTTCCTCTCTTCTCTTCTATTCTCTTCTTTTCTTTTCTCTCTTTTTTTTTTTTTTCTTTGCAGGTCGGCGCTATGGAGAAGGGACGAGAAGCGTCTCTTGGAAGCTCTTTATCGAGAAGGAAAGAACTTGGGCCCTCTTGGGCTTTCTTTGATTAAAAGAAAAAAGAATATCCAGCCCACATGACAAAAGAGTCGGTCGTTACATATTCACTCAAGGAGATTTGAATTTACGGCAGCGGCGATGGATGGAGTTCATCGCGGACTATGATTTAAAGATCCAATACCATCCGGGTAAAGCTAATGTGGTAGCGGATGCTTTAAGTCGACGAAGATTGGAAGTCAGCAAGGAGAAAGAATTGGAAGCTCTTAATGAGGAGTTCCAAACGATAAGGCTTTCAGCCTTGGAAGGAGAATCAAGTGAACCTTTGGGATTTCAAGCTGTAAACCAGGCGGGTTTAATCCAAAGGATTCGAGAGGCACAATTGCGGGATGACAAGATCCGCAAGATTGTGGAAAAGATTGAGGAATCGGACGAGGAGGAGAATTTGAGTGAGTATCAGTTGGCGGAGGATGGAACCTTAATGGTTCATGGACGAATCTCCGTACCTGAAGGAGATGGGTTACGAGATGAGATACTAAGGATCGCACACCAGTCCGTACTTAGTATTCATCCTGGGAGCACAAAAATGTACAAAGACGTGCGAAGGTACTATCATTGGCCAGGCTTGAAGAAAGCGGTAGCCAAATGGATAGCACAATGTCAAGCGTGTCAACAAATTAAGGCAGAACATCGGGTGCCAGGAGGGCTACTTCAAAGTCTGCCTATACCGGAGTGGAAATGGGATTCCATAGCGATGGATTTGATCACCGGGCTACCAATTGCAAGGGGCCGGATGAACAATTCCATATGGGTCATTGTGGACCGGTTGACAAAGGTGGCTCACTTACTCGCAATCCGAGATTCTGACAAGGTAGAGACGTTGGCGGAGCTCTACATAAATCAGATCGTGAGACTACACGGAGTACCGGCAGATATAGTATCTGACCGAGATCCAAGGTTTACGGCAAAATTTTGGCAAGCGCTGCAAGGGGCATTAGGAACGGTACTAAATCTTAGTACGGCCTTTCACCCTGAAACGGATGGACAGACGGAGCGTACCATCCGGACCTTGGAGGATATGCTAAGATTATGCATATTGGATTGGGGTGGAGTTTGGGAAGACTATCTACCATTGATAGAATTTTCCTACAACAATAGCTACCACACGAGTATCGGTATGTCTCCGTATGAGGCGTTATACGGGAGGCCATGCCGTACGCCTTTGTGTTGGACGGAAGTTGGTGAACGAAGAGTGTTTGGTCCGCAAATGGTCGATGAGACTATGGACAAACTGCTCACTATCCGGGCCAACATGAAGAAGGCGCAAGATCGGCAAAAGAAGTATGCTGATCAAGCAAGACGGGATGTGAATTTTGAAGTCGGAGATATGGTATATCTCAAGGTATCGGCTCAAAAAGGAAAAGATCAATTCGGTAAGGTGGGCAAGCTAGCGGTACGCTACATAGGGCCATACCGAGTCATGGGGCGAGTGGGGTTGATGGCCTATCGGCTAGACCTACCCCCGGAGATGAATTTGCATCCAGTGTTTCATGTTTCCATGCTAAGGAAACATATACCGGACCCAAATGCGGTCGAACCAGAGAGGCTGGAAGAACTTTGACAAGATCTAACCTATCCAGAGGGACCTCTCAAGATTGGTCTGCGACGAGAGCGGAGGTTGAAGAACCGGACTATCCCACAAATACAAGTGTTCTGGGGAAAGCAGAACCGAATGGTTATTACGTGGGAAGACGAGGAACGGTTTCGTTCGAACTATCCGGAGTTCTTCAAGGAAGATATTTATGTGGAGGAAGGAGAGCCCTCGCATACTTAGAAGAATTCGGGACGAATTCTAATAAGGGGGGGAGAATGTAATAACCGTGAAGTGGAGTAAGAAGGAATGTGGATATTCCTTCTGGGAGGAGAGGAGAGATGAAAAAGAGGAGGAACGGTCGAAACAGAAGTGGATTTGACCGAGTACAACTGGAGTTATGCCGAAAAGAGTGATCACGGACGATAGCGGACTGCCGGGTCCGATCGTCGTGTAACCGAGAACGATCGCCGTACTATCGAGCGTGATATGCGGGTCGACTATTAAGCGTGCGTCCAGGACGTGACCAAGGCGAGAAACGGTCATGGGACGGACAACATTTACGGTTGGCCGCGGGAAAACGAGAATGGCCGCGGGACGATCGCGGGAAGCACTCGGTCGAGTTGTCGAACGGGAGTGCGGGATGCGGTCGCGGCACGATTGAAGCGCGGGACAGACGGACCGCGGTATGGATCGAGTGAGTATAAGACTCGATCAAGCATGTGCTGAAATACACATGCCGACTTGTGATTGGTTGGAACTTAAATGAGGCACATGTCACATAAAGGAAGTTTCATGTGCATGGGAGAGTGACTCTTCAAGCCTATTTGCTTGAGGTGTCAACGTGAGTTTGTGCATGAGGAGCTAGCTGTGTTAGGTGGCGACCAAGGAGACAGCTCGTGCTTAGACAAGGGCGAGGTGTCGCCGATTTAGGCATGTTTCTCCGCATGTGAAGGAAACATCGCCATATGTCCACGGAGGTGTCGATCGGACATTGGACCTCCGGTAACCACTTGTCTCCCCTAATGGCCTATAAATACCCCTCCCTCACCATGAGAAAACCATTTGATCACTTGTTGTTCTTAGAGAAAAGAGAAAAGTGAAAAAGGAGTGGTTTAGGTGAGCGGTTTGATCGTGTGAGTTAGTGAGAGTAGGTTTGGGCAAGCGGTAAGGGTAAGAGCGTGGTGAAAGCTCTTGTGTTAGCTTCCGATAGCGAGGTTTGGTCGGTAAGCTTTAGAACCCTTAACCCTTTTTATCTAAACCTTACCTAGAACCCGATCTAAACTATGTGTTGGATCTAGTTCGGGTGCAGTGAGGAGATCTCGGTTCTGTGAAGAAGTTCGGCTTGATCTTCGACAAAAGTGAGTTCCGGTAGCTTAAGAGTAAGCTAACGTGTTTTCATGCAGGGCCAAGGGCAAGAAGACACTTGTTCGTTTTCTTGATTGGTTGCATGTTGTGTTAGATCATAGCGTGGTAAAAGCTATGGATCTATTGTGTGAGATCATGGTGAGAACCATGGATCTATTGTGTTTGCGTGTGTTAGATCATAGCGTGGTGAAAGCTATGGATCTATTGTGTGAGATCATGGTGAGAACCATGGTTCTATTGTTTGAGTATGTTAGATCATAGCGTGGTGAAAGCTATGGATCTATTGTGTTTGAGTGTGTTAGATC
Source organism: Erythrophleum ivorense (assembly GCA_026724425.1). NCBI lineage: Eukaryota > Viridiplantae > Streptophyta > Magnoliopsida > Fabales > Fabaceae > Erythrophleum > Erythrophleum ivorense. Next base: position 6,252,141 of record JAIUCV010000074.1, read on the forward strand.
ATAGCGTGGTGAAAGCTATGGATCTATTGTGTGTAAGATCATGGTGAGAACCATGGATCTATTGTGTGTGTGTGAGGTCATAGCGTGGTGAAAGCTATGGACCTGTTGTGTGTGAGATCATGGCCCAAAGCCATGGATCTGTTGTTTGCTAGGACATAGTGTGGTGAAATCTATGTCTCTAGTTGCGTAAATAGATCATTGTGTCGTGAAACCAATGATCTTAGCGGTGCTCGTGATGCTCCTCACCCCTGACGGTTCATTCACTGAAAAACCCTCTTGGATGGATCGGCAGGATGACTCAGAGATAGTACTTGGGTAGCGCCCATGGCTGAGTTCTGCACGACGGTGCAGCCGGGATGTGACCATCTGGGAGACAGAAATCGTGTGGGTTGTGAACCATGGAAACGGCAACCCAACGGGATGTGACTGTCTGGGAGATGGAACTCGGGTGTGATGATCTAGTCAGGGTTTCTGTGTGATTCCTTGGTCGCTGATATCACAGTGATGATCTAGTCTGGGTTTCTGTGTGATTCCTTGGTCGCTGATATCACGGTTGAGGAGGTCCAGCATGATAGACATATCGCGTAGTTTTGGTGGTAGTGTCTATGCATAATAGTTTGGTGAACACTATTATGTTGTGTGATCACGGTGTGATGTTGTGTGATGTTGTGTGATGTTGTGTGATGTTGTGTGGTGTGTGTGAAAGCTTCCGCGTTTTCTTGTTGATTGATTGTGTGATTGATTGACTTGAGATATATGCGTGCTTTGATTGTGGGGATAGTCGGGGTGGGGACTTATACTGTGATGTATAGAGGGTCCTGGACTCACTGAGTAATCTTAGATTACTCATGACGACTATTTGTTTTGCAGGTAAGTCGTAGTCCAATTCGGGCAAGGTAGCGTGGAACGTTAGGAGCTGGAGTAGTTTTCCTTGGCTTTTGTAAAACTCCGGTTTGTGATAAAGTATGTATAATTACTTCTTTTGGCACTAGGCCTCGGCCGATCGAACATATATGTTTTTGTTAAAGATGGCTTGTTTGGATGATATTTGTTTTAGTCCAAACAAACACAACTCAGTTTCCGTTTTACGGGTTGCAAAGCCTTAGTAATACAGAAACTGAGGTACGGGAACTGGGTGGGATCGGGCCATGTGTTGTGGAACCCCTCCGCGACTTGACCTGAACCTGCTTAGCCAACCCGACGTAGCATTCTCGGTTTAATCTATGTATAGACCGAACCGGGGGTGTTACAGTTAATCAAGCATTAAATCGATCAAGTTCGGATACAGTTCACTAGGCTTAGTAAATCAACTTCCACAGTCTAAGAAACCTAGCTTGTCAAAGAATAGGTCCGGCGAATGATACAGCACTTCCGTGGCTCAAATCAACCTAGGATCGGATTGCTAGATGCGCGGTAAAGCAATCAGCATTAATTAGTGAACAAAACAAGACAAAGACTCTAATGATATCCCTAACAGTTCATCGAAATCATAGATCAAGCAAACAACTCATTGAATTAGTAACCCTAGCAACCTAACAAGTGAATTACTCAGACATGATCAAAGTAACAACACAGAGAGATGGAGAAAGCATGATAATAGATAAAGGTTCAGAAATCTTCTCCAAATTGTAGTGAGGAGGAGAGATCCTCTCCTTGAAATCTCTAGAACAAAAGTAGATCTATAAAACTGAAATACAATGCGGCTCTGTTGTTCTCTTCTTTCTAAAGAGGCTAAAAAGGTGTATTTATAGTGCTAGGTCTTCCAGGGGTCGAGATTAGGTAAATGGGCCGAGTAAATCGTGAAAACGTGCAAAACGGGCTTCGGAAACGAGCCGGGTCGAGCGGGGCGTGTCGTGGTCGAGCGGGGCGGTCGACCGGTCGGTCGGGCTGGTGCTCGGGTAGAGCTGGTGGTCGAACGGTCGCACGGGATGATGGTCGGGCGCGCACGGGATGGCAAAAAGAGGTCGGGTTGGATGGGAGCCTTGGAGGCCCTGTCCGACCGGCTCGGTCGACCGACGTCAATGTGTAGTTAAGGATGGTCGGGTCGGACGGGGGCCTTGGAGGCCTGTCCGACCGGCTCGGTCGAGCGGCTGGTGTAGACGTCCGGTTTTCGGCTGATTTGACACTCTTCACTAAAATGATAATATCTTCCATTCTACACGTCCAAATTGCATGATTCCAGTTGCGGTGGAAAGCTAACTCATGTAGGCATCGCGGCGAACTAGTTTTGGTGAGATCCATTGAGTAGAATGTTTTTGGGGCTCTTTCAAAGTTGATGCTGTGTCGTGGAGCGGCGTAAAGTCCAAATCCTGCGGTTTTGCTCCAAAATGCATCTTTCGACCTGTTTAGACTCTTAGTACTATAAATCCACAAAAACTACCTTTTTAGATCGAAAATCCTTTAAAAACCTTATAAAAAGCGTAGTAAAACCATATAAAAAGGGTACAAAATAGAGGTATATCAACTCCCCCAGACTTAGATCTTTGCTTGTCCTGAAGCAAATAGAATCCAAATCAGAGAAAGAGGTTTGAAAACGTAGAAACTCCTTACCCTTTTGAGAAACCTGTGGCGGCTTCCTCTCCTGTATTCCACTAAAAACATAACCAATGTTAGACTAGCTTCATATAATGCTCGGCAAGCTTAGCGAACCATACCAAACTCAACTAGTCTCATCCTGCATTCCAGACTTTCCATTGTTAACTCCTTGCATAAATTTAAAACGTGTGGTCTTTATCAAGGGAATATCGATCATTAAGCACTTGTTCTTACCCACTCGAGTCTCTCCAGGATAGTCCTCTTTTTTAAGCTTTTGAGTTCTTTTCCTCTCTCTTTTCTTTTGAAGGATCGATCTTTCCCTACTTTTCTAGGGTATCATTTTATTTTTTCTATCGATCCTTCTTCCTTTTCTTTTCTTTTGGGGAATAACATAGGATAGTCTTTTGCTTTTTCCTTGTTTTTGGTAGGTCTCCATAAGACAAGAAGGTGCAGACGTATGCATTCCTCGTGCTTACACGTTTTCCTTGTGCTTAAAAGCTTTTGATTTTCATTTTTCTGAGAGAGAGGAGAACTGCACTTTGTATTGGACACACCCTTTTGAGATCAAGTGAGGAACGACTCATATGTATGCCAAGTCCCTTGACAAGAAAAACTAGATTGATTAGGGTGGAGTTAACGTTAGATTGTCCGGGTACCTTAGAAATGTTGCCAAGTCAGTAGGTCGATCCACCATTAGAGGTTCTGTTAGGCTTATGTCTGCAACTGATGTCCGCTCTAGGGTCATAGATTGTTAGCACAACACCGGAGAATCATAGAGATAAATCATAATTTCCAACTAAAGTTTTGACTCAATAAAACATGAAATTTTCAAAAGGTTAATAAGAGAAATAGATATGAGATGAAGACAAGACATGAACAAACGCATTAGTACCGACAATCCCCTCAGACTTAACTTGCACCGTCCCGGTGAAAGCAAATCCGATTAAGGGAGGTAAAAGAAAGAGGTAGTAATGCATTTGTGAATGAGAGGAAAGATGTAACCTGATGTGGTATTAAGTCCATGAAGAAATGACCTATTGGTGGTATATTGTTGTCCTTGTCCGTTGACAAGTTTGGTAAAATATGTCCCATGTTGCGTTAGAATGAACTCCAGAGCAATGGCTTGTATCCCTGCGTAGATGATCAAGTACCATGCGTCCATGGTAAAGGCTCTTGAAGTCCGCCGAAGGTGAGGCAAAGGTGGGATATGCTGTTGTGCTGCAGCAAACGGATATATGAACGTGGTTGTTCCTTGCCACATTCATTGTTAATGTTTGAAGGGACAATTACTCCTTTCTTCATGTTCTGAGTTTTTTTTTTTTTTCTCAATTTGCATGTTAGATTCTCAAATCTCTGTATCCAAAACTTCAAAAGCAAAACAAAAACCATTAAACAAAAAGTAAAAGAGAAGAGTAAAACTTATAAAAGCTTGATGCGGGATAATGAGGATGAGATGGTGGGATGATATGCAAATGAGGTGGGATGGTATGCAATGAGGTGGGATGGAATGAGGGGATGGTGGGTCGGCAAGAGGGGATACGGTCGATCGGGCGAGGCACCGGTCGATCGTCCTGGTCGCCCCGAAGTGTTTTGGTCGACCGGCCGACCGAACCTCTTGGAGTCCGTGCCCGAACGTGTTTGGTCGACCCAAACAGCTTGGCGGCTCCACTTCTATGTTCCTCTTGCACCATTGTGATATCCATTCTATCCTATCCTGCTAAAAGAAAACAAAGTAAAGCTAAAACTAAAAACTGAAGTTTAAAGGTGTTACCTTAAGGGTTGCCTCCCATACAGCGCTTGTTTAAGGTCTTTAGCTTGACCGTAATGCTCTTTAGGATTTAAGAGAGGGTAGTGATCAACGGAACTTTTTGTCCATTAAGATCTTTCTTATTGGGATTTATATCAGGAGGATGAATCACGGCGGGATAGACAATCTCTCCATGCTTGTCCCGGGGCACTTCAGCCATAGGAAAAAGTTTCATAGTGTTAGCAAACTTTTCCTTGAATTCTTCCAAAGTTTCATCATTCAGCTTTTCCTGGAGGAGAATCCTAACTTTTGCAAATCCTTTAGTTTGCTTAACCTTCTTAATGGTCTCTGTCCCGGTCTTTTCCTTGATCGGCCATTTTGGTGGATGTTTAGGTGATGCCATAGTCTTACTTCTTGATGCCGGGGCAAGTTGCTTGGGCTGGTAGGATGTCGTAGTCTTACTTCTTGCTGCCGGGGCAAGTTTCTTGGGCTGGTAGGCGAGATCTTTGCTGGGCAAGCTGGACAGGATTTTCTCTTCTTCTGGAGGCTTGGGGATAATCTTATTCTCTTGCACCATATCAACTGATGGTTTCTTTGTTGAACACATGGGGAAAAACATCTCTTTATTCACCTTGTTGAATGAGATCCTCCGGTTGGGAAAATCAAAAATGGCTCCAACGGTTGATAGAAAAGGGGTGCCAAAGATGATGGGTCTATGGCTACTTTCTCGCATTTCCACTATTTGAAAGTCGGTAGGAATAGAACAGTTCCCAAGTCGTACCATCACGTCCGGGATGAAACCGTAAGGCGTTTGCGAGAATGAATTGGCGTAGTTGATGGAGATGGATGAAGGTTGGATGTTGGTAAGGCCTATCTCGTCTGCAATCTTCTTTGACATGATGTTGACATTAGCTCCTGTGTCACAAAGAGAATCAGTGAGATTAACTTCATTAATAGAACATGGAACTACAAACTTTCCAGAGTTATCCGCCTTTGAGATGATCTTGGGGAAAAGGCGTCTTTTCCTTGCGCGGTTGGATTCTTTCTCGGGATAGATTTCTTCAGGCCAGGTCATACAATCATACTTAGGTGGGGAGAGCTTCCATTTGGGGATAGAATCCTCAAACTTCTTTTCTATTGCAACGGAGTTGCAAAAAGATTTCTTGGACTCCATCTCTTGTTTTTTTACTGCTTCTGCGGTTTGAGCGGCTTGCACTTCCAATTTCTTGACATGTGCGGCAATGGCATCATATTTAGCATGGAGATCATTGAACAAAGTGTCCATCTTCTCATTCATCTCCTTGTTGTTTGATGAGGACATCAACCCAACCAAGACCCAAGAGGACATACCGGTGGTCAAGGACTCACCGATGACTCGCTCCAAGACCAGGAGGCTTAGAGAAGGATTCAATGTAGCTGTTGAGACCCTCGTCAAAACCATGAACCTTGGAGACTTGCTCAACAGCCCACCTCCAGACGACAACCCCTCGAGCAACCTCTTGAGCAACTCCATTGAACCGGAACTAGCCTTAATGGAGGACTTTGCACGCATGAGCCTAAAGGAGGATCAACCTCATTCAAAGCATTGTAAGTCTATTCACTTGGCAGGTAATGGAGTTCAAAACATCAAGGATCCCACGAAGAACAAGTCGGAGCTTGAAGACATGGCCAAGACCAGCAATGTAGCCGATAAGGAACATGAAGACGTTTTGGGAGCTACTGAAGAGGAGACACTTGAAGATCTCCATCAAGACAACTCCAAAGGACCTGAAGAGGAAGACTTCATGATTGGACCAGAAAGGAACGGACCAGGACTAGACAAGTTCTACTCAACACCACTTCAGCTCATTTCGCGCCAAAAACAGGTATATTCAATTTATACAATTTGTGCAGGTAAGGGTGAGTATCCCAGTGGTTCTTGAGCATCACTGCAACCTCAGTTCGAGTCACAAAGGTCGCAAAACGACTCTGGTTTAGTTTGGTTTAGTTTAAGTGATATTTCCTTTTCTTGTATTTTCTTTATTTTTGCATTATTTTGTTTTCTGTTCAAGAAAGTGTGATGTACTTTCTTTCCTTATTTGAATTTTCGGCCTTAGGGCTAGCTGAAGAGCTGTTTATAAAGCTCCCCTGCAGCTTTGTATTTTTGGTTACCCTTGATTTTAATAAAGAAAAACCTTTCTTCTTTGCTCAAGCCGCCGCTTGCTTAGAAACCTTTGTGCTTGTTTCTTGCGTGTGAGATTCACCAAGACCAAGTGTTTTTGCTGTATCAGAGAGCCCCTCACCCTCTCTGTGGTGCCAACGATCCATCCTCAAGTCCATCACTTCGTTCATACAAGAGAGAGCGTGAAAGCCAGCTTGTTGAACACCGCATTGATTCAAGTCTTGTGGAATCAAGTCTTGTCTTACCATCTCCACCCACAGATCTAAAGGAGAGAGCGTTAAAGCCAGCCTCTAGATCCCATCCTCCATCTCGTGCCGATAGATCTAAGCCTCACCACCGAGTCTTACATCATTGTTTCTCTTTTGACCTTCCATGATCTGTTGAAACATTCCCTCGAATTTGTTGTTTGGATGGGCTAAAGGAGGTTGGCTGGTGGGTAAACCATATGGTTCCTTTGGTGGGTATGGTGCTCTTTGGTCATAGTTCGGCCTAGGTTGAAACTGGTTTCCTTGCTGCTGGAAACGATCTCCATAGGGTTGGAAGGGTGGTCTCTGCTGCTGGAATCTTGGGGGATAGATTTGGTCTTGTGGGTTCTCCACATTGGTGCTGCGGTAAGAAAGGTTTGGGTTAGACCGGTAGTTGGGATTGTATCCCCTGTTTCCATAGTTACCAATGTAGTTAACTTCTTCCTCAAGATGATCATTGGAGAAATCTCCCATGCATTCCCTTGTAGGATCATCATTGACATCATTTATGCCCTCAACTGCATGTATGTGTCATTGCTGTCCTTTTAGAACTTGAGCCATCATATTCTTCAGTTCAGCCATCTCAGTAGCATCAGGGGGTGTGTTGGTAGAGCGGTGTGATCTATCATAGTCGGGGCAGTTGTTGCAATCACTTGCTGCAAGGTTCTCAATCAAGACTTTGGCTTCCTCAACAGTCTTTGTCATAAAATTTCCATTGCTTGCAGTATCCAAGGATAGCTTATACTTGTGGTCTATGCCACGATAGAAAATGTTCCAAAGGTTCCCATCCTTGAAACCGTGGTTAGGGCAATCCCTAATGTATTCCTTGAATCGATCCAATGCCTCATAGAATGATTCGGTTGCACCTTGGCGAAATCCAAAGATCTTGTTTCTAACAGAAATCGATCTTTGCTTAGTGTAGAAATGGTTGATGAATGCTGCCTTGTATTCGTCCCAAGTGGTGATCGAATGGGCAGGAAGAGACTTTAACCATCTAAGGGCTTTGTCGCCAAGAGAGAATGAGAAAAGTTTGCTCTTTAGGTAGTCGGCTGAGACTCCATTGGCTCGGGTGGTGCTGCAAATCTCTTCAAAGTTATCTATGTGATCAAGCGGGTGCTCAGCTGGTAGGCCATGAAACTGGTTTTGCTTAACCAATGCTATGATTTGAGGCTTGATCTCATAGTCATTCCTCTGAGGTGGAGGTGGGTTGATCGGATTTCGATCCGTAAAGAAGGCATCAGCGGAGTCATAGTCTCCAATGGTTTGGTTGTTAGCTTGAGGTTGTGCATCAACTTCCCCAGCAGGAGGTTGTGGTGCTAAGGGTGGAGGTGGATCTCTCCCTTCAGCTACAGCTCTAGCTACTGCTGCATCATGAGCGGCTTGGGCCATCTCTTGAGCTCTTTGTCGTCTAAGTGTCTTCTCAAGTCGGTCGATTTCAGCAACTGGTTCAACTAGATTGTCCCTATTAGACTGTCTAGTCATGCACCTGAAAAACAAAAGAAGAAAACAAATGAAAAGTAAAATAAACTAGAAAAACCAAAAGCAAAAAGAATGAAAATGCAAGAAAACAATAAAATCCTAGACTAGATCCTAATCGAGATTCAAAGGTACTGCTGCAGTCCCCGGCAACGGCGCCAAAAACTTGATGTGTGGTCAGGTTTTACCGACTTTTTAAAATCCTGCAAGTGCACAGATCGTAGAAGTACGGGTTATCGAACACAAGGACTGGCTAAAATGAATACACTTTAAATCTATGGAGTTCGGATCAAGCTAGAATAAGATAAAGGATGATTGGTTGGTTGTCTAATAACTAAATACTAAAGCTAAGAAATCGAAGTTGTAAAGCAATGAGGGAAAAGCGTTAGGTCTCTAGGGGCTAATTTGCAGAGAAGCAAGCAATGATCAGTTCGATGATAGATATGAATCAATTTAGGGATGATGGGATGATAGATCCGTCTAGAACACAAAACACGAAAATAAGTCTTTCCACTTCCGTGGCTCCGACTCCTATGATGACTTATCTAATCGCTAAACTTTTGGTATGTCCTTAGATAGTTAATCAAGCATTAAATCGATCAAGTTCGGTTACAGTTCACTAGGCTTAGTAAATCAACTTCCGCAGTCTAAGAAACCTAGCTTGTCAAAGAATAGGTCCGGCGAATGATACAGCACTTCCGTGGCTCAAATCAACCTAGGATCAGATTGCTAGATGCGCGGTAAAGCAATCAGCCTTAATTAGTGAACAAAACGAGACAAAGACTCTAATGATATCCCTAACAGTTCATCGAAATCATAGATCAAGCAAACAACTCATTGAATTAGTAACCCTAGCAACCTAACAAGTGAATTACTCAGACATGATCAAAGTAACAACACAGAGAGATGGAGAAAGCATGATAATAGATAAAGGTTCAGAAACCTTCTCCAAATTGTAGTGAGGAGGAGAGATCCTCTCCTTGAAATCTCTAGAACAAAAGTAGATCTATAAAACTGAAATACAATGCGGCTCTGTTGTTCTCTTCTTTCTAAAGAGGCTAAAAAGGTGTATTTATAGTGCTAGGTCTTCCAGGGGTCGAGATTAGGTAAATGGGCCGAGTAAATCGTGAAAACGTGCAAACGGGCTTCGGAAACGAGCCGGGTCTAGCGGGGCGTGTCGTGGTCGAGCAGGGCGGTCGACCGGTCGGTCGGGCTGGTGCTCGGGTCGAGCTGGCGGTCGAACGGTCGCACGGGATGATGGTCAGGCGCGCACGGGATGGCAAAAAGAGGTCGGGTCGGACGGGAGCCTTGGAGGCCCTGTCCGACTGGCTCGGTCGACCGACGTCAATGTGTAGTTAAGGACGGTCGGGTCGGACGGGGGCCTTGGAGGCCCTGTCCGACCGGCTCGGTCGAGCGGCTGGTGTAGACGTCCAGTTTTCGGCTTATTTGACACTCTTCACTAAAATGATAATATCTTCCATTCTACACGTCCAAATTGCATGATTCCAGTTGCGGTGGAAAGCTAACTCATGTAGGCATCGCGGCGAACTAGTTTTGGTGAGATCCATTGAGTAGAATGTTTTTTGGGGCTCTTTCAAAGTTGATGCTGTGTCGTGGAGCGGCGTAAAGTCCAAATCCTGCGGTTTTGCTCCAAAATGCATCTTTCGACCTGTTTAGACTCTTAGTACTATAAATCCACAAAAACTACCTTTTTAGATCGAAAAGCCTTTAAAAACCTTATAAAAAGCGTAGTAAAACCATATAAAAAGGGTACAAAATAGAGGTATATCAAACCACCCGAATATCCTCGAAAACCACCTCACCACTGGACTCCGCCATAGAGATCGTCGCCAAATAGGCCTCACAGCCTCGCTCAATCAACTGCTCTGCCTGTATCGCCGAGATCACTATGCTCTCGGAAGTCGGTCTCACACCCTGAAACACTAACCTCCCGCCATCACGCTCAAAAACCACCCTGCCTCTGTAACAATCCAGATGAACCCGGTAAAAAGATATCCAGTCCATCCCCAGAATGACGTCATATAACTCCACCGGACTAATCACCAAATCCGCTGGCATCGACTGCCCCGCAATCTGAATATCAACGCCTCTAGCAGAGGCAAATATCAAGTAGCCAGGGAACCACACAGAGGCAAATATCAAGTAGCCAGGGAACCACCTCCAGCCACCTTGACCATGCCTGCACGCTCACCCGCGCTGCTCCGGATGCCACTACTCTCGGCCCACTCCGGAGTGATGAAGCAATTAGATGCTCCAGAATCGAACAAAACGTGTGACTGAACGCCACCGACTAACAAGGTCGCTACACATTCAATACTATGAGACCCTGCTAATCCCATCACAGGCAAAATATCGCAAACAAACAACAACCATAAAACTTAGGGAATTTACGAAGTCTGAGTCAATAAATGTACCTGTGATCTGCCCGCTCTGACTCGTTTGGCCAACCTCTGTCCAAGAGTAGACTCTCGGTCCCGGCCCCAACTGGCCAACTGACTGAACCGCTGCCACCTGAGCCACTGGTCGAGCCGCTATCGGCTGAACCGCTGCCACTGCCAAACTCTGCATCTTGGGACACCTCGGCCTGATATGCCCTGGATCTCCGCAATGGAAACATACTCTAGTATCCCGAGGCACCTCCTTCTTGGCAAAACTAGACACTCGGTGCTCCATGCTGCCGCACCTGTAACACGAACCACGAGGAAAACGGTTGCCGGAAGAAACCTCCTCCCGACTCCTCTTCTGACCCTGTGCAGGCTTGCCGCCCCTGCCAGAACCAGAACCAACACTCGAACTACGACGCTGATGCGACTGCTGCTGCTGACTCCGAGGATGGATAGCAGGAGCATCCGCATACGGCACCACCACCGGACCAACCTGCTCACGAAGGTCCTCCTCAATGGAAGCTGCTAGCTCCACTAACTCTGCTCTCATGGCATACTCACGACCTCGGCACTGAGTCCTGATACTCAGACGAAGCCCCTGAAGGAACCTCTCCACAACCCCACGCTCACCGCCTACACCGAGACCAGCATGCACCACTAGCCTGCTAAACTCTGCGTCGTACTCACGCACTGAACGATCTCCCTGCGTCAAAGCAATGAACCGCAACTGAAGTCGATCTCGAGCCTCCTGAGGAAAGTACTTGGCGTCAAACTCCGCCACAAACTCGCCCCAAGTCCAGATAGCTCTCCTGCCCTGAACAGCCCGCCACCATAAATGCGCGTCACCACTCAGATAGTGAACCGCTAACTCAACCTGGTACTCAACTGGACACCTGGTCGACTGGAAGTTCCGCTCCACTCTCGATCTCCACTCATCGGCCACCTCTGGACCAACTCCGCCCTCAAAGAAAGGCGTCCCGATACGCTGCATCTGTCCCATCATCTCTAAATAAGACGGAGGACCAACTACCGCAGCCCCCTGATGCCCAACAAAAGCCGCACCCGGCTGACCAAGCACTGCAGCACCCTGCTGCCCAAACACCGACGCACCCTGCGGTACACCGGCCATCGGAGGAACACCCGGAGCCTGCTGCGGAACCACTGGCGGAAAACGTGCCAGCAACTGTGTCAGTAACCCCACAACTAGGTCATCTCGACCCTGAGCCGGAGCCGCACCCCCACCTGGGGCCGCCCCAACCCCCGCGTCACCACCGACGCCCAAACCGGCCTCACTCGCCGCTGAAATAGAATGGGTCACCGACGCAGTCGCCACACTCGGCGCAACACTCTCGCCCGAATCCTCTGGCTTGCCACGACCTCCACCTCCACGACCTCCACGACCTCTGCCACGGCCACGACCGCGGCCTCTACCTCGGCCTCTACCTCGAGCAACACCGTCCATCTAACTGTATGGAACAAAGAGGTGAGATACAAAACACAAAACCAACAACACAACACAACTCACCGCGGAATCTCCTGAAGCCCGAAGAGGATGATACTAAAACTATCAACCTAACAGTCCTAAAACCGTCTAGGCTCTGATACCAAAATGAAACAATCAAGCTTTTTTTTTTTTTTTTAAATACTTAAACAATTCTAGCGGGAGTCTGAAAATAAATAATTCAATAAATCATAATATCAATTCAACAACAGAAGCCAATAATCAAATAAATCAAATATCAAATAACTCTAACAACTTAAGCAAAAAGAATAAAACATAAATCCTATCATCCTCTTCTTCGGCCTTGATTCCGCGCTTAAACATTTCTACCACCTGCATCACAGGAAAGGAGATGCGTAAGTATTATCATAAATACTTAGTGAGACGATTACTCTGCCCACGGGCCAATTACGCAATTTCCAGATAATTAAAGTCCTTTAATTAATTTCCACAATTATTAAATATTTTTCTACCATTAAAATAATTCCAAATAATTATTAAATAATTCTCATGATTAAATAATAATCTTAATTAATTATTAATCCGAAAATAATTAGTTAAACCAATTCAATTAACCATTAAAACCAATTAATTACATTAAACCGGATTAAACCATTTTTAATTCAATTAAACCAACATTCTCAATCAAATCGGATTAAACCAGACTAAACCGGTGGTGTCGACCGACACCAAACTTGGTGTCGATCGACACTCGGTCGTTTGCTCGAATCCGAGTGCAACAGATCGGCACTAACACACAGAATACTCCACCCAATCATTCAACACACGATTCAACACAATTATCAGCACGAAAACCATCACATAACTCAGGACCAACAACCAAAACCATCAATTCATTCATCTAACAACCTAAATCCAGAAATCCCGAGCCCACAGTCACGCACTCACCTTGGAGTTGGATTGAAAGGGAGAAACAAGGATGAACAAGGAAGAACCACAACAAAACACCTCAGAAACTTCACAATCTCCTCAAAATCGCCTCTGGAACTTCTCTGCCTCGAAATATGAGGTACAAAACGCGGCCAGCCCCTTTTTATTTCGAGTCTTAGGGTTTTCCAACCCAAACCACGCGAACCGAACAAAATAGAAACAAACCGAAAATTTGCGATTTGGCCGGTGTCGATCGACACCAGGCAAAAACTCCACTTCTTTGGTTTACGAATGTTACAATGACAATGTTTTGCGTCGTGACGAGATGCGATGCTATGCAGCTCGTCAGACTTCTCATTTTTAAGAGACACCGATCAAAGCTTATTAGATCTGTTTGCGGTGGCGCTTTTTAGGCCGGTAATAGGAACCGAAGTCTAGAAATTCGAATTACTCCTATTGGAATAGGCGAGCTTGATATTCCAATTGGCACAGAACTCGCGGAAGCTTGCCACGATGAATTGGCCACCATTGTCGGTGACGATTTCATATGGTAGACCATGTCGGCAGATGATGTATTGCCAGACGAAGTTCTGCACGTCTTTGGCAGTGGGGTTCTTGAAGGCTTTAGCTTCTACCCACTTGGTGAAGTAGTCCGTGACGATCAGGAGGTACGCGCATTGCTGGGATCGTGGCATCGGGCCGACAATATCCATCGCCCAGCGCAAAAAGGGATATGCCGGGACGGAAGATTGAAGCTCTTGCGTCGGGGCGTTGATGATTGGGGCGTATCTCTGGCAGGGAATGCACTTCGCGGTGTAATTTTCGCAGTCTTCGATCATCTTGGCCAGAAAAGGCCGTGCTTCTTGATCTTAGAGGCCAGAGATTTCCCGCCGGCATGGTTTCCTCCGGCTCCTTCGTGAGTCTCGATCATCACGTTCTTGGCTTGCGTCTCGTCGCAACAAGGTAGGACGACTTTGTTTGCGGTCCACCGGAATAACTCGTCGTTTTTGGAGGAAGTAGTAGGCGGCTTTGCGGCGTAGTCGACGAGCTGCCCAAGGATTCCCCGGAATCGTCCCGCTGATCAGATAATCTTTGATCTCGTCCTTGCCATGGGTGAGGTTGATCTTCTTCTGATTCGGGGACCATTGGCTCGTCTTCTTCGTCTTCCTCCTCTTCTCGATATATTGCCATGATAAACGCTCCTTTAGGATGTTTGATGCTAGGCTACTCGATTGTTTCGACGGGAATCGCTCGCCGCAAAGCCGAGTCGGTTCTCGAGGCTAAGGCAGCGAGCGCGTCGGCTTCTGTGTTCTCGGCGCGGGAGATATGCATCCATGCGGTCGTCCTTAGCATTGTAATCTCCGCTGAATTGCTTTGCTACGAGCTGAGAATCGCAGAATGCGTGCACGTGCTCGGCCCCAACTTCCTTTCCGAGACGTAGTCCTGCGATGATTGCCTCATATTCGGCCTCGTTATTGGATGCTGGGAAGTTGAGCTTGAAAGATTGTTCGAGAATCTCGCCTGTAGGAGATACGAGGCGGATGCCGACACCAGATCCTTGCTTGGATGAAGCTCCGTCAACGTGCAGGAGCCATTTGGATACATGCTCGGCTTCGCTTACGACGAGCTCTGGTGGGATCTCGACAATGAAGTCGGCAAGCACCTGGGATTTTGCGCTGGTTCGGCCTTTGAATTCGATATCGTACTCTGACAGTTCTATCGTCCATCTTGCCATGCGACCTGACTGATTTGGGCTATGAAGGATTTGGCGCAATGGTTGGCTAGAGAAGACGATGATCGCGTGGGACTGGAAGTATGGTCTCAATTTCCTCGCCGAGATCACTACCGCCAATGCCAGCTTTTCGAGGGTAGGATATCTCGTCTCGGAATCGTTGAGGGTTTTGCTCACGTAAAAGATGGGCTTCTGCTCGCCACGATCTTCCCGGACCAGTACGCCACTAACGGCTGTACTCGATATGGTGATGTAGAGGAGTAACGTCTCGCCATCTTCGGGTTTTGCGAGGATCGGCGGGGTGGTGAGATACTCTTTCAGTTTCTTGAATGCGTCTTCACACCTCTCGTCCCATTTGAAGAGCTTGTTGGAGCGGAGCAGTTGGTAAAAGGGAAGACACTTGTCGGTTGAGCGCGAGATGAATCTATTCAGTGCGGCGATTCGGCCAGTGAGCCTCTGAACTTCCTTTTCGTTCTTCGGCGAGGGGAGGTCGAGAATTGCCGAGATCTGCTTCGGGTTTGCCTCGATGCCGCGCTGAGTTACGATGTAGCCGAGGAATTCTCCGGAAGTGACGGCGAAATTGCACTTTGCCGGGTTGAGCTTCATTCTGTACTTTGTCAGAACCTGAAAGCATTCTTGAAGGTTCTTGACGTGATCCTGGGCTTTAGCAGATTTTACCAACATGTCATCGATGTAGACTTCCATGCTGTTGCCGAGCTGTTTTGCAAACATCTTGTTGACCAATCTTTGGTAAGTAGCGCCAGCGTTCTTCAAGCCGAAGGGCATGACTTTGTAGCAATATGTGCCTCGATCAGTGATGGAGGCTGTCTTCTCGCGGTCGTCTGGGTGCATGAATATCTGGTTGTAGCTTAGACGAGGCGGTCGATATGCAGGAGCGGAAAGCTACCTTTGGGCAAGCTTTGTTCAGGTCGGTGAAGTCCACACATACTCTCCACTTCCCGTTCTTCTTCTTGACGACGACCGAATTGGCGAGCCAATCAGGGTACTTTACTTCAGTGATTGATCCGGCTCGCAGTAGCTTTTCGACTTCGTCATCGACTGCTTGAGGTTTATCGGTGCCGAGCTTACGCCTCTTCTGCTTGATCGGTTTGTAGGTGGGGTCGACGTTGAGCTCGTGCGAGGTGATCCTGGGATCTATCCCTTTCATATCCGCCATCGACCATGAGAAGAGATGCACGTTCTCCATCAGTAGATCCACCAGTTGGGTTCTGATCTCGGCGTTGAGATTGCTGCCGATACCAACGCACCTTTCCGGTCTCGTCTCGTCGATGCTGACTTGGTCGACGAGATCGGGTTTAGGTCTGCGATGATAGGGAAGTCGCGAGTCCAGCTCTTCATTGATCATGCATGAGGATGAAGAGCGGAGTCGGCGCTCTTGGAGGAAGCAGGATCTTGACACTCTTTGGCTTCCACGTAATGTGAAGATTCCCAATGATGTTGGAAATTTTTCGCATTGATGAAAGGTCGAGACGACGGCTTTCATCTCGTGGATCCATGGCGTACCTAGAATGGTGTTATATATTGCTGGTTTGTCTATGACGATAAATTTCACGAGCTTGGAAATTCCCCCGACATAGACGGGTAGGCGGATAGTGCCGATACTAAATACGGTGTCGGCGGTGAATCCAGTCAGCGGACGAGATGCTGGCTTGATGGCTTCTTCTTCGATCCCCATCCGGTCTACGGTTTCTTTGAAGATTAGGTTCACCGTGCTCCCGGTGTCGACTAGTATCTTTTCCACGTCGCAATCGTGGACTTGTATTTTGACCACCAGTGGGTCGAGATGTGGGGTATCCAGCCCCTCCGCATCCTTGTCCGTGAAGGATATCGCGCCTGTGTCCTGACGGATAGAGTGGCAAAGCAGGGCTTCTCCATCTTGGTGGAAACTGGGGCGTCGCTGTGCCGAGACAGCCTTTCGCTCATACTCCTTAATTGCCGAGATGGAATCGTCATTGTCTAAGAGACCTCCCATGATCATGCTGACCTGTCGCTTTGGCGGAGGCGGCAAATCTTCTGGATAGTCATGATCTTCCTTCTCAGATGCGGGTCCCGGGTTTGCTTTCCTCTGCCTTTGGGGGCGAGACTGGCGGGGTCGCTTTCCCTTATGGCCTCCTTTGGCTGGTTTCGGCGCGAAATCTTTGCCTTGAGTTCGGTCGCCTTCCACCGCAACGGCTCCTTCTCGGTATTTCCTGAGGAGGCTACCAATAAGATGCCTACAGTTCTCCGTTGCGTGACAGGTTCGACCGTGGAAGCTGCAGAACAGGTCATGATTGTTATCGTCGTCTGGATCGGCGACGGCTGGACGAGACGACGATAGTGCGAGTGCTTGCGGCTGCTCTGCTGGGTCCCAGCAGTGGTTGAGATCGTCGTCGACGGCAAAGGAGAGTGATCGCCTGACCTCGGGCCTTCGTCGCTGTTCGTGATTTCCTCCTTAGGTCTGGTGATAGCGGGCTTTTTATCACCGCTTCTCTCGGCGTAGAAGTTGGTGTCTTCTTCTAGGA
Source organism: Erythrophleum ivorense (assembly GCA_026724425.1). Lineage (NCBI taxonomy): Eukaryota > Viridiplantae > Streptophyta > Magnoliopsida > Fabales > Fabaceae > Erythrophleum > Erythrophleum ivorense. The sequence goes on from JAIUCV010000074.1 coordinate 6,269,356, forward strand.
AGATGTATCTCTGGGACCGATGGAGCGCGTCTTCGAGGGTCGGCGATGGTTGAATCGAGAGGTCTGCTTTGAATTTAGAGTCGTACCGGAGACCGTTGCGGAGTGCCTCCAGCGGGACGCTATCGGGCATGTCGTCGAGATCCATCGCGGCTTTCTTAAACCTTTCCATGAAGCTCCGCAGGGGTTCCCCTCTTGATTGCGTCATGGTGAACATGTTTCGGGTCACCCTGGTCATGTTCATGGAATAGTGTTTCAGGAATGCGTTCGTCAAGTCGTCGAAGTTATCGATCGACTCGGCAGGGAGGCTGGAGAACCATCCGAGTGCTTCTTTCGTCATATGCTCGACGAAGACTTGGCAATAGTTTGCCTCTCTCTCTTCGGGAGTGGCATACTGTTCCCTTGTCATAGCGAGGTTGAAAGCTGTCAACCACTTCTTCGGATCTTCTTCGCCGGCAAAAGGCTCGATCTTTAGTCGGACTCTTTCGCAGAGCCGGACTTTGCGAATCCTTGCCGTAAGTGGGCTTCTCCGAGTGTCAGCAAGGATTTTTGCCAATTCTGGTGCAGAGCTAGTGACGAGATGCACTCTGGAATTGAACTCGTCCAGCCGACGATTAATTTTATCGAGGTCGACATGACTCGTCGCTTCTGTTCAATTAGCAGTTGCTTCTGCTATCGTGGTCCCCGTAGCATGACCTGTCGGTGTATCGAACGAGAGTCGACGAGCTGGTGAGAACTTGCCGTCGTCCGTTGTCACCGAGTTGATGAATTCCTGCTTCTTCTTCTGATATGCTCGCATCGTCTGGACTTCATCGGAGAATGGCTTCATAGCCTTTCGGATTGTTTTCACCAGGTCGTCGTGCGCGACGGCCTTTGCTCTGGATTTGCGGCGAGCGGGAGCTGGCGGCGGAATTTCATCCTGGGGTTCCAGCTCATTACGCGGCGTGTTTCCGTCGTGCTCTACGCGGTCCTCCTCATGGTCGAGAAGGTCTTCTCCGTCTTCGAGAGGATTCTCCGGGAGGGTCTTGTTCGCATGTCGAGGTTCTCTCTCTCAGGGGAGCTTCCTGCTGAGTTAGACATCGGCTGCTTTTCTTGGCGTCTGAGCTTCTTTCGAGATGTTTAATCCGACAGAAATATTCCCAGTCCCCACAGACGGCGCCAATTGTTGATTCCAGAAATAGCACGTGTTTTTAAGACGAGATACTTTGGATGGGAGACTTGGGAAACCGTGAATTTATTACTCGAAAGAAGGTTTGAACACAAGAGGTCGTCCCGTCAAACAAGCCTTGACGAGACGTAATGCGGATGATAAATAAAACAGAAAAGAAGTAAGCGAATGCTTTAGGGTTTGTGCCGGATTTTTTCACCTGGTCTTCAGGGAATGGAGACCTCTCCTTATATAGTTGAGTTAAGGCGGTTCTCTGCTGAATATTCTCCTCTTGATCATAAAGGAAATCTTCTTCTTCTCTTGATTTCTTTCCTTTCTTCGAGTGGCGGCTGTTGCTTTTTCCTTTTTGCTTAAAGTATTACCTTCCTCCTCAAGGCTTTCCATTTCTGTGAGAAGGCTAGGGCTGAAGACGGGCCGGGCTTTTTGCGCTGTTACTCATTGCGATGGGCTCGGCGAAATGTGCTCATTTCACCCCTAACAGTTCTTGGATTGTGGTTTACCGATTACGGTGATAGATTGTTAAGATCAAAGATGGAGGGCTAAGACTTTCGTTATAAGAGATAACATGATCGGCGAGTTACACAGATAAGATCGGTTAAAGACGATCTCGAATCGCGAAGCAAAGAGTTCGGCAATCAATTAACGGATGAACTCAACAGGACTTTCGAGTTCGGCGATCGATCAATTTACATATTAGCGAAAGATCAAAGAGCTTGGCGATCGATTGATGGACGAACTCGACAAGAGTTACGAGTTCGGCGGTCAATCGATTTACAGATTAGCGAAAGATCAAAGAGCTCGGCGATCAATTGATGGACGAACTCGACAGGAGTTACGAGTTTGGCGGTCAATCGATTGTCAAATCTTAATGGAAGAACAAAGAGCTCGGCAAGGTAGTATTCAATTCTAAGGTAATTTCCTAACTTCCAACCACCTTCTAAAAATGGATTCATTATGTTATCTAAGCGTCGCAGGTGAAGATGGATCGGCGTGGGTCATTACGTGTCAATCATGCATTCAGCGGCTTTTTGGTAAAAGGTCGCGCCTGCTGAGTAGATCGTTTATTTCGGGGTTTATCATCATCGCGCCTCCTCATCTTCTGATTATTTCCTATAAAAGGATCCCTTTCGCTCTATTTCGTTCCAGTTCCTGTTTATCGCGAAGGTATACTTTCTCTCTCTATAACTTTCCTCTACCTCCTCTCTAGTTTTCGCCTTTTGTCGATCTTCTTCTAGTTGTCGACCTGTCAGCGATAATGAGGATCGAATCCGATCAGTCTTCTACTTCTCTTCAAGATTCTTACAACACGGGATCGGAAGATTCCCTGCCGGAGACCAGTCAAAGTTCGTTGGCGGACTCTGGCGATTGACTCGGTAAGGCGCCGACCTCTGGTGGCGATTTGCCTACTACGCCTGTTCATTCGTCGGTTGCTTCGATAGTTGGGCCGAACCTGATGGATGAGCCGGATACGATCGATCATATACCTATTTCCGTTCGACACGCGTAGATTGTTTTAGATCGGGCGGCCCTTCCCGAAGGTTTTGAAGATCATTACCCGGCGAGGATTGCTCCGTCCATGCCGATTGTTACTTCGAGGGGAAGGAATGTGGTCGGCGTTCGAAGGAAAGGGGCGACTGTTGGGCCGAAGAAAGTTGCGACGACAAATGCGCAAAAACCATGGTCGACAAAAGGGGAAATAAAGCGGTCGCCGAGGGAGATGCGTCTACAAAGAAAAAGAGTACGGAAGTGTACGGAAGTAGACGAGCGTCCGTGGATTCGTTGGTATAATAGTCAAATCCCGGGTTTGGCTATTCGTCTTCCTGAAGTAGACGAGCGTCCGTGGAAAGCGCCGCCAGGCTGGTTTACCGCCTATAAGTTCTGGTTTAAGGAGAGCCAGATGTCCTTCCCGCTCCCGAAGTTGCTCGTTGTTTATTGCAAAGAGGTCGGCGTTGCCATGTCGCAACTTTGTCCGGCAGCGATCCGTAACATTGTCGGCCCGCTAGTTTTGGCGGTTGAGCTGGATATTGATATCGATCTTCGTTTCTTCGAGGCCATGTCGTCGATCACGGTGAACAAGAAAACTCTTGGGACCCTTTATGTCAGTATTAGGTCGGGCTATGGAACTCTCACCTGCCATCCGAGCAAAACGAGGAACTGGATTGAGGAGTACTTATTCGTTCGCGTTAATGAGGCATCGGTTCCGGATGCGCGTAGGCCGTATAGGAATGAGTGGAGTCCGACTTTTGGTAGAAAACCTAGCAGGGCTTTGGTCTTTGCACTTAGTCGCCATGCTATGTCGATTTTTGATGTCTGACGATCATCCTATTTTGTGCAGATCGTCCCCCCGTTTGGCGAACTCCTCCACCGAATTTTGCCGAAGACGTGCGACGACTTTCCAAACAAGGAAAGAGGAAGTGGGACAACATCGACAAGCAGTGGATCAAGAGGCAGTGGGCTCGTATTGAAGCAGGTAAGGGTTTATTAGTGTCTGTTCGCTCTTTAAATCTGCAGATCTGTCTCTTGACTTGGTTTCTCTTTTGACTGGTGATTTTAGCTGCGTGGCAGTTAAAGAAACCAACAACTATTACGACGATGGGGAAAATAAGTTTGAACCTGCCGCGTTACGGGAAGGAAATGGTGAGCGCCGTTGTTGCGCAGAAAATGCAGACTAAGACGGATCCGCCCGTCTCGATGCCCTAGCTCGTCTGTTACGATCGGCGATCGGGTGAGTGCTGCCGAGGAGGCTAGTCGTCTTATAGACGATTACTTCGACAACTATCAGCCACAGACGTACACTCGCATCAATCCCGAGATGGGGAGAGTGGAGCCGATCACTCCGACCTTGTCGGACACATCAGACGACCCTGAAGGAGATGGGGATACAAGTGCGTTGGGCGAGCGAGCGATTATCCCTTACGTTTCTTCAGGAGCTTGGGATGCAGTTGTTGAAACGGCGTCGCCAGGCGGTGATAGGAAGAGGAGGAGGGTGACGCCTTCTATGGGAGATCCTTCCGAGAAGGAAACGACCGTTGGTGCCGGAGTGTCGGGCGCTGTCGTGGTCGAGGGTGATGCAGAGATTGAGATGCCGGGCGCCGAAGAGAGGGGGGGCGATGCGGTTCGGCAGGATAATTTTGAGTACTTGTTTAAGTATGAGTACGAAGGGAGGATCCCTTTTTTGGAAAGCCAACGGGCTTGCGGTCAGCTTTACCATGATATGCAGCCGGCCACTGTCGAAGATCCGATCGCCATTGTTTCTTCAAATGAGAAGCGTCTTTTTCGAGAGATGGCTCAGCGTTCCTTCCAGGTTTGCCGAGGTGCTTTTTTGTTAGTTTGGTTTGGCTAAGTAAGGTTCTCAATTTTGTTGCGATGTTTTCAGGCTGTCGCTTCGACGAACGCCTTGCTTGACTATCATCGTCGGCAACCGCGAACGGCTTTCGTTAAAGGGGAAGACGATCTGGCGTTGGAGAAGCATCGGGCCATGGATTTGGAGAAACAGGTGGCCGGTCTCACTGAGAAGGTTTTACAGCTGGAAAATTCAGAGGTAGGCCGTGCCGCCGAGATTGCTGAGGCTCGCTTGGAGATCGAGGCTCTTAAGGCCCAGAACGAGCGTCTGGAGAAGAGGTATGCCGACCTTGGCGAGTCTTCGCGGAAGAAGTCTCTCCACTCTCACGGGCTTTGGAGCAGGAAGATTCGGGAGACCAAGTCGGAGCTGTTGGCGATATTTCGGGCTCGGCTGGACAAGATGAGGAAATATGTCGAGGATGAGGAGCAGGTGCAACCTGACATAATGGTTCTCAATCAAGCCACAGCCTTGCTTGTTTCATACTCGTCTTTGGCTGAGATTGGAATCGTAGTTCCTTCTGAACTGGTGGAGAAGTGCAGGTCCGATGTTGAGCTGTGCACGCGGAAGATCGAAGGCGAGAACGTGGTGACGAAGGACGAGCTTGATCTGGACTTCAAGTCGCTGCAGGATTTGGTTGCCGATATGGATCGCGGTACTTTGGCGCAGTACCCTAAGCCGTAGTCGTGATTGAGCGCTTCCGTTTCTCGTTTTTATTTTATTGTGTTCGGCAGATGTAACTTTATTTTTAAATTTAATAAAATTTGGATTTTAGTTCCGTTAAATTCGAAGTTTAATTTGATTTGCCTACGTCGTTGTTCGTGCCGAGCGCGGTGGACAGCGGGAATGTGCTCGGCTGTAGATTCTCATGACAGATTTTTAATCTAAAACCCGAGACGGCATGGACGTTCGTGCGGAACGTGTTATTTGCGAGGTCAGCCACGGCTTTTATGCTCTTCCACGAGACATAGGTTTTTGAGCTAAGTGCCGAGGAAGCATGGACGAGCCATGACGTTCGTGCGGAACGTGTTGTTTGCGAGGTCGGGGTCGGCTTTAAGGCTCTTCCATGAGACTTAGGTTTTTAAGCTAAGTGCCGAGGAAGCATGGACGAGCCATGACGTTCGTGCGGAACGTGTTGTTTGCGAGGTCGGGCTAGGCTTTTAGGCTCTTCTGCAAGACTTAGGTTTTGAAGCTAAGTGCCGAGGAAGCATGGACGACCATGACGTTCGTGCGGAACGTGTTATTTGCGATTTGCCGACTTTAAAAGATGAATTTTGTTATTTATTGTTTTATTTGATATAGATGAGCCCTCTGTTTTTGCAGAGGGTTGCCTACGTACCCGCGAGGGATCAAGCCGACCGTAGTTCATAGTACATGGGACTACTTTGGTATTGTTTTTTTGTTTTGCGCTAGGGGGAGTTTGGCTGTTAGTAGTAGAACCGTTTGAGGTTCATCGAGTTCCAAGACCTTGTGATTTCGGTACCGGCCATGGTGACGAGGTGATAAACTCTTGGCTTGACGACCTTGATGATGATGTATGGTCCTTCCCAGTTGGCGCCGAGTTTTCCTGCATTCACTTCGCGCGTGTTTTCGAAGACCTTGCGTAGGATGAGGTCGGCTCGAAGTGGCGGCCGAACGTCTTCTTGTTGTAGTATTTTGCCGCCAGTTGCTGGTAGTTTTGGATTCGGAGGAGCGCCTGGTCGCGTGATCCTTCTGCGAAGTCGAGCGAGTCTTTGATCATGTGGTTGTTGAGTTCGGCGGAGGCTTGGGAGTGTGGCTTGTGCCGGTGAGAAGGGGGTTTGATTTGTCGATCGGCGGGGTGTTGTTCGGTGTGACCATAGGACTCCGTCGACTTCGTCGGCCCAAGCTCCCTTCTTTTCTTCGAGCCATTTTTTGAGTCCGGCTACAATGGTTTTGTTGGTCGTTCTGCTTGGCCGTTCCCTTGCGGATATCGTGGCGTTGATTTGCTGAGCCTTATATTCCACTTGGCGCATAAACTTTCGAAAATTGCCGAGGTAAACTGCGTGCCATTATCTGTGACGATTTCGTAAGGGAGCCCGTGTCGGCAGATGATATTCTTCCAGATGAATTTCTTAACGTCTTCGGCGTGGATGTTGGCATATGATTCGGGTTCCACCCATTTGGTGAAATAATCGGTGACGATGAGAAGGAATCGCTTTTGACAGGACCGGGGAAGTGGTCCGACGATGTCCATGGCCCATTGCATGAATGGATACGGCGCTGTCGACGTGGTGAGCTCTTCTGTCGGCCTGTGGATGATCGGCGCATGTCTTTGGCAAGGCTCGCACTTGTTGGCGAAATCTTCGCAGTCTGCTATCATGGTCGGCCATAAATGGCTGTTCTTTTTTATCTTCAGGGCGAGAGATCGTCCTCCGGGGTGGTTACCACCTGTGCCTGAGTGCGTTTCCTCCATTATCGATCTCGTACCGGCTCTGTCGATGCAGCGTAGCAGGGGGCCGAACGCGCTCGGGCATGTTGTAATGGGCGCATGGGGCCTTCAGGCGACGGGCAGCCCATCGGTCGGTTGGCACGGTCCCGTCGCTTATGTAGGCTTTGATCTCGTCTCTCCAGTCCGCTGGTCGTAGTATTTCCTCGGTCTCCATGGGCTCGTTCAAGTCTCCGGCGTCGTCGATGCCCGGTTCGAGAGTGACAATTGCCATTATCGAGTCGTTGAGATCAATCTCGATGCTCGGCCTGTGGATGCTTTCCACGGGTTTTACTCTTTTTAGGTCGGGATTGGAGGTAGAGGCTAGGGCGGCAAGTGCGTCTACGGATGAGTTATCACTGCGGGAAATTTTCGTAAGGGCGAATGTGTTGAATTCGTTGGCGAGCCGGCGGACTAAAGTGAGATAGGCGTCCATCCGATCGTTATTGGCCATGTACTCTCCACTGTACTCGTTGGCGACGACCTGTGAGTCGCAATATGCTTGGATATTTTTCGCGCCGATTTCCTTGGCTAAGCGTAGGCCGGCGATTAGCGCTTCGTATTCCGCTTCGTTGTTGGATGCTGAGAAAGCGAGACGGAACGATTGCTCGATAATTTCGCCTGTCAGGGACTCCAAGCGGATGCCGATTCCAGATCCGTTGCGAGATGACGAACCGTCCGCATGCAAAATCTAGCATTTATGTACGATTGGGTCGGCGCCAATCATTTATGGTCGCCGCTCGATGAAAAAATCGACTAGGACTTGAGATTTGGCGCATGTTCGGTTTCGATATTCAATGTCGTATTCACTTAGTTCGACTGCCCATTTTGCTATTCGGCCAGACTGCGTCGGGCTATGTAGGATTGTTCGGAGGGGTAGGTTTGGGAGGACAACTACCGAGTGAGATTGAAAATAGGGCCGGAGCTTACGGGCCGATGTGACGACGGAGAGGGCGAGTTTTTCTAGTGTCGGGTAGCGCGTCTCTGTGTCGTCGAGGGTTTTGCTGATATAGAAGATCGGCTTTTGATCGCCTCTCCATGGCCCTCGTCTGACCCGATCTCCTTTCACCATCCTGTGCACGCCCGACCATCATCCCGTGCGACCGTTCGACCGCCAGCTCGACCCGAGTACCAGCCCGACCGACCGGTCGACCGCCCCGCTCGACCGCGACATGCCCCGCTCGACCCGACTCGTTTCCGAAGCCCGTTTTGCACGTTTTCAAGCCCAAACTTACACCGCCTCTTATGTTTCGACCAAGACCTAGGTCAAGCCGCCCTTCAAGTTCTGAAGCATTATAAATACATCTTTTTAGCCTTGTAAAAAGGAGAGCCACACATAGAGATACAAAATATTATTTTCAATAAAAGTTCTTATAGTTTTTGCTTTCTTTCATTGTCTCCTTCAAGAGAGGATCTCGGATCTCTGTTCTTATGAACATGAATTCGATTTCCTTCTCTATGTCTGAGTAGTTACCTTGTTAAGTGATAGGAAATCAAAGGATAGTGTTCATGCTTGCTTGATAATCGAAATATAGAATTAGGGTTTACATAAACTCTTCACCTTTGCTTGTGTTCATTGCTTGGTGTTGATCTGGCCAATCAACATATGATCCTAGGTAGATTTGAGCCACGGAAGTGATGAATCATTCGCCTGAACTAGTATTTGGTGGGCAATCTCTCTTAGACTGCAGAAGTTGATTTACTAGAGGTTGTGAACAATTGAGACTTGATCGAATTAATGATTGTTTGATTATCTAAGGACATACCAAAAGTTTAGCGATTAGATAGATCAACATAGGGGTCGGAGCCACGGAAGTGGAAAGATCTAAATTAGTGTCTTGAGTTCTAGGTGGTACACATTCTTAAATCCCTAACAAATCGAACTTGCTTGCTTGAATCACTCATCCCGAGATTATCCTATTGCTTAGCGCTTTCCATCCATTGATTTACAGCTTTACTTGCTTTTCTTACTTGCTTTCATTGTGACAACAACCAAACTCATATTGCTTTCCTAGCTAAATCTCAATCTCATACCTTGTATGAGCCGAACCTGATGGATGAGCCGGATACGATCGATCATATACCTATTTCCGTTCGACACGCGTAGATTGTTTTAGATCGGGCGGCCCTTCCCGAAGATTTTGAAGATCATTACCCGGCGTGGATTGCTCCGTCCATGCCGATTGTTACTTCGAGGGGAAGGAATGTGGTCGGCGTTCGAAGGAAAGGGGCGACTGTTGGGCCGAAGAAAGTTGCGACGACAAATGCGCAAAAACCATGGTCGACAAAAGGGGAAATAAAGCGGTCGCCGAGGGAGATGCGTCTACAAAGAAAAAGAGTACGGAAGTGTACGGAAGTAGACGAGCGTCCGTGGATTCGTTGGTATAATAGTCAAATCCCGGGTTTGGCTATTCGTCTTCCTGAAGTAGACGAACGTCCGTGGAAAGCGCCGCCAGGCTGGTTTACCGCCTATAAGTTCTGGTTTAAGGAGAGCCAGATGTCCTTCCCGCTCCCGAAGTTGCTCGTTGTTTATTGCAAAGAGGTCGGCGTTGCCATGTCGCAAATTTGTCCGGCAGCGATCCGTAACATTGTCGGCCCGCTAGTTTTGGCGGTTGAGCTGGATATTGATATCGATCTTCGTTTCTTCGAGGCCATGTCGTCGATCACGGTGAACAAGAAAACTCCTGGGACCCTTTATGTCAGTATTAGGTCGGGCTATGGAACTCTCACCTTCCATCCGAGCAAAACGAGGAACTGGATTGAGGAGTACTTATTCGTTCGCGTTAATGAGGCATCGGTTCCGGATGCGCGTAGGCCGTATAGGAATGAGTGGAGTCCGACTTTTGGTAGAAAACCTAGCAGGGCTTTGGTCTTTGCACTTAGTCGCCATGCTATGTCGATTTTTGATGTCTGACGATCATCCTATTTTGTGCAGATCGTCCCCCCGTTTGGCGAACTCCTCCACCGAATTTTGCCGAAGACGTGCGACGACTTTCCAAACAAGGAAAGAGGAAGTGGGACAACATCGACAAGCAGTGGATCAAGAGGCAGTGGGCTCGTATTGAAGCAGGTAAGGGTTTATTAGTGTCTGTTCGCTCTTTAAATCTGCAGATCTGTCTCTTGACTTGGTTTCTCTTTTGACTGGTGATTTTAGCTGCGTGGCAGTTAAAGAAACCAACAACTATTACGACGATGGGGAAAATAAGTTTGAACCTGCCGCGTTACGGGAAGGAAATGGTGAGCGCCGTTGTTGCGCAGAAAACGCAGACTAAGACGGATCCGCCCGTCTCGATGCCCTAGCTCGTCTGTTACGATCGGCGATCGGGTGAGTGCTGCCGAGGAGGCTAGTCGTCTTATAGACGATTACTTCGACAACTATCAGCCACAGACGTACACTCGCATCAATCCCGAGACGGGGAGAGTGGAGCCGATCACTCCGACCTTGTCGGACACATCAGACGACCCTGAAGGAGATGGGGATACAAGTGCGTTGGGCGAGCGAGCGATTATCCCCTACGTTTCTTCAGGAGCTTGGGATGCAGTTGTTGAAACGGCGTCGCCAGGCGGTGATAGGAAGAGGAGGAGGGTGACGCCTTCTATGGGAGATCCTTCCGAGAAGGAAACGACCGTTGGTGCCGGAGTGTCGGGCGCTGTCGTGGTCGAGGGTGATGCAGAGATTGAGATGCCGGGCGCCGAAGAGAGGGGGGGCGATGCGGTTCGGCAGGATAATTTTGAGTACTTGTTTAAGTATGAGTACGAAGGGAGGATCCCTTTTTTGGAAAGCCAACGGGCTTGCGGTCAGCTTTACCATGATATGCAGCCGGCCACTGTCGAAGATCCGATCGCCATTGTTTCTTCAAATGAGAAGCGTCTTTTTCGAGAGATGGCTCAGCGTTCCTTCCAGGTTTGCCGAGGTGCTTTTTTGTTAGTTTGGTTTGGCTAAGTAAGGTTCTCAATTTTGTTGCGATGTTTTCAGGCTGTCGCTTCGACGAACGCCTTGCTTGACTATCATCGTCGGCAACCGCGAACGGCTTTCGTTAAAGGGGAAGACGATCTGGCGTTGGAGAAGCATCGGGCCATGGATTTGGAGAAACAGGTGGCCGGTCTCACTGAGAAGGTTTTACAGCTGGAAAATTGAGAGGTAGGCCGTGCCGCCGAGATTGCTGAGGCTCGCTTGGAGATCGAGGCTCTTAAGGCCCAGAACGAGCGTCTGGAGAAGAGGTATGCCGACCTTGGCGAGTCTTCGCGGAAGAAGTCTCTCCACTCTCACGGGCTTTGGAGCAGGAAGATTCGGGAGACCAAGTCGGAGCTGTTGGCGATATTTCGGGCTCGGCTGGACAAGATGAGGAAATATGTCGAGGATGAGGAGCAGGTGCAACCTGACATAATGGTTCTCAATCAAGCCACAGCCTTGCTTGTTTCATACTCGTCTTTGGCTGAGATTGGAATCGTAGTTCCTTCTGAACTGGTGGAGAAGTGCAGGTCCGATGTTGAGCTGTTCACGCGGAAGATCGAAGGCGAGAACGTGGTGATGAAGGACGAGCTTGATCTGGACTTCAAGTCGCTGCAGGATTTGGTTGCCGATATGGATCGCGGTACTTTGGCGCAGTACCCTCAGCCGTAGTCGTGATTGAGCGCTTCTGTTTCTCGTTTTTATTTTATTGTGTTCGGCAGATGTAACTTTATTTTTAAATTTAATAAAATTTGGATTTTAGTTCCGTTAAATTCGAAGTTTAATTTGATTTGCCTACGTCGTTGTTCGTGCCGAGCGCGGTGGACAGCGGGAATGTGCTCGGCTGTAGATTCTCATGACAGATTTTTAATCTAAAACCCGAGGCGGCATGGACGTTCGTGCGGAACGTGTTATTTGCGAGGTCAGCCACGGCTTTTATGCTGTTCCACGAGACATAGGTTTTTGAGCTAAGTGCCGAGGAAGCATGGACGAGCCATGACGTTCGTGCGGAACGTGTTGTTTGCGAGGTCGGGGTCGGCTTTAAGGCTCTTCCATGAGACTTAGGTTTTTAAGCTAAGTGCCGAGGAAGCATGGACGAGCCATGACGTTCGTGCGGAACGTGTTGTTTGCGAGGTCGGGCTAGGCTTTTAGGCTCTTCTGCAAGACTTAGGTTTTGAAGCTAAGTGCCGAGGAAGTATGGACGACCATGACGTTCGTGCGGAACGTGTTATTTGCGATTTGCCGACTTTAAAAGATGAATTTTGTTATTTATTGTTTTATTTGATATAGATGAGCCCTCTGTTTTTGCAGAGGGTTGCCTACGTACCCGCGAGGGATCAAGCCGACCGTAGTTCATAGTACATGGGACTACTTTGGTATTGTTTTTTTGTTTTGCGCTAGGGGGAGTTTGGCTGTTAGTAGTAGAACCGTTTGAGGTTCATCGAGTTCCAAGACCTTGTGATTTCGGTACCGGCCATGGTGACGAGGTGATAAACTCTTGGCTTGACGACCTTGATGATGATGTATGGTCCTTCCCAGTTGGCGCCGAGTTTTCCTGCATTCACTTCGCGCGTGTTTTCGAAGACCTTGCGTAGGATGAGGTCGCCTCGAAGTGGCGGCCGAACGTCTTCTTGTTGTAGTATTTTGCCGCCAGTTGCTGGTAGTTTTGGATTCGGAGGAGCGCCTGGTCGCGTGATCCTTCTGCGAAGTCGAGCGAGTCTTTGATCATGTGGTTGTTGAGTTCGGCGGAGGCTTGGGAGTGTGGCTTGTGCCGGTGAGAAGGGGGTTTGATTTGTCGATCGGCGGGGTGTTGTTCGGTGTGACCATAGGACTCCGTCGACTTCGTCGGCCCAAGCTCCCTTCTTTTCTTCGAGCCGTTTTTTGAGTCCGGCTACAATGGTTTTGTTGGTCGTTCTGCTTGGCCGTTCCCTTGCGGATATCGTGGCGTTGATTTGCTGAGCCTTATATTCCACTTGGCGCATAAACTTTCGAAAATTGCCGAGGTAAACTGCGTGCCATTATCTGTGACGATTTCGTAAGGGAGCCCGTGTCGGCAGATGATATTCTTCCAGATGAATTTCTTAACGTCTTCGGCGTGGATGTTGGCATATGATTCGGGTTCCACCCATTTGGTGAAATAATCGGTGACGATGAGAAGGAATCGCTTTTTACAGGACCGGGGAAGTGGTCCGACGATGTCCATGGCCCATTGCATGAATGGATACGGCGCTGTCGACGTGGTGAGCTCTTCTGTCGGCCTGTGGATGATCGGCGCATGTCTTTGGCAAGGCTCGCACTTGTTGGCGAAATCTTCGCAGTCTGCTATCATGGTCGGCCATAAATGGCTGTTCTTTTTTATCTTCAGGGCGAGAGATCGTCCTCCGGGGTGGTTACCACCTGTGCCTGAGTGCGTTTCCTCCATTATCGATCTCGTACCGGCTCTGTCGATGCAGCATAGCAGGGGGCCGAACGCGCTCGGGCATGTTGTAATGGGCGCATGGGGCCTTCAGGCGACGGGCAGCCCATCGGTCGGTTGGCACGGTCCCGTCGCTTATGTAGGCTTTGATCTCGTCTCTCCAGTCCGCTGGTCGTAGTATTTCCTCGGTCTCCATGGGCTCGTTCAAGTCTCCGGCGTCGTCGATGCCCGGTTCGAGAGTGACAATTGCCATTATCGAGTCGTTGAGATCAATCTCGATGCTCGGCCTGTGGATGCTTTCCACGGGTTTTACTCTTTTTAGGTCGGGATTGGAGGTAGAGGCTAGGGCGGCAAGTGCGTCTACGGATGAGTTATCACTGCGGGAAATTTTCGTAAGGGCGAATGTGTTGAATTCGTTGGCGAGCCGGCGGACTAAAGTGAGATAGGCGTCCATCCGATCGTTATTGGCCATGTACTCTCCACTGTACTCGTTGGCGACGACCTGTGAGTCGCAATATGCTTGGATATTTTTCGCGCCGATTTCCTTGGCTAAGCGTAGGCCGGCGATTAGCGCTTCGTATTCCGCTTCGTTGTTGGATGCTGAGAAAGCGAGACGGAACGATTGCTCGATAATTTCGCCTGTCAGGGACTCCAAGCGGATGCCGATTCCAGATCCGTTGCGAGATGACGAACCGTCCGCATGCAAAATCTAGCATTTATGTACGATTGGGTCGGCGCCAATCATTTATGGTCGCCGCTCGATGAAAAAATCGACTAGGACTTGAGATTTGGCGCATGTTCGGTTTCGATATTCGATGTCGTATTCACTTAGTTCGACTGCCCATTTTGCTATTCGGCCAGACTGCGTCGGGCTATGTAGGATTGTTCGGAGGGGTAGGTTTGGGAGGACAACTACCGAGTGAGATTGAAAATAGGGCCGGAGCTTACGGGCCGATGTGACGACGGAGAGGGCGAGTTTTTCTAGTGTCGGGTAGCGCGTCTCTGTGTCGTCGAGGGTTTTGCTGATATAGAAGATCGGCTTTTGATCGCCTCTCCATGGCCCTCGTCTGACCCGATCTCCTTTCACCATCCTGTGCACGCCCGACCATCATCCCGTGCGACCGTTCGACCGCCAGCTCGACCCGAGTACCAGCCCGACCGACCGGTCGACCGCCCCGCTCGACCGCGACATGCCCCGCTCGACCCGACTCGTTTCCGAAGCCCGTTTTGCACGTTTTCAAGCCCAAACTTACACCGCCTCTTATGTTTCGACCAAGACCTAGGTCAAGCCGCCCTTCAAGTTCTGAAGCATTATAAATACATCTTTTTAGCCTTGTAAAAAGGAGAGCCACACATAGAGATACAAAATATTATTTTCAATAAAAGTTCTTATAGTTTTTGCTTTCTTTCATTGTCTCCTTCAAGAGAGGATCTCGGATCTCTGTTCTTATGAACATGAATTCGATTTCCTTCTCTATGTCTGAGTAGTTACCTTGTTAAGTGATAGGAAATCAGAGGATAGTGTTCATGCTTGCTTGATAATCGAAATATAGAATTAGGGTTTACATAAACTCTTCACCTTTGCTTGTGTTCATTGCTTGGTGTTGATCTGGCCAATCAACATATGATCCTAGGTAGATTTGAGCCACGGAAGTGATGAATCATTCGCCTGAACTAGTATTTGGTGGGCAATCTCTCTTAGACTGCAGAAGTTGATTTACTAGAGGTTGTGAACAATTGAGACTTGATCGAATTAATGATTGTTTGATTATCTAAGGACATACCAAAAGTTTAGCGATTAGATAGATCAACATAGGGGTCGGAGCCACGGAAGTGGAAAGATCTAAATTAGTGTCTTGAGTTCTAGGTGGTACACATTCTTAAATCCCTAACAAATCGAACTTGCTTGCTTGAATCACTCATCCCGAGATTATCCTATTGCTTAGCGCTTTCCATCCATTGATTTACAGCTTTACTTGATTTCCTTACTTGCTTTCATTGTGACAACAACCAAACTCATATTGCTTTCCTAGCTAAATCTCAATCTCATACCTTGTAGTGCACTAACTGGTCCTTGTGTTCGATATACCCGTTGCTACTCTCGATCTGTGCACTTGCAGAAAAGGGGTAGAAATTGGGAAAAGTTTAATCCCCATCAATACTTCTCTTCGTGACGATGTAACCCAGGAATTCGTCTAGCGTGACCGCAAACGTGCATTTAGTGGGGTTGAGCTTCATCCCGCGCTCGTTCAAGTTGTCAAAGAATGTTCGAAGATGTTCGATGTGTTCCCCGGCATGTCGTGATTTCACAAGCATGTCATCGATGTATACTTCCATCGTTTTCCCCAGTTGATCGGCGAACATTTTGTTCACAAGGCGTTCGTACGTGGCTCTGGCATTTTTTAAACCGAACGGCATCACTTTGTAGCAATACGTTCCGCGTTCGGTTATGAAGGCCGTTTTTTCGTGATCGTCCGGGTGCATTTCGATTTGATTGTAGCCTGAGAAAGCATCCATGAACGATAGTAGTTTGTTGCTGGCCGTGGCCTCGACGAGTCGATCTATGTGTGGAAGGGGGTAGATGTCTTTTGGGCAGGCTTTGTTGAGATCGGTTAAGTCGACGCAGACACGCCACTTGCCGTTCTTCTTCTTAACCACGACTGGGTTTGCGAGCTACTCTGGATAGCGTACCTCAAGGATTGATTCTGCTTTGGATAGCCGCTCGACCTCTTAGTTGACGACCTTCGCTCGATCTTGGCCAAAGTTTTGCTTGATCGGTTTGAATGTCGGGTCAACGTTTAGCTCATGATTGGTTTTGTCGGGATTGATGTCGACCATGTCCTCGGTGCTCCGTGCGAAGGTCGAAGCGTTCTGGCGCAAGAAGACCACCAGTTTGTCACGTAGTTCCGTACCGATCTCCGTCCCAATCCTAACGCATCGGGTTGGATCACTCGGATCTATGTTTTCTTGGACAACGAGTTCGCGCGGCGGAGTGTCGCAGTTTGTGTTTGGTCACGAAGCAAATTCAGGACATCTATTCGCTGCCCAGAATTGTGACCGGTCCGTCTGGTGTTGGGAACTTCAGGCACTGATGGTACGTGGATGATATTGCCTTCATTGCATGCAGCAAAGGCATTCCCATTATCGCGTTATAGATGGCCGGTCTGTCGACGACCACGAACTTGACGATCTTGGTCACTTGGCCGACATGGACGGGGAGCTTGATCGTCCCGACCGTCATTGTCGTTTCTCCCGAGAAACCAGTTAGAGGCTTTTTGTTCGGCTTCACCTTGTAGCCTTGCAACTCCATCTTGCGCAGTGTTTCTTCGAATATCAGATCGACGGTGCTTCCTGTGTCGATCAATATTTGGCTGACATCGCAGTCACCGATCATGAGTTTGATCACCAGAGGGTTGTTGTGGGGTGTGTGTAGGCCTTTTGTGTCCGATTCTCGGAAGACGATGCTGATGGCTTCGTCCAATTCGGTCCAGATGTCGTGCTTCCACAGTTGCGCTGTTATGGTTTTTCGGCCATAGTCTTTGATCGATCGCACGGAGTCGTTGCAGGTCGGCAGACCTCCCATGATCATGTTGATTCGCCTTCGCGGGGGCGGTGGTGGCGCAGAGCGGGAGTTGCTCTCTTCGTGGCTCCTTTTTTGCTGCTCCGGCCCTCAGAGGACGAGCTCCCGATTTAGGTTCTCGGCGGGTTGCCTTTCTTGGCGACCTTCGGCGTTGAAATAGCTCATCTCCCGTGGGTCTGCCCTTCTCTCCTTATTGTTTGCGGGTGGGTAGTAAGAGGCTCACTGGGACGAGGCAGGATTCGGCGCTGCTATCTCTCTGTTGGCAAATTTGCCGAGTAGAAATTCATGCAGGTGCCTACACTAGGCTGTTGCGTGACCTGGCTTTTTGTGGTACTCGCAGAAAGGTTGGTCCGGCCTTCTGTCGTCCTGCCGGAAGTATTTATTCCATGGTTGGCTTGATTTGCCTGGCCGATCATTTCCGCCTGCTCGATCGTTTCCTACGTAGCGGCTTATCGACTTCCTCTCGTCGCTTCGGTAGCTCTTGTCATAGTGTTGCCGAGGTTCGTCGTACTCTCTCATTTTATCTTTGGAGGGTGGCGCCTTATTCGGGGTGTGGCGTTCGGCCATGGTGAAGATGTTTGCTCGGCATAGTGCGTCTTCTAGAGTACGTGGTTCGTTTAATATGAGATCGTCGCGGAAGATTGACTCGTACCAGAGTCCGGTTTTTAACGCTAGTAGCGTTTCTATGCTGGTCGTCGTGAGTCGAGAGGCGACGTTTTGAATTTGTCTATGAACGATCGTAGCGATTCTTTCGGTCCCTGGGCTAACGCCCATAGGTCGGCACACGATGTTCCCTGCCGGATGTACATCGAGTACTGCTTGAGGAAGGCGGTGGTCAACTGATGATAGCTGTTGATCGAGTGGGTTTGCAGTCTAGAGAACCAGGTTATAGCTGATATGGAGAGGTTTTCGACGAAAACCTGACAGAATCCGGCGTCTCGCTCTTCGTCAGGGAAATGGGTTCGTCCCATCGTGATGCAGAACGCAGTCAGATACTGCCTTGGGTCGGTGTTGCCCTCATATGCCGAGATCTTTAGTTTTCCCGGATGGTGTACTGCTGTTCGTGCGATTTGATCAGTAAATGGTGTATTTTGTGCTTCACGCAAGACTCGATCGATTTCGGAGGCCGAGCTAGTGGACTGGTGAATTCGGGAATTCATGTGGTGTAGCTGATCCTTCATTATCTCCATTTCGGCGTCGTGCCAGTTTCGTTCGGCGTTCTGCTGTGAGTAAGAGGTCGGGTGATCGTGATGTGGACCGTTCGTTCCGATTAGGTTGGTCGGCGGGGTTGGTTTGTCGCTGAAGAGTACTCTTTGGGTCGGTAATGGATGAGGGGTATGATGTTCTGGTGAGGCATGTGACGCTCGGAGTTCGTTTATCCGACTCTGGTTCGTGAGTTGCGCGGCGAACAGGCTGTTGAAACGTTGGTCTGTTCCTCTGGCGAAATTATCGAACCTCGTGAGCAAGACGTGGAGAAGAGTCGCGGTTTCCGGGTTTTCTGATGACTGTTCGGCTTGGCTTCCCGAATGAGTTGACTGTTTGGTTTGAGATTGGTTTTTCACCGCTGATCTGTTCGGCGAATGGCCGATCTATCTTTGAGTAGAGAAAGTCTTTGCCCCACTGTAACATCCGTAAACCTGAATTGCTGTTTTGGAAGTGGTGTCGGACGACACCAAGTGATCGGGAATAGTTGCATATACTCTATACGGTGTGAATCTCGGGTTGGCTGTGCATGTTCTTATTTGATTGTTGTGCAGTCGGTCTAAAGGTTCAAGCATTTTGTAGAAAAATGTGTAAAATTACTTATGGACAGTTGGTTTAAGTCGATTTGTTGTTCGGTTTGTTAGTTTGGTCGAGTGGTGTCGACCGACACCAGGGAGGGTGTCGCTCGACACCGGCTATTGGGAAATCGACCGGTTCGATTCAAGTCGGCTGGTTTTGGTCGGTTCAGGGCGAGGGAGCCCTATTTCACGATTAAGAACGCTATGGCCGCCTGTTTTGGCACAGTTTTTGAGGCAGAGGCAAATAAAGGCGATTTTGGGAGATTCTTGGAGTTTTTGGCTTGATCTGGAGAGGATTGCTTGTGTTCTTCATCTTCTCTCTTGTTATTCCCTGTTCAATCCGTTCTAAGGTGAGTGCGTGACTGTAGGTCAGTGAATTCACTGTTCTTCGTTTATTACGTATTGAATCGTTCGTTGGGGGGGGGGGGGGGGGGGTTGAATCCCACAGAATTCGTGTTTCTATGCTGTTTCGTCGCTTTTTGTCTATTGTGGTCGGGGCAATGTCGAACGACACCTTTTGGTGTCGGTCGATACTGAGCGCTAGTGTCGATTGACACTGAGGCGCTAGTGTCGATCGACACCTAGCTGGGCGTCGAGCGACACCATGGGAGGTGTCGTTCGACACTATTGTTGCTGTTTCGAGTTTGTCGAGTTGTTGTTGTTGTGGTTTATTGTTGGTGGTCATTGTTAATGGTTATTGTTGATATTGTTGTTTATTGTTGCTATGGATTGCTGTATTGTCTAGTGGTTGGCATAATTGGCCTGTAGACGGGATGACCGTCTCACTAAGTATTTATGATAATACTCACGCATCTCTTTCGTAATGTGATGCAGGTATCAGGAATGTTCGACCGCGGAATGAGGCCGAGAGATGAAGACGATGATAGGATGTTAATTTTATTTATTGTTATGTGGCTAGTAAACTGTCGCTTTTAGGTTGTTAGTTTATTGGTTATTGGATTTATGTGTTTTGCAAACCTGGTGTTTAGGTTGTTAGAGTTATTTATTATTTCCGGAATTATTTGTTGAATTGATTCGATTTATTAATTATTATTATTATTTAAAGACTTCCGCTGAGTATTGATTTAAATAAAATAAAAAGGGCTTGGTTATAATTTGGTATCAGAGTCGAACCCAGACGTGAGTGTGGAGTCAAGTGGAGTGGCCTTGACTCACACCGTCAGGGGGTGACGATCCAGGTGAGCAACGAGGACGTTGCGCTCAGTGAGTGGGAGTGAATTGTAACATCCCGGTTTGTGGAGAGGCTTAAGAGAATTGATTTGGCTACCTATGTCAACAAACTGCACTTAACGTTTCGGTCAAAGGCCCATAAGTAACTCCAGAGTTAAGCGTGCTTGAGCTGGAGTAGTGGACTCTGTAGTAATGGAAGGATGGGTGACCTTCCGGGAAGTGGTCTGCGGAACCGTGTAAGTGAGGCCAAAACATGGCAAAAGGTCGGGTGTTAATTGCAAGGATAGTAAACAAGTCGGTAGAGCCTCTCAAAAATAACAAACCGACCGTCAGACAAGGGTGGGGCCCACGTGCTGAGAGAGGGCGTGGGTGACTCACCGGGATGGGCGGTCGGGGCGTTATACCCACGGTGGGCGCGAATTGTGGTTTACCGATTACGGTGATAGGTTGTTAAGATCAAAGATGAAGGGCTAAGACTTTCGTTATAAGAGATAAGATGATCGGCTAGTTACACAGATAAGATCGGTTAAAGACGATCTCGAATCGCGAAGCAAGGAGTTCGGCAATCAACTAATGGATGAACTCGACAGGAGTTTCGAGTTCGGCGGTCGATCAATTTACATATTAGCGAAAGATCAAAGAGCTCGGCGATCGATTGATGGACGAAGTCGACAGGACTTGCGAGTTCGGCGGTCAATCGATTGTCAAATCTTAATGGAAGAACAAAGAGCTCGGCAATGTAGTATTCAATTCTAAGGTAATTTCCTATCTTCCAACCACCTTCTAAAAATGGATTCATTATGCTATTTATAGCATAATGACACTGTTCGGTTCGGCGGGCCTGAAATGCGTCAGTGGGCTTTCTCTGATGTGGGCCGGCCTATTTGGAAGGGTGCTAAGCCCACCTCCAACATTGGAGAAGACGATGAGGTACAAGGGATTTACTCAACAATGGATTTCTTGGATAATGTTGTGCGTCACATCAGTGAGTTTCAAAGTATTAATCAATGGTTCACCAAAAGGATCCATAAGACCAGAGAGAGGTCTTAGACAAGGTGATCCGTTATCACCTTATCTCTTTATTCTCTGTGCAGAGGTTTTATCACATCTAATGCATCAGGAAGGGGTTAAAAGAAGGATACCAGGGTTAAAATTAAGTCAGAGGTGCCACAGATTAATCATCTTCTTTTTGCGGATGATTCTCTGTTTTTCACGCTCGCCAATCAGAAAACAGCAAGGGCTATTAAGGATGTGTTGAGTATATATGAAAAAGATCGGGTCAAGCAGTTAATCTGAGGAAATCAGCTATAACCTTTGGAATCCTGGTCAAACCCCAAACAAAGACGAATATGCGGAGAATACTTGGGATACACAACGAAGGTGGTGGAGGAAAGTATTTGGGGATTCCAGAACAGTTTACCTACAAAAAAACGGAGATGTTTCAGTATCTTGTAGATAAGGTGAAAGAGAGAACTCAGGGCTGGCACAAAAGATTCTTGTCACTAGGAGGGAAAGAGGTACTTCTTAAATCCATAGCCACTGCAATGCCAGTCTATTCAGTGAATGTTTTCTCTCTTATTCTTGTATCCAAACATTATTAAAATATACTTCTCTATTAATAATAAACTAGTGTCTGACCCGCACAGCAGTGCAGTGCGGGATTATGTTTTTGTTTTTTTTTTTTTTTTTTTATAACATGTTTTAATTTTAGTTTTAGTTTAAGAGTTGTATGTTTTTTTGTGTTGCATGTTCTTTTCTGTTAAAACTGTCAAGTATGTTGTTAATTTGAATTTGAAATTTTTTTATTAAGTGATTCAAATTTTACAGTATTGACTATTGATTAGACTGTCTTTATTTATTAATAATTTTAAAAAAGAAAATACAATAACCAAACACATGTCCAAACAATAAAAATATTAACATTTCTCTCATGTGGTATTGACAACTTTGCCATGCTGAGGTGTCATCACCAAGTTCATTTTCAAGACAAATCTAAAAAAAAGAATAACAATTTAAATGTAGTCATTTGATTTTTATGTTTTTCACTCAATTTTATCATATGTAATTTAGGACTATGATTAATGTTTTATTTTATTTTTTTACCTTTTTAAAAAATTATTTAAAATGTTTAATTTCCATACTGTAAAACGAAGATAAGAACCAAATGATGCGGGATAAGCTTTTCCCAATTTCTATCCCTTTTCTGCAAGTGCACAGATCGAGAGTAGTAACGGGTTTATCGAACACAAGGAGCAGAGAGATGCACTACAAGTTATGTAATTCCAAATTAGCTACGACAAGATAAGGGTTTTGGTTGTGATTGATGAGATAACTAACTAAACTAATTAAAAGCGATGTAAAAACGGTAAAAGATCAAGGTACGAAAGCGCTAGGCAATGGGAGACTCGCAGAGATTCATGATTACTAGGTTAAATCGACTTTTTAGGGGGTTTAATTAGGTGACGTCTAGAACTCTATACACAAATGTAAGATCATTCCACTTCCGTGGCTCCGACCTCTTTGTTAACTAACATAATCGCTAATCTTTCGGAATGTCCTTAGATTGTTAAACAAGCATTAATTCGTTCAAGTCTCAATTGTTCACAACCCCGCATAGATCAACTTCCGCAGTCTATGAAGTGTTGCCCACCAAATGCTAGTTCAGGCGAATGATACAGCACTTCCATGGCTCAAGTCTACCTAAGATCTGATGCTAGTTGATCAGAAAAGCATGCAGCAATAAGATCAAGCAAAGGTGAAGACCTATAATGATGAACCCCTAATTTCACTACAACAAAACAGGCCTTTTCCATCGGCATGAATCGTTGTAAAATCGACGGGAATCAGCCATTACATCGAATTTCCATCGATTTCCAAATCGACGGTAATCGATCGACGTAAAATCGAAATCGTCGTAAATTGTGACGAAACAATATTCGTCGTTTACTCGTTGTTTATAATCGACGTAAATTCGATGTAACATTAACAACTGAATTACAACGAAATACTAATTTGGTCGTTAGATCGATGTAAACTTTACGATCGATTAACGACGTATTTGCCATTTCTCTTAACGACGAAACAAAGTCGTCGTAAAACACCGGTTAAATATACCAGGTCAATTACAAAATCGGAAAACCAAAATGAAGAAAAACCGTTGTCAAGTCGATGTTATTTAAATCGTCGTTAATTCGAGGCATATAAACGTTGTTAAACCGATGCCATTCTACGACGCGTTTACAACGACAACGTTGTAAAATCGATGCAAGTTTACGACGATTTAACAACGATATCGTTGTTAAAGTGTCGCCACTTGGAACGATGTAACGACGAAACATTGAATTTTTTATTTATTAATATTCGAACGTCTACGTCGTATTTACGACGATTTAATATAAAAATAATAAAAAAAATATAAAAAGAAATAAAATAAAATCATAAAACGAAATAAAATAAAATAAAATAAAATATATTTTACAAAATTTAAAAAAAAAATATTTAAACAAATTCAATATCCGACGGGGACATAACACCAGCCGTCCCGCTCGTCGTTGCCCGTTGCTCGTCGGCCTCTTGCGCTCTTGCTGCAGCTAGCGCTTCTCGTTTACGCCTTTTTTCTTGCAAGATTGCGGCAATCTGCGGGTTCTCCCTAGCCATGAGCTCGAAAATGGCGTCGTTATCTGAACGTTCTGAACGCTCATCTTGGATTTCCCGCTCAAGACGTGCAATCTTGGCCCGCAGTTGGGTCTGCTCTTCATCGTCGGATCGTCGGCGGGGCGGAGCAAGTGCCGAAGCAACAGGAACCTTGGCAATTGATCCCATCCCAATAGTTTTACCCCTATTCTGAGGGGCGACCTGCCATTTTAAACATTGAATTAATTGATATTAAATAATAGAGTAATATATATAAAAAAATTTAATTAATTAACAATAAATTAATATTTACCTGTACGAAGATGCGATCAATCTCGGGGGTGCTCAACTGCACCTGAGTGGATCCCCCGGGAGATAGCTGCTGGGAGCGTTGCGTTTGTTCGTCAACGACCCTTGCGTTCACGTCGTTCCATATCTCTTCTGCTCTCGGAGATACAAAAGTTCCGTCTTTCTTCTTGTGGGTCTTCTCCCAAACATCCGTCAATGGAGGGAGCGCACCTCCTCTCTCCGCAGCCTAAAAATGAATTTAATTAATTTATACTAATTTTATTATGTTATAATTTATATTATTTGTATATATAAATAATTAAAAAGAAAATGAAAGTGCGACATTACCATCTCTAAACGTCTTCCGGCGAAAGACGTCTGACCGGAGCAGTGAGGGACGACCTTCGGTTGGCCGTCAGGACCAACCGATAAACGGGAAGCAGAGCACTTCATAGAGGTCTCTATGGAATCTGGCTTCATCCAGAATTGAACCAATCCGTCCCACACCGTTTGGCTGACGCATATCGGCTTTGCGTCGTTGCCCTTTGTCCGCCATTTCTTTTTCCAGTCGGCGACGGTGTTGTTTGTACGCAACTTGGCTTTCTCCTTCCATTGTGCCTTCACCTCCTCATTATGAGCTTGATCCCAGGTGTACCGTTGCTGAAAAAAACGAATTTATAATTAAATTATTTATATATATCAAATATAAGTAATTAAGTAAATATAAAATATTAGAAATTAAAAAAGTTCAAAAATTATTACCGCAAACATCTTAAACCAAGTATCTCTGATCTCTTGACTGACTGCCGACCAATTTGGATGAGCCTCGGAAAAATAGGACTTGATGATGTCGCTGATGGTGCGCGAGACCGAATTTTCGACACCAAACCTATAAAAATGTTAATTGTTAATTAATATTTTTAAGAGATTATATAAATATTAAATTATTACATTAAATTTTAAAAATTTTAAACGTTTTAACTTACCACAATGCTCCATCTTCCTTCTCTGGATGGAGTCTAGTTAGATTTACCCGGGTAATGCTAGCAACTCTTCAATAGTCATATGTGCATAGGGCCGAGGCAGTTGCACATGTTGCTGCGGGGGCGGCGGCGGTGGCGGTTGTTGGTGTTGTGGTGGGGGTTGATGGAATTGCGGTGGGGGTTGATCGTGGTGCGGTGGTGGCGGGGGGGGGGATAAAATCCCTGAGACTGCGACGTCTGCGACTGAGTCGGCGGAACCCTCGTATCCCCCGAGGTAGAATTAGAAACCACCTGAAGCACCCATGAAGTGATGATACTGGTTTTGGCCGGATGGAGGAATCATCTGCAAATTAATAAAAACAAACATATATAACAAATCTAACAAATCTAAACCGTTTCTAATGAAAAATAACCATTTCGAAACCGTTTCTAAATACCCATTTCTAAACCGTTTCTAAATACCTATTTCTAAACCGTTTCTAAATACCTATTTCTAAACCGTTTCTAAATACCTATTTCTAAACCGTTTGTAATGAAAAATACAGTAAATTAAACAAATATAAATGAAAAATCAAATAAATAAAAAACTAACCGTTGTTTGGAATGATAACGGAAAGCCGAAAGTGTTTTTTTTGGTGAGAAAATGTTTTTTTCTAGGTAGAGAAAGAAGTTGTGGCGATGCAATTCTGAGGCGAGGCTGATATATATAGAGTTTGTTGTCGTCGGTACATCGTCGCAATTTACGACGATTTACCAACGACATGGATAGTGTCGTTGGTAAATCGTCGCTAATTACGACGATTTTCCAACCAAAGAGAAATATACAGTTTCCATAACATTAATGAATCCGCACGGGAAACGGAGAAAGTGGGGTCGTTGCTAAATCATCGCAACTTACCATCGATTTTACGTCGGTCCCACAAGAGTCGACGTAAAATCGATGGTACATATTTTCAATTCGTTTTATATTCCCGCACGCGGGAAGCGGAAATATTTCGTGGTCGTCGCTACATCGTTGCAAATTTCCATCGATTTTACGTCGACTCCGCGTGATTCGTCGTAAACTCGTCGGTCCAACGATAATCGTCGTAAATGCGATGGTAAACTAGAATCCAAGATTACGGCGCCTACTATCACTTTTCGATTTGGTACGATGAAATAATTTTTTTAATTTCCGTTTAACAACGACTTGCCAACGAATCGTCGCAAAATCGTCGCTAATTTTTACCCTAAACCCCAAACTCTTATTTGCTTGAATGGAAGTATGAAAAGCTTAAAAACTGTGAATAAGAAGTTATAAATTGAAATGAAAACAACTAAAAAAATCTCAAAACCTCATTTTGACAATATCTTGTCATAATACATGTAAGTAAACCTTATACTATGTAAAATGTTTATGAAAACATATTTTCAATGATTTTTCATCTACAAACTTAGTTTCAATGTCATGTAGTCAATTTTTGTTGCTTGGTTAGCCTTCTAATCGATATGATGTGTCTTTGAAGTCATTTTAGGGTTTAGGTCATCATTTTAGGGTTTAGTCGTCCTAAAATCGTCGCAAGTTACGACGATTTTCCATCGCACGTACAGTAGTCGATTGCAAAACGTCGGTATTTACGCCGATTTTCCATCTAAAGTATACTATTCGTTGGAAAATCGTCGTTAAGTGTAAAATTATTTCTATATAAGGACCAACACCCCCTGGTTCACAACCACACTCAACATTTGAAAAAAAAAGACTTTTTCTTTCATCTAGATCCGGAGATCGTGCTTCGGAAAATGGAAATCCTTGTCGGGAACATTTTCCGGAAGGGCGATCTCTGGCCTAGATGTTGGAAAATTTTTTATAACAAAATTACAAACGTTTTACCATCGAATTTGGTATGTATTTGTGATTAGTCGGGAAATCGTTGCAAATTACGTCGAATTTACGACTACTTTTGTTGGCATGGTTGGAAAATCGTCGTAACTTACATCCGATTTAGGACGACCCGTCTCTTGATCGTCGTTATGTGCAACAAGATTGCTACTTTCCAGAAATGTTGGAAAATGACCATATTTTCCTATAAAATGACCTTCACCCTCTATTCTTTCACACACATCATGAATCTTCCTCATCTCTTGTTGAGGTCAGAGTATCCCATGCAAAATGTTTAGGCTTTCCTAAACATTGTTATATGGGATCATCTGATCTCGACAAGTGATGAAGAATTTTTTTTTTATTTTTTTTTGACAATTGGAACGAAATAACCACGAATTTGGAACAGTATTTTTATTCTCGAAGGTATATCGATGCACAATGCATCTGTTTAACATCGAATCGTCGTAATGTCGACGCCATTTCCATCGATTTTACGTCGATGGTGCTAAGAAAAAGATACGGAAATTTGATTTTCTACGTCTGTTTCATACGGAAATAGTAATAGGGTCGTAATTTGGAACAGAATTAATACTTAGTACTTAATTATATATGTAATAGAGTTATATATGTCTAAAACGGGAGATGATATTTAGTACTTAATTATTCATCATTAGTAACGAAACGGGAAGTTCATAACATAAGGTGCAAATTAACAGAAATATCAAATATGATACAATTAATATGGTACAAAATCTCAGAATACAATATATCTTCTGTCAATACTCGTGCGAGTCATTTCGGTCGCTGAACTCATCATCATCCGGTTCATCGCTTTCGGAGAATTCATCGGGAACACTCTCCTCTTCATCATCATCACTGGTATCGTCAGCCACATTTACACTTTGTGGGTTTTGAGGATCTATTAAGAAGATAGACCCTGTTGTGTTCTCCGCCGGATCTGGTATAACCGAACAATGATCTTGCTGCATTGGCGGAATTTCATCCTGATCTCCAACGATTGTGCCCCTAGGAGATACTTTAACAACAGATAACCAAGTAATTCCTGATGTTCGAACACGCGGATATGGTACGAATGTTACTTGTTCAGCTTGCGACGCCAAGATAAACGGCTCGAATTTGTTGTAACGCCGAGATTGGTTTACGTCAACTCCATATGTGTTCTCTCGAACGCCTCTGCCGAGTGTTGGGTCAAACCAATCACATTTGAAGAGAACACATCTTAAACCAAGCAATCCGGGGTATTGCACTTCAATAATATCTGGCAACACGCCATAGAAATCAACCTCACCCCTAACGCAAACACCGTAATTCGCAGTAGCCCTTTCGTGTCCATAGTTGAACGTATGGAACACGTATCCGCGTGTACAATACATAGGAGCAGAAGTGATCCTCCATATTGGCCCTTTGATTAACTCGTGAAACCACTGCGGATATGCTTCGTCACCAGGATTAACCTATATATTAATAAACAAATCATTGACAAACTCAATTAATTACTATATGTAATAGGGTCGTAATTGAGGTAAGTAATTCAAACTAACCGATGATTTAATCCACTCCGCAAAGTGCTGATCTTTCCGTTTGTTGAGTTCCGTATCTGTAACCCCGTCGATACACTCCCGGACCTGTCTACAAAATTCCCTGCAAAATTCAAGGAATTAATGTATAGAATATATTTGTTACTTAATTAATCAAATTCAACCTGCATAATCATATATATATATATAACATAAATGACTTACGTCTCAAACGTAGTAACTTCCTCGCAATTGAGTAAGACATACGTATGTGCACTATGACGATCGTTCTCGTTTGCCCACCATACTTCTTTCATACATCCACCTAATCGGCCGACTGACGTGAATATATCTGGTACACCTTCCACTGGATATGACCGACCAACACCACCATCGTCATATCGTTTTGTAGCCCTTTTACGTGTGCGCACTTTTGATGGAAAATAGAAGTCAGTGAAATGAGAAGTTTCTTGAGACAAACTTCCAGAAACGATCGATCCTTCAACCCTTGCAAGATTTTTGGCTTTTCCTTTTAAGTACCCCATAAATCGCTCAAACGGGTACATCCACCGATAATGAACTGGCCCACCAAGCTCTGCTTCGTAAGGAAGATGTACAGCTAGATGTTCCATAACATCAAAAAAGGCTGGTGGAAATATCTGCTCCAAATTACACAAATACATAGGAATATTTTGCTGGAGTTTACCAATAACATCTACGGTAAGAGTACGGGTACAAAGATCTCGGAAGAACGCTCCAATCGCTGTATATAACATAAGAGATTTTGTAAACTCCATATAGATTATTTAATAAATGCATGCATATATATAAAATATTGTTTCTAAAATATACCTGCAATTGCCGCATGTACTTCTGGGTGTAGAAGTTCCGCAAATACAAACGGAAATAACCGTTCCATAAACACATGACAGTCGTGGCTTTTCATCCCAGAAAACTTTCGTCCTTCAACACATTTAGATAGATTAGAAACATACCCGTCGGGGAACTTCACGTCGGACGTTGCCCATTTGAACAAGGACAACTTTTCCGCAGCCCCTAACTGAAATATAGCAACTGGTACTTCCCCCTGGTTAGAAATATGCAATTCACTCCGTGAACAAATTTCAGGCAAGTCCAATCTTGACTTTACACTGTCCTTCGTTCTGCCTTTTACGTTCAACACCGTATGCATGATATTATCGAAGAAATTCTTTTCAATGTGCATAACATCGAGGTTGTGTCTGAGAAGATGAGAGCTCCAGTATGGAAGGTCCCAAAAAATACTCTTCTTATGCCAATTGTGCTGTTCCCCGTATCCGTCAGGCATATTCCCCGGGGTGTGCCAGTTCCCACCACGTTTAACTGTACTCTCTGCGCCATAATGATCAATTTGCGCTTCTATAGACTCTCCAGATAAAATCACCGGTGGAGGAGCACGAACAGCTTTGTTCTCCCTAAACAGTTTCTTGTTTCTCCGGTATCTATGATTCAACGGTAAGAATCGGCGGTGACAGTCAAACCAGCTTGTCTTTCTCCCGTGTTTAAGCTGAAATGCATCTGTTCGATCGAGGCAGTACGGACAAGATAACCGCCCATGCGTAGTCCACCCAGAAAGCATTCCGTATGCAGGAAAGTCGCTTATTGTCCACATAAGCACTGCCCGCATCGTAAAGTTCCTCTTGCACGAAATATCATACGTCCGAGCTCCGGTATACCACAACTCTTTCAATTCCTCTATCAAAGGCTGCAAAAAAACGTCAAGGGAACGCCGGGGATGCTTCGGGCCAGGGATCAAGATACTCATAAATAGAAATTCTCTCTGCATGCACATATCAGGAGGAAGATTGTACGGCGTTAGTATTATCGGCCATAGAGAGTATTGCCTACCAGACATGCCGAAAGGACTAAATCCGTCCGTGCAAAGACCCAAGTAGACATTTCTTTTCTCACTAGCGAAATCTGGATGAACCGCCTGAAAGTGTTTCCACGCTTTAGCGTCAGATGGATGCCTAATCTCTCCTTCTGTTTGCAAATGATCGGCATGCCATCTCATCAATCCTGCCGTCTTCTCAGACTGATACAGTCTTTGCAATCTATCTTTTATTGGTAGGTACCACATCCGTTGGTACGGTACCTTGTTTTGACCACTACCTTGTGGCTTGTATCGTGGCTTCTGACAAAATCGACACTCCTGCAACTTATCATCATCTTTCCAGTATATCATGCAATTATCAACACAAACATCTATCATCTGAGAAGGCAACCCAAGGCTAAACACCAACTTTTGTATCTCGTAATACGAATCAGCAGCTGCATTGTCATCTGGTAAGATATCCTTAATTAGATCAGCCCAACCATCCATGATAAACTGACTTATATTACCATCAGTTTTAAGAGTCATCATCCTTGCTGCAACTGACAATTTTGTGTGCCCTTTTGTACATCCATCGTACAAAGGCTGATCTGCTGCTGCTAAAATATCAAAAAACTTTCTAGCATCTGGATTGGGTTCCTCATACGCTACATTATGAGGATCTCCATATGTACTTGCGGTTTCCGGAAATGCATCTGTTACCATTTCATGCATTCTATGAACTTCACTTCTACCGTAATTAACAGGACGATGTTCAAGTACGGGATCCACATTTTCTTCAAAACGCATTCCTTCATTAATATAATTACTACTGCTACTACTAGCTGCATTTCCCCCATGACCTTCCCCATGACAATACCAAATATAATAATTCTGCATAAATCCTCTATTCAACAGATGCGACCACACTTTTGAGATAAGCACAAATTTTATATTCTTGCATTTTGGACAAGGACAATACATGTACTTATTACCGCTTTCGATCGTAATTTGCAATGTCATGGCCTGGTACATGAATCCCTCAAGCCCATCTCTGAACTCTTTCCTCAGCAACCCGTCGGAATCTTGACGATTGTACATCCATTCTCGTATCTGATAAATTGACATATTTTTTGAAGTAATTGTTTTTTTCTGTTTTTTTAGAGAGAGAAGTTTAAGTAGTTGAGAGTGAAATGATGTATTGGAGGTCACGGTATATATAGAAAATTTTTGGACATTAACAACGAATTTGCAACGACATTTCCAACCAATTTCCAACCAGTTTCCAACGACGGAATTTCTTTTACAACCACTTACCATCGACTTTAACTGATGTTAAAAAGCCGGTAAGAATCGTTTTAAACCATGTGCTCACCTAATTCAGCTGATGTAAAAACGTCGCAAGTTTGCAACGATTTTCCTTCGAAAAAATATTTACACTTTAAATCGTTGTAAATTCGTTGTTCATTACCTACATATTGTAGTCGTTGTGAAATCGTCGTAACTTGACCACGATTTAACGTCGATTAAAGTCTAAGTGTTTAATTCGTCGTAAAGCCGTTGTAAATAGACGACGATTTTACAACGAGGTATTTTCGTCCCTAAATTACGACGATTATACGACGACAGTGGTCAACTCGTCGTAAACTCCTCGTAGTTTACGACGATTTTACGACGACTGTTTTTCGTCGCAGTTTACGACGATTATAAGACGAAATTAATTTTCGTCGTAAATTAGTTGCAAATTAGAGGTTTTTAACGACTTATTTTTGGGTCGACGCAACATGTCGATGGAAATTGCCTGTTTTGTTGTAGTGTTTGATTTAGAACCCTAACAATGCATGGACTCTTTGATTAACCCACGACCTAACAAGTGAATTACTCAGACATAATAAAAGTAACAACACAGAAAGATGATGAAGAAAGCATAAAAATAAAACAAAGGTTCATAAAACTTCTCCAAATTTTGGTAAGGAGGAGAGATCCTCTCCTTGAAATCTCTAAGAACAAAAGTAGATCTAATAAAATCCTGTGGTTATACTCCAAAATGCATCTTTCGACCTGTTTAGACTCTTGGTACTATAAATCCACAAAAAATACCTTTTTAGATCAAAAAGCCTTTAAAAACCTTATAAAAAGCATAGTAAAAACATATAAAAGGGTGCAAAATAGAGGTATATCACCAAACCATCAAATTAATATGTCGCATAAGATTTCGAGTTATGTAAATAGACATCTTTAAGTTAAAAAATATTAGAGTAAAATATCACCCCGTGCAGGGCGTTTGTCTAACTCTAATACCAACTTAATCCAGAATCTGAATAGCTCCAAACTTTTATATATGAATAAAATATGTTTGTGGTTCCTGTAACATCCGTGAACCAGAAAGTTGTTTTGAGAAGTGGTGTTGGACGATGCTAGGGGTTCGGGAGTAGTTGGCACATGCTCTTAGAGGTGTGAATTGAGGATTGGCTGTACATGTTCTTGTTTGATTGTTGTGAAGTCGGTTTAAGGTTCAAGCATCGCGAAGAAAGTGTGTTAAATCCTTCTGAACGACTAGCATCGCATCGACACCGGTTATCAGGCTCAATTCCGGTTTAAGTCGATTGCGCGTTTGATTTGTGGTTTGAGTTGGTTTGGTCGATGGGTGTCGACCGACACCAAGGAAGGGTGTCGATCGACACCGGTTATTGTGAAATCGACCGGTTTGATTCAAGTCGGCTGGTTTTGTTCGGTTTGGGGCAAGGGAAGCCCTAGGTCGCGAATAAAAGCCTTGTGGCCGCGAGAGAGGCTCAGTTTTCGAGGCAGAGGTGTTTTTGAGAGAAGGAGGTGATTTCCAGAGAGTTTTTGGAGTTTGGAGGCTTGATTTGTTGCTGTTCTTCGTTGTTTCATCTCTTCTCCTTCCTTTCAATCCGTTTCAAGGTGAGTGTGTGACTGTAGGTCCGTTAATCATTAGAGATTGTGCGATTTCGAGTTTGGATTGTGTTCTTGAGTTGTTTATACTGGAAATCGTGTTTTGGATGTATTGGGGCGTTGAAAACCCTTTGATTGTGTGTTTTGCGATTTTCTATGCGATTTTCGTAGCTTATGGTGACAGGGCGTCGAGCTGGTGTCGACCGACACTCGATGGGTGTCGATCGACACTCAGGAGGCTGGCGTCGATCGACACCATAGAGTTGTCGGTCAACACCGACCTGGGTGTCAGGAAACGTGGGTGTTTCCTGACAGGGGGTTGTTATTGTTGAGCTTTGTTATTCTTGTTGATTATTGTGATGTATTGTCTAGTGTTTAACGTACTTGGCCTGTAGGCAGGATGATCCGCTCACTAAGTATTTATGATAGTACTTACGTATCTCTATTCCCATGTGATGCAGGTAACGGCAATGTTCTTCCGCGGAAAGAGACCGAGAGAAGAGGATGATGAGATTAGGAATTTGTTATTGGCTATTTTGTTGTGGTTGACAAGGAATTCCTGATTCTAGGGTGTTAGTCTTTATTTTCATAATATAGCAAACCTGGTGTTTAGGTTGCTAGAGTTTATTCTTTATTGGTTATTGGTTTATGGCTTTTGTTGTTGAACGATTCTTTATTATTTAATATTATTCATGTCTTCTTGAGAATTTCCGCATCGATAATTATAAAAAAAAAGAAAAAAAAAGGCTTGGTTGTTTCAGTTCTAGTTTAATAAAAAACGAAAAAAATACATTTATGAATAGACTTCAAAATCATGTAGTAACATTATGTAGAACCCGAAACAAAGAAGTGTGATGTGTTGTCGACAGATCATATTTGCAATATTTAGAAATTGGTTTTTGAAAATTATCTTTTATTTTGAAACAACCAAGCTTTTTTCTTTTTTAATTAAGTGCGGAAAAACTCAATTAATATAACTTCGATAAACAATTAATTCAAACAACCAAATTCAATTCCAGAAATAATATTAAAAATATCTAGCAACCTAAACACCAGGTTTACAAATAACAATAACAACCAAAAACGATAAACCACACAATCCTATCATCCTCTCCTCGGCCCGATTCCGCGATCACACTTTCTTTCTACCTGTATCACATTAAGGAAAAAGAGATGCATAAGTATTTAATAAATACTTAATGAGGTAATCACCCCGCCTACAGGGCAATTACGCAATTTAACAATTTTCATTAATATTAATAATTACCACAATTATTAAATTCTTCACTTTAACTATTAAATAATTACCACAATTAAATAATAATTTTTAAACACTTAAATAAATTCCACAATGATTATTAAATCATTTAATTAATTAATTTCACCAATTAATAATTAATTCTCCCATTAAACTATTTAATTACAATTAAACGGATTAAACCACTTAATCCAATTAATTCTTTAATTCGCCAGATAACCGGATTAAACCGGACGGTGTCGATCGACACACACTTGTGTCGATCGACACCTTGCCCGTTTGGTGTCGATCGACACCGATCCAGGAGATCGACGCCAACTTCGATTTTTGACACAAAAACACCAAATCACGAAACTATCACGATACACACGATTCAACACACGAATATCACACAACATATCTCAAGAACACACGATTTCAGCCATAACCACAATCCAAATTCACAAATCCTCTTATATACGAGCCTACGGTCATGCACTCACCTTGATAACGGATTGAAAGGGAGGAAGAGAAGAAGAACACCACAAATCTACCACAGATCAGCCCAGAAATCTCCAGAATCACCTCAAACTCTCTCTGCCTCTTTTTCCTTTTCCTTTCTCGAAAACTGAGTCAAAAATACGGCCAAACACTTTTATATCGCGACCTAGGGCTTCTCCCACGAAAACCAGCCCAAACCGGAACTCAAATTGAACCGAAATCGATTTTAACCGCTGGTGTCGAGCGACACACCCCTGGTGTCGCTCGACACCCCTCTCCAGAAACGATAGATTGGTTTACGGATGTTACAATTCTCCCCCACTAAACTGGATTCGACCTCGAATCCCAACACAACACGTCTACCACAGACGTAACTCGTCTACCACAGACGACAAACTCGTCTACCACAGACGACCAACTCGTCTACCACGGACGACATAATCCGGCCCACATGGCCAAATACACGAGATCCTCACTTGATCCCTGAGACTCACATCTATTTCTATGTCATACATACATTTCCCAGACATCTTTACTCTTAACTCAAATCTGCCGGAGAACACTATCTCCTCAAGAGGAACACTATCCTCTCGTTACTTACTACGCGACACACTAGTCGCTAGTAAGTAAACATATCACTTATACTTGAGGTAGCGACCCTCTCGTACAAGTCTATCAGAGAACACTATCTCTAGGCAATGAGTTATTCGGGGACACCACGCCCCTAGAGTAAAAATTTGGAAACGTTTATGACATAACTGCAAAGATTGTCTCACAACCCACTGGTCAACAAACCTGTAACATCCAAACCACAAAACCAAAAATGAGGCAAACACCATCTCATATAACTCAAAAATGTATATCGTTACAACACCAAAAACGAAAATACATAAGTCCAACAACAACAATAAAACATAGAACCACGCTATCACACTAGAACCACAAAGACGAAGAAGCTCACTCGACGACCTGCTTGTCGAACCACTTTCTGAACTTCAGCTTCATCTTTGCCTCTGACTCCCAAGTCTCATCCTCAGTGCCACTACAGTCCCACAAGACTCTCAACAATGGCACCCTCTTGTTCCGCAGAACCTTGACTCCCCTCTCGAGAATCCTCACAGGAACCGCCAGAACTGTCATATCTGGCTGAAGATCCTCTGGAATCTCAGCCACCAACTCCTTTGAAGGATGTAGACACCTCCGCAACATAGACACATGAAACACCTTGTGAAAGGCGCTCATAATCGGTGGCAACTCCAACCGATAAACCACTGGCCCAACTCGCTCCACCACCGGGAACGAACCCATAAACCGCAGACTGAGCTTGTTCTCTGCTATGGACCTGTTAGGGCCCCTCAACATAGCCATCTTGAGATACACTCTATCTCCCACCTGAAACTCAAGCTCACGCCTCCGCCTATCTGCATAACTCCTCTATCAATCCTGAGCCTCCTTCATGTTCAGTCTCAAAACACGGATCTTATCCGTCGTTTCCTGAACAAAGGTAGCTCCAAACATGCTGCGCTCCCCCACTTGGATCCAGCATAAGGGTGTCCTACATGGCCTCCCATACAAAGCCTCATAAGGAGTCATGCCAATATTAGACTGAAAACTGTTGTTATAGGCAAACTCCGACAAACACAGATGATCAGCCCAATGGCCACTCCAATCCAACACACACATCCTCAGCAAATCCTCCAAAGTCTGGATAGTCCTCTCCGACTACCCATCTGTCTGCGGATGATAAGCTGTACTCATATGCACCTTGGTGCCCATCTCTGCCTGAAATGCCCTCCAAAAATCTGAGTCAAATCTCGGATCTCTATCCGACACAATACTAGCTGGCACATCATGCAACCTCACAACCTCACGCACAAACTTCCTAGCCAAGACAGCAGCTCCATCTGTCTTCTTGATGGCCAAGAAATGCGCGGACTTGGTCAAACGATCCACAATGACCCAAATCGCATCAAACGTCCGTGAGATAGCTAATCCCACCACAAAATCCATCATGATCATATCCCAGTTCCACTCTGGAATGGGAAAGCTCTGCAAAAGTCCACCTGGAACCTGATGCTCTGCCTTGACCAACGAATACGTGTTGCACCTCGCAACCCAATCTGCCACATCTCTCTTCATCCCAACCCAATGATAGTACCGTTTGAGGTCACGGTACATCTTGGTCGCACCCGGATGAATCGAAAACTTGCTCGCATGAGCCTCCCTCAAGACCTCTCCTCTCAACTCCTCGTGCTTGGGCACACAAACCCGCCCACGAACCAATATCGTCCCATTTGCCGAGACCTCATACTCAGAACCAGCTGCCCGCGATGCATCAACCAAACCCTGATCATCCTGCTGAGCCACTCTGATCCTACCGAGTAAGTCTGCCTGATCAGTTGCCTCCAAACCCAAAGGCTCCTCTGAAATAGCACAAAGCCTCAATGTACTAATCTCGCTGACCAAAGTCTCCACATCCTGCTCTCTAGCTGAATCAACACGCCGTCGACTCAAAGCATCTGCCACCAAGTTGGCCTTGCCTGGATGATACACAATATCCAGATCATAATCTGCCAGAAACTCCACCCAACGCGTCTGCCTCGCATTCAGCAAAGGCTGAGTAAAGATATGCTCCAAACTCTTGTGATATGTAAAGATCTGCACTGCACCACCATAAAGATAAGACCTCCAAATCTTGAGTGCAAAGACCACTGCCCCCAACTCAAGATCGTGTGTAGGGCGGTTGCGCTCACTGCCCTGCAACTGCCTCGAAGCATAAGCAATCACTCTGCCCTCCTGCATCAAGACACAACCTAACCCAACACCTGAAGCATCTGTATACACCACGTAAGGCTTCCCCGGATCGGGTAATGCCAACACTGGTGTACTAGTCAACATCTCCTTGAGCTTCCCAAAGCTCTCCTCGCACTCCGGCGACCAAACAAATCGCACATCCTTTCCAGTCAACCTCGTCATCGGCTGAGACATACTCGCAAAGCCCCTGACATGATCATGCTTCAACGGGACCAGGTTTTTTTTTCAAAATGTTTTGTCGAGTCAAAAATGAGTTGCAAAGGCAATTTAGGAAGCTGGCACGTTCATCGCATAGGTAGTTGTTTAGGTTAGATTTTAGTAACCTTTAGGACCAGGTTATGGTCTTCGACCAGGTAAGTATGGGTTCTAATTCTCTCATTGGGTAATTAATTATGTGCTTGCCTGATTGTGTGGTTGATATTGAATCGGTTAGGAACCCTTAGGATACATACCCATAGAAACCTTATTTAGGAAAAATTCTTGAAACCCGTAGAGTTTAGGAAACCATAGAGAACCCTTTAGGATAATTCCCTTGAAACTTGTAGATTTTAGGAACCCTTGGAGAAAACTCATTAGGAACAAAGAGATTTATCTTACAATTAGAATTTGGGACGAATTCTAGATAAGGGGGGAGAATGTAATGACCCGTTCGAGAGGTAAAAACGGCGTCAAAACCGAAGTTGTGGGATCGGCCGGCCAAGGAGTGGGATCGATTCTTGAGACCAAAAGAAGAGTTTTGGTCGAGACAGAATCGGAAACGAACGATTGGATTATGAAATAATCCAGGTGGGGTTCATTTCAAACTGTATGATCTCGGGAAGGCTAACCGACCATTCAAGCACTTTAGGAACATGAAGGCAACGTCTAAAGGAGTCAAGGAGTTGATCCCATGTGATCAAACACAAGTTTGAAGAAGTGAGTTTTGGTGACACATGTGGCGTAGCGATTTGCCGTGGAGACAAACTTTGTCACCAAGCAATTTTGTCTCCCATGTGCTATCCACAAACTTCTGAAAGCTTCAGTTTAGTGGCAGACAAGTAGGAGACAGCCTAGAGACATAAGGATCATGTCAGAATTATATTGTCTCCACATTTTGCCTTTATGAGCCTTTGTCTCCAAGTTTTACGAAAAATACTTGGTGACCAAGCAAAGGACCCTTGGTCACCAAGCTCTTAAAACCTTGATCCCCAAGTTTATTTTCCCTATAAATACCCCTTAGGAACCCTTAGAAATCATACCCAAAAATTATAGCAAAATTTAGAGAGAAAAATAGTTAGAGAGACAGAGAGAGAAGCTGGGAGAAGAAGAAGGAGTCTTTGGGGAGAGCAGCTAAGCAAGGATCCATCTAAACCTTAGATTAGAAACCTTCAGCCGAGAGCACTGTAAGTTTTGGTGATGTGTGATTGTGTGTTAGATTTTCTAGGTTGATTGTTTCATTAGTCTGGGAATACTCGGAGAGACGGGGTTGCTGGCTAGGGACGAGTATGGAATAGTTAGCCTGGGAAGTGATCGTCGAGGAGGCAGCACTCGTGTGGATTGTGAACCGGTAAAATGGCGGTCCACGTTAGACGGGGCTGTCTGAGGGACGAACCCAAGTAGTGATGTTCTGTCTCACGTGCCTGTGTGGCTGTGAAATGGGTGTTCACAGGGAATATCCGAATGTGCGAGTGTGTGCAGGAGGAGTGGAGGATTGGAGAGTTTTAGAGAGCGATTTTTTAAATGCTAACTACTAATCCTTGTTTGTTGTTGTTAATTATAATCTTTAATTGACATGCATGTTCTTGTATGTTGATGCATGATCGATTCGAGGTTATAATTAACATCATTGCGTGTTCCTTGTTATTTTGGGTTTTTGGGGTGGGTTATTATCATCTTGTTAGAAGGCGCCATTACATGCTGAGCGATTAGCGCTCAACCCCCTTTTCCATCTTGCAGGTAACATTTAGAGGAACGAGGAACGTTAGGCCACCAGCGTAGTTTTCATTGCCTTTGCATAATAAAACGTTTTGAAAATGTAAGTAGTGGGTTTTGGGCATTAGGCTCGGTTTGTAAGTTGTTTTGGTGTTTTTGCGAAACCTTATTATATGAGTAATAAAAAGTATTTTCTATATAATAACTGGTTTCGTCTAGTATTAGTCTTATCCGGACTAACACAACTCTCGACCTTAGTATGGGTTTTGGCAAGCCTTAGGCCTTGGTCGAGAGGGACGATATCGATGATTGATCGATTAAGACCTCTGATATGTTCTAAGGACTCGGTTGAACCGTTCTCGGTATTCGTCATTGTGGCGTTTCTGACTCGTTCGATGTAAAGATCAAGTCGGGCCTTATATGCCCCAGCTCTCTGCAATGGAAGCACACTCTAGGAACTCACCCCAAGTCCACACTTCCCTCCTAGCCTCAATGGCTCTCCACCCAGATAATGCACAGCCAACTCCACCTGATATTCTTCAGGGCATCTGATAGACCGGAAGTTCCGCTCCAGTCTCAAACGCCACTCATCGGCCTCCTCAGGCCCAACTCTGCCCTCGAAGAAAGTCGTAGCAATCCTCTGCATCTGCCCCATCATCTCGTGATAAGGACGCCCAGTAACTGCAGCCCCTGGTTGCTCAACAACTACAACATCCTGCTGCGCCCCGACCACTGGAGGTGCACCCGGAGCCTGCTGTGGAACCGCTGGCGGAAAACGTGCCAACAACTACGTCAGTAACCCTACAACCAGATCATCCCGACCCTGAGCTGGAGCAGCACCCCCACCTGGGGCCGCCTCAGCCCCGCGCCTCACACGCCATCGAAACTGACTGAGTCACTAACGCAGTCGCCACACTCGGCGCTGCACTCTCTCCTGAATCCGCCAGTAGTCCACGACCACGACCCCGGCCTCCACGGCTTGCAGCTCAGCCACCACGGCCAACTGCTTTGCCACCACGGGCACCAACTCTACCGCGCCCTCTAGCGCCACGACCTCTAGCACCTGCATCCATCTCGCTGCACTTCCAAAGAACAGAAGATGAGCAAGATAGCAAAAACACAATAAACAAACAACTCACCGCATAATCACTTTGAAGGCCGAAGAGGATGATTCTAAAACTACTAACTGACTAAAACACATATAATCAATTAAACACATAGTCTCAGTTCACCCATTTCTAACAGTCATAAAACCGTAAGAGCTCTGATACCAAAATAAAACAACGAAGTTTTTTTTTATTTTATTAATTAACAGGTGTGGAAGTTCTCAATAAAATAATCAATAAATAATTTAATAAAATAATTCAACTCAACAATATTCTAATTCCTGAAATATAATAAAATGCTAGCAACCTAAACACAAGGTTTGACTAACAACTTAAACAAAATAAATCTAACACCCTATCATCCTCTTCTTCAGCCTTGATTTTGCGATCATACATTTCTTTTACCTGCAACAAATGGGAAAAAGAGTTGCGTAAGTATTATCACAAATACTTAGTGAGACGATCACCCCGTCTACAGGCCAATTACGCAATTACTAGCAAAATAAACAGCAACCACAACAATACTTTAACATAAATAACTTAAACAATTCAGCGCATAAAACATTAGTGTCGACCGACACCAGATTGGTGTCGCTCGACACCGAGCTCACAGATCGACACCCAGAACGATAAACAGTGCGACAAACACGAAAATACACAATAAGCACAATCAAACACGATTCAGGCCACCTATATCACATACTCAAACACGAAAACATCATAAACTCAACCCTAATTCGTTCAACCTAGCAATCACGGGCCTACGGTCACGCACTCATCTTGAAAATGGATTGAACAAGGGAAAAATAGATGAACAGCAACACTCAGCTCAAGAGCAAGCCACAACACTCCAAAATCGCTCAGAAATCTCTCTTCTCTCCTCTCTCCCGTTCTGCCTCTTTCTTTCTCGAAAAACTCCAAAAACTGTGAAAAATGCGACTTTTCACCTTTATACTCGCGATTAGGGCTTCCCTCAAACCAACCAATTAAACCGGATAATTGAAATCGAACAAGAAATTAATTCGTCGGACCGGTGTTGACCGACACCCCCTTGATGTCGTTCGACACCACCTGCCCAAAACGGCAGTTTGGTTTACGGATGTTACAAGTTTTCAAATGTTTTTTTAAAAAGGTTAGTTTTGAAATTTGAAAAAGTTTTTAGAATATTAAACCAACTTTAAGAAAATAAATTGTATACAAACGAATCAATTTAAATCAACTAAGACATATTAGGTTAATAACTTATAAAGTGTGAAAAGTTTACTTAATAAGTGTGCTAAATAATAAAATTTTAAAATTAAAGTTTAAATTTTAAAATTTATAAAAAATATTTTGATAAAAACTTTTATCATAATTTAAACGTAGACAAGTCCTAAACATTTTAACCACTTTAACAAAGGAATAAAATAGCCAATAATTTAATTTGATTATTTATTATGTAGCCAAGTTCGAATTGATCTAATAGTCATTGCAATCAACATAACAAATCCCGTATCTTAAAAAAGTTTGATGGTCCCAAATTTTCTAATTATCGGGAAATTTCCATTTATATACCATAATTTACTTTTTTTCAAAAAAGTATACCCCATATTACATGTTAAGCAAAAATAGCCCTCGGGTAGTGAAATGACCATTTTCTCTATTATGAACAAATAATAATCGATTGCTACAATGACCATTTTACCTTAGGAAAAGAAGTCTACTATACAATTACATCTTAAATTTAAATTATAAAAATAAATAAAAATATTTTAATCAAACAAATTATACATAAGACATTGATAAATATCATTTAAAAAACAAAAATTGCATACAAATGAATTAACATAAGACAACAAAGATAAAGTAAGCAACAAACCTATAAATCTGATGAGAAGTCTACCCATGAAGTCTACTATTTTACCAAATTTTAAATTTTAATTTAAAAAAATTTTAAAAATAATTTGCTAACAAAATTTTGTGAGTTATCTAAGTAAATACAATGGCCATCCATATAAAATACAAACTCATGAAAATGTATAAGGTTATAAGTTTCATGAGTATTTGGTTCAACAAATTTAGAGTTTGGGTTTAAAGATTATTGTTTGAAACTATAAATTGTTAGGGTTTAGACAAATATTTTTAGAAAACATAGTTTACACGTTGTATAATAATTTAAGGTTCATATATTTGTTGATTATAATGTAATTTGTGAATATGCAAATAAAACTAATGTATGATATAAGTGTTTAGGGTTTGGCAGACTTCGTTTAATGACTTCTCCAGTAGACTTGGAAGAGAAATCTGCATAACCGAAAATTTTAAACAAAATCGGGATGTTCTCCTTTATATTTATAGAGAGTATAACCCTAATTTTGTTAAAACCAATTTAATACCCTAAGTCTACTAAATAAAAAAAAAATTTAAAAAGTTTGATGAAAAAAATTTATACATAACTAAAACATTAACAATGCCATCTATATAAAATAAAATTTCATGAAAGTAAATCAGTTTATAAGTTTCATAAGTACATAATTCAAAATGATTAGAATTGATGTTTAAAGTTTATAGTACAAAAATATAATTGTTAGGGTATAGATAAATTTTAGGGAGATTTGTGAATATAGGCTCAAAAAACTATCCATTTGTCCCAATACACCTTTTATGAAATTTACCATTTTTTGACTTCAATACCCTTGTAAAATATATATAAATATGAAATAAATGTTTTTAAATGCCATTTTTAAAATAAAAAATTCATAACAATGGAAGGAAAAACATGGAGAATGTTATGACAATTTTTTTTTTTTTAAGATGTCTTTTCTACTGGCAGTAGAATATGATTTCTACGGTGTGTTCAGTAGTCTACGATTCGTAGAACATGAGATCTAATATATGTTCACATTTCTACTAATGGTAGAAAATGTTTTCTGACTTGCGTTCACGTTTCTACCACCCGTAGAAAAGACAATCTACGGTTATTGTATTTTCCACTATTCCGTAGAAAACGTTATCTGGTAATTTTAC
The DNA here is from genome assembly GCA_026724425.1 of Erythrophleum ivorense. Classification (NCBI taxonomy): domain Eukaryota; kingdom Viridiplantae; phylum Streptophyta; class Magnoliopsida; order Fabales; family Fabaceae; genus Erythrophleum; species Erythrophleum ivorense. The sequence continues at coordinate 6,312,870 of JAIUCV010000074.1, forward strand.
ACTCTTCTACCATCCGTAGAAATCACATTCTAGAAATCGCACAAAATTCTACCGACCGTAGAAACAATTTTTTTGCGAGAATCTAGGAAAATCTAAACTAATATAGTAATTAAGTAAATCTTTAAAAAATATTTTCAAATCTAGTGGTTTCCTTATTTTCTCCTTCTCAGAAACGAAAAATAACGTGACATTTTTGTGTTCTTCTTCTTATTCTTATTCCTTTTAGGGTTTATGTTGATGTTTATCTAAATCATTTGTTTTGTGGTTTCTCTCTTCATTTTCTTCTAATCATGTTGCATATCTATGTAAGTTGTGGTGTATGGAAATGGTGTGCAAGCAAAGGTTGGGATTTCATTGCTGATGAAGAGAAAGGAGGTAGACTAGTCGCTATGGATTCTACTACTACTTTGGAGGAGCTAAAGACGACGGTTTTAGAGCACTACGGAATCGAAAGCAATGTCATTGCCGAGTTTAGCTATTTCCCTACTGGTTTGATCAACAAGACAGGATCTCCCCGAGTTGTAATTGAAACAACCAACACTTTTTTTTTTTTTTTTAAATACTTAAACAATTATAGCGGAAGTCTTAAAATAAATAAATCAATAAATCATAATATCAATTCAACAACAACAAAAGCCAATAATCCAATAAATTCAAATATCAAATAACATTAACAACTTAAGCAGATAAACAAAACATAAATCCTATCATCCTCTTCTTCGGCCTTGATTCCACGCTTAAACATTTCTACCACATGCATCACAGGAAAAGAGATGCGTAAGTATTATCATAAATACTTAGTGAGACAATCACTCTGTCCACGGGCCAATTACGCAATTTCCAGATAATTAAAGACTTTTAAATAATTTCCACAATTATTAGAAATTTTTCTATCATTAAAATAATTCCAAATAATTATTAAATAATTCTCATAATTAAATAATAATCTTAATTAATTATTAATCCGAAAATAATTAATTAAATCAAACCAATTAACCATTAAAATCAATTAACTCCATTAAACCGGATTAAACCATTTTTAATTCAATTCCAAATCAATTATGAAACAACCAAATTTTTTTTTTTAAAATAATTAGCCCAGATTAATATTCCCATAAATATTAATCCTCAACAGCTAATTCAACAACACAATGCGGAAGTTCTCAAAAGAATCAATAATATTATTAAATCATAAATATCCGTTCAACAAATAAAACCAATAAACCAATAAACCAATGAGAAATAACTCTAGCAACCTAAACCGGTTTGCTACATTATTAAAATAAAGTCTAACACCCTAAACTCATGAATTTCTGGTCAACCATAACAACAAGGCCAGAATCAAATTCCTAATCTCATCATCCTCTTCTCTCGGTCTCTTTCCGCGGAAGAACATTGCTGTTACCTGCATCACATTGGAATAGAGATGCGTAAGTATTATCATAAATACTTAGTGAGTGGATCATCCTGCCTACAGGCCAATTACGTCAAACACTAGACAAACATCACAATAAACATCAACCATAACAATGCTCAACAATACTCAACAATATAAACCATCCCTGTCAGGAAACACCCACGTTTCCTGACACCCAGGTTGGTGTCGACCGACACCTCTATGGTGTCGATCGACGCCAGCCTCCCGAGTGTCGATCGACACTCATCGAGTGTCGCTCGACACCGGCTCGACGCCCAGAAACCAAAAGCTACGAAAATCACATTCCAAAATCGCAATAACACAAAATCTAGGGGTTTTCAACGCCCCAATACTATCAAAACACGAAATCCAGCATAAACAACTCAAGAACACAACCAAAACTCGAATCAAACAATCTCTATTGATCAACGGGCCTACAGTCACGCACTCACCTTGAAAACGGATTGAAAGGAAGGAGAAGAAGATAAACAACAACAGATCTAGCTCAGAAACTCCACAAAACTCCTCCAAACTCTCCAAATCACCTTAGAATCACCTCCTTAGCTCTGAAACTCGAAACTTGTGCTTTTCTCGCGGCCACAAGGCTTAAAAACGCGAGTCTAGGGCTTTTCTCGCCCAAACCAGCCCAAAACCAGCCGACTTGAATCAAACCGGTCGATTTCACCATAACCGGTGTCGATCGACACCCTCCCTTGGTGTCGGTCGACACCAATCGACCAAACCAACTCCAATTGCAAATCGATCGACTTAAACCGGGAATCAAACCCGATAACCGGTGTCGATCGACACCCTTCGGGTGTCGATCGATACTAGTCGTTCAGAAGCATTTAACACACTTTCTTCGCGATGCTTGAACCTTAGACCGACTGCACAACAATCAAACAAGAACATGTACAGTCAACCCTCAATTCACACCTCTAAGAGCATGTGCCAACTACTCCCGAACCCCTAGCATCGTCCAACACCACTTCCAAAACAACTTTCTGGTTCACGGATGTTACAATTCTCCCCCACTAAAATGGATTCGTCCTCGAATCCCAACACAAACGTCTCTCCAAGACCTCAAAACTCAAATTTTTAGTCCTATGTTATACGCATGTTTCCAAGATATTATTACTCTCAATGCCATAACCGCAGTCATGACATCCGTACTGCGACCCGCAGTCCAGTACCAAAATGTGACCAAAGTCACAAAACCAAACGTGACCCGAAGTCACAACCAAAATGTGATCCCTGTCACAACCAAAACGTGACCCACAGTCACTAAAACAACCCATATCGAGGTAGCGACCCCCAATATAAGTCCGTTGGGCACCTAACGTCCCAACACAAATAGTACTACCGTCTACAAGGCCCACCGCCTCTAGACAAAACGAGTAATAAAATCTGAAACGCGTACCAACATATGACTAAAACTTCCAATGACCCCACCGGCCAAAGAAACTTGTAACATCCAAACCATAACCAAAAATATGAGGCAAAACTCCATCTCATATAACTCCAAAAATGTATATCGTACAACAAAACGAAAATACATAAGTCCAAAACCAACAACAACAAAACCAAAAACAAGACTAGAACCACAAAGATGAATCACTCCACAGCCTGCTTGTCGAACCACTTTCCGAACTTCAGCTTCATCTTTGCCTCTGGCTCCCAAGTCTGCTCCTCTGTGCCACTACAGTCCCACAAGACTCTCAACAATGGCACCCTCTTGTTCCGCAGAACCTTGACTCTCCTCTCAAGAATCCTCACAGGAACTGCCGGAACTGTCATATCTGGCTGGAGATCCTCTGGAATCTCAACCACTACTTCCTCTGAAGGACGCAAACACCTCCTCAACATAGAAACGTGAAACACCTTGTGAAAGGCGCTCATAATCGGTGGCAACTCCAACCGATAAGCCACTGGCCCAACTCGCTCCACCACTGGAAACGGACCCATAAATCGCGGACTGAGCTTGTTCTCTGCTATGGACCTGTTAGGGCCCCTCAACATAGCCATCTTGAGATAAACTCTATCTCCCACCTGAAACTCAAGCTCACGTCGCCGTCTATCTGCATAACTCCTCTGTCTATCCTGAGCCTCCTTCATGTTCAGCCTCAAGACACGAATCTTCTCCGTCGTCTCCTGAACAAAACTAGCTCCAAACATGCTGCGCTCCCCCACTTGGGTCCAGCATAAGGGTGTCCTGCATGGCCTCCCATACAAAGCCTCATAAGGAGCCATACCAATACTAGACTGAAAACTGTTGTTATAGGCAAACTCTGCCAAACACAGATGATCAGCCCAATGACCACCCCAATCCAGTACACACATCCTAAGCAGATCCTCCAAAGTCTGAATAGTCCTCTCTGACTGCCCATCTGTCTGCGGATGATACGCTGTACTCATATGCACCTTAGTGCCCATCTCAGTCTGAAATGCCCTCCAAAACTCTGAAGCAAACCTCGGATCTCTATCCGACACAATACTGGCTGGCACTCCATGCAGCCTCACAATCTCTCGCACAAACTTCCTAGCCAAGACAGCCGCTCCATCTGTCTTCTTGATAGCCAAGAAATGTGCTGACTTGGTCAAGCGATCCACAATGACCCAAATAGCATCAAATGTCCGTGAGATAGGCAACCCCACAACAAAATCCATAGTGATCATATCCCACTTCCACTCTGGAATGGGTAAACTCTGCAGAAGACCACTAGGCACCTGATGCTCTGCCTTGACCAAAGAACAAGTGTTGCACTTCGCAACCCAATCTGCCACATCCCTCTTCATCCCAACCCAATGATAATACCGTTTGAGATCACGGTACATCTTGGTCGCACCCGGATGAATCGAAAACTTGCTCGAATGAGCCTCTCTCAAAACCTCATGCCTCAACTCCTCATCCTTAGGCACACAAACTCGCCCACGAACCAAAATAGTTCCATTCGAAGAGACCTGATACTCAGAACCAGACACCTGCGAAGCATCAATCAAACTCTGATCACTCTGCTGCGCCACTCTGATCCTACTGAGTAAATCTGCCTGATCAGCTGCCTCTAAACCCAAAGGCTCCTCTGAAATAGCACACAGACGCAATGTACTAATCTCGCTGACCAAAGCCTCAACACCACGCTCTCTATCTGAATCAACCCTCCGTCGACTCAAAGCATCTGCCACCAAGTTGGCCTTGCCCGGATGATAAACAATATCCAGGTCATAGTCTGCCAGAAACTCCACCCAACGCGTCTGCCTCGCATTCAGCAAAGGCTGAGTGAAAATATGCTGTAGACTCTTGTGATCTGTAAAGATCTGCACTCTACCACCATAAAGATAAGACCTCCAAATCTTGAGTGCAAAAACCACTGCTCCCAACTCAAGATCATGCGTAGGACGGTTGCGCTCACTGCCCTGCAACTGCCTCGATGCATAGGCAATCACTCTGCCCTCCTGCATCAAAACACAACCAAGTCCAACACCTGAAGCATCTGTGTACACAACATATGACTTCCCCGGGTCAGGTAATGCCAAAACAGGTGTACTAGTCAACATCTCCTTGAGCTTCCCAAAGCTCTCCTCGCACTCCTGCGACCACACAAACGGCACATCCTTGCCAGTCAACCTCGTCATCGGCTGAGACATACTCGCAAACCCCTTGACGAACCTCCTGTAGTAGCCTGCTAAACCCAGAAAACTCCTGATCTCGGTAGCACTACTCGGTCTAGGCCAATCTCTGATAGCCTCAATCTTAGCCGGATCCACAGAAACTCCCTCTGCAGAAACAATGTGGCCAAGAAAACCCATCTCTCGCTGCCAAAAGCTGCACTTGCTCAACTTAGCAAACAGCTTCTGCTCTCGAAGCTTCTCCAACACAAGCCTCAAATGAGTCGCATGCTCCTCTGGACTCCTCGAATACACCAAAATGTCATCAATGAAAATAATGACAAACACATCCAGAAACTCCCTGAACACGTCGTTCATCAATCTCATAAACGCTGCCGGCGCATTAGTTAAGCCAAAAGGCATGACCACAAACTCGAAATGTCCATACCTCGTCCGAAAAGCTGTCTTCCGGACATCTGCCTCATCTATCGGAATCTGATGATATCCCGATGCCAAGTCAATCTTGGAGAACCAAGTAGCCCCTCTCAACTGATCCAACAACTCATCGATCCTCGGAAGTGGGTACCTGTTCTTCACTGTGACTCGGTTAAGACCCCGATAATCAATACACAACCGAAAACTGCCATCCTTCTTCTTCACAAACAACACTGGCGCTCCCCATGGCGACACACTAGGTCTGATGAACCCTTTACTCAAAAGGTCCTCTAGCTGCTTCTTCAGCTCTGCCATCTCTGCTGGAGCCATCCTGTAAGGTGTCTTCGATATCGGAGCTGTCCCGGGCTCTAAATCAATCGTGAAAGGATCTGACCGAGATGGTGGCAATCCCTTCAGCGACCGAAATACATCCTCGAAATCCTGGACAACCTGAATATCCTGCAGACTCACCTCACCACTGGACTCTGTCATAGTGATCGTCGCCAAATAAGCTTCGCAGCCCCGCTCTAACAACTGCTCTGCCTGAATAGCTGAAATCACTATACTCCCCGAAGTCGGTCTCACTCCCTGATAAACCAACTTCCCTACATCCTGCTCAAACACAACTCTACCTCTGTAGCAATCCAGATGAACTCGGTATAGAGATAACCAGTCCATCCCCAAAATCACGTCATACAGCTCCACTGGACTGATGACCAAATCTGCTGGCATAGACTGCCCCGCAATACGCACATCAACTGCTCTAGCTCTGCCCGAAGTAGCCAAATAACCACCACCAGCCACCTTGACAAAGCCTGAAGCCTCGCCATCGCTACTCCGAATACCACTACCCTCAGCTCTCCCCGGAGTAATGAAGCAATTAGATGCTCCCGAGTCAAACAGAACGTGAGACTCAAATCCACCAACTAACAAGGTCCCTACACAATTCCACAAGTGTTGAGAACCTCTAACTCTATCACAGTAAAACAACAGAAACAGACAACACTACAATTCTACCTTAAGAATTTAAAAGTCTGAGTCAAGATTTTACCTGTGATCTGGCCTGACTGACTGGTCTGGCCCACCTCTGCCGAAGTATAAACTCTCGGCGCTCCACCCGACTGCAACGCCGCAACCTGCGCTGCTGACTGAATAGCCAACGGCTGAATCGCCGCTGCCACTGCTCTCTGCTGCAACTTGGGGCACATGGCCTTGATATGCCCCGGCTCCCTGCAGTAGTAGCACACTGTCGTCTCTCTGGATCCCGCCCTCTTGGGGCACGTAGCAACTCTGTGATCCAGACCCCCACAACCGAAACAACCTCCCGTACTCGGGCTACTAGCAGATATCTCCTCTGCTCTCCTCTTCTGGCCCTGCGCAGGCCTACTGCCCCTGCCGTAACCAGAACTGTGGCCTCTGCGCTGCTGATGCTGCTGCTGACCCCGAGGATGGGTAGCAGGAGCAACTGCAACTGGCACAACTGCCGTACTCACCGGCTCACGCAAGTCCTCCTCAATGGACGCTGCCAACTCCACTAAACCAGCTCTAGTGTGGTACATACCACCTCTACACTGAGTCCTGATGTTCCTCCGAAGCCCCTGGAGAAACCGCGACGTCAATGCCCGCTCACTGATCAGCTCACCACCAGAAAAGACCACCAATCTGCAGAACTCTGCATCATACTCTCGAACAGACCTCTCACCCTGAGTCAAGTCCAAAAACCTCAACTGCAGCCTGTCACGAGCCTCCTGAGGGAAAAACTTGTGGTTGAACTCCTCGACGAAGTCAACCCAAGTCCAAACCTCTCTCCTGGTCCTAACAGACCTCCACCACAAATGTGCATCACCTCCAAGGTAGTGCACTGCCAACTCAACCTGAAACTGTGCCGGACAACGAACAGAATCGAAGTTCCGCTCCAACCTCTGACGCCACTCGTCAGCCTGCTCTGGAGTAACACCGCCCTCAAACGTAGGCGTACCAATCCTCTGCATCTCCCTCATCATCTCACGATAAGGAGAAACCCCAACTGCAACACCCTGCTGCACTGCAGCCTCCTGCTGCTCAACAAAACCGGCACCAACATGTGCCCCGGCACCAACCTGTGCCCCGGCCGCTGGAGGTGCAACCGGAGCCTGCTGTGGAACTGCCTCTGGAAGACGTGCCAAAAGCTGCGTCAGTAGCCCCACAATCAAATCACCCTGAGCAAGAGCCGCGCCCCCACCGGGAACTGCTCCTGCCCCCGCGCCACCCCCGACGCCCAAACTAGCCCCACCGGCTAACGAAACAGACTGTGTCACCGACGCTGCCGCCACACTAGGCGCCGCACTCTCCACTGAGGCCTCAGCCTCTGGCACTCCACGACCAGCACCCCGACCTCCACGACCCGCTGCTCGCCCACCACGACCAGCTCCTCTGCCCCCACGGGCTGCACCGCGACCACGACCACGGCCACGACCACGACCTGCGTCCATCTCTCTGCACTACCACCAAGTACAGAAAAAGAGCAAGGTCAACACACAAACACAAAACACAACACACCAAATATCCAACTCACTTACCCGCGGAAAACTGGAAGACCGAGAGGATGAGACTAGACCACTAATTGACTAACTCACATAATCAATTAACCACACAATCCAATTCATCCAATTCTAACAGTCCTAAAACCGACTACGCTCTGATACCAAAATGAAACAACCAAATTTTTTTTTTTTAAATAATTAGCCCAGATTAATATTCCCATAAATATTAATCCTCAACAGCTAATTCAACAACACAATGCGGAAGTTCTCAAAAGAATCAATAATATTATTAAATCATAAATATCCGTTCAACAAATAAAACCAATAAACCAATAAACCAATGAGAAATAACTCTAGCAACCTAAACCGGTTTGCTACATTATTAAAATAAAGTCTAACACCCTAAACTCATGAATTTCTGGTCAACCATAACAACAAGGCCAGAATCAAATTCCTAATCTCATCATCCTCTTCTCTCGGTCTCTTTTCGCGGAAGAACATTGCTGTTACCTGCATCACATTGGAATAGAGATGCGTAAGTATTATCATAAATACTTAGTGAGTGGATCATCCTGCCTACAGGCCAATTACGTCAAACACTAGACAAACATCACAATAAACATCAACCATAACAATGCTCAACAATACTCAACAATATAAACCATCCCTGTCAGGAAACACCCACGTTTCCTGACACCCAGGTTGGTGTCGACCGACACCTCTATGGTGTCGATCGACGCCAGCCTCCCGAGTGTCGATCGACACTCATCGAGTGTCGCTCGACACCGGCTCGACGCCCAGAAACCAGAAGCTACGAAAATCACATTCCAAAATCGCAATAACACAAAATCTAGGGGTTTTCAACGCCCCAATACTATCAAAACACGAAATCCAGCATAAACAACTCAAGAACACAACCAAAACTCGAATCAAACAATCTCTATTGATCAACGGGCCTACAGTCACGCACTCACCTTGAAAACGGATTGAAAGGAAGGAGAAGAAGATAAACAACAACAGATCTAGCTCAGAAACTCCACAAAACTCCTCCAAACTCTCCAAATCACCTTAGAATCACCTCCTTAGCTCTGAAACTCGAAACTTGTGCTTTTCTCGCGGCCACAAGGCTTAAAAACGCGAGTCTAGGGCTTTTCTCGCCCAAACCAGCCCAAAACCAGCCGACTTGAATCAAACCGGTCGATTTCACCATAACCGGTGTCGATCGACACCCTCCCTTGGTGTCGGTCGACACCAATCGACCAAACCAACTCCAATTGCAAATCGATCGACTTAAACCGGGAATCAAACCCGATAACCGGTGTCGATCGACACCCTTCGGGTGTCGATCGATACTAGTCGTTCAGAAGCATTTAACACACTTTCTTCGCGATGCTTGAACCTTAGACCGACTGCACAACAATCAAACAAGAACATGTACAGTCAACCCTCAATTCACACCTCTAAGAGCATGTGCCAACTACTCCCGAACCCCTAGCATCGTCCAACACCACTTCCAAAACAACTTTCTGGTTCACGGATGTTACAAATTACCAATTTTCAATTCGATCAAACCGGTTAACCACCCTGAACCAGCATTGGTGTCGATCGACACCCACTCGACAGAGCGATACCGAGAGCAATGAATCACGCATAAACACAGAAATAACACAATTATTAATCCAAACACGATTAAACACCACAATCAACACATAACCATCACGAAAATCAATATAAACTCATCAACACATCCATCTATCAACCTAGATCCAGAAATCCCGAGCCCACAGTCACGCACTCACCTTGGATTTGGATTGAAAGGGAGAACAAGGGGATGAACAGCAAGAATCAGCAACCAAACCTCCAAAAATCTCCACAAAACTCCACAAAATCGCCTCCTAAACTCTCTGCCTCGAAATATGAGCTCCAAAAACGCGGCCAGCCCTTTTTATTTCGAGTCTTAAGGTTTCTAACCCAAACCAACGTGAACCTAACAAAATAGAAACAAACCAGACTTCTGCGATTTGGCCGGTGTCGATCGACACCAATTTCTATCCCTTTTCTGCAAGTGTACAAATCGAGAGTAGTAACGGGTTTATCGAACACAAGGACCATTTTGTGCACTACAAGGTATGAGATTGAGATTTAGCTAGGAAAGAAATATGAGTTTGGATGTTGTCACGATTAAAGCAAGTAAAGTAAGCAAGTCAACAAAGCAAATAAAGTTGTAAATCAATGGATGGAAGGCGCTAAGCAATAGGATAATCGCGGGATGAGTGATTCAAGCAAACAAGTTCGACTTGTTAGGGTTTTAAGAATGTGTACCACCTAGAACTCAAGACACTAATTTAGATCTTTCCACTTCCGTGGCTCCGACCCCTATGTTGATCTATCTAATCGCTAAACTTTCGGTATGTCCTTAGATAATCAAACAAGCATTAATTCGATCAAGTCTCAATTGTTCACAACCTCTAGTAAATCAACTTCCGCAGTCTAAGAGAGTTTGCCCACCAAATACTAGTTCAGGCGAATGATTCATCACTTCCGTGGCTCAAATCTACCTAGGATCATTTGTTGATTGGCCAGATCAACATCAAGCAATGAACACAAGCAAAGGTGAAGAGTTTATGTAAACCCTAATTCTATATATCGATTATCAAGCAAGCATGAACACTATCCTTTGATTTCCTATCACTTAACAAGGTAACTACTCAGACATAGAGAAGGAAATCGAATTCATATTCATAAGAACAGAGATCTGAGATCCTCTCTTGAAGGAGACAATGAAAGAAAGCAAAAACTATAAGAACTTGTATTGAATGATAAAATAATATGTTGTTCTGTGTCTCTCTCTGGTTCCATTTTGTTTACAAGGCTAAAAAGATGTATATATAATGCTTCAGAACTTGAAGGGCGGCTTGACCTAGGTCTTGGTTGAAGAATAGAAGTCGGCGTGAATTTGGGCTTGAAAATGCGCAAAACGGGCTTCGGAAACGAGCCGGGTCGATCGGGACATGTCGTGGTCGAGCGGGGCGGTCGACCGGTCGGTCGGGATGGCGTCTGGGTCGAGCGCGCGTGGAATGGTGAAGAAAGGTTGGGTCGGACGGGAGCCTTGGAGTCCCTGTCCGACCGGCTTTGGTCGACCGGATGGTCGTCGTCATGAAGGAAGGTCGGGTTGGACGAGGGCCATGGAGTCCCTGTCCGACCGGCTTTGGTCGAGCGGCTTTGATGATGTCCGGTTTTCGGCTCCTTTGACACTTTTCACTAAAACGATCATATCTCCCTTTCTACATGGCCAAATTGCATGATTCCAATTGCGTTGGAAAGCTAACTCACGTTGGCATCGCGACAAACTGGTTTTAGTGAAATACATTGAGTAGAATGTTTTTGAGGCTCCTCCAAAGTTAATGATAGTGCATGAGGCTGCTTTGAGGACCTTTTCCTTTGTTTTGCTCCAAATTGCATCGTTTGACCGGAAATGACTCTTGGCACTATATATGCATAAAACTACCTTTTAAAGCAAAAAGCCACGGTAAAACCATGCATAAAGTATATAAAACGATGTAAAAAGGGTGTAAAATTGAGGTATATCAACTCCCCCAGACTTAGATCTTTGCTTGTCCCCAAGCAAATAGAATCCAAATCAGAGAAAGAGGTTTTAAAACGTAGAAACTCCTTATCCTTTTGAGAAACCTGTGGTGGCTTCCTCTCCTGTATTCCACTAAAAACATAACCAATGTTAGACTAGCTTCACATAATGCTCGGCAAGCTTAGCGAACCATACGAAACTCAACTAGTCTCATCCAGTATTCCAGACTTTCCATTGTTAACTCCTTGAATAAATTTAAAACGTGCGGTCTTTATCAAGGGAATATCGATCATTAAGCACTTGTTCTTGCCCACTTGAGTCTCTCCAGGATAGTCCTTTTTGAAGATTTTGAGTTCTTTTCCTCTCTCTCTTGTTTTGAAGGATCGATCTTTCCGTACTTTTCTAGGGTATCATTTTATTTTTTCTATCGATCCTTCTTCCCTTTCTTTTTCTTTTGGAGAATAACATAGGATAGGCTTTTGCTTTTTCCTTGTTTTTGGTAGGTCTCCATAAGACAAGAAGGTGCAGACGTATGCATTCCTCTTGCTTACACGTTTTCCTTGTGCTTAAAAGCTTTTGATTTTCATTTTTCTGAGAGAGAGGAGAACTGCACTTTGTATTGGACACACCCTTTTGAGATCAAGTGAGGAACGACTCATATGTATGCCAAGCCCCTTGACAAGAAAAAACTAGATTGATTAGGGTGGAGTTAACGTTAGATTGTCCGGGTACCTTAGAAATGTCGCCGAGTCGGTAGGTCGATCCACCGTTAGAGGTTCTGTTAGGCTTATGTCTGCAACTGATGTCCGCTCTAGGGTCATAGATTGTTAGCACAACACCGGAGAATCATAGAGATAGATCATAATTTCCAACTAAGGTTTTGACTCAATAAAACAGAAGTTTTGAAAAAGGTTAATAAGAGAAATAAATATGAGATGAAGACATGACATGAAAAAACGCATTAGTACCGACAATCCCCCCAGACTTAACTTACACCGTCCCGGTGAAAGCAAATCCGATTAAGGGAGGTAAAAGAAAGAGGTAATAAGGCATTTGTGAATGAGAGGAAAGATGTAACCTGGTATGGTATTAGAAACCAAAGAATGGTGTGATGGATGATATGTCCAGCTACTATGTTGCTCCATAATGTGGATTAGATCCCGGCTTAGATGGTCAAGTGCTGTTGTACACCAGCAAAGAGCTTTAAGGGCCGCCTGAGTGTAGGTGAAGTAGGATCATCATGTGGTAGAACATCAAGTAGGTGTGGTAAGTTATGGGGTTTGGAATGAAAGTGTGGTGGGATGATGGTGGGGTACTATGCAAATGAGGTGGGATGGTATGCAATGAGGTGGGTGGTGGAATGTGTAACATCCGCGAACCAGAAAGTTGTGTTAGAGTTGGGATCGGACGACATTAGGGGTTCGGGAGTCGATTACATACGCTCTTTGAGGTGCGAATCGAGGATTGACTGTACATGTTCTCGTTTGATTGTTGTACAGTTGGTTTAAGGTTCATTTATCTCAAAGAAAGTGTGTGAAAAGCTTCTGAATGCTTAGTGTCGATCGACACCAAAGGGGTGTGTCGATCGACACCGGTTATCAGGATCGATTCCGGTTTAAGTCGATTGCGCGTTTGAATTGTGGTTTGAGTTGGTTTGGTCGATGGGTGTCGACCGACACCAAGGAAGGGTGTCGATCGACACCGGTTATTGAGAAATCGACCTGTTTGATTCAAGTCGGCTGGTTTTGTCCGGTTTAGGCGATGGAAACCCTATTCTGCGATTTAAAAGCCTTGTGGCCGCGAGAAAGGCACAAGTTTCGAGGCAGAGAGGAAAGGAGGCGATTTTCTAAGTGTGGAATCCGATTTTTGAGTTTCTGGGTTGAATCTGTTGCTGTTCTTCGTTGTTTCATCTCTTCTCCTTCCTTTCAATCCCTTTTCAAGGTGAGTGCGTGACTGTCGGTCCGTCAATCGTTAGAGATTGTGAGATTTCGGATTTGTGTTGTGTTCTTGAGTTGTTAATGCTCGAATTCGTGTTTGGATTGTATTGGGGCGTTGAAAACCCTTTGATTATGTGTTTTGCGTTTTCCTATGCGATTTTCGTTGTTGTTGGTGTCTGGGCGTCGAGCTGGTGTCGACCGACACTCGATGATTGTCGATCGACACTTAGGGGGCTGGCGTCGATCGACACCATAGAGGTGTTGGTCGACACCGACCTGGGTGTCAGGAAACGTGGGTGTTTCCTGACAGGTAGTTGATGATATTGTTGATTATTGTTCTTCTTGTTGTTTATTGTGACATATTGTCTAGTGTTTGACGTAATTGGCCTGTAGGCAGGATGATCCACTCACTAAGTATTTATGATAATACTTACCCATCTCTATTTCAATGTGATGCAGGTAACAGCAATGTTCTTCCGCGGAAAGAGACCGAGAGAAGAGGATGATGAGATTAGGAATTTGATATTGGCTCTTTTGTTATGGTTGACCAGGAATTCATCATTCTAGGGTGTTAGTCGTTATTTTAATAATGTAGCAAACCTGGTTTTTAGGTTGCTTATTATTTATTGGTTATTGGTTTATTGTTGAACGATGGTTTATTATTTAATATTATTGATTTCTTTCTGAGAATTTCCGCATCGATAATCATTGGTAATTATTAAAAAAAAAAAAAACCTTGGTTGTTTCATTTTGGTATCAGAGCGAATACGGTTTTAGGACTGTTAGTATTGGATGAATTGGACTATGTGTTTAATTGATTATGCGTGTTAGTCAGTTAGTGGCCTAGTCTCATCCTCTCGGTCTTCCAGTTTTCCGCGAGTAAGTGAGTTGGATAATTGGTGTGTTGTGTTTTGTGTTTGTGTGTTGACTTTGCTCTTTTCTGTACTTGGTGGTAGTGCAGAGAGATGGATGCAGGTCGTGGTCGTGGCCGTGGTCGTGGTCGCGGTGCAGCCCGTGGGGGCAGAGGAGCTGGTCACGGTGGGCGAGCAGCGGGTCGTGGAGGTCGGGGTGCTGGTCGTGGTGTGCCAGAGGCTGAGGTCTCAGTGGAGAGTGCAGCGCCTAGTGTGGCGGCAGCGTCGGTGACACATTCAGTTTCGTTGGCCGGTGGGGCTAACTCAGGTGCCAGTGGTGGCGCAGGAGCTGGAGCGGTTCCCGGTGGGGGCGCTGCTTTAGCTCAGGGACAGTTGATTGTGGGGCTACTGACGCAGTTGTTGGAACGTCTTCCTCAGGCAGTTCCACAGCAGGCTCCGGTTGCACCTCCAGCGCCCGGGGCACATGTTGGTGCCGGTTTTGTTGAGCAGCAAGAGGCTGCGGTGCAGCAGGGTGTTGCAGTTGGGTATTCGCCTTATTGTGAGATGATGAGGGAGATGCAGAGGATTGGCACGCCTACGTTTGAGGGCGGTGTTACTCCAGAGCAGGCTGACGAGTGGCGCCAGAGGGTAGAGAGGAACTTCGATTCGGTTCGTTGTCCGGAGCAGTTTCAGGTTGAGTTAGCAGTGCACTACCTTGGAGGTGATGCACATTTGTGGTGGAGGTCTGTTAGGACCCGGAGAGAGGTTTGGACTTGGGTTGATTTCGTCGAGGAGTTCAACCACAAGTTTTTCCCTCAGGAGGCTCGTGACAGACTGCAGTTGAGGTTCTTAGGCTTGACGCAGGGCGAGATGTCTGTTCGAGAGTACGATGCAGAGTTCTGCAGGTTGGTGGTTCATTCTGGTGGTGAGCTGGTTAGTGAGCGGGCATTGATGTCGAGGTTTCTGCAGGGACTTCGGAGGAACATCAGGACTCGGTGCAGAGGTGGTATGTACCACACTAGAGCTGGTTTAGTGGAGTTGGCAGCTTCCATTGAGGAGGATTTGCGTGAGCCGGTGAGTTCGGCAATTGTTCCAGCTGTAGTTGCTTCTGCTACCCATCCTCGGGGCCAGCAGCAGCATCAGCAGCGTAGAGGTTACAGTTCTGGTCATGGCAGGGGCGGCAGGCCTGCGCAGGGCCAGAAGAGGAGAGCAGAGGAGATATCTGCTAGTAGCCCGAGTACGGGTGGTTGTTTTGGGTGTGGGAGTCTGGACCACAGAGTTGCTACTTGCCCCAAGAGGGCGGGATCCAGAGAGACTACAGTGTGCTTCTACTGCAGGGAGCCGGGGCATATCAAGACAATGTGTCCCAAGTTGCAGCAGAGAGCAGTGGCAGCAGCGATTCAGCCGTTGGCTATTCAGTCGGCAGCGCAGGTTGCAGCGTTGCAGTCAGGTGGAGCGCCGCGTGTATATACTTCGGCAGAGGTGGGCCAGACCAGTCAGTTAGGCCAGATCACAGGTAAAATCTTGACTCAGACTTTTAAATTCTTAAAGTAGAATTGTAGGTGTTGTCTGTTTCTGTTATTTTACTGTGATAGAGTTTAGAGGTTCTCAACACTTGTGGTGTGCGTAGGGACCTTGTTAGTTGGTGGATTTGAGTCGCACGTGTTGTTTGACTCGAGAGCATCTAATTGCTTCATTACTCCGGAGAGAGCTGAGGGTAGTGGTATTCGGAGTAGGGAGGGCGAGGCTGCAGGCTTTGTCAAGGTGGCCGGTGGTGGTTATTTGGCTACTTCGGGTAGAGCTAAAGCAGTGGATGTGCGTATTGCGGGGCAGTCTATGCCAGCAGATTTGGTCATCAGTCCAGTGGAGCTGTATGACGTGATTTTGGGGATGGACTGGTTATCTTTATGCCGAGTTCATCTGGATTGCTTCAGAGGTAGAGTTGTGTTTGAGCAGGATGCAGGGAAGTTGGTTTATCAGGGAGTGAGACCGACTTCAGGGAGTATAGTGATCTCAGTTATTCAGGCAGAGCAGTTGTTAGAGCGGGGCTGCGAGGCCTATTTGGCGACGATTACTATGACAGAGTCCAGTGGTGAGGTGGTTTTGCAGGATATTCAGGTTGTCCAGGATTTTGAGGATGTATTTCGGTCGCTGAAGGGATTGCCACCATCTCGGTCAGATCCTTTCACGATTGAGTTAGAGCTCAGGACAGCTCCGATATCAAAGACACCTTACAGGATGGCTCCAGCAGAGATGGCAGAGCTGATGAAGCAGCTAGAGGACCTTTTGAGTAAAGGGTTCATCAGACCTAGTGTTTCGCCGTGGGGAGCGCCAGTGTTGTTTGTGAAGAAGAAGGATGGTAGTTTTCGGTTGTGTATTGATTACCGGGGACTTAACCGAGTCACAGTGAAGAACAGGTACCCACTTCCGATGATCGATGAGTTGTTGGATCAGTTGAGAGGTGCTACTTGGTTCTCCAAGATTGACTTGGCATCGGGTTATCATCAGATCCCGATAGATGAGGCAGATGTCCGGAAGACAGCTTTTCGGACGAGGTATGGGCATTTTGAGTTTGTGGTCATGCCTTTTGGCTTGACTAATGCGCCGGCAGCTTTCATGAGATTGATGAACGACGTGTTCAGGGAGTTTCTGGATGTGTTTGTCATCATATTCATAGATGATATTTTGGTGTATTCGAGGAGTCCAGAGGAGCATGCGACGCATCTGAGGCTTGTTTTGGAGAAGCTTCGAGAGCAGAAGCTGTTCGCTAAGTTGAGCAAGTGCAGCTTTTGGCAGAGAGAGATGGGTTTTCTTGGCCATATTGTTTCTGCATAGGGAGTTTCTGTGGATCCGGCTAAGATTGAGGCTATCAGAGATTGGCCTAGACCGAGTAGTACTACCGAGATCAGGAGTTTTCTGGGTTTAGCAGGCTACTATAGGAGGTTCGTCAAGGGGTTTGCGAGTATGTCTCAGCCGATGACGAGGTTGACTGGCAAAGATGTGCCGTTTGTGTGGTCGCAGGAGTGCGAGGAGAGCTTTATGAAGCTCAAGGAGATGTTGACTAGTACACCAGTGTTGGCATTACCCGATCCGGGGAAGCCATATGTAGTGTACACAGATGCTTCAGGTGTTGGACTGGGTTGTGTTTTGATGCAGGAGGGCAGAGTGATTGCCTATGCTTCGAGGCAGTTGCAGGGTAGTGAGCGCAACCGCCCTACACATGATCTTGAGTTGAGAGCAGTGGTTTTTGCACTCAAGATTTGGAGGTCTTATCTTTATGGTGGTAGAGTGCAGATCTTCACAGATCACAAGAGTCTACAGCATATTTTCACTCAGCCTTTGCTGAATGCGAGGCAGACGCGTTGGGTGGAGTTTCTGGCGGACTAGGACCTGGATATTGTCTATCATCCGGGCAAGGCCAATTTGGTGGCAGATGCTTTGAGTCGACGGAGGGTTGATTTAGATAGAGAGCGTGGTGTTGAGGCTTTGGTCAGCGAGATTAGTACATTGCGTCTTTGTGCTATTTCAGAGGAGCCTTTGGGTTTGGAGGCAGCTGATCAGGCGGACTTACTCAGTAGGATCAGAGTGGCTCAGCAGAGTGATCAGGGTTTGATCGATGCTTCGCAGGCGTCTGGTTCTGAGTATCAGGTCTCTTCGAATGGGAATATCTTGGTTCGTGGGCAAGTTTGTGTGCCTAAGGATGTGGAGTTGAGACAGGAGGTTTTGAGAGAGGCCCATTCGAGCAAGTTTTCGATTCATCCGGGTGCGACCAAGATGTACCGTGACCTCAAACGGTATTATCATTGGGTTGGGATGAAGAGAGATGTGGCAGATTGGGTTTCGAGGTGCAACACTTGTTCTTTGGTCAAGGCAGAGCATCAGGTGCCTAGTGGTCTTTTGCAGAGTTTACCCATTCCAGAGTGGAAGTGGGATATGATCACTATGGATTTTGTTGTGGGATTGCCTATCTCACGGACATTCGATGCTATATGGGTCATTGTGGATCGCCTGACCAAATCAGCACATTTCTTGGCCATCAGGAAGACAGATGGAGCGGTTGTCTTGGCTGTAGGAAGTTTGTGCGAGAGATTGTGAGGCTGCATGGAGTGCCAGCCAGTATTGTGTCGGATAGAGATCCGAGGTTTGCTTCAGAGTGTTGGAGGGCATTTCAGACTGAGATGGGCACTAAGGTGCATATGAGTACAGCGTATCATCCGCAGACAGATGGGCAGTCAGAGAGGACTATTCAGACTTTGGAGGATCTGCTTAGGATGTGTGTACTGGATTGGGGTGGTCATTGGGCTGATCATCTGTGTTTGGCAGAGTTTGCTTATAACAACAATTTTCAGTCTAGTATTGGCATGGCTCCTTATGAGGCTTTGTATGGGAGGCAATGCAGGACACCGTTATGCTGGACCCAAGTGGGGGAGTGCAGCATGTTTGGAGCTACTTTTGTTCAGGAGACGACGGAAAAGATCCGTGTCTTGAGGCTGAACATGAAGGAGGCTCAGGATAGACAGAGGAGTTACGCAGATAAGCGGCGACGTGAGCTTGAGTTTCAGGTGGGAGATAGAGTTTATCTCAAGATGGCTATGTTGAGGGGCCCTAACAGGTCCATAGCAGAGAACAAGCTCAGTCTGCGTTTTATGGGTCCGTTTCCAGTGGTGGAGCGAGTTGGACCAGTGGCTTATCGGTTGGAGTTGCCACCGATTATGAGAGCCTTTCATAAGGTGTTTCATGTGTCTATGTTGAGGAGGTGTTTGCATCCTTCAGAGGAGTTAGTGGCAGAGATTCCAGAGGATCTTCAGCCAGATATGACAGTTCCGGCGGTTCCTGTGAGGATTCTTGAGAGGAGAGTCAAGGTTCTGCGGAACAAGAGAGTGCCATTGTTGAGAGTCTTGTGGGACTGTAGTGGCACAGAGGAGCAGACTTGGGAGCCAGAGGCAAAGATGAAGCTGAAGTTCGGAAAGTGGTTCGACAAGCAGGCTGTGGAGTGAGCTTCTTCATCTTTGTGGTTCTAGTCTTGTTTTTGGTTTTGTTGTTGTTGTTGGATTTGGATTTATGTATTTTCGTTTTCGTTGTACGATATACATTTTTGGAGTTATATGAGATGGAGTTTTGCCTCATATTTTGGTTTCGCGTTTTGGATGTTACGAGTTTCTTTGGCCGGTGGGGTCATTAAAAGTTTTTAATCATATGTTGGTACGCGTTTCAGTGTTATTACTCGTTTTATCTAGAGGCGGTGGGCCTTTAGAGTAGACGGTGGGTCTACTTTTGTTGGGACGGTGGGTGCTCGGCAGACTTATATTGGGGGTCGCTACCTCGATATGGGTCGTTTTCGTGACGGTGGGTCACGGTTTGGATACTGTGGCGGTGGGCCGCAGTATTGATATTGTGGCGGTGCGCCGCAATATAGATATCGTGACGGTGGGTTACGGTATTGAGAGTAATAATATCTTGGAAACATGCGTATAACATATGACTGAAAATGTGAGTTTTGAGGTCTTTGAGAGACGTTTGTGTTGGGATTCGAGGACGAATCCAGTTTAGTGGGGGAGAATTGTAACATCCGCGAACCAGAAAGTTGTGTTAGAGTTGGGATCGGACGACATTAGGGGTTCGGGAGTCGATTACATACGCTCTCTGAGGTGCGAATCGAGGATTGACTGTACATGTTCTTGTTTGATTGTTGTACAGTTGGTTTAAGGTTCATTTATCTCAAAGAAAGTGTGTGAAAAGCTTCTGAATGCTTAGTGTCGATCGACACCAAAGGGGTGTGTCGATCGACACCGGTTATCAGGATCGATTCCGGTTTAAGTCGATTGCGCGTTTGAATTGTGGTTTGAGTTGGTTTGGTCGATGGGTGTCGACCGACACCAAGGAAGGGTGTCGATCGACACCGGTTATTGTGAAATCGACCGGTTTGATTCAAGTCGGCTGGTTTTGTCCGGTTTAGGCGATGGAAACCCTATTCCGCGATTTAAAAGCCTTGTGGCCACGAGAAAGGCACAAGTTTCGAGGCAGAGAGGAAAGGAGGCGATTTTCTAAGTGTGGAATCCAATTTCTGAGTTTCTGGGTTGAATCTGTTGCTGTTCTTCGTTGTTTCATCTCTTCTCATTCCTTTCAATCCCTTTTCAAGGTGAGTGCGTGACTGTAGGTCCGTCAATCGTTAGAGATTGTGTGATTTCGGATTTGTTTTGTGTTCTTGAGTTGTTTATGCTGGAATTCGTGTTTGGATTGTATTGGGGCGTTGAAAACCCTTTGATTATGTGTTTTGCGTTTTCCTATGTGATTTTCGTTGTTGTTGGTGTCTGGGCGTCGAGCTGGTGTCGACCGACACTCGATGAGTGTCGATCGACACTCAGGGGGCTGGCGTCGATCGACACCATAGAAGTGTCGGTCGACACCGACCTGGGTGTCAGGAAACGTGGGTGTTTCCTGACAGGTAGTTGATGATATTGTTGATTATTGTTCTTCTTGTTGTTTATTGTGACGTATTGTCTAGTGTTTGACGTAATTGGCCTGTAGGCAGGATGATCCACTCACTAAGTATTTATGATAATACTTACGCATCTCTATTTCAATGTGATGCAGGTAACAGCAATGTTCTTCCGCGGAAAGAGACCGAGAGAAGAGGATGATGAGATTAGGAATTTGATATTGGCTCTTTTGTTATGGTTGACCAGGAATTCATCATTCTAGGGTGTTAGTCGTTATTTTAATAATGTAGCAAACCTGGTGTTTAGGTTACTTATTCTTTATTGGTTTTATTGGTTATTGGTTTATTGTTGAACGATGGTTTATTATTTAATATTATTAATTTCTTTCTGAGAATTTCCGCATCGATAATCATTGGTAATTATTAAAAAAAAAAAAAGCTTGGTTGTTTCAGAATGAGGGGATGGTGGGTCGGCAATAGGGGATACGGTCGATCGGGCGAGGCACCGGTCGATCGTCCTGATCGATCCGACCATGGTGAGTGCTGCATTCTTCTTTCCTGAGGTTTCTTTCTGCTTCTTTCATGCTGGATTCTCAAATTTCTGTATCCAAAACTTCAAAACTATTAAATGAAAACAAAGATTAAAAAGGGATAGAAAAGACCTTATGGTTGCCTCCCATACAGCGCTTGTTTATGGTCTTTAGCTTGACCGTTTGGCTCTTCTAAGAAGAAGTGGAAGGACATGACCTGAGACAAAGCCTTTTTGTGCTTGTCCCATCACGTCCCTTGTTGATGATCAGGTGGTTCATGAGGAGATATGAACCGAGAATGCTTGGTAGAAGTGAAAACGGGGACGGCATCATAGAAAACAGATTTGTTGACATTGGCAAGAGAGATGCGGCGGTTTGGCCAATCCATGATGGCTCCAGCAGTTGCCAAGAATGATCTTCCAAGTATAATAGGCATGTCACTTCCTCCTTTGATATTCATGATATGAAAATCCACCGGTATCTTTGTATCTCCAATTTCGAGCAAGACATCATAAACAACACCTCTGGGTTGTGCAATGGTGAGATCAGCAAGTCCAATGCTGATTTGTGAAGGTTGTAGGCGTGTGATCCCAAGGAGTTTGGCAGTGTGTGTGGGCATCAGGTTTATGCATGAACCATAATCACAAATGTAGCTATCAAAGTATCTTCCATTGATTGTGCAGGGAATGGTAAACTGTCCTGGGTCTTCTACCTTGTAGAGGGTTCTGAAAGAAGGTTGCTTCTTAGCTTTCTCAAATAGCTCCTAAATCTATTATGGGGTCTCTTTGCAGTTGTGGAAGAAGTTGGTGAGTGGGTGGTTCTTCCAGGCCTCATGAAAGGTCATGCTTGCTGGTAGTGTTTGGACAAAGCGGTTGAATTCAGCTAGCTTCTCTCGGGAGATGGGGTTCCTGTACCACTTAGGAGGAGGTGTAGAGGGCGGAGATGGGGGTAGGGTTGCTGCATAAGATGACATAGAGAGGCGGGCTTGCCTAAAGAGTTGCTTAATCTCATCCTTGGTTTCTTTGCTACTAAAGAAAAACTCAACCAAATCATGGTTGTTCCAAGCTTCTTCAAAGGGGACATAGAATGGTATGGACTTCACCCTCTTGTTAAACTTCTTGAGCTTCTCTGGGCTTATCTTAGTAGGGTCGATGGGATCATATTGGAATGAATCATGTGGTTCATCCAGGATGGTTCTCTTTCTTTGAATGCCGGTAATTCTAGGAAGGGCGAGTGTGCGAGCTGGAGGTGGAGAGAATCGCGGATCAGTTTGCTGTGGACTAGTTTCACTTCCTCTAGAGCTTGCATTGCTGTTAAAACTCTGCTTCTCTTCTTCATCATGTTCATAGTCTTCCTCATACTCTTGATCTTCTTCTTCTTTTCTTACAAGATGTGATGAGTTTTCCTTGGAGATTGTTGTGATGACATTGCAAGGGAAAGGAGGTGGTTTGGGTGTGGGGCTTCTTTCTCTCTGGTTCTTAGAGAAAAGAGATCCTTCTACAGCTGACAGCCGGTTATAGATGATTCCAAGATGTTTGCAATTATCATCATTGAAGCTATGGGCACCAATGCTCTTGCTAAATAGCTCATGGTATTTTGCAGCAACATCTAGCTTGACAAGGTTGAGTGATCGATCATGGTCTTCCTTGAGTTGCTTGATATCTTTGTCAAGCTTGTAACTTGGTTAAAAAGAACATCCATCTTTTCTCCAAGGGTGAGCTGAACATATTCGATCTTCTTCTCCATCTCTCTTGTACTTGTGACTTGATAGTCAAGGTACTCTTGTAGCATCTCTTCAAGCTTGGTTAGGCGTGGGCTGTGGGGTAATCCTTCTGTGGCTTGGGGTAGCTGCTCAATGTGCGGTGGAGGTTGGTGGTTTCTATAGGGCGGGTGGTAGGGTTTGAGTAGCGGCACATAGGGTTGTGCACGGGCAAACTTGTTGAGGAAAGCTTCCTTGTATCTTCTCCATGTCTTGAAATCATTTTGGGCAGAAAATCTAACCCACTCTTGAGCTCGGCCAGCTAGGGATGTTTGGAACAAGCTGATCTTGTTTGGGTTCTCTCCCAAACCATAGTAATCACAGAGATTTTCGAAGTTCTCAACATGTTCTTGAGCACACTCCGATATGAAGTCATGGAAAGGATCTCTTACTACATACTTGATCAGGTCGCCATTGATGGACTCCGGTGGTAAAGAGGCATCATCTTCTTCTTCATAGGATTGGTTGTGGTGAGGGTAAGAGCTTTGGTTATACTTGGATTTGAAGGGTGGGTTCCTGCTGAACCTCGTCAAGAAAGCTTCTCTGCAGTCTAACCAAGTGTTGATCTGAAAACGGGGAGAGTATTGTGCCCACTCAAGAGCTCTCCCAGCTAAAGACATGCTGAATAGCATTAGCTTCTTTTCAAAATTATAGACTCCATAAGAATCACAAAGACCTTCAAAGTGATCAATGTGTTCTAGTGCATGCTCATTGTAGAGATCATGGAATTTGTCTCTCTTCACAAACTCAATCAGCTCCGGATCTATTTCTTCTTCTGGTGAGGCTAGAAGGTGTTCTTCTCTTTCATAGTAGGTTTGGCTAGACGTCTCCAGTTCGGCCGCATTAGGATAGGGGAGAAAGTTCTTCTTGGTCTTCAAGGGTGCTAGTCCGGGATGACTACTACGAGAATCCCATGACGGTGAAATAGATGGAGGGTTCGACATCCTCTTCTCTGTAGGACTGTCTCTAGGAGGAGATACGTGGTGTATAGGAATCACCCTTATAGGACTAGGACTTCTCAAATCCTCTTCCATCTAGGAGAAATACTTAAAACCTGAAAAATCAAAAACAAAAAGGAAAAACAAAATTAAATAACTTAAAACAGGAAAAACCTAGACTAGAACTCTTTCAAGAACTTGTAGGCACGATTTTGGTCCCCGGCAACGGCGCCAAAAAGCTTGATGCGGGATAAGCTTTTCCCAATTTCTATCCCTTTTCTGCAAGTGCACATATCGAGAGTAGTAACGGGTTTATCGAACACAAGGACCAGTTAGTGCACTACAAGGTATGAGATTGAGATTTAGCTAGGAAAGAAATATGAGTTTGGATGTTGTCACGATTAAAGCAAGTAAAGTAAGCAAGTCAACAAAGCAAATAAAGTTGTAAATCAATGGATGGAAGGCGCTAAGCAATAGGATAATCGCGGGATGAGTGATTCAAGCAAGCAAGTTCGACTTGTTAGGGTTTTAAGAATGTGTACCACCTAGAACTCAAGACACTAATTTAGATCTTTCCACTTCCGTGGCTCCGACCCCTATGTTGATCTATCTAATCGCTAAACTTTCGGTATGTCCTTAGATAATCAAACAAGCATTAATTCGATCAAGTCTCAATTGTTCACAACCTCTAGTAAATCAACTTCCGCAGTCTAAGAGAGTTTGCCCACCAAATACTAGTTCAGGCGAATGATTCATCACTTCCGTAGCTCAAATCTACCTAGGATCATATGTTGATTGGCCATATCAACACCAAGCAATGAACACAAGCAAAGGTGAAGAGTTTATGTAAACCCTAATTCTATATATCGATTATCAAGCAAGCATGAACACTATCTTTTGATTTCCTATCACTTAACAAGGTAACTACTCAGACATAGAGAAGGAAATCGAATTCATATTCATAAGAACAGAGATATGAGATCCTCTCTTGAAGGAGACAATGAAAGAAAGCAAAAACTATAAGAACTTGTATTGAATGGTAAAATAATATGTTGTTCTGTGTCTCTCTCTGGTTCCTTTCTGTTTACAAGGCTAAAAAGATGTATATATAATGCTTCAGAACTTGAAGGGCGGCTTGACCTAGGTCTTGGTTGAAGAATAGAAGACGGCGTGAATTTGGGCTTGAAAATGCGCAAAATGGGCTTCGGAAACGAGCCGGGTCGATCGGGACATGTCGTGGTCGAGCGGGGCGGTCGACCGGTCGGTCGGGATGGCGTCTGGGTCGAGCGGGGCGGTCGAGCGCGCGTGGAATGGTGAAGAAAGGTTGGGTCGGACGGGAGCCTTGGAGTCCCTGTCCGACCGGCTTCAGTCAACCGAATGGTCGTCGTCATGAAGGAAGGTCGGGTCGGACGAGGGCCATGGAGTCCCTGTCCGACCGGCTTTGGTCGAGCGGCTTTGATGATGTCCGGTTTTCGGCTCCTTTGACACTCTTAACTAAAACGATCATATCTCCCATTCTACATGGCCAAATTGCATGGTTCCAATTGCGTTGGAAAGCTAACTCACGTAGGCATCGCGGCGAACTTGTTTTGGTGAAATCCATTGAGTATAATGTTTTTTAGGCTCCTCCAAAGTTAATGATAGTGCATGAGGCTGCTTTGAGGACCTTTTCCTTTGTTTTGCTCCAAATTGCATCGTTTGACCTGAAATGACTCTTGGCACTATATATGCATAAAAACTACCTTTTAAAGCAAAAATCCACGGTAAAACCATGCATAAAGTATATAAAACGATGTAAAAAGGGTGTAAAATTGAGGTATATCACTCGACACCAGGCAAAAACTCCACTTCTTGGTTTACGGATGTTACAACTCTCCCCCACTAAACTGGATTCGACCTCGAATCCTAACTCAAAACACGTCTCGCAAGACCAAAACCCGACCTCCCAAGGTCACAACACTGGAGATCCTCACCTGATCCCCGAGACTCACACTCAATCTTATGTATACGTGCGTTCCAAGACATTTTCCTCTGAACTTATTACTCTCAACACTTATATTGGGGCCACGGCTCCCAAATAAGTCTAAACCAAAACCACTTGTATTGGGGCCACGACTCCCAAACAAGTCTGCAACTACCCAAACTGGGGCCACGGCCTCCCAGATTGGCCTGCCATCGCTTATACCGAAGCCACGGCACTCGGATAAGCTACTCACACTGAAGCCACGGCACTCAGGTAAGTCTGCTAGAGGACGACCGTCTCCAAAATGTAATGAGTTATTCAGGACCGCAGCCCTTAGAGAAAAAAATCTTAAACGCCTATAACAAAAGATTGAAACCGTCTCACGACCCAACTGGTCAACACGTGTAACATCCAAGACAACATTTAACAACACAGAAAAATGAGAAAAAAAAAAAACTCCATCTCATAAATCTCAAAAATGTATGTCTTACAACGTAAACCAAAAACAACAACAACAAAAGCTCGTAAGCTAAACCAAAACAAAGCCACAAAGACGAAAGAAGCTCACTCCACAATCTGCTTGTCGAACCACTTCCTGAACTTCAACTTCATCTTCGCCTCTGGCTCCCAAGTCTCCTCCTCAATACCGCCACAAGTCCACAAAACTCTCAATAACGGTATCCTCTTGTTACGTAGAACCTTGACTCTCCTCTCAAGAATCCTCACAGGCACTGCCGGAACTGTCAAATATGGCTGAAGATCCTCTGGAATCTGAGCCACTAACTCCTCGGAAGGATGAAGACACTTCTTCAGCATCGATACATGAAACACCTTGTGAAAGGCTCTCATAATCGGAGGTAGCTCCAACATGTACGCCAACGGTCCCACTCGCTCCACAACCGGAAACGGACCCATAAAATGCGGACTCAGCTTGTTCTCTGCGATGGATCTGTTAGGACCCCTCAACTTCGCCATCTTGAGATACACTCTATCTCCAACCTGACACTCAAGCTCTCGTCTGCGTCTATCTGCGTAACTCTTCTGTCTATCATGAGCTTTCACAACACGAACCTTCTCAGTCGTCTCCTGAACATAAGTAGCTCCATAAATGTTGCGCTCCCCCACTTGGGTCCAGCATAAGGGTGTCCTACATGGCCTCCCATACAACGCCTCAAAAGGAGCCATGCCAATACTCGCCTGGAAGCTATTGTTGTAAGCAAAGTCAACCAAGCTCAAATGATCTGCCCAATGACCACCCAATCTAGCACACACATCCTCAACAAATCCTCCAAAGTCTGAATCATCCTCTCTGACTGCCCATCTGTCTGCGGATGATATGTCGTACTCATGTGCACCTTAGTGCCCATCTCAGTCTGAAATGCCCTCCAAAAATCTGAGGCAAATCTCGGATCCCGGTCTGACACTATACTGGCTGGCACTCCATGCAGCCTCACAATCTCACGCACAAACTTCCTAGCCAAAACAGCTGCTCCATCAGTCTTCTTGATGGCCAAGAAATGTGCTGACTTGGTCAACCGATCCACAATAACCCAAATGGCATCATGCGTCCTCAAAATAGGTAGCCCAACCACGAAATCCATCGTGATCCTGTACCACTTCCACTCTGGAATGGGTAAACTCTGCAAAAGACCACCTGGAACCTGATGCTCAGCCTTCACCAAGGAACAAGTGTTGCACCTCGCAACACAATCAGCCACATCTCTCTTCATCCCAACCCAATGATAATACCTCTTGAGATCATGGTACATCTTGGTCGCTCCTGGATGAATCGAAAACTTGCTCGAATGAGCCTCTCTCAGAATCTGCTGTCTCAACTCCTCAACCTTGGGTACACAAACCCGACCACGAACCAGAATAGTCTCGTTCTCAGATACCTGATACTCAGAACTCGGTACTCGTGACGCATCAATCAGACTCTGATCACTCTCCTGAGTCACTCTGATCCTGCTCAACAAATCTGCCTGATCAACTGCCTCTAAACCAAAAAGGCTCCTGCGAAATCGCACAAAGGCGCAAAGTGCTAATCTCGCTCACCAACGCCTCAACATCCTGCTCTAAAGCTGAATCACACCTCCGTCGACTCAAAGCATCTGCCACTAGGTTAGCCTTGCCCGGATGATAGATAATCTCCAAGTCATAATCCGCCAAAAACTCAACCAGCGCGTCTGTCTCGGATTCAGCATTGGATGAGTGAAAATGTGCTGAAGACTCTTGTGGTCAGTGAAGATCTGAACTGAACCACCATACAAATACGACTTCCAGATCTTAAGCGCAAAGACCACCGCTCCCAGCTCTAGATCATGGGTAGGACGGTTACCAAAGCTCTCCTCACACTCAGGCGACAAAAAAAAAGGGACATCCTTTCCAATCAACTTCGTCATCGGCTGTGCCATACTCGCAAAACCCTTGACGAATCTCCTGTAATAACCTGCTAACCCAAGAAAGCTCCTGATCTCGGTAGCACTGCTCGGTCTAGGCCAATCTCTGATGGCCTCTATCTTCGCCGGATCTACAGACACTCCCTCTGCAGAAAAAATATGTCCGAGAAAACCCATCTCTTGCTGCCAGAAACTGCACTTGCTCAGCTTAGCATACAGCTTCTGCTCTCGAAGCCTCTCCAGAACCAACCTCAGATGAGTCTCATGCTCCTCAGGACTCCTCGATCGACACCCGCTTGACAAAGCGATACCGAGAGCAATGAATCACGCATAAACACAGAAATAACAAAATTATCAATCCAAACACGATTAAACACCACAATCAACACATAACCATCACGAAAATCAATAGAAACTCATCAACACATCCATCTATCAACCTAGATCCATAAATCCCGAGCCCACAGTCACGCACTCACCTTGGATTTGGATTGAAAGGGAGAACAAGGGGATGAACAGCAAGAATCAGCAACCAAACCTCCAAAAATCTCCACAAAACTCCACAAAATCGCCTCCTAAACTCTCTGCCTCGAAATATGAGCTCCAAAAACGCGGCCAACCCTTTTTAGTTCGAGTCTTAGGGTTTCCAACCCAAACCAACGTGAACTGAACAAAATAGAAACAAACCGGACTTCTGCGATTTGGCGGTGTCGATCGACACCAGGCAAAAACTCCACTTCTTGGTTTACAGATGTTACAGTAATCGCCAATGATCGCCAAGTTCACAATTATGTTGCATATGTAAGGAAGCAAGAGTCGAGACATTTGTGTGTCGCATTTACAGATCCCGTTCAATATCAAAATGGTCGAGAAAACGGCGCCCTGAATAAGGAACCAAGTAGCGGAGATTATGATGGTAATTTGCATGAAGAATTTGTGACCACGGCTGATGGTGATAATAGAGCACCGACAAAGGAGAGTATGACAACGATAAGACAGTGCGGTTTGCTTTGACGGAAGTTATGAATAAGAAAGAATTCATCACCAAACTCCAATTGAAGGCAACTTTCGAAATCTGTGCAATGAAGCATAACTTTGATTACAAGGTAATAAAATCTAATACAAGATTGTGGTGTTTATGCGAAGAATTTAAAGGGGTCTACTTGTTCAGAAAAAGCATGCAATTGGGGTGTTTATGCGAAGAATTTAAAGGGGTCTACTTGTTTTATTATCAAGAAGTATGTGGCTGAACATACATGTGCTGGTTCAAGCAAAACAAAAGTGGGTTGGACGGCTTCAGCAAAAACAATAGGCAATCTGATTTTGCAGCAATATGAGGGCGTCAAAGAAGGGCTAAAACCGAATGATATCATAAAGCCTATGCGTATGGACCATGGATGCGAGATATCTTACTCTTTGGCATGGGAATCACGTGAGTATGCTGTTAATATTGTCAGAGGTATACCAGAGAAGAGTTATGCCAAAATACTAAAATACTTGCACATGCTTAAAGCAGCCAATCCTGGTACGCATACTTCTTACAAGTTAGATAGTTATGGTAGCTTCAGATATCTGTTCATTGCATTCGGCCAATCTATAAGAGGTTTCTACAAGGCAATTAGGCGGGTCATTGTTGTCGATGGTACATTTTTGAAGAATAAATACAAAGGAACTCTGCTAGTTGCTACAGCGTTAGATGGTAATTCTAATTTGTATCCAATTGCATTCGGGGTTGTGGATTCAGAGAATCATCTTTCATGGGAGTGGTTTTTCAGGGAACTTAGTGTTGTCATCGCAGATGATTACTGTTTGGCGTTTGTGTCAGACAGACATTTGTCAATTGGTAAAGCACTTGATATAGTTTATCCTCGCGCTGCACAAGGAATTTGCATTCATCATTTGCTGAGCAATGTCGTCAAAAGATATCATGGAAAACATCTAGTTGGCTTGGTTGCAAAGGCTTCTAAGGCATATAAGGTTACTGATTTTCAGAGGATGATGACAGATATTTGCAAAATTAGCCCAAGCGTTGGAAAATATCTCATTGTGGCTGATGTGAGAAAATGGGCTCGTTGTCGATTTGTTGGATACCGCTACGATATTAGGACCACTAATCCGGCTGAGGTGATAAATGCGGCATTGAGATCACCTAGAGAGTATCCAGTAATTCCTCTGTTGGACAGCATCAGAGAGATGCTAACTCGGTGGTTTTATGAGCGTAGAAACTTAAGTTCGAAGCACAATCACCTGTTAACAAAGGATGCCGAGAAGAAGATTGATAGAAGGATTGAGAAGGGTAAAAAGTTTCAAGTTTATCCAGTTGACCAGAACAAATTTGTTGTCCGAGGCGACAAGTTTGATTGTCTCGTTGATTTGGCTAGGAGAACATGTACCTGTGGCAAGTACGACTTGCTGAAAATGCCTTGCAAACACGCTGTTAAAGCAATTCTTCATTTAGGCAAGGAACCACATGCTTATTCCGATGAGAAGTTCACCGCTGACTTGTGGAGAACATCGTACGAAGAACCCGTTAATCCAATTCCTGAACCTGAGGATACATGGTGTGTCCCGCAAGATGTCGAACAAGTACAACTTTCACCGCCTGTATCGAGAAGAGCACCTGGTAGGCGAAGAAAACGCCGATTAGAAACTGTCGAAGACAAGATTCGATCGTCACAAGGACCGCAAAAACGGCACAAGTGCAGCCGCTGTGGTAAAGAGGGTCATAACAGAGCAACATGTGATTTCCCAATATAAGATGTCAAGCTTATTCTCGTTGGCTTTTCAAGATTTCTCATTGGAGTTTGCTTCTGTTTTTCTTTTTTTTTTTTTTCTACGTCTCTTTGAAGTTTTACAATGTTTGATTTTGCTTTTGGTTTAAATATGGATTGGTTCGTTGAAGACAATATACTTTCTCTTGTTTGTTTTTCTACGTCTTAGCAAATCCTTGAGTTGTGAAAGCTCACCCTTAAGCTCCATAAACCCACTGCCATATTTCTCGTCATTCTTTTTTTTTAGGAGTCTAACATGCTTTTGCTTCTTGTTCAAGCAAATGTTTTTATCTTGTTCAAGTTGCTCTTTTTTTAGACAATATTGTTTCTCATGTTCACGTTGCTCTTTTTTTTTTAAAAAAAGGTCCATAATGCTTTTGCTTCTTATAAGACAATATAGTCTCTTCCCTTTTTTAAAAATGCAACAAGTTTTGCAAATCTTCATCAAACCACATTAATAGCAAAGTAAACAAAACACAAAGATTTCAAAAACAATCAGCTAATCTCTACGGTTGGACCAGGAGAAAACGTAGGAGGAATATAGTGGGCCATCATTTGAATCAAAACCGGATCATTCGCTGCTTCAAATAGATCAGATGCAATCTTCTGCCTCGCTTCTTTAATGTTGCCATCATTCACCAGATTCAGCCCAAGTCCTATCACATGACACTCGATAAATTTCAGCGCATAAACCCCACAGTCAGATTGAGTTTTGTTCAAATTCTTCTCCACAGGCACATAGACGACTGTGTATGGCAAAACATTAAAATACCTCTTACTGGTTGTGGTCTGAATTTCTTTCACCAAACGTGGTATCATGACTGCAAATGCTTCGACCTCTTTATACCTTTTCGTCCCATTGCAATCGAAAACTTGTATAGTTCGGTCCACAAAACTGATGCACATCGCGATCCAATGACAACCACTAACACTGAGTGGAACATAGATACAATCAACATCTACATCCCAAACTTTGTTGGGTCTCCCATGAGAAGGTAACTCACCTTTTCCAAAAGCTATGAGCGGCTCATCGAATACGAATATTTCCTTGTTAGCCCGCCATTGGATATGTGCATTCTTTATTTGGAGGGTAAAACTGTGGCTCATGAAACCAACCCTATCCGGCTTCCACCTTCTCAAAGATGTCTTCTCTCTGAATACGTACATAACTGCATCTAATTCCTGCAAAAATTGGATCTGTATTTGTTTTAGTGTTTCGAAGTCATTTTAGGAGATTCAAATGGTGTCAGGAAATATGCTAACCTGGTTCATTAGTGATGCGTTGGGTTTTATGCTTCAAACTAATACAATTTATAACCCAACTTGGTAGAGCTGCAAGTGCACAGCCGTGGTAAGTCGGGGTCGAACACAAGGAAGAGAGATTTCGTTTCAAGTTTATGTTGAGTGATAAGTAGCTAGAACGAAGATATGAGTGTGGGGTGGTCTTAATATCTAATGAAAACAGGTGAGTAAGTGAATGAGGTTGTAAACAAGATGGGAAAGATGTTAGGCAAGGGATAATCAATGGAAACTTTCAATGAAATGACAAGAGATTGCATGGGATAATTTATAAACCGCCTTGAACTCACAACACTAAGGTATAGCCTTTCCACTTTCGTGGCTCCGGCCACTATGCTTAAACAACCTAATAGACTCAACTTTCGATGGTTATTACAAGTTATAAGCATGCATTAATCAATGTTCAAGTTGTGATTGTTCACTAAGTTCATTAGGTCGACTTTTGGAAGCCTAAGACACTTAGCTCATCAAATACTAGTTTCGGCAATACAACAAGCTTTTGGAGAGTGTATTAACCTAGAATCAAGTTGTTTAGGCGCGCTTTCCTAACAACAAGCATTAAGAACAAGCAAAGATGAAGAACCAAAAGAGTAAATCCCGCTTTATGCAATCAAACAAGTCAAATCATGTCAAGAGTCCATCGATCTCCCTCGGCCTAACGAGGGGATCTACTCGGACATACTAAGATCAAGCAAACAAGGCGAGATTGATATCATTATGCAAGTATGAAAAGAGATAAGGGGTTGAAAGAGGCTTATCTATGAATAACAAGTCGAATCCCTTGATAACTTTCGATCCAAAGTACAAAAGAGAAAAGGAAAAGATAGAAATGTAAACAATGAGATGCGAGTGCAATGAGTTGAACGGCGCCTCCTTCTTCCTTCTGGACGGCGCACCACCTAGGGCTTCTCCTCCTTGACGGCTGCTCTCTCTCTTGCACAGACACTCACGGATCTCTCCCTTCAAAGGCTAACAACATGTATTTATAGGCTTGAAGTCGCTAGGGTTATGAAGTGCTGAAAAAGGAAACTTTCCGGTTAACCGGCCTTGAAGATTTGCGACGAGATTGGACCGGGTTTAGGACAAGTAAACCACCAAAAGAAAGCTGGGCTTGAGTTAAGTCGAGACAGGGTCCATGCCGTGGAATCCCGGGCTGTTTGTGACGCCAAATCTCCATGGGCTTCGTTTGCTTGCCTGGCGGACACGTCTTGGGAGAAAAAGATTTTGTCCCTTATGGTTGATCCAAATGGCTTGAATCCACTTCTTCGTGATGTATGACTCAAATATCTATCCAGCAAGACCAAGATCATGATTTTTGGACGTCGGGAAGACCCCTTGCCGCGGTTATCTTTCGGATGCTCCGGTTCTGTCCAAATGCGAGAATCGGACAAATGGAGTTATATTGATGCTGTTGACTTGGAAACTTGCATGGATCATGGTTTGAGGCTCTTTTGCTCCTTTTTGAATCCTTTTTGATGTTTTAACCTGTTAAGACTCCAAAACCAACAAATACAAGAAAACTACCTCTAAAGGCATAAAACCTTATTGAAAACATAAATAAATACTAAGTAAAATCATGCAAAATATGGATATATCAACTCCCCCCAGACTTATCTTTTGCTTGTCCCCAAGCAAACTAAGCATGGAAAAGAGGTTTGAAAACATGAGAACTCTTAAATTTTTTTGGAAATCCATGTTGACCTTTATTTTAGTGATCCACATAAAACAGCAACGGCATTTAGAATTAAGAGAAAGGAAGTACATACCATGAGCTTTGCAATCATCCCGAAGCAATCCACCTCTCTTTAGGCCATCCAAATTCGCCACCTTTGACTCTTTTAGTTTCTAAAGATGTGGTCTCAACTAGGGAGTATCGATCAAAGGGGTTATAGACTCTTACCCATCCTCTTTTTATAAAACACGTGTCTTGCTCTTGTTTCACCCCTCTCTCTTCTCACTTCTTAAGTCGATTCATCCCTTTTTTAGGGTAGCATAGTATTTTTTTATTCGACTTCTTCTCCTCTTTGTGGAGGTTTTTGATGGATCTTCCATAGACGCGAGTATTGATGGTTGTAGCCACCTAATCCCCGGTTACTTGGATCAAAAGGTTTTTCATAGACGCGAGTATTGATGGTGGTTGCCACCTAATCCCCGGTTACTTGGACCTTGGTGCTTTTTATTAAATTTGAAGGGGAGAGAGAGGGGAAACCGAACTCACATAGACTTTCACTATTTGGTGAGGATGAGGAGTCGTGCCCTTTGTAAAGCCAAGCCCCTAGCTAAGAAGGTTAAGTTTATTAAGGTGCGGAGTCAAAGATGAATCCTTCTTAAGCCCTTGGAGATGTGGACATTTTTGGTAGATCGATCCACTCATTGTGCACATGTGATGAAGTAGACTGCCAAATACTGATCAATGGTCACTTAAGCACAGGCACAACAATGGTTAGGTCCAAGATAAAGTCATAATTCTCGACAAAAGTTTTGACTCGATAAAAACGACTCGATGAAACGAAAACAATGCAAACAAAAATGCCAAAATGAACAAACTTATTAGTATAATTCCCCCCCAGACTTAACTTGCACCGTCCCGGTGTAAGAGAAATCAGATTAAGAGAGGCAAAATGTGAAATAAATTGAAAAAGGGAAAGAGTAGGATGATTTTACCAAGTGATGACCAATTGTGATGAAGATCAGGGTCAGATGACTGATTGGGGCTCCTCTGTAGGCATGATTGGTCGGTAAATTTTGAAGGTCAAGGCCTTAATCACCGCAATGTACATTTTGGTCAAGTATGTCGCATTCGGTCAACCCAAAATGAGTGCTATGAACCAAAAGACAAACCGTTAAGAATTTTATGAACGGAAGTTTCAGGGGATTTGGTCGAGCGGTTTGGAAAATTCGGTATCGGGTGGATCCTTCGGATGGCCGTAAGGTGATGTGATGGACCACAGCTCGAACCGTCAACATTTCGCTGACCGATCTCGAAATCCCACCGACCAATCATATATTTTAGGAGCCGTGGTGGAGTATGAGGTCAAACAAACAAGCGGTTTGTGAGATTCATCATTTGGTGGTCCATTCGGTCGACCGGATGATAGTGCAATAGACCACAGCTCGAATGATGAAGAATTCTCTGACCTATCTTGAAATTATATCGACCAACTTCATATTTTATGGGCACTGGTGAAGTTTGGCGTCAAACGGACGAACGGATTGAGAGGTCCTTCACAAAGTGGTCAATTCGGCTCCGGGAAGAGTTTCTTGACCTTCCTGGTATTTGGCTCGTTCGCTCCTTGATTTTCTTCTGGAATAGTAATTTTGAAGCTCCAAGAATCCATTTCCAGGTGGTGGTATCTCCATGCCGTGATTTCGTTTTTTTTCGTCCTTTGGTTGCCCGCTATCGACTGGATGTGGCATTGGAACGTATCTCCTCATCCGTGCACATTCCTCTGTTATATCTTTTGGATTTGCCGACCAATAGGGTATTGTCTGGCCGCCTGTGAAGTTTGGTGGACTTTGGTCACACGGATTGTGAGATAGGTCAAGTGGGTCCTCCGTGTTACCCGTTTGGCCGAGAGAATCACGCCGGATGGAATATCTTGAATTGTACTCGACCGTTTGGTGATTTTCTTTGACCGATGTGATTTTTCTTCCCTCCTTTAGGATTTCCAGGTCGTGCCCGCCGCGTCGGTGTCGCTTTCGACTAGGGTGGGCTCAAAGGGTGGGATATGTTCTTTATTTGGTCGCCTCTTTGGTCTTCATCCTGAAAATAAATGTTATGCACGCAAAAATAGTGTGAAAAATGAAAATGGAAAAGAAATATATCATGTGGGTTGCCTCCCACAAAGCGCTTGTTTTGGAGAGTGTATCAACCTAAGTTCGAGTTGTTGAGGCGCGCTTTCCTAACAACAAGCAATAAGAGCAAGCAAAGATGAAGAACCAAAAGAGTAAATCCCATTTTATGCAATCAAACAAGTCTAATCATATCAAGAGTCCATCGATCTCCCTCGGCCTAACGAGGGGATCTACTCGGACATACTAAGATCAAGCAAGCAAGGCAAGGTTGATATCATTATGCAAGTATAAAAAGAGATAAAGGATTGAAAGAGGCTTCTCTGATGAAGAACAAGTCGAATCCCTTGATAACTTTCGATCCAAAGTACAAAAGAGAGAAGGAAAAGATGAAAGAACAAAGATGAATGCGAGTGCAATGAGTTGAACGGCGCCTCCTTCTTCCTTCTGGACGGCGCACCACCTAGGGCTTCTCCTCCTTGACGGCTGCTCTCTCTCTTGCACAATACACTCGCGGCTCTCTTCCTCCAAAGGCTAAAAACATTGCATTTATAGGCTTGAAGTCGCTAGGGTTGTGATGAGCCGAAAAAGGAAACTTTCCGGTTAACCGGCTTTGATGATTTGCGACGTGATTGGACCGGGTTTAGGACAATTAAACCACCAAAAGCAAGCTGGGCTTGTGTTAAGTCGAGAGAAGGTCCATGCCGCTGCATCCCGGGCCATTTGGTGGCGCTAAGTCTCCATGGGCTTCGTTTACTCGCCTGGCGGACACGTCTTGGGAGAAAAAGAGTATCTCCGTGATGGTTGATCCAAATGACTTTAATCCACTTCTTCGTGACGCATAACTCAAATATCTATCCAGAAAGACCAAGATCATGATTTTTGGACGTCGGGAAGACCCCTTGCCGCGGTTATCTTTCGGATGCTCCGGTTCTGTCCAAATGCGAGAATCGGACAAATGGAGTTATATTGATGCTCTTGACTTGGAAACTTGCATGGATCATGGTTTGAGGCTCTTTTGCTCCTTTTTGAATCCTTTTTGATAATTTAACCTGTTAAGACTTCAAAACCAACAAATACAAGAAAACTACCTCTAAAGGCATAGAACCTTATTGAAAATATTTGAAAATACCAATAAATACTTAGTGAAAACATGCAAAATATGATGATATCAATTAGCCATATTGCTGGTCCCACTACTCTTTTAGCTAATTCTGGAGCGAATACAGTTGGACCAATTGGTAGGCTCCTGAAAAAGCAATAAAAAAAATCAGAAGCAAGAGAAAATGTATTCGAGATCTAATGTATTTGAAATGGATACTTACTCGGGCATCGCAAACCACTGTTGTAGTTGTTCCCATGATTTGACACATAAACCAGGTGCTTGTCAGCGTCTTCATGGTCGGATTGTCTGCTCGTGAAGTCTTTTAAAGATGGCTGTAGTAACCCTGATGTGAGATAAGAGATTCTGGCTGAAGATCACATTGGAGAGGATCCAGAGATCATATGGAGTGTTTCGGTCGAAGAACATTCGAAAATGAACGAGTAGAATTGAAGATAGAACAGGAGAAACCGTTACGGGACGGAACGGTCGATCCGGGTAAAGACGGACAAGAGCTCGATCGAGTGGGAAGAAGAGCCGACTGACCAAACGTGGTCCGAATGGGATGAAAACTTGGGTACAACAAGAAGACCCCAAAACAAACCATCTGGTCGAGACAGAAGTTGATTTGGACGAACGGATCTTGAGATATGAGTTTTACCGCCTGATGGCTATGTCGAAGGGTGGGAAGCTTATATCGATGATCGGGTAACGACTAGGAGGAACTGAGGATGGCCGACTATCAAGTGAAGTGATAGGGACGTGACCAAGGTGAGAAATGGTCATGGGAAGGTCAGCACGCAAGGATGGCCGCGGATAAAAATTATTGACCGCGGGACGAACATTGGATGTACCCGAGTGCGGTACGGATGGAGTGCGGGATGTGATCGCGGTACGGACGAAGTATGGGACGCGATCATGGTCCGGATGGAGAAGTGGGACGGATTGGTTGGGGAAACCTATCCCCACATGTGTTGAAATACACATGCTATTTTATGATTGGTTGAAAATTAAATGAGGACACATGTCACACCAAGAGAGTTTCTTAGGTGTGTGACTCCTTAAAGCTACTTGCTGACTTGTTGAAGCTACTTCCTGGAAGTGTCAGCATGAGAGTGTGCATGGCGACCTAGTCCAAGTGTGTGGCAACCTTGGAGGAAGCTAGCGCCTAGGCCAACACGAGGTGTTTCCCGCTGAAAGCATGTATCTCTGCATGTGAAGGAGAGTGACTCCTTAAAGCTAGGAGTGTGACTCCTTGGAGCTAGGAGTGTGACTCCTTGAAGCTATTTGCTTGAGGTGTTGGCGTGTGAGTGAGCATGGAGGAAGCTAGCCCTTAGGCCAGCACGAGGTGTCGCCGGTTTAAGGCTTCCTCCTCCGCATGTGAAGGAAATCTCGCCATTTGTTCGTGAAAGTGTCTGGACGGTATTGGACCGTCATCCTCCCTCACTGGCCTATAAATAAGAGACCTCAGCCTTATTAGCTTCCATTTACCATTCCTTGTGTTACTCCCTTGCATAAAAACCGAGAAAGAGAGAGTTAAGAGAGAAAAGAGTGTGAAATCTTTTCTTTAAGTGTGAGTGAGAGTAGAGAAGTTTTGGAGAGAAAGCTTAAGAGTGAGAATAGCTTGGTGGTGTGAGGCGTAG
This sequence comes from Erythrophleum ivorense, assembly GCA_026724425.1. Lineage (NCBI taxonomy): Eukaryota > Viridiplantae > Streptophyta > Magnoliopsida > Fabales > Fabaceae > Erythrophleum > Erythrophleum ivorense. Next base: position 6,351,859 of record JAIUCV010000074.1, read on the forward strand.
CTAGTGGTGAAGGCTAGGCTGTTCATCAAGCGGATTTGGTGAGTTTTCGATGATAGCTTCGAGAGTAGCTATGTGTGTGTGATGCATGTAGAATCAAGTAGAAACTTGTAGGTTTCTTTTGATTAGGTGCATGCATATTGTGTGGTGATTGTTAGTATGTGTTATACTAACTTTGTGGTTGCAGGAAGTATATACGTTAAGCAAGGAGGCTAACGTTATACTTTGTGTGGTTGTGCGGTTTTAACTTCGGTTAAACCGATGTGTTTGCATGCATGTTCGGATCCAAGGAAAACATGGGTTGTTGTTCCTTGTGATTGATTTCATGTTGTGTGATTAACGTGTTGTGATGTAGGGTAGGGGAGAAACGCCTAAGTGTTGTCATGAACTAATGGTTTTAGTGCAGGGATGAAGAACACTTAGAGCGGTTTCTGTTTAACCTATTGCATATTGATGCTCTGAGGTTGTGACATTATTATTCAAGTATCTTTGTTGAATAATTATGTATTTTCTTAAGACTAACATATGTGATGTGTTCAGTGTGTTGAGTTCTTTTGAAAATGGTTCGGTGGACATATCATGTGTTGCATCGCTACTGAGTACAAGTATGGTGGATAACAAGTAGTTATGCCACATACTGTGTCGAACATGTGGTGGTGGGTGCCGGGAAAGGCTAAACCTTATGCAGACCAAGGGGGCGTGTAGAGTGTATGTCTTTGACAGCACCCTGTACTCATGGATGCATAAAGGAGGCTGAGTAAGGACTTAGCCCCCACGATGTTCAGTGTAGGATGGCGAACAATGAATGTTGCACCAAGGGCTAGTGGTGAATAACATGTAGTTATGTCACACTATGCCGGGAAGGACGTAAGGTGAGTGCCACGAGGGCAGGTCACGTACTTACGTTCTTTTGTGTGTGAGTTTAGGAGCTAGGATCATGTACTCGTGATAGGCATGATCTTAGGGGTACACACGGTGTTCTCGCTGCCCTGACGGACGTTCACTGAGAAACCCTCTTGGATGGTCCTGAAGGATGACTCAGAGATAGTACTTGGGTAGCGCCCATGGCTGAGTACACACGACGGTGTGTTTTGAAATGCCTAGTTGCACTTACGGCTAGCGGAAGTGGCTAGGTGGGCTAATCGGCTGCCCGTGGTGTGGTGGGATTAGTCCGGGTTAACCGGTTGACTGGGTTAACGCGGTTAACTCCCGATTGCTGTTCAGGCCTAGTGTGACTTTGTGTTTGCTAGGTGCGGGTGTGCAGGTCTTCGGAAACCGTGGTGTACCATAGAGGCCTCTAGGTCGAGCGGTGGCTCGATAGTGTGTGTGGTGTGTGTACAGTGTTTCTTGTGTGATAGAAACCTCTAGGTCGAACGGTGGCTCGATAGTGTGTGTGGTGTGTGTAGAGTGTTTCTTGTGTGATAGAAACCTCTAGGTCGAGCGGTGGCTCGATAGTGTGTGTGGTGTGTGTAGAGTGTTTCTTGTGTGATAGAAACCTCTAGGTCGAGCGGTGGCTCGATAGTGTGTGTGGCGTGTGTAGAGTGTTTCTTGTGTGATAGAAACCTCTAGGTCGAGCGGTGGCTCGATAGTGTTGTGTGTGTGTGTAGAGAGTGTTCTTGTGGGAAGAACCTCTCTAGTGTTAGATCACTAGTGTGTTGTGATCTTGGAGTTACTCGGGATGAGTAATCTCTTGTGTTGTTAGGATAACTTGTGAGAGTTATCCTTGTCTTTTGTCTTGGCAGGTTGAAGAGCGTGGTGATAGACAATACGGTTGTATTGGTCTATGGCGTGAGCTAGAGAGCTTTGCTACGGCATTGTCTCTAGTGTGTTTAATGTTATTTGATTCAAGCTTCCGCTTGTGCATTGCTTTGATTGTGTATTGATTGGGGTCTGGGTTGGGGATGATATATGTTGTTGTATTGTAGAGGATTTCCGAGCTCACTAAGTAATCCTAGATTACTTATGATGACTCTATTTGTTTCAGGTAACCCTAGAAGTGGTGTGGAACTTGGACGTGGAAAGCCGGAGTAGATTACGGTGTATTTTGTAAAGCTGTAAGATTTCTGTTGTTTTCTTTTCGACGTTTGTTTTATATTCGCTGAACCCGGGATGTAATCTACGGTTTTCAATTTTGTAAAACAATGTTTATGTTATATATAAAAGTATGTTTTGAGTATGCTAAATACTTGGTTTAACTGATATTAGTCTTGTCCGGACTAACATAACTCTTGGCCTGAATACGGGTTGGCAAGCCTTAGGTTCTTGTCGAGAGGGTCGGGTATCAAAGACGGACTGACCTCGGCTTTACTTTGTGTGTTGCCTTGAGGATGGATCGTCGATGGTATTTCGACATACTGTGGCATCGATCGTCGCGGGCTATGTCTAGCACGTGTCGGGGGTGTTACAGTAGAAGGTGGTATCAGAGCATGGTTCATGATCGTGCTCATAAAACCGAGAGTTTTCAAAATGTTTTCAATGTTTTATCGAGTCGAAACGTGTCGCAGAATACACCATTAGGAATCCGGTACGTCTAAGCTTAGTTAGTAAGATAGGACCTTACCCAATTTGTTGTGGATGGTGGTGCAGTTGTGCAGGTTGTAAGATGGGACACAGGATGGGAGATTGGATAAGGAGATGGGGTCAGGGAGGATCAGATGATAGTGAGGTTTGCAACAGTGAAGTTGTAGTGATATCCTCATCGAGTGGCTCGAGTTCGAGCGATGATGATTCTAGTGAGGGAACGAACGGTTCGGAGTATGTGATGGTGGGAGACTCGGACACGTCAGTAGAGACGGATCCGAGTGAGGTGAGCTTTGGTTCGACTGTCTGTATGGAGTCGAATCATTTCTCGAGTATGGATATTGGAGGAGGTGTGGAGGCAGACGTGCCATCACCATATGGAGCTACGGAAGCGGTCTACCAAGTTGATATGGTGGCCATACCGACGAAGTACGAGGATGTGGAGATCCTAGTGCCATCTACAGAGATCATCGAGATTTCTTCCGATGATACTTCGACAAGTCCATGGGATGAAGGGAGCCCGCAACAGGTGTTGCCGGAGATACCAATGCCTCATGTCTATGTTCCGGGATATGGAGTGCATCCGTACATGCCGAGTGAGGAGATGTTAGACTTGTATGGGCAACCCTTTGCCATACCAAGTCCGGTGTACAGTCCAAACTACGAAGGGAACCAGACGATTCAAGGGGAATCAAACGTGGTGACCCAAAGTTCCTTCGAGGAGGCAGTTCCATACGATGGGAGGCCATTAGCATACTTTGATCCAGAAGCAACCATGGCTGACTTTTGGAAAGATTGGGATCGTGACGCTCAGCATGGAGGTCCGATCGGTCCACAACTGACGAGAGAAGATGGAACTAGTGAAGGGATGCTACCGGCCATAGCAAACTTTGCTACGTCCTTTGGAATTCAAGTTGGAGGAGAGCCGGGAAACCAAGAAGTTCCGGCAATAGACCCAAATAATGAAGTGGTGGAAGAGCGAGTTCCGGTGGAGAACCCGAACCAAGTTGAGACGGTGAACCACGTTGAGGTGGGAAGCCAAGTGGTGGAAGAGAATCCAAACCAAGATGGTGAGGATACAAACCAAGTTGAGGTGGAACATCATGAGAAGGAAGATATGAAACGTGAGGAGGCGGTAGCTGTGAGTGAGACTCCAGCAGTCTGGGAAATGGGAAGTTCCTCGGGAAGAAGGCCCGCGGGAAGACTTCGTTTCCGATCTCAAGCGAGAAAAAGAGTTCCGGTTCCGGAAAGGGCATCAATGCCCTGTCATGTGTGTGGAGGACATGGGCATTACACTCATGCCTGTCCGAATGAAAGGCAAGGTAGGCCTTTGAGGAGGAACCAAATAACGTGTTACTCATGCGGAATGCGAGGACACTATGCGACATCCTGCCCTGGGACCCCAACGCCATCTCCATCGTCCTTATCTTCAACCAGTGCACGAAGGCCTTCAGGAAGGCGTGGTAGAAACTCTGGTTAAGCGTGAAACCCCAACCATAAACCAGAGAACGAGGTATGTGTGGGTTTTAACTTTACCTCGTTGTGTGAGATTGATTGCTTGTGTGTGATAGCGTAATTTCAATCTCTGAGTAGAGTAGAATATAGTATAGTGAAAGCTATAGTGCTCTCTGTTGATTGCTTGCATGGTAGTTTAGCATAATAGCAATCGGGGTGTAGGGTGGATCATAGTGTGGTGAAATCTATGGTTCCATGCCTGTGTGTGTGTGAGGTCATAGCGTGGTGAAAGCTATGGACCTGTTTGTGTGTGCGATCATGGCGAAAGCCATGGATCGGTTTGAGTGTGCTTGGTCAAGAACATAGTGTGATGAACGCTATGGTTCTTTTCCTTGCTGTGTGAGCAGGACATGGTGTGGTGAAATCCATGGTCCTGTAGTGTGATAGAGTAAAGATCGAGGAGATCTTTGGAGACATCGTAGGATGTTTCTCTCGGTAGGGTGTAGGGTGTAGTAGCGTTTCTGTGGAAGATAAACGTTAGGTTTAGGGTTAGAAGGACTGTGGAGAGTCCATAGAACCCTTGTCTGTGTGAAGTGCGGTGTGTGTGTCGAGTTGGACTGAGGAGAAGGAAATCCTGTAGTCACTCGATTGGGTTTGCTGGAAGTGTTAGGAAAACCTAACCTTTAAGTAGACCTTGGAATGGGAAGCAAGGCAGTGAGGAAGGCAGTGAGGTGAGTTGTGAGCGACGAGGAGATATTGGTTCAGACAAGGAAGTTTACCAATATGGGTCTAGGAGAGACCGGGCGAGTGTGGGTATTGATTTGGACAGGAGTGTCGATCAATACGGATCTTGAAGAGATCCATGAATGGAGGATATTGGTTTGACACCGAGGTCAATCAATGGAGATCTATGGAAAGATCAATCGGAAAGGAGGGCGTCTGTGAGACACAAACTCAAAACTTGTGTAAGGCAGAAGAGAATGATCAAGAATCGAAATGGAACTCGATTAGATCATTAGAGTGTGCAGGCTTCTTGGAGAAAAGTGCTGCAAGGTATGACCATATCAAGATGTTGATATGTGATCAAGGTGCGAAGGAGAATGCTTGTGTCAAGGCTGGTATACGGTGGTATGAGACCTTGATACTAAAGCACAAGCATAAGTGGAGAAGAAGGAAAAAAAAAGGTGAGAAGGAAGATGCTTGTAACAAGGAGGTTACAACGGCAAGATATGGAGTCAAGAATCGGTGTACGGACCGAATGGTGGTACACAGACGGTGGTGACCACAAAGGATACCTAGAAGGTGGTATCATGAAGAGCCTACAGAAGATGTACAAATGGTGGTAAAGAGTTTTCTATGGCGATCATGGAAGGCTTTGGTGTAGAATTCGGGGACGAATTCTTATAAGTGGGGGTGAATGTAGTAACCCTGATGTGAGATAAGAGATTCTGGCTGAAGATCACATTGGAGAGGATCCAGAGATCATATGGAGTGTTTCGGTCGAAGAACATTCGAAAATGAACGAGTAGAATTGAAGATAGAACAGGAGAAACCGTTACGGGACGGAACGGTCGATCCGGGTAAAGACGGACAAGAGCTCGATCGAGTGGGAAGAAGAGCCGACTGACCAAACGTGGTCCGAATGGGATAAAAACTTGGGGACAACAAGAAGACCCCAAAACAAACCATCTGGTCGAGACAGAAGTTGATTTGGACGAACGGATCTTGAGATATGAGTTTTACCGCCTGATGGCTATGTCGAAGGGTGGGAAGCTTATATCGATGATCGGGTAACGACTAGGAGGAACTGAGGATGGCCGACTATCAAGTGAAGTGATAGGGACGTGACCAAGGTGAGAAATGGTCATGGGAAGGTCAGCACGCAAGGATGGCCGCGGATAAAAATTATTGACCGCGGGACGAACATTGGATGTACCCGAGTGCGGTACGGATGGAGTGCGGGATGTGATCGCGGTACGGACGAAGTATGGGACGCGATCATGGTCCGGATGGAGAAGTGGGACGGATTGGTTGGGGAAACCTATCCCCACATGTGTTGAAATACACATGCTATTCTATGATTGGTTGAAAATTAAATGAGGACACATGTCACACCAAGAGAGTTTCTTAGGTGTGTGACTCCTTAAAGCTACTTGCTGACTTGTTGAAGCTACTTCCTGGAAGTGTCAGCATGAGAGTGTGCATGGCGACCTAGTCCAAGTGTGTGGCAACCTTGGAGGAAGCTAGCGCCTAGGCCAGCACGAGGTGTTGCCCGCTGAAAGCATGTATCTCTGCATGTGAAGGAGAGTGACTCCTTAAAGCTATGAGTGTGACTCTTTGGAGCTAGGAGTGTGACTCCTTGAAGCTATTTGCTTGAGGTGTTGGCGTGTGAGTGAGAATGGAGGAAGCTAGCCCTTAGGCCAGCACGAGGTGTCGCCGGTTTAAGGCTTCCTCCTCCGCATGTGAAGGAAATCTCGCCATTTGTTCGTGAAAGTGTCTGGACGGTATTGGACCGTCATCCTCCCTCACTGGCCTATAAATAAGAGACCTCAGCCTTATTAGCTTCCATTTACCATTCCTTGTGTTACTCCCTTGCATAAAAACCGAGAAAGAGAGAGTTAAGAGAGAAAAGAGTGTGAAATCTTTTCTTTAAGTGTGAGTGAGAGTAGAGAAGTTTTGGAGAGAAAGCTTAAGAGTGAGAATAGCTTGGTGGTGTGAGGCGTAGCTAGTGGTGAAGGCTAGGCTGTTCATCAAGCGGATTTGGTGAGTTTTCGATGATAGCTTCGAGAGTAGCTATGTGTGTGTGATGCATGTAGAATCAAGTAGAAACTTGTAGGTTTCTTTTGATTAGGTGCATGCATATTGTGTGGTGATTGTTAGTATGTGTTATACTAACTTTGTGGTTGCAGGAAGTATATACGTTAAGCAAGGAGGCTAACGTTATACTTTGTGTGGTTGTGCGGTTTTAACTTCGGTTAAACCGATGTGTTTGCATGCATGTTCGGATCCAAGGAAAACATGGGTTGTTGTTCCTTGTGATTGATTGCATGTTGTGTGATTAACGTGTTGTGATGTAGGGAAGGGGAGAAACGCCTAAGTGTTGTCATGAACTAATGGTTTTAGTGCAGGGATGAAGAACACTTAGAGCGGTTTCTGTTTAACCTATTGCATATTGATGCTCTGAGGTTGTGACATTATTATTCAAGTATCTTTGTTGAATAATTATGTATTTTCTTAAGACTAACATATGTGATGTGTTTAGTGTGTTGAGTTCTTTTGAAAATGGTTCGGTGGACATATCATGTGTTGCATCGCTACTGAGTACAAGTATGGTGGATAACAAGTAGTTATGCCACATACTGTGTCGAACATGTGGTGGTGGGTGCCGGGAAAGGCTAAACCTTATGCAGACCAAGGGGGTGTGTAGAGTGTATGTCTTTGACAGCACCCTGTACTCATGGATGCATAAAGGAGGCTGAGTAAGGACTTAGACCCCACGATGTTCAGTGTAGGATGGCGAACAATGAATGTTGCACCAAGGGCTAGTGGTGAATAACATGTAGTTATGTCACACTATGCCGGGAAGGACGTAAGGTGAGTGCCACGAGGGCAGGTCACGTTCTTACGTTCTTTTGTGTGTGAGTTTAGGAGCTAGGATCATGTACTCGTGATAGGCATGATCTTAGGGGTACACACGGTGTTCTCGCTGCCCTGACGGACGTTCACTGAGAAACCCTCTTGGATGGTCCTGAAGGATGACTCAGAGATAGTACTTGGGTAGCGCCCATGGCTGAGTACACACGACGGTGTGTTTTGAAATGCCTAGTTGCACTTACGGCTAGCGGAAGTGGCTAGGTGGGCTAATCGGCTGCCCGTGGTGTGGTGGGATTAGTCCGGGTTAACCGGTTGACTGGGTTAACACGGTTAACTCCCGATTGCTGTTCAGGCCTAGTGTGACTTTGTGTTTGCTAGGTGCGGGTGTGCAGGTCTTCGGAAATCGTGGTGTACCATAGAGGCCTCTAGGTCGAGCGGTGGCTCGATAGTGTGTGTGGTGTGTGTAGAGTGTTTCTTGTGTGATAGAAACCTCTAGGTCGAGCGGTGGCTCGATAGTGTGTGTGGTGTGTGTAGAGTGTTTCTTGTGTGATAGAAACCTCTAGGTCGAGCGGTGGCTCGATAGTGTGTGTGGTGTGTGTAGAGTGTTTCTTGTGTGATAGAAACCTCTAGGTCGAGCGGTGGCTCGATAGTGTGTGTGGCGTGTGTAGAGTGTTTCTTGTGTGATAGAAACCTCTAGGTCGAGCGGTGGCTCGATAGTGTTGTGTGTGTGTGTAGAGAGTGTTCTTGTGGGAAGAACCTCTCTAGTGTTAGATCACTAGTATGTTGTGATCTTGGAGTTACTCGGGATGAGTAATCTCTTGTGTTGTTAGGATAACTTGTGAGAGTTATCCTTGTCTTTTGTCTTGGCAGGTTGAAGAGCGTGGTGATAGACAATACGGTTGTATTGGTCTATGGCGTGAGCTAGAGAGCTTTGCTACGGCATTGTCTCTAGTGTGTTTAATGTTATTTGATTCAAGCTTCCGCTTGTGCATTGCTTTGATTGTGTATTGATTGGGGTTTGGGTTGGGGATGATATATGTTGTTGTATTGTAGAGGGTTTCCGAGCTCACTAAGTAATCCTAGATTACATATGATGACTCTATTTGTTTCAGGTAACCCTAGAAGTGGTGTGGAACTTGGACGTGGAAAGCCGGAGTAGATTACGGTGTATTTTGTAAAGCTGTAAGATTTCCGTTGTTTTCTTTTCGACGTTTGTTTTATATTCGCTGAACCCGGGATGTAATCTACGGTTTTCAATTTTGTAAAACAATGTTTATGTTATATATAAAAGTATGTTTTGAGTATGCTAAATACTTGGTTTAACTGATATTAGTCTTGTCCGGACTAACATAACTCTTGGCCTGAATACGGGTTGGCAAGCCTTAGGTTCTTGTCGAGAGGGTCGGGTATCAAAGACGGACTGACCTCGGCTTTACTTTGTGTGTTGCCTTGAGGATGGATCGTCGATGGTATTTCGACATACTGTGGCATCGATCGTCGCGGGCTATGTCTAGCACGTGTCGGGGGTGTTACAATGGCGGGTAAAGCTTTTCGGCCAAACTAATCGTCACAGGATGTAATGAAGTCATAGGTGTCTTAAATTCGAGTGGGTCTTCATTGTCGGCCAGTTGTGATTGATCAAAACCGGGTACTAAGTGTCTTGGGATAGTTCGTCAAATCTTATTCAAGAGGGACGCTTGCAAAATCTCATCCATATTAACCTCTAAACTCTGAGTCAAGTCTACACCATGTAGCTTGGCTGACACGTTCGTTGTACCCTGTTAGTGGAGACAAAGGCTTATGAGAAAGTATTTTTATAAAAGGCAGACTTAAACCACATTAAAACATTCTTTACGATGGACAAGAGTTATATTACAACATCAAACTTCTTACAACATTAAAGCATGAATTACCATCTTACAAGGACCTAGAGTTATATTAGTTTTTTTTCTTACAAACTGATAATATGTTACACAAACACGGCAGCTTACAATGCTATGCAAAAAAAGCAGTCAAGATCACTTAGACTTAGAGTTTCTTGTCTGTCGTACCTTTACTTGTCGCTGAGATTGCTGTGCAGAGGCTGGTTGTGAGCTTGTCGATGGCTCTCCTGAATTTCCCTGCTTCAAAGCTTGTCTTAGCAAATCCTTGAGTTGTGAAATCTCACCCTTAAGCTCCATAACTTACTCTCTAATTTACCATATTTCTCTTCATTCTTTGCCAATATCTTCGCCTCAGATTCTTGAATCAAACCTCGCAAGAAAGTCTTCATGCCTTGATCAGCATCTCCATGTTTTGATGCTGCTTCTCGCTGCGACAGTAACTGCCTCTTGCGTGCCTCTGCACCCTTATCGATAACCTTTCTCTTACCCTTCCCAGAAGCAGAAGTGGTTGCAGCATCAGCGCATGGTGTTCTAAAGTTTTCAGCATCATCAACACTTCCATCCTCTACTACTTCAGAATCTGGCACTGGCGGAGGAGGATTTTGGGCAACTCGTTCTTCAAATTCCCAGATGTGCTGACTCCAGTCATTATTCCTTCTGATGAGTGCATTCATGTGATCCACTCTCTCATCTCTCATTTCGTCATCTCTGACAAAATTTGAAGATTTAAGAACATCCATATTGCCGGTTTCAGAGATATACGAGTATAAAACTCCCTACAACAGATACAAGAACAAAGAGGTAATGTTAGCATGTTCATTTTATGCAAGTAGAAAAGTTGACTACGTTAAAGAAGAGCAGAAATTTAAATCTGTATAGACTACTAACCTCTGATCCAAATGAGTTCTCGAGTTTGATGATATCTCCATAGCTGACCCGTCCATGTCCTGACCAATTTGAACATCTAGGAAATACAATGTCAACCTCATCGAGCTTATTACCCAACATAACCCCAAAATCAGGAACCGCCTCCATAATCCAAATCTGAAAAGCATAGACAAATCCTTGCAAGACATAGTTCTTTGGATTACTTAAAAGTGTCCTTGCTTTCACGATCCCATTCACTAGATGGTCGAATGAGTGAAGCTCCGACGGATAAGCTCGTAACTTCGAGAAGTCCATGACCAATTTGATGTACTCGTGGGGAATGCCAACCTTCTCATCCTTCGCCATTAGTAAACCAGAAATCACAGACAGGTAAACCAACCTGAGCCTGTCCTTACGAGTCCACCTATGCGTATTTGGTATATGCTGATTCCTAATGCTTTGAATGGAAACCTTATCGCCTCTCATTAGCAACCTACTCCAGAAACCATCATCATTAACCCATCTCTTAAGGTCGTAGTTTCCATTATCTTCGCACTTGAGTCCAGTTACCGCATGGTATTCTTGCAAAGAGAATCTCAGAGGCCTCCTTGCGAACACAAACCACAGCTCATGTTTCTTTGCGGTGACAAGTTGCCTACACATGAAACTGTGTACCAATATCGCTGAGAACGCCAAACTGTTCTCATATATAGCTAGGATCGGACCAAAAACCGGGTCTTTCTTGACTTCATTGTACTCATGCGGCATTCTCTCATCAAGAAGCTCCAATATCGACGTTCTGCAGCAATTGTTGATCTTTTCAACTTGTGGCTCGGTCCCTTCCTCGTATAATCGCTCTGGTAACTCTGGATCCATATCTGTAATTAAAGAAGACAACAAAGAATGTTCAGATTATCAAAGCTATCAAAAAACAAAACCAGTCTACCATTTAGCTAGCCATGAAAAACAAGAAACATATAGAACGAGTCTGACATTGACACAAAGCTATTAAGTTCATAAACGAGTGTAACATTGGAAAAACATCAACAAAATATAGATAAAACTAGTCAGATTCACAAAAAACTGTCGAAAAACCGCATAAGGCTGATTTCCGAAACCTTAAAAAACGCATCACAAAACACATATATCAACCTGTAACATAAGAGACTCAATAACTTAGACAACAGAGGAAAACACTATTTTGTTTGTTTGTTTGTCTAAACCCAAACCCAAATCAATTATAATTCCAATTGCAGGCCATCAGAAGCGACAATGTAAACATGAGCAATTTTTAATCATTATGTGCTATCAAAGAAGCTATAAAAAACGAGTACAACATTCATAATAAGAAAATAAACAACTTTCACATTCAAAAAACATCAAATAAAGTGGAAACAAATACATGATTTTGAACGACCGAAACCAGTTGGTAGTAACATGTTCCTAAACCATATAAACCCGATTTCATGAGTCCAATGAGACAAAACTAGTATCGAAGACTAAAACATGAGTCGGATGCGATTCTAACACTCAACATGAAACAACCAAACTTTTTTTTTTATCAAGTGCGGAAATTCTCAATAAAAATAAACTTGTTAAATAATTAATTCAAACAACCAAATTCAATTCCAGAAATAATATTAAAAATAACTAGCAACCTAAACACCAGGTTTGCAAATAACAACATAAACCAAAGAAACGATAAACCACACAATCCTATCATCCTCTCTCAGGCCCGATTCCGCGATCACACTTTTTTCCTACCTGCATCACATTAGGGAAAAAGATATGCATAAGTATTTAATAAATACTTAGTGAGTCAATCACCCCGCCTACAGGCTAATTACGCAATTTTTTCGTAATTTTAAATCATATTAATAATTACCACAATTATTAAAATCTTTCACTTTAATTATTAAATAATTACCAGAATTAAATAATAATTTTCAGACACTTAAATAAATTCCAAAATTATTTTTAAATCATTTAATTAATTAATTTCACCAATTATTAATTAATTCTCGCATTAAACCATTTAATTACAATTAAACCGCATTAAACCGGATTAAACCACTTAATCCAATTGATTCCTTTAATTCGCCAGATAACCGGATTAAACAGGACGGTGTCGATCGACACACACTTGTGTCGCTCGACGCCTGCCCATTTGGTGTCGATCGACACCGTTCCAAGAGATCGACGCCTAATTCGATTTTTGACACAAAAACACCAAATCACACAAACTACACCATACACGCGATTCAACACGCGAATATCACACAATCCAACTCAAGAACACACGATTTCAGCCATAAACACAAACCAAATTCACAGATCTATTCACTTGCAAGCCTACGGTCATGCACTCACTTTGACAACGGATTGAAAGGAATGAAGAGATGAAGAACAACAACCACAGCCTCTGAATCCTCAAAAATCACCCAGAAATCTCCATAATCACCACAACTCTCTCTTTGCCTCTTTTTCCTTTTGTTTTCTTGAAGAAGACAAAACCAATGCGGCCACACACTTTTAAAACGCGACCTAGGGCTTCTCCCACAAACCAGCCCAAACCGGAACTCAAATCAAACCGAAATCGATTTTAACCGCTGGTGTCGAGCGACACTCCCCTGGTGTCGATCGACACCCCTCCCCAGAAACGATAGATTGGTTTACGGATGTTACAATTCTCCCCCACTAAACTGGATTTGACCTCGAATCCCAACACAACACGTCTACCATAGACGCAACTCGTCTACCACAGACGACCAACTCGTCTACCACATACGACATAATCCGGCCCACATGGCCAAATACACGAGATCCTCACTTGATCCCTGAGACTCACATCTAATTCTATGTCATACAAACATTTCCAGACATCTTTACTCTTAACTCAACTCTGCCGGAGAACACTATCTCCCTAAGAGGAACACTATCCTCCCGTTACTTACTACGCGACACACTAGTCACTAGTAAGTAAACATATCACTTATACTTGAGGTAGCGACCCTCTCGTACAAGTCTATCAGAGAACACTATCTCTGTAGAGAACACTATCTCTTGGCAATGAGTTATTCGGGGACACCACGCCCTTAGAGTAAAAATTCGAAAACGTTTACGACATAACTGAAAAGATTGTCTCACGACCCACTTGTCAACACACTTTTAACATCCAAACCACAAAACCAAAAAAAAATGAGGCAAACACCATCTCATATAACTCCAAAAATGTATCTCTTTACAACACCAAAACGAAAATACATAAGTCCAAAGACAACAACAAAAACATAGCACCACGCTATCACACTAGAATCACAAAGACGAAGAAGCTCACTTGACGACTTGCTTGTCGAACCACTTTCTGAACTTCAGCTTCATATTTGCCTCTGGCTCCCAAGTCTCCTCCTCAGTGCCACTACAGTCCCACAAGACTCTCAACAATGGCACCCTCTTGTTCCGCAGAACCTTGACTCCCCTCTCGAGAATCCTCACAGGGACTGCCGGAACTGTCATATCTGGCTGAAGATCCTCTGGAATCTCAGCCACCAACTCCTCTGAAGGATGCAGACACCTCCGCAACATAGAAACATGAAACACCTTGTGAAAGGCGCTCATAATCGGTGGCAGCTCCAACCGATAAGCCACTGGCCCAACTCGCTCCAACCGGGAACGGACCCATAAACCGCGGACTGAGCTTGTTCTCTGCTATGGACCTGTTAGGGCCCCTCAACGTAGCCATCTTGAGATACACTCTATCTCCCACCTAAAACTCAAGCTCACGTCTCCGCCTATCTGCATAACTCTTCTGTCTATCCTGAGCCTCCTTCATGTTCAGCCTCAAAACACGGATCTTCTCCGTCGTCTCCTGAACAAAGGTAACTCCAAACATGCTGCGCTCGCCCACTTGGGTCCAGTATAAGGGCGTCCTACATGACCTCCCATACAAAGCCTCAAAGGAGCCATGCCAATACTAGACTGAAAACTGTTGTTATAGGCAAACTCCGCCAAACACAGATGATCAGCCCAATGGCCACCCCAGTCCAACACACACATCCTCAGCAGATCCTCCAAAGTCTGGATAGTCCTCTCTGACTGCCCATCTGTCTGCGGATGATACGCCGTACTCATATGCACCTTGGTGCCCATCTCTGTCTGAAATGCCCTCAAAAAATCTGAGGCATATCTTGGATCTCTATCCGACACAATGCTAGCTGGCACACCATGCAACCTCACAACCTCTCGCACAAACTTCCTAGCCAAAACAGCAGCTCCATCTATCTTCTTGATGGCCAAGAAATGCGCGGACTTTTTCAAACGATCCACAATAACCCAAATCGCATCAAACGTCCATGAGATAGGTAATCCCACCACAAAGTCCATCGTGATCATATCCCACTTCCACTCTGGAATGGGTAAGCTCTGCAAAAGTCCACCACGAACATGATGCACTGCCTTGACCAACGAACACGTGTTGCACCTCGCAACCCAATCTGCCACATCTCTCTTCATCCCGACCCAGTGATAATACCGTTTGAGGTCACGGTACATCTTGGTCGCACCCGGATGAATCGAAAACTTGCTCGCATGAGCCTCTCTCAAGACCTCTCGTCTCAACTCCTCATGCTTGGGTACACAAAACCGCCCACGAACCAAAATCGTCCCATTCGCCGAGACTTGATACTCAGAACCAGCTGCCCGCGATGCATCAACCAAACCCTGATCATCCTGCTGAGCCACTCTGATCCTACTGAGTAAGTCTGCCTGATCAGCTGCCTCCAAACCCAAAGGCTCCTCTGAAATAGCACACAGCCGCAACGTATTAATCTCGCTGACCAAAGTCTCCACATCCTGCTCTCTCGCTGAATCAGCTCTCCGTTGACTCAACGCATCTACCACCAAGTTGTCCTTGCCTGGATGATACACAATATCCAGATCATAATCTGCCAGAAACTTCACCCAACGCGTCTGCCTCGCATTCAGCAAAGGCTGAGTAAAGATGTGCTGCAAACTCTTGTGATCTGTAAAGATCTGCACTGCACCACCATAAAGATAAGACCTCCAAATCTTGAGTGCAAAGACCACCGCTCCCAACTCAAGATCATGTGTAGGGCGGTTGCGCTCACTTCCCAGCAACTGCCTCGAAGCATAAGCAATCACTCTGCCCTCCTGCATCAAGACACAACCTAACCCAACACCTTAAGCATATGTATACACCACGTAAGGCTTCCCCGGATCGGGTAATGCCAACACAGGTGTACTAGTCAACATATCCTTGAGCTTCCCAAAGCTCTCCTCGCACTCCGGGACCACACAAACGGCACGTCCTTGCCAGTCAACCTCGTCATCGGCTGAGACATACTCGCAAAGCCCCTAACAAACCTCCTGTAGTAGCCTACTAAACCCAGAAAACTCCTGATCTCGGTAGCACTACTCGATCTAGGCCAATCTCTGATAACCTCAATCTTAGCCGGACTCACAGAAACTCCCTCTGCAGAAACAATATGGCCAAGAAAACCCATCTCTCGCTGCCAAAAGCTGCACTTGCTCAACTTAGCAAACAGTTTCTGCTCTCGAAGCTTCTCCAAAACAAGCCTCAAGTGAGTCGCATGCTCCTCTGGACTCCTCGAATACACTAAGACGTCATCAATGAAAATGATAACGAACACGTCCAAAAACTCCCTGAACACGTCATTCATCAATCTCATAAACGCTGCCGGCGCATTAGTCAACCCGAACGGCATGACTACTGATGCGGGATAAGCTTTCCCCAATTTCTATCCCTTTTCTGCAAGTGCACAGATCGAGAGTAGTAACGGGTTTATCGAACACAAGGAGCAGAGAGATGCGCTACAAGCTATGTAATCCCAATTTATCTAGGACAAGATAAGGGTTTTGGTTGTGATTGGTAAGATAGCTAACTAAACTAATTGAATGCGATGTAAAAACGGTAAAAGATCAAGGTACGAAAGCTCTACGCAATGGGAGACTCGCATAGATTCATGATTACTAGGTTAAATCAACTTATTATGGGGTTTAATTGGGTGCCGTCTAGAACTCAAAACACAGATGTAAGATCATTCCACTTCCGTGGCTCCGACCTCTTTGTTAACTAACCTAATCGCTAATCTTTCGGAATGTCCTTAGATTGTTAAACAAGCATTAATTCGTTCAAGTTTCAATTGTTCACAACCCGCATAGATCAACTTCCGCAGTCTATGAAGTGTTGCCCACCAAATACTAGTTCAGGCGAATGATACAGCACTTCCGTGGCTGAAGTCTACCTAAGATCTGATACTAATTGATCAGAAAAGGATGCAGCAATAAGATCAAGCAAAAGTGAAGACCTATCATGATGAACCCCTAGTTTGATTTAGAACCCTAACAATGCATGGACTCTTTGATTAACCCACGACCTAACAAGTGAATTACTCAGACATAATCAAAGTAACAACACAGAAAGATGATGAAGAAAGAATAAATATAAGATAAAGGTTCAGAAAACTTCTCCAAATTGTGGTAAGGAGGAGAGATCCTCTCCTTGAATTCTCTAAGAACAAAAGTAGATCTAATAAAATCTAATACAATGCGGCTCTCCTTTCTAAAAAGGCTAAAAAGGTGTATTTATAGTGCTAGGTCTTCCAGGGGTCGAGATTAGGTAAGCGGGCCGAGTAAATCGTGAAAACGTGCAAAAACGGGCCTTAGTCGGCTAAGGCGGGTCGAGCGGGATGGTCGGCGGTCGAGCGGGGCGGTCGACCGGTCGGTCGGGATGATGGTCGGGTCGAGCTGGGGGTTGAACGGTCGAACGGGATAGCGGTCGGGCGCGCATGGGATGGTGAAAAGAGGTTGGGTCGGACGAGGGCCATGGAGTCCCTGTCCGACCGGCTCGGTCGACCGGATGGGTCGTCGTCTGGAAGGAAGGTTGGGTCGGACGGGAGCCTTGGAGTCCCTGTCCGACCGGCTCGGTCGACCGGGGTCATTGTGCAATCGAGGGCGGTCGGGTCGGACGGGAGCCTTGGAGTCCCTGTCCGACCGGCTCGGTCGACCGGGGTCATTGTGCAATGGAGGGCGGTCGGGTCGGACGGGAGCCTTGGAGTCCCTGTCCGACCGGCTCGGTCGACCGGCTGGTGTAAACGTCCGGTTTTTGGTTGATCTGGCACTCTTCACTAAAATTATAATATCTTCCATTCTACACGTCCAAATTGCATGATTCCAATTGCGTTGGAAAGATAACTCATGTAGGCATCGCGCCGAACTGGTTTTCGTGAAATCCATTGAGTAGAATGTTTTTGGGGCTCTTCCAAAGTTGATGTTGTGTCGCGGAGCGGCGTAAAGTCCAAATCCTGTGGTTTTGCTCCAAAATGCATCTTTCGACCTGTTTAGACTCTTAGTACTATAAATCCACAAAAACTACCTTTTTAGATCAAAAAGCCTTTAAAAACCTTATGAAAAAGCATAGTAAAACCATATAAAAAGGGTACAAAATATAGGTATATCAACTCCCCCAGACTTAGATCTTTGCTTGTCCTCAAGCAAATAGAATCCAAATCGGAGAAAGAGGTTTGAAAACGTAGAAACTCCTTATCCTATTGAGAAACCTGTGGCGCCTTCCTCTCCTATATTCCACTAAAAACATAACCAATGTTAGACTAGCTTCACAAAATGCTCGGCAAGCTTAGCGAACCATACCAAACTCAACTAGTCTCATCCAGCATTCCAGACTTTCCATTGTTAACTCCTTGCATAAATTTAAAACGTGCGGTCTTTATCAAGGGAATATCGATCATTAAGCATTTGTTCTTACCCACTTGAGTCTCTCCAGGATAGTCCTTTTTAAAGCTTTTGAGTTCTTTTCCTCTCTCTTTTCTTTTGAAGGATCGATCTTTCCCTACTTTTCTAGGGTATCATTTTATTTATTTTTTTCTATCGATCCTTCTTCCCTTTCTTTTTCTTTTGGGGAATAACATAGGATAGGCTGTTGCGTTTTTCTTGTTTTTGGTAGGTCTCCATAAGACAAGAAGGTGCAGACGTATGCATTCCTCTTGCTTACACGTTTTCCTTGTGCTTAAAAGCTTTTGATTTTCATTTTTCTGAGAGAGAGGAGAACTGCTCTTTGTATTGGACACACCCTTTTGAGATCAAGTGAGGAACGACTCATATGTATGCCAAGTCCCTTGATTAGGGTGGAGTTAACGTTAGATTGTCCGGGTACCTTAGAAATGTTGCCAAGTCAGTAGGTCGATCCACCGTTAGAGGTTCTGTTAGGCTTATGTCTGCAACTGATGTCCGCTCTAGGGTCATAGATTGTTAGCACAACACCGGAGAATCATAGAAATAAATCATAATTTCCAGCTATGGTTTTGACTCAATAAAACAGAAGTTTTGAAAAAGGTTAATAAGAGAAATAGATATAAGATGAAGACAAGACATAAACAAACGCATTAGTACCGACAATCCCCCCAGACTTAACTTGCACCGTCCCGGTGAAAGCAAATCCGATTAAGGGAGGTAAAAGAAAAAGGGAGTAAGGCGTTTGTGAATGAGAGGAAAGATGTAACCTGATTAGACATTAAGTCCATGAAGGGATAACCTATTGGTTGTATGTTGCTGTCTTTGGCTGTTGATAAGTTTGGTAAAATATGTCCCATGTTGCGTTAGAATGAACTCCAAAGCAATGGCTTGTATCCCGGTGTAGATGATCAAGTACCATGCGTCCATGGTAAAAGCTCGTGAAGTCCGCCGAAGTTGAGGCATAGGTGGGATATGCTGTTGTGCTGGAGCAAACGGATATATGAACGTGGTTGTTCCTTGCCACATTCATTGTTAATGTTGGAAGGGACAATTTCTCCTTTCTTCATTTTCCGAGGTTTCTTCTCAATTTTCATGTTAGATTCTCAAATCTCTGTATCCAAAACTTCAAAAGCAAAACAAAAATCATTAAATTAAAACAAGAAGTAAAAGAGGAGAGTGAAACTTATGGGTTGCCTCCCATACAGCGCTTGTTTAAGGTCTTTAGCTGGACCGTTTGTGATTTAGACTGGTGAGGGATCGTCCAAATCGATTTGGACTTCTTGTGATGTCTCTGTATTGGCTAGATACGGTTTAAGTCTTTGCCCATTGACTGTGAATTCGCCTCCAGATGGATTTAGTAGTACAACTGCTCTGTATGGCCGAACTTCTTTGATTTTGAATGGTCCCGACCATCTAGAACGAAGCTTCCCGGGAAAAAGTTTTAGACGGGAGTTGAAAAGGAGGACTTGATCATTTGGTGCGAATGTCTTTGGTATGATCTTCCTTTCATGGAAAGCTTTGGTCCTTTCTTTGTATATCTTTGCATTCTCATATGCAAGGTGGCGGATCTCATCAAACTCGTTGAGTTGTATGAGTCTTCTTTCTCCTGCTGTTTTGAGGTTGAAGTTTAGCTCCTTTACTGCCCATGCCGCCTTATATTCTAGCTCAACAGGGAGGTGACAGGCTTTTCCATAGACTAAGTGGAAAGGGGTTGTGCCCAGTGGGGTTTTGAAAGCAGTGCGGTACGCCCATAGAGCGTCATCTAACTTGGCACTCCAATCCTTTCTAGTCTTTCCTATAGTCTTTTGTAGGATGCTTTTAAGTTCTCTGTTTATGATTTCCACTTGGCCACTAGTCTGAGGATGATATGGGGAAGCAACTTTGTGTGTCACTCCATGCTTCTTCAAAAGGTTGGCGAAAATCCTGTTGATAAAGTGAGATCCTCCATCACTAATGACAATCCTCGGTACTCCAAATCTCGGGAAGATGATAGATTTGAACATCTTGATAACAACTTGAGCATCATTGGTCGGGCTTGCTATTGCTTCCACCCATTTCGAGACATAGTCCACTGCAACGAGAATGTATTGGTCACCAAAAGATGTCGGGAAAGGTCCCATGAAATCTATTCCCCACACGTCGAAAACTTCTACTTCTAGAATGAAATTTTGTGGCATCTCATTTCTTTTGCTTATGTTTCCCATTCTTTGGCAGGCATCACATCGGGATATGAAGGCGTGGGCATCTTTAAACATGGTCGGCCACCAGAATCCTGCTTGAAGTACTTTAGAAACTGTTTTGTAAGTGGCGAAATGACCGGCATAGCTGGAGCTGTGGCAGGCGAATAATATTCCCTCTATTTCGTCCTCTGGGATACACCTACGAAACATACCATCAGAGCATTTTTTATAAAGATAAGGTTCATCCCAAAAATACCGTCTAATGTCACGGAGAAATTTCTTCTTTTTGTAGCCAAAGAATTGTGGGGGTGGATGGTCTGCTGCAAGGAAGTTTGCATTGTGGCGAAACCATGGAGTGTTCGCTGATGAAATTCTTGGCTTTGTTTGGGATGGCTTGACGGATGAGTCATGGTTGTAGCTTGGGCCGCGTAAACAGTTTCTTCAGGCAGCCTGTCATCCAATGGCATGGTTTCATTAACTCTCATGCGTGAAAGGTGATCCGCCACTCCGTTATCTGCACCTTTTCTATCCTTTATCTCGAGGTCAAACTCTTGGAGGAGTAATATCCATCTTAAAAGTCGTGGCTTTGCATCCTTTTTAGACAATAAATATCGCAGTGCGGCATGGTCAGAATGAAATATTACTTTGGAGCCTACCAAGTATGATCGGAATTTCTCGAATGCAAAGACTATGGCAAGGAGTTCTTTCTCTGTGGTTGCATATTTGCATTGTGCTTCATCTAGAGTTCAGCTAGCATAGTAGATGACATGTAGTTTCTTATCCTTTCGTTGTCCAACCACTGCTCCTATTGCATAGTCGCTGGCGTCACACATGATCTCAAAGGGTTGTTCCCAATTGGTGGCTGGACAACTGGTGCGTTGCATAGACCGAAAGGCATTCTTCTATAGGCAAAAGTACCATACGGACATGTGAAGGTTGTCTTCTCTTGATCATCCAGATGTATTGGTATCTGGAAAAATCTTGAATATCCATCAAGAAAACAGTAATATTGATGATTAGCAAGGCGCTCGAGCATTTGATCTATGAATGGTAAAGGATAATGATCTTTTCGGGTGGCTGAGTTAAGCTTCCTGTAATCGACACACATCCGGTGTCCTGTTATCATCCTGGTGGGGATTAGCTCGTCTTGCTCATTCTTAACAACTGTGATCCCTCCCTTCTTTGGTACCACGTGCACTGGACTAACCCATTTGCTATCCGAGATTGGGTAAATTATCCCTGCATTCAAAAGTTTCATTATTTCCTTCTTGATTACTTCCTTGAGGTTCGGGTTAAGCCGTCTCTGATGTTCAATTGATGAGCTGGATCCGTCTTCTAAAATGACTCTATGCATGCAGAGGTTTGGTGAGATTCCTGTTATATCATCCAAAGAATAACCGAGGGCTTTTCTGTGCTTTCTCAGTTCGTGAACGAGTAAAGCGGTCTCTTCATTTGTTAGTCCGGAATTTATTATCACAGGATAAGTTTCATTTGGACCTAGATATTCATACCTTAGCCCAACAGGGAGCGGTTTTAGGTCGGTTTTTGGTGCTCTCAAGGGGCACCATGGGTCTGGTTCCGGCTGGGGAGCTGATTTTTGTTTCTCTGCTTTGGCTTCCTCTTCTTTACTTCCCTTCAAATCCGTGTATGCCACTAGTTCTTTGTATGCTTCGACCGAATTCATGAATTTGACTAAGCCTTGTGCTTCTCTTTCTGCATAACCCAACTCTTCTTCAGCTCGGGTTAAGGCTAATTCAAGAGGATCATGAAGCAACATATCCTCCAATATCTCTTCTTTTGCCTCTCCAATCCAAAAGGTCTGACCATCCATTGTAGGTCTATCGATCGTTCTGTTGACTTCTAAGTTCATGACAATATCTCCCAGGTGAAGGTCAATCTTCCCATTCTTCACATCTATCATTGCTCCGGCAGTGGCTAAAAAGGGGCGTCCTAGTATTATAGGATCCTTGGGTTCATGCTCCAATTCCAGGACCACGAAATCGGCTGGGATGTTGCATCCTCGTACAACAATGGTTACGTCCAAAACAACACCTATGGGGCGTCGAACGGATCGATCTGCAAAAACAAGAGAGATTTTTGTAGGTTTAAAGTTTGTGATTCCTAGTAGTCTTGCTACCGAATAGGGCATTAAATTGACGCTTGATCCCAAATCATGAAGAGCTCGGTCGAAAAGCGTTCCTCCATCACAAGCTATAACAAAACTTCCCGGATCATCAAGTTTTTCCGGCATTCTGTTCTGGAGGATTGCACTGCACTCTTTGGTGATCATCATGGCTCCTTCTTCTAGACTGACATTGCTTGTAAGTATAGCCTTCATATATTTCTTTAGAGACGGTATGATATGGCAAGCATCTACAAATGGTAACCTGACTGTCAGCTGGCTAACTAGATCCTTAAGTTTGGCTTGCTCCTTCTCTTTCTTTAGCTGGTTAAGAACATTGCGGTATGGAAGCTTTGGTTGATAAACCTTTGGTATGACTGGTGGGTCAATATCTTGTTCTTGAATTCCTGGTTCTGTGCGCACCCGTACTTCTTTAGGTTGCTCTTCTCCATCTCCAATTATAACATACTCCAAAGGTTTATCCTTTCTGGCTGGGGTAATTCTTCCTCAGGGTAGGCTGGTGGTTCATATTCCTTCCCATTCCTTAGGGTTATGGCAGCACCATTTTCACCTCTGGGATTTATCTCTACTTTTCCAGGAAGGACTCCCATCTCCCTCTTATTTCAGCAATTTTGAAATCTAAACTCTTCGTGGCGGCAGCGATGAGGTCGAATTTTTCATTCATGTCTCTACATATAAAATCCAGCTTCTCTTCTACTTCGTTCAAGTGCTTCCGATGTGAGTCCAAGAGCTCACTTACCATTGGGTCAAGGTTGTCTCGTGATTCCATGGAGCTTCTTCCATATGCACCTTGTCTGACATTCTGCGGCCTATACCCATACTGCTAGTATCTTTCTCCATTCTGAATTTTCTGTTGATATTCAGATTCTAAAAGTTCATCATTCCACACTTGTGAATCTCTGTGCTCTCGCCTGAAGTGTTGATTTCTGATCCCAACAAAATTAACTTCTTCTTGGAATTCAGGTGCAAAATCTTCTAAACATCTTTGTCCATCTATGTTGTAAGCCATACAGCCTTCTCTATTACTCACTGCATTTTCCCGATTCCTCAATATTGTTACCATGATTGCTCTCATCTCATTATACTCTTCTCGGCTTAGGTTCGAATTTATTGCTTTAACAGCCTTCTCATGCCCTATGAAGTTGTCACTGTCATTGGATGCCAAATTCTCAGTCAAAGTCTTTGCTTCCATCACTGTCTTGGTCATGAAGTTTCCGTTACTTGCAGTGTCGAGTGAGAATCGACATTTCCTGTCTATCCCTCTATAGAAGATGTTCCATAGGTTTCCTTCTGAAAAACAATGGTTCGGGCATTCTCTTGTGTAATCCCTGAAGCGCTCCAATGCTTCATGAAATGGCTCCACCGGCCCTTGTTGAAAACTAGAAATCTTTTCATTTAACAAATTCGCCCTTTGCTTAGTGAAAAAGTGTCCTAGGAATGCTCCTTTGTATTCCTTCCAAGTCGTGATGGACTGAGCTGGAAGGGATTTTACCCATCTTATGGCTTTCCCTTTGAGTGTGAATGAAAAAAGCTTGCAATTCAAATAATCTTTGGGAGCTCCATCCGCACTAATGGTCCCACATATTTCTTCAAATGCATCAATGTGCTCTAAAGGATTCTCCTCAGTTAATCCTTGGAACTGGTTTTGCTTTACCAAAGCAATTACTTCCGGTGAGATCTCATAATCCCTTCCTTCCGGGAGCAGCGGATGAATAGGATTTTGGCTTAAAAGCAATGTAGGGGCCGAGTCAAAATCCCCCATAGTTTCTTCGTCCAGGCGCACAGGTATGCTATCACCAAGTGTATTCAGCGGTGGATCTTGCGGTTGTCCAAACATCATGGCTGCTGCGGCAGCGTTTTCATCTTCTGATTGACTTTCCGAGTCACTCATCTCAAGGTCTTCTGCTCAGATTTTTCACCTGAAATACACAAGGAGAATGTTTTAAAATGTAAAGAAATAAAAACTGAAAATTAAATTTGCAACAACTGAAATTAAAAATCCTAGGCTAGATCAGTCTTGAGAACTTGTAGGCAGCTGTAAAGCTTCCCGGCAACGGCACCAAAAAGCTTGATGCGGGATAAGCTTTCCCCAATTTCTATCCCTTTTCTGCAAGTGCACAGATCGAGAGTAGTAACGGGTTTATCGAACACAAGGAGCAGAGAGATGCGCTACAAGCTATGTAATCCCAATTTAGCTAGGACAAGATAAGGGTTTTGGTTGTGATTGGTAAGATAGCTAACTAAACTAATTGAATGCGATGTAAAAACGGTAAAAGATCAAGGTACGAAAGCGCTAGGCAATGGGAGACTCGCAGAGATTCATGATTACTAGGTTAAATCAACTTATTAGGGGGTTTAATTGGGTGCCGTCTAGAACTCAAAACACAGATGTAAGATCATTCCACTTCCGTGGCTCCGACCTCTTTGTTAACTAACCTAATCGCTAATCTTTCGGAATGTCCTTAGATTGTTAAACAAGCATTAATTCGTTCAAGTTTCAATTGTTCACAACCCCGCAGAGATCAACTTCCGCAGTCTATGAAGTGTTGCCCACCAAATACTAGTTCAGGCGAATGATACAACATTTCTGTGGCTCATGTCTACCTAAGATCTGATGCTAATTGATCAGAAAAGCATGCAGCAATAAGATCAAGCAAAGGTGAAGACCTATAATGATGAACCCCTAATTTGATTTAGAACCCTAACAATGCATGGACTCTTTGATTAACCCACGACCT
The DNA here is from genome assembly GCA_026724425.1 of Erythrophleum ivorense. Classification (NCBI taxonomy): domain Eukaryota; kingdom Viridiplantae; phylum Streptophyta; class Magnoliopsida; order Fabales; family Fabaceae; genus Erythrophleum; species Erythrophleum ivorense. Next base: position 6,377,027 of record JAIUCV010000074.1, read on the forward strand.
AACAAGTGAATTACTCAGACATAATCAAAGTAACAACACAGAAAGATGATGAAGAAAGCATAAATATAAGATAAAGGTTCTGAAAACTTCTCCAAATTGTGGTAAGGAGGAGAGATCCTCTCCTTGAATTCTCTAAGAACAAAAGTAGATCTAATAAACTCTAATACAATGCGGCTCTCCTTTCTAAAGAGGCTAAAAAAGTGTATTTATAGTGTTAGGTCTTCCAGGGGTCGAGATTAGGTAAACGGGCCGAGTAAATCGTGAAAACGTGCAAAAACGGGCCTTAGTCGGCTAAGGCAGGTCGAGCGGGACGGTCGGCGGTCGAGCGGGGCGGTCGACCGGTCGGTCGGGATGATGGTCGGGTCGAGCTGGGGGTCGAACGGTCGCACGGGATAGTGGTCGGGCGCGCACGGGATGGTGAAAAGAGGTTGGGTCGGACGAGGGCCATGGAGTCCCTGTCCAACCCGCTCGGTCGACCGGATGGGTCGTCGTCTTGAAGGAAGGTCAGGTCGGACAGGAGCCTTGGAGTCCCTGTCCGACCGGCTCGATCAACCGGGGTCATTGTGCAATGGAGGGCGGTCGGGTCGGACGGGAGCCTTGGAGTCCCTGTCCGACCGGCTCGGTCGACCGGCTGGTGTAGACGTCCGGTTTTCGGTTGATCTGGCACTCTTCACTAAAATTATAATATCTTCCATTCTACACATCCAAATTGCATGATTCCAATTGTGTTGGAAAGATAACTCATGTAGGCATTGCGCCGAACTGGTTTTGGTGAAATCCATTGAGTATAATGTTTTCAGGGCTCTTCCAAAGTTGATGCTGTGTCGCGGAGCGGCGTAAAGTCCAAATCTTGTGGTTTTGCTCCAAAATGCATCTTTCGACCTGTTTAGACTCTTAGTACTATAAATCCACAAAAACTACCTTTTTAGATCAAAAATCCTTTAAAAACCTTATGAAAAAGCATAGTAAAACCATATAAAAGGGGTACAAAATAGAGGTATATCAACTACAAACTCGAAGTGCCCATACCTCGTCCTGAACGCCGTCTTGCGAACATCTGCCTCATCAATCGGGATCTGATGATAACCCGATGTCAAGTCAATCTTGGAGAACCAAGTAGCACCCCTCAACTGATCCAACAACTCATCAATCCTCGCGAGTGGGTACCTGTTCTTCACTGTGACTCGGTTGAGTCCCCGGTAATCGATGCACAACCGGAAACTACCATCCTTCTTCTTCAAAAACAACATTGGTGCTCCCCACGGTGAAACACTCGGCCGAATGAACCCCTTGCTCAAAAGGTCCTCCAGCTGCTTCTTCAGCTCTGCCAACTCTGCTGGCCCCATCCTGTAAGGTGTCTTCGATATCGGAGCTGTCCCGGGCTCCAACTCAATCGTGAAGGGATCTGACCGAGATGGTCGCAACCCCTTCAGCGACCGAAAAACATCCTTGAACGCCCGGACAACCTCAATACCCTTCAGAGCCACCTCACCACTAGACTCCGACATCACTATCGTCGCCAAATACGCCTCGCAACCTCACCCTATCATCTGCTCAGCCTGAATAGCCAAGATCACAAGACTCCCTGAGGTCGGTCTCACACCCTTATATACCAACCTCCCTGCATCCCGCTCAAACACCACTCTGCCTCTGAAACAGTCCAGATGAACTCTGTAACACGACAACCAGTCCATCCCCAAAATCACGTCATACAGCTCCACCGAACTGATGACCAAATCTGCTGGCATAGACTGCCCCGCAATCTGCACGTCGACTGCTCTAGCACGGCCCAAAGTAGTCAAGTAACCTCCACCGGCAACCTTGACAAAACCCTTGCGCTCACCAGCGCTACTCTGGATACCTCTACTCTCGGCACACTCCGGAGTAATGAAGCAGTTCGATGCTCCCGAGTCAAACAGCACGTGAGACTCAACACCACCCACTACAAGGTCCCTACACAATTCCACAAGTGTTGAGAACCCTAGACACTACCACAATAAAATAAAGAACAGACACCATAACAACGATTCTACAATAAGAATTTACGAAGTCTGAATCAGAATTTTACCTGTGATCTGGCCTGACTGACTCGTCTGGCCCACCTCTGCCGAAGAGTTCACTCGCGGCGCTGCTCCCAACTGCTCCAACGGCTGCACCGTTGCGACCTGCGATACCGGCTGAACCGACGCCACTGACAACTGCTGCAACTTGGGACACATCGGCCTGAGATGCCCCGGCTCTCTGCAGTGAAAGCACACTCTAGTATCCCAAGACGCACCATTCTTGGGACAACTAGCCACCCGATGCTCCAAGCTCCCATAACCGAAGCAACCACGAGCACTCTGGCTGCCTCCAGCAACCTCCTCAAACCTCCTCTTCTGACCCTGCGCAGGCTTGGCAACCTTGCCAGAACCAGAACTGAAACTCATGCGCTGTTGCTGCTGCTGCTGGCCCCTCGGCTGGGTAGCAGGAACAACCGCAGCTGGCACCACAACTGGACCAACCTGCTCACGAAGGTCCTCCTCGATGGAAGCCGCTAGCTCCACCAACTCTGCTCTCGTAGAATACGTACTACCTCTGCACTGAGTCCTGATGCTCGATCGAAGACCCTGAAGGAATCTCGCCATCAGACTCCGCTCGCCCTCAAAACCGTAACCAGTATACGCCACGAGTCTGCCGAACTCAGCGTCATATTCACGCACTGACCTCTCTCTTTGAGTCAAAGCCACAAACCTCATCTAAAATCTGTCTCGCGCCTCCTGAGGAAAATACTTGGCGTTGAACTCCGCTAGGAAGTCACCCCAAGTCAACACTGCCCTCCTCAACATAACCGATCGCCACCACAAATGTGCATCCCCACCAAGGTAATGCACTGCCAACTCCACCTGGTATCCCTCTGGACACCTGACCGAACGGAAGTTCCGTTCCAGTCTCTGCCGCCACTCATCGGCCTCCTCGGGCCCACCTCTACCCTCAAAGAAAGGCGTCCCGATCCTCTGCATCTCCCTCATCATCTCGAGGTAGGAAGGATGCCCAACCACCGCAGCACCATGCTGCCCAACAAACGCGCCCTGCTGTGCCCCCACCACCCGAAGAACACCCGGAGCCTGCTCTGGAACCGCCTGCGGAAGACGTGCCAAAATCTGCGTCAGAAGTCCCATCAACTGGTCACCAAGACCATGAGCCGGAGTGGCACCCGCACCTGGGGCAACCCCAACTCCCGCGCCCAAACTGGCCTCACTCGCCACAAACTGGGTCTCCGACGCAGTCGCCACACTAGGCACTGCACTCTCACCGGAATCCGCCTGCGCTCCACGACCACGGCCTCTGCCACGGCCTCCACCACGGCCTCTGCCACGACCTCTAGCTCCTGCATCCATCTCACTGCACAACCACAGCACAGCAGATGAGCAAACTAGAAAACACAAAACACACCACAAAATACAACACACAACTTACTGCGGAATCACTGAAGGCCGAGAGGATGATACTAGACTACTACTGACTAAACACAATTAATCAAGTAAACACATAGTCCAGTTCACCCAATCTAACAGTCCTAAAACCGTATTCGCTCTGATACCAAAATGAAACAACCAAATTTTTTTTTTTTTTTATCAAGTGCGGAAATTCTCAATAAAAATAAACTCGTTAAATAATTAATTCAAACAACCAAATTCAATTCCAAAAATAATATTAAAAATAACTAGCAACCTAAACACCAGGTTTGCAAATAACAACATAAGCCAAAGAAACGATAAACCACACAATCCTATCATCCTCTCTCAAGGCCGATTCCGCGATCACACTTTCTTTCTACCTGCATCACATTAGGGAAAAAGAGATGCATAAGTATTTAATAAATACTTAGTGAGGCAATCACCCTGCCTACACGCCAATTACGCAATTTTAGTAATTTTAAATCATATTAATAATTACCACAATTATTAAAATCTTTCACTTTAATTATTAAATAATTACCAGAATTAAATAATAATTTTCAGACACTTAAATAAATTCCAAAATTATTTTTAAATCATTTAATTAATTAATTTCACAAATTATTAATTAATTCTCGGGTCAGTTTCAAAAATAACCCAAGAATTGGGGTCAATTGCAAAAGTAACCTCCATTGCAAAATGTGATTTTTTTTACCTTCTTCACCCTTCTCATATTTACTTAATAACGAAAATGACATTATTTTTCTCCGTGAAGTCTAACTGTGAAGTCTAACTATGAAATCAAATGTCCAAAGAAACCTCATCTTCTTCACTTATTCACGAAAATGCCATCACCATCAATTCATCTAACAACCAAGATCAACCGAAATCAAGCTTTGAATGCATGATTTCCTCTTCAAACATATCTAAAAACTCATTCTATCATCTCATCAACTTATATTCTTCAATTTCTTCTCCATTTTCACCCAAAAAACTCACCTTTTCATCTTTTCAAAGTTTATGTTCTTAGATCTTGCCATTATCGGTGTAAGATATCATTCTAACGGTTGGGGAAGTTTGCTAAAGCTCTAAATCGGATTTCTTGGTCTTGAACGTAACTTAAAATCACAGCAAGGTAAAAATCCGGTCGATTTGAATGAATTTCACATATTTGTAGCAATGAAGTCTACTGGTCAACGAATAGGTTAGTTTTGCAATTGACTTTCACAAAATTTTGGTGAGTAGACTTCATTGTGAAGTCTACTTCGAAATCCTTTGAAAACAAAAAAATACGGGATAGACTTCATTATAAAGTCTAACTGTGAAGTCTATCTATGAAGTCTAATAGGTTAGTTTTTTCAATTGATCAACCAAATAATTTTTTTGTGAAGTCTATCCGTGAAGTCTACTGAACAAAAAGGTTAGTTTTGCAATTGACTTTCGCTTGACTTTTGGGGAAGTCTAACTGTGAAGTCTATTTAGGCCGATTAGACTTCAAAATGAAGTCTACTCACGAGTAGACTTCATTGTGAAGTCTATTACGCGATAGACTTCCGGTTGAAGTCTACTGGTCAACGTTTATCGAAATAGACTTCACGGTGAAGTCTACTTCCAAAGTCAAAAAAATTCAATTAATTGCAAAACTAACCCGTCTGAAGTCTAATTATTGGCGTAGACTTCACAGTTAGACTTCACAACAGAGTTAGACTTCATTTTGAAGTCTAATCGGCCTAAATAGACTTCACAGTTAGACTTCCCCAAAACTCAAGTGAAAGTCAATTGCAAAACTAACCTTTTTTACTCAGTAGACTTCACGGATAGACTTCACCAAAAACGTATTTGGTTGATATATTGCAAAACTAACCTATTAGACTTCATAGATAGACTTCACAGTTAGACTTCATAGATAGACTTCATAGATAGACTTCACAGTTAGACTTCACAGTTAGACTTCATAATGAAGTCTACTATTGAATTTTTTTTTAAAAACGCATTTTTGGAAAATGTATAATTAATTTCTAAGTTTTTCTTGAACAATTAGTTGTATTAGTCTGTTTAGTTGCTTGTGTGTGGGTTTGACATGCTTATTCGTTATATACAAAGTGAAAATGGTTTTCTTGTTTGATTAGCACTTTAGACATTACCAAGTAGACTTCACAGTGAAGTCTATCTGTGAAGTCAAACGCTGAAGTCTAACGCTGAAGTCTAACACTGAAGTCTAACTATGAAGTCTAACTCTGAAGTCTAATATTATTTCTCAATTGAACCGTTTTAGGTAGGTAAAATGGAGCTTTTGGACTTGGATACTTGTTATATTTGAAAATATGAAGTCTAACTCTGAAGTCTAACGCTGAAGTCTAACTCTGAAGTCTAACTATGAAGTCTACACGAGAAGTCTACTCATGAAGTCTACTCGTAAAGTCTAACAATTTCTCCTAACTTGGTCCATTTTAACTAGGTAAAATGTATGAAAAATCTTGAATTTGAGTTTATTGATGATGTATTTGTTTGATTTTTGTCTGAAAACTACTTTGATTTGGTTAAGTGTTCAAGATATGTTGTTTGAAAATAAAATCACTAATCTCCAAAGTAACATTAAGAATGGGTAAGTGAGTGAAAATACAAAATTTGATTAACAATTCAACAATACAAAATATGTTGTACCAAGAAAGAGATCAATAAAAACTTAAGTGTAGGTCTTAAATTGACTTGTTATCTTAGCCCAATTGTAATGTTAAGTGTAGGCTACAACAAAAACTTCCATAAACTGTTTTTTTTTTTTTTTTTTTTTGTAACATACATGGCTGCATATAAGCCTTTCACCCAAAAAAAAAAGAAACATTGGTCTTGATCAGCAATCTCCGGCCAATAAACCAAATAAAGCTGATTACGTTAGAAGGGGCTTGGAGCAAAGAGTAAGCAAGAACACCATTTAGCAATCCATGCTGCTTGAAGAACACCTGAGCTCGGTTGTTGCCACCAAACCACATCGTCCTCAGCTGCTACGGCTCCATAAGAAATTAAGTGAGACATCAAAACCTATCAACTATGTTGCAGTTAATCAGAAAACAAAATGCAGATACTCCAAGGTTTAAGAATCAAGACTCAATGCCTTTAACCTACAGTGTCGTAATTAATTCACAAAATAACCAAATATAAGATTCAAGATAGATTATGATGCAAATTTGGACTTGAATACTTGTTATATTTGAAAATATAAAGTCTAACTATGAAGTCTAACTGTGAAGTCTAACTGCGAAGTCTAACTGTGAAGTCTAACTCTGAAGTCTAACTGTGAAGTCTATTCATGAAGTCTAACTATAAAGTCTATTCATGAAGTCTAACTATGAAAGCAATATATAAAGTCTAACTATAAAGTCTAACTATGAAGTCTAACTGTGAAGTCTAACTGCGAAGTCTAACTGCGAAGTCTAACTGCGAAGTCTAACCCTGAAGTCTAACCCTGAAGTCTAACTCTGAAGTCTAACCCTGAAGTCTAACAGTGAAGTCTAACTGTGAAGTCTAACTGCGAAGTCTAACTGCGAAGTCTAACTCTGAAGTCTAACTGTGAAGTCTAACTGTGAAGTCTAACTGTGAAGTCTAACTATGAAGTCTATTCATGAAGTCTAACTATGAAAGCTAACTATGAAGTCTAACAGATCTTCCCTGATAATATCAGCAACCTGCAACAAGACGAGATCTCTGAGCTCAAATTGGGTAGACAACAAACATCATGTTTTAACTTATAATAATAAGACAGTAAGTAGAGGAGCATATACCTCATTATGAATCTCATAGTAGAGTGGAAAAGGCGTTAATTTGTATGCAAAATTAATAGTAAAGAAAAGACTTAATATATTAAAGAACAATAACTCCTCTCCTCCACCATTTCCATTGGCTCCAGCTCCGGTTCACGCTTCTTCACAATCAGAGGTTTTTTCTGTGCCAAAAACGAATCAGCCTTCTTCATCTTTGTATCTTCTTCTCCTCTCACTCCTTGAAACGCCTCAACCAACGGATTCGAAGGCAACCTGCGCGGAAACAAATCTAACATGTTATGTATGTGGTTCAGATCTGTACCCAGATATTTTATGGAGAGAAAAACGATGGTTTACCGGTGATAATGGTAAACAAACGGCGACTGATTAGCTCAGGCGAGAAGAAGCGGCGAGTGGCTTTGCTAAGTTGATAAGAAGTGGCCGAGGTTCAACGAGAGATGAGAGAGAGAAAAGCGCAGCAAGATACAGATTTTGTTTCTATAAAATTAGGGTTATTCCTTTATATACCAAGGTAAAATTTATGTTTTTTTTTTTAGTTTCAGACTTCATAACGAAGTCTTACTATGAAGTCTAACTATGAAGTCTATCCGTGAAGTCTAACCGTGAAGTCTACTAATGAAGTCTACTAATGAAGTCTTACTAACCCTTATATGGATTCATTTTTATACAATTTTATTTTTCATAGATGATAAATGTTTACATCTTATTTATGTATAAATTTTTTTAATCAAAAGAATTTGCTAAAATTTTATTATTTAAATTTAAGTTGTGATTATGAAGTAGACTTCAACACGAAGTCTAACTATGAAGTCTAATAATGAAGTCTAACTAACCCTAATATCCCGCTTCCCGCCAAAATATTTCATTTCCCGCCTGTTTTTTTTTTGAGTTTCAGACTTCATAATGAAGTCTAACTGTAAAGTCTAACTATGAAGTCTAACTGTGAAGTCTAACTATAAAATCTAGTAATGAAATCTAACTGACCCTTATATGGATTCATTTTTTTACAATTTTATTTTTCATAGATGATAAATGTTTACATCTTATTTATGTATAAATTTTTTTAATCAAAAGAATTTGCTAAAATTTTATTATTTAAATTTAAGTTGTGATTATTAAGTAGACTTCAACACGAAATCTAACCGTGAAGTCTAACTGTAAAGTCTAACTGTGAAGTCTAACTATGAAGTCTACTAATGAAGTCTAATTAACCCTTATTTCCGCTTCCCGCCAAAATATTTCGTTTCCCGCCTGTTTTTTTTTTGAGTTTCATACTTCATAATGAAGTCTAACCGTGAAGTCTAACTGTGAAGTCTAACTGTGAAGTCTAACTAACCCTAAACCCTAAATCAAATTTTTAAGAAAAAATTTCTAATAAACGTTAATTATGTTTACATAATCGCAATTAACATTATAAAGTACGAATTCATGACCTCTAAATCGTCAAACGAACCACAAACATTTTGTTTTTTGCAAAATTCTCTCAACCCTAACAATGACAATCATAAACCCTATACATTAAACCTCAAGCACTAAGCTTGGTGATGGTTTACTCATGAAACTTATAAATTGATTCATTTTCATGAAATATTATTTTACATAGATAGAAGTTGTGTTTATTTAAATTATCCATAAATTTTTTTTTCAAAATTTTTTTTTATCGATTTTAAACTTTAAATTTAAAATTTTGTTATTTGGTAGACTTCATGAGTAGACTTCACACAAAATTTGTTTTGTATTTTAACATAATTTGTCTTACTTGATTTAAATTGATTAATTTCTTTGCATATTTATTTTATATGAATTGTAATTGTCTTTGTTAAATTTATGTGTAAATATGTTTATCAAAATATTTTTTATAAATTTTAAACTTTAAATTTAAGATTTTATTATATAGTAGACTTCACAGTTAGACTTCATAGTTAGACTTCACAGTTAGACTTCACGGTTAGACTTCATGAGTAGACTTCAGAGTTAGACTTCAGAGTTAGACTTCATGAGTTAGACTTCATAGTTAGACTTCATACGGGGTAAAACAGTCAAAAGGTTAGCGTTTTTTTCTTTGTTCAGAAGGGTGAGGTTTGTAATTTGGCAACTCCAAAAGATTAGTTTTGACATAAGTGCAATAGAGGGTCTATTTTTGCATTTCAATTCAAATTGTGGTCTATTTGAGGCAATTCCCTCTTAATTCTCGCATTAAACCATTTAATTACAATTAAACCGCATTAAACCGCATTAAACCACTTAATCCAATTGATTCCTTTAATTCGCCAGATAACCGGATTAAACCGGACGGTGTCGATCGACACACACTTGTGTCGCTCGACGCCTACCCGTTTGGTGTCGACCGACACCAGCTTGGTGTCGATCGACACCGATCCAGGAGATCGACGCCTAATTCGATTTTTGACACAAAAACACCAAATCACACAAACAACACCACACACGCGATTCAACACGCGAATATCACACAGTCCAACTCAAGAACACACGATTTCAGCCATAAACACAAACCAAATTCACAGATCTATTCACTTGCGAGCCTACGGTCATGCACTCACCTTGACAACGGATTGAAAGGAAGGAAGAGATGACGAACAACAACCACAGCCTCTGAATCCTCAGAAATCACCCAGAAATCTCCAGAATCACCACAACTCTCTCTTTGCCTCTTTTTCCTTTTGTTTTCTCGAAAAAGACAAAACCAATGCGGCCACACACTTTTAAAACGCGACCTAGGGCTTCTCCCACAAAACCAGCCCAAACCGGAACTCAAATCGAACCGAAATCGATTTTAACCGCTGGTGTCGAGCGACACTCCCCTGGTGTCGATCGACACCCCTCCCCAGAAACGATAGATTGGTTTACGGATGTTACACGACAAACCTACACACAAACTCCTAAGATTCAGTTGAAGGCAAAAGTATCGTAATCAAAGAGAAGATTGGAGTCTAAATTGAAATAAACTTCAAAAAAATTAAGCCCATAGAAAATCACACTTACTTCAAACAATGGAGGCCGAGATTAGTTGTCGCCGAGATTGAAGGAAGAAGAGAACAATAGAGTGGTTTCGATTGAGCAGAACAGATGGAGGAAGACGCCGGAAAAGGAAGACCCCGGCCGTGGAAGACGCCGGTAAGTGATATCAACTCGACGGCGAAGAGACAAGGAGCGACGGCAAGGAGAGAGTGGAAAGAAGACGCCGAAAGTCGTAAACGACGGCAATCCCTTCTCCGGAAATCGCAAGAGACGGCGATGGGAGAATGGAGAGATGGAGCGACGGCAATCCCTTTTCTGGAAATCGCAAGGAGACGGCGATGGGAGAATGGAGAGATGGAGCGACAGCAATCCCTTTTCCGGAAATTTTTTAAGGAGACGGCGATGGGAGAATGGAGAGATGGAGCGAAGGAGATAATGAGAGGTCAATAAAAATAACATTAATATTGTCGTCCCCTTATCGTTAATCGTTTTACTTTTTTCAAATAAGATTAATAATTTCCAAATTAATCATCTAATGTGTAGTCTCTTCTTGTTTAGACTTTATGTGTACACTTTATTTGAATCTGGTTAACCATTTTTTATAATTAAACCGAAAAAATTGCCTTCATATATAAATAAAATTTAACAGAAATTTTTCATATATAAATAGAATTTAACAGAAATTTTTTTATCTCTCTCTAAACATGTGCCTGCCTCTCCTCCTCTCTCTCTCCTTGAACCTCCACCGCCTCTTCGTTATTCATCTCTGTTCGAATTTCATCATTGATTTCGTCTCCGAGTCTTCGATTTTTGAGCTACGATTGATATGGGCGTTGCAAGAAACGGCCTTGTCTTGCATCGTCTTCGAGTCGAGGTTTCAAAAAACCCTAGCCATATGCCGTCCAGTTATGCCGCCGATCTAGCTTCGAAGTTGTGGCCATCGTCTTGTTCTCACCGTCGCCGCTATTTCGTCCTCGTCATTGCCGCCGTCGTCGTGTTCTCGCCGTTGCCGCCGTCGTCGCGCTTTCGCCATCGCCATCGTCACCGGTAAGCCCTCCTCCTTCTCCCCATAGTAGATCTGAACCAGATCTGTTCTGTTACAGATTTAGTGGAACATGTTGGTCTTAAAAAAGGGAACAATGGCTGTGGTGGTCTTGTGCGAGCAAAACGCACCTCGTTTACCCCCGTTATAACTTGAAATTTCTTTTTGATTTTCTTTTAAATCAGAAAGTTGTAAATTGTCGAAATAACCGTGAATAGATTTTCAATATTACCGACCCAGCCAAGAAATTATCCACCCATTTAGACAACCCAATTGCAATCGGGTCGAAATCATTTTAACACGGGAAAAACCCTTTCTTTCCCGATTTTTATCCCGTTTGAACTCCCTCTTTCTTTCCCCATTTTATCCCGTTTGAACTCCACTCCCTTTCTTTCCCGATTTTTCAATGTCGCTTCGCTCCGGTGTTCCCGCTCCGGTTTCTTTTGGGTTCTGTTTTTTGTTTCACAACTCGTGTTCCGCTCTACTCATCAAATCCTGTTGCCGTAGAGATTCCATCGGGAGAAGGTGAGATCCACCCTAATTTCGTTTATGAATTGGATTTGGGAAATTGGAGAAATCGAATTCGATGTTACGGAATCGATTATGTGCGGAAATTAGAGAATTCAATGTTAGGGAATGAATTGAGAATGTAGGTTCTGATCGGAAACAGAGAATTGGGTTATGGAATTCGAAAAGTGAATAATGATTTTGTGTGGATATTATGATTCATTTGTTGAAATATTTGTGCAGGAATGGTTCGTACGAAGATGGAGGCGAGGCGTGGTCCACGTCCGGCGTTGAGAAATGAAGAAGATGACTTACAAAGCGTGACGGCTCAACCACGTGAATTAGAGAGAAGGCAAGATCAGGAAGAAGGAGAAGAACGAGAGAGAAGGCGAGAACAAGAAGAAGAAGAAACTAAAGTATTACAGCCTTTGAATATGTACTTCAGTCCTTCCCACTATAGGGAGACAACGAAGATTGCGAAGTTTTGCTTCATTGCCAAGGCGGTCGAGAAGATAAACAAACTTGATGCAGAGGAGAGGCGATGGTTCCACGAACATCCCCAATTCAGACATTTTTTCCACATGCCGATAGAAAAACACCATAGGATGCAGGCAATGTCCATGCTCACTCTCAGGGCTGCTTGTACGGAGAAGAAGAAGGAATGCTGGTTTGTGGTTAACGGCGTACCAATGAGGTATTCGCTGAGAGAGCATGCTCTAATGACGGGAATGTATTGCCATCCATATCCAGGGTCGCTTGATATATTGGGCAGCATGGAGTTTGTGAACCAAAATTTTGAAGGAGTGAAAAGAGTTACATACGCGAAGGTTGAGAAGAAGCTGCTGAGTATGGGACGTTGTGTTGAGCGTTTGCAAATGGCTGTGTTGTATTTTCTCAGCAGTGTGATTATTGGTCAGAAAAGGAAAGGGGTCGGAGCACCCTCTGTAGAGCCGTTCTTCTTAAGAGCCGTGAATGATCTTGATGCGAATATGAGGGACATATTCCACATGCTTGATCATTTTAACGGAGATCCAATTCCTCATTGGGGTTTTCCAAGTTTCATAACTTCTTTGGAGGTAAATGTTTGTTAATTTTAAATGTTAGATTACTCATGTTATGGTAAGAGAAAAGAAGAGAATGAAAGGTTTTTTTTTTTCTTTTGTAGCTTCTGCCGTACGAGGCGATTCCATGTCTGAAGAGAGCATGTCGAGATGAAGTTATAGGAGCTAACCGTGAGTGTCCTAGGATGTGAAAGATGAGGTTTAAACCAATCTCTATGAAAGGTTGGCCCATCTCGGAACTCAATGAAGTATTAGATACATCTAAGGTGAGAAACAAATTCAAAATTGGCTTAGATGGTTTGTAAAGTAGAAATTACATATGAATTGTACCTATTTTGTTCGCAGGACATTGACAGTATTTTGGAACCAACAGTGGATGAGGAATTGTTGTTGGCTCGAATCATGAATGGCTTAGAGGAGGAGGATGATGCAATTGATCCAACTGTTGATGGTTGGAAGCAGCGTATAATGGTTGAACGGAGGCATTTTTTTTTTTTGAAGAGCTGTAAAAAAACGATGTTGCTGGCCGTGCAGGAGAATACGCCAAAGAGGCAGAAGAAGTTGAGAACGAGAATCTGCCTGGAGGAACTGATGTTCCAGCGAGTAATGCTCCAACGACTGAGGTTCCAGCGACTGAGGGTGGAGCTGAGACTACGTCTTTGGTTAAGAAGATAGTGGTAGAAGCAATGAAAGAAGGATTTAAGAAATTGTATGATCATGTGGATAATATGTTCCGTAACATGGATTCAAGAGTGAAAGAGGTTGAGAAATTTGTGAAAGAGAGAAGAGGAGATGGTTCTGAAGACAGAGTTGGAGATGGAGATGGAGTCGGAGTTGGAGTTGATGATGTTGGAGGTTTGAGAGGTGAAACTGGAGTTGGAGTTGATGGAGATGGTGCTCGTGGTGGAGCCTCAGAGATGGAGGTGCAAGCAGAAGAAGCAGAGGTATGTGAACGGTATGCTTGTAGTCGACGACGAACCTTTGCTTGTGTCCGGAATAAGATGTAGTGAAGTGAAGATGGTGAATGGAAAAAGGTACAAATTTCTCAATAGAACGCAGTATTATCCTTCTTGTATGTCTGGCGTTCCTCTCTTGTATGCCCATAATTCGAGGAAAAGGAAAGGTGGAAGTGAGAAGACCGGAGGTGGAAATATCAGGGGGAAGCCTCTTTGGAAGTAGCTTAAGTTGAACTCGGTGTTTTGTTTTGTGGTGTTTAGGTCTTTAACTTTGAACTATTTGTTTTGCTATATCTTAATGGAATTAGTGGTGTTGTACCATGAGTTGTACTGCTTGTCCTTAATTTCGATTACTATTTTGATTAGTAATTTAAACTAGCAAAGATTAGAGGGAAATAGTCATTAAAAGAGTACATTCATTAAAAAAATCATTGAAAGAGTCATTTTAACAAGCTTAGAGTAGAGTGATTTAAAAAAAACAACACAAACGAGAGTCATTATAGTACAAAAACAACACAAACGAGGGTCATCGGAACCCGTCATTTCCCCAAGGTAAGCTCACGCAGATTCTTGGGAAAAGAGGTGATCAAGTTGTGCTTTGAGATTTTCTGTGTCCCTTTTATTTTGGTCACGATCGCAGATGAGCTCACGTATCAGCCGCTCTTGCTTCTCAGCCTCAGCCTTGAGATGTCCAATCTGCCACTTATAGGCGAAAAGATCTGAGGTCAGCTCACGCATCTGTTTCTCCTGCGTTTCATTCTCAGCCTTTAGACAAACAACCTGCTCCCACACAACTTCATCCCACCTTCTTCGATAGTGTAGCCAATTATCAAACTGCGATTTCCCAATCTAATTGAAAATCCCCAATTTGATACCTAAATATCCAACCTAAAATTCCAAATCGATGTCATACCTTGTGCTTCTCGCAGAGTATGTAACTTGTGCCGTCGATGATTTGCTGGACCATTTCGTCACCACATGGACACCACCTCATTATGCCATCACAGAAAGAGTATGCTTCAACCCGCTCAATGTGCCTCCTCAAAGCTTTCTCATCGTAGACATTAGGATCATTTGGGTCCATGTCAACTGTTAACTGTCAAAAGAGCAATTCGAGCAATTAAGAGCAAATCGAGCAATTCAAGAAAAACAAAGGCCAATTCGATCAATTACCGTCGAGAGAAAAAGAAGTGGGAAAGGAGTCGCGAGAAAGGAAGCCCGCCGTCGAGAAACCCTAATTTTTTTGGTGTGAAAATGGAATGTGTGAAAATGGCGAAAATGAGGAGAAAATGAGGAGAAAATGAGAGAGAAGAGAAAGGATAAGGAGCATAATATATAGGGAATAGTCGAGGAAGAAGAAAAAAATAAAGAAAGGACAAGACACGCAGACAAAAGAACCTCTAAGCGGCCGCCAAAACAATCCCAATGAGACACGTGGCACAACATATTAGTCATAGTGGTACCCAGATTATCAGTTGTACCTCTCTCTGAATAGTTGTACATTGTGAGTTTAAAATTGTATGTAGTTGTACCTGTATTTGAACAAGCCTTTTAAAGTTGTACAAACTGCAATTCGTACTATTTTAACTTCCTTTACGTATTTATGTTATAACATTCATGAAAATGAGTTGTATCCAAAAATCACAACAATAGTTGGTCTTTATTGGCTAAATGACCTTCAAAGTATATGGTGGAACACGTTAACATTAGAATTTCGTTTCAGCTTATAATAAAATTTACAATTGTTACATTTATTATGTTACCATAAAACGTTTTTAATTTAAACATTAGACATTATTCATTAAAATTTTAATTTCAACATTAAACATTATTCATTAATCATTAAACCCAACATTACACATAAAACATTAAGGGGATAATGTGGATGTTCGAAAAATAGTAAGAAACAGAGCATTTATATTACAAACGTACACAGAAAACAGAGCATCTAATCAAATCCAAATTCCAAATGAAAAGAAAACATAGCATCAACATAGCATCAACCGAGTACCATATAGAAACTTAAACACCCTTCTCTTGAGTAGGTTCCCCGTCACTATCATCACCGGACCTACCATATCCTTTCATAATCTCCATCAATGTCGTCATCTCCATCACTATCTCCGCTATCAATGTTTTGGCTTCGAGTCCAATCTCCCAAGTCTTGATTAGGCCTATTCTTATTACTAGTTTTTTTCCGCCGGCGTCGACGACGACGTTCTTGACTCGATGGAAACCAAGTTTCTTGGTTTCTTCCTTTGTTCTCTTTCTTGTTCGGTGGTTTGACGATGATTTTCTTAACATCTTCTGGAATATTCCACAACGATGTATGAGGCACACCATATATTGACCTGCAATACGCTAGCAGCCACGTCTCCATCAAGTAATATTTCGAACATAGATCATGGAAATGTATGTCAGCACTTCTATCCTCACACCTCATCAGTGCTATAACAGCGGCTATAGCATGAACACAAGGATACTTGTCAATGTCAAAGCGATTGCAGATGCAACTTTTCCTAGACAAACTAACCGTGTGATGAATCCCTCTGTCATTAACAGAATACTCAAGCGTGTACGAATTCACCTCACTTACGACTAGTTTTGATGCAACTTGACATCGGTCATGCATAATGTTCTCCACCAGAGGCACCAACTTCTTTGCTGTCGAAACAGACCCGGCTTCTTTCCTATAGTCGTTAAACCAACGTGAAAATGTCTTCAATATCTCATCAAACATAGGAAGTATAGAGTTACTTCCTAGCTTTCCTGAAGATACTGTTCATGGACTCAACAACGTTGCTTGTGTCAACATCATATCTCACTCCCTTAAATAAGCATCTTGCCCATTTAGCTGTCTCTACATGCTCCTCAAGGTACACTGCTGCGCTGGGATAGCGACTCTGGAAATCGCTAAAACAGGGCCAAAACTCACCAACAGTGTAGATCTCTGCACACTGTATAAAATGTTGAGCGCATTCGTCCTTGTTGATGTTAACCCTTCCCTTCACATTTTGTGACAAATGGTAGATACAATATCCATGTTCAGCAGAAGGGTACACTTCCTTTACCGACTTGATGATGCTTTGATGTCTGTCAGAAACAAATACCAACTCAGGACTATCCTCTATAATAGTCTTCAGCATTTGGAAAAACCATCGCCAACTTGCATGATTCTCGCTATCAATAATCCCAAACGCAAGGGGATAATGGTGATGATTAGGATCTTGAGCTGTGGCAAAAACAAGCATCCCTGGATATGATGTCTTAAGAGAAGTTGCATCGACAATGATTACTTTTCTCATAGCCTGAAAACCTTCAATGCTGGCTCCTAATGCAGCGAAACAATATAGGAACTTCCCATTTGCATCCACGTTCACGTTAGTTACAGTGTCAGGGTTGACTGTCTTTAACATGTAGAAATAAGAATGGATAAGCTGAAAACATTCTTCAGGGTTGCCGCGCACATCATCTGGAGCTCGATGCTTCTCTCTCAATGCGGTGGAGTATGAAACTTTCACACCCATTCTTCCTTGAACAATATCCACAATGTTTTTGGGAGATGGAGTATCAAAACTACCTGCATAATCTTCATTCAGAATCGCAGCAACTAGGCGTGGTGTGCCTCTGGTTTTTTTCATGCTTGTACTCGCACTCGCTCGAGAGCATTTATGCTTGCCCGTGTAAACCCTCACAGAAAAAGAAGTTGAATTCGGAACCTGTGCAGTTCTTAAGTACGAGCCACAACCTTCTTTCGCTTGACTGCATCTTACAACATAATGCTTTCTGTCAGATTTTGCTAGTTTGTACCCAAAACAATTTCGATGAGAAGCACTAGCAACCAACTCTTGCACTGCCTCCTTACTCGGGAATTCTTGACCAATGAACAAACCCATACCATCATCCCATTCATCAACGTAATCGCACCCAACAATAACTCGCTGAACCTCAACATGATCATCAAAAGCAGAGCCAACACCGTTATTTCCATTATCACCATCACCAACGTCAACATCTTCTCTCTGCTCTTCGGGTTGTTGAGTTGGTTCTTTCTCTGCTTGTTCTTGCGTTCCTTCTTTCTCTGCTTGTTCTTGCGTTCGTTCTCTCTCCGCATATAGAGTTAACATACCTGCGTTGTTAACCTCTCCTACAGAACTTCCCATTTCACTAGCTAACAATACCTCCACATTCAACACGCTTCTACATTGCTCTTTATCCATCGAATTTAGGTAAGCATGAACATCTTCGTCGTCAACAACAAATACTCGTCTTCTAGGTTTAAACACCATTGAAATGTAACTCAGTTTCAGTTTGCTCGTACATGCATCAATCGCAAGCTTCCTGCATATCCTCTCCACTAAATCAGAGTGACTAATCTCTTCCATAGATGTCTTAAACAGTAAACTGTAGCTGCGATCTTCTTCTCTCGGAATCCATCGAGGAGGCTCTCCATTCTCTGAATAATATTCGCCAACCTCAAATAGGATGTTCGTGTAACAAATTCCGTTCATGATCTACAAAAGAAAAACACAACAACATTGCAAAACTCAATTACTAGTTGTAATCGTCAACTCATGGGTTCAAATCAGACACACATTGCCATGAATTGGTTGTACCCACTAACGGATGCATCAATTCCGAAACTGCTTTCAATTCAAATCGCAATCGAACTCAATTAAACGGAACCAGAGAGAAGAACGGAAGAAGAACGCACTAGAGATTCGAATCTACAATGGCATGCCAGAGATTCGAATTCAATTCGTGCTACAATCCTGACAAAGATCGAGCTGTTTCCGCGCGCCGCTATGGAGGCGAACGAGCTGGGAACCCACGAGCTGAGGGAGGAGGAGCCGGGAGCTGAAGATTCCCGTTTAATTTCGAAAAATTTCGCGAAATCCGCTTTCGACCGGAACGGATTTTGCCCCGATTTGGAGCAATCTTATTGGTCAACTTTTAGTTTTCTTATTGATTTATTTTTAATTTCCAAATCAGATTCAGTAATGGCAATGTCGTAATAATGTGAAGACATGAGACTACACAAGATTTGGGGAAACCAACTGAGCTTGGTTT
The DNA here is from genome assembly GCA_026724425.1 of Erythrophleum ivorense. Taxonomy (NCBI): domain Eukaryota; kingdom Viridiplantae; phylum Streptophyta; class Magnoliopsida; order Fabales; family Fabaceae; genus Erythrophleum; species Erythrophleum ivorense. The sequence continues at coordinate 6,395,861 of JAIUCV010000074.1, forward strand.
TCTTGTAGTAAGACCATCTGAGCCTAGCGCCCTTAAAAAAGTTGTTAAATGGTGTTAATTACCACACGTGAGTCTTTTAGCTCAATTATTGAAACTCTGGAAAGTTTTCTTGCTATAAGTTAGTTGTGGTTTTTCTATTCGCAGGTAATGGATCTCACTTGGAAAGTGGAGAAGCCTAAAGAGGAGAAGAAACAAGAACATGTTCCCATTGGTAAATATCAAATCGTTTTCTTATAAATTTAATGAAACTGAATTTTCAAGAGTCTGAACTTGAAAATATATATGGGCTATTAGGATTCGAACTTTGATTGATATTAATGAATAAACTGTGAATTTCGGACATGATTATGCTAATTTGCTGAAGAGTAACGGAAATAATTTTTCACTTATGTCCATCTTGCTAAGTTATTAATTATTACGAATCTGAATAGAATATTTTTGTTGTTGCGGCAAAGTGTTAAGGAAGCGGATTGCTCAGGTTTTAACTGTGATATCACAGAAATAATAGTCTGCTTTTGGAGAAGACAGGAGCCATCAGAGGAGACTAACAAAGCACCAGGTAATTTGATGTGATTCGTTTTATTGAATCAGGTGTTCCTTTCCCTAAGCGCATAGTAGTATGTCACAAGTTTTGGAATCAGAAGATCAATGTGCTGAACAATTTTTGTGTTTTCTTTGTTTGTGTGTGTTTGAAGGAGTAATTTGGAAGGGAGGGAGTTCCTGAAACTCTTGATATGCTCCGTGCCAAGGTCGGTAAGCAATCTCTTGTTCAGTTTAGTTTAGCTTTTGAAATGTTGTGTCAAATTCTTTTGAAAGTTTCTTCCTTTTACAGTCATATATGTCTCAGTCTCATGTGCCAATCAAATTATTCAGAGTCCCTTTGCATATATTTATTTCAGGTCTATGTGATTGGTGAAGAACGCATCTTGAAAGAGCTCGAGCTTGCTGGTTTTTTTTAGTTCATTCTCTGTTCTTTTTTTAGGCTGTAAAGTATGTTTTTAATCGTCTACTTAGGCCTGATGCAGTTCTAGATATAAATCTAGCTTATCTGAAACAGGTCATTTCTGCAAGAGAAAATGAAGAAGAAAGATGAGACGAGTGTCCCTACCTGCAGCCGGATTATTGTGATCAGATTGACAGGATTCAATATGGTAAAGAGCAGCCCCATGGCGAAATGAACATGGAAGCTTCCTTGTCAACATAAGAGGGGATGAGTTGGAGAATTTGGTGCTAAAAACGACAATGGAAAGATGATGGCTAGTAATACAACTTGTGTCTCGTTGCTCATTTCTTGTATGGTTCTCTAGATTAAATTACTGATGTAAAAACATTTGTCATAAATGAGAATGATTTGAGAATCATAAACAAACTTTTTACTTACACCTCTTAAGTAGCTTTTTTCGTGCATGACTCAACAATAAACAAACTTTACTTAGAAATTACACAAGTTTTAGCAAACCAAATTCAAACTTCATTCATCATACATGTTTTCTTCGCAAACAACAATCGCCATCTTTAAACACAAGGTACAGAAAATTAGGGAAACTTGTAAAGCCGTGGAAGTAAGACATAAACAACAACAATATAAGAGCAACTCTAAAAGCTCTGCATTCTTGTCCACCTACGTACACCATTTTTTGCAGACCAAGACACAACGCATTAGTAATCGCAACGAGTAAATAGATTTCTTTGAGAAGTCTACTAATTGATGACTTAGTCTCCTAATGAAACAAGAAAATTGTTTTCGCTCCAAATTATAACGATTAAGCATGTCAAGCTGATACACAGACAATTAATCATATTAACATAACTTATGGTAGAAGAAAATCTTAAACATTAGTTATAGATTATATACAAATGATGTTTTTAAAAACATATAGGTAGTAGACTTCTATATGAAGTCATTCAGTAGACTTCATGGTGAAGTCTAAAATGTTAGTTTTACAATTGACCAAATCACGATTTTTTGGAGAAGTCTATTAATGAAGTCTACTTAAAAAAATAAATAGTTTTGCAATTGACCAACGAACACTTTATTGTAGTAGACTTCATTTTCCAAATTAGACTTCATAATGAAGTCTACTACAATAAAGAAGTCTACCATGAAGTCTACTACTATTAATAGTACTATTAATAGACTTCATATGGGTCTAGTTTTGCAATTGACCAATGCTGACTTTACAATAGATTTCTCAAATCTACATACTATTCACGGCGTTGACCAGTAGACTTCTTGGTGAAATCTATTAAAAAGTAGACTTCAATATGAAGTCTACTGTTTCAATAGACTTCATCAAGAAGTCTATAGCGATCAGGTACACCGAAAAGTAGACTTCAATGAGAAGTCTACTAAAAAGTCTTTGTTGGTCAATTGCAAAACTAACCTACTTTTGAAGTAGATTTCATCGGTAGACTTCTATAAAAAATCATGATTTAGTCAATTGCAAAACTAACCCCTTTTTGGAGAGTGGACTTCTTGAAGATGTCTGCTCTGTTTGCACCAATTTTTTGTTGTCAAAGGTTTGGCGCAGACTTCTTCAAGAAGTCTACTATTCTAAAATTGTAGAAAGTCAATTGCAAAACTACACCATGCGTCGACCAGTAGACTTCGTTTAGCAGTCTACATCGTGACGCATATATGAAATTCACGAAAATCGACAGGAAAAATACCTTGCGGAGCTCTTTGGTGTCGTAGACGGCTGATTGCTTCGAATTTAACCTTCAACAGAGAAGCCCAGTCGTTGCCGTGAGCTTGGTGACCGAAAATGACAACATTCAAGATCTTGAACTTTTAAGAGATGGATTAGAGAGTTTTTGGGATGAAAATGGAGAGAATAAGGTAGAAAAGAAGGTTAGAGAAAGAGAGAGTGAGATTTCGGTGGGGTAAATGGAGAGAATATGTATTAAAAGCATGGAAATTGTTGAAAATGGTGGTTGAATGAATTGAATAGTATGACATTTTTGTGAATAAGTGTAGGAGATGAGAGTTGTTTAGACATTATGATTTTCGAAAAGAAAAAAAAAAAGATAATGGCATTTTCGTGATTATATGTAAATAGTGAAGATAATATAAGAGAAATGAGATGTAAGTATTAAAAAAAAAAATAGGTGTAGATTTGTATTTGACCCAAAATTTGGGTCTAAAAACAAAATCATCCCATTACTTTCAAATGTGAATAGAAAACTTCCGATTTTTTTTCCTGGTTAAACTTAAATCCATGACTTTCATAGAATATACGAAGAGTACAGATATCCCACAGATGACATATCTTTCTCAATGCATAGTAGAACGTAGAAACGATGAATTTTATTTATGTCACATTTAATGCTAAGAATAGTAAAAAACAAAAAATCCGTCATATGACGACCGCATATTTTAGCTAAGTCTATCACATTGCTACATATAAATGAGGGTATCGCCCAGTTTTTAAACCGGCGAATTTATTCAAAGCAAATAAGGGAACGAGACGAAGAAGAAATAAAGTCACAAATATGTGATTAAACCATATCGAGCATAAAAAAAGGCAAAAGCAAATTCTTCGGACTTCAGAGCCTAGCGGTACGAATTTGCTGCTTGATCAAAGGTCGAACGTATTCATGGTATCCATCAGGAACCACCGAGTCGTTCAGTGGATCCTTCCACGCTTCCTCGAAGAGCTTCGGGTACACATTACCGTCGTAACGCCCCAGCACCGAGTTCAAGTAATGGTCGGTGTAATTGAAGGCGTCCACAAGCGCAACCGCATTAGGACGGACCTAAAAGAAGGAAACCAAAATGTGTTAAGCTTTTAAACGAACCAAATGCAGAGAGAGAGAGAGGAGGAGGAAGAACCTGTGAGTATAAGGAACGGAGCTGGTCGTTGGCGAGAGAGGCTTGTTTGGGAGTGATGGAGTTAGTGGAGAGGAAATCTCCGAGGTGTTTGTGAAGGATATAGAGAGCGTAGATGTAACACAGATTATTCAGCTGTTTCTTCACTCCTTTGCCTCCTATGTCTTGCTCTAGTTTCGCTATGAACCTTAACCAAGACAAAGTTGGCCAAATTCAGGAGAGAGAATCACTAACTTATTTGATCCGGTGAAGAAGAAGAAGAAGAAGCTTACTTGGAAACAACGATCAATTGACAATGAGCGATTGCGGCCTCAACCAGCTCGGCCAAGAGCTCAGAGAACCCTGCAGATAGGAAGGAATTTGTGAGACATGGCGACCAATTGCTCTGGATTTGATGGAGTTTAGAAGAGTACCTTGTTCTTGATTCTCAAACTTGCTGAGATTTTTGGCACAAGTAACAGCCATTCTCAGAGCCCTTGCTTCAAAAGCTTCCAGTACCGCATCAGGGTTTAACCAGTCCTCAGCTATATCAATCCCAATGAACAAAAACCAACTCGGGAATCACGTTGAGAAATTATCAAGAAGAAGGAATAAACATATGAACTTGAATACTCACCCTTTTGAACACCAGATTGACATTGCAAAAGATGTGCCGCTCGGGCCATATAAGCAGTTGTGCCAATAGGAGCCTTTCCAGATCCCAGCTGGGAGACTGTCTTCATGAGAAATCTAGCCACCTATAAACACAATGGCAAGGGCGCTTAGAGCCTTTCTTATTGTTGGAAAGTTTTAGGAAACACAATGAACCAGAAGCTTCAATTGCAGATAAATGTGTTTTGGAGATCAACCAGAAAAAAAAAAAAATTGACAAAAGAAAAGTGAAACTGACAAAAACTTGGCATGTTGAATCAAGAACTCGGCCAAAAGTCCAGAGAGCTATAGAAGCTGAAGAGCCACGTGCTAGCTGACAGCGCTATTCTAGTAATTGAGAATAAAACACACTTTGATACATAAACGTAACAAATACCTGTAACTGCAGCACAACATTGTCTCCTTCGTATGTGCAGGCAGGAACATACACAGCAAACAGCTCAGGGAGCCCACTGCACCACAAGTAGCCATGTCCACCACACAACTTTCGGCATTCTTCAATGCCATCCTGCACCCAACAGTAAGCTTAATAAGTCTAAATACACCTCCACACCACATCAAGGAGGGAACAAACTTTCCGACATCTGAGCTGTTTAGTCTAGTGAGCATAAAGGATCAGCTCTGGAACATACCGCAGTGGCTGTGGTGGTGAGAGACTTCAATCCTGCTGTGCATGCATGAGCCTCAGGCAATGTTGCGAAATCATTGGCCTGAAGTCTTTCAGTTACATCCGTGTACAGCCATTTTAGCCACTCCCCAACAAACCGAAATGCATATGCAGATGCCAGAAGAGGAAAGAGCCTGTTCTGCTGAGTCTTATAATCAATCACCTGTGATCACAACATGCAGGAAATATTACATTCCATTTTCTAGCCAACATCATAGCCACCAAACGTTAATGAGATTAAAAAAAAAAATGAACACAACCATAACTGTAAGGATTCTTGATAATGAAATGAGTACCTGTGTCTCAATGCTATTATTCCGCGCGCCAAACTGCCTCCGCACTGCGCTGTATCTTGTAGCTATGCAAACTGCTCTAGACAGTGCATTGGAAGCATCTGCCACAATTGTTTGTCTCACATACACCATAGTACCATACATCAGCTGCTTTGGAACATCCGATGGAACATATTTTCCTTCCCTTGTAACTTTTGCCAGCCTGAAACGTTTAGCAAAGAGGAGAAAAATTTCAGAACCTTAAGCCCGCAATTGAAAACAAGTCATTTCCTCTAGAACTATCAGTACATCATGTATGTTTGATAAAAACAGACCAAAAAAGGCTAAGAGAGAGGACCTCATGAGCATTTGGTCTCTCGGAATGCGAACATGATCAAACATAAGAAACCCATTGTCCATTGAATTGTATGCTCCATTCCCCATCTTCGTTCCAATATCACCAACAATTCTATTCGGAAGAGGAGAATGATCTTCTAAGCTCCGCAGTTGCACGATGAATCCTGGAAGAGGAAGTTTAAGCTAATCAATACCCGAGCAAGAGAAAATGGAACAAATAAACCGTGGAAAAGCCTTCCTGTACATACCATGGACACCATAGTCTTTGCCGTCGGTTATGAGACGAGCGTAAACAACGGCATGGGTAGAAACTTTTCCCAAGCCACCAGGCCACCACTGTTCAACAAGCAAGACATATGAATATCTTAAACAACTAAATGACCTCAGCATACTCAATCAAAAAACTTCTTGGGTCTACTCACTTTGGATGAAGTCTGAGTTGGACTGTGAACTACAAACTCATCCGTCTTGGGATCAAAAGTGGCGGTCGTCTCAAGACCTTGAACATTTGAGCCGTGACCAAGCTCAGTTTGTGCATAACACCCAATAATCTGCATCTTATTCGCCAGGGACAACCACTTCTTCTGCTGCTCCTCTGTGCCCTGCCCCTTAATAGCAGGCACAAACATTCCCTAGAGAGGAGATACAAAAAGCATGAATCAAAGAATCAAAATGCTCTCTCTACAAGAGTCAATATAAACTATCATCTTACCCAGTGCAGATCCACATATGCGGGCTGATCGACAAAGAACCTCAATCTTCCTGCTTCTTCCTCTGTAACCAACAAAAGACAATGAAAAAGACGCAATACTTGAAACCACGAGAACAAAAAAAGGTGCGGGTAAACAAATCCATACCATTGAGACGAAGCTCGATAATCCTCTTAAACGCATGAGCGCATTTTTTCAACGTGCTCTTAAACAGCTCTTTCCTACTCAACCGAGCTCTATCGCTTTTCTCGAAGACCTATGGATGATAACGAGATCGAGAAATTTTCACAAATCGAACACAGGAAAAAAAAATCCCTAATCCTATTCTTCCCGTATAAACATTTCCCGAAACTCAAACGAAATCAAATCATCCGGAGACAAAAAGAAACGAGAGAAATTGAGGAAAATTCACCGGATCGCTGGCGACGAGACGGGCAATTCGATCGGAAACCTCAAAAGCGTGGCGGGAACCGGCCCAGACGATCTTCATCTCGTCGACATCGAACTCCGCCTTGTTCCTCTCATCGGCAAGGTGATCAACTCCCTCCATGATTCCGAAACTAGTAGCTATGACACTAAAAACTTTCCTGAGAAATCTCAGAAATTGATATTTTTCACTCGCAAATGAAGAAGAGAAAGAAAAAAGGAAAAAAAAACTCAGAAAAAAATAACAGAGCGAGCAAAAGAGAGCCCAAATCCTCGACCTAATTTATTGCTGGGTAGTTGGAAGAGAAATAAAACTTTGATTTTGTGGATTAAAAAGAAAGACAAATCGATGAAAATAGATATATATTTTTTTTAAAGGAAATTATATCCAGTCACTATAGACATATAGAAACCCAGGTGGGCAATGAGTAATATTTGGATTCTTTTCCAAATAAGCCTAAATAATATATATCCTCTTCATTAAAATACAGTGAAACAAGACTGTAAAATCAGCTGTGTAATAACATGTAATTCGGGCGTATAGTAGCAATAAAAATGTATGCATGCATCCCAAGACTGAAGATCATGATGATAGAAGAAGATAAGACAATTAAACTGAAGATAAGATAATGTTTTGTTTTGTTATGTTGAAAAAGTATGGTGGCATGTATAGTTGCCTTATGCCCATTTGGCCATTTCTATTCTAAAAAAGCTTTAAAAGTATAAAATCTTATTTACGTATTTGTTTAATTTTTTTTTTCCATTGCAGCCTTGCAGGCAACTGTAGTCTGTACAGTAAAAGTTGTTTAAGATTTGTTTCCATCAAAGTTATTTGTAAATTATATAATTATTTGATCAGGCTCTGCATATAAGCAAAGTTTTAATATTTTGTAACATGGGAAAAATAAATTAAAGACGATAGATTATATGAATCACCTATAGATAAAAGTCTACCTAATAATATGCCGATAATAATTAGGTGACATGGAACAAAAGTTGGATACGTAATTATAATCCCATAGTTGTATAAAAGGACATTTTGTTTTCTAAATATTTAAATTGTCGCTATATAGTGTGAACGGAAGAAAATTCAGCAGTTAGTATGGTCCAAATACGTAAACTCCATTCCACGGGCTTTTAACAAAAACAACAACACAAGTTCCACGGGTTTTAAATCTTCTTGTCTTTGACTAATTTTGTTTTGGGAAAGACAAGTCAAATGCAAATCTCGAAAACGTTATTTTTCTTACAACTTCGTTGATATTCACTGACTAACTAAGAAAATAATATGCCGGCCAGGCGGCCACTGTTTAACTGATGGTTAATATAAACACTGTTTTCATGCATACGAAGTTGACTCGTATACGTTTTATTAGAATCCGTAACAAAAGCATAAGCAGACTAGGAGGTGGTGGAGTAGGTTAGCCTAAAACGCTCCTTAATATAGTCGCCGGCGAGGATAGGCGGGAATCTGCACCGATAGAAACATAGTTATATGATTTATTAAAAAATACTCATTTTTGCTCTTAATTATAACCTTGTAGATTGTAGATTTAAGAAGATTCAAGAAGAGTACCTTGGGGGACAAGTTTCGCTGCAACAACTCTCCAAGCATCTAACGTTACATTCTGGATTGGGATCTAAAAAAAAAACCACCTACAAAGTACAAACACTCCTCCTTAGATTTATTCAAAACTTTATCAAAATTTGTATAGAAATCAGAAGGACGAAAATAAGTTACCGAGTAACGTTCTTTTCCTACCGGCATCACTCTGTGCAATGTGGACCTAAACTCCCATTACAAGAAAATACAACAAGAACATGTTTTTTTTTGTTTAATCCAAGATAGACAAAACCCAAACAAAAACTGACTAAAGTTAATTTTACCTGAAGACCCCATTGGTCCATCTCTCCATCATATCACCAATGTTGACAATAAACGCCCTACGCTTCCACAAAGTTTCAACAATTATATTATTTATCAACATGCAGTAGCTAAAATGTAAACTACTAATTACCCTCTGATTCCAGTGACATGTTCCCAAATCCGTGGTTGTTTCCATTTGTCTCTACAAACCTAAGAGATCAAAGGGACATAAGGTTACTACAAGAGAAGAGTATAGTATATGATGACAAGTACAAGAGAAATTAAAAAAAAATATATATATATTTTAGTTTTTAATAATTTTTTTTTTGTAATTTTAATTTTTTTTATTCAAATTTATTCCTGTAGATAGTTGTGTAGTTAAACTTCTTTTAAAACTGATTAGGTGTTAATTTTCATATATATGATTTTAATTTTTTTTATTAATGTAAATATATGTTTTTTAACATAATGTTGAATAAATATTGTATGGTCTAATTGAGTATTCCAATTGTGTAACTAATTTAAAATATATGAGTTAATGGTCTAATTAAATCCTCTAATTGTGTAATCACAATTTTTTTTCAATTTGTTTATGCTTTTGTGTGGTGAAACTTCTTTTTGAAAATGATTGTAAGTTAAATTTGATATGATTTTTTTTGTTAGTGTACATTTATGATTTTTTCTAAAAATGTTGAATAAATATTAAGTGTTCTAAATGAATACAGTAAAAACTCTATAAATTAATAATGTTGGGACTTTGATATTTTATTAATTTATAGAGTTATTAAATTCTCGATTTTGAATGAAATATTTTTATTAATAACTAATTAAAATAATATAATAATTAGTTAAAAATTAATATATTTTTAAAAGTTTATTGTATTTTGTATAGTTTCATTCTAAAATCAGAGATACATTCTAAATATATTTCAGTTCTAATAAAAACAAGTAAAAATTATATTTATATTTTAGTATATTATCATAGATATATATATATATATATATATATATATATATATTTGTATAAGATTATTTATGGTAATTATTAATTTATGATATTAATGGGACCATATATTTACATAGGAATTTCAAAAATATTATTATCTTATTAACTTATCGAAATTTTGTTAATTTTTACACTGGGCCGACTTGAAATTTGAGAAAATTATTATTTTATAGAGTTTATTAATTTATCGAGTATTAATTTATAGATTTTCTACTGTATTATAATTGTGTAACTAATCTATTAAATCTCTAATTATGTACATAAGAAAAAGTTAAATAAATATTTAGTGGTATTGAAGTTAAATCAATATTTAGTAGTCTTGGATATATGTTGACTTTTAAAGAGAAATAAAGATTAAAAAAATTTAGAAAAAAAACAGATATCATAATTTTAAAATGACACATGCAGCTTTCCATGAAATGAAAAAAGAAAAGTGGTAACCATATGATATAAACCTGGAGTCCTGGAACTCCATCAGTCAAAAGAAGAGTGACCATTCCGTAATCTGAGTGAGCTGAGGCACCATATGTTTCTACGTCCGACGATATCACTTCACCTATTAACCATAACAAGAGCATATCATAACCTCATCACTGGCTCAAAAATTATATATATGTTTAGATATCAAACCAACCAAAAAATATATATATATATAGATACCTGGATAGTGTAAGAGGCGAACAACTGCTGCAGGATCATTCAAGGCTCCAACTTGTTCGAAGAAGTCCTCTTCTAAATCCAATGCCAAGGCAATCAAGCCGAGCAATTCTCTACCAACAGACCTGAAACCACAAAAATAATAAACACCACTAACAAGCTGATCCAGGGAAGTAAGATGGAATTTTTAAAAGAGACAAGTGTTACGATCTAGAGAACGAGAGAGATGAAAAGAGTGTTGTGAAAGATAATTTCTCATTCTAGTTGAAATAATACACTGTACAACTGATTTATACTACACACTAAACCGATATGTACAAGACTGGTCTAAGCTAAACCAATAATAAAATAGATAAGCTGGTTTAATCTTCAATAACAAGAAAATAGCATAGAGAATTTTGAAGTTGAACAGAAGATATTTCAAGAACACACACACATGCACCTACGATTGTACAACCGATCTCATTGGCTTACAAGAGACTGTTGATATAGACAAGGCAAAGTATGAAGAAGATACAGTGTTTTGTACTTACAGGACACTCTTGTAGTAACATTCCATGGTTTGCCTCCATGATGGCAAGAGATCTTTTTTTACATAGACATAATTCCAATGAGAGAGAGATTGAGATCAAAACCCCGATAAATGGAAACAGCTATTAAGAAATAATTTACTTTGACAAGGCCATTGATTTGGGTAACGTTGAGCGAGAACGCCATCTAAAGAGCCAAAATAGAAGCTTTCCTTGGAATCACCTAAGAAGAAAGAGAGAGAGAGAAAGAGCGAGAGATTAAACTTTTATGAAAAATGAGAAAATCAAAACATAAACAAATCAAAATGAAAGAACCTATGGAGCTCAAGGACGGGTCGAGTTTCTCGGCATACAATGGAGTGTAACCGAGCAAATCACGGCGGAGCAAAGCCATCTTCTCCTCTATTGGAAGATTAAAGAACCCTTTGCTCTCCCTGAAAACTCCTTCCTTCAAATCTTCCGAGATGCCATGGTTCTTGACATAGAAGAATCCATGTTCGAGACATGCCTAACATTTTTTTTTTTTTAATCAATTTTGAATAGCAAATCATAACGCAGACCAAAATTGCGACACTCAAATTCACAAAGGTAAAACCAATTGATGCTACAGGTACAGGTACTAGTCTTATCATCATAATCAATTGAAAAAGAACCTGACGAATCAATTGTGCGGTGGAGATTTTGTCCGCCGAAGAAAGATCAACGACCGGAAGTAGTACACGTGATGTTCCCATTTTCACAGTCTCTGTTTTCCGAAATTGATTTTGCTCTGATTGTTTACGGCTGATAATGATATCGTGCAATAATCGAAGAGAATGGAAATTGAAATTTTCTTTAAATATATATATATATGAAAGTATTACACGTAACAGATTAAGGAGACATAGTCTGTTGTGTCCCTCTCTTCTAAAAACCAATCACTTATATCCCCATTTAATCTTCATACCCCTGAAGAAACGAATTGACGAAAATACCCTTAATGAATTCTCCAAAATAAACGATGACATCGCACAACGCGATTTGCGTTTCTCTCTTTCACTTTTGCGTTTTCTCATTCTCTCTCTCCTCCCTCTCTTTCTCTCTCTTCTGTGTTTTCATTTTGACTCTCTCTCCTCTCGATCTGTCTCTCCTCGTTCTTGCTCGCTCTCTCCGCCTCTTTCTGGAGCTCCTCGACGTTTCACTTTTGCGTTTTCTTATTCTCTCTCTCCTCCCTCTCTTTCTCTCTCTTCCGTGGGTGGTCTCGTTCATGCTCACTCTCTCCGCCTCTAGAGCTCCTCGACGAAAGCTCTCGATCTGCTCCTTTTCGAGCTCTCCTCCTCTTCTATAATCGTATATGAGGTGCTGGGAATTTCTCTCCTTTAATCTATGGTACATTATCTCAAATGTTTTAATTTTTTCAATTGCATTTGCAAATAATGGAATGAATGAAAGAATTGGAATGATTAAGGGAGTGATTAAGCACATTAGTTGTGAAAACATAGTTTAAGAGTGAATTTGGATAGCAACGGCAACTGTTGAATCGTAACAAATCGTGAAGCTCCCTGGCATAATTATTCTTAACGAAATTGGGTTCTTGCGGTAAGAGAAAGTATTACTGAGTAATACTTGGTACAACTGGTATTACTGAGTAAAGTAAGAAAGTATAACTGTGGATAACTAGTATTACTGATTTAGTTTTTGTATCGTTTTTGCAGGCTACAATGAGCAACAACACCATCATACATTTCAAATGTCAAGATCGCCCGTACAGTTTATTGTTCAAGACATCAACATAAGAGATTAGTATGTCGATGCTAGAAGCTAGGATATGCAAGAAAGTGGGGTTAGATGAAAATAGAATGAAATTGAAACTGTATTACACGCCACTGCTAGTGGGAAATCAGGAACCGTGGATTATTTCTGATGATGAGGATCTTTCTGTATATCTAAATTCCATAGATAACGAGAACCGTAGATGTCTTTTGTTTGTGGAGATCACAGATATGCCAGGGAGTTCTTTTGGTATGAACTATGAGGAGCTGCATTCAAAGCGTGATGGAGTTGGAGCTAATGCAGTGACTCTGTACGTAGGCAACGAACAAGCAGAACAACAACGAGACGCGATGGATGAGGATGATGATACTAGAGCGGAAGGAAATGTACAACGTGATGAACCTGGGGATGACGGCATGGATAGCTCCTCGTACATGTGTGATGAATATGCCGAAATGCCACCTGATGTAGAAGCTTCTCAGTTTGTAGAGGCATGGGAAGACGGTTTGGGTGTGACTGTACTTCAAGAGTTTCCAAATAAAAAAGCAGTGCAGGATTTGGTGGATAGAGCCGCGTTTGAGAATTGTTTTGGTTTCAAGATTAAAAAGTCGGATACAGTGCGCTATGTGGTAAAATGTCGTGCAGAGAGCTGTGAATGGTTTTTAAGGGCTGCAAAGATTACTGGTTCAAAAGCGTTCTCGATTAGAACGCACAACAAGATGCATACATGTTCTCGTGCTAGTCAGAGTACAAGCAACCAAAAGAGGAAAGGAACACCACGATTAGTTGCATCTATATTGCATGAAGATTATCCAGGACTAATGGAGACTCCAGCTCCTAAAAGTATCATGAATATTGTTTGGAACAAACTTGGCCTGAGGATATCATACTCGACTGCATTGAGAGGGAAAAACCATCATGTTTCTAATTTGCGAGGTAATCCAGAAGATAGCTACAAGAAGCTGTATTGTTACTTGCACATGCTAGAAAACGTCAATTCAGGTACGGTAACAAGTGTGAAACTGGATCATGAGGGAAAATTTTTGTACCTATTCATCGCTTTAGGAGCTTGCATAGAAGGGTTTAAATGCATGAGGAAAGTGATAACTGTGGATGCAACACATTTTAAGAACGGGTACGGTGGTGTACTAGTTTTTGCATCCGCTCAAGACCCTAATCGTCATAATTATCCCTTAGCGTTTGCTGTCCTTGATGGTGAGAAGAATGATAGTTGGACGTGGTTTTTTGAGATGCTGAAAACCGTTATACCGGACTCTTCGGAGTTGGTATTTATGAGTGACAGAAATCCAAGCCTCATCACCGCCATAGCTTCTGTCTATCCGATTGCTCATCATGGGTATTGCATATGGCATTTGTCCCAAAATGTGAAAGGGCGGGCCTTCAACGTCAACAAAGATGTAGTCGCGTGGAGATTCATAGAGTGCAGTAGGCATTATACAATTGCTGACCATGAGAAGGCTTATAGTGATTTCGTGTCAAGGTATCCTTCTGCAGCCAAGTATCTAGTGGAGACTACAGAAAATACGAAACATACATGGGCAAGGTGTTATTTTCCAGGAGAAAGATACAACATAGACACAAGCAACACTGTGGAATCTTTGAACAGCACTTTCCGAACCGCAAGGCAATACTACTTACTCCCTATGCTTGACTCAATAATTAGCAAAATTTCTGAGTGGTTTAGTGATCATAGGAACGAAGCTGCTGCTGTACCGATTGAACACAAATTAGTGCCGTTTGTGGATAACTTTCTGCACGACATATGGAAAGATGCTGAAAAATTAAAAGTGAAGGAGCTGAACTGGTTTGAGCGTTTATATGATGTCATAGCGAAGACAGATGCCGGCGAAGCGAATCATTATACGGTCAATTTACGATCAAAAAGCTGTAGTTGCAGGGTATTTGATATTGAAAAATATCCTTGTGTGCACGCGCTAGCTGCTTTCATAGAATTCAACACGCATAATGAAGACAGAGATCACGATATCCAACTACATGAGTTGTGCTCGAGGTATTACTGGGTTGAGATATGGCAATTGGCGTATTGCAGGACTATTTACTTAGTACCAGATGAGTGTCGGTGGAATGTCCCAGGGCATGTCAAGCAACTGCAGATCATCCCTAAAAATAAAGTTGTTAAAAAAGGAAGAAAAAAAGTTTTAAGATTTCCTGGTCCTGGAGAACGACGTCCAAGGACGAAAAATAAAAGGCGCAAAAGACAGGGACTTTTTTGGTTACTGTTTGGACAAAATGGATATGTTGGATGATGTATTTCGTGTTCTCCTTATGTAAAACTATGTAAAACTATGTAAAACTATGTACACAATATGACTTTTCTGCATTTTCAGGTTTTGAAGTTGAAACAAATGATTAATCTTAGGAAAAGATTTCGGTAAACAAACGAGTTAATGCTTATACACTCTGAAAACAAATTTATTAATGTGTGCAAAAATTACGAAATTATAAGAAAAGAGTTGATTAGGAAGATACCACACAATATCAACCATATACTTTTAAGGTCACTTTACTAAAAATAACCAAATTCAGATGATAGAATTGCAAAAATCAAGTTTTGCAACATCTTAATGGATAAAATACTCAGAATCATATACTAATCATCGAAAGTCAACGGTAAAACTAGAAAACATACGTTTAAGATTAGGTAATACTAATTAAACTCATAAACATTGAAAGTATAACTATGTGCAAGTTTGGTACAACTACTATCTTTTGTATAACTATGTGCATTCGTTTTTAAGGAAAGACGGCGCGACGGCTGTAACATCCGTAAACCAATCTATCGCGTCTGAGGAGCGGTGTCGATCGACACCAGGGGGAGTGTCGCTCGACACCAGCGGTTAAAATCGATTCCGCGGTGAGTAGTGTTTTGTGTTTTCTGTTGTGTGGAGTTTTTGTGGTTGGTTTTCTAGCTGGCTCATTTTCTGTTCTTTGGAAGTGCAGCGAAATGGACGCAGGTGCTAGAGGTCGTGGCGCAGGTGGGCGCGGTAGAGTTAGTGCCCGTGTGGGCGGAGCAGTTGGCCGTGGTGGCCGAACGGCAGGCCGTGGAGGCTGGAGTCAGGGTCGTGGATTACCGGCGGAGTCGGGAGAGAGTGCAGCGCCTAGTGTGGCGACTGCGTCAGTGACCCAGTCATTTTCTTTGGCGAGTGAGGCCGGTTTGGGCGTCGGTAGTGGCGCGGGAGTTGGGGCGGTCCTAGGTGGGGGCGCGGCTCTAACTCAGGGTCATGGTGACCAGGTTGTGGGGTTGCTGACGCAGCTGTTGGCACGTTTTCCGCCAGCGGTTCCAGAGCAGGCTTCAGGTGCACCTCCAGTGGCCGGGGCGCAGCAGGATGCTGCAGTTTTTGGGCAGCATGGTGCAGCAGTTGTTGGGCAGCAGAAGCCTGTAGTTGGTGAGAGTCCGCCTTATTTAGAGATGAGGGGACAGATGCAGAGGTTTGCTTCGCGTTTCTCGTGGGCAGAGCTAGTGAGGCTTGCAGTTTCGATTGAGGGGGATCAGCTTGAGCACGTTGATCCAGTGGTGGTTCCGTCTGTGGTTGCTCCGTTCGTTCAGAGGAGTCATCCGCAGCAGCAGCAGCGACATCAGTCGCAGCGGTGTAGAGGTTCTGGTTCTAGCAAGGGCGGTAAGCCTGCACAAGGTCAGAAGAGGAGATTAGACGAGGTTTCTGGAGGCAGCCAGAAGGTTCGCGGCGGTTGTTTTGATTGTGGGAGTACGGAACATCGTGTGGCGAGCTGTCCCGGGAGGGAGACAGATTCAAGTGTTAGGGTGTGTTTTCGTTGCGGCGAGCAGGGGCATATCAGACAGGAATGTCCCAAGTTACATCCATTGGCGGCAGTGGAGTTTCAGCCAATAGTGGCTCAACCAGAGTCTCAGATCGCAGTGGTGCAGCCGTTGGGTCATAGTGGGGCGGCGCCGAGTGAGGTTCCTTCTACAGAAGTTGGTTAGACTACTCAGTTCGGGCAGATCACAGGTAAAATTCTTGATTCAGACTTCGTAAATTCTTAGTGTAGAATTGTGGTGGTCGTCTGTTTCTTTTATTTTATATGTGATAGAGTGTTAGGGTTCTAAACACTTGTCATGGTTAGTGGGCGGTGTTGAGTCTCAGGCTTGTTTGACTCGAGAGCATTTAAATGCTTATCATTCATCATTCCATAGCGTGCCAAGTATAGTGGCGTCCGGAGCAGCGCTGGTGAGCGTTCGTGTTTAGTCAAGGTACCGAGTGGAGGATTTCGGGCTACATACGGCTGTGTTAGAATAGTTGATGTTCGGAGTGCGAGCAGTCGATGCCAGCAGTGTTGGTCATCAGTTCGGTGGAACTACATGACGTTATTTTGGTGATGAACTGGTTGGAGTTTTACCGAGTTTATCTGAATTGCTTTAGAGGCAGAGTGTTGACTGAGCGGGATGCAAGGAGGTTGGTGTTTCAGGGGTTGAGGCTGACTTCCGGGAGTTTTGTGTCTCGGCTATGCAGGGTGAGCAGATGTTAGAGCAAGTTGCGAGGCTTTTGGCGATGATCGTTTTCGGAGTCCAGTGTTGAGGTGTTTATCGAAGAGTTCCGAGGATATCGAGGATATCCGTGTTGTTCAGGAGCTCGAGGGGTTCCGAGGAGCATATGGCTCATTAGAGTTTGTTTCTGGAGAAACTACAAGAGCAGGAACTGTATGCTAAGTTGAGCAAATACGGTTTCTCGCAATTGACAGTTTTGTTTTAGGGTGTAGCAGAATACTACATGAGTCCGTTAAGGGTTTTGCAAGTGTGTCGCAGTCGATGACGAGGTTGACGGGCATGGATGTGCCGTTTGTATGGTCGTCAGAGTGTGAGAGAGCTTTGGGAAGCTTAAAGAGTTGTTGTTCAGTACACCAGTATTGGCATTACCCGAGCCGGGGAAGCCTTTCATAGTGTACATAGTTGTTGCAGGAGTTGGTTTGGGTTGTGTGTCGAGCTTCCGGTAATTTATGATCTGGATACTGTCTATCTTCCGATGAGGTTGATTAGGTGGCAGTCGCGTTGAGTTGACGGAGAGTTGTTTCAGCTAAAGAACAGGATGATGATGCCATGGTAGGCGGTTTTTAGTACTTTGTGCTTTTATGCTACTTGGGAGGAGCCTTTGGGCTTAGAGACAGTGGATCAGGCGGATCTACTTAGTAGAATCAGAATGGCTCAGCGGGGTGAGCATAGTGTGTTTGGTGCATCGCAAGCACTTGGCTCCGAGTTTTTAGTCTCATCGAAGGGACATTTTGATGCGTGGTCGGGCTTGTGTACCCGAGGTTAAGAATTGAGACATGAGGTCTTGAGAAAGGCTCAGGCGGGCAAGTTCTTGTTCATCCATGTGCGACCAAGATGTACCCTAGTCTCAAGTGATGTGATTACTATGCCGGGATGAAGATAGTTGGAGCTTGTTTTGGTTGCGGGGTGCAACTCGTGTTTTGTTAGTCAAGGTAGAGCATCAGATTTCGAGTGGTGTTCTGCAGAGTGAAAGTGAGATAGGATCACGATGAATTTCAGGATGGAATTACCTATCTTGCGGACTTGAGAGGTTTGAGTGGTTGTTGGTCGGTTGACCAAGTTAGTACATTTTCTGGCCTTTGAGAAGGCAGATGAGCTGCTGTTTCGGCTGGGAAAATTGTACAAAAGGATGTAAGGCTACACGGTGTGTCAGCCAGTATTGTGTTGGACAAGGATCCGAGTTTTGTTTCGAGACTCGCCTCAGAGTTTAGAGGGCATTTCAGACAGAGATGGACACTAAGGTGTTGCTAGTACAATTTATCGTTACATTTAGAGGGGTAGTCATAGAGGATTATCCCGACTTCTAAGTTTTGTTCAGGTTGCGTGTGTAGTTTGAGATGGCCATTGGACTGGTCATCTGTGTCTGGCAGTGTTGTCACGACAAAATTTATCAGGCGAGTTATTGGGCCTGGTTTCGTGTGAGGCTTGTTTGGGAGCCCATGTGAGTTGTCTGAGTGCTAGACCCAAGTGGGGGAGCGCAGCACTTGTGGAGTTACTTTGTTCAGGAACGGCAAAGAAAGTATGTGTTTTGAGACTGAACGTAAAAAAGACTCATGTTATGCAGAGGAATTACGCCGTTGGGCGGAAACGAAAGTCTAAGTTTCAGGATTTGGAGATAGAGTGTATCTCAAGATAGCTATGTGGAAGGTTTCTATCAGAACCATAGCAGAGAGCAAGCTGACTGCGCGGTTTGTGGTTCCGTTCCGGTGGTGGAACGAGTTGGGCCAGTGGCGTATCAGCTTGAGTTACTTGTGTTTTATGAGTGTTTTTGGTAAGGTGTTTCACGATGTGATGTTGAGAAAATGTCGTTATCCTTAAGATTTCAGAGGATCTTAGGCCTGTTTAGGGAGTTCTGGCGGTTTTGTGAGGATTCTCGAGAGGAGAGTCAAGGTTCTACGGAACATGTGAGTGACGTTGTCAGGTCTTGTGGGACTGTAGCGGTACAGAGGATGAGTTTGGGGAGCCTGAGGCAAAGATAGAGCTGAAGTTCAGAAAGTGGTTCGACTAGAAGGTCGTAGAGGGAGCTTCTCCTCTTTGTGGTTCCAGTTGTTTAGCATGGGTTATGTTGTTGTTGTGGTTTATGTATTTTCGTCTGTGGTACGATGTACTTTGTTGGAGATTTATAAGAGGGAGTTTTCCTTATAAATCTGTGTTACGGATGTTACGGGTTGTGTTGACCAGTTTGGGTCGTGAGACAGTTCTAGTCGGTTATGTTATAGGCGTTTCGGTTTATTACTCTTTACGTTTAGGAGATAGTATTCTCCTGCAGACCTATCTGAGCGTGGTGTCTCAGTATGGGTAGTGGCGGATTTATCTGCGGATAAGTGCTGCGGTTTGTGTTTGCAGACTTATCTGGGGTTAGCGACCCCATTATAAGTGGGGAGATTTGGGATCTCCGGCTGCCTTAACTGGGAGTAGCTACCTCAAGGGAAGTGCTTGCAGACTTATACGAGTGTGGTACTCGGTATAAGGGTGCTGCTTACTAGTGGCTGACGAGTCACGAAGTAAGTATCAAGGGACTGGTGGATCTCTTGAGAGAGACGGGTGCGTCTTTTGCATCTTTCTTTTGTGGAGACGGTAGTTCTCTAGCAGGCTTATCTGGGTGCCGTGGCCTCAGTATAAGCGTTGGCAAGCCCATCCGGGTGCCGTGGCCTCGGTATGTGTAGATGCAGACTTATTTTGGTGCCGTGGCCCCAATATGAGTGGTTTGAGTTTTGGAATAAAGAGTAATAAATGTCTGGAAACGCGCATATAACATAGGATTAGATGTGAGTCTCTGGGATCAGTTGAGGATCTCTAGTGTTGGGCCATGTGGGCCGGGTTTTTGTCGTCTGTGGTAGACGAGTTTGCATCTGTGGTAGACGTGTTGTGCTGGGATTCGAGGTCGAATCCAGTTTAGTGGGGGAGAATTGTAACATCCGTAAACCAATCTATCGCGTTTGAGGAGCGGTGTCGATCGACACCAGGGGGAGTGTCGCTCGACACCAGCGGTTAAAATCGATTTCGGTTCGATTTAAGTTGTCGGTTTAGTCTGGTTAAGGAAAGGAAACCCTAAAAATGAGTTTAAAAGAGAGCAGCCGTCTGTTTTTGACACGATTTTCGAGGCTGGAGTTTCCAGAGAGAAAAGAGGCGGTTTTTGGGAGAAGTCGAAACACTGTTCATCGGCACTGTTCATCGGTTACTGTTCACCGGCACTGTTCACCGGCACTGTTCACCGGTTACTGTTCATTGCGTACTGTTCATCGCCGGAGTTACTGTTCATCGGGCACTGTTCATCGCCGGAGTTATTGTTCATCGTTTTTCCTCTTTTCCCTTTGTTCAATCGGTTGTCGAGGTGAGTGCATGACCGTAGGCTCGCAAATAGTGGAAATTGTGAAAGTGCATTGTTGATTTGATGAGTTTATGTGTTGTTCGTGGTGGTTTATGTGTTATTGGTGCCTTTGATCGATTGGTTTGTGACTATTTCGGGTGTTGGGTGTTTTTGTGTTAGAAATCGATTTGGACGTCGATCTCCTGGATCGGTGTCGATCGACACCAATCCGGTGTCGCTCGACACCAATCGGGCCGGGTGTCGAGCGACACAAGCTGTGTCGATACTGGTCCGGTTTAATCCGGTTTTCTGGCGAATTGATTTAATTGAATTAATTAATGGTTTAATTTGGTTTAATCGGTTTAATTGGAATTAAGTGGTTCAATTCCGGAATTAATTAATTAGTGGTTAATTAATTAATTAAAGTGGGTTATAATAATTGTGGAAATTATTTTATGTGTTGAAAATTATTATAATAATTGTAGAAATTATTTAATAATTGTGGAAATATTTTTAAGGGTTAAAAATTATTATTTAATTGAGGAAAATTGTTTAAAAATTAAAGAAGTGAATTTAATAATTGTGGTAATTATTAATATTATTTAAATGTGTTTTAAATTGCGTAATTGGCCTGTAGGCGGGGTGATTGCCTCACTAAGTATTTATGAAATACTTATGCATCTCTTTTTCCCTAATGTGATGCAGGTAGAAAGAAAGTGTGATCGCGGAATCGGGCCAGAGAGAGGATGATAGGATTTTGTTGTTTATCGTTTTTGGTTTATGTTGTTATTTGCAAACCAGGTGTTTAAGTTGCTAGATTATTTTATGGTATTCTGGAATTGAATATGGTCGTTTGAATTATTAATTTTATGGAGTTTATTTTATTGAGAATTTCCGCACTTAATAATAAAAAAAAAAAGCTTGGTTGTTTCAACGGCGCTCATTTTTCACGTGTGGGTTTAGTTATTTTTAAATATAATAACTTATATCCTACTTTTTCTCTCTCTCCTTTCTTTCTTTAGATATCTATTATAATATTGTGTAGTTACCATGTTTCTCACTATCTGAGAGGCTGACATTTGTCCTCACATATTTTTGACACTTGTCATCATTTTAAATTCAAATAATAATAATAGGTAATCCATTGATTATATTTTATTTTCTCCAATAATCCCACAAAAGAATATAACTATTATAATATTGTGTAGTTACCATGTTTCTCACTATCTGAGAGGCTGACATTTGTCCTCACATATTTTTGACACTTGTCATCATTTTAAATTCAAATAATAATAATAGGTAATCCATTGATTATATTTTATTTTCTCCAATAATCCCACAAAAGAATATAATTAAATTAAATTTTTATAACAACTAATTTTTATATTCTTATATTATTCTATGTCTCTATCTGCTCCTCTCTCTCTCTTTTTTTTTTTTTTTTTTTTCTCTCACTCAGATCTCGAGAGAACCGAGACATTTTTCCCCCGCCGCTCCATCCACCATCTTCTTCTCCATCCAAAACCCTAGATCTCCAGATCTAAGAATACTTAAGATGGCCTGGAGAAATTTAGACAAGTCGCACCCAGATTACTACTCCATGAAGGAAGCCATGAAGGAGGAGGCCTGGAGAACTCTCGTCGCAGATGGTCAATACGGCGTTCCGCAGAGATGTCCATGTGGGGAACGAATCTTCCATGAGATTTCGCAAATCGAAGGAGATTTGGGGAACAGATAATTTACATGCGAGAAGTATAAGGCGAGTTCTCATTCTCATTTGTGTATTTAAAATCGACAAAATCTCTTCATAAATTATTCAATCTATCTTCATGTGCAGAATGATGGTTTGCACTGGCGCATTCCTTGGTTTGATGCTGTCGACGAAGAATTTGCAAGGTTAAGGAAGGAGGTGGATGACCAGGCTAAGAAACTTCGAATTCTGTCAAGTCTTGAATTTCAGTTGAAACAAATGCGGGATGAGCTACAAAACCAGCGTGAAAAGATGGCAAAGCTGAATGAGACCGTGTCAGAGTGATTTAATTATGAGTGGTGATCCTCTCTTTAAAGATTATGCTATGTAATGTGATGTAACATTATCCAAGTTCCAAGTGTTTCGTTTTGTAGTTGTAGTGTGGAACAATATACTCCTTCTTTGTCTTTCGCTTAAAATGAATGAAAACGAACTTAGTTTTTCCTAGTTTTACCAGTTTTACAAAATGAAAACGCATAGCTTTTCCTAGTTTTACCGGTTTTACAAAATGAAAACGAACTTAGTTTTTCCTAGTTTTACCAGGTTTGCAAAATGAAAACGAACTTAGTTTTTCCTAGTTTTACCAGTTTTACAAAATGAAAACGCATAGTTTTTCCTAGTTTTACCAGTTTTACAAAATCTAATCCAAAGTCTAAATGCAAAGTCTAATCCAAGGTATAATCCAAAGTCACAAAATCAAACTAGCCAAGTTTTCCTTGCTTTTCCTTGTCAGCAAGCCTTGTCGACATCCTTGTTGGCTCTGTAGCCTCCTCAAGCTTTTGCCTCTTTAGACGACTCTCCTTTAACTTCTTGTTAATTGCATCACTCACCTCTAATGAATGTGCACTCTTCCTTGAACATTACTTAATGCGAGTACGCTTATTGATAATTGGTGGAACGACTGTTGGTGCTTCCTCCACGTTCTCCTATAAATATATACAAATGTTTGCTAAGAATAAAGATATTAACAAAGAAATTGCAAATCGAATCTAATGTAAGCTAGTTTACCTTCTCTTTCACGGTTTCTTCCTCTAGTTGCACACCCTTACCAGTTTCTTCCTCTATTTGCACACCCTTACCACCTTGTCCACCTTCCACATTATCCTATAATCAAACAAATTGCAAATACTTGGACTCATTCAAAAATATGCTTTCTCATCTTCTAATGTAAGCTACTTTACCTTCTCTTTGACGGGTTCTTCCTCCATTTCAACACTCCCACCACCTTGTTCTCATTCTTTCGACACATTATCCTACAATCAAACAAATTGCAAATACTTGTTATCATTCAAAAATATGCTTTCTCATCTTCTAATGTAAGCTACTTTACCTTCTCTTTGACGGGTTCTTCCTCCATTTCAACACTCCCACCACCTTGTTCTCCTTCTTTCGACACATTATCCTACAATCAAACAAATTGCAAATATTAAAAATGTAAAGATAAATATTAAGTAATAAATTGCAAATATTACCTTCTCTGCTACATTGGACTCGCCTTCTTTCTCTCTATTACCATTGACGCCTTCACGAGAGACGTTCTCCTCATATGTTCTCATATAACTTAATTGCTCGTTCACATATGCTTCCAATGGGGCGAATTTTTTCCCCAACTCGTCAACCTTCTCCACCAACCCTCCAACCATGTCCTCGAATTTCGTCATGCGCTCATCCATCTCTTCTTTGAAACGGTTAAGGAGATCTACCACTGTGGGGTCCACCGGGGCGTTCACCGTTGGTTCATCGTTCGCCGCCGCAGTCGCAGGTCCTTCTCCAGACCTGGAATCCACATCTTCTTTAAACATATTTTCAAAGAATACGGTTAATCCTTGACCAATACGATCCATCCAACTTTGGACAACGACGCAATGCTTGTCGTCTTCTTTCTTTTCAGTGATTTCGCGCAGGAGAGCTTTCTCAGCGCCGGATGGAATCAGCAAACTATCAATGTCCTACGAATAGAAAACAAGGACAAAAATTAAATTGTCTGTACCAGTTTTACCAGTTTTACTAGTTATCCAGTTGTACTAGTTATCCAGTTTTTCCAGTTTTACTAACCTTGGTTGCACCAAGTTCGGCATTTATTTGTTCAAACGGAAATCCTTTCATCTCGCTTGATGTGAACTTTGATCTGCACATCCTAGGACAACCTTCGTCTGCACCGGGAACAGGTACTCGGAACTTCATCCGCAATGGTGCAATTGCCTCAAAAGCTAAGAGCTACACAAGATACATATTATTAGAGTTAGCCTCATTTCGGTTATACTTAGTAGAAAAAATGACTAAAACTTCAAATGAATTTTACCTCTAAAGGAATACAAAAACCACTTATCGGCCATAATACTGGATTCTTCACATTCTCCTTAACAAACCCTCCAAAATGATTCATTGTGTGAGCGATCTGTTCAAGCATATGATCAAATGACAATCTCCCCCAAGGAAATGTCTTGCACAACTCAAGATCATTGACCGCTCTCAGTAGGAATGGATCCACAGACGGAGCTTCTTTACCAGTCTTGACCAGGCCTTTGATAATGCTTGATAAAAAGAATAGGACCGCCATGTTCAACCTATCTCTAGCAGCTCCCATTTCAAGTAGCTTCGCTTTCACGTCTTGATACCTTATTTTTGATCCCTTTTTAAAATACTTATCCACAAAATCCATTTTACCCATTTGAGACCCGCTTCCCGCAAACTCGACTGGATAGTTATGGCAGTCTAATCCCGATATCAACGCATGTTCTTTTATGCTATAGCGAATGGGAACACCATTAACGACGAACCAAGCTTCTTTTTCCTTCTCAGTACAAGCTGTTCGGAGAAGTAGCATCCACATGCCCTGAAGCTTGTGGTTTTTGTCCCTTGGCATGTGAAGAATATGTTTGAATTGGGGGTGCGTCTCAAACCAACTTCTCTCTCGCTTTGTAAGTGGAGGATTCAGATCACTAAGAAGCGTCTCCAATGCGCCGGCGATGTAACACCTCGTCGAGATCTTTATTTTCTTCTTATACTCACTCGGTGGAAAGTACATCTGCAAAGGTTGCATTGCTTCGATTTCGTCGGAGGATTCCTGCAAAACGAATTCAGTTATCCATCTCTTCGAATCAATCAACAACAAATCCGAAACAATCAACAACAAATCCGAAACAATCAACAACAAACACGAAAACACTAACCCAAAGTTCGCAAATATACAAGAAATCTATAACAATAACATCACTGGCGTATTAATTTCATCATCAATTAATTCCCAAATTTTCATCATATCAAATGAAGTGTAGATTTTTCCTAATATACTTAATTGTGGTACTTACACTGTCGCTTCCGTCACCTAGGGGGTGACTGGTGTTTCCGCCGGAGTCCTCAGATCCGTCGGAATTCTCCTCTTCTTCTTCGTTATCATCTTCTTCCACAGTCTGAGGGTCTTCTTCCTCCATCATTTTGGATGGAGACTCTTCTCTCAACCCGTAATTACGTTTCTTAAATCGAGCCATTTTCTGCGAAATTAGAGGGAAATGAAATCGAATTTAGAGAGAAATGGGAAATGAGAGGGAAATGGGAGAATCGCACGAGCTTGAGAGCTTTTTCTTTCTTTTCAAATTCTCAATCGCGTAAACACTTGAGAGAGATCGATTGAACGCGATTTTTCTTTTAGTGTTAGGGTATCCATCTCGAATGGGTTTGGGTCGGGTAAGATTGGTTGGATATGTAAATAACTTAAAAGAGAAGGATAGAGATGTAATCACATGGGTTTTTGAATTAAAAATAATAATAATAATAATAGAGTGAAAATCGATGGATATTCGAGCTTCTCTTTAAAGAGAAAGGGGCACACGAGATGAAACTCCCAGATTAAGCCCATTAAACCAAGAGGCCCGTATCAAGGTTTATTATACAAACGTAGAAAAAGGCCCATATTAAGTCCCGTATTACACTATTTCTTTGGCACAGTCTTATTTTAAGAAAATCTCGAGCTGCTTCTCATTTTAGCCGGAAGTGGATGAATATGAGGTGAGAGATTGACTGAATCGGTCGTGGAAATAATCTCTGGTCCGAACCGGTGGAAACCTGAGAGGCACATATTGACAAATCAAAAATCAAACTCAAAATTTTATAACACAAAACTAAACAACAACAAAAAAAAAAAAAAAAAAAAAAAACTAAATAGCAAAATAGTGGAGAGTTGTTATATGATGATATATACCTGGGAGGAGATGTTTCACTACAACAACTCTCCAAACACTCGACAACACAGTTTGGGTCTGGATCCAGAAACACAGCCACCTTACAAGTATAATTAAACCAACATTAGATGATAATTAATTAGTGACACAGAGATTACTACTTCAAGCAAATCTACATTACATCTTACCGAGTAACGTTCTTTTCCCACGGATAACACTCTATGCATTGTTGATCTATTAACAAAAAACACACAAAGAGAAGAGGTTTGAAATCAATATAATGACTGAAATGAAAAGAAACTGCAAAATTTTCAAAAGAGTTGATTGTACCGGAAAAGCCCATTAGTCCATCTCTCCATAAGGTCACCGATGTTGACAACAAAAGCGCTGTGTTGGGTTTAACACAAATCACTCATAAGATTTAGTGCTTACTATATACGTACAAAGTGTTTATATATATAACTTTACCTTTGAATTCCAGGGACATCTTCCCAAACGTTTGGTTCTTTATCTTTGTCCCTACAAACCTTTTAGTATGTAAAACATTGTTAGAAGAAGAAGAAGACAAAAGAAAAAATCCTTAAACTTTTTTAGAAACTATGAGATGGTGAATACTTGAAGCCCTGGAACTCCATCTGTTGCAAGAAGTGTTATCATTCCAAAATCTGAATGGGGAGATGCCCCACATGTTTCTTCTTCATATGAATTCAACTCCCCTATAAATGTCTCTCAATCAGTGACCCATTTGAAATTAAACATCTATCCCCTAAAATGCTACAAGATTTTGGTAAAAGACCTGAATAACGTAATAGACGAACAACCGCTGCTTGATCATTGAAGGCTCCCACTCGTTCAAAAAAGTTCTCCTCCAGATTCAATGCCAAAGCCACTAGGCCAAGCAGTTTCCTGCCAGCATCCCTAAGAAGCAACAAAGACAATGAAAAAAAAAAAAAACACAGCACTCCAATGTTACAAGAAGTTATTTTCAAGAACCAAAGAAAAATGAACTAGTCGTAATGCTATAGTAACCACCTAAAGCCTAACGATCCATTTTAACCTCCCGGTTTCAGATTTTGACTAGATAATACACTTAAATCTAACTTCAACTGTAAGTCTGTAAGCATAAGCTAAAGAGCTTCAACTATAACCATAAGCAGAGGATGATTTCTTGCTACTTACACGACATTTTTATAGTAGCTTTCCATGGTTGGTCTCCAAAGCGGCAAAAGCTCTAACAAGATCCATAACCCATTAGATAGATAATCAACATAATCAGATGAAAACAAAATTAGGATTATACCAAGATAAGCTTTGTACCTTGAGAAGGCCACTTGTTAGGGTAAAGATGACCCAAAACTCCTTCTGAAGATCCAAAAGTGAACATCTCCTTGGAATCACCTGCTATACTACAAGTTAGAATCACACATTTTTGTTTTCTTTTTTTTTCAACCAAGCCGATAATAGAAATTACTAAGTCCAAATCATTGGAACTTTCATAAGAAGAACCTTGGGCGGTCGTGGAGAATTTCTCGTCGTGTAAAGGTGAGTAACCTCGCAAACCACGGCGAGACATCACGATCTTATCATCAAGAGGAAGAGAGAAGAGGTTCTTGCTCTCCGTGAACACTCTTTCCATCAACTCTTCGGAAACGCCATGATTCGTGAGATAGAAGAATCCATGATCCAAACAAGCCTAAAAATCGGAGATTAATCATTTAAAATGTTACTAAAAAAAAAGGAAAAAAACACAGGATTTGACTATCTTCAGAAACCGACATTGTCTATTCATCACTGCCATAAAGAAGCATTTATTAAAAGTAATAATACAACAAGTTGGCCATATTTAAAAAGACAAGTAGATGAAGAAGAACCTGTCGAATTAAACGTGAAGTAGAGATCTTTTCTGGCGAAGAAAGATCGATGATCGGAAGTTTCAAATCCGAAGGCATTGATCCCTTTTCCACTGCTTCACAAGTGACAACTCAAAAGTCAACGGCTTTCTTCTTTCTTTCTTTGGCAGAATATTAAAGAGGAGATGGAATCCATACAACGTCGTCTAATTCTCCTTCCTCATCTTTTTTGGATAAAATATTAGATCATGTAGGCCTAACAGATGGCAGCTGCAGTCATCTTCTAGCCCAAGTTATACTAGATAGGCTTTAAGCCCATTAAAGTTAGCTTCTCGTCCAAGATCACCTTCGGCCTTCCTATTTTTCCATCATAGACATGAAATGTCTGATGCAATGTTTTTAAAACCGGACTCGACATCAAACCGGGATATGTTTTTGGGTTATGGTTCAACTTGGTCCGATCAATTGGACTGGGTTTTCTATTTTTTTAATAAAAATATATTTAAATATAGATATATAGAAAAATATGAAAATTTAATTAGCGTTCAAAATTTTAAAATTCTAAACAGTGATTAAAAAACTGGACCGGACCAGTCGATCCGACCGGTTGAACCGTGAACTGGTGGGTAACCCGGTTTGATTTTTATAAAAACCCAAAATTGCAGTTGACCCAAAAAAACAAACTAAAATCCGGCAAAAAATCAGAAACCGGCCGGGTTGGGCCAATTAGAAAACCCAGTTTTTATTTTTATATACTAATTATTGAATTTCTAGCTAAAATCTCTTAAAATAACATATTATAATTTTACTATAATAGCTTATAAAATGCAATTATTGAAGATTATATTAAGAACCAAACTCTGAAAATATATTTTTAAACATTTTTACCATTATGTTTTTTATTCACATAAGCATAATGTTTCACATTCATATAATTTTACTGTGCCTATAATTTTTTATTTTGAAATTTAAAATTTTGAAAACTTAAAGCTAATTAAATTTTCATATTTTTCTATATATCTATGTTTAAATATATTTTTATTAAAAAATTAGAAAACCCAGTCCAACCGGTCGTACCAAGTTGAACCATAACCCGAAGACATATCCGGTTTGATGTCCGGTCCAGTTTTAAAAACATTGATTTTTAATTTTTTTTTATAGATACAGTAAAATTATATGAATGTGAAACATTATGCTTATGTGAATCAAAACATCATGGTAAAAGTGTTTAAAAATTTATTTTCAGAGTTTTAGTTCTTAATATAATCTTCAATAATTGCATTTTATAAGCTATTATAGTAAAATTATAATATGTTATTTTAAAAGATTTTAGAAAATTCAATAATTATTATATGAAAATAAAAATCGGGTTTTTTAATTGACCCAACCCGGCTGGTTTCTGGTTTTTTGCCGGATTGTAGTTGGTTTTTTTGGTTCAACTGCAATTTTGGGTTTTTATAAAAATCAAGCCGAGTTACCCACCGGTTCATGGTTCAACTGGCCGGAACCTGTTCGGTTTTTTAATCAATGGTCTGATGCTTTTGATAATGTAGCTTCTGCATGACTCCATCTTAATTTTGGCATTGAATGGTAATACAAATAACATTCGATGCAGATCAAATAATGCAAATCAAATAGAATATACAGATCAAATCTTCACATATACAGATCATGAACTACATACAAATGCATATCAAACAATGTAACATGTAAAACAAATCTAACAAATTATCATATTTGATTGAATTGTGAAACAGCTTAAAAGATAATGCAAATCAATTATGTAAAAAAATTAAAATAAACAAATACAATTACATATGCAAAAATATAATTATCATAATAAATACATTAAAAATATTAA
The DNA here is from genome assembly GCA_026724425.1 of Erythrophleum ivorense. NCBI lineage: Eukaryota > Viridiplantae > Streptophyta > Magnoliopsida > Fabales > Fabaceae > Erythrophleum > Erythrophleum ivorense. Next base: position 6,426,080 of record JAIUCV010000074.1, read on the forward strand.
ATATTATCTCTATCTTAAATTCGATTACAATATTCATTTGATTTTTTTGTTTCTTCTAATAAAATTTGCAATATTTCATTTAGTGTTAGCTAGGGTTGGGACTTTTAACCGAATCCGAAAAACAGAACCGAAACCGATTCGAAAACACGGAATGGAACCGAACAAAACCCGAGATCGGGTCTTAGATTTCTATATCAGAAAATAGAAGCGAACCGAAAACCGAATAAATATTTAGAATATAATTACATACCCAAAAAAATTATTTATATAGAGCTTTGAAATACATAAAAATACCTAAAATATAATTATAAACTGAATATATAAGTTATATTTATACCGATACAAACTAAATATCTCCAAATATTTTAAAAAATTCGTTATATATGTCAAAATCAAATATTTGTTTGCAAAACTTAAAAAATTTTCATTGAAATTAAATAAGTTTTGCGTCATCCGGATACCCAAACTCGACCCGAACCTGGACAAAACTGAAGGAATCTGACCAAAAAAATAAAAATACCTAAACAGTACTTATCTCTTTCTCCTATTTCCGCTTTTTCCATATCACATGGTTCAGATCGATTAAATATTTACAAATGAAATTTAATTTATAAAATAACATGCATGAATTCATCATATTAATTTATATGAATCTCTATATTGTAAAATACATATACCAGTTATCTATACTATTATTTGCGAAGTAAAAACGCACCAGAATCGTCATCACTAATTATTACCCTCTTGCCCTTAATGAATACAAAGATTAGCGAAGATTAGCGTGTCTAATTCCGTCTTTAAGTTAATATGCGAATTTAAACGAATTTAAACGCTTTAATGCGATTTAAAAGGGAAAACTTCCTTTATTCTTTATTAAGGGATAAACACGCATATTTGGCAAAATAGAATACGAAAAAGGATAACTTCAGATTCGGTTACGATGATATATTCGTATATGTACTTATCGGATTACTGATAATTGTATAATCGGGCGGTTTAAGCGTTGAAACCCTAGCTACCGTCTCTTATATATATACTTCGAGTATTTCTCATATCGTCTACGATTTTTTGTGGTTCTTGCTTTAGTTATCGCCGATATATGTTTTAGGTTTGATCTCATATAGTTTAGGGTTTATGCAATTGCTAATTATTTTTAGCTTGCTGACTACGTTTGTTTGCTTCTCGCGCAGCTAGGGTCATGGGCACTTCGGAGTTTTGCGGTGTGTTGTAATGTAAGTGTTATACGGCTCGGTTTAAATTTTATCGACATCGTTTTGGTCTCTTTCGCTCGATCTGTATTACTGAAACAACCAAGCCTTTTTTTTCTTTTTTCTTTTATAAATATTATCAATGCGGAAGTTCTCAGAAAGAAATCAATAATATTAAATCATAAATAATTGTTCAACAAATACAACCTAAACACCAGGTTTGCTACATTATTAAAATAAAGTCTAACACCCTAAGAATCAGGAATTCCTTGTCAACCACAACAATAAAGCCAGAATCAAATTCCTAATCTCATCATCCTCTTCTCTCGGTCTCTTTCCGCGGAAGAACATTGCTGTTACCTGCATCACATTGGAATAGAGATGCGTAAGTATTATCATAAATACTTAGTGAGTGGATCATCCTGCCTACAGGCCAATTACGTCAAACACTAGACAATACAGCACAATAATCAACAACAATAACAATGCTCAACAATAAACAACAATATAAACATTTCCTGTCAGGAAACACCCACGTTTCCTGACACCCAGGTCGGTGTCGACCGACACCTCTATGGTGTCGATCGACGCCAGCCTTCTGAGTGTCGATCGACACTCATCGAGTGTCGGTCGACACCAGCTCGACGCCCAGACACCAGAAGCTACGAAAATCGCAATCAACAACCACAAACTCACAATCAAGGGTTTTCAACGCCCCAATACGATCCAAAACACGATTTCCACTCTAAACAACTCAAGAACACAACCAAAACTCGAAATCAAACAATCTCTAATGATTAACGGACCTACAGTCACACACTCACCTTAGAACGGATTGCAAGGAAGGAGAAGAGATGAAACACTGAAGAACAGCAACAAAATGAGCCTCCAAACTCCAAAATCACCCTAGAATTCACCTCTTTCTCTCTAAAAACTCTCTGCCTCGAAAAGTGAGCTTTCTCACGCGGCTACAGTGTTTTATTCGCGACCTAGGGCTTCCCTCGCCCAAACCCAACAAAACCAGCCGACTTGAATCAAACCGGTCGATTTTCCAATAACCGGTGTCGATCGACACCCTTCCTTGGTGTCGGTCGACACCCATCGACCAAACCAACTCAAACCACAATCAAACGCGCAATCGACTTAAACCGGAATCGACCCTGATAACCGGTGTGATACTAGTCGTTCAGAAGGATTTAACACACTTTCTTCGCGATGCTTGAATCTTAAACCGACTGCACAACAATCAAACAAGAACATGTACAGCCCGTCTTCAATTCACACCTCTAAGAGCATGTGCCAACTACTCCCGAACCCCTAGCATCGTCCAACACCACTTATAAAACAACTTTCTGGTTCGCGGATGTTACAATTACGCCGATTTATGTTTTGACTCAGATTTTGATATCGTTTATGGTTTGCTACTGTTCATAATCTACGTAGTTATTGATATTTTATTTGATAGCATACGAAACTAACAACGTTTATTTGTTCTCTTTGCAGTTTAATATCACGGTCGCTTGATCGTTATGTCGTGTTTGGTATGTAAGATTTGTGCAACGATGTTTACGTTTTCTTAACGGCGTTTTGATATTTATGGTGTGTCTGAAAAATATAAATCAATTAGATTTTGTGTTTAACTTGCAGGATCGTCGACGGTTTAGAGAACATCTTCTTTCACGTGGACGCTTTTCTGTAACGGTAAATCCATATATCACAATTATCTTATATAAATACAAATAGTGTTTCTCATATCGATTGGACTCTTTTGGGATATTGTTATAGGTGCAGTCGAGAGATTTTTTTTTTCCGTGATATTTAAGGTGATGCCTCTTACTTTCGATTGTCTGATTGCGTCCCTTGGTTGGTATAATCATGAGTATAATTCAATTAATGTTTGTTTTCATCTTGCAGGATCGTCAGCGGATTCGCGAAGTTCTTCGTTCGCATAAGTGATTTTGTAAAAAGTGATATGCAAACATTACCAATGTTGTTACGAGGTGATCCCTTTATTATTTATTACTAATAAAATCTTATTAGGACCAATCATCAAAAACCTAACAATTTTTTCGTGTAAACATTGCAATTCAGGTTCAAGTTGCATCTCAAGGTGATGGATGGCACTCTCGATACCAAACTCATGTTATTTGATTCCCTGGCAAAAGAGATTGTACAGCATGAGGCATCCGAGTTATTCGGCTGTGTAGTCGACGAGGTAGATTTCCACTTATATTTTTGCACAGTTCTGTAATGACGTGTAGCGCAAGTAAAATGATTTTTCTGAATTGTGAACACCAATAACACGTTTCTTATTCGTAATGTTGTTTGGATTGGTATAACTTTGACGCAGATCGAAGATCCTGACGACGTGCCAGAAGGGTTACAGGAATTGTGTGGAAAAACGTTTTAGTTTGTAATAGCCGTCGAGAAAGCTAATCTGAAAGGAGGGCATAGTACTTACAAAGTCATCAAGGTCCTTTCTACACTTAGTGTGGTTGATAAAACTGACGCTCTCACCGATTCCGCTAAGGATGTTACCCCATCTGAACTCCTTTCTGGTGAACCGGTAATACATGTCGTCTGTGATATTTATCACCTTTTCCGAGAGCACCTTTTCATCATATATTGTCTGACATTCGTTTGGATTTCGATTGTTTTTGTCTAGAGTGTTTTGATGTTAGAGGACAGCAATGAAGTCATTATTGAAGAAGGGACGTTGAATGACAGTAAGCCAGTTTCCAAAAAACGTAACGAGATCGGGGTCGATGGCAGTTTGGCGGACTTGGAAAGCTCGAACAAGAAAGCACGTCTAAAAGAGGTGAAGATTGAGAATATTGAGAAGATGAGGGGAGTGGCGTAGAATGAATGGTGGTCTAATGTTTTTAGAGTTTGTTTTATGTCGAAAAATCCAAATAACAACTAGCTTCCTGAGTTAGTTCCGAGTTTGTTTCCATTTCAGTACTTTTAATTCAGTTTACGTATAAGTTGTCATTTCACATTTGAAGTTAAGTTTAATTTACCTTTGATTTTGTCATTTATAGTTTGGTTAAAATTAAAGTTTCGTTTCAATTAAAATATAGAATTTCCGTGATTTTGGTTTTTGTCGGCCTTCGGTTACCCGCCATCGACCGGATGTGCCATTCGTGCGTATCTCCTCATCCGTTCACATTTCTCCGTCCTATTTTTTGGATTTGCCGACCAATATGGTATTGTCTGGTCGCCTGTGAAGTTTGGTGGACTTCGGTCACACGGATTGTGAGATAGGTCAAGTGTGTACTCCTTTGCACCCGTTTGGTCGAGAGAATTACGCCGGGTGGGATATCTTGAATTTTACTCGACCGTTTGGTGATTTTCTTTGACCGAAATGATTCTGCTTCCTTCCTTTATTAGTCCCAGGTGGTGCCCGCTCCTTGGTGTCGGTTTGGACAAGGGTGGGATGAATGGGTGGGACATTTTCTTGTTTGGTCTCCTCTTGGTTTCTCATCCTAACAAAATGCATGCAATAATGATGTGAAAACTAAAAATGAAAAAGGAGAAGAAAAATACCGTGTGGGTTGCCTCCCACAAAGCGCTTGTTTTAAAGTCATCTAGCTTGACTCCCTTTTTTATTTGTTTGATTAGGTGCGGATGTGATCGGCCAAAGGGTTTAGGATCCCTTTGGTGTCTTCACATTCTGGTTCAGGTGGCTCATGAGGTGGTTTGGGCTCTCCATGATCATCTTCCATGTCGTCCTTGAAGACCAAAGCTCTCGGAAAAAGTTTTAAGGTTTTTCCGAGTTTCTCCTTTGCGGTTTGCTCATCTTTGGGGTCCGGATCCTTTGGGAGAAGGATTCTTATGCTGGCAAAGGACTTAGGCACACCGTCAGGTTCTTCTTCAGCTCCATGATTGTCAAAAGACGATGACAAGACCGAGTGAATATCTTTGAAGACATTCTCATGCTTCGGCTTCAACGGTTTCATCGCTTCTTTCGGTTTAGGGTAGGGCTCGCCCTTCTTGGTGCTTCTTAGCCGCTCGGCTCCTTCTCTTGGCATGAGTGTGCTCCTTTCTGGTGGTAGTTTGACTGCACTTGGAGCTTGTTTAAAGTTGACGCTTGGGAAAAAAGATGTCTTGCCGGACATGACCAAGTGTTAGTTGGTTTCTCATGTAATTGATGACCGCCCCGGCTGTGGCTAAGAATGAGGTACCAAGAATCAGCTGATTCCTCTTTGATCCTTCCCATACCATGATTTGGAAATCGGTTGGGACATGTCTCTCTCCAATCTCTAGCATAACATCTTCAAGCACTCCATAAGGCTCCATGCTTGATAGATCCGCAAACTCCACTCTCACCTTAGGCTCCTTGAAATATTTGAATCCCAAATCTTTGGCTAGTGCAAGAGACATGAGGTTCACGTTTGCTCCACTATCACACAAGCAATCGGTGAGTTGGTATCCATTGATACAAGCGGGGATCACAAACTTCCCGGGATCTCCTTGTTTAAGCAGCGGCTTGTTGTCAAGCCTTCTCTTGTAAGCTCGCCTTGACTCCCATGTGTACCTCTCTGGTTTGTACCTCTCCTTAGGCTCATCTTCTCTTTCTTCTTCTTGAGATGGTATGGAGACAATGGCCGGTGGATCCTCTTTGGATGAAACAACACTACAAAACTTTTGGGGATTTACCTCTTGTTGCTTTTTAACCCCTCGGCTGTTTGAGAGACTTGAACATCTAACTTCTGGACGTGGGTTGACAACGTCCCAAACCTATTGTTTAGATCACCAAACATGTGATCCATCTTCTCATGTAAGCTCTTGGTAGCTTGTCTTTGTTCCTCCATATATTTCTTAACCGCCACATCTACTTTTTCTTCTTGTTGAGCCGGGGCAACTCCTTGGGGGAAAGTGAGTGGCTGCTTCACTTGGTAGACTCCCTTAGGATAGAATTGTTGCTTAGGCTGGTATTGACCTCCTTGGTAAGCGTTTTGGCCTCCTTGATAAGTGTTTTGGCCCGGATAGACTTGATCATTTGGATTCTCCACATTGGTGCTTCGGTAAGAGAGGTTGGGATGGGGGCGGAATGGCTGATTGTATCCTCTATTACCGTAGTTACCTCCTATGTAGTTGTCTTCCTCTTGATTTTCTTCAGCTCCATCTCTCATAAACTCCATGAGAGGCTCTTCATTAGTGGCCAATACATCCTCAACCGCATGCACTCCTCGGTTGCTGTTTAGTAGTTGTCAGACCATGTTCTTCAACTCCATGATTTGAGCCGATTCCGATGATGAGCTCGTGGTTCTCACTCCTCTATTGTACTCAGGGCAGGCATTGGAATCACTTGCAGCAAGGTTTTCTATCAAAAGCTTAGCTTCCGGCACCGATTTGGTCATGAAGTTGCCATTGCTCGCGGTGTCAAGTGAAAGCTTGTACTTGTGATCAATCCCATTGTAGAAGATGTTCCAAAGGTTACCTTCTGAGAAGCCATGATTAGGGCAATCTCTTGCATACTCCTTGAAGCGCTCCAAAGCTTCATAGAAAGACTCCATTGGTGCTTGCTTAAACCCGGATATCTTACTCCTTATAGAGTTTGATCTTTGCTTAGTGTAGAATTGGTTTAAGAAAGCTCCCTTGTATTCATTCCATGTTGTAATGGATTGAGGTGGCAGAGACTTTACCCATCTAAGTGCTTTGTCACTTAGAGAGAAGGTAAATAGCTTGCACTTGAAGTAGTCCGGTGACACTCCATTGATCCGAGTAGTGCTACATATCTCCTCAAAGGTGTCGACATGGTCAAGTGGATGTTCAGTGGACAAACCATGGAATTGGTTTTGTTTCACCAAGGCAATGATTTGTGGCTTGATCTCAAAGTCGTTCCTTGGAGGCTGTGGTGGTCGGATTGGATTCCTATCCAAGAAGAATGCATCGGATGAATCAAAATCTCCCATAGTCGGATGCCTTGGATGCTGAGCGAATTCTGCTCTCCGTGGAGGCTGATGTGGTTGAGCTTGAGGCATCCCTTGGTGACCACCAATGGGGTTTTGATGATGCTGGTTTGGTGGTTGACCGGCGTCTTGTTGACCCGGTTGTTGTTGTTGCGGCTGTTGCGGTTGATCGGCTGCACCCAGAGGTTGTTGTTGAACGTTTGGTTGAGGAATGGCTCCGCCTTGTGCCGCCTGATCAGCTCCAGCTCCTTGTTGGACGTGGGGGACTTGTGGTTGTTGCTCTTGGTCAGCGGCTTGTTGTTGTTCTCCTTGTGCCGCGGCTTCCCCGCCTTGATTCATTCTTTCTCTTCTTTGCCGCCTAAGTGTTCTTTCAAGTTGGTCAATGTCAAGATCTTCTTCTATGGTATTATCCGGATTGGACCTTCTTGTCATGCACCTAAGAGACACAAAGAAACAGGATTAAGTAAAAATTTTATGGTTTTATAAAGTTTTATGAAAAACAGAAAATGAAATGCAAAAATAAAAAGAACTAGACTAAAAATCAATCAAGAAACTTAAGCCTCCCTGCTTAAACGATTCATACACCTGCACCACACGGTTAGTATACAAAATACTACTAACACACAACAATCACGCCTAGGTCCCTAAGTTTGTCATGCAGGCTAATAAGAAGAAACATCTTTGGATCGCATGTTCTTGACTGAGTTCGGTCCTACACGCAAACAAACTAGCTAATCCTAAGCTACTGGGACTCACCAAGCTTCCTTGTGACCACTCCAATCGCCACGAAGAACCGCTCCTAAAGCTTAGAAAGAAATCTCGCCTAGCTTTCTTCCTACACTCACTCTCTCTCACTATTTAACTAAGGAAAAGGTTCAAGGAATGTAAAATGGAAGCAAATGAGGCTGAGGTGCTCTATTATACGCGTTTGGGCGTGAGAATAAAAGAGGTAATTGCCGCATGAACAACACTTGTCAACATTCTTCTTCTCATGAAACATCCCATTGCCTTGGATGTCTTGTAGTGAATGGATGATTATCTCGTGTCTTGACATGTGTGGAGCCTAGTATTAGTAGCTGATCATAGGCCACTTGCTCCTAGATTGATCCGCTTATCCTTTAGGTGACATTGTCGACACATGTAACCGCTCCAACGGTTTCTCTACAAATTCCGAGGAAGTGCAAGTTCCTATGGAATATATTATCCCAAAAATCTGCTCCTATAACTTAGGTCTGAGCCCTATGATGTCCAGAAGAGAGCCACGTTCAATGCACATACACCCCCCCATGATTTGCATGTGAAAATCTCTCTTTCTTCTCCCATGCATCCAATCGCGAGTCTTCAAGTGTCATTACCATTTGAACACTTGTAGTTACTTCTCCCAAGTGTCAAAATGTCTTAGAGATGACAAAAATTCTCCCATTGCATTAGGAAATGGTTTCCTTAAAGCTAAACATTCTCACATGTCTTGTTTGCATGTGTAGCCTTTAAAAGGAACACTCCGCCATATGTTGCGTCCCAATTGGTCGATTCTCTGCCTGATGTCCTTGGATGTACTGAACCCGGCGTAGAAAAGCTCACACTCTCCTTACTAATCACTCATAGTCGCCTTGGTCCAATCCTCCATCCGTTCGTTGATATTGGCTTGCCCACCCTTCGGTTTTGACCATCAAGCGGGGAAACCAATATCTCGAGTTCTACTCGTCCCAATCAACTTCGGTCTCGACTAGATTGTTGGCTGATAACAGGTTTTTGCTACCGATTAAGATAAACCCTAGCTATGCATGTCGTTGTAGGATTTAAGATGTCAATCCGAATTGGGAATAGATGAAAACAGTTTAAAATTATGCAGCAGCGAATGCAAGTCAAGACAAATGGGTTTTTAAGAAGATACAAAACTAATCTATCAATCTAATGCAATGGAAAGTAAAAAGCGGAAAGTAAAAGCGATGAACTAAAGCTAGCTCGATCGAGTTGAGCTAAGGTAGCTCGATCGAGTTAAGCTAAAGTAAAAACAAAGAAGAAACTAAGGTAGTTCGATCGAGGGGCCCGAAGTTTGCACAAAACAAGAAGAGATTGACTCGATCGAGTCAAAGTAAAACAGGACTAAAACAGAGTAAAAACGTAAGTAAGACTGGTATGGAAAACATAGGCTCAGGGACGGGGTTGACAATCATAGAGAACCTAATACTAATCAATGATGCTTTCTAAAACCAACATGAATACATGCTTATCCCTTGGCCATGGAATCTCGAGGTCGGTTATCCCACTCACGTGGCGTTACAAAACCGCCAATCCGGTTCAATCCCGCTAGCCAACCTTCGTTAGAGCGTGTGTCATGAACCATATAGCATTAACGAATAGCTCCATGCTATGCCCTAGAAGCTCCTTGTGCAACCACTTCCGTGGGACAAGGAATACTAATCCTCTGCTGGGCTTAATCCGTTGCTCAACCAAGCGGGTCAGGCCGGGAGCATCTAGGATCGAATCCACCAGGGTCAGTGGCTGGATCGCATAGAGCATTACCCAGCAGAGAGGGACAATGGATTAAAACCTTAAGCAACAGTGATTAAGCATAAAGATTCTCTAATCTAATCCATCCCTAAGCCTAAGTGGTGATTTACTCACTTATCATATCAGAATTCGAAATCATAACAGAATAAGCTAAAACATACATAATATGAAAGATTAGAAGAAGATTAACAACTTTTATTAAGTAACCAAATGCAAAATGTGAATAACAACGTCTAGATCTACAAATTAAAAGACAGAAAGCTTAAAGAAATAAAACTGAGTTTTTCTAGATAAAAAGCGAAAAAGGAGAAGAGGATCTCGTGGATTAGGTCAGCAGCCCTTTTATAGGCAAGCCACTAGGGCTTCAGTCAAGACAGTAACCGCCTTAGTCCACTCGATCGAGTCGCTTGGTCGAGGCGCCTCTTTGTCCTAGCTCGGTCGAGGCACCTTTTTGGCCTAGCTAGGTCGAGGCACTTGGTCGAGGCGCTCCTTTGCCTTAGCTCGGTCGAGCTGCTTGGTCGAGGCGTACATCTTGCCTAGCTCGGTCGAGCTGGTTGGTGAAGGCAGACTCCCTTTTCTTCCAATGCATTGACTTCGGTCCAAAGTGCTCCAAAACACATGCAATGCACTTCCTAAAACAACTAAGTATGCAAACTAATAAGAAAGTGCAAAGAAATGCTATTAAAGATGGATGAAAGTATGCAAAAGTGGTCTAAAATGATGCTAAAAGAGTATGAAATATGAATGCATCAACACCCCCAAAATTATCCTTTGCTTGCCCTCAAGCAAACAAATATAACAAGAAGGAGATGAAGGTTGAAAACAGTTGATATAGCCAAAACATGCCAGCAAAAACGGTTTGATCAATGTCCAGGTTCAAGATTCTAGAGTGCATCATGGTGAGAGTTACTTCTAAAAATCCTAGCCATGCTTAACAAGATAAATCAAACTTCACAGTCAATCAAACCATTCAATCATATCAGCACATCCCTTTAACATTTATTAAACAGAACAATGAACCAATCTTATGCAAATCTAAACAACTCATTTGGCCAAGGGTGATTGTTAGGAGACAAAGATGGTCCCTTTCAAATGAAAATATCGGTTTATAAACAGGGATCTCTCAAAGAAACAACTTAATCTTATGCAAATCTAAACAACTCTTTTGGCCAAGGGTGATGGTTAGGAGACAAAGATGGTCCCTTTCAAATGAAAATATCGGTTTATAAACAGGGATCTCTCAAAGAAAATGAACAAGCATCAGCAAAAGGCTAAGAGTTAGAACCAAGGATGATACAAGAGCAGAAATTCCTTTTACCCAGACCACACTCGATCGAGTCTAAACCCAGAACCCAGAAACAAAGAACCAACTCCTATCTACCCTTTAGGCAATGCCTTTAGACACAGAGGAGCACTTGATCACTTTTTCTTTCTTTTTCTTTGTACTTAGCCAAGGGAGAGGTTTTTCTTATCATACTCTAGCGGTTTGGGACTCTTATACTTAGGGAACTTTTCTTTTCTTTTCAAACACTTGAGGCTTATGCCTTCTTTTCTTAAACACTAAGAACCCTTTTCTTTTTCTTTAGACACTTCCCAAACCTTTACTAGACTTTCTTGAGACACAAACCAACTCCCTGGTCTTAACCACAACTCTTTTTCTTTTCTTTTCCCAGAACATAAAACACACTCGCCCAAGCCCAGATGAACACCCCCAAACTTAGCCTAAGCTGATCTTAAGGACGGACCAGAATCTACATAGAAACCCTGCTCTTGTCGGTTTAAACTCAACACCATTTGCCAAGCATATTCGAAATAAGAACTCACAAACACACAAGAACAGCAAAGGGTTTGAAAGAAAGGCTAAGGTAAGGGTGGGGTCTGCTACTTGGACAAACAAGAGTGGATAAAATGGGAAAAGAATGTCCAAGTATGTATGAATATCCATGAGTTGCTTATCAATGCATGAAATGGTAATTAAGAGTCAAGATTATTGTTCAAATATATAGGGAGATGCATCAATTCACAGCAATGGTTTAAATGAGATGTGCATGTCATGATATGATCAGGTTAAACATGGTTCTACCTTAACTCTTCATTCTCACCCTAATGCACAAAAGATTCAAGAACCAGGGCACATATCAAAGCACATGAGATGGCATATTTACAAGGTCATATCAACAATGCAATGTGAATGCATACCTATATGATGCATATTGGACTCAATCTTAAAAATGTGAATGCAACTACATGAATATTTTTGAGATTTTTCGAAAATGTTTCAATTTTTAGTGGTTTTCTATGCCTTAGATGCATGCAGACTCAAGAGATGAAAAATTGAAACTAAGAACATAGAACACAATGTCAAATGAATGACAGAAGTCTCAGACCCTCCCCCAAACTTAAATTACACAGTCCCTTGTGTAACAGAAGTCTAAGAGAAAGAATGAGAAACAAAAGTCTAACAGAAGTCTAAGAGAAGTCTAAGAGAAACAAAAGCAAAATAAAACATAATGCAGGCGGTATGTACAGGAGAGTCGAAGGCAAAGGGGTCTCTTACCAGACAAGGTTGACTCGATCGAGTGAGATTGTGCTCGGTCGAGCTGAATTTCCCATGTTGTCTAACTCAATCGAGTCTACATCCCTTGAATTGAACTGGACTCCTTTTAGCTCAAACCCTTATCCTGCGAAACTTAAACACACAGAACACTACAAGGCATATTAGATAAGCAAAAATATAAAAGAAATATAGATGAGGATATCCATGGGACTTCCTCCCAAGTGAGCTTGTTTAAGGTTGCTAAGCTTGGCCGTTCTTCCTCCGGCTAGTGGGGGTTGGAATCCGGCCCGCCTTTCAGAGTGATGGTCAGGGCCTTAGAGAGAAGCTCTTTTAGCTTCATCGGATCGTTCTGGAACTCGGGGCTGACGATAGCTCTGGCACTCGAGAAGGGTTTAGACCTTCCCTTGAACTTGACCTTATACTCAAGTTTTCCTCCCTTGAGTTCCAATGGTAACAGAGTCACCGTAGGCGGAGATGGGGATAAAGGAAAGGGTTGAGGCTTATTGGTTTTCTTCTTGTTCTTGCGATCAGCTTGTGAAACCATTCTCATCCTCTCCTTTTGAGCACTTCCCAGTTGCTCACTGAACGATGCCTGAATGCTCACTCCATCAAAGAATTCTGTCTCACACGCAACAGGTTGTGTAGATTCACTATGCAGTGCTTTCCCATATTCAATAACACCAGAACTAATCACATTGGAATCCATCTCCGCAGTTGTGATAGTTCCACAATATGCTGGAAAAGAAGTCTTGAGTGGATATGAAACCATGTTGTTTACATTGTGAAGGATCACCATCTTGTTTGGAAAATCGATGGAGGCTCCTGCTGTAGTGAGGAATGGGGTTCCAAGTATCAAAGGGACCTCCTTTTTATCAACCATATCCAAACCAATAAGGTCTGTTGGTATGGTGCAACTCCCAATCTTCAGAGGGTAATTGATATACTCAACATTTGTATGCATTTAGCACCTTGTTCTGCATGGTTTTGTGAATAGTTGAGTCTCATTTATTGCCACTTAGTGTATGTTTCATCCACTTAGGAGCATTTAGTTCTTAGGAAATCATTTTGCATTTCCATGGCATTTGGAGTGCATTTATCAGGTATTTGGAGCTCTAAGTGAAGGAGACGAACAGAGGTGATGATCAGAGACAAGCTGGAAGCTGACGAGAGCTAAAAGGTGTTTCAAGGGGATTGCAAAACAGAGGACTTGAGCAAGGAAAACAGAGCACTTGAGCAGCCTGACCAAGACCCGTGGACGAGCGAAGTCAAAGCGAATGCGTTGACCAAGGCTCCATCCCCTCTTTAGTATAAATACCCTTTAGACCTAATTTTATTGGATATCTTGTAATTTCGTTTTTAGAGCTAAAACATTTTCCCCTTTTGTTCTTGAACACAATTTGCAAAATCCTTTAAGAGTGTTTATGAATTTGATAATTCTTTTTCATTAATCTCTCTTATTGCATCTCTCTAATCATGTTTAGCAACACTTCTCTCTTTGGGTTTGTTGATTTGAGCATGATTAGTGAGTAGTTTTCTTGGGGTTTAGGATGGGTTAGATTTAGAGAGTTTCAATGATTGCTCTTGATGCTTAGAACTAGAATTGCTCATTTCCTTTCTTGTTTAGTGTTCTTAATGCTATTTCCTCTTTAACCATTTGGATTTAGATCAAAGGGCATTTCACACCCACAAGGTGTTTGATGAAATGCCCCAACCAACTAAATCAAGAGATTTACATTCTTAGCTCATGGGAATGATTGTTTAAGATGTTTATTGGCTTGATAGAACTTGTTTATAATGCTTGTTGATTTCAAATTTCACTAATGATGATTAGTTCTTGAAATTGGTAATTAGCAAAGTGATTAATGTCATGAGAGTGAATTAATCTTGTTTAAGAGTTGTTTGCCTAAGGAGTAGCATTCACTTGATTGTTTGAGCTTCATAGATTAGTCATAGAGTCTCTCTAGTTCAATTACCCCATCCCAAGACCCATTTGCTTATCTTGTTTTACTTCTTCAATTTTCGTTTTTATTTTTCTCTCTTGAGTTTGACTCATTGTTTTAAGTTTTTGCTTTAAGTTTATGCTTAATTTCTCATCTAGGTTGCTAGATAAAAACCCCTATTTGATTTGCCTAGCTTAGATAGTTTCTTGCATTCCTATTGTCTTAATCTTAACCCCATTGGATTGATACCTCAAATGCTACAATGACATGAGTAGTGGATTTGAGTAATTGGTAGCAAAAATCCTACTATCAATTTGGCGCCGTTGCCATTGGGGTTTAGCATTAAGCATTAGGATTTAATCCATTTAAGACTAAGCTTTTATTTTTCCTTGTTTGTTCATTTCTCATGGAGATGATGAGCGTTTTCTTTTTTGTGAGACTGTTTGCTGTCGTTTAGAAGACCAAGAGATGAGGTTATCACCAAGGTATAGACAATAACCAGACGTTGAGCGACGGGATTGGGACATCCTGCCCAGTCAGCATCGGTGTATGCCGTCAATGTTGTTGTCTTTGACGGTGTGATATGTAAGCCTTGAGTAATCGTACCCTTGATGTATCGGAGGATGCGTTTCAACGCATTGAAATGAGGTTCTCGAGGTGCATGCATGTAGAGGCAAATCTGCTGGACCGCATAAGCAATGTCTAGCCTGGTGAAGGTGAGATACTGAAGAGCTCCGGCCAAGCTTCGATAGAGAGTGGCGTCTTCAACCGGTTGGCCGGCATCAGCGCGGAGTTTGGCAGATGTATCAACGGGTGTGTTACAGGGTTTGCAATTGGACATGTTGGCTCGATGGAGAATGTCAGCGGCGTAGTTCCTTTGATCCAAAAAGAGACCGTTTTTGTCCCTGCGAACAGCAATTCCAAGGAAGTAGTGTAGATAACCAAGATCAGACATAGGGAAGTCATTTTTGAGAAAGGAAATAATGGACCTGAGAAGTGTAGGGGAGGAGGCGGTGAGGATGATATCGTCAACGTATAGCAGGAGATACGCAAAATCCGAACCTCGGCGAAGGATGAACAACGATGTGTCGCACTTGCTATTGGTGAAGCCCATCCTTGTGGCAACTTGTGCAAACCGTTGATACCACGCTCGTGGTGATTGTTTCAAACCGTACATGGATTTCTTCAAGAGACACACATGATCGGGTTTAGAAGGATCCACAAAGCAAGATGGTTGATGCATGTACACGGTTTCTTCGAGGTTCCCATGGAGAAACGCGTTCTTGATGTCGAGCTGATGAAGTGGCCAATCTCGGGAGACAGCAACAGCAAGAATAGTGCGGATTGTTGTGGGTTTGATGACCGGACTGAATGTTTCCTCGCAATCAATACCAACTTGTTGAGATTTCCCGTTTGCAACGAGGCGAGCCTTGTATCTTGCTAACGTTCCATCTGCACGAAACTTGTGAGTATATAACCACATAGAACGAACAATGTTAGTGTTCAAAGGTCGAGGAACGAGCACCCATGACCGGGCGGCGATTTGGGAATCATATTCTTCGTGCATTGCACGATTCCAGTGAGGATCTTTAAAAGCAGCAAGATGAGACGATGGAAGTGGAGAGATGATATCGGTGTGGAGGGAGAAGATCTGTTTTTGTTTCGTAATCCCGCTACGGCTTCGAGTTTGTATTCTAGGTGGTGGAGGTGCCTCCGGAGCTTGACTTGTAATGGGGTTAGAAGACGTAGAGACCTGTTCCTGCTCACGGGATATAGATCCGGAACCTGCATCTGTCGGAGCTGCTTGTGGAGGTGTTGGTTCAGGTGGATTAGGCTCCGGTGGTGGTACTAGAGGCGGAGGCGGCTGAGGCATCGGCTGTACCTCCGGTGTAGGATGAACCTCTGGCTGAGGCATCGTCGGTGCCTCCGGTGATGGAGGATGAGCTGGTGCAGCTGCTGGAATGGAGGTGACGATAGGTGGGTATGTAGATGGTGCCGGCAAGAGACGTGGTGGGGAATCTTGAGTGGTACCTACAAAGGGAAACACTTTCTCATAGAAAACAACATGACGTGAGAGGATAATTCGCCTAGAGCTTAGATCAAGACACCTATAGCCACGATGATTAGGAGGATATCCTAAAAATATGCATTTTGTAGCAGAGCATACCTACTAGAACACCTTCCGCCGCTGTTTTTTATTTTTTTTCCGTCTCTTCTCTTCGCTTGATCTTTTGTCTCTTTTATTCCTCTTTTCTTCTCTTCTCTGTTCTTTGACAATGGCTGCTATAGCGCCTGTCACGGATCGATCCCTTAGCCTTACACAGATCAAGGCTCATATTCCAATTACCTTGGATATGAATCAAATGAACTACGATATATGGCGTGAACTCTTCGAAACTCATTGCCACAGCTTCTCCATCCTTGGCCATATTGATGGCTCCTCATCACCGACAGAAGAAACCGCCACGACCTGGTCTAAGACAGATGGAACGGTCAAGATGTGGATCTATGGAACCATTTCCGAATCTCTTCTGAAATCGGTTCTCAAGACGAAGTGCACGGCTGCGGAACTCTGGACAACGATCGAGAATTTATTCTGCGACAATAAAGAAGCCCGTGCAATACAGCTCGAAAACGAGCTCCGGCAGCTTCAGATCGGAGATATCTCCGTACATGATTACTGTCAGAAGCTGAAGACCCTCTCCGATCTCCTTGCCAATGTCAACTCTCCGATCAACGACAGGGTCTTGGTCATGCACCTTCTTAACGGACTCAACTCAAAATTCGATAACATTCTAAATGTTATTAAGCATCGCTCTCCGGCATGTACTTTCAGCGAAGCTCGTTCCATGCTCAAAGATGAAGAAGCCCGCTTAAACACAAAGCGTCAGATAGCATCTCCATCTCATGACAATGCATCTTCACCTCAAATCCTCATGGCCTCATCTGTGCCAGCAACGAATCAGGCGCCGCGATCCAATAACAACTCCGCACCACAATACTCTCCGAATTACGGAAATCGCACTACTCGTGGGACTCGTGGTGGTCGGAATAACAGAGGTCGAGGCGGCGCTTATTGGCAAGGAGGAAACTGGAATAGTGGGCCGTCGTCTCCGAATTGGAACAATGGGCCGCCTTCCCCATGGGCCTGGCCCAACAACCCATCCTGCGACTTATCCACAACCATCAACGACGTCTTCTCCACAGCCATCTTCGGGGTTACTCGGCAACAATCCGAGATCGGCATACGTCTCCACCCACAATCCGGTTGCCGCACCGGCGTCTCCGCAAATGCCGACGCCCAATTCAGAGTTGATTCCAACTACCTTAGCTCACGCATTTAACACCAACACCTTAACTGAGCCAAGTGATATGGGATGGTACATGGACACAGGTGCCACAGCCCATCTCACGGCACAACCGGGTAAAATCTCAACACTCACTTCTCAGGCTGACTTACCATTAATTACAGTTAGCAATGGAGCTCTTATTCCTGCCACTGCAATTGGTCATGCCTCAATTCCTTCTTCTTTCTGCACCTTACTTCTTAAGAATGTTTTATTTTGTCCAAAGATTTTAAAAAATCTGATATCGGTTCGTCAATTTACCACTGATAATCGTTGTTCTGTTGAGTTTGACCCATTTGGTTTTGTTGTTAAGGATCTCACAACTCGAGCACCTCTCATCCGGTGTAATAGTCAGGGCTCTCTATACGCTATCTCTCCTCCATCTCCGATGGCGTATCCACAGGCATTTCTCACCACAACTTCCTCCACCATTTGGCATCAACGGCTTGGTCATCCATGTGATAATGTTTTACGTTTTTTTGTCTGCTTCTGGTTTCTTGAAATGCTCTAAGACCGATGTGTCTTCCCATTGTCATGCGTGCCAAATTGGGAAACACATACGTCAACCATTTACTTCTTCTCAAACATTAGTTTCTTCTCCTTTTGACATTATTCACTCTGATATTTGGACATCACCTGTATCAAGTGTTAGTGGAATAAAATTTTATGTTATTTTTCTTGATCAATTCTCACATTTTGTTTGGATTTTCCCTTTACGCAAGAAAAGTGAAGTTTTTTCAAAATTTTTGGAATTTTTCAATTTCATAAAAACTCAATTTCAAAAACCAATCAAGGCTTTTCAATGTGATAATGGTGGTGAATTTAACAATCGCCACATGTTGGATTTCTTTTCCACGCATGGGATACAACCTCGGTTTTCTTGTCCTTATACATCCCAACAGAATGGGAGAGCAGAACGCACTCTACGCACCATCAACAATCTGGTGCGTGCTCTATTGTTTCAAGCAAACTTACCCAATACATATTGGGTTGAGGCTTTAAACATGGCTGCTCATCTTTTCAACATCCTTCCCTCTTCTGCCATTGAAAATCAAATTCCTTATACTCGGCTTTTTAACAAACCTGTTTCTTATTCGCATCTCCGTGTGTTTGGTTGTTTTTGCTACCCAAATCTTTTACCTACTTCGGCAAATAAGCTATCTCCTAGATCTACAAAATGCATTCCTTATTATGTTATTCTAATAGTTACTAACTTGTGTTCACTTATTCTCTTGTGCTTTCCAAGGTATCAAACTAAGAAGCAGAGAAATGGGAAGACAAGATCATGTGAGGTGTTGGAGATGAACAACCGCAAAAGCATTCCTCAAGCTCCCGAACCTCAAGAATTCCTCAAGAGCATTCCTCACGCTCCTAACCGAGCTGAAGTGATCACGCCCAGAATTGGAGATTGTGATACTCCTCATTATGATGGGCTTAGCTATGGAATCCATCCTCCTCCTATAGAAGCCCACACCTATGAGATCAAGGCAGGTTTGATAAGGTTAATTCAAAACTCTAAGTTCTTGGGAAATGGAATGGAGAGTCCTTATGATCACTTGGACTACTTTGAGAGGTTGTGCAACACATTTCAGATTGGTGGTGTGCCTCAAGATAGTATCAAGCTCATCTTGTTTCCATTTTCACTTGGAGAAAAGGCAAAGAAATGGGAGAGAGCTATACCACCTCATTTGGTCAATTCTTGGGATGATTGCAAGAGGGTCTTCCTTTCAAAGTTCTATCCCCCACAAAGAACACACCAAATGAGAAGTAACATCTTGAGCTTCAAACAAGGCAGCCATGAAACCTTTCATGAGGCATGGGATAGGCTAAGAGGATACACTAGGGATTGTCCCCATCATGGGTTCTCAAGAGAAGCTATACTTAGCCATTTCTATTGGGGTGTTACTAAGGAGCACAAATGGACATTGGATGTGGCTAGCAAAGGGAGTTTTCTAAACCTCACCATAGATCAAGGCGAGCTACTTGTTGAGAACTTGGCCAAGAGTGATGAAAGCTACAAGGAAAGACATGATACAACCCCTAAAGAGGGTTCATATGAAGACTTCAAGTGGACTGCTCTGCAAGATAAGTTGGATAGCCTTGAAAAGCTCCTAAATGTGAAACAAAGAAGAGTTTGTGTGGATCATGAGGAGCACCAAGAAGAAGCCAATTTCGTGGTCAATAGTGGGGATTCCAACCAAGGGAGTATGCTTCTGAATCATGGGCCTAACCATGAAGTTCAAAGAATCCAACAAAGCTACCAAGAGAACCATGAACCTTCTCCAATCTTTAACTATGTTGATGTTGAGGTTAATGAGGAAAGGACACCAATTGGTTTTAATGGACAACTTGATGAACCTAAGCATGAAGAAGAGGCTAAGGACGTGGGCACAACTCAAGACTATGGTCTGGATTCCATCCAATGGGTTCATGAAGAAGAAAGTGTTCTTGAGGAGATTCAAGGGAATGCATTTGCTCTCAATGGAAAATGCCAAAGCTCTTTCTTATTTCCCTCATTGGAGATTAAGTATTTAGATGCTCATGATGAGGGTATGATGGTGATGGAAACTGATCCTACCAAGCTTAATGGGTGTGAAAAGGGCGTCTTAGATGCAGTGTGTCTACACGACTTGTTTGGTGAGCAAATGGAAAGTGCTCAAGAGAAAGAGATGGGCAGAGCCACAAGGGCTATTCTTGGAACCACAAGGATGGTGAAAGAACCCCAGTCTATATCTCTTGATCAATCTCCCAACACACTAAACTTGATCCCTTTAAGGTACAAGGATGGAAAGATTGAGTACAAGGTCAAATGCAAGAGAAAGTCTACACCATTCGCAAGTGCCAAGGCCATCATCAGTCCTAGCCTTCAAAGAGATCCAAACCAGCTTCAAGAGATTCTTTCTCAGGTCATAACCATCACTCTTGAAGGCGCTCCACCTCTTACTCCTCATTAGCAAGAGCTAAGAAAAGTCAAGCTATGGGACTCAAAACAAGCTCACTTGGGAGGAAGTCCCCTGCTTATCTCTGTAAATATTCTTTTTATCTTTAATCTTGCAGGTCAATGGTACTTGACGAAGTGTTTTGTGTTCTTATTTTATTTTGGCATACTTGAGTCTCATGCATTTGCATCATGTAGAAAATTAGGGTAAATTTTTCAAAATTTGCATTTAGTTTAAGTTCATTTCATTTAGCATTTTACCAATCTTTGGTTAAGTTGAACAGTTGAATTACAGGATTAGCTCATTGACCTAGTTTTAAGTTCTCTGGCGCATGTGTTTGAGGTTGAAGTTATGGTAGAACCGCATCACTTGAGCGCATCTTGGTCATCTTGGTAAAACCGAATGCATTGCCTTGATTTGAATCCACTCCTTGCTCAAGAGAACCTTAATCTTATTTTAAATTATCATGCTCATGCCTGTCTAGTTTGCTCCTGGATTACACATACTTGAATCATCTTTGCATATTGTTTTTCCATCTCTGTTGATTCAAGTAGAACTCCCCTCCCATATCCAACCCTTTCCTTCAAGCCGAATGTTATTCTTGTGTGTTGTGAGGCCTCTTGGTGAAAGCTTGGCATAAAGTGTTAGGTCTTCAACCGACAAGGATAGGTGATCATGTAGATTCTGGTCCATGCCTTTTTGGCCAGACTAGGCTAATATCGGGTTTGGGAATTCATCTTGGGTCGGGGTCTTGAGGAAGAAAAAAAAAAAAGTCTTGAGTAGAAAAGGGCAGCGAGAGTAATAAGGTTGATAGAGCTTGGTCTATGTGTGTATAAGTTTAGCCCCCATCATAAAAAAAAAGAAGAAAAAGAAATGAAAGAAGAGAAAAGAATAAAAGAAAGATGGGTTAGGGCAGAAATGAAAAAGTCTAGACCAAATCCCGTAAGTTTAGTTGTTAGAAGCCTTTGGAAAATTATTCTTAGCTGCCCAAGCAAGAGCACTTGAAAAGGAAAATGAGAAAAGGGAAAAGGGTAGAAATAAGAGCTTTGAGTTGTTCTTCATTCGGGGTTCGAGTTTCGGTTGAGGTACTTGGGGTAGATGATCATTTATCCTAGTATTTATAAGTTGGTTCTCGCCTTTAGCATTATGCCGAAGCTCGTTCACTTCATTTAGAGAGAACCCTGCCCTGTTTTGTTTGACTTGAGCGTATATTGTTCACATTTGCTCTTTCCTTTCTTAGCCAAACGAGTATGCCTGACTTGCATGAGTTTTGATTCACGGTTTTTATGCTTTTAATGAATGTTAAAAGGAGTGGAGGATTTGAACGCATGTTTAGGTCAAGCTAGATGTCATTGATTGCAATTGAGTGGTGCAGGTAAAGATTTGGAAATGGAGAACATCATCTGCGCTTTAGACCTTGGAGCTAGGTTGCTGATCTGATCCCTCTTGTCGGCTTTCATTTAATCGGTTTTCTCAAGTCGGCACTCTCGCGTTTGGTTTGTGTTTGCTTGAGGGCAAGCAAAGACTAAGTGTGGGGGTGTTGATATACTCAACATTTGTATGCATTTACTGGACCAATGGACTCAATGTAGTGCTGGAGCCACTTAGTAGTCAAGTAACAATCAGCGATCAAGTCTTCTTTCTTGTGTTTGTCCGGGTAATCAAACACAACGCGCAACGCGTGGCGGCATGGAATCCCTGTCAGATCCCATCTCCTACATTTGCATGTCTTGTTTTTCATATCGACAGCATGTCCTTGACCATCCTCAACTACTTCATACATTCCAGGCCGTCCAGGGACTGTCCTCAGCGTTTTTAATAGTTTCTCTTCTTCTGCGATCATAAGAGCGACCTTCTTACTGTGGGTTGGCTTATGCTTCTGAATTTTCTTCCTCCTAGCCGCTATCCTCACCATTGCTTGTCTCCTCATCGTCTCCAAACATTGAATCAATGGCATTGCTTTTGCCTTCCCCAATGTACTATTGTAAGACTAGGAGAAGTTATTGAGTGCATCCTCACAAGTTGAAGTGGTCTTAAAGAATGCACGGCTACAATGTCTTGGATTCCTACTCATGAAAGCCTCGTATACACCAACATCATATTTTTTCATTTCCTCCAGATTTTTTTTAAAATCTCCTTCATTGAAACTATGAACCACGGCCCAAAACTTGGATTTCATTTGAGGCTTCTTAGGATATGCCTTCTTCATATTACCGTATATGTGTCTCGCACACATTCTGTGTTCTATTTCTGGTAATTCTTCGTTCACAGCATTGAGTAATCCCTGGAAATTGTTGAAACCGCATCTCATAAACAAGACATTTCCCAAATTTTTATCAAGCATAAACAAAAAATGATTAGTTAATATACCTTTTGCCTATCCGATATGACAGTGAAGCCATCTCCATTTCCTAAACCCAAGTCCTTTTTTAGGTGACGTATGAACCACAACCAACTCTCGGTGTTCTCCACTTGAACTGCTGCCCATGCAAAAGGGTATATCTGGTTGTTGGCGTCTCTACCAACTGCTGCTAAGAGTTGTCCTTTCATGTCAGACTTGAGGAAGCAACCGTCTATGACAAAAATTGGACGCATGTGGTCTTTCCATGTTCACGTAGTCCCGAGAAACACATGTAGAAGCTATCAAAAACTTCACGACCACTGGCGTTTGTTACCGTCCTAACCTCAATTGTAGAGGTTTGGTTTCTCCTGAGAAACAATAACGAAAATATGTTAAAAAATAGATTAAAAAAACAAGTACACTTCAATGAGTTCGTTGTCATCAACTTACTCTTTTAAGTTAATCTCGGTAGTCTTTCATCCGGGAATATTGTTCATCGAATTCTGATTCAATGAGTTTCAAAGCTTTCCTCTTCGCCTTTCTACATTGATTATGTGAAGGAGAAATATCGTAAAGGTCATGAATTTTTTGTTGCATAACGACAGGCTTCAATAGTGGATCGTTTCTCAGCTCGTTAATAAACATGTCACATCACCACACAATATCTTAACCTCTTTCATATCTTCAAATGGCAATTTGTACCACACTTTCTGTCCATAGAGACTAACCGGTAACTCTTGAAACAAAGATCTTGCCGGTGAAACGAGGTCATGTCCGAACCCACCATTGTAAATGACATTGCTATTTTCCAAATTCTGAAACTTTCCACCGTAATATACGATGAACGAAACATCATCATCACTGCTAACAATAAACAATTCAAAGTGTTAATAAAGAATACCCTAAACCATAATTTTATATTACAAACGATTAAACAATTATAAATCACATTAACAATCGATCCCCAACTTTCTTAAACCCTATTTTTCGCATACCTCATTTTGTAGAATGTAGAAATTGATTTGGAAAACACAAATCAGATGCAGCACTCTTCTATTTGTGTCCTTCGATCCCCCTTTAGAATCGAATTCGTGAACCCTTGCTTCTAGAATTTCCCCAATTCGATTTCCAATTTGCTCTCTCTCTCTCTCTCTCTCTCATTCGCAAACACTCAGAGAAAACGAAAAAAATGTTAACTTTCTCAGCTCAAAAGGACGTCGTTTTGTCCTGGGTTGGTTTAATATATTTCGTTGATTTTAACCAGAATCGACATTAAACCGTCGAAAACCAAAAATTTGATTTTGATTTTGAAACGCTTCGAAAACGACGTCCTTTTTAATTTCGGAAAAAAAACCGACATTAAATCAAAATTGAACCTAAATTAAACCGCAATTGACTCTAAACCGGCGAAACGAAATTGAGTTTCGTTTTCGTCGAAACGACGTCGTACTGAACCCCGTACCAACGGGGCAGCTGAGGTGGCCTGCTGACTCAGCTCCGTTAACGGGAAATCGCCGTTGACCGTACCACCGTTAGTCAATGTACGTTTTGGCGACAAGACAATTAGTTTTTGTATGAAAAAAATGACTTTTAGTAGTTGGGGTATCCATTGGTACACGTTTTTAGTTTGGGTACTAATCGGAACCTCTATTTTTAGTTGGGGCACGGATTGACCGTTTTCCCGTGATATACCTCTATTTTGCACCCTTTTTATATATTTTTACTATGCTTTTTGTAAGGTTTTTAAAGGCTTTTTGATCTAAAAAGGTAGTTTTTGTGGATTTATAGTACTAAGAGTCTAAACAGGTCGAAAGATCCATTTTGGAGCAAAACCACAGGATTTGGACTTTACGCCGCTCCGCGACACAGCATCAACTTTGGAAGAGCCCCAAAAACATTCTACTCAATGGATTTCACCAAAACGAGTTCGCCGCGATGCCTACATGAGTTAGGTTTCCAACACAATTAGAATCATGCAATTTGGACGTGTAGAATGGAGGATGTTATCATTTTAGTGAAGAGTGTCAGATCAGCCGAAAACCGGACGTCTACACCAGCCGGTCGGACAGGGACTCCAAGGCTCCTGTCCGACCCGACCGTCCTTCATTGCACAATGACATCGGTCGACCGAGCCGGTCGGACAAGGACTCCAAGCCTCCCGTCCGACCCGACCTTCCTTCACGACGACAACCGATCCGGTCGACCGAGCCGGTCGGACAGGGACTCCATGGCCCTCGTCTGACCCGACCTCTTTTCACCATCCCATGCGCGCTCGACCGCCCAGCTCGACCCGACCATCATTCTGACCGACCAGTCGACCGCCCCGCTCGACCCGACCGCTATCCCGACCGACCGGTCGACCGCCCCGCTCGACCGCCACCTTTCCCGCTCGACCCGCCTTAGCCGACTAAGGCCCGTTTTTGTGCGTTTTCACGATTTACTCTATCTCGACCCCTGGAAGACCTAGAACTATAAATACACCTTTCCACCGTCACTCTAGCCTTTCCAAACAACAATGATGACCAGCCAACCAAGCTGCCAACCAGGCTTTAGACCGCCTTGGCCATCTTGAGAGAACCGTCCAGTGCCAATCCCGTTTCATCTCGCGCCTCATCCGTGTTGTTCGCCACATCGCTCCCGATCGCCTTTTCCGCCTTTCCACATCAGCCCATGAGCCAGACCTTGGAGAGTTCTCACTCACCTCTACACTTGGCTCTGATGAAGACTCTACCGACGAGGAGGAGAGCGCGACCAGGCCTTACACCTCCACCTAGGCACCCACACTTCACTCGGTATCCGGTACAATGGACACCTAACTCCATTTTCTATCCTTATCTTATTTTAATGAATTTCTTTTTATTTTTCTTTATTGAGTCTGTTTCCTCTCACCCTTAATTTGATTTGCTTTCACCGGGACGGTGCAAGTTAAGTTTGGGGGGAGTTTTATCCTTTACTAATGTATTCTTTTTCTTTTCTTATATTTTTATGTCCTTTTCTTATTTTTTCTCTATGATTCTCCGGTGTTGTGCTAACAATCTATGACCCTAGAGCGGACATCAGTTGCAGACATAAGCCTAACGGAACCTCTAACGGTGGATAGACCTACTGACTTGGCAACATTTCTAAGGTACCCAGACAATATAACGTTAACTAGCCCCTAATCAATCTAGTTTTTCTTTTCAAGGGACTTGGCATACATATGAGTCGTTCCTCACTTGATCTCAAAAGGGTGTGTCCAATACAAAGTGCAGTTCTCCTCTCTCTCAGAAAAATGAAAATCAAAAGCTTTTAAGCACAAGGAAAACGTGTAAGCAAGAGGAATACATACGTCTGCACCTTCTTGTCTTATGGAGACCTACCAAAAAAACAAGGAAAAAGCAGAAGCCTATCCTATGTTATTCCCCAAAAGAAAAAAAGAAAGGGAAGAAGGATCGATAGAAAAAATAAAATGATACCCTAGAAAAGTAGGGAAAGATCGATCCTTCAAAAGAAAAGAGAGAGGAAAAGAACTCAAAAGTTTCAAAAAGGACTATCCTGGAGAGACTCAAGTGGGTAAGAACAAGTGCTTAATGATCGATATTCCCTTGATAAAGACCGCACGTTTTAAATTTATGCAAGGAGTTAACAACGGAACGTCTGGAATGCTGGATGAGACTAGTTGAGTTTGGTATGCTTCGCTAAGCTTGCCGAGAATTATGTGAAGCCAGTCTAACATTGGTTATGTTTTTAGGGGAATACAGGAGAGGAAGCCACCACAGGTTTCTCAAAAAGGATAAGGAGTTTCTACGTTTTCAAACCTCTTTCTCTGATTTGGATTCCATTTGCTTGAGGACAAGCAAAGATCTATGTCTGGGGGAGTTGATATACCTCTATTTTGCACCTTTTTTATATGTTTTTACTATGCTTTTTATAAGGTTTTAAAGGCTTTTTTTTATCTAAAAAGGTAATTTTTGTGGATTTATAGTACTAAGAGTCTAAACAGGTCGAAAGATGCATTTTGGAGCAAAACCACAGGATTTGGACTTTACGCCGCTCCGCGACACAGCATCAACTTTGGAAGAGCCCCAAAAACATCCTACTCAATGGATTTCACCAAAACCAGTTCGCCGCGATGCCTACATGAGTTATCTTTCCAATGCAATTGGAATCATGCAATTTGGACGTGTAGAATGGAAGATATTATCATTTTAGTGAAGAGTGTCAGATCAGCCGAAAACCGGACGTCTACACCAGCCGGTCGACCGAGCCGGTCGGACAGGGACTCCAAGGCTCCCGTCCGACCCGACCGTCCTTCATTGCACAATGACATCGGTCGACCGAGCCGGTCGGACAGGGACTCCAAGGCTCCCGTCCGACCAGACCTTCCTTCACGACGACAACCGATCCGGTCGACCGAGCCGGTCGGACAGGGACTCCATGGCCCTCGTCTGACCCGACCTCTTTTCACCATCCCGTGCGAACTCGACCGCCCAGCTCGACCTGACCATCATCCCGACCGACTGGTCGACCGCCCCGGTCGACCCGACCACCATCCCGACCGACCGGTCGACCGCCCCGCTCGACCGCCGCCTTTCCCGCTCGACCCGCCTTAGCCGACTAAGGCCCGTTTTGCGCGTTTTCACGATTTACTCGGCCCGTTTACCTAATCTCGACCCCTGGAAGACCTAGCACTATAAATACACCTTTTTAGCCTCTTTAGAAAAAAGAGAACCGCAGAGCCGCATTGTTTTACAGTTTTTATAGATCTACTTTTGTTCTAGAGATTTCAAGGAGAGGATCTCTCCTCCTCACTACAATTTGGAGAAGATTTCTGAACCTTTATCTATTATCATGCTTTCTCCATCTCTCTGTGTTGTTACTTTGATCATGTTTGAGTAATTCACTTGTTAGGTTGCTAGGGTTACGAATTCAATGAGTTGTTTGCTTGATCTATGATTTCGATGAACTGTTAGGGATATCATTAGAGTCTTTGTCTCGTTTTGTTCACTTATTAATGCTGATTGCTTTACCGCGCATCTAGCAATCCGATCCAAGGTTGATTTGGGCCACGGAAGTGATGAATCATTCGCCGGACCTATTCTTTGACAAGCTAGGTTTCTTAGACTGCGGAAGTTGATTTACTAAGCCTAGTGAACTGTATCCGAACCTGATCGATTTAATGCTTGATTAACTATCTAAGGACATACCGAAAGTTTATCGATTAGATAAGTTATCATAGGAGCCGGAGCCACGGAAGTGGAAAGACATATTTTCGAGTTTTGTGTTCTAGACGGATCTATCATCCCATCATCCCTAAATTGATTCATATCTATCATCGAACTGATCATTGCTTGCTTCTCTGCGAATTAGCCCCTAGAGACCTAACGCCTTTCTTTCATTGCTTTACAACCTCGATTTCTTAGCCTTAGTATTTAGTTATTAGATCGCCAACCAATCATCCTTTATCTTATTCTAGCTTGATCCGAACTCCATAGATTTAAAGTGTATTCATTTTAGCCAGTCCTTGTGTTCGATAACCCGTACTTCTGCGATCTGTGCACTTGCAGGATTTAAAAAGTCGGTAAAACCTGACCACACATCAAGTTTTTGGCGCCGTTGTCGGGGACTGCAGCAGTACCTTTGAATCTCGATTAGGATCTAGTCTAGGATTTTATTGTTTTCTTGCATTTTCATTTTTTTTGCTTTTGGTTTTTCTAGTTTATCTTACTTTTCATTGGTTTTCTTCTTTTGTTTTTCAGGTGCATGACTAGACAGTCTAATAGGGACAATCTAGTTGAACCAGTTGCTGAAATCGACCGACTTGAAAAGACACTTAGAAGACAAAGAGCTCAAGAGATGGCCCAAGCCGCTCATGATGCAGCAATAGCTAGTGCTGTAGCTGAAGGGAGAGATCCACCTCCACCCTTAGCACCACAACCTCCTGCTGGGGAAGCTGATGCACAACCTCAAGCTAACAACCCAACCATTGGAGACTATGACTCCGCTGATGCTTTCTTTACAGATCGAAATCCAATCCACCCACCTCCACCTCAGAGGAATGACTATGAGATCAAGCCTCAAATCATAGCATTGGTTAAGCAAAACCAGTTTCATGGCCTACCAGCTGAGCACCCGCTTGATCACATAGATAACTTTGAAGAGATTTGCAGCACCACCCGAGCCAATGGAGTCTCAGCCGACTACTTAAAGTGCAAACTTTTCTCATTTTCTCTTGGCGACAAAGCCCTTAGATGGTTAAAATCTCTTCCTGCCCATTCGATCACTACTTGGGACGAGTACAAGGCAGCATTCATCAACCATTTCTACACTAAGCAAAGATCAATTTCTGTTAGAAACAAGATCTCTGGATTTCGCCAAGGAGCAACCGAATCATTCTATGAGGCATTGGATCGATTCAAGGAGTACATTAGGGACTGCCCTAACCACGGTTTCAAGGATGGGAACCTTTGGAACATCTTCTATCGTGGAATAGACCACAAGTATAAGCTATCCTTGGATACTGCAAGCAATGGAAATTTTAGGACAAAGACTGTTGAGGAAGCCAAAGTCTTGATTGAGAACCTTGCAGCAAGTGATTGCAACAACTACCCCGATTATGATAGATCAAACCGCTCTACCAACACACCCCCTGATGCTACTCAGATGGCTGAACTGAAGAATATGATGGCTCAAGTTCTAAAAGGACAGCAAAGCACATACATGCAGTTGAGGGCATAAATGATGTCAATGATGATCCTACAAGGGAATGCATGGGAGATTTCTCCAATGATCATCTTGAGGAAGAAGTTAACTACATTGGTAACTATGGAAACAGGGGATACAATCCCAACTACCGGTCCAACCCAAACCTTTCATACCGCAGCACCAATGTGGAGAACCCTGATGCGTTGGGTTTTATGCTTCAAACTAATACAATTTATAACCCAACTTGGTAGAGCTGCAAGTGCACAGCCGTGGTAAGTCGGGGTCGAACACAAGGAAGAGAGATTTCGTTTCAAGTTTATGTTGAGTGATAAGTAGCTAGAACGAAGATATGAGTGTGGGGTGGTCTTAATATCTAATGAAAACAAGTGAGTAAGTGAAAGAGGTTGTAAACAAGATGGGAAAGATGTTAGGCAAGGGAAAATCAATGGAAACCTTCAATGAAATGACAAGAGATTGCATGGGATAGTTTATAAACCGCCTTGAACTCACAACACTAATGTATAGCCTTTCCACTTTCGTGGCTCCGGCCACTATGCTTAAACAACCTAATAGACTCAACTTTCGATGGTTATTACAAGTTATAAGCATGCATTAATCAATGTTCAAGTTGTGAATGTTCACTAAGTTCCTTAGGTCGACTTTTGGAAGCCTAAGACACTTAGCTCATCAAATACTAGTTTCGGCAATACAACAAGCTTTTGGAGAGTGTATCAACCTAAGTTCGAGTTGTTGAGGCGCGCTTTCCTAACAACAAGCAATAAGAGCAAGAAAAGATGAAGAACCAAAAGAGTAAATCCCGTTTTATGCAATCAAACAAGTCAAAACATATCAAGAGTCCATTGATCTCCCTCGGCCTAACGAGGGGATCTACTCGGACATACTAAGATCAAGCAAGCAAGGCAAGGTTGATATCATTATGCAAGTATATAAAGAGATAAAGGATTGAAAGAGGCTTCTCTGATGAAGAACAAGTCGAATTCCTTGATAACTTTCGATCCAAAGTATAAAAGAGAAAAGGAAAAGATGAAAGAACAAAGATGAATGCGAGTGCAATGAGTTGAACGGCGCCTCCTTCTTCCTTCAGGACGGCGCACCACCTAGGGCTTCTCCTCCTTGACGGCTGCTCTCTCTCTTGCACAATACACTCGCGGCTCTCTTCCTCCAAAGGCTAAAAACTTTGTATTTATAGGCTTGAAGTCGCTAGGGTTGTGATGAGCCGAAAAAGGAAACTTTCCGGTTAACCGGCTTTGATGATTTGCGACGTGATTGGACCGGGTTTAGGACAGGTAAACCACCAAAAGCAAGCTGGGCTTGTGTTAAGTCGATACAAGGTCCATGCCGCTGCATCCCGGGCCATTTGGTGGCGCTAAGTCTCCATGGGCTTCGTTTACTCGCCTGGCGGACACGTCTTGGGAGAAAACGAGTATCTCCGTGTTGGTTGATCCAAATGACTTTAATCCACTTCGTCGTGATGCATAACTCAAATATCTATCCAGCACGACCAAGATCATGATTTTCGGACGTCGGGAAGACCCCTTGCCGCGGTTATCTTTCGGATGCTCCGGTTCTGTCCAAATGCGAGAATCGGACAAATGGAGTTATATTGATGCTCTTGGCTTGGAAACTTGCATGGATCATGGTTTGAGGCTCTTTTGCTCCTTTTTGAATCCTTTTTGATAATTTAACCTGTTAAAACTTCAAAACCAACAAATACAAGAAAACTACCTCTATAGGCATAGAACCTTATTGAAAACATTTGAAAATACCAATAAATACTTAGTTAAAACATGCAAAATATGATGATATCAACTATCCCAGACTTAGCCTTTGCTTGTCCTCAAGCAAACTAAGAAAGGAAAAGAGGTTTGAAAACGTGAGAACTCTTAAATCTTTTTGGAAATCCATGTCGACATTTATCTTAGTGATCCACATAAAACAGCAATGGCATTTAGAATTAAGAACAAGAAAGTACATACCATGAGTTTTGCAATCATCCCAAAGCAATCCACTTCTCTTTAGGCCATCCAAATTCTCCACCCTTGACTCCTTTAGATTCTAAAGGTGTGGTCTCAACTAGGGAGTATCGATCAAAGGGGTTATAGACTCTTACCCATCCTCTTTTATAAAACACATGTCTTGGATCTTGTTTCACCTCTCTCTCTTCTCACTTCTTAAGTCGATTCATCCCTTTTTTAGGGTAGCATAATATTTTTTAATTCGACTTCTTCTCCTCTTTGTGGAGGTTTTTGGTGGATCTTCCATAGACGCGAGTATTGATGGTTGTAGCCACCTAATCCCCGGTTACTTGGATCAAAGGGTCTTCCATAGACGCGAGTATTGATGGTTGTTGCCACCTAATCCCCGGTTACTTGGACCTTGGTGCTTTTTCTTAAATTGAAGGGGAGAGAGAGGGGAAACCGAACTCACATAGACTTTCACTATTTGGTGAGGATGAGGAGTCGTACCCTTTGTAAAACCAAGCCCCTAGCCGAGAAGGTTAAGTTCATTAAGGTGCAGAGTCAAAGATGTATCCTTCTTAAGCCCTTGGAGGTGTGGACGTTTTTTGGTAGATCAATCCACTCATGGTGCACATGTGATGAAGTAGACTGCCAAATACTGATCAATGGTCATTTAAACGCATGCACAACAATGGTTAGGTCCAAGATAAAGTCATAATTCTCGACAAAAGTTTTGACTCAATAAAAACGACTCGATGAGATGAAAACAATGCAAACAAAAATGTCAAAATGAACAAACTTATTAGTATAACCCCCCTAGACTTAACTTGCACCGTCCCGGTGTAAGAAAAATCAGATTAAGAGAGGTGAAATACGTAATAAATTTGAAAAAGGGAAAGGTTAGAATGATGTTACCAAGTGATGACCAAGTTTAATGAAGATCATAGTCAGACGACTGAATGGGGCTCTTCTGGAGGCATGAGTGGGCAGTAAATGTTGAAGGTCATGGCCCGAAGTCCTTTGGTTGTCATTGCGGTCGTGTACGTCTCATTCGGTTAACCCGGAATGAGTGCTATGAACCACATGACAAACCATTAAGAATTTTATAAACGGGATTGAAAATTTACCGTCCAATATGATGTTGTAGAGCCGCTGGTGAAGTTTCAGGTCGTTTGGTCGAGCAGATTTGAAGATCCGGTGTCGGGTGGATCCTCCTGGCCGTGAGGTAATGTGATGGACCACAGCTCGGACCGTCAACATTTCGCCGACCTATCTTTAAATTTCACCGACCAATCATATATTTTAGGAGCAGTGGTGAAGTTTCAGGTCAAACAAACGAGCGGTTTGGGAGTTTCATCATTTGGTGGTCTATCCGGTCGACCGGATGATAGTGCAATAGACCACAGCTCAAACGGTGACGAATTTCCTGACCGAGCTTGACATTCCACCGACCAACTTCACATTTTATGTGCACTGGTGAAGTCTGAGGGAAAATGGATGAGCGGTGTGAGACTTCCTTCACAACATGGTCTAATCGTCTCCGGGAAGAGATTTTTGACCGTCCTTGAATTTTGCTCGTTCGTTCCCTGATTTTCTTTTGGAATGGTGATTTTTTAGCTCCAAGAATCCATTTCCAGGTGGTGGTGTCTCCATGCCGTGATTTTGGTTTTTGTCGGCCTTCGGTGACCCGCCATCGACCGGATGTTGCATTCGTGCGTATCTCCTCATCCGTTCACATTTCTCCGTCCTATCTTTTGGATTTGCCGACCAATATGGTGTTGTATGGTCGCCTGTGAAGTTTGGTGGACTTTGGTAACACGGATTGTGAGATAGGTCAAGATGGTCCTTCGTTGCACCCGTTTGGTCGAGAGAATCACGCCGGATGGAATATCTTGAATTTTACTCGACCTTTTGGTGATTTTCTTTGACCGAAATGATTCTGCTTCCTTCCTTTATTATTCCCAGGTGGTGCCCGCTCCTTGGTGTCGGTTTGGACAAGGGTGGGATGAATGGGTGGGACATTTTCTTGTTTGGTCTCCTCTTGGTTTCTCATCCTAACAAAATGCATGCAATAATGATGTGAAAACTAAAAATGAAAAAGGAAAAGAAAAATACCGTGTGGGTTGCCTCCCACAAAGCGCTTGTTTTAAAGTCATCTAGCTTGACTCCCTTTTTTATTTGTTTGATTAGGTGCGGATGTGATCGGCCAAAGGGTTTAGGATCCCTTTGGTGTCTTCACATTCTGGTTCAGGTGGCTCATGAGGTGGTTTGGGCTCTCCATGATCA
Organism: Erythrophleum ivorense; assembly: GCA_026724425.1. Taxonomy (NCBI): domain Eukaryota; kingdom Viridiplantae; phylum Streptophyta; class Magnoliopsida; order Fabales; family Fabaceae; genus Erythrophleum; species Erythrophleum ivorense. The sequence goes on from JAIUCV010000074.1 coordinate 6,459,790, forward strand.
TCTTCCATGTCGTCCTTGAAGACCAAAGCTCTCGGAAAAAGTTTTAAGGTTTTTCCGAGTTTCTCCTTTGCGGTTTGCTCATCTTTGGGGTCCGGATCCTTTGGGAGAAGGATTCTTATGCTGGCAAAGGACTTAGGCACACCGTCAGGTTCTTCTTCAGCTCCATGATTATCAAAAGACGATGACAAGACCGAGTGAATATCCTTGAAGACATTCTCATGCTTCGGCTTCAACGGTTTCATCGCTTCTTTTGGTTTAGGGTAGGGCTCGCCCTTCTTGGTGCTTCTTGGCCGCTCGGCTCCTTCTCTTGGCATGAGTGTGCTCCTTTTTGGTGGTAGTTTGACTGCACTTGGAGCTTGTTTAAAGTTGACGCTTGGGAAAAAGATGTCTTGCCGGACATGACCAAGTGTTAGTTGGTTTCTCATGTAATTGATGACCTCCCCGGCTGTGGCTAAGAATGGGGTACCAAGAATCAGCTGATTCCTCTTTGATCCTTCCCATACCATGATTTGGAAATCAGTTGGGACATGTCTTTCTCCAATCTCTAGCATAACATCTTCAAGCACTCCATAAGGCTCCATGCTTGATAGATCCGCAAACTCCACTCTCACCTTAGGCTCTTTGAAATATTTGAATCCCAAATCTTTGGCTAATGCAAGAGACATGAGGTTCACGTTTGCTCCACTATCACACAAGCAATCGGTGAGTTGGTATCCATTGATACAAGCGGGGATCACAAAATTCCCGGGATCTCCTTGTTTAAGCAGCGGCTTGTTGTCAAGCCTTCTCTTGTAAGCTCGCCTTGACTCCCATGTATACCTCTCTGGTTTGTACCTCTCCTTAGGCTCATCTTCTCTTTCTTCTTCTTGAGATGGTATGGAGACAATGGCCGGTGGATCCTCTTTGGATGAAACAACACTACAAAACTTTTGGGGATTTACCTCTTGTTGCTTTTTAACCCCTCGGCTGTTTGAGAGACTTGAACATCTAACTTCTGGACGTGGGTTGACAACGTCCCAAACTTATTGTTTAGATCACCAAACATGTGATCCATCTTCTCATGTAAGCTCTTGGTAGCTTGTCTTTGCTCCTCCATATATTTCTTAACCGCCACGTCTACTTTTTCTTCTTGTTGAGCCGGTGCAACTCCTTGGGGGAAAGTGAGTGGCTGCTTCAGTTGGTAGACTCCCTTAGGATAGAGTTGTTGCTTAGGCTGATATTGACCTCCTTGGTAAGCGTTTTGGCCTCCTTGATAAGTGTTTTGGCTCGGATAGACTTGATCATTTGGATTCTCCACATTGGTGCTTCGGTAAGAGAGGTTGGGATGGGGGTGGAATGGCTGATTGTATCCTCTATTCCCGTAGTTACCTCCTATGTAGTTGACTTCCTCTTGATTCTCTTCTGCTCCATCTCTCATAAACTCCATGAGAGGCTCTTCATTAGTGGCCAAGACATCGTCGACCGCATGCACTCATCGGTTGCTCTTTAGTAGTTGTGAGACCATGTTCTTCAACTCCATGATTTGAGCCGATTCCGATGATGAGCTCGTGGTTCTCACTCCTCTATTGTACTCAGGGCATGCATTGGAATCACTTGCAGCAAGGTTTTCTATCAAAAGTGTAGCCTCCGGCACCGATTTGGTCATGAAGTTGCCATTGCTCGCGGTGTCAAGTGAAAGCTTGTACTTGTGATCAATCCCATTGTAGAAGATGTTCCAAAGGTTACCTTCTGAGAAACCATGGTTAGGGCAATCTCTTGCATACTCCTTGAAGCGCTCCAAAGCTTCATAGAAAGACTCCATTGGTGCTTGCTTAAACCCGAATATCTTGCTCCTTATAGAGTTTGATCTTTGCTTGGTATAGAATTGGTTTAAGAAAGCTCCTTTGTATTCATTCCATGTTGTAATGGATTGAGGTGGCAGAGACTTTACCCATCTAAGTGCCTTGTCACTAAGAGAGAAGGTAAATAGCTTGCACTTGAAGTAGTCCGGTGACACTCCATTGATACGAGTAGTGCTACATATCTTCTCAAAGGTGTCGACATGGTCAAGTGGATGCTCAGTGGACAAACCATGGAATTGGTTTTATTTCACCAAGGCAATGATTTGTGGCTTGATCTCAAAGTCGTTCCTTGGAGGCTGTGGTGGTCGGATTGGATTCCTATCCAAGAAGAATGCATCGGATGAATCAAAATCTCCCATAGTCGGATGCCTTGGATGCTGAGCGAATTGTGCTCTCCGTGGAGGCTGATGTGGTTGAGCTTGAGGCATCCCTTGGTGACCGCCATGGGGGTTTTGAAGATGCTGGTTTGGTGGTTGACCGGCGTTTTGTTGACCCGGTTGTTGTTGTTGCTCTTGGTCAGCGGCTTGTTGTTGTTCTCCTTGTGCCGCGGCTTCCCCGCCTTGATTCATTCTTTCTCTTCTTTGCCGCCTAAGTGTTCTTTCAAGTTGGTCAATGTCAAGATCTTCTTCTATGGTATTATCCGGATTGGACCTTCTTGTCATGCACCTAAGAAACACAAAGGAAGAGGATTAAGTAAAATTTTTATGGTTTTTTAGAGTTTTATGAAAAACAGAAAATGAAATGCAAAAATAAAAAGAACTAAACTAAAAATCAATCAAGAAACTTGAAAGAAATGCAACTCTTCCCCGGCAACGGCGCCAAAGAGCTTGATGCGTTGGGTTTTATGCTTCAAACTAATACAATTTATAACCCAACTTGGTAGAGCTGCAAGTGCACAGCCGTGGTAAGTCGGGGTCGAACACAAGGAAGAGAGATTTCGTTTCAAGTTTATGTTGAGTGATAAGTAGCTAGAACGAAGATATGAGTGTCGGGTGGTCTTAATATCTAATGAAAACAAGTGAGTAAGTGAAAGAGGTTTTAAACAAGATGGGAAAGATGTTAGGCAAGGGAAAATCAATGGAAACCTTCAATGAAATGACAAGAGATTGCATGGGATAGTTTATAAACCGCCTTGAACTCATAACACTAATGTATAGCCTTTCCACTTTCGTGGCTCCGGCCACTATGCTTAAACAACCTAATAGACTCAACTTTCGATGGTTATTACAAGTTATAAGCATGCATTAATCAATGTTCAAGTTGTGATTGTTCACTAAGTTCCTTAGGTTGACTTTTGGAAGCCTAAGACACTTAGCTCATCAAATACTAGTTTCGGCAATAGAACAAGCTTTTGGAGAGTGTATCAACCTAAGTTCGAGTTGTTGAGGCGCGCTTTCCTAACAACAAGCAATAAGAGCAAGCAAAGATGAAGAACCAAAAGAGTAAATCCCGTTTTATGCAATCAAACAAGTCAAAACATATCAAGAGTCCATCGATCTCCCTCGGCCTAACGAGGGGATCTACTCGGACATACTAAGATCAAGCAAGCAAGGCAAGGTTGATATCATTATGCAAGTATATAAAGAGATAAATTATTTAAAGAGGCTTCTCTGATGAATAACAAGTCGAATCCCTTGATAACTTTCGATCCAAAGTACAAAAGAGAAAAGGAAAAGATGAAAGAACAAAGAAGAATGCGAGTGCAATGAGTTGAACGGCGCCTCCTTCTTCCTTCAGGACGGCGCACCACCTAGGGCTTATCCTCCTTTACGGCTGCTCTCTCTCTTGCACAATACACTCGCGGCTCTCTTCCTCCAAAGGCTAAAAACTTTGTATTTATAGGCTTGAAGTCGCTAGGGTTGTGATGAGCCGAAAAAGGAAACTTTCCGGTTAACCGGCTTTGATGATTTGCGACGTGATTGGACCGGGTTTAGGACAAGTAAACCATCAAAAGCAAGCTGGGCTTGTGTTAAGTCGAGACAAGGACCATGCCGCTGCATCCCGGGCCATTTGGTGGCGCTAAGTTTCCATGGTCTTCGTTTACTCGCCTGGCGGACACGTCTTGGGAGAAAAAGAGTATGTCCGTGATGGTTGATCCAAATGACTTGAATCCACTTCTTCGTGATGCATAACTCAAATATCTATCCATCAAGACCAAGATCATGATTTCTGGACGTCGGGAAGACCCCTTGCCGCGGTTATCTTTCGGATGCTCCGGTTCTGTCCAAATGCGAGAATCGGACAAATGGAGTTATATTGATGCTCTTGGCTTGGAAACTTGCATGGATCATGGTTTGAGGCTCTTTTGCTCCTTTTTGAATCCTTTTTGATAATTTAACCTGTTAAGACTTCAAAACCAACAAATACAAGAAAACTACCTCTAAAGGCATAGAACCTTATTGAAAACATTTGAAAATACCAATAAATACTTAGTGAAAACATGCAAAATATGATGATATCAAACCCACAAGACCAAATCTATCCCTCAAGATTCCAGCAGCAGAGACCACCTTTCCAACCCTATGGAGATCGTTTCCAGCAGCAAGGAAACCAGTTTCAACCTAGGCCGAACCATGACCAAAGAGCACCATACCCACCAAAGGAACCATATGGTTTACCCTCCAGCCAACCTCCTTTAGCCCTGCCTAACAACAATTTCGAGGGAATGTTTCAACAGATCATGGACGGTCAAAAGAGGAACAACAAGGAGATGAATGAGAAGATGGACACTTTGTTCAATGATCTCCATGCCAAATATGATGCCATTGCCGCTCATGTCAAGAAATTGGAAGTACAAGCCGCTCAAACCGCAAAAGCAGTTAAAAAACAAGAGATGGAGTCCAAGAAATCTTTTTGCAACTCCGTTGCAATAGAAAATAAGTTTGAGGATTCTATTCCCAAATGGAAGCTCTCCCCACCTAAGTATGATTGTATGACCTGGCCTGAAGAAATCTATCCTGAGAAAGAATCCAACCGTGCAAGGAAAAGACGCTGTTTCCCCAAGATCATCCCAAAGGCGGATAACTCTGGGAAGTTTGTAGTTCCATGTTCTATGAATGAAGTAAACCTCACCGATTCTCTTTGTGACACAGGAGCTAATGTCAACATCATGTCAAAGAAGATTGCAGACGAGATAGGCCTTACCAACATCCAACCTTCATCCATCTCTATCAACTATGCCGATTCATTCTCGCAAACACCTTACGGTTTCATCCCGGACGTGATGTTACGACTTGGGAACTGTTCTATTCCTACCGACTTTCAAATAGTGGAAATGAGAGAAAGTAGCCATAGACCCATCATCCTTGGCACCCCGTTTCTATCAACCGTTGGAGCCATTTTCGATTTTCCCAACCGGAGGATCTCATTCAACAAGGTGAATAAAGAGATGTTTTTTCCCATGTGTTCAACAAAGAACCCATCAGTTGATATGGTGCAAGAGAATAAGATTATCCCCAAGCCTCCAGAAGAAGAGAAAATCCTGTCCAGCTTGCCCAGCAAAGACCTTGCCTACCAGCCCAAGCAACTTGCCCCGGCTGCAAGAAGTAAGACTACGGCATCACCTAAACATCCACCAAAAGGACCGATCAAGGAGAAGACTGGGACAGAGACCATTAAAAAGGTTAAGCAACCTAAAGGATTTGCAAAAGTTAGGATTCTCCTCCAGGAAAAGCTGAATGATGAAACTTTGGAAGGATTCAAGGAAAAGTTTGCTAACACTATGAAACTTTTTCCTATGGCTGAAGTGCCCCGGGACAAGCATGGAGAGATTGTCTATCCCGCCGTGAATCATCCTCCTGATATAAATCCCAAGAAGAAAGATCTTGATGGACAAAAAGTTCCATTGATCACTACCCTCTCTTAAATCCTAAAGAGCATTACGGTCAAGCTAAAGACCTTAAACAAGCGTTGTATGGGAGGCTACCCATAAGGTAAAACCTTTAAATTTCAGTTTTTAGTTTTAGTTTTACTTTGTTTTCTTTGTTTTCTTTTAGCAGGATAGGATAGAATGGATATCACAATGGTGCAAGAGGAACATAGAAGTGGAGCCGCCAAGCCGTTTGGGTCGACCAAACACGTTCGGGCAGGGACTCCAAGAGGTTCGGTCGACCGGTCGACCAAAACACTCCGGGTCGACCGAACCAATCAACCAAACAACAAACCATCCACCCAAAATCAAGATAAGCTTCTCCTTCCCATTTAAATTGAACCGGTTTTAACCAAACCAAACCGATTTTTCTAAACCAAAATCAATTTTAAGAAGGATTTAAAGAGATCTTTGAGATTGAAAACACCACTTTTCATTCTCTTCTCCAAAGAAAAGCTTTTTGAAAACCCTAACCTCCATTGAAAGACTTTCATAAAAAAATTTCTTTAAAACTTTGGTATTTCTTCAATTGGATTTCGATTTTAGCTCTCCCAATCCCCAATCTCTTTTTCCAACACAAGGTATGATCTCTAAAACCCAATATCTATGATTTTACACAATCCAAACATATGAGAGAGTTTCTTGACTAAGCTTTTGTTTAGACTTGAAATTTTTGCTCCTATTAGACTTGTCTTAAGCTTATTTGTGTGAAATCAATGTGGTTTAGAGAATATAACATTCTAATTTCAATTTTTGAATAGTTTTTCACAAAACTTATTTTGGGGTATTCAAAACCTTTGATTCAATGATGAAATTAGGGTATTCATTGCTTAAACACCTAGAATATCTTTAGGATTTGTGATTTATAAATTTTGAGTTATATCATAGCATGAACAGTAAATCTGAAAATAGCTAGGATTTTGAACCTTGAAAAGATAATTGTTCACTTGATTGGTTTTATGAGGCTTGATTTGAGTTGATATTATACTTATCCCCTACTCTTTTCTTCCAACAAACTTTAAGGACACAAACTCATGTCTCTTGGTGAGAATTTGTTTTTGTAGGTACCATGGCAAGAACAAAGCTAACTGAGGCAATAAGGAAGAAGGATGTCGCTTTCGAGCCACCAAGGAAACAAATCAAGCTAAATGCAAACCAAAGCCTCACTGAACGAGCAACCACATCGAAATCATCACTCAAAACCAACGAATTAGGCAAGGAGATCGAGGAGCATTCAAGTGATTCCGATAATCAACCCCTTGTCAAGTTTATCAACCAACCTATTCAATGCAATGGAGAGTATGGAACGACAATAGAAAGAGTCATCATTGAACCATGTGTGACAATGGATAATCACATTCTTGATCTCGTCACATCAGGATTGATGTCATATGGTACTTAAAGAAGCTCGGAATGAGCAAGTTTTTCAAGATAGATTGCAAGGAGTACACTGAACTTACAAGAGACTTCCTTTCCACCGTCACTCTAGCCTTTCCAAACAACAATGATGACCAGCCAGCCAAGCTGCCAACCAGGCTTTAGACCGCCTTGGCCATCTGGAGAGAACCGTCCAGTGCCAATCCCGTTTCATCTCGCGCCTCATCCGTGTTGTTCGCCACAACGCTCCCGATCGCCTTTTCCGCCCTTCCACATCAACCGATGAGCCAGACCTTGGAGAGTTCTCACTCACCTCTACACTTGGCTCTGATGAAGACTTTACCGACAAGGAGGAGAGCGCGACCAGCCCTTACACCTCCACCTAGGCACCCACACTTCACTCGGTATCCGGTGCAATGGACACCTAACTCCATTTTCTATCCTTATCTTATTTTAATGAATTTCTTTTTATTTTTCTTTATTGAGTCTGTTTCCTCTCACCCTTAATTTGATTTGCTTTCACCGGGACGGTGCAAGTTAAGTCTGGGGGGAGTTTTATCCTTTACTAATGTATTCTTTTTCTTTTCTTATATTTTTATGTCCTTTTCTTATTTTTTCATGTTTTATTGAGTCAAAACCTTAGTTGGAAATTATGATTTATCTCTATGATTCTCCGGTGTTGTGCTAACAACCTATGACCCTAGAGCGGACATCAGTTGCAGACATAAGCCTAACAGAACCTCTAACGGTGGATCGACCTACTGACTTGGCAACATTTCTAAGGTACCCGGACAATCTAACGTTAACTCCACCCTAATCAATCTAGTTTTTCTTTTCAAGGGACTTGGCATACATATGAGTCGTTCCTCACTTGATCTCAAAAGGGTGTGTCCAATACAAAGTGCAGTTCTCCTCTCTCTCAGAAAAATGAAAATCAAAAGCTTTTAAGCACAAGGAAAACGTGTAAGCAAGAGGAATACATACGTCTGCACCTTCTTGTCTTATGGAGACCTACCAAAAAACAAGGAAAAAACAAAAGCCTATCCTATGTTATTCCCCAAAAGAAAAAAAGAAAGGGAAGAAGGATCGATAGAAAAAATAAAATGATACCCTAGAAAAGTAGGGAAATATCGATCCTTCAAAAGAAAAGAGAGAGGAAAAGAACTCAAAAGTTTCAAAAAGGACTATCCTGGAGAGACTCAAGTGGGTAAGAACAAGTGCTTAATGATCGATATTCCCTTGATAAAGACCGCACGTTTTAAATTTATGCAAGGAGTTAACAATGGAACATCTGGAATGTTGGATGAGACTAGTTGAGTTTGGTATGGTTCGCTAAGCTTGCCGAGCATTATGTGAAGCCAGTCTAACATTGGTTATGTTTTTAGTGGAATACAGGAGAGGAAGCCACCACAGGTTTCTCAAAAAGGATAAGGAGTTTCTACTTTTTCAAACCTCTTTCTCTGATTTGGATTCTATTTGCTTGAGGACAAGCAAAAATCTAAGTCTGGGGGAGTTGATATACCTCTATTGCACCCTTTTTATATGTTTTTACTATGCTTTTTATAAGGTTTTTAAAGGCTTTTTGATCTAAAAAGGTAGTTTTTGTGGATTTATAGTACTAAGAGTCTAAACAGGTCGAAAGATGCATTTTGGAGCAAAACCACAAGATTTGGACTTTACGCCGCTCCGCGACACAGCATCAACTTTGGAAGAGCCCCAAAAAATTATACTCAATGGATTTCACCAAAACTAGTTCTCTGCGATGCCTACATGAGTTAGCTTTCCAACGGAATTGGAATCATGCAATTTGGACGTGTAGAATGGAAGATATTATAATTTTAGTGAAGAGTGTCAGAGCAGCCGAAAACCGGACGTCTACACCAGCCGGTCGACCGAGCCGGTCGGACAGGGACTCCAAGGCTCCCGTCCGACCCGACCGTCCTTCATTGCACAATGACATCGGTCGACCGAGCCGGTCGGACAGGGACTCCAGGGCTCCCGTCCGACCCGACCTTCCTTCAGGACGACAACCGATCTGGTCGACCGAGCCGGTCGGACAGGGACTCCATGGCCCTCGTCTGACCCGACCTCTTTTCACCATCCCGTGCGAACTCGACCGCCCAGCTCGACCCGACCATCATCCCGACCGACCGGTCGACCGCCCCGCTCGACCCGAACACCATCCCGACCGACCGGTCGACTGCCCCGCTCGACCGCCGCCTTTCCCGCTCAACCCGCCTTAGCCGACTAAGGCCCGTTTTGCGCGTTTTCACGATTTACTCGGCCCGTTTACCTAATCTCGACCCCTGGGAGACCTAGCACTATAAATACACCTTTTTAGCCTCTTTAGAAAAAAGAGAACCGCAGAGCCGCATTGTTTTACAGTTTTTATAGATCTACTTTTGTTCTAGGGATTTCAAGGAGAGGATCTCTCCTCCTCACTACAATTTGGAGAAGATTTCTGAACCTTTATCTATTATCATGCTTTCTCCATCTCTCTGTGTTGTTAGGTTGCTAGGGTTACTAATTCAATGAGTTGTTTGCTTGATCTATGATTTTGATGAACTGTTAGGGATATCATTAGAGTCTTTGTCTCGTTTTGTTCACTTATTAATGCTGATTGCTTTACCGCGCATCTAGCAATCCGATCCCAAGGTTGATTTGAGCCACGGAAGTGATGAATCATTCGCCGGACCTATTCTTTGACAAGCTAGGTTTCTTAGAATGCGGAAGTTGATTTACTAAGCCTAGTGAACTGTATCCGAACCTGATCGATTTAATGCTTGATTAACTATCTAAGGACATACCGAAAGTTTAGCGATTAGATAAGTTATCATAGGAGTCGGAGCCACGGAAATGGAAATCGAGTTTTGTGTTCTAGACGGATCTATCATCCCATCATCCCTAAATTGATTCATATCTATCATCGAACTGATCATTGCTTGCTTCTCTGCGAATTAGCCCCTAGAGACCTAACGCCTTTCTTTCATTGCTTCACAACCTCGATTTCTTAGCCTTAGTATTTAGTTATTAGATCGCCAACCAATCATTCTTTATCTTATTCTAGCTTGATCCGAACTCCATAGATTTAAAGTGTATTCATTTTAGCCAGTCCTTGTGTTCGATAACCGTACTTCTGCGATCTGTGCACTTGCAGGATTTAAAAAGTCGGTAAAACCTGACCACACATCAAGTTTTTGGCGCCGTTGTCGGGGACTGCAGCAGTACCTTTGAATACATGCTTATCCCTTGGCCATGGAATCTCGAGGTCGGTTATCCCACTCCTGTGGCGTTACAAAACCGCCAATCCGGTTCAATCCCGCTAGCCAACTTTCGTTAGAGCGTGTGTCATGAACCAGATAGCATTAACGAATAGATCCATGCTATGCCCTAGAAGCTCCTTGTGCAACCACTTCCGTGGGACAAGGAATACTAATCCTCTGCTGGGCTTAATCCGATGCTCAATCAAGCGGGTCAGGCCGGGAGCATCTAGGATCGAATCCACCAGGGTCAGTGGCTGGATCGCATAGAGCATTACCCAGCAGAGAGGGACAATGGATTAAAATCTTAAGCAACAGTGATTAAGCATAAAGATTCTCTAATCTAATCCATCCCTAAGCCTAAGTGGTGATTTATGATGCATGCGTGGGTGTGGGATGTATACAAGTAATAAAAACCCTAAGCAAAACATGGTTGCAAGTGCACAACAAGTTGTTGTAGTACTTAGGGGTCGATCCACAAGAGAATGCGAATTGCACACTACACATTTGTAAAGATTTGGTTAAGCTAAATCATCAATATGCAAGGGTTATGTATTTTTGTTTTATAAGAAAGAAGTAAATAACAATGCAAACTATACAAACAACATAATTGAACAAAAGACAATCCGCAAAAGACATAAGCCAAGTCGATTGAAAAGTTTGTTAAATCCGATTTCTATGAACTCAAAACACTAAGATGTGGTCATCCCACTTTCGTGGCTCCGACCACCTATGTTTCTTAAACCAATGGGCTCAGCTTTCGCATGGTCATTGTAGAGTGAAACATGCATTACAATTAGGTAATGATTGCTCACAAAACTCCTTAGGTCTACTTTCATAGCCTAAGACGAATTGCCCATCAAATATTAGGACCGGAGATATAACAAGATTTTGGAGAGTATATAACCCTTAGATCAGGCCGCTAGTTAGCTACTCTAGCAACAAGCTTTAGGTATGAATAAAGATGGTGAACCATAAGGTTTCCCTTTATTTAACAACCGATTCTCGAAGGCTTTTCATGTCATGTCTTCTTTGAAAGATCCATGATTCAATAACGAGTCTAAAGGAGTAGAGAGGATCTCATGGTTCTAGTAGAAGGAGGCAGAGTGATAGAGATCAATCCGCGGCTCTCCCATAGAGAGAAACCTCTAGACCTAGACCTAAACTAAAACATGCGAGTATGTACAAGATGCAAACGGGAAAAGAAAGAACAAGGAGACCACCTAAGTGGCTCCGGTTTATTGACTGAAAAGATGAAGAGAGTTTCGAGTTGTGTTCTATGATATTCTGATGTCGATACAAGAGGCTAAAAGCAAGTATATATATGTGAGGGGAGGCTAGGTCGGCTGAGTTAAGGCGCAAAAGAGAAGAGGAAACTTTCCATTTCTTCTCCTCGCTTGAACTTGCTCACCAAGTCTTGAGTGAGGCGCGGCCGCCACCTTCTGATTGCGTGAAATGGTGTGGGCTTGAGTCTTGATGAAGTCCAGGCTTGGCCCGCAGTGACCCCGGTCCATTTAGCTTATCCCAGCTCCATGGGCTTCACTTACTCGCCAGACGGACATGTCTTAGGAGAAAACGATCTTAGGCCGCATACCTACTCAAAATTGCCCAATTCCACTTCGCTGCGACGAATGACTCATTTATCTATCTTTCCATAAAAAGATATCATGATTTGGACGTCGGAAAGCCCCATTGCCGCGGTCATCTTTCGGATGCTTTGATTCTGTCCGAATGCGGAAATCGGCTAACTTGAGTTTTGTTGAAGCTCTTGACTTGGGAACTTGCATGGATCATTCTTTGAAGCCCTTTTGCTCCATTTTGCCTTCTTTGTGCCATTTTGACCTGTTTGCTTCCCAAAACCACAATATACAAGAAAACTACCTCTTGGATACAAAATCATTATTATTAAGTAAGAAAACATAAGAAAAACCAAGGTAAAAACATGTAAAATATGGATATATCAACTCCCCCAGACTTAGCCTTTTGCTTGTCCTCAAGCAAACTAAGAAAGGAAAAGAGGTTTGAAAACATGAAAACTCTCAATGCATTTTGAAAATCCCTGTTAGCTTATGTTTTAGTAATCCACATGAAAAACGGTTTTGGCTTTGTGATGAGGGACATAAGTACTTACATTGAGTTTAACAGTCATCCCAAAGTAACCCACCCTCCATATGACCATCCGGGCTCACCTCCTTTGACTCCTTTAGTTTTTAAAGGTGTTGTCTCAACTAGGGGATATCGATCAAAGGGTTCATGATCTCTTTCTCATCCTCTTGTGTTTAAACACTTGTCTTGGATCTTGTTTCACCTCTCTCTCTTCTCACTCCTTAAGTCGATCGATCCCTTTTTTTAGGGTAGCAAGGTATTTTTTTAATTCGACTTCTTCTCCTCTTTCTGGAGGTTTTTGATGGATCTTCCATAGACGCGAGTATTGATGGTTGTAGCCACCTAATCCCCGGTTACATGGATCAAAAGGTCTTCCATATACGCGAGTATTGATGGTGGTTGCCACCTAATCCCCGATTACTAGGACCTTGATGCTTTTCCTTAAAATTGGAGGGGAGAGAGAGGTGAAACCAAACTCACATAGACTTTCATTATTTGGTGTGGATGAGGAGTCGTGCCCTTTGTAAAACCAAGCCCCTAGTTGAGAAGGTTAAGTTTATTTAGGTGCGGAGTCAAAGTTGGATCCTCCATCGGGTTTTTGGAAATGTGGCCATTTTTGGTAGACCGATCTGCTTAAAGTGTACATTGAATGAATGTGTTGCCAAATACTGTTTCAATGGTCACTTAAACATTAGTGTAACGTGGTTAGTTTCAAAGAAAAGGTCATAATTCTCGGACAAAATTTTGACTCAATAAAACGACTCAAAGAAAAATAAAAATGAGAAGTCAAAAAGAACAAACTTGTTAGTAATCCCCGCAGACTTAACTTGCACCGTCCCGGTGGAAGCAAATCCAATTAAGAAGGGTTGAAAAGAAAAGTGAATTTAATGGGAATGTGTTTTGGATTGTGTTACCAAAGTGTGACCATAGGTCATGAAGAGCGGTTTTGCTTTGTTGAGGGGCTCCAAGTGTGATATGACAGTATCAAATCATTCCTTAGATGGATTTGTTCGGTGAGTTTTCAATCTCCAGGTATGATTCCGGCCGGTTTACAGTTTGGTCGTGTAAGGTTCATTTGTCGACCAAAAATGAGTGCTGTGAACCACATAACAAACCGTTAAGAATTTTATGAACGTGATTGAAATTTTACAGTCCAATATGATGGTTTAAAGCCGCTGGTGGAGTTTCAGGTGATTTTGTCGAGTGGTTTTGAAAATTCTGCATCGGGTGGATCCTTCGGTCGACCGGAAGGTAATGTGAGGGACCACAGCGTGAACCGTGAACATTTCGCTGACCGATCTTGAAATTCCTTCGACCAATCATATATTGTAGGAGCTGTGGCAAAGTTTGGGGCCAAACGAACGAGCGGTTTGGGAGAGCCGTCACTTGGTGCTTCATCCAAACGATCCAGAGAGAGTGCAATAGACCACAGCTCAAATGAGGACGAATTCTCCGACCAAGCTTGAAATTCCGTCGACCAACCTCATATTTTATGGCTACTGGAGAAGTTTGAGGTCAAACGGACGAGCTGTTTGAGAGTTCCTTCACAAAGTGGCCAATTCAGCTCCGGGAAGAGTTTTCTTGACTTCGTTGTGATTTGCGCGTTCGTCCCTTGATTTTCTTCTGGAATAATGATGTTGAAGCTACAAAGATCCATCTCCAGCTGGTGGTATCTCCATGCCGTGATTTTGGTTGTGCCGGCCTTTGGGTGCACCTCTAGCGACCGGATGAGACATCTTTGCATATCTCCTGATCCGTCAACATTTCTCCGTCCTATCTTTTGGATTTGCTGACCAACATGGTGTTGTTTCGTCGCCTGTGAAGTTTGGTGGACTTTGGTCGAGCCGTTTGTGAGATGGTCGGTTGGGGGCTCCTCCTCACTCGTGTGGGCTGGAAAATGGTACCGGACTTGATATCTCCCATTTGACTCGACCGTTGAGTGATTTTCTTCGACCGATTTGTCTCCTTAATCCTCCTTTAGCATCCCAAGGTCTTGACCGCATTGTTCTTGTTCCTTGGTTGCCCCTATTTGTGAAACTTTCTTGAAACCACAGGGTGGGATAATGGGTGGGTTGGACCGGCTCATGAAGTGTGAAAAACTCCTTTGATAGTCTTCTTTGGCACTTAATCCTAAAACATGCTTTTTTTTTTTGTGTATTTTATAAAATTCCCAAAAAATTCAAGTTAATAATAAAAATATGGGTTGCCTCACATAAGCGCTAGTTTTAAGTCTTTATAGCTCAACTCCTTGTGTTCCTTAGGTGTTAGGCAAGTGTGGAGGCTGTAGGAAGCTCCTAGTACTGGATGGCTCCAAGTGCATCTTGTCTTGTAACACTTCCTTGATCAAGTAACCTTGTTGTGAGCCTTCTCCTCCACTTGTGTACCGAAATATTTTGGATGAGAAACCGGGATGTGCAGCAACATAATAGGTGTCCTTGTCAACATTGGCTAGTGAGATCCTCCTGTTTGGCCAATCCATGATTGCTCCAGCTGTTGCTAAGAAGGATCTCCCAAGTAGAAGGGCTTGGTCTTCCGGATCCTCCGTAAAGTAACCACATAGAAATCGGCTGGAATGATGCAATCTTCAAAGGAAAGTTGAACATCTTTTACCTTGCCAAGTGGTTTGAATGAAGAGCTGTTGGCAAGCTTTATGCCCATGTTGGTCAGTTCCATGGACTCAATCAATCCCAAACTTCTTGCTATCACAGCCGGCATGAGGTTCACACTTGAACCGGAATCGCATAGTGCATCATCAAAGAATTTATCATTGATGGAGCAATGTATAAGAAAGTAACCTGGGTCATGAAGCTTGTGTAGTGTCCTTGGCGTAGGCATTTCCTCTCGTGCTTCATTATACATCTTCTCCACCTCGGCTAAACTCCAATCATGTGTCCATACAAAGTCTTGAAGGTAGGGGCTCTTGTTTCAAGCGACATCAAAGGGCAAATTGCTAGGGAACCTTCTTGCCATGAAGTTGAAATCATCAATGGTGTAGTCCATTGATGAGCTCGCCTTCCTTTTCTCCTTAGGGACGGGTGGCTGTGAATGTCTTGGAGAAAGTAGTGTTCCTTCCGGCACCTTTCTTCCTCTTATCTTTGCTGTACGCTTGCCTTGTCTCCTCTCATCCTCATCCCAAACCACTCTTGGATTGGTCTCTCTAACACCAAAAGCAACCAAAGCATTGTTAGGCTTTGAGTCGGCCGCTTTTGTGTCCTTTGAAGCTCGGTCTCTTTCTTCCATATCCTCCAAGCGTTTGGTGAGGTCTTTGACTCCTTTGGAAACTCCTTTGGAAACTCCTCCGGTTGTATCTTGCCATAGTGTGGTCCTCTCAAGTAGCTCTTTGTATCTCTCTTCCACAAGATGCTTCCAGTCATTGATAGATACCTTGAATTGTTCTTGTCCTTCCACCAACATCAACATAGTTGAGTAAAGCTCTTTCTCTCTTTGGTTAACCTCCGATGCTCTCTTCTTGGCTTGGTGAGCCACAAGTGAGATTGAGTTGAGGCTCAGGGTTGTGCCATTGAGGTTGTCTTCTAGGCCGGTGATCTTCTCATCCAGGTGGCTATCCATCTCTTTTGAATTGAGGTTCAAGTCTCGGATCGCCTTGGTGTTGTCTCCGACGGTTGTTGCTTGTTTCCTTAGCTCCCCTTCCACTTCAATACTCCTTGATTCGACTCTCTCTATTTGGTCAGAGAGGTTTCCGAACTTCCTATCAAGGTCATGCCTTAGAAACTTTAACCTTGTCTCAAGACTTTGGTTAGACTTTCTTTGGATTTCCATGAAGTCTTCTATCATGGCTTTGAGATTGTCATCTCTCCGCCTATTAGGCGCATGCTCTTGGTATGTGGGAAGGTTGGGGCGTGGACGGTGATGATGATGAGGTGGTTGGTGAGGTCGGCCTTGATAAACCGGTGATCGGTTTTGATGATAGTGATGATGTTCTTCTCGGCTAGTCTCGGCAAAGAGCGGATGGCGAAAATTTGGTGGGATTGGCATTGGGATGAAGTCTCCGGCCGGATTTGGATCATGTGGCCGCCTTTGGACTTCATGGAGAAGCGGTTTTCTTCCTTCAAAGTGGTTACTCATGATCGAGTAGTGGCTCATCCTTAAAGTACCTAAGAAACACAAGAAAAGAAAAGTTAGAAGGTTAGTAAACATGAAACAAAAGATCTAGTCTTAACTTTTAATCTCATAAAGGTGTAAGTGCAATGCATTCCCTGGCAATGGCGCCAAAAACATGATGCATGCGTGGGTGTGGGATGTATACAAGTAATAAAAACCCTAACCAAAACATGGTTGCAAGTGCACAACATGTTGTTGTAGTACTTAGGGGTCGATCCACAAGAGAATGCGAATTGCACACTACACATTTGTAAATATTTGGTTAAGCTAAATCATCAATATGCAAGGGTTTTGTATTTTTGTTTTATAAGAAAGAAGTAAATAACAATGCAAACTATACAAAAAACATTATTGAACAAAAGACAATCCGCAAAAGACATAAGCTAAGTCGATTGAAAAGTTTGTTAAATCCGATTTCTATGAACTCAAAACACTAAGATGTGGTCATCCCACTTTCGTTGCTCCGACCACCTATGTTTCTTAAACCAATGGGCTCAGCTTTCGCATGGTCATTGTAGAGTGAAACATGCATTACAATTAGGTAATGATTGCTCACAAAACTCCTTAGGTCTACTTTCATAGCCTAAGACGAATTGCCCATCAAATATTAGGACCGGAGATATAACAAGATTTTGGAGAGTATATCAACCTTAGATCAGGCCGCTAGTTAGCTACTCTAGCAACAAGCTTTAGGTATGAATAAAGATGGTGAACCATAAAGTTTCCCTTTCTTTAACAACCGATTCTCGAAGGCTTATCATGTCATGTCTTCTTTGAAAGATCCATGATTCAATAACGAGTCTAAAGGAGTAGAGAGGATCTCATGGTTATAGTAGAAGGAGGAGGAGTGATAGAGATCAAACCGCGGCTCTCCCATAGAGAGAAAACTCTAGACCTAGACCTAAACTAAAACATGCGAGTATGTACAAGATGCAAACGGGAAAAGAAAGAACAAGGAGACCACCTAAGTGGCTCCGGTTTATTGACTGAAAAGATGAAAAGAGTTTCACGTTGTGTTCTATGATATTCTGATGTCGATACAAGAGGCTAAAAGCAAGTATATATAGGTGAGGGGAGGCTAGGTCGGCTGAGTTAAGGCGCAAAAGAGAAGAGGAAACTTTCCATTTCTTCTCCTCGCTTGAACTTGCTCACCAAGTCTTGAGTGAGGCGCGGCCGTCACCTTCTGATTGCGTTAAATGGTGTGGGCTTGAGTCTTGATGAATTCCAGGCTTGGCCCGCAGTGACCCCGGTCCATTTCGCCTATCCAAGCTCCATGGGCTTAACTTACTCGCCAGACGGACATGTCTTGGGAGAAAAGGATCTTAGGCCGCATACCTACTCTAAATTGCCCAATTCCAGTTCTCCGCGACGAATGACACATTTATCTATCTTTCCATATAAAGATCTCATGATTTGGACGTCGGAAAGCCCCTTTGCCGCGGTCATCTTTCGGATACTTTGATTCTGTCCGAATGCGGAAATCGGCTAACTTGAGTTTTGTTGAAGCTCTTGACTTGGGAACTTGCATGGATCATTCTTTGAAGCCCTTTTGCTCCATTTTGCCTTCTTTTTGCCATTTTGACCTGTTTGCTTCCCAAAACCACAATATACAAGAAAACTACCTCTTGGATACAAAATCATTATTATTAAGTAAGAAAACATAAGAAAAACCAAGGTAAAAACATGTGAAATATGGATATATCAACTCCCCCAGACTTAGCCTTTTGCTTGTCCTCAATCAAACTAAGAAAGGAAAAGAGGTTTGAAAACATGAGAACTCTCAATGCATTTTAAAAATCCATGTTAGCTTATGTTTTAGTAATCCACATGAAAAACGGTTTTGGCTTTGTGATGAGGGACATAAGTACTTACATTGAGTTTAACAGTCATCCCAAAGTAACCCACCCTCCATATGACCATCCGGGCTCACCTCCTTTGACTCCTTTAGTTTTTAAAGGTGTTGTCTCAACTAGGGGATATCGATCAAAGGGTTCATGATCTCTTTCTCATCCTCTTGTGTTTAAACACTTGTCTTGGCTCTTGTTTCACCTCTCTCTCTTCTCACTCCTTAAGTCGATCGATCCCTTTTTTTAGGGTAGCAAGGTATTTTTTTTAATTCGACTTCTTCTCCTCTTTGTGGAGGTTTTTGATGGATCTTCCATAGACGCGAGTATTGATGGTTGTAGCCACCTAATGCCCGGGTACTTGGATCAAAAGGTCTTCCATATACGCGATTATTGATGGTGGTTGCCACCTAATCCCCGGTTACTTGGACCTTGATGCTTTTCCTTAAAATTGGAGGGGAGAGAGAGGTGAAACCGAACTCACATAGACTTTCATTATTTGGTGAGGATGAGGAGTCGTGCCCTTTGTAAAACCAAGCCCCTAGCTGAGAAGGTTAAGTTTATTTAGGTGCGGAGTCAAAGTTGGATCCTCCATCGGCTTTTTGGAAATGTGGCCATTTTTGGTAGACCGATCTGCTCAAAGTGTACATTGAATGAATGTGTTGCCAAATACTGTTTCAATGGTCACTTAAACATTAGTGTAACGTGGTTAGCTTCAAAGAAAAGGTCATAATTCTCGGACAAAATTTTGACTCAATAAAACGACTCAAAGAAAAATAAAAAATGAGAAGTCAAAAAGAACAAACTTGTTAGTAATCCCCGCAGACTTAACTTGCACCGTCCCGGTGGAAGCAAATCCAATTAAGAAGGGTTGAAAAGAAAAGTGAATTTAATGGGAATGTGTTTTGGATTGTGTTACCAAAGTGTGACCATAGGTCATGAAGAGCGGTTTTGCTTTGTTGTGGGACTCCAAGTGTGATATGACAGTATCAAATCATTCCTTAGATGGATTTGTTCGGTGAGTTTTCAATCTCCAGGTATGATTCCGGCCGGTTTACAGTTTGGTCGTGTAAGGCTCATTTGTCGACCAAAAATGAGTGCTGTGAACCACATAACAAACCGTTAAGAATTTTATGAACGTGATTGAAATTTTACAGTCCAATATGATGGTTTAAAGCCGCTGGTGGAGTTTCAGGTGATTTTGTCGAGTGGTTTTGAAAATTCTGCATCGGGTGGATCCTTCGGTCGACCGGAAGGTAATGTGAGGGACCACAGCGTGAACCGTGAACATTTCGCTGACCGATCTTGAAATTCCTTCGACCAATCATATATTGTAGGAGCTGTGGCAAAGTTTGGGGCCAAACGAACGAGCGGTTTGGGAGAGCCGTCACTTGGTGCTTCATCCGAACGATCCAGAGAGAGTGCAATAGACCACAGCTCAAATGAGGACGAATTCTCCGACCAAGCTTGAAATTCCGTCGACCAACCTCATATTTTATGGCTACTGGAGAAGTTTGAGGTCAAACGGACGAGCTGTTTGAGAGTTCCTTCACAAAGTGGCCAATTCGGCTCCGGGAAGAGTTTTCTTGACTTCGTTGTGATTTGCGCGTTCGTCCCTTGATTTTCTTCTGGAATAATGATGTTGAAGCTACAAAGATCCATCTCAAGCTGGTGGTATCTCCATGCCGTGATTTTGGTTGTGCCGGCCTTTGGGTGCACCTCTAGCGACCGGATGAGACATCTTTGCATATCTCCTGATCCGTCAACATTTCTCCGTCCTATCTTTTGGATTTGCTGACCAACATGGTGTTGTTTCGTCGCCTGTGAAGTTTGGTGGACTTTGGTCAAGCCGTTTGTGAGATGGTCGATTGGGGGCTCCTCCTCACTCGTGTGGGCTGGAAAATGGTACCGGACTTGATATCTCCCATTGACTCGACCTTTGAGTGATTTTCTTCGACCGATTTGTCTCCTTAATCCTCCTTTAGCATCCCAAGGTCTTGACCGCATTGTTCTTGTTCCTTGGTTGCCCCTTTTTGTGAAACTTTCTTGAAACCACCGGGTGGGATGAATGGGTGGGTTGGACCGGCTCATGAAGTATGAAAAACTCCTTTGATAGTCTTCTTTGGCACTTAATCCTAAAACATGCTTATTTTGTTTTGTGTATTTTATAAAATTCCCAAAAAATTCAAGTTAATAATAAAAATATGGGTTGCCTCCCATAAGCGCTAGTTTTAAGTCTTTATAGCTCGACTCCTTGTGTTCCTTAGGTGTTAGGCAAGTGTGGAGGCTGTAGGAAGCTCCTAGTACTGGATGGCTCCAAGTGCATCTTGTCTTGTAACACTTCCTTGATCAAGTAACCTTGTTGTGAGCCTTCTCCTCCACTTGTGTACCGAAATATTTTGGATGAGAAACCGGGAGGTGCAGCAACATAATAGGTGTCCTTGTCAACATTGGCTAGTGAGATCCTCCTGTTTGGCCAATCCATGATTGCTCCAGCTGTTGCTAAGAAGGATCTCCCAAGTAGAAGGGCTTGGTCTTCCGGATCCTCCGTAAAGTAACCACATAGAAATCGGCTGGAATGATGCAATCTTCAAAGGAAAGTTGAACATCTTTTACCTTGCCAAGTGGTTTGAATGAAGAGCTGTTGGCAAGCTTTATGCCCATGTTGGTCCGTTCCATGGACTCAATCAATCCCAAACTTCTTGCTATCACAGCCGGCATGAGGTTCACACTTGAACCGGAATCACATAGTGCATCATCAAAGAATTTATCATTGATGGAGCAATGTATAAGAAAGTAACCTGGGTCATGAAGCTTGTGTAGTGTCCTTGGCGTAGGCATTTCCTCTCGTGCTTCATTATACATCTTCTCCACCTCGGCTAAACTCCAATCATGTGTCCATACAAAGTCTTGAAGGTAGGGGCTCTTGTTTCAAGCGACATCAAAGGGCAAATTGCTAGGGAACCTTCTTGCCATGAAGTTGAAATCATCAATGGTGTAGTCCATTGATGAGCTCGCCTTCCTTTTCTCCTTAGGGACGGGTGGCTGTGAATGTCTTGGAGAAAGTGGTGTTCCTTCCGGCACCTTTCTTCCTCTTATCTTTGCTGTACGCTTGCCTTGTCTCCTCTCATCCTCATCCAAACCACTCTTGGATTGGTCTCTCTAACACCAAAAGCAACCAAAGCATTGTTAGGCTTTGAGTCGGCCGCTTTTGTGTCCTTTGAAGCTCGGTCTCTTTCTTCCATATCCTCCAAGCGTTTGGTGAGGTCTTTGACTCCTTTGGAAACTCCTCCGGTTGTATCTTGCCATAGTGTGGTCCTCTCAAGTAGCTCTTTGTATCTCTCTTCCACAAGATGCTTCAAGTCATTGATAGATACCTTGAATTGTTCTTGTCCTTCCACCAACATCAACATAGTTGAGTAAAGCTCTTTCTCTCTTTGGTTAACCTCCGATGCTCTCTTCTTGGCTTGGTGAGCCACAAGTGAGATTGAGTTGAGGCTCAGGGTTGTGCCATTGAGGTTGTCTTCTAGGCCGGTGATCTTCTCATCCAGGTGGCTATCCATCTCTTTTGAATTGAGGTTCAAGTCTCGGATGGCCTTGGTGTTGTCTCTGATGGTTGCGGCTTGTTTCCTTAGCACCCCTTCCAATTCAATACTCCTTGATTCGACTCTCTCTACTTGGTCAGAGAGGTTTCCGAACTTCCTATCAAGGTCATGCCTTAGAAACTCTAACCTTGTCTCAAGACTTTGGTTAGACTTTCTTTGGATTTCCATGAAGTCTTCTATCATGGCTTTGAGATTGTCATCTCTCCGCCTATTAGGCGCATGCTCTTGGTATGTGGGAAGGTTGGGGCGTGGACGGTGATGATGATGAGGTGGTTGGTGAGGTCGGCCTTGATAAACCGGTGATCGGTTTTGATTATAGTGATGATGTTCTTCTCGGCTAGTCTCGGCAAAGAGCGGATGGCGAAAATTTGGTGGGATTGGCATTGGGATGAAGTCTCCGGCCGGATTTGGATCATGTGGCCGCCTTTGGACTTCATGGGGAAGCGGTTTTCTTCCTTCAAAGTGGTTACTCATGCTCGAGTAGTGGCTCATCCTTAAAGTACCTAAGAAACACAAGAAAACAAAAGTTAGAAGGTTAGTAAACATGAAACAAAAGATCTAGTCTTAACTTTTAATCTCATAAATGTGTAAGTGCAATGCATTCCCCGGAAACGGCGCCAAAAACTTGATGCATGCGTGGGTGTGGGATGTATACAAGTAATAAAAACCCTAAGCAAAACATGGTTGCAAGTGCACAACATGTTGTTGTAGTACTTAGGGGTCGATCCACAAGAGAATGCGAATTGCACACTACACATTTGTAAATATTTGGTTACGCTAAATCATCAATATGCAAGGGTTTTGTATTTTTGTTTTATAAGAAAGAAGTAAATAACAATGCAAACTATACAAACAACATTATTGAACAAAAGACAATCCGTAAAAGACATAAGCCAAGTCGATTGAAAAGTTTGTTAAATCCGATTTCTATGAACTCAAAACACTAAGATGTGGTCATCCCACTTTCGTGGCTCCGACCACCTATGTTTCTTAAACCAATGGGCTCAGCTTTCGCATGGTCATTGTAGAGTTAAACATGCATTACAATTAGGTAATGATTGCTCACAAAACTCCTTAGGTCTACTTTCATAGCCTAAGACGAATTGCCCATCAAATATTAGGACCGGAGATATAACAAGATTTTGGAGAGTATATCAACCTTAGATCAGGCCGCTAGTTAGCTACTCTAGCAACAAGCTTTAGGTATGAATAAAGATGGTGAACCATAAGGTTTCCCTTTCTTTAACAACCGATTCTCGAAGGCTTATCATGTCATGTCTTCTTTGAAAGATCCATGATTCAATAACGAGTCTAAAGGAGTAGAGAGGATCTCATGGTTCTAGTAGAAGGAGGTGGAGTGATAGAGATCAAACCGCGTCTCTCCCATAGAGAGAAAACTCTAGACCTAGACCTAAACTAAAACATGCGAGTATGTACAAGATGCAAACGGGAAAAGAAAGAACAAGGAGACCACCTAAGTGGCTCCGGTTTATTGACTGAAAAGATGAAGACAGTTTTGCGTTGTGTTCTATGATTTTCTGATGTCGATACAAGAGGCTAACAGCAAGTATATATAGGTGAGGGGAGGCTAGGTCGGCTGAGTTAAGGCGCAAAAGAGAAGAAGAAACTTTCCATTTCTTCTCCTCGCTTGAACTTGCTCACCAAGTCTTGAGTGAGGCGCGGCCGCCACCTTCTGATTGCGTGAAATGATGTGGGCTTGAGTCTTGATGAAGTCCAGGCTTGGCCCGCAGTGACCCCGGTCCATTTCGCTTATCCAAGCTCCATGGGCTTCACTTACTCGCCAGACGGACATGTCTTGGGAGAAAACGATCCTAGGCCACATACCTACTCCAATTGGGCCAATTCTACTTCATCGCCACGCATGACTCATTTATCTATCTTTCCATATGAAGATCTCATGATTTGGACGTCGGAAAGCCCCTTTTCCGCGGTCATCTTTCAGATGCTTTGATTCTGTCCGAATGCGGAAATCGGCTAACTTGAGTTTTGTTGAAGCTCTTGACTTGGGAACTTTCATGGATCATTGTTTGAAGCCCTTTTGCTCTATTTTGCCTTCTTTTTTCCATTTTGACCTGTTTGCTTCCCAAAACCACAATATACAAGAAAACTACCTCTTGGATACAAAATCATTATTATTAAGTACGAAAACATAAGAACAACCAAGGTAAAAACATGTAAAATATGGATATATCAATTTACTCACTTATCATATCAGAATTCGAAATCATAACAGAATAAGCTAAAACAGACATAATTTGAAAGATTAGAAGAAGATTAACAACTTTTATTAAATAAGCAAATGCAAAATGTGAATAACAAAGTCTATATCTACAAATTAAAAGACCGAAAACTTAAGGAAATAAAACTGAGTTTTTCTAGCTAAAAAGCGAAAAAGGAGAAGAGGATCTTGTGGATTAGGTCAGCAGCCCTTTTATAGGCAAGCCACTAGGGCTTCAGTCAAGACAGTACCCGCCTTAGTCCACTCGATCGAGTCGCTTGGTCGAGGCGCCTCTTTGGCCTAGCTCGGTCGAGGCGCTTGGTCGAGGTGCCTTTTTGGCCTAGCTCGGTCGAGGCACTTAGTCGAGGCGCTCCTTTGCCTTAGCTCGGTCGAGCTGCTTGGTCGAGCTGCTTGGTCGAGGCGTACATCTTGCCTAGCTCGGTCGAGCTGGTTGGTGAAGGCAGACATCCTTTTCTTCCAATGCATTGACTTCGCTCCAAAGTGCTCCAAAACACTTGCCAAGGATACCAAACATGCAAATGCATGCAATGCACTTCCTAGAACAACTAAGTATGCAAACTAATAAGAAAGTGCAAAGAAATGCTACTAAAGATGGATGAAAGTATGCAAAAGTGGTCTAAAAATGATGCTAAAAGAGTATGAAATATGAATGCATCATTGGCTTTGGCGTCTTCTTGTTTTTCCCAAGTTTTCACGTTTATCGAACAACTTTTGATTGGCCAGTCGTCCACTCCACTCGATCCAGCGCTTGTCATCATGTGGTCGGCTTGATCACCTTGTCTTGTTGCGGTTTGTCTTGATCTATTTTGGATTCTATTCGTTTGATTTTGAATGTTCTTCGACTGAAACGTCTGGTTTGATCTCTAGTTCCCTCCATAGAGGTCACTTGGCCATTTCTTTTTATGTCACTTGGCCGGTTCTTCTCATCTCTCTTCATGGATATTACATTCTCCCCCACTTCTAAGAATTCCTCCCCGAATTCTATTTCAACTCCATATGCGATCTTCTTTTGCCATGTTGTCGTCTAAGTTTCTCTCCTAGAAACTCCATTCCTTGCACGAATGTCGACATTCCAAAGCATCTTCCTTCTCACCTTCATACGTATCCTCCTTGATACTATGATCCTTGCAACGCTTCTCATCCATAAGCTTGCATGCCTCGATGATCTCATCAAGTTCCTCCATGACTCTCGATCATTGATCCATCCTTTTCACTACGTTTTGCTTGAGTTCATGTCTCCAACACGTTCTCTAGCTGCTGGTCTCTCTGTAGACCCCCATTAGTTGACTCCCCGTCAAACTAATATCTTCACGATCTCTTCATAGATCCCCTATTAGTTGACTCCCCGTCAAACTAATGTCTTCATGATCTCTCCGTAGATCCCCTATTGGTTGACTCCCTGTCAAACCAATATTCTTCATGCCTTTTCCCTCATCTTACCCCATTGCCCTCCTCATTGCCTTGCATTCCATAATTCCAGGGTTTTTACCTAAGGGTTCGACTCTAACTAGCCAATCCTAAGATTAAAACCTAATCGAGTGACTATCTGGATCTCCAAATTCTAGTCCCTACTCAATCCACTACACTATCTAGGGCTTTATAGGAATCTCCTAATCCTACCTAGACCTAACACAACTACACACGAGCGTTATCCCTTGATAACCTACGAGACCTTCACGATCTCCACACACAAGAGCCATAGCTTTCACCGTGCTATGGTCCAACACACTACAGACTAAGAGCCCTAGTTTCCACCACACTATGCTCCTAATCTAACACACAACAGGTAAGCAACCATTGCTTTCACCGCGCTTTGTTCCGAACCTAAAAACGATTGCAATTACGCTAAACCCCTACACAAGCAAGCAATCCGTAGAGAGAACCATAACCTACACCGAGTTATGTTCTACTTTACACCGATATTGAAACTATGCTATACTATCACACAAGCAAGCAATCAATCTCACACAATCGAGGTAAAGTTAAAACCCATAACATACCTCGCCTCTGGTCTAAATACGGTGGGGGTTTCGCGACTGACCAGAGTTCTTGCCTCCACTAGGCCTCCTTAAGGACCTCCTTGTCCTTTCACTGGTTGAGGATGCAGATGATGTAGATGGCGCGGGGTTGGTCGTAGGACAACATATGACCCTGTCTCTCATTTGGGAAAGCATGAGTGTAGTGCCCGTATCCTCCACATACGGGACACGGCATTGATTCTCTGGTCGGAACTGGAACTCTCTTCCTTGACTGGGATCTAAAACAAAGCCTACCAATGGGACGTCTCCCTGAGGTACCTCCTGTCTCCAAATCTCCATTACCAACGGTCCGCGTCTCCTCACGGTTTCCGTTTCCTCCACTATCGCGTGGTTCTTCTTCACCATGATCCGTACCGATGTGGTTTGGATCAGTTTATATCCCTGGGTTCCCCACCTCACCGTGGTTCACCTGCTCAACAATGTTCGGGTTCTCAACCGGAATATGTTCCTCCATGACACCAACGTTCGGGTTCACCACCGAAACTTGGTTTGCAGCTTCATTGTTTGGGTTCACCACTGGAACCTGATTTGTCGTATCTCCTCCAATCTGGATTCCAAAGAAAGATGCAAGGTTGGCTAAGATTTATAGCACTCCTTCTCCTTTTCCACCTCCACTTGCTACGGCTGGATCAATCAGACCTCCACGTTGAGCATCACGATACCAATCCTTCCAAACTTCTTCCACCATCGTCTCTGGGTCAAGATGAACCAAAGGTCTTCCGTAGTATGGAACAGCCTCCTCTGGCAGTCCAAAACTTGGCACACTCGTTCCTCCTTGAACGGGTAAGTCTTCCGCTTAGCTCACATTGTACACTGAAATCTCCTCAGCGAACGGTTGACCATACATGTCTAGCATCTCATCACTGACCTCCACATTGTCTCCATTAGCTCCTTGGATGAACGGCTCAGCCTCTTCTGGATTTTCTGGTCCATAAGTCTCTTGCTCATTTCCCCAAACATCTTGGTTAAGTTGTGTCGCCGAAGGTACAACTCCTCCAACTGGTCCGGTTTGCACAAATGGATACATGTACTCCGGGTACTCATCACCTGACTCCGGCAGTATGTATGGATGCATCCCAACTCCAGGTATAAAGACTTGTGGCATGGGTATCTCCGGTAAAACTTGATGTGGACTCCCTTCATCCCAAGAGTTTGATGGGGATCAGACTTTTCCCAATTTCTATCCCTGGTTCTGCAACTGCACATATCGAGAGTAGTAACGGGTTATCGAACACAAGGACCAGATTGGGCACTACAAGGTATGAGATTGAGATTTAGCTAGGCAAGCAATATAGGTTGGGTTGTTGTCACGATTAAAGCAAGTAAGAAAGCATGTAAACAAAGCATGTAAGGTTATAAATCAATAGATGGTAAGGCGCTAAGCAATAGGACAATCGCGGGATAAGTGATTCAAGCAATCAAGTTCGAATTATTAGGGTTTTAAGAATGTGGTACCACCTAGAACTCAAGACACTAATTTAGATCTTTCCACTGTCGTGGCTCCGACCCTATGTTGATCTATCTAATCGCTAAACTTTTGGAATGTCCTTAGATAATCAAGCATGCATTAATTCGGTCAAGTCTCAATTGTTCACAACCTCTAGTAAATCAACTTTCGCAGTCTAAGAGAAGTTGCCCACCAAATACTAGTTCAGGCGAATGATTCATCACTTTCATGGCTCAAATCTACCTAGGATCATATGTTGATTGGCCAAATCAACACCAAGTAATGAACACAAGCAAAGGTGAAGAGTATATGTAAAACCCTAATTCTATGGTTCGATTATCAAACAAGCATGAACATTATCCTTTGATTTCCTATCACTTAACAAGGTAACTACTCAGACATAGAGAAGGAAGTCGAACTCATATTCATAAGAACAGAGATTCAAAATCCCCTCTTGAAAGAGACAAAGGAAGAAAGTTAAAACTAGAAGAACTTGTATTGAATGATAAGTAAAATAATATGTTTTGTTTCTCTCTATGTGGCTCGCTCTTTTACAAGGCTAAAAATATGTATTTATAATGCTTCAGAAGTTGAAGGGCGGCTTGACCTAGGTCTTGGTCGAAATATAAGAGTCGGCGCGAAATTGAGCTTGAAAACGCGCAAAACGGGCTTTGGAAATGAGTCGGGTCGATCGGGACTGTCGTCGGTCGAGCAGGACGGTCGAGCGGCACGATCGGACGAATATGGGGTGATGAAGGAAAGTCGGGTCGGACGAGGGCCTTAAAGCTCTTGTCCGACCGGTCGCGGTCGAGCTGGACGATTGATTTCGTGAGGAGTGGTCGAGTCGGACGAGGGCCTTAAAGCTCCTGTCCGACCGGTCGTGGTCGAGCGGATTATTGGCGTGGTTGGGTCGCGTGGCACGGTCGAGCGGGATGTGGTCGACCAGTGTGTCCGGTTTCGGCTCGTCTGACACTCTTTACTAGAACGATCATATCTTCCATTCTACATGGCCAAATTGCATGATTCCAATTGCGTTGGAAAGCTAACTATCGTAGGCATCGCGGCGAACTGGGTTTGGTGAATTTCATTAAGTGTAATATTTTTTAGCTCCTTCCAAAGTTGATGCTAGTGCATGAAGCTGCTTTGAGGACCTTTTCCTTTGTTTTGCTCCAAAATGCATCTTTTGACCTGAAATGACTCTTGGCACTACATATCCATAAAAACTACCTTTTAAAGTAAGAAACCACGTTAAAACCATGCATAAAGTATATAAAAGAGATGTAAAAAGTGTATAAAATAGAGGTATATATCAACTCTCTTAGAGTTAGATCTTTGCTTTTCCCCAAGCAAATAGAATCCAAATCGGTGAAGAGGTTTTGAAAACATGAAAACTCACTTGTCCTTTGGCACTTGTATCTTCCATTGCTCTGCTTTCATTTGGAGCAAAACCAACTTTGAATCTAGCTTTCCGTACTGACCTTAAGCTTAGCGAACCATACCGGACCCAACAAATCTCATCCAACACTCCAAACTTTCCATTGTCAACTCCTTACAGTATTTAAAATGTGCGGTCTTTACCAAGGGAGTATCGATCACAGAGCATTGACTCTTACCCATCCAAGTGTTTGTCAAGACAGTCCTTTTTAGCACATCCAGTCCATTCCTCTCTCTTTCTCTCTATTTCTTTTGAAGGATCGATCTTTCCCTACTTTTCTAGGGTATCATTTTTTTGTTTTCCTATCGATCCTTCTTCCCTTTGAATCTTTTCTTTTGTGGGAATATCATAGGATAGGCTTTTGCTTTTCCTTGTTTGAGTAGGTCTCCATAAGACAAGAAGGTGCAGACGTATGCATTCCTCTTGCTTACACGTTTTCCTTGTGCTTAAAAGCTTTTGATTTTTATTTTGCAGATGAGAGAGAGGTGGACTGTATCTTTGGTGGACATGTCTCAACTAGACCGGAATGAGGAATCGGCTCATATGTATCTCAAGCCCCTTGACAAGAAAAATTAAAAGTTTAATTAGGTGGTGGAGTTAACTTTAGATTGTCTAGGTACCTTAGAAATCTTGCCAAATCAGTAGGTCGATCCACCCTCAGTGGTTCCGTTGGGCATTGTTCGGTGTCAATATTCGCCTTTGTGATCACAAGAGCTTTGGCATGAAAAGGTAAGCTCCTAGGATAGATCATAGTTTCCTAACTTATTTTGACTCAATAAAACAGAAGTTTTTAAAAAGGTTGAAAGGAGAAATAGATATAAGATAAAGACAAGACATGAACAAACGCATTAGTACCGACAATCCCCCCAGACTTAACTTGCACCGTCCCGGTGAAAGCAAATCCGATTAAGGGAGGTAAAAGAAAGAGGTAATAAGGCGTTTTGTGAATGAGAGGAAATATGTAACCTGATTAGACATTAAGTCCATGAAGAAACGACCAGTGGTGGTATGTGGCTGTCCTTGTCCTTTGATAAGTTGAGTTAAGCATGGCAAACCTTCTCCCATGTTGCGTTTGAATGAACTCCAAAGAATGGCTTGTATCCCGGCTTAGATGATCAAGTACCAGGCGTCCATAGTAAAATCTCTTTAAGTACCGCCTAAGGTGAGGCGAGGGTGGGAAGTGCCTTTGAGCTGGAGAAAACGGATGTTGGACAAAGGGTGAAGTGGGATAGATGAGTGTGATGGGATGAGTGGGATGGGATGCAAGTGTGGTGGTATGAATATCGGATGGATGCAAGTGAGGTGGGATGGTATGCAGGTGAGGTGGAATGGTATGCAGGTGAGGTGGAATGATGTGGGATGGATGTGGGATGGTATGCAGTTGAGGTGGGATGGTATGCAGTTGAGGTGGGATGGTATGCAGGTGAGGTGGAATGATGGTGGGGTGGGCGGGTTGGCTCGAGGGGATACGGTCGATCGGGGAAGTACATCGGTCGATTGTCAGGGTCGGCCCGGCCATGGCAAGTGCTACATTCGTCTTCCTTGAGGTTTCTTTCTCTTTCTTTCAGATCTTTCATATTGGATTCTCAAATCTCTGTATCCAAAACTTCAAAACAAAACTATTAAATGAAAACAATAGATTAAAAAGGGATAGAAAAGACTTTATGGGTTGCCTCCCATACAGCGCTTGTTTATGGTCTTTAGCTTGACCGTTTTGCTCTTCTAAGAAGAAGTGAAAGAACATGTCCTGAGACAAAGTCTGTTTGAACTTGTCCCATCACATCCTTGGGAATGATCAGGTGGTTCTTTTAGCTGTCCATGAGGAGATATGAACCGTGAATGCTTGGTGAATGTGAAAAGGGGTATGGCATCATAGAAGACAGATTTGTTGACATTGGCAAGGGATATGCGGCGGTTTGGCCAATCCATGATGGCTCCAGCAGTGGCCAAGAATGATCTTCCAAGTATGATGGGCATGTCACTTCCTCCTTTGATGTTCATTATATGAAAATCCACCGGTATCTTTGTGTCTCCAAGTTCGATCAATACATCATAAACAACACCTCTAGGTTGTGCAATGGTGAGGTCAGCAAGTCCAATGCTGATTTGGGAAGGTTGTAGGTGTGTGATCCCAAGAAGTTTTGCAGTGGAGGTTGGCATAAGGTTGATGCATGAGCCGGAATCACAGATGGTCCCATCGAAGTACTTTCCACTAATGGTGCAAGGTATAGAAAATTGTCCTGGGTCTTCGATCTTGTAGAGGGTTCTGAATGAAGGTTGCTTCTTGGCTTTTTCATAGAGCACCTGGATCTCTTCTGGGGTTTCTTTGCAGTTGTGGAAGAAGTTAGTAAGCGGGTGGTTCCTCCAAGCATCATGGTAAGACATGCTTGCCGGCAGTGTTTGGACAAAGCGGTTGAATTCAGCTATCTTCTCTCTGGAGATGGGGTTGCTGTACCACTTGGGAGGAGGTGTAGGGGGCGGGGATGGGGGTAGGTTTGCTGCATAAGATGACATAGAGAGGAGGGCACGCCTAAAGAGTTGTTTTATCTCATCCTTGGTTTCTTTGCTACTAAAGAAAAACTCAACCAAATCGTGGTTGTTCCAAGCTTCTTCAAAAGGGACATAGAATGGTATGGATTTCACCTTCTTGTTAAACTCCTTGAGCTTCTCTGGGCTTATCTTAGTAGGGTCTATGGGATCATATTGGAATGAATCCTCAGGTTTGTCTGCGATGGTTCTCTTTCTTTGAATGCCGGTGATTCTAGGTGGGGCGAGTGCGTGGGCTGGAGGTGGGGAAAATCGTGGGTCAAGCTGATGTGGACTAGTTTCACTCCCTTTAGAGCTTGCATTACTGTTCAGACTTTGCTTTTCTTCTTCCTCATCTTCATAGTCTTCCTCATACTCTTGGTTTTCTTCTTCTTTTCTTGCGAGATGTTATGAGTGTTCTTTGGAGATTGCTGTGATGACATTGCAAGGGAAAGGAGGAGGTTTGGGTGTGGGGCTTCGTTCACTCTGGTTCTTAGAGAATAGGGATTCTTCAACAGCAGACATCCGGTTATAAAGTATTCCAAGGTGCTTGCAGTTGTCATCATTGAAGTTATGAGCACCAATCCTCTTGCCAAGTAGCTCATGATATTTTGCAGCGACATCTAGCTTGATAAGGTTGAGGGATCGATCATGGTCTTCTTTGAGTTGCTTGATATCTTTATCTAGCTTGATAACTTGGTTAAAAAGAACATCCATCTTGTCTCCAAGGGTGAGTTGAACATATTCGATCTTCTTCTCCATCTCTCTTGTACTAGTAACGTGATAGTCAAGGTACTCTTGTAGCATCTGTTCAAGTTTGGTTAGGCATGGACTGTGGGGAAATCCTTCTGTAGCTTGGGGGTAGCTGCTCAATGTGCGGTGGAGGTTGGTGGTGTCTATAGGGTGGATGGTTGGGTTTGAGTAGTGGTGCATAGGGTGGTTCACGAGCAAACTTGTTGAGGAAAGCTTCCTTGTATATTCTCCATGTCTTAAAGTCATGTTGGGCAGAAAATCTAACCCTCTCTTCAGCTCGGCCAGCTAGGGATGTTTGGAACAAGCTGATCTTCTTTGGGTTTTCTCCCAAACCATAGTAATCACAAAGATTTTCGAAATTTTCAACCTGTTCTTGAGCACACTCCGATATGAAGTTATGGAAAGGATCTCTTACTACATACTTGATTAGGTCGCCATTGATGGACTCCGATGGTAGAGGGGTATCATCTTCTTCTTCATAGGATTGGTTGTGGTGAGGGTAGGAGTTTTGGTCATACTTGGATTTGAAAGGTGGTTTTCTGCTGAACCTCTTCAAGAAAGCTTTTCTGCAGTCCAACCAAGAGTTGATTTGAAAAGGAGGAGAGTATTGCGCCCACTCAAGAGCTCTCCCAGCTAAAGACATACTAAATAGCATTAGTTTCTTCTCAAAGTCGAAGACTCCATAAGAATGACAAAGGCCTTCAAAGTAATCCATGTGTTCTAGTGCATGCTCATTGTAGAGATCATGGAATTTGTCTCCTTTCACAAACTCAATCAGCTCCGGGTCGATTTCTTCTTCTGGTGAGGCTAGAAGGTGTTCTTCTCTTTCATAATAGGCTTGGCTAGACGTCTCCAGGTCGGCCGCAATAAGGTAGGGGAGAAGGTTCTTCATGGTTTTCAAGGGAGCTAGTCCGGGAGGACTATTGCGAGAATCCCATGAAGGTGAAATAGCTTGAGGATTCGACATCCTCTTCTCTATTGGACTGTCTCTAGGAGGAGATATGTGGCGTATTGGAATCTCCCTTATTGGACTAGGACTTCTCAAATCTTCTTGCATCTTGGAGAAAAACCTAAAACCTGAAAAAATCAAAAACAAAAAAGGAAAAACAGATTAAATAATTAAAAACAGAAAAACCTAGACTAGATCTCTTTCAAGAACTTGTAGGCACGAATTGGTCCCCGACAACGGCGCCAAAAAGCTTGATGGGGATCAGACTTTTCCCAATTTCTATCCCTGATTCTGCAAGTGCACAGATCGAGAGTAGTAACGGGTTATTGAACACAAGGACCAGATTGTGCACTACAAGGTATGAGATTGAGATTTAGCTAGGCAAGCAATATAGGTTGGGTTGTTGTCACGATTAAAGCAAGTAAGAAAGCATGTAAACAAAGCAAGTAAGGTTGTAAATCAATAGATGGTAAGGCGCTAAGCAATAGGACAATCGCGGGATAAGTGATTCAAGCAAGCAAGTTCGAATTGTTAGGGTTTTAAGAATGTGGTACCACCTAGAACTCAAGACACTAATTTAGATCTTTCCACTGTCGTGGCTCCGACCCCTATGTTGATCTATCTAATCGCTAAACTTGTGGAATGTCCTTAGATAATCAAGCAAGCATTAATTCGGTCAAGTCTCAATTGTTCACAACCTCTAGTAAATCAACTTTCGCAGTCTAAGAGAAGTTGCCCACCAAATACTAGTTCAGGCGAATGATTCATCACTTTCGTGGCTCAAATCTACCTAGGATCATATGTTGATTGGCCAAATCAACACCAAGCAATGAACACAAGCAAAGGTGAAGAGTATATGTAAAACCCTAATTCTATGGTTCGATTATCAAGCAAGCATGAACACTATCCTTTGATATCCTATCACTTAACAAGGTAACTACTCAGACATAGAGAAGGAAGTCGAACTCATATTCATAAGAACAGAGATTCGAAATCCCCTCTTGAAAGAGACAAAGGAAGAAAGTTAAAACTAGAAGAACTTGTATTGAATGATAAGTAAAATAATATGTTTTGTTCCTCTCTATGTGGCTCTCTCTTTTACAAGGCTAAAAAGATGTATTTATAATGCTTCAGAAGTTGAAGGGCGGCTTGACCTAGGTCTTGGTCGAAATATAAGAGTCGGCGCGAAATTGGGCTTGAAAACGCGCAAAACGGGCTTCGGAAACGAGTCGGGTCGATCGGGACGGTCGAGCGGTCGAACGGGACGGTCGGGGCGGTCGAGCGGGACGGTCGAGCGGTCGAACGGGACGGTCAGGGCGGTCGAACAGCACGATTGGATGAGTATCGGGTGATGAAGGAAAGTCAGGTCGGACGAGGGCCTTAAAGCTCCTGTCCGACCGGTCGCGGTCGAGCGGGACGATTGATGTCGTGAGGAGTGGTCGGGTCGGACGAGGGCCTTAAAGCTCCTGTCCGACTGGTCGTGGTCGAGCGGATGATTGGCGTGGTGAAGAATGGTCGGGTCGCGTGGCACGGTCGAGCTGGATGTGGTCAACCGGTGTGTTCGGTTTCGGCTCGTCTGACACTCTTTACTAGAACGATCATATCTTCCATTCTACATGGCCAAATTGCATGATTCCAATTGCGTTAGAAAGCTAACTCTCGTAGGCATCGCGGCGAACTGGCTTTGGTGAATTTTGAATGTTTTTTAGCTCCTTCCAAAGTTGATGCTAGTGCATGAAGTTGCTTTGAGGACCTTTTCCTTTGTTTTGCTCCAAAATGCATCTTTTGACCTGAAATGACTCTTGGCACAATATATCCATAAACACTACCTTTTAAAGTAAGAAACCACGGTAAAACCATGCATAAAGTATATATGTCAAGTACGCATCATCGGAAGATATGTCGATGATCTCTGTTGATGGTATTAAAATCTCCACGTCTGAGTAGCGAGTAGGTATGGCGACCATTTCTTTTTGGAACACCGCCCCAGTCGCTCCAAATGTTACAGGCGCGTCTGCCACCAAGCCTCCTCCAATCCCAAGTCCTGAGAAATGATTTGACCCCGAATAAACGGCCGAACCAAGATTGTCTTCACTCGGATCCGTCTCCAATAGCACTTCCAAATCGACTCCGACCACCTATATCGTCCAAGCTCCACTACAGCCCGTCTAAGGTCACCTGAAAGACAAATAAGCATCATGGTAATCTAAGATTACTTAGTGAGTCCAGGAAAACCCTCTATACAACGAAGATAAAAACCCAACCCAACCCCCAAACAATCAACAATCAACATCAACAACAATACAATCAAAGTAATGCACCAGCGGAAGCTAAATAAATAAACACAAGAGACAATGCTTTGGTAGCAATTTCTCTCCACGCCGTGCCTTAGACCGATATCTCTCATACCGTCTAACCTGCACAAAGAAAAATGGGTGATTCCGAAGAACCAAAGGTTACTACCGCGTGGATAACCTTAAACTACACTACAAGGCAAGATATCTTATCCTGAGCATATCTTCCTACCTAAGAGGTTTCTACAAGAACACCTCAACATGTCTACACCTACACCTAGAGTTTTCTATCACACAAGACAACCTCAACACTCTACTCCTAGAGCTACGGGATTCTATCACACAAGACATCCCAAAACACACACTACTCCCAAGCCGACGCTCGGGCCTAGAGGCCTCTATGGTACAACACGGTCCACACTTCCCTCGCACACCAGCGCCTAGCAAACACATAGTCACACTAGACCTGAACTGCCAAGAGTTAACCCCGGTACTTTAAACACAGCCAGGTTAACCCGAACTAACCCTGTCCCTTCTCCCTCAAAGACGCAACCCAGTTTTTTAACACACCTTCATGTGTAACTCGGCCCCAGGCTGCAATCCCGTCCCTCCGAGTTCTTCTATCCACCCCTGGGATAGGAAAGTCGGGCGAGTGTCGTGTGTACCCACCGAGTCATGATCCACACCTAGAACCTACGCGTTCTAAGTACTAAACAGGACCCACATATGACATACCCCCTGGTATTCATCATGCAATCCCACACAAGGCCCGTGTGTGGTTTTTGCCTCCCTGGCTACCAGCACACGTCCTTCAGCGCCGTATGTGACATAACCTCCCCATTATTCACCATACTCGCTCCCGGTGCAACAAGCAATCCAACATGCAATATTCACCACATTATACTGGATCATGTGAGATCTCTTGCCATTACTCTGCTACCATCATACTTGCCCTTTGGTACAACATGCTGTCATAGACATACAATGTTCATCGCACCAAAGCCGACAATATGAGCCTAGCTTTTCCTTGGCTATCACCACATATCCGACACAGCTTGTGACATAACGTCCTTGTTAGTCACAACATTTGTACAAAGTATAATGACGCAAGTTAATGCGATTTTCACCACACCGATGCATCCCATGCATCTCATGAAGCCGCTTAAAGTGTTACTTCCCTGCACTAAACACATTAGTTCTTGTAGCACTTAAGCGTCTCGCTTCATACCTACACAAAATTTGTTAGTCTCCACACTAAACAAATCTACAGATGCATCTCAATGCTTCTCATGCAATATCACAAGTAAAACTCTCCCTAGTTCATACTTGGATTTAACATGCATGCACACAACAAACATTTATGAATCATAAGGCTCCCTGCTTAAATGATTCATACACCTGCACCACACGGTTAGTATACAAAATAATACTAACAGCCAACAATCACGCCTAGGTCCCTAAGTTTGTCATGCAGGCTAATCAGAAGAAACACCTTTGAATCGCCTGTTTCTGACTGAGTTCGGTCCTACACGCGAACAAACTAGCTAATCCTAAGCTACCGGGACTCACCAAGCTTCCTTGTGACCACTCCAACAGCCACCAAGAACCGCTCCTAAAGCTTAGAAAGAAAACTCGCCTAGCTTTCTTCCTACACTCACTCACTCTCACTATTTAACTAAGGAAAAGGTTCAAGGAATGGAAAATGGAAGAAAATGAGGCTGAGGTGCTCTATTTATAGGCGTTTGGGCGTGAGAGAACAAGAGATAATTGCCGCATGAACAACACTTGTCAACATTCTTCTTCTCATGAAACATCCCATCGCCTTAGATGTCGTGTAGTGAATGGATGATTATGTCATGTCTTGACATGTGTGGAGCCTAGTATTAGTATCTGATCATAGGCTACTGATGCGGGATAAGCGTTTTGCAAGTGCACAAATCGAGAAGTACGGGTTATCGAACACAAGGACTGGCTAAAATGAATACACTTTAAATCTATGGAGTTCGGATCAAGCTATAATAAGATAAAGGATGATTGGTTGGTGATCTAATAACTAAATACTAAGGCTAAGAAATCGAGGTTGTAAAGCAATGAAAGAAAGGCGTTAGATCTCTAGGGGCTAATTCGCAGAGAAGCAAGCAATGATCAATTCGATGATAGATATGAATCAATTTAGGGATGATGGGATGATAGATCCGTCTAGAACACAAAACACGAAAATAAGTCTTTCCACTTTCATGGCTCCGACTCCTATGATAACTTATCTAATCGCTAAACTTTTGGTATGTCCTTAGATAGTTAATCAAGCATTAAATCAATCAGGTTCGGATACAGTTCACTAGGCTTAGTAAATCAACTTCCGCAGTCTAAGAAACCTAGCTTGTCAAAGAATAGGTCCGGCGAATGATACAGCACTTCCGTGGCTCAACTCAACCTAGGATTCGGATTGCTAGATGCGCGGTAAAGCAATCAGCATTAATAAGTGAACAAAACGAGACAAAGACTCTAATGATATCCCTAACAGTTCATCAAAATCATAGATCAAGCAAACAACTCATTGAATTAGTAACCCTAGCAACCTAACAAGTGAATTACTCAGACATGATCAAAGTAACACGGGATGGTGAAGAAAAGTCGGGTCGGACGAGGGCCATGGAGTCCCTGTCCGACCGGTCTCGGTTGACCAGATTGGTCGTCATCATGAAGGAAGGTCGGGTCGGACGGGAGCCTTGGAGTCCCTGTCCGACCGGCTTGGTCGACCGGCTGGTGTTGATGTCCGGTTTTCGGCTGATCTGACACTCTTCACTAAAATGATCATATCTTCAATTCTACACGGCCAAATTGCATGATTCCAATTGCGTTGGAAAGCTAACTCATGTAGGCATCGCGGCAAACTGCTTTTGGTGAAATCCATTGAGTAGAATGTTTTTGGGGCTCTTCCAAAGTTGATGCTGTGTCGCGGAGCGGCATAAAGTCCAAATCCTGTGGTTTTGCTCCAAAATGCATCTTTCGACCTGTTTAGACTCTTAGTACTATAAATCCACAAAAACTACCTTTTTAGATCATAAAGCCTTTAAAAACCTTATAAAAAGCATAGTAAAACCATATAAAAATGGTACAAAATAGAGGTATATCAACTCCCCCAGACTTAGATCTTTGCTTGTCCTCAAGCAAATAGAATCCAAATCGGAGCAAGAGGTTTGAAAACGTAGAAACTCCTTATCCTTTTTGAGAAACCTGAGGTGGCTTCCTCTCCTG
This sequence comes from Erythrophleum ivorense, assembly GCA_026724425.1. Taxonomy (NCBI): domain Eukaryota; kingdom Viridiplantae; phylum Streptophyta; class Magnoliopsida; order Fabales; family Fabaceae; genus Erythrophleum; species Erythrophleum ivorense. The sequence goes on from JAIUCV010000074.1 coordinate 6,498,774, forward strand.
TATTCCACTAAAAACATAACCAATGTTAGACTAGCTTCACATAATACTCGGCAAGTTTAGCGAACCATACCAAACTCAACTAGTCTCATCGAGCATTCCAGACTTTCCATTGTTAACTCCTTGCATAAATTTAAAACGTGCGGTCTTTATCAAGGGAATATCGATCATTAAGCACTTGTTCTTACCCACTTGAGTCTCTCCAGGATAGTCCTTTCTGAAGCTTTTAAGTTCTTTTCCTCTCTCTTTTCTTTTGAAGGATCGATCTTTCCCTACTTTTCTAGGGTATCATTTTATTTTTTTCTATCGATCCTTCTTCCCTTTCTTTTTCTTTTGGGGAATAACATAGGATAGGCTTTTGCTTTTTCCTTGTTTTTGGTAGGTCTTGATGTGTGTGGGATATGCAAGTAATAAATAACCCTAAAACAAACCGTGAGTTACAAGTGCAGAACAGACAATTGTAGTATTTAGGGGTCGAACCACTGAGGATTGCGGAATGTACACTTCAAGATCATGAGATGCAAACTAAGCTAGATCGACCATATGAAAAAGGCGTTTTGTGTTTTTTGGTTTTTGTAAAACATAAAGATATAAACAATGCAAAACATAAAGCAAAAGATAAATATTGTTGAATGGAAACATTCGCAAAGGCATGTGCCAAATCAATTGAAAAGATTGTTAATTCCGATTCATGAACTCAAAACACTAATGCAGGATTTTCCCACTTTTGTGGCTCCAATCCCCTATGTCTCTTAAACCAATGGGCTCAGCTTTCGCATGGTCATTGTAGAGTGAGACATGCATTACGGTTAGGTAATGATTTTTCACATAACTCCTTAGGTCTACTTACATAGCCTAAAACGATTTGCCCATCAAATATTAGATCCGGAGATATAACAAGCTTTTGGAGAGTATATCAACCTTAGATCAACTCGCTAGTTGATCATCTCTAGCAACAAGCATTAGGTTTAAATAAAGATGGAGAACCACAAGGTTTCCCCTTTATTTAACAACCGAATAGCGAAGGCAATTATGTCATGTCCTCATTGAAGGATCCATAATCAACAATAGATCTAAGAGATAGAAGGAGTGTAACACCCCCGGTTCGGTCTATAAATAGATTAAACCGAGAATGCTACGTCGGGTTGGCTAAGCAGGTCCAGGTCAAGTTGCGGAGGGGTTCCACAACAATTGGCCCGATCCCACCCAGTTATGTACCTCATTTTCTGTATTACTAAGGCTTTGCAACCCGTAAAACGAAAACTGAGTTGTGTTTGTTTGGACTAAAACAAATATCATCCAAACAAGCCATCTTTAACAGAAACATACTTTATTTCATCAAAGATGGAAATAACAAAAACATATATGTTCGATCGGCCGAGGCCTAGTGCCAAAAGAAGTAATTATACATATTTTATCACAAACCGGAGTTTTACAAAAGCCAAGGAAAACTACTCCACCTCCTAACGTTCCACGTTACCTTGCCCGGATTGGACTACGACTTACCTGCAAAACAAATAGTCGTCATGAGTAATCTAAGATTACTCAGTGAGTCCAGGAACCTTTATACATCACAGTATAAGTCCCAACCCCGACTATCCCCACAATCAAAGCACGCAAATATTTCAAGTCAATCAATCACACAATCAATCAACAAGAAAACGCGGAAGCTTTCACACACACCACACAACATCACACAACATCACACAACATTACACCATGATCACACAACATAATAGAGTTCACCAAACTATTATGCATAGACACTACCACCAAAACTACGCGGTATGTCTATCATGCTGGACCTCCTCAACCGTGATATCAGCGACCAAGGAATCACACAGAAACCCTGACTAGATCATCACTGTGATATCAGCGACCAAGGAATCACACAGAAACCCTGACTAGATCATCACACCCGAGTTCCATCTCCCAGACAGTCACATCCCGTTAGGTCGCCGTTTCCACGGTTCTCAACCCACACGAGTTCTGTCTCCCAGATGGTCACATCCCGGCTGCACCATCGTGCATAACTCAGCCATGGGAGCGACCCAAGTACACTCTGAGTCATCCGGCCGATCCATCCAAGAGGGTTTCTCAGTGAATGAACCATCAGGGGTGAGGAGCATCACGAGCACCGCTAAGATCATTGGTTTCACCACACAATGATCTATTTACGCAACTAGAGACATAGATTCCACCACACTATGTCCTAGCAAACAACAGATCCATGGCTTTGGGCCATGATCTCACACACAACAGGTCCATAGCTTTCAGCACGCTATAACCTCACACACACACAATAGATCCATGGTTCTCACCATGATCTTACACACAATAGATCCATAGCTTTCACCACGCTATGATCTAACACACTCAAACACAATAGATCCATAGCTTTCACCACGCTATGATCTAACATACTCAAACAATAGTACCATAGATTTCACCACGCTATGATCTAACATACTCAAACACAATAGATCCATAGCTGTCACCACGCTATGATCTATTACACACAAACACAATAGATCCATGGTTCTCACCATGATCTCACACAACATGCAACCAATCAAGAAAACAAACAAGTGTCTTCTTGCCCTTGGCCCTGCATGAAAACACGTTAGCTTACTCTTAAGCTACCGGAACTCACTTTCGTCGAAGATCAAGCCGAATTGCTTCACAGAACCGAGATCTCCTCACTGCACCCGAACTAGATCCAACACATAGTTTAGATCGGGTTCTAGGTAAGGTTTAGATAAAAAGGGTTAAGGGTTCCAATGCTTACCGACCAAACCTCGCTATCGGAAGCTAACACAAGAGCTTTCACCACGCTCTTACCCTTACCGCTTGCCCAAACCTACTCTCACTAACTCACACGATCGAACCGCTCACCTAAACCACTCCTTTTTCACTTTTTTCTTTTCTCTGAGAACAACAAGTGATCAAATGGTTTTCTCATGGTGAGGGAGGGGTATTTATATGCCATCAGGGGAGACAAATGGTTACCGGAGGTCCAATGTCCGATCGACACCTCCGAGGACATATGGCAACGTTCCCTTCACATGCGGAGAAGTATGCCTTAAACCGGCGACACCTCGCCCTTGTCTAAGCACGAGCTGTCTCCTTGGTCGCCACCTAACATGGCTAGCTCCTCATGCACATACTCATGTTAACATAGGCTTGAAGAGTCACTCTCCCATGCACATGAAACTTCCTTTGTGTGACATGTGCCTCACTTAAGTTCCAACCAATCACAGTCCGGCATGTGTATTTCAGCACATGTTTGATCGAGTTTCACACTCTCTCGATCCGTTCCGCGGTCTGTCCGCCCGCGCTCTGTTCGTACCGCGACCGCATCCCGCACTCCCGTTCGATAACTCGACCGAGTGCTTCCCACGATCGTCCCGCGGTCAATCAGGATTACCCGCGGCCAATCCTGATTACCGTCCGTCCCGTGACCGTTTCTCGCCTTGGTCATGTCCCAGACACTCGTTCGACAATCGGCCCGCGTACCGCTCTCAACTGTACACCGATCGTTCTCGGCTACTCAACGATCGGTTTCGGCAGTCCGCTATCGACCGCGATCACTCTTTTCTTCATATCTCGAGTTTTACTCGGTCGAATCCACTTCTGTTTCGACCATTCCTCTCTTTTTTTATCTCTCTACCCATTCCTGAAGGAATATCTGTCATCCGTCTTACTCCACTTCACGGTTATTACAAGGAGTCTCATTATTCCACTGAAAAGAGGCGGAGTGATAGAGATCAAACCGTGGCTCCTTCACGGAGAGAAACCTCTACTCATAGATGTATGCAAAACTTAAAGTACAGGTAAATATTTACAATGGGAAGAAAAGAAAAGGGAAGAGAGGAGACCACCTAAGTGGCTCCGAAATTTATTAACAGATTCAAGGAATTGTAGGATCCTTGATACAAGAGGCTAAAAGCAAGTATATATAGGTGAAGAGGAGTCTAGGTCGGCTGAGTTAAGGTGCAAAAGAGAAGAGGAAACTTTCCATTTCTTCTCCTCGCTTGAACTTGCTCACCAAGTCTTGAGTTAGGCGCGGCCGCCACCTTCTGATCGGGTGAAATGGTGTGGGCTTGAGTCTTGATGAAGTCCAGGCTTGGCCCGCAGTGACCCCGGTCCATTTCGCTTGTCTAAGCTCCATGGGCTTCACTTACTCGCCAGACGGACATGTCTTGGGAGAAAAAGTTCCTAGGCCGCATACCTACTCCAAATGGCCCAATTACACTTCGCCGCGACGCATGACTCATTTATCTATCTTTCCATATAAAGATCTCATGATTTGGACGTCGGAAAGCCCCTTTGCTGCGGTCATCTTTCGGATGCTTTGATTCTGTCCGAATGCGGAATTTGGACTTTTGGAGTTTTATTGAAGCTCTTGACTTGGAAACTTGTATGGATCATTGTTTGAAGTTCTTTTGCTCCATTTTGCCTCCTTTTTGCCATTTTGACCTGTTGGTACCTCAAAACCACAATATACAAGAAAACTACGTCTTGGACACAAAAATCTTATTATTTATGTTATAAAAGATATTAAAAACCATAGTAAGAACATGTAAAATATGGATATATCAACTCCCCCAGACTTAGCCTGTTGCTTGTCCTCAAGCAAACTAAGCATGAAAGAGAGGTTTGAAAACATGAGAACTCTCAAATCTTTTGGAAATTTAAGTTGACCTTTATCTTAGTAATCCACATAAAACAGCAATGGCATTGAGAATTAAGAACAAGGAAGTACATACCATGAGCTTTGCAATCATCCCAAAGCAATCCACTTCTCTTTAGGCCATCCAAATTCGCCACCTTCGACTCCTTTAGTTTCTAAAGGTGTGGTCTCAACTAGGGAATATCGATCAAAGGGGTTATAGACTCTTACCCATCCTCTTTTTATAAAACACATGTCTTGGCTCTTGTTTCACCTCTCTCTCTTCTCACTTCTTAAGTCAACTGATCCCTTTTTTAGGGTAGCATGGTATTTTATTATTCGACTTCTTCTCCTTTTTGTGGAGGTTTTTGGTGGATCTTCCATAGATGCGAGTATTGATGGTTGTAGCAACCTAATCCCCAGTTACTTGGATCAAAAGGCCTTCCATAGACGCGAGTATTGATGGTGGTTGCCACCTAATCCCCGGTTACTTGGACCTTTATGATTTTTCTTAAATTTGAAGGGGAGAGAGAGGGGAAACCGAGCTCACACAGACTTTCACTTGTATGTGAGGATGAGGAGTCATGCCCTTTGCAATGCCAAGCCCCTAGCCGAGAAGGTTAAGTTCATTAAGGTGCGGAGTCAAAGATGGATCCTTCTTAAGCCCTTGGAGATGTGGACATTTTTGGTAGATCAATCCACTCATGGTGCACATGTGATGAAGTAAACTGCCAATAACTGATCAATGGTCACTTAAACACAGGCACAACAATGGTTAGGTCCAAGATAAAGTCATAATTCCCGACAAAAGTTTTGACTCAATAAAAACGACTCGATGAAAAGAAAAATGATACAAGATGAAATGCCAAAATGAACAAACTTATTAGTATAATCCCCCCAGACTTAACTTGCACCGTCCCGGTGTAAGAAAAATCAGATTAAGAGAGGTGAAAATGGAAAAGGGAAAGGTTAGGATGATGTTACCAAGGGTTGACCAGTTGTGATGAAGATCAGGGTCAGATAATGGATTGGGGCTCCTCTGTAGGCATGATTGGTCGGTGAATTTTGAATTTCCAGGACTGTTTCTTGCCGGTTTGCATTTTGGTCGAGTATGGCTCATTTGGTCGACCCGAAATGAGTGCTATGAACCACAGAACAAACCGTTAAGAATTTCATGTACCATATTGAAATTTTACCGTCCAAGTTGATGTTTTAGAGCTCCACGTGAAGTTTGAGGTCAAACGAACGAGCGGATTGAGAGTTCCTTCACAAAGTGGTCAATTCGGCTCCGGGAAGAGTTTTCTTGACTTCTTTGTGATTGGCTCGTTCGTTCCTTGATTTTCTTCTGGAATAATGATTTTGAAGCTCCAAGGATCCATCTCCAGCTGGTGGTGTCTCCATGCCGTGATTTCGGTTTCGCCGGCCTTTGGGTGCACCGCTATCGACCAGATGAGGCATCTTTGCATATCTCCTGATCCGTCAACATTCCTCCGTCCTATCTTTTGGTGGACATCGGTCACGTGGTTTGGGAGATGGTTGATGTTTGTCCTCCTTTGCACCCGTTTGGCCGAGAGAATCTCGCCAGATGGGATTTCTTGAAATCTACTCAACCGTTTTGTGAATTTCTTCGACCGAAGTGATTCTTGTATCCTCCATTATCATTTCCAGGTTATGCCCACCTTGTTTCTTGTGCCTTGTTGTGATCCTCCATTGAAACCGCCTTTAAACCGCCATATGGATTGTAGTTTTGGTCGGTTACAGCATCTCTCCTTTGTGTCATTCCTATCAAAGATTGAAGTCCTTGCAAAATACTTGAAACCACTGTTAAGTCCGGTCTTAGATTGAGATCTCCAACTAACCAACTTGAAGTTCACAATCTAAGAGAATATGGTATAAACTATAAAAACATGTTGGGTCTTGGTTAGGGATCCCAAAGTTCTGAAATAGTTTTATCATCAGTGAAATCAATGTATAATTCAGTTTGATAAGTCAAGATTCATTCTCATTTATTAACCATCAATATTAAGCAATTTAAACCATTAAATGTAACTAATGAAGTTCAAGGTTCAAATGCTTATCAAGTGAGGATCAAAGATGGTTTTTAATGAATGCATGAGGAGAAGTTACTTACCTTGATTGGAGATTTCGCCTTCTACAAGGGTGGTAACAAATGGTGGGTCACTTTCTTGTTTTGGTCTCCTTTTGGTTCTTCATCCTAAAAACATTTTTTGTATTTTTATGCAATTTTAAAAACTCCTGAAAAATAAAACTAAGTAGTTATGCATGCAATAATGATATGAAAATTTAAAATGAAAATAAAAACCATTTGGGTTGCCTCCCACAAAGTGCTTTGTTTTAAGTCATTTAGCTTGACTCCCTTTTTTTTTTTTTTTTTTTTAGGTGACGGGAAGATCAACTAAAGGGTTTAGGATCCCTTTTGCTTCTCCATTCTCTGGTTCAGGGAGCTCATGTGGTTGTTTGGGCTCTCCATAATGAACTCGGGAAAATTTTTAAGGTGTACCCGAGTTTCTCCTTTGCATACGCTTAGAAACCGCTATGGACTCCATTGTTTCTTGTGGTTTTGAAACCATTGTAATCCTTCTTTTGACAACTTTATTTGTGCGTCCACAGCAAGTGGTCTTTACATCTTTCATGTCAAACATTGAAGCTCTTGCAAAAACACTAGAAATCACTTGTCAAAGCATTCTTAAATCGAGATTCTCAAGTAGTAAACTTGAAGTTCTTTATCTAAGATAAAATAGTATAAACTATAAAAACATTGTGGACCTTGACTAGAGATCCCAAAGTTCTAGAAATAGTTTAATCTTAAGTGAAATCAATGCAGAAAATGAGTAAGACATAGAAATCAATATTCATTCATTCAAAGACCACCAATTTTAAGCAATTTAAACCACCAAATATAATCAATTAAGTCTATGGTTCAAATGCTTATAGAAGGAAGTACTTACCTTGGATGGCAGAATCAAGGTATTCATGTTTTGGTCATGCCTAAGCTTAGGCTTCAAGATCCGGGGCATGACCATAAAACCTTTGATGCTTTAGTGATGAATCTCCTAGCTCTTGATGAATACAGCCATGATCTCATCTTGTAGAGAGAATCCCAAAAGTCCTCATTAAGATCATACCTTAGAAACTCCAACTTTGATCCAAGATCTCGGTTAGATTGTCTTTGGCTTTCCATGAACTCTTCTAGCATAGCTTCGAGATTGGTACCTCTAGGCTCATTAGGGACGTAGTCATGGTATTGATGAGGGTCCAGGCGTGAGTAGTGATTCCTCTTTAGGTACCTATCAAACACAAAAACACTAAAATAAAAATTTAGAAAGCATGAAAATAAAAGATCTAGTCTTAGCTTTTATCAAGAAAACTCGAAGGTACAAAGCAATCCCCGGCAACGGCGCCAAAAACTTGATGTGTGTGGGATATGCAAGTAATAAATAACCCTAAAACAAACCGTGAGTTGCAAGTGCACAACAGACAATTGTAGTATTTAGGGGTCGAACCACTGAGGATTGCGGAATGTACACTTCAAGATCATGAGATGCAAACTAAGCTAGATCGACAATATGAAAAAGGGGTTTTGTGTTTTTTGGTTTTTGTAAAACATAAAGATATTAACAATGCAAAACATAAAGCAAAAGATAAATATTGTTGAATGGAAACATTCGCAAAGGCATGTGCCAAATCGATTGAAAAGATTGTTAAATCCGATTCATGAACTCAAAACACTAATGAAGGATTTTCCCACTTTCGTGGCTCCAATCCCCTATGTCTCTTAAACCAATGGGCTCAGCTTTCGCATGATCATTGTAGAGTGAGACATGCATTACGGTTAGGTAATGATTGTTCACAAAACTCCTTAGGTCTACTTTCATAGCCTAAAACGATTTGCCCATCAAATACTAGATCCGGAGATATAACAAGCTTTTAGAGAGTATATCAACCTTAGATCAAGTCGCTAGTTGATCATCTCTAGCAACAAGCATTAGGTTTAAATAAAGATGGAGAACCACAAGGTTTCCCCTTTATTTAACAACCGAATAGCGAAGGCAATTATGTCATGTCCTCATTGAAGGATCCATAATTCAACAATAGATCTAAGAGATAGAAGGAGTCTCATGATTCCACTGAAAAGAGGCGGAGTGATAGAGATCAAACCGTGGCTCCTTCATGGAGAGAAACCTCTACTCATAGATGTATGCAAAACTTAAAGAAACATGTAAATATTTACAATGGGAAGAAAAGAAAAGGGAAGAGAGGAGACCACCTAAGTGGCTCCGAAATTTATTAACAGATTCAAGGAATTGTAGGATCCTTGATACAAGAGGCTAAAAGCAAGTATATATAGGTGAAGAGGAGTCTAGGTCGGCTGAGTTAAGGCGCAAAAGAGAAGAGGAAACTTTCCATTTCTTCTCCTCGCTTGAACTTGCTCACCAAGTCTTGAGTTAGGCGCGGCCGCCACCTTCTGATCGGGTGAAATGGTGTGGGCTTGAGTCTTGATGAAGTCCAGGCTTGGCCCGCAGTGACCCCGGTCCATTTCGCTTGTCCAAGCTCCATGGGCTTCACTTACTCGCCAGACGGACATGTCTTGGGAGAAAAAGTTCCTAGGCCGCATACCTACTCCAAATGGCCCAATTACACTTCGCCGCGACGCATGACTCATTTATCTATCTTTCCATATAAAGATCTCATGATTTGGACGTCGGAAAGCCCCTTTGCCGCGGTCATCTTTCAGATGCTTTGATTCTGTCCGAATGCGGAATTTGGACTTTTGGAGTTTTATTGAAGCTCTTGACTTGGAAACTTGTATGGATCATTGTTTGAAGTTCTTTTGCTCCATTTTGCCTCCTTTTTGCCATTTTGACCTGTTGGTACCTCAAAACCACAATATACAAGAAAACTACCTATTGGACACAAAAACCTTATTATTTATGTTATAAAAGATATTAAAAACCATAGTAAGAACATGTACAATATGGATATATCAGGTCTCCATAAGACAAGAAGGTGCAGACGTATGCATTCCTCTTGTATACACGTTTTCCTTGTGCTTAAAAGCTTTTGATCTTCATTTTTCTGAGAGAGAGGAGAACTGCACTTTGTATTGGACACACCCTTTTGAGATCAAGTGAGGAACGACTCATATGTATGCCAAGTCCCTTGACAAGAAAAACTAGATTGATTAGGGTGGAGTTAACGTTAGATTGTCCGGGTACCTTAGAAATGTTGCCAAGTCAGTAGGTCGATCCACCGTTAGAGGTTCTGTTAGGCTTATGTCTGCAACTGATGTCCGCTCTAGGGTCATAGATTGTTAGCACAACACCGGAGAATCATAGAGATAAATCATAATTTCCAACTAAGGTTTTGACTCAATAAAACAGAAGTTTTGAAAAAGGTTAATAAGAGAAATAGATATGAGATGAAGAGACATGAACAAACGCATTAGTACCGACAATCCCCCCAGACTTAACTTGCACCGTCCCGGTGAAAGCAAATCCGATTAAGGGAGGTAAAATAAAGAGGTAATAAGACGTTTGTGAATGAGAGGAAAGATGTAACCTGATATGGTATTAGAAACCGAAGAACGGTGTGATGGATGATATGTCCAGCTACTATGTTGCTCCATAATGTGGATGAGATCCCGGCTTAGATGGTCAAGTGCTGTTGTACACCAGCAAAGAGCTTTAAGGGCCGCTTAAGTGTAGGTGAAGTAGGATCATCATGTGGTAGAACAGCAAGTAGGCGTGGTATGTGATGTGGTTTAGAATGAAAGTGTGGTGGGATGATGGTGGGTTTATATGCAAATGAGGTGAGATGGTATGCAATGAGGTGGGATGGAATGAGGGGATGGTGGGTCGGCAAGAGGGGATACGGTCGATCGGGCGAGGCACTGGTCGATCGTCCTAGTCGACTGATATATCCATATTTTGCATGATTTTACTTAGTATTTATCTATCCTTTAGAGGTAGTTTTCTTGTATTTGTTGGTTTTGGACTCTTAACAGGTCAAAACATCAAAAGGATTCAAAAAGGAGCAAAAGAGCCTCAAACCATGATCCATGCAAGTTTCCAAGTCAAGAGCATCAATATAACTCCATTTGTCCGATTCTCGTATTCGGACTGAACCGGAGCATCCGAAAGATGGCCGCGGTTGAAGGTCTTTCCGACGTCCAAAAATCATGATATTGGTCTTTCTGGATAGATATTTGAGTCATGCATCACAGAGAAGTGTATTCAAGCCATTTGGATCAACCTTCATGGAGAAAATCGTTTTCTCCCAAGACGTGTCCGCCAGGCGAGCAAACGAAGCCCATGAAGACTTGGCGCCACAAACAGCCCGGGATTCCGCGGCATGGACCCTGTCTCGACTTAACAAAAGTCCAGCTTGCTTTTGGTGGTTTACTTGTCCTGAACCCGGTCCAATCACGTCGCAAATCATCAAGGCCGGTTAACCGGAAAGTTTCCTTTTTCAGCACATCAAAAACCTAGTGACTACAAGCCTATAAATACATGTTTGTAGCCTTTGAATGGAGAGAGCCGCGAGTGTCTTGTGCAAGAGGAGAGTAGCCGCCAAGGAGGAGAAGCCCTAGGTGGTGCGCAGTCCAGAAGGAAGAAGGAGGCGCCGCTCAACTCATTGCACTCGCATCTCATTCTTGTTCTTTTATCTTTTCCTTTTCTCTTTTGTACTTTGGATCGAAGGTTATCAAGGGATTCGACTTGTTCTTCATCAGAGAAACCTGCTTCAATCCCTTATCTCTTTTCATACTTGCATAATGATATCAATCTTGCTTTGCTTGTTTGATTCTAATATGTCCGAGTAGATCCCCTTGTTAGGCCGAGGGAGATCGATGGACTCTTGACATGATTTGACTTGTTTGATTGCATAAAACGGGATTTAATCTTTTGGTTCTTCATCTTTGCTTGTTCTTAATGCTTGTTGTTAGGAAAGCGCGCCTAAACAACTTGATTCTAGGTTGATACACTCTACAAAAGCTTGTTGTATTGCCGAAAATAGTATTTGATGAGCTAAGTTTCTTAGGCTTCCAAAAGTCGACCTAAGAATTTCATCAACGAACACTCCATGGTTTCGCCACATTGCAAACTTCCTTGCAGCAGACCATCCACCCCCACAATTCTTTGGCTACAGAAAGAAGAAATTTCTCCGTGACATTAGACGGTATTTTTGAGATGAACCTTATCTTTATAAAAAATGCTCTGATGGTATGTTTCGTAGGTGTATCCCAGAGGAAGAGATAGAGGGAATATTATTCGCCTGCCACAGCTCCAGCTATGCCGGTCATTTCGCCACTTACAAAACAGTTTCTAAAGTACTTCAATCAGGATTCTGGTGGCCGACCATGTTTAAAGATGCCCACGCCTTCATATCCCGATGTGATGCCTGCCAAAGAATGGGAAACATAAGCAAAAGAAATGAGATGCCACAAAATTTCATTATAGAAGTAGAAGTTTTCGACGTGTGGGGAATAGATTTCATGGGACCTTTCCCGACATCTTTTGGTGACCAATACATTCTCGATGCAGTGGACTATGTTTCGAAATGGGTGGAAGCAATAGCAAGCCCGACCAATGATGCTCAAGTTGTTATCAAGATGTTCAAATCTATCATCTTCCCGAGATGTGGAGTACCAAGGATTGTCATTAGTGATGGAGGATCTCACTTTATCAACAGGATTTTCGCCAACCTTTTGAAGAAGCATGGAGTGACACACAAAGTTGCTTCCCCATATCATCCTCAGACTAGTGGCCAAGTGGAAATCTCAAACAGAGAACTTAAAAGCATCCTACAAAAGACTACAGGAAAGACTAGAAAAGATTGGAGTGCCAAGTTAGACGACGCTCTATGGGCGTACCGCACTGCTTTCAAAACCCCACTAGGCACAACCCCTTTCCACTTAGTCTATGGAAAAGCCTGTCACTTCCCTGTTGAGTTAGAATATAAGGCGGCATGGGCAGTAAAGGAGCTAAACTTCAACCTCAAAACAGCAGGAGAAAGAAGACTCATACAACTCAACGAGCTTGATGAGATCCGCCATCTTGCATATGAGAATGCGAAGATATACAAAGAAAGGACCAAAGCTTTCCATGACAGGAAGATCATACCAAAGACATTCGCACCAAATGATCAAGTCCTCCTTTTCAACTCCCGTCTAAAACTTTTTCCCGGGAAGCTTCGTTCTAGATGGTCAGGACCATTCAAAATCAAAGAATTTCGGCCATACGGAGCAGTTGTGCTATTAAATCCATCCGGTAGCGAATTCACAGTCAATGGGCAATGACTTAAACCGTATCTAGTCAATACAGAGACATCACAAGAAGTCCGAATCGATTTGGACGATCCCTCACCAGTCTGAATCACAAACGGTCAAGCTAAAGACCTTAAACAAGCGCTGTATGGGAGGCAACCCATAAGTTTTACTCTCCTCTTTTACTTTTTGTTTTAATTTAATGATTTTTGTTTTGCTTTTGAAGTTTTGATAACAGAGATTTGAGAATATAACATGAAAATTGAGAAGAAACCTCGGAAAATGAAGAAAGGAGTAATTGTCACTTCCAATATTAACAATGAATGTGGCAAGGAACAACCGCGTTCATATATCCGTTTGCTCCAGCACAACAGCATATCCCACCAATGCCTCACCTTCGGCGGACTTCAAGAGCCTTTACCATGGACGCATGGTAGTTGATCATCTACGCCGGGATACAAGCCATTGCTTTGGAGTTCATTCTAACGCAACATGGGACATATTTTACCAACCTTATCAACGGACAAGGACAGCCACATACCACCAATGGGTCGTTTCTTCATGGACTTACTGTCTAATCAGGTTACATCTTTCCTCTCATTCACAAATGCCTTATTACCTCTTTCTTTTACCTCCCTTAATCGGATTTGCTTTCACCAGGACGGTGCAAGTTAAGTCTGGGGGGATAGTCGGTACTAATGCGTTTGTTCATGTCTTGTCTTCATCTCATATCTATTTTTCTTATTAACCTTTTTCAAAACTTATGTTTTATTGAGTCAAAAACTTAGTTGGAAATTATGATTTATCTCTATGATTCTCTGGTGTTGTGCTAACAATCTATGACCCTAGAGCGGACATCAGTTGCAGACATAAGCCTAATAGAACCTCAAACGGTGGATCGACCTACTGACTTGGCAACATTTCTAAGGTACCCGGACAATCTAACGTTAACTCCACCCTAATCAATCTAGTTTTTCTTGTCAAGGGACTTGGCATACATATGAGTCGTTCCTCACTTGATCTCAAAAGGGTGTGTCCAATACAAAGTGCAGTTCTCCTCTCTCTCAGAAAAATGAAAAATCAAAAGCTTTTAAGCACAAGGAAAACGTGTAAGCAAGAGGAATGCATACTTCTGCACCTTCTTGTCTTATGGAGACCTACCAAAAACAAGGAAAAATCAAAAGCCTATCCTATGTTATTCCCCAAAAGAAAAAGAAAGGGAAGAAGGATCGATAGAAAAAATAAAATGATACCCTAGAAAAGTAGGGAAAGATCGATCATTCAAAAGAAAAGAGAGAGGAAAAGAACCCAAAAGCTTCAAAAGGGACTATCCTGGAGAGACTCAAGTGGGTAAGAACAAGTCCTTAATGATCGATATTCCCTTGATAAAGAACGCATGTTTTAAATTTATGCAAGGAGTTAACAATGGAAAGTCTGGAATGCTGGATGAGACTAGTTGAGTTTGGTATGGTTCGCTAAGCTTGCCGAGTATTATGTGAAGCTAGTCTAACATTGGTTATGTTTTTAGTGGAATACAGTTCAGGAAGCCACCACAAGTTTCTCAAAAAGGATAAGGAGTTTCTACATTTTCAAACCTCTTTCTCTGATTTGGATTCTATTTGCTTGAGGACAAGCAAAGATCTAAGTCTGGGGGAGTTGATATACCTCTATTTTGTACCCTTTTTATATGGTTTTAATATGCTTTTTATAAGGTTTTTTTAAAGGCTTTTTGATCTAAAAAGGTAGTTTTTGTGGATTTATAGTACTAAGATTCTAAACAGGTCGAAAGATGCATTTTGGAGCAAAACCACAAGATTTGGACTTTAAGCCGCTCCACGACAGAGCATCAACTTTGGAAGAGCCCCAAAAACATTCTACTCTATGGATTTCACCAAAACCAGTTTGCCGCGATGCCTACATGTGTTAGCTTTCCAACACAATTGGAATCATGCAATTTGGACGTGTAGAATGGAAGATATGATCATTTTAGTGAAGAATGTCAGATCAGCCGAAAACCGGACACCTACACCAACCGGTCGACCGAGCCGGTCGGACAGGGACTCCAAGGCTCCCGTCCGACCCGACCGCCCTCCATTGCACAAGGACACCGGTCGACCGAGCCGGTCGGACAGGGACTCCAAGGCTCCCGTTTGACCCGACCTTCCTTCAAGACGACGACCGATCCGGTCGACCGAGCCGGTCGGACAGGGACTCCATGGCCCTCGTCCGACCCGACCTCTTTTCACCATCCCGTGCGCGCTCGATCGCCCAGCTCGACCCGACCACCATCCCGACCGACCGGTCGACCGCCCCGCTCGACCCGACCCCCATCCCGACCGACCGGTCGACCGCCGCCTTTCCCGCTCGACCCGCTTTAGCCGACTAAAGCCCGTTTTGCGCATTTTCGCGATTTACTCGGCCCGTTTACCTAATCTCGACCCCTGGAAGACCTAGCACTATAAATACACCTTTTTAGCCTCTTTAGAAAGGAGAGCCGCATTGTATTAGAGTTTATTAGTTCTACTTTTATTCTTAGAGATTTCAAGGAGACGATCTCTCCTCCTTACCACAATTTGGAGAAGTTTTCTGAACCTTTGTCTTATATTTATGCTTTCTTCATCATCTTTCTGTGTTGTTACTTTGATTATGTCTGAGTAATTCACTTGTTAGGTCGTGGGTTAATCAAAGAGTCCATGCATTGTTAGGGTTCTAAATCAAATTAGGGGTTCATCATTATAGCTCTTCACCTTTGCTTGATCTTATTGCTGCATGCTTTTCTGATCAACTAGCATCAAATCTTAGGTAGACTTGAGCCACGGAAGTGCTATATCATTCGCCTGAACTAGTATTTGGTGGGCAACACTTCATAGACAGCGGAAGTTGATCTATGCGGGGTTGTGAACAATTGAGACTTGAACGAATTAATGCTTGTTTAACAATCTAAGGACATTCCGAAAAATTAGCGATTAGGTTAGTTAACAAAGAGGTCGGAGCCACGGAAGTGGAATGATCTTACATCTGTGTTTTGAGTTCTAGACGGCACCCAATTAAACCCCCTAATAAGTTGATTTAACCTAGTAATCATTGATCTCTGCGAGTCTCCCATTGCCTAGCGCTTTCGTACCTTGATCTTTTACCGTTTTTACATCGCATTCATTTAGTTTAGTTAGCTATCTTACCAATCACAACCAAAACCCTTATCTTGTCCTAGCTAAATTGGATTTACATAACTTGTAGTGCATCTCTCTGCTCCTTGTGGTCGACCGAGCCGGTCGGACAGGGACTCCAAGGCTCCCGTCCGACCCAACCTTCCTTCAAGGCAACGACCGATCCGGTCGACCGAGCCGGGCGGACAGGGACTCCATGGCCCTCGTCCGACCCGACCTCTTTTCACCATCCCGTGCGTGCTCGATCGCCCAGCTCGACCCGACCACCATCCCGACCGACCGGTCGACCGCCCCGCTCGAGCCGACCGCCCCGCTCGAGCCGACCACCATCCCGACCGACCGTCGCCTTTCTCGTTCGACCCGCCTTAGCCGACTAAAGCCCGTTTTGCGCGTTTTCGTGATTTACTCGACCCGTTTACCTAATCTTGACCCCTGGAAGACCTAGCACTATAAATACACCTTTTTAGCCTCTTTAGAAAGGAGAGCCGCATTGTATTAGAGTTTATTAGATCTACTTTTGTTCTTAGAGATTTCAAGGAGAGGATCTCTCCCCCTTACCACAATTTGGAGAAGTTTTCTGAACCTTTGTCTTATATTTATGCTTTCTTCATCATCTTTCTGTGTTGTTACTTTGATTATGTCTGAGTAATTCACTTGTTAGGTCGTGGGTTAATCAAAGAGTCCATGCATTGTTAGGGTTCTAAATCAAATTAGGGGTTCATCATTATAGCTCTTCACCTTTGCTTGATCTTATTGCTGCATGCTTTTCTGATCAACTAGCATCAGATCTTAGGTAGACTTGAGCCACGGAAGTGCTGTATCATTCGCCTGAACTAGTATTTGGTGGGCAACACTTCATAGACGGCGGAAGTTGATCTATGCGGGGTTGTGAACAATTGAGACTTGAACGAATTAATGCTTCTTTAACAATCTAAGGACATTCCGAAAGATTAGCGATTAGGTTAGTTAACAAAGAGGTCGGAGCCACGGAAGTGGAATGATCTTACATCTGTGTTTTGAGTTCTAGACGGCACCCAATCAAACCCCCTAATAAGTTGATTTAACCTAGTAATCATTAATTAAACCAATTAAACCCCCTAATACGACCCGTGCACTTGCGGTATCTAGTTAGGATTGGGTAAAACCTGATCCACCATCATCGACCCGAAGTGTTTTGGTCGACCGGTCGACCGAACCTCTTGGAGTCCCTGCCCGAACGTGTTTGGTCGACCCAGACGGCTTGGCGGTTCCACTTCTATGTTCCTCTTGCACCATTGTGATATCCATTCTATCCTATCCTGCTAAAAGAAAACAAAGAAAACAAAGTAAAACTAAAACTAAAAACTGAAATTTAAAGGTGTTACCTTATGGGTTGCCTCCCATACAGCGCTTGTTTAAGGTCTTTAGCTTGACCGTAATGCTCTTTAGGATTTAAGAGAGGGTAGTGATCAATGGAACTTTTTGTCCATCAAGATCTTTCTTCTTGGGATTTATATCAGGAGGATGATTCACGGCGGGATAGACAATCTCTCCATGCTTGTCCCGGGGCACTTCAGCCATAGAAAAAAGTTTTATAGTGTTGGCAAACTTTTCCTTGAATCCTTCCAAAGTTTCATCATTCAGCTTTTCCTGGAGGAGAATCCTAACTTTTGAAAATCCTTTAGGTTGCTTAACCTTCTTAATGGTCTTTGTCCCGGTCTTGTCCTTGATTGGTCCGTTTGGTGGATGTTTAGGTGATGCCGTAGGCTTACTTCTTGCTTGTGGGGCAAGTTGCTTGGGCTGGTGGGCAAGGTCTTTGCTGGGCAAGCTGGACAGGATTTTCTCTTCTTCTGGAGGCTTGGGGATGATCTTATTCTCTTGCACCATATCAACTCATGGGTTCTTTGTTGAACACATGGGGAAGAACATCTCTTTATTCACCTTGTTGAATGAGATCCTCCGGTTGGGAAAATCGAAAATGGCTCCAACGGTTGATAGAAAAGGGGTGCCAAGGATGAGGGGTCTATGGCTACTTTCTCTCATTTCCACTATTTGAAAGTCTGTAGGAATATAACAATTCCCAAGTCGTAACATCACGTCCGGGATGAAACCATAAGGTGTTTGCGAGAATGAATCGGCATAGTTGATGCAGATGGATGAAGGTTGGATGTTGGTGAGGCCTATCTCGTCTGCAATCTTCTTTGACATGATGTTGACATTAGCTCCTGTGTAACAAAGAGAATCGGTGAGATCAACTTCATTAATAGAACATGGAACTACAAACTTCCCAGAGTTATCCGCCTTTGGAATGATCTTGGGGAAAAGGCGTCTTTTCCTTGCACGGTTGGATTGTTTCTCGGGATTGATTTCTTCAGGCCTGGTCATACAGTCATACTTAGGTGGGGAGAGCTTCCATTTGGGGGTAGAATCCTCAAACTTTTTTTCTATTGTAGCGGAGTTGCAAAAAGATTTCTTGGACTCCATCTCTTGTTTTTTAACTGCTTCTGCGGTTTGAGCGGCTTGTACTTCCAATTTCTTGACATGAGCGGCAATGGCATCATATTTGGCATGGAGATCATTGAACAAAGTGTCCATCTTCTCATTCATCTCCTTGTTGTTCCTCTTTTGACCTTCCATGATATGTTGAAACATTCCCTCGAACTTGTTGTTTGGCTGGGCTAAAGGAGGTTGGCTGGAGGGTAAACCATATGGTTCTTTTGGTGGGTATGGTGCTCTTTGGTCATAGTTTGGCCTAGGTTGAAACTGGTTTCCTTGCTGCTGGAAACGATCTCCATAGGGTTGGAAGGGTGGTCTCTGCTGCTGGAATCTTGGGGGATAGATTTGGTCTTGTGGGTTCTCCACATTGGTGCTGCGGTAAGAAAGGTTTGGGTTGGACCGGTAGTTGGGATTGTATCCCCTGTTTCCATAGTTACCAATGTAGTTAACTTCTTCCTCAAGATGATCATTGGAGAAATCTCCCATGCATTCCCTTGTAGGATCATCATTGACATCATTTATGCCCTCAACTGCATGTATTTGTCTTTGCTGTCCTTTTAGAACTTAAGTCATCATATTCTTCAGTTCAGCCATCTGAGTAGCATCAGGGGGTGTGTTGGTAGAGCGGTGTGATCTATCATAGTCGGGGCAGTTGTTGCAATAACTTGCTGCAAGGTTCTCAATCAAGACTTTGGCTTCCTCAACAGTCTTTGTCATAAAATTTCCATTGCTTGCAGTATCCAAAGATAGCTTATACTTGTGGTCTATGCCACGATAGAAGATGTTCCAAAGGTTCCCTTCCTTGAAACCGTGGTTAGGGCAGTCCCTAATGTACTCCTTGAATCGATCCAATGCCTCATAGAATGATTCGGTTGCTCCTTGGCGAAATCCAGAGATCTTGTTTCTAACAGAAATTGATCTTTGCTTAGTGTAGAAATGGTTGATGAATGCTGCCTTGTACTCGTCCCAAGTAGTGATCGAATGGGCAGGAAGAGACTTTAACCATCTAAGGGCTTTGTCGCCAAGAGAAAATGAGAAAAGTTTGCACTTTAGGTAGTCGGCTGAGACTCCATTGGCTCGGGTGGTGCTGCAAATTTCTTTAAAGTTATCTATGTGATCAAGCGGGTGCTCAGCTGGTAGGCCATGAAACTGGTTTTGCTTAACCAATGCTATGATTTGAGGCTTGATCTCATAGTCATTCCTCTGAGGTGGAGGTGGGTGGATCGGATTTCGATCTGTAAAGAAGGCATCAATTGAGTCATAGTCTCCAATGGTTGGGTTGTTAGATTGAGGTTGTGCATCAACTTCCCCAGCAGGAAGTTGTGGTGCTAAGGGTGGAGGTGGATCTCTCCCTTCAGCTACAGCTCTAGCTACTGCTGCATCATGAGCGGCTTGGGCCATCTCTTTAGCTCTTTGTCTTCTATGTGTCTTTTCAAGTCAGTCGATTTCAGCAACTGGTTCAACTAGATTGTCCCTATTAGACTGTCTAGTCATGCACCTGAAAAACAAAAGAAGAAAACCAATGAAAAGTAAGATAAACTAGAAAAACCAAAAGCAAAAAAAAAAAAAAAAAAAATGAAAATGCAAGAAAACAATGAAATCCTATAATGAAAATGCCAGAAAACAATAAAATCATATACTAGATCCTAATCGAGATTCAAAGGTACTGCTGCAGTCCCCGGCAACGGCACCAAAAAGCTTGATGCGGGATAAGCTTTTCCCAATTTCTATCCCTTTTCTGCAAGTGCACAGATCGAGAAGTACGGGTTATCGAACACAATGACTGGCTAAAATGAATACACTTTAAATCTATGGAGTTCGGATCAAGCTAGAATAAGATAAAGGATGATTGGTTGGTGATCTAATAACTAAATACTAAGGCTAAGAAATAGAGGTTGTAAAGCAATGAAAGAAAGGCGTTAGGACTCTAGGGGCTAATTCGCAGAGAAGCAAGCAATGATCAGTTCGATGATAGATATGAATCAATTTAGGGATGATGGGATGATAGATCCGTCTAGAACACAAAACACGAAAATAAGTCTTTCCACTTCCGTGGCTCCGACTCCTATGATAACTTATCTAATCGCTAAACTTTTGGTATGTCCTTAGATAGTTAATCAAGCATTAAATCGATCAGGTTCGGATACAGTTAACTAGGCTTAGTAAATCAACTTCCGCAGTCTAAGAAACCTAGCTTGTCAAAAAATAGGTCCGGCGAATGATACAGCACTTCCGTGGCTCAAATCAACCTAGGATTCGGATTGCTAGATGCGCGGTAAAGCAATCAGAATTAATAAGTGAACAAAACGAGACAAAGACTCTAATGATATCCCTAACAGTTCATCAAAATCATAGATCAAGCAAACAACTCATTGAATTAGTAACCCTAGCAACCTAACAAGTGAAACTCAGACATGATCAAAGTAACAACACAGAGAGATGGAGAAAGCATGATAATAGATAAAGGTTCAGAAATCTTCTCCAAATTGTAGTGAGGAGGAGAGATCCTCTCCTTGAAATCTCTAAAACAAAAGTAGATCTATAAAAACTGTAATACAATGCGGCTCTCTTCTCTAGAGAGGCTAAAAAGGTGTATTTATAGTGCTAGGTCTTCCAATGGTCGAGATTAGGTAAACGGGCCGAGTAAATCGCGAAAACGCGCAAAACGGGCCTTAGTCGGCTAAGGCGGGTCGAGCGGGAAAGGCGGCGGTCAAGCGGGGCGGTCGACCGGTCGGTCGGGATGGTGGTCGGGTCGAGCTGGGCGGTCGAGCGCGCACGGGATGGTGAAGAAAAGTCGGGTCGGACGAGGGCCATGGAGTCCCTGTCCGACCGGTCTTGGTCGACCGGAGTGGTCGTCGTCGTGAAGGAAGGTCAGGTCGGACGGGAGCCTTGGAGTCCCTGTCCGACCGGCTTGGTCGACCGGCTGGTGTTGATGTCCGGTTTTCGGCTGATCTGACACTCTTCACTAAAATGATTATCTCTTCCATTGTACACGGCCAAATTGCATGATTCCAATTGCGTTGGAAAGCTAATTCATGTAGGCATCGCGGTAAACTGGATTTGGTGAAATCCATTGAGTAGAATGTTTTTGGGGCTCTTCCAAAGTTGATGCTGTGTCGCGGAGCGGCATAAAGTCAATATCCAGTGGTTTTACTCCAAAATGCATCTTTCGACCTGTTTAGACTCTTAGTACTATAAATCCACAAAAAAATACCTTTTTAGATCAAAAATACTTTAAAAACCTTATAAAAATCATAGTAAAACCATATAAAAAGGGTACAAAATAGAGATATATCAGCTACTTGCTCCTAGATTGATCCGCTCCTCCTTTAGGTGACATTGTCGACACATGTAACCCCTCCAACGGTTTCTCTACAAATTCCGAGGAAGTGCAAGTTCCTAGGGAATATATTCTCCCAAAAATCTGCTCCTATAACTTAGTTCTGAGCCCTATGATGTCCAGAAGAGAGCCACGTTCAATGCACATACATCCCCCTTTGAGTTGCATGTGAAAATCTCTCTTTCTTCTCCCATGCATCCAATCGCGAGTCTTCATGTGTCATCACCATTTGAACACTTGTAGTTACTTCTCCCAAGTGTCAAAATGTCTTAGAGATGACAATCATTCTCCCCTTGCATTAGGAAATGGTAGCCTTTAAAGGGAACACTCCGCCATATGTTGTATCCCAATTGGTCGATTCTTTGCCTGATGTCCTTGGATGTACTGACCGCGGCGTAGAAAATATCACACTCTCCTTACTAATCTCCCATAGTCGCCTTGGTCCAATCCTCCATCCGTTCATTGATATTGGCTTGCCCACCCTTCGGTTTTGACCATCAAGCGGGGAAACCAATATCTCGAGTTCTACTCATCCCAATCAACTTCTGTCTTGACCAGATTGTTGGTTTTGGCGTCTTCTTGTTGTCCCCAAGTTTTCTCGTTGATTTGAGAACTTTTGATTGGCTAGTCGTCCACTCCACTCAATCGAGCGCTTGTCATCATGTGTTCGGCTTGATCACCTTGTCTTGTTGCGGTTTGTCTCGATCTATTTTGTATTCTAGTCGTTTGATTTTGAATGTTCTTCGACTGAAACGCCTGGTTTGATCTCTAGTTCCATCCATAGAGGATATTACATAAGGAGTCTCATGATTCTAATGAAGAGAGGCGAAGAGATAGAGATCAAACCGTGGCTCTTTCATAGAGAGAAACCTCTATTCCTAGTTATAAACTTAAAGAAACATGTAAATATGTACAAATGCAAAAATAAAAGAAAGAACAAAGGAAACCACCTAAGTGGCTCCAAAACTGTATTGAGATGAGAGATATTCGAGGATGTCTTAGGATAAAAGGATGTCTATAGGTAAGGAGGAGCCTAGATCGGCTAAGTTAATGCGCGGGCAAGAAGAGAAAAATTTCCATTTCTTCTTATCCCTTGAGCTTGCACGCCAAGTTCTTGAATGGTCAAGGCCACCGCCTCCAAATCGTGTTTGAGTACGTGGGCTTCAGTACAGTGAGGCAAAGGCTTGGCCCGAACTGGATCCGGTCCAGTTGTACACCAAATCTTCTGCGGGCTTCTCTTGTTCGCCGGTCGAACATGTCTCGGTAGAAAACAAATCTCTTCCTGATGTAAGCTCCAAATGACTTCATTCTAGTTTTTCTTGATGCTTGACTCAATTATCTATCCAACAAGATCAAGATCATAATTTTTGGACGTCGGGAATACCTTCTACCGCGGCCATCTTTCTGATGCTCCGGTTCTGGCCGATTGCGGAAATCGAACACTTGGGGTTTTATTGATGGTTTTGTCTTGAAAACTTGCATGGATTATGGTTTGAGGCTCTTTTCCTCCTTTTTCCCTCCTTTTTGCCATTTTGACCTGTTGGTACTGATATAACCATATTTTACATGTTTTTCCTTAGTATTTTGTTATTTTTTAAGTATTTTTTAATGTATTTTTTATTAGTTAATAATGATGAATTGTAAACTTTAGGAAAAGTGATTGAAATTATTGAATTGAGATTGATTAAAAATTATTGAAAATTGTTAATCACAGAAAATGATGCATTTATAGTCTAGTTTTAATATATTTTCTTAATAGGTGTGAAAACTCTAAAAATATTCTTTAAAAAAAAAGAGGGAGTATAACTAATATACTAATATACTAATAAAAAAAATTCCATTATTATATTCTAAACATAACTAATATACTAATTTATAATTGTAATTTTAGATATTTTGGTATTTTATTTCTAATTATAACTAATATTGTGGGATATATAATTGTATTTCGAATACTCCTTTGGTTCTCGGTTCTGATATATTCAGTTGTGTACAAAACAATATTATACATTCGTACGTATATAGACACAAATTTGTAAGAGACATATGATGCAATAGGAGATAGATGGTAAATAAAAATTTTGTGTGAGAGGGGATATAAATGTGGTGTACAAGACACCAAAGTAAGCGAAGGTGTACACACAGACTCTCCCTACACCTGATATACGGTGTACACACTTACAGTGTACACTTGTTCTAGTGAACGATGTACGAGCCAATATATAGTGTATGCAATATATGGTATGGTATACATATATTAAAATAAAATATTTAATGTATGACACCAGTATATCATAATTTGGAGTTTATTTTTTCAAAAATATATAATACATATGAAATATTATTTAAACATAACATAATTGTGAATAACAAAACACAAGTGCTATTAAACTAATCTTCAGATCCTGAATCACTATGATGACTTTCATTTCAATTTAGTCCTTGTTTATTTCCCAAAATATTGAATAAGTCTCATACTATACGCGGTCTTGTTCTTGGTATTTTTGCTTCTAAAGAATAATTTGTAAAACCGAATTCAGGTGATACTCCCTTTCGAACATTTTCGGAAGTACGAACTTATGATTCTCGTGGAACTCCTACTTGACCAATTTTTGTAGTTCCTGCTTCGCTTCCCAGTGAAAATCCACATTTGTTGAAGGAATCCATTGATTTTCATTTGGTGATGAACCCCATTGTCAGTTATTTGGTGATGAACCCCACTGTTGAGCAATTGATGATGAATCTCATTGGTTAGCATTTGGTGATGAAACCCATTTATAACATACGTAAACCAAAAAAACGACTTTTGGAGGTGGTGTCGAGCGACACCAGGATGGAGTCGGTCGACACCGGTAATTAAAATCAATTGCGGTTAGATTTAAGTTGTCCGGTTTTGGGCGGTTTGGACAAGGAAAGCCCTAATCCGAGAGATTAAACTGTAGCCGCTTTTCGAATTTGGAGTTTCCAGAGAAGAGAATAGGCGATTTTGTGGAGAAAATCCGAGTTTTGGAGTCAGATCGAAGTGCCATTCGTCATTCTTCGCTGCTTCCATCCTTTTCGCCCTTTCTAATCCGATTTCAAGGTGAGTGCGTGAGACTCGTGATTACTAGGTTGAATGAATTGTGGGTGAGTTCATGTTGTTTTCGTGGTGGATTATGTGATAGTTGTGCTTTAGATCGTATTGATTGTGTTGATTGGATGATTTTCGTGTTTCTGTGCTGTTTATCGTATCTGGGTGTCGATTTGTAAGCTCGGTGTCGAGCGACACCAATTTGGTGTCGGTCGACACCAAGTGGAGAAGTGTCGAGCGACACCAGGTGGTGTCGGTCGATATTGGCGTTCTGTGATTTAATTGAATTGATCGGTTTAATTGATTTAATTGGTTTAAGTGGTTTAATTGGTGTAATTAATTATTTAATTTTTTAATTAATTAATTAATTAAATGGTTCAAAAATATATTGGAAATTATTTTAATTATTGGAAATTATTTAAATACTAGTTTTTATCTGGAAATTGCATAAACGGGATGACCGTCTCACTAAGCATTTATTAAATACTTATGCATCTCTTTTTCCCTAATGTGATGCAGGTAAAAGAAAAGTGTGATCGCGGAATCAAGGCCGAAGAAGGGGATGATAGGATTATTTATTTATTTGAAATTGTGTAAGTTGTTAATGGAACCTGATGTTTAGGTTGCTAGCATTTGATTTATTCTGGAATTTGTTTGTTGAGTTAAATTGAATTCATTATTTATTGATTATTTATTTATTGAATTGTTTGAGAATTTCCGCATTGATAGCTGTTGAGAATTAATACTTCATGAATATTAATTTGAGCTATGTTATATAAAAAAAAAAGCTTGGTTGTTTCATTTTGGTATCAGAGCCGTTACGGTTTTAGGACAGTTAGAATTGGGTGAACTGAGACTATGTGTTTAATTGATTATGTGCGTTTTACTCAGTTAGTAGTCTTAGTATCATCCTCTTCGGCCTTCAAAGAGATTCCGCGGTGATTTGTTTGTTTTTGGTTTGTGCTGTTTTGTGTTGTTCTAGCCGCTTATCTACTGTACTTTGGGAGTGCTCTTAGATGGATGCAGGCGCTAGAAGTCGTGGCGCTAGAGGACGCGGTAGAGTTGGTGCCCGTGGGGGCAGAGCAGCTGGCCGTGGTGGCAGAGCTGGTGGCCGTGGAGGCCGGGGTCGGGGTCGTGGACTAGTGGCGGAGTCAGGAGTGAGTGCAGCGCAGAGTGCGGCGTCTGTGTCAGAGTCCGAGACGCATATTGTGGGGTCGGCGAGTGAGGCCGGTTTGGGCGCCATTACTAGTGTGGGGACTGGTGCTAGTGGAGGTACGGGAGTTGGGGCGGCCCAAGGTGGGGGTGCTGCCGCAGCTCAGGATCGTGGTGACCTTATTGTGGGATAGCTGACGCAGTTGTTGGCACGTTTTCCGCCATTGGTTCTAGAGCAGGCTCCGGGTACGCCTGCAGTGGCCGGGGCGCCGCAAGGTGCTGCAGATGTTGGGAAGGCGGGGGCTGCAGTTGGTGAGCGTTCGCCTTATGTAGAGATGATGGGGCAGATGCAGAGGTTTGCTACTCATTTCTCGAGGCAGAGCTAGTAAAGTTGGCAGTTTCGATTAAGGAGAATCAGCGTGAGCAGGTTGTTCCGGTTGTTGTTCCGTCAGTGGTTGCTCCTACTGTTCAGCCGAGGAGCCAGCAGCAGCAGCCGTAGCAGCGCAGTGGTTTTGGTTATGGCAAAGGCGTTAAGCCTGTGCAGGGCCAGAAGAGGAGGTTAGACGAGGTTTTTGGAGGCGGCCAGAGTGGTCGTGGTGGTTGTTTTGGCTGTGGAAGCACGGAGCACTGTGTAGCGAGCTGTCCCAGGAGGGAGTCAGATTGGGATGCAAAGGTGTGCTTCCATTTCAGAGAGCTGGGGCATATCAAGCCGGTGTGTCCCAAGTTGCAGCCGGTGCCTGTACCAGTGGTTCAGCCGGTAGCGGCTCAGCCAGTGACTCAGGTGGCGGCGGTGCAGCCTTTGGGACAGTTTGGAGCGGCACCGCAAGTGTACTCTTCGACAGAGGTTGGCCAGTCGAGTCAGGCCGGGCAGATCACAGGTAAAATCTTTGACTCGGACTTCGTATTTTCGTTAGTGTTTGTCGTGGTGGTAGTTGTTCGATTTATTTTTTTCCTGTGATAGAGTTTCTAGCGTTTTCTACGCAGTTAAGTGTGTAAGGACCTTGTTAGTGGGCGGTTTTGAGTGAAACGTGATTTTAACTCTGGAGCATCGAAGTGCTTCATTACTTCGGTGCGTGCCAAGAGCAGTGGAATCCGGAGCAGCGCTGGTGAGCATTCGGACATGGTCAAGGTGGCTGGTGGGGGAATCCTGGCTACTTCCGGCCGTGCTAGAGCAGTGGATGTTCAGATTGCGGGCAGTCAATGCCAGCAGACTTGGTCATCAGACCGATAGAGCTGTATGATGTCATTCTGGGGATGGATTGGTTGGCGTATTACCGAGTTCATCTGGATTGTTATCAAGGCACAGTGGTTTTTGAGCGTGATGCGGTGAGGTTAGTGTTTCAGGGAGTGAGATCGACTTCCGGGAGTCTTGTGATCTCAGATATTCAAGCTGAGCAGATGATAGAGCAAGGTTGCGAGGCTTACTTGGCGACGATTGTGATGTCGGAGTCCAGTGGTGAGGTGGCTTTGGAGGATATCCGAGTTGTTCAAGAGTTCAAGGATGTGTTTCGGTCGCTAAAGGGATTAGCACCATCTCGGTCTGATCCTTTCAGGCTTGAGCTAGAGCCGGGGATAGCTCTGATATCTAAGATGCCTTACAAGATGGCGCCATCAGAGTTGGCAGAGCTGAAGAAGCAGCTATAAGACCTTTTGAGAAAAGATGGGAGTTTTCGGTTTTGTTCGTGAAGAAGAATGATGGGATTTTCCGGTTGTGCATCGATTACCGGGGACTTAACCGAGTTATGGTGAAGAACATATACCCTCTCCCGAGGATTGATGAGTTATTGGATCAGCTGAGGGGGTGCTACCTGGTTCTCCAAGATAGACTTGGCATCAGGTTATCATCAGATTCTGATAGAAGAGGCAGATGTTCGCAAGACGGCGTTCAGGACGAGAAATGGGCATTTTGAGTTTGTGGTCATGCCTTTCGGTTTGACTAATGCGCCGGCAGCCTTTATGAGGTTGATGAACAACGTGTTCAGGGAGTTTTTGGACGTCTTCGTTATCATTTTAATCGACGACATTTTGGTTTATTCGAGCAGTCCCGAAGAGCACGAGACTTATCTGAGATTGGTTCTGGGGAAGCTTCGAGAGGAGAAGCTATATGGTAAGTTGAGCAAGTGCAGTTTCTGGCAGCCAGAGATGGGATTTTTGGGTCAAATTGTTTATGCAGAGGGAGTTTATGTAGATCCGGTGAAGATTGAGGCTATCAGGGATTGACCTAGACTGAGTAGTGCTACCGAGATCAGGAGTTTTCTGGGTTTAGTAGGTGATGTGTGGTCAGGTTTTACCGACTTTTTAATCCTGCAAGTGCACAGATCGCAGAAGTACGGGTTATCGAACACAAGGACTGGCCAAAATGAATACACTTTAAATCTATGGAGTTCGGATCAAGCTAGAATAAGATAAAGGATGATTGGTTGGTGGTCTAATAACTAAATACTAAGGCTAAGAAATTGAGGTTGTAAAGCAATGAAGGAAAGGCGTTAGGTCTCTAGGGGCTAATTCGCAGAGAAGCAAGCAATGATCAGTTCGATGATAGATATGAATCAATTTAGGGATGATGGGATGATAGATCCGTCTAGAACACAAAACACGAAAATAAGTCTTTCCACATCCGTGGCTCCGACTCCTATGATAACTTATCTAATCGCTAAACTTTCGGTATGTCCTTAGATACTTATTCAAGCATTAAATCGATCAAGTTTGGATACAGTTCACTAGGCTTAGTAAATCAACTTCCGCAGTCTAAGAAACCTAGCTTGTCAAAGAATAGGTCCGGCGAATGATACAGCACTTCCGTGGCTCAAATCAACCTAGGATCGGATTGCTAGATGCGCGGTAAAGAAATCAGCATTAATAAGTGAACAAAATGAGACAAAGACTCTAATGATATCCCTAACAGTTCATCGAAATCATAGATAAAGCAAACAACTCATTGAATTAGTAACCCTAGCAACCTAACAAGTGAATTACTCAGACATGATCAAAGTAACAACACAGAGAGATGGAGAAAGCATGATAATAGATAAAGGTTCAGAAATCTTCTCCAAATTGTAGTGAGGAGGAGAGATCCTCTCCTTGAAATCTCTAGAACAAAAGTAGATCTAAATAAAATTGTAAAACAATGCGGCTCTGTGGTTCTCTTTTTTCTAAAGAGGCTAAAAAGGTGTATTTATAGTGCTAGGTCTTCCAGGGGTCGAGATTAGGTAACCGGGTCGAGTAAATCGTGAAAACGTGCAAAACAGGCCTTAGTCGGCTAAGGCGGGTCGAGCGGGACGGTCGGCGGTCGAGCAGGGCGGTCGACCGGTCGGTCGGGTTGGTGGTCGGGTCGAGCTGGGCGGTCGACCGGTCGTTCGGGATGATGGTCGGGTCGAGCTGGGCGGTCGAGCGCGTACGGGATGGTGAAAAGAGGTCGGGTCGAACGAGGGCCATGGAGTCCCTGTCCGACCGGCTGGGTCGACCGGATCGGTCGTCGCCTTGAAGGAAGGTCGGGTCGGACGGGAGCCTTGGAGTTCCTGTCCGACCGGCTCGGTCGACCGGTGTCAGTGTGCAATGGAGGACGGTCGGGTCGGACGGGAGCCTTGGAGTCTCTGTCCGACCGGCTCGGTCGACCGACTGGTGTAGAGGTCCGGTTTTTGGTTGATCTGACACTCTTCACTAAAATGATAATATCTTCCATTCTACACGTCCAAATTGCATGATTCCAATTGAGTTGGAAAGCTAACTCATCTAGGCATCGCAGCAAACTGGTTTTGGTAAAATCCACTGAGTAGAATGTTTTTGGGGGTCTTCCAAAGTTGATGCTGTGTCGCGGAGCGGCGTAAAGTCCAAATCATGTGGTTTTGCTCCAAAATGCATCTTTCGACCTGTTTAGACTCTTAGTACTATAAATCCACAAAAACTACCTTTTTAGATCAAAAAGCCTTTAAAAACCTTATAAAAAGCGTAGTAAAACCATATAAAAGGGTACAAAATAGAGGTATATCAACTCCCCCAGACTTAGATCTTTGCTTGTCCTCAAGCAAATAGAATCCAAATCAGAGAAAGAAGTTTGAAAACGTAGAAACTCCTTATCCTTTTTGAGAAACCTGTGGTGGCTTCCTCTCCTGTATTCCACTAAAAACATAACCAATGTTAGACTAGCTTTACATAATACTCGGCAAGCTTAGCGAACCATACCAAACTCAACTAGTCTCATCCAGCACTCCAGACTTTCCATTGTTAACTCCTTACATAAATTTAAAACGTGCGGTCTTTATCAAGGGAATATCGATCATTAAGCACTTGTTCTTACCCACTTGAGCCTCTCCAGGTTAGTCCTTTTTTGAAGCTTTTGAGTTCTTTTCCTCTCTCTTTTCTTTTGAAGGATCGATCTTTCCCTACTTTTCTAGGGTATCATTTTATTTTTTTTTCTATCGATCCTTCTTCCCTTTCTTTTTCTTTTTTGGGAATAACATAGGATAGGCTTTTGCTTTTTCCTTGTTTTTGGTAGGTCTCCATAAGACAAGAAGGTGCAGACGTATGCATTCCTCTTGCTTACACGTTTTTCTTGTGCTTAAAAGCTTTTGATTTTTAATTTTCTGAGAGAGAGGAGAACTACACTTTGTATTGGACACACCCTTTTGAGATCAAGTGAGGAAGGACTCATATGTATGCCAAGTCCCTTGACAAGAAAAACTAGATTGATTAGGGTGGAGTTAACGTTAGATTGTCCGGGTACCTTAGAAATGTTGCCAAGTCAGTAGGTCGATCCACCGTTAGAGGTTCTGTTAGGCTTATGTCTGCAACTGATGTCCGCTCTAGGGTCATAGATTGTTAGCATAACACCGGAGAATCATAGAGATAAATCATAATTTCCAACTAAGGTTTTGACTCAATAAAACATGAAAATATAAGAAAAGAACATAAAAATATAAGAAAAGAAAAAGATTACATTAGTAAAGGATAAAACTCCCCCCAGACTTAACTTGCACCGTCCCGGTGAAAGCAAATCAAATTAAGGGTGAGAGGAAAACAGACTTAATAAAAATAAAAAAAAATAAAAAGAAATTCATTAAAATAAGATAAGGATAGAAAATGGAGTTAGGTGTCCATTGCACCGTATACCGAGTGAAGTGTGGGTGCCTAGGTGGAGGTGTAAGGGCTGGCCGCGCTCTCCTCCTCATCGGTAGAGTCTTCATCGGAGCCAAGTGTAGAGGTGAGTGAGAACTCTCCAAGGTCTGGCTCATGGGTTGATGTGGAAGGGCGGAAAAGGCGATCGGGAGGGATGTGGCGAACAACAAGGATGAGGCGCGAGATGAAGCGGGATTGGCACTGGACGGTTCTCTCCAGATGGCCAAGGAAGTCTAAAGCCTGGTTGGCGGCTTGGCTGGCTGTCATAACGTTTATGTTCCGAATGGGGCGCCTTGCCCTCATGGTCCTCTGCGTGAGATAGTAGGTGTTTATCTGGTAGTGCGGTGATTCAGGGGTTTCAATGAAGTACCCCTCTGGTGGTGATGAAAATGTAACAGCACCGGAGCTGAGGAGTGGGAGGTCGTCACTAGGTAGTTGCACAAACGCGGTGTCAGATGTTCCAATGGGGCATACATAGCAAAACTGGGTTGGGTTCTTGGTCCAGCCATTTAGGAAACGAATATGTTGAAGGGCTGTGAGGTCTAAAGGAGTGGCGTTGTTACTGGGCCGGTAAGAGATGTCAATCTTGCAATGGTTGACAATTGCTTTGATAAGTCTCCCAAAACGCACAACAACCTTCTTGTTGTTGGTGTGCCGTGCCAAAAGCTTCACATTGACAAGTGTTTTTGCAAACAAAAGGCCAAGGTTTGCATTGTATTTTTAGCGGAAGAAGGGCGTTGTCAGGATGTAAAACTCGTCTGCTGTGACTTTGCTGGTTTCCGGTTTGCACTGTAGAGTGGTGGTGATGAGGCGGTGCACATAGCGGATTGCCGGATGAGAGATTCGTGAAACTTTTGATCGGGAAGCGAGGAACGGTTCATCAGCGAAGTGGGTCCAGTTGGAGAAATCATTATCACGAGTGAGGTGGTTCTCCTTGAAGTCATGAGAGGTCTCATTGGCGAAATCAAAAAGCTTGCAAATGGTGGCAATGGATATCCGACCACTTTGATCACCAATTGTGAAGAAAAGTATCCCATTGCTGGCTGGCTGGTCATCATTGTTGTTGGGGAAGGCGAGAGTGACGGTGGAGAGGAAGTCTCTTGTAAGTTCAGTGTACTCCTTGCAATCTATCTTGAAAAACTTGTGCATTCCTAGCTTCTTTAGGTACCATATGACATCACTCCTGATGTTGAGGAGATCAAGAGAGTGATTATCCATTGTCACACATGGTTCAATGATGACTCTTTCCATTGCCGTTCCATACTCTTCATTGCATTGAATAGGGTGGTTGATAAACTTGACAAGGGGATGATTATCGGAATCACTTGAATGCTCCTCGATTTCCTTGCCTTTTTCGTTGGTTTTGATTGCTGATTTCGATGTGGTTGCTCGTTCAGTGAGGCTTGGGTTTGCATTTAGCTTGATTTGTTTCCTTGGTGGCTCTAAAGCGACATCCTTCTTCCTTATTGCCTCAGTTAGTTTTGTTCTTGCCATGGTACCTACAAAAACAAATTCTCACCAAGAGACATGAGTTTGTGTTCTTAAGGTTTGTTGGAAGAAAAGAGTAGGGGATAAGTATTATCAACCTAAATCAAGCCTCATAAAACCAATCAAGTGAACAATCATCTTTCAAGGTTCAAAATCCTAGCTATTTTCGGATTTACTGTTCATGCTATGATATAACTCAAAATTTCGAAATTCATAAGCTAATCATGATATAATAAAGTTATAAATCACAAATCCTAAAGATATTCTAGGTGTTTAAGCAATGAATACCCTAATTTCATCATTGAATCAAAGGTTTTGAATACCCAAAATAAGTTTTGTGAAAAACTATTCAAAATTGAAATTAGAATGTTATATTCTCTAAACCACATTGATTTCACACAAATAAGCTTAAGACAAGTCTATTAGGGGCAAAAATTTCAAGTCTAAACAAAAGCCTAGTCAAGAAACTCTCTCATATGTTTGGATTGTGTAAAATCATAGATATTGGGTTTTAGAGATCATACCTTGTGTTGGAAAAAAAGATTGGGGATTGGGAGAGCTAAAATCGAAATCCAATTGAAGAAATACCAAAGTTTTAAAGAAAATTTTTATGAAGGTCTTTCAATGGAGGTTAGGGTTTTCAAAAAGCTTTTCTTTGGAGAAGAGAATGAAAAGTGGTGTTTTCAATCTCAAAAACTCTTTAAATCCTTCCTAAAATCAATTTTGGTTTAGAAAAATCGGTTTGGTTTGGTTAAAACCGGTTCAATTTAAGTGGGAAGAAGAAGGAGAAGCTTATCTTGATTTTGGGTGGATGGTTTGTTGTTTGGTCGATTGGTTCGGTCCACCCGGGGTGTTTTGGTCGACCGGTCGACCGAACCTCTTGGAGTCCCTGCCCGAACGTGTTTGGTGACCCAAACGGCTTGGCGGCTCCACTTCTATGTTCCTCTTGCACCATTGTGATATCCATTCTATCCTATCCTGCTAAAAGAAAACAAAGAAAACAAAGTAAAACTAAAACTAAAAACTGAAATTTAAAGGTGTTACCTTATGGGTTGCCTCCCATACAGCGCTTGTTTAAGGTCTTTAGCTTGACCGTAATGCTCTTTAGGATTTAAGAGAGGGTAGTGATCAATGGAACTTTTTGTCCATCAAGATCATTCTTCTTGGGATTTATATCAGGAGGATGATTCACGGCGGGATAGACAATCTCTCCATGCTTGTCTCGGGGCACTTCAGCCATAGGAAAAAGTTTCATTGTGTTAGCAAACTTTTCCTTGAATCCTTCCAAAGTTTCATCATTCAGCCTTTCCTGGAGGAGAATCCTAACTTTTGAAAATCTTTTAGTTTGCTTAACCCTCTTAATGGTCTCTGTCCCGGTCTTATCCTTGATCGGTCCTTTTGGTGGATGTTTAGGTGATACCGTAGTCTTACTTCTTGCTGCCGGGGCAAGTTGCTTGGGTTGGTAGGATGCCGTAGTCTTACTTCTTGCTGCCGGGGCAAGTTGCTTGGGCTGGTAGGCAAGGTCTTTGCTGGGCAAGCTGGACAGGATTTTCTCTTCTTCTGGACGCTTGGGGATAATCTTATTCTCTTGCACCATATCAACTGATGGGTTCTTTGTTCAACACATGGGGAAAAACATCTCTTTATTCACCTTGTTGAATGAGATCCTCCGGTTGGGAAAATCGAAAATGGCTCAAACGGTTGATAGAAAAGGGGTGCCAAGGATGATGGGTCTATGGTGATGGGGATTAAACTTTTCCCAATTTCTATCCCTTTTCTGCAAGTGAATAGATCGAGAGTAGTAACGGGTTTATCGAACACAAGGAGCAGAGAGATGCGCTACAAGTTATGTAATTCCAATTTAGCTAGGACAAGATAAGGGTTTTGGTTGTGATTGGTAAGAAAGCAAACTAAACTAATTGAATGCGATGTAACAACGGTAAAAGATCAAGGTACGAAGGCGCTAGGTAATGGGAGACTCGCAGAGATCCATGATTACTAGGTTGAATCAACTTATTAGGTGGTTTAATTGGGTGCCGTCTAGAACTCAAGACACAGATGTAAAATCATTCCACTTCCGTGGCTCCGACCTCTTTGTTAACTAACCTAATCGCTAATCTTTCGGAATGTCCTTAGATTGTTAAACAAGCATTAATTCGTTCAAGTCTCAATTGTTCACAACCCCGCATAGATCAACTTCCGCAGTCTATGAAGTGTTGCCCACCAAATACTAGTTCAGGCGAATGTTACAGCACTTCCGTAGCTCAAGTCTACCTAAGATCTGATGCTAGTTGATTAGAAAAGCATGCAGCAATAAGATTAAGCAAAGGTGAAGACCTATAATGATGAACCACTAATTTGATTTAAAACCCTAACAATGCATGGACTCTTTGATTAACCCACGACCTAACAAGTGAATTACTCAGACATAATCAAAGTAACAACACAGAAAGATGATGAAGAGAGCATAAAAATAGAACAAGGTTCAGAAAACTTCTCCAAATTGTGGTAAGGAGGAGAGATCCTCTCCTTGAAATCTCTAAGAACAAAAGTAGATCTATAAAACTGAAAATACAATGCGGCTCTGTGTTTCTCTTCTTTCTAAAGAGGCTAAAAAGGTGTATTTATAGTGCTAGGTCTTCCAGGGGTCGAGATTAGGTAAATGGGAGGAGTAAATCGTGAAAACGTGCAAAATGAGCTTCGGAAATGAGCCGGGTCGAGCGGGGCGTGTCGTGGTCGAGCGGGGCGGTCGACCGGTCGGTCGGGCTGGTGCTCGGGTCGAGCTGGCGGTCGAACGGTCCCACGGGATGATGGTCGGGCGCGCACGGGATGGCAAAAAGAGGTCGGGTCGGACGGGAGCGTTGGAGGCCCTGTCCGACCAGCTCGGTCGACCGACGTCAATGTGTAGTTAAGGACAGTCGGGTCGGACGGGGGCCTTGGAGGCCCTGTCCAACCGGCTCGGTCGACCGACTGGTGTAGACGTCCGGTTTTCGGCTGATTTGACACTCTTCACTAAAATGATAATATCTTCCATTCTACACGTCCAAATTGCATGATTCCAGTTGCGGTGGAAAGCTAACTCGAAAGCTAACTCATGTAGGCATCGCGGTGAACTGGTTTTGGTGAGATCCATTGAGTAGAATGTTTTTGGGGCTCTTTCAAAGTTGATGATGTGTCGTGGAGCGGCGTAAAGTCCAAATCCTGTGGTTTTGCTCCAAAATGCATCTTTCGACCTGTTTAGACTCTTAGTACTATAAATCCACAAAAACTACAATTTTAGATCGAAAAGCCTTTAAAAACATTATAAAAAGCGTAGTAAAACCATATAAAAGGGTACAAAATAGAGGTATATCAACTCCCCCAGACTTAGATCTTTGCTTGTCCTCAAGCAAGTAGAATCCAAAATCAGAGAAAGAGGTTTGAAAACGTAGAAATTCCTTATCCTTTTGAGAAACCTGTGGCGGCTTTCTCTCCTGTATTCCACTAAAAACATAACCAATGTTAGACTAGCTTCACATAATGCTCGGCAAGCTTAGCGAACCATACCAAACTCAACTAGTCTCATCCACTACAAGAAGAATAGGCGATTTGCGACGAAAAATAACGTCGCAATTCCGTCGCAAATGGTCATTTGCGACGGATTTCTGCCGTCGCAAACTTGCGACGGATTTACGAAGGAATCTACTCCGTCGCCATGTTGCGATTTATTTGCGACAGAATGAGCTCTATCGCAAATTTGCGACGGAATCCGGTCGTCGCAAATTTGCGACGGAATCTGGTCGTCGCAAATTTGCGACGGAATGTGCTCGTCGCAATTTTGCGACGGAATCTGGTCGTCGCAACTTTGCGACCGAAAAATTTCCATCGCAAATTTGCGACGGAAAAATTTCCATCGCAAATGTGCGACGGAACAGATTACGTCGCAAGGTTGCGATGGAACCTTTGCCATCACAAATTTGCGACGGAATCTGTTCCGTCGCAAATTTGCGATGGAAATTTTTCCGTCGCAAATTTCATTTAATTTTTTTTTAATTTAAATTTCGTAATTGTTAAATTGATTTTTTATTTTAATTTGTAATTTAAAAAAAAATTAAAAAAAGAAAATTAAATAAATATTAAAATTAAATAAAATTTTAATTCAAATATCATAAATATTATTCATAAATAACATTAAAAATAGACAATAAAACGAAAACTAAAATTCGGCGGATGGTCCCGATCCGCCCTGATCCGATCTGCTGGGTCCGTCCTGTTGTTGACGCAAACGGTCCATAAGCTCCTTGAGCTTCGGATCCGAGTTGCCCAAGTAGTCGAACATCTGTTCGAACAGCGCAACCTTCGTCTCCTGTGCAGTCAACTTCTCCTTCAACGTAGCGACCTCGTTGGAATCCTGAAGCTGACTTGAAGCGGAACCGCAAACATAACCGCTCCCAGTATCGATTTGGGATTGAAGAGAACCAACCCCAATAATCTTCCCCTTTCTACGAGGAGCGAACTGAAAAACCAAAAAAAACATTGAAATTAATAAACCAACAATATACATAGGTAAAAAATAATTTAAACCAAAAAAAATATGATACAAATTTACCTGAACAAAAATCTTGTTCTTCACGGCCACAGAAGAACCAGAACAGATGCTGTCGGGATCATCATTCTGATTCAACTCTTGTAGTTTTGAGTTAACGTCGTTGTAGAGCTCCTCAGAATCGTCATCCAAGAAAGTGCCATCCAGCCTCCGTTTTGTATACGCGAGAACTTCCAGCAAATCCGTCTCTGATTCCCTCTTTCCTCGGCCTATGAAATAAATTTTGATTAGATAAATACAGAAAAAATGAAAAAAAAAAATAAAAGAAATAGAAATATTTTTTAAAAATAATTTGACAAAAACTTACAAGCATTCGGCCGCGGGCTAAGAATGAAGTTCGGCCGGAGCGATGAGTAGAATGTTTGCTCTTCGCTCGAGCGGCCTTACTGTTCCCAATCCTTTTCTGGTGGTCAGGATCAACCAATATGCAACCAAGCCAGCCCACACGTTCGGGTCAAAGTGAGTTGGCTTGGCGTCATCTCCCTTAGCGAGCCACAACTTCTTCCACCGAGAAACCATATCAGGCAACCGATCACGGACTTTGGCACAGAACTCATAGTAAACTATGTCGGTAAAACAAGATTCCCAGTGATACTTGCGCTTGAAAAAAAAAATCAAATAACAATAATACAATGTTAGTTATCAGCAATGAAAAAATATTTTTAAAAAGTAAATACGAATCAAACTCCTACTTACCGCAAAAGTAGTGAACCAGCGTTGAAGAACGGGTTCCTTTACATCCCTCCACCGGGCAATAGGATCTTTGTAATCCTTTTCAAAAACTTCTGTAACCGCAGAAGCGACGGATGAATCATTAGTGAACCTGAAAAAGAAAACAATAGACTTTAACTTTACAAAATGTATAATATAAAATAAAACAAAAAACTAAAATCTTCGGTGGCCGGCGGCTGAGGGACGAGGTGGGGATGGAGACCGAGACCGGGTCCGCTGCTCCTCCCGGCCCGTAGAACCATGGGAACTACTACTAGGGTTCCCATGACCAAGAGACACGGGAGGGGAAGGAGCACCACGGGAACCCCCGGAACCTCCGGATCCCTGACTCAGGTACTGCCGATAAGAGTTTTGTTACTCCATTTGCAAGAAATAAAAAAGTGAAATTAGCAGTAAAAAATAATTATTGTACGAAGAAAAAAAAAATGCAATAATAATTAATAATAATTACTAATATAAATTTTATATAATGTAACCAATTTTTAAAAAATTATTCCCAAAAAATATTCTAATTATCACACAATTTTTATAATATTACTATAAACTAATAATTAAAATTACTAATCTAAAATCTAAAATTCTAAATTCTAAAATTAATCTAATCACATGAAAAAATTAAATTCTAGAAACTAAAACAGTTAGAAATATTGTAACTTCCAAAACTATTATAATCACATTTCCAATCTAATAGTTTAAATTTTAAATCTAAAATCTAGAATTCTAAAATTCTAAATTCTGAAATTAATCTAATCAAATGAACAAATTAAATTCTAGAAACTAAAAAATTCTTACTAAAACTATTATAATCACATTTCCAATCTAATAATTACAATTTTCAATCTAAAATCTAAAATTCTAAATTCTAAAACTAATCTAATAATTACAATTTTCAATCTAAAATCTAAAATTCTAAATTCTAAAACTAATGTAATATTTAAAATTTCCAATCCAAAATCTAAAATTCTAAATGCTAAAATTAATCTAAACACATTAACAACTTAAATTGTAAAAACAAAAAGGGTTTTGATTTACCAGATCTGGATGGCGGCGGCGGCGTGGAGGAGCGGCGGCGGCGTGGAGGAGCGGCGGCGGCGTGGAGGAGCGGCGGCTGCGTGGAGGAGCGGCGGCGGCGTGGAGGAGCGGCGGCGGTCGGGCGTGGAGGAGAAGAAGAGCGGCGTGGCGGTCCTGGAGAAGAACAGGCGTGGAGGAGAGGGCGGCGTGGCGGTCCGGCGTCGGGAGACGGAGGAGAAGCGGAAAAGGAGAGGTCGGCGTGCGATTCGGGAGAGAAGGGGTCGGTTTGAGCGAAGCTCAAACCCGCGCCCGCGTATATATAAAGATTTTGTTCCGTCGCAAATCCATCGCAATTTTGCGACGGATTCGCGATGGAGTGGGGCATTTCCGTCGCAAATCCATCGCACAGTTGCGATGGATTTGCGACGGAATAAAATATGGAAACCCTAATCCAGCAATTTTGCGACGGATTTGCGACGGAATGGGGCATTTCCGTCGCAAATCCGTCGCAAATTTAGCGATCCATTTACGAGGAAAACGTTGGAAACCCTATATTTAGAACCCTATTCCGAACCTGAAATGACTTTTGTGAAGTGTTGTAAGTAAAAATTCTCCATCTTCACTTGAATCGGCGACGATGTCTTCAACTTCTCTATTCTCGGGGTCAACGTGTATGATGTTTCATCAAAACCGTTTGTACGTGTATGACTTTTGTGTACGTACTCTTGTAAGTAAAAACTTGGAATTGCGATGGAATTGCGATATATGCTACTTTTTAAAACCATCGGAACTGACGCAAAAACATAATTTTTACGTAGGAAGTACAAATACATCACAATTCAAAATACAAACAACTTAAAATTTAAAGAAAAACCTCAAAATTAATCAAAGTCATTTTCATCATCGTTTTCATCATCATTTTCAGATACGTAAGAGTTTTCACTGTGCTCCCGTTCTTCTTCATCACTCGCAGACTCTTCGAATTCATCGGCTTCTCCATCTTCACTTGTATCGTCGACGACGTCTTCAACTTCTCTATTCTCGGGGTCAACGTGTATGATATTTTCTGTGGATTCGATCGGGTTTGAAACTTCTGCAACTCTGTCATGCTGCATGGCCAATTCATCGTCTAAACCAAATACATAACCTCTTGGATTGACCTTTATGACCGATAACCAAGTCTCTCGTCTTTGCCTAACTCGAGGATAAGGAATAAAACACACTTGCTCTGCCTGCGATGCAAGGATGAAGGGTTCGAACTTGGAAAATTTTCGGCCTGCATTTACATCGGTGACACCTACCGTCTCGTTTCTGCGAACCCCTCGACCTGGTGTCGGATCATACCAATCACATTTGAACATAATACATTTCAAGTTGATAATTCCTGGGTATGTGACCTCGATGATCTCTTGCAAAACTCCGTAGAATTCTGTTTCGCCCGGGACATGAATACCATAATTCTCGCTGCATGCACATTGTCGGCGGAAGATTGTATGGCGTCAGTATGACGGGCCATATCGAATATTGTCTCCCTGACATACCAAACGGACTAAATCCATCTGTGCATAATCCTAGATAAACATTCCTGGACTCATTAGCAAAGTTTGAATGTACCGTCTGAAAGTGTTTCCACGCCTTTGCATCTGAGGGATGTGTTATCTCTCCATGATGTGTGGAATGTTCTGCATGCCATCTCATTGACGCCGACGTCATTTCCGATTGGTATAAACGTTTCAATCTTTCAGTGATTGGCAAGTACCACATACGTTGGTAAGGGACCCGCCTCCTTCCAGTAGTGGGTTTGTATCTCGGCTTCCCACAAAATCGACATTCCTGCAGCTTATCATCATCTTTCCAGAAAATCATGCAATTGTCAATGCATACGTCAATCATTTCGTAAGGTAACCCAATACCCGTAACCAACTTCTGTATTTCATAGTAATTACCAGCAGACAGATTATCTTCCGGTAAATACTCTTGAAATAGTCCAGCCCACTTATCCATGTTACTTTCGCTGCTGTTATCTTCACTTTTAATTGTCATCATCCTAGCTGCTAGTGACAATCTAGAAAGTCCCTCTCTACACCCCTCGTAAAGTGTTTGATTTGCAGCATCTAACATATCGTAAAACTTTTGTGCGTCAATGTTGGGTTCTT
Organism: Erythrophleum ivorense; assembly: GCA_026724425.1. Taxonomy (NCBI): domain Eukaryota; kingdom Viridiplantae; phylum Streptophyta; class Magnoliopsida; order Fabales; family Fabaceae; genus Erythrophleum; species Erythrophleum ivorense. Next base: position 6,540,018 of record JAIUCV010000074.1, read on the forward strand.
CCAAAATTGCTTCCGGTGGATTATCAGGAAGAACAGGGGTACTTTCATGAAATGCATCTGTAACCATATCATGAAACCTATTCCCTTGCTGATACCCACTATCATTCCCCAATATATCAGGATGACCATAATCATAGCTAGCGTTATAATTATGTTCCTCAACCGGTACCCATTGACTCGAACCACTATTTCCCGCTTCATAGTGCGTAGTATTATAATGATTTTCCCCATGAAGATACCATACATAATAGTTTGGAACAAATCCTCTATTAAATACATGTGTTTTAGCAGTATCAACAGCGATATATTTTTTGTTCCTACATTTCGCACAGGGACAAAATATTTTACCAGTTTGCATTGCCTGTGGTTCGTTTCGTGCTTGGTTAAAGAATCCATGTAATCCTTCAACAAACTCTCTCGTCACTTCGCCGGTCACCGGATCTCTTTGATTGTACATCCCCCCAGACTTAACTTGCACTGTCCCGGTGTAAGCAAATCCGATTAAGGGAGGTAAAAGAGTAAGGCGTTTGTGAATGAGAGGAAAGATGCAACCTGATCAGACATTAAGTCCATGAAGACATAACATATTGGTGGTATGTTGCTGTCTATGGCTGTTGATAAGTTTGGTAAAATATGTCCCACGGTGCGTTATAATGAACTCCAAAGCAATGGCTTGTATCCCGGCGTAGATGATCAAGTACCATGCGTCCATGGTAAAGGCTCTTGAAGTCCGCCGAAGGTAACGCATAGGTGGGATATGCTGTTGTGCTGCAGGAGCAAACGGATATATGAACGTGGTTGTTCCTTGCCACATTCAATGTTAATGTTAGAGGGGACAATTGCTTCTTTCTTCATTTTCCAAGGTTTCTTCTCAATTTTCATGTTAGAGTCTCAAATCGCTGTATCCAAAACTTCAAAAGCAAAACAAAAATCATTAAATTAAAACAAAAAGTAAAAGAGGAGAGTAAAACTTATGGGTTGCCTCCCATAAAGCGCTTGTTTAAGGTCTTTAGCTTGACCGTTTGTGATTCAGACTGGTGAGGGATCGTCCAAATCGATTCGGACTTCTTGTGATGTCTCTGTATTGGCTAGATACGGTTTAAGTCTTTGCCCATTGACTGTGAATTCACCTCCGGATGGAGTTAATAGCACAACTGCTCCGTATGGCCGAACTTCTTTGATTGTGAATGGTCCTGACCATCTAGAACGAAGCTTCCCTGGAAAAAGTTTAAGACGGGAGTTGAAAAGGAGGACTTGATCATTTGGTGCGAATGTCTTTGGTATGATCTTCCTATCATGGAAAGCTTTGGTCTATTCTTTGTATATCTTCGCATTCTCATATGCAAGGTGGCGGATCTCATCAAGCTCATTGAGTTGAATGAGTCTTCTTTCTCCTGCTGTTTTAAGGTTGAAGTTTAGCTCCTTTACTGCCCATGCCGCCTTATATTCTAACTCAACAGGGAGGTGACAGGCTTTTCCATAGACTAAGTGGAAAGGGGTTGTGCCTAGTGGGGTTTTGAAAGCAGTGCGGTACGCCCACAGAGCGTCATCTAACATGGCACTCCAATCCTTTCTAGTCTTTCCTGTAGTCTTTTGTAGGATGCTTTTAAGTTCTCTGTTTGAGATTTCCACTTGGCCACTAGTCTGAGGATGATATGGGGAAGGAACTTTGTGTGTCACTCCATGCTTCTTCAAAAGGTTGGCGAAAATCCTGTTGATAAAGTGAGATCCTCCATCACTAATGACAATCCTTGGTACTCCAAATCTCGGGAAGATGATAGATTTGAACATCTTGATAACAACTTGAGCATCATTGGTCGGGCTTGCTATTGCTTCCACCCATTTCGAAACATAGTCCACTACAACGAGAATGTATTGGTCACCAAAAGATGTCGGGAAAGGTCCCATGAAATCTATTCCCCACACGTCGAAAACTTCTACTTCTAGAATGAAATTTTGTGGCATCTCATTTCTTTTGCTTATGTTTCCCATTCTTTGGCAGGCATCACATCGGGATATGAAGGTGTGGGCATCTTTAAACATGGTCGGCCACCAGAATCCTGATTGAAGTACTTTAGAAACTGTTTTGTAAGTGGCGAAATGACCGGCATAGCTGGAGCTGTGGCAGGCGAATAATATCCCCTCTATCTCTTCCTCTGGAATACACCTACGAAACATACCGTCAGAGCATTTTTTATAAAGATAAGGTTCATCCCAAAAATACCGTCTAATGTCACGGAGAAATTTCTTCTTTCTGTAGCCAAAGAATTGTGGGGGTGGATGGTCTGCTGCAAGGAAGTTTGCAATGTGGCGAAACCATGGAGTGTTCGCTGATGAAATTTTTGGCTTTGGTTTGGGATGGCTTGACGGGTGAGTAATGGTTGTAGCTTGGGCCGCGTAAACAGTTTCTTCAGGCAGCCTGTCATCCAATGGCATGGTTTCATTAACTCTCATGCGTGAAAGGTGATCCGCCACTCCATTATCTGCACCTTTTCTGTCCTTTATCTCGAGGTCAAACTCTTGGAGGAGTAATATCCATCTTAAAAGCCTTGGCTTTGCATCCTTTTTAGACAATAAATATCGCAGTGCGGCATGGTCAGAATGAACTATTACCTTGGAGCCCACCAAGTATGAACGGAATTTCTCAAATGCAAAGACTATGGCGAGGAGTTCTTTCTCTATGGTTGCATATTTGCATTGTGCTTCATCTAGAGTTCGGCTAGCATAGTGGATGACATGTAACTTCTTATCCTTTCGTTGTCCAAGCACTGCTCCTACTGCATAGTCGCTGGCGTCACACATGATCTCAAAGGGTTGTTCCCAATCTGGTGGCTGGACAACTGGTGCGCTAACTAAGGCCTCCTTGATCTTGGTGAAAGCGGCATGACATTCATCCGTGAATTCAAATGTGATGTCTTTGCATAACAGTCGTGTCAATGGTCTTGCTATCTTTGAGAAATCTTTAATGAACCTCCTGTAGAATCCGGCGTGGCCGAGGAAACTCCTTATATCCTTTACACTCTTTGGAGGTTGTAGGTTTGTCATGACTTCAATCTTGGCTTTGTCTACTTCGATTCCTTTTTCTGAGATTCGATGCCCGAGGACAATCCCATCTCTGACCATGAAGTGACATTTCTCCCAATTTAAAACTAAGTGTTTATCTTCACATCGCTGTAAAACTTTTCCAAGATTTGCTAGGCATGCCTTAAAAGATGAACCATATACTGAGAAGTCGTCCATGAATACTTCCATGATTTCCTCTATAAAGTCGGTGAATATGGACATCTGCATCTTTGGAAAGTGGCCGGTGCGTTTCATAGACCGAAAGGCATTCTTCTATAGGCAAAAGTGCCATACGGACATGTGAAAGTTGTCTTCTCTTGATCATCCGGATGTATTGGTATCTGGAAAAATCCTGAATATCCATCAAGAAAACAGTAATATTGATGATTAGCAAGGCGCTCAAGCATTTGATCTATGAATGGTAAAGGATAATGATCTTTTCGGGTGGCGGAGTTAAGCTTCCTGTAATCGACACACATCCGGTGTCCTGTTATCGTCCTGGTAGGGATTAGCTCGTCTTGCTCATTCTTAACAACTGTGATCCCTCCCTTCTTTGGTACCACGTGTACTGGACTAACCCATTTGCTATCCGAGATTGGGTAAATTATCCCTGCATTCAAAAGTTTCATTATTTCCTTCTTGACTACTTCCTTGAGGTTCGGGTTAAGCCGTCTCTGATGTTCAATTGATGAGCTGGATCCGTCTTCTAAGATGACTCTATGCATGCAGAGGTTTGGTGAGATTCCTGTTATATCATCCAAAGAATAACCGAGGGCCCTTCTGTTCTTTCTCAGTTCGTGAACGAGTAAAGCGGTCTCCTCATTTGTTAGTCCGGAATTTATTATCACAGGACAAGTTTCATTTGGACCTAGATATTCATACCTCAGCCCAACAGGGAGCGGTTTCAGGTCTGTTTTTGGTGCTCTCAAGGGGCACCATGGGTCTGGTTCTAGCTGGGGAGCTGTTTTTTGTTTCTCTGCTTTGGCTTCCTCTTCTTTACTTCCCTTCAAATCCGTGTATGCCACTAGTTCCTTGTATGCTTCGACCGAATCCATGAATTTGACTAAGCCTTGTGCTTCTCCTTCTGCATAACCCAACTCTTCTTTAGCTCGGGTTAAGGCTAATTCAAGAGGATCATGAAGCAACATATCCTCCAATATTTCTTCTTTTGCCTCTCCAATCCAAAAAGTTTGTCCATCCATTGTAGGCCTATCGATCGTTCTGTTGACTTCGAAGTTCATAACAATATCTCCCAGGTGAAGGTCAATCTTCCCATTCTTCACATCTATCATTGCTCCGGCAGTGGCTAAAAAGGGACGTCCTAGTATTATAGGATCTTTGGGTTCATGCTCCAATTCCAGGACCACGAAATCGGCTGGGATGTTGCATCCTCGTACAACAATGGTTACGTCCAAAACAACTCCTATGGGGCGTCGAACGGATCGATCTGCAAAAACAAGAGAGATTTTTGTAGGTTTAAAGTTTGTGATTCCTAGTAGTCTTGCTACTGAATAGGGCATTAAATTGACACTTGATCCCAAATCACAGAGGGCCCGGTCGAAAAGTGTTCCTCCAATCTCACAAGCTAGAACAAAACTTCCCGGATCACCAAGTTTTTCCGGCATTCTGTTCTGGAGGATCGCACTGCACTCTTTGGTGATCATCATGGCTCCTTCCTCTAGACTTATATTGCTTGTAAGTATACCCTTCATATACTTCTTTAGAGACGGTATGATATGGCAAGCATCTACGAATGGTAGTCTGACTGTCAGCTGGCTAACTAGATCCTTAAGTTTGGCTTGCTCCTTCTCTTTCTTTGGCTGGTTAAGAACACTGCGGTATGGAAGCTTTGGTTCATAAACCTTTGGTATGACTGGTGGGTCAATATATTGTTCTTGAATTCCTGGTTCTGTGCGCACCCGTACTTCTTTAGGTGGCTCTTCTCCATCTCCAATTATAACATACTCTAAAGGTTTATCTTTTCTGGCTGGGGTTAATTCTTCCTCAGGGTAGGCTGGTGGTTTATATTCCTTCCCATTCCTTAGGGTTATGGCAGCAACATTTTCACCTCTGGGATTCATCTCTACCTTTCCAGGAAGGACTCCCATCTCCCTCTTAACAGTTCCCGGCTATTTCAGCAATTTTGAAATCTAAACTTTTTGTGGCGGCAGCGATGAGGTCGAATTTTTCATTCATGTCTCTACATATAAAATCTAGCTTCTCTTCAACTTCGTTCAAGTGCTTCCGATGTGAGTCCAAGAGCTCACTTATCATTGGGTCAAGGTTGTCTCGTGATTCCATGGAGCTTCTTCCATATGCACCTTGCCTGACATTCTGCGGCCTATACTCATACTCCTGGTATCTTTCTCCATTCTGAACTTTCTGTTGATATTCGGATTCTAAAGTCTCATCATTCCACACTCGTGAATCTCTGTGCTCTCGCCTGGAGTGTTGATCTCTTATGCCAACAAAATTAACTTCTTCTTGGAATTCAGGTGCAAAATCCCCTAAACATCTTCGTCCATCTATGTCGTAAGTCATACAGCCCTCTCTATCACTCACTGCATTTTCCTGATTCCTCAATATCGTTACCATGATTGCTCTCATCTCATTATACTCTTCTCGGCTTGGGCTCGAATTTATTGCTTTAACAGCCTTCTCATGCCCTATGAAGTTGTCACTGTCACTGGATGCCAAATTCTCAATCAAAGTCTTTGCTTCCATCACTGTCTTGGTCATGAAGTTTCCGTTACTTGCAGTGTCGAGTGAGAATCGACATTTCCTATCTATCCCTCTATAGAAAATGTTCCATAGGTTTCCTTCTGAAAAACAATGGTTCGGGCATTCTCTTGTGTAATCCTTGAAGCGCTCCAATGCTTCATGAAATGGCTCCACTGGCCCTTGTTGAAAACTAGAAATCTTTTCCTTTAACAAATTCGCCCTTTGCTTAGTGAAAAGTGTCCTAGGAATGCTCCTTTGTATTCCTTCCAAGTCGTGATGGACTGAGCCGGAAGGGATTTTACCCATCTTATGGCTTTCCCACTGAGTGTGAAGGAGAAAAGCTTGCATTTCAAATAATCTTTTGGAGCTCCATCCGCACTAATGGTCCCACATATTTCTTCAAATGCATCAATGTGCTCTAAAGGATTCTCCTCAGTTAATCCTTGGAACTGGTTTTGCTTTACCAAAGCAATTACTTCCGGTGAGATCTCATAATCCCTTCCTTCCGGGAGCAGCGGATGAATAGGATTTCGGCTTAAAAGCAATGTAGGGGCAGAGTCAAAATCCCCCATAGTTTCTTTGTCCAGGCGCACGGGTATGCTATCACCGAGTGTATTCAGCGGTGGATCCTGCGGTTGTCTAAACATCATGGCTGCTGCGGCAGCGTTTTCATCTTCTAAATGACTTTCCGAGTCACTCATCTCAAGGTCTTCTGCTCAGATTTTTACCTGAAATACACAAAGGGAAAGTTTTAAAATGTAAAGAAAGAAAAACTAAAAATTAAATTTGCAAGTACTGAAATTAAAAATCCTAGGCTAGATCAGTCTTGAGAACTTGTAGGCAGCTGTAATGCTCCCCGGCAACGGCGCCAAAAATCTTGATGGGGATTAAACTTTTCCCAATTTCTATCCCTTTTCTGCAAGTGCACAGATCGAGAGTAGTAACGGGTTTATCGAACACAAGGAGCAGAGAGATGCGCTACAAGTTATGTAATTTCAATTTAGCTAGGACAAGATAAGGGTTTTGGTTGTGATTGGTAAGAAAGCAAACTAAACTAATTGAATGCAATGTAAAAACGGTAAAAGATCAAGGTACGAAGGCGCTAGGTAATGGGAGACTCGCAGAGCTCCATGATTACTAGGTTGAATCAACTTATTAGGGGGTTTAATTGGGTGCCGTCTAGAACTCAAGACACAGATGTAAAATCATTCCACTTCCGTGGCTCCGACCTCTTTGTTAACTAACCTAATCGCTAATCTTTCGGAATGTCCTTAGATTGTTAAACAAGCATTAATTCGTTCAAGTCTCAATTGTTCACAACCCCGCATAGATCAACTTCCGCAGTCTATGAAGTGTTGCCCACCAAATACTAGTTCAGGCGAATGATACCGCACTTCCGTGGCTCAAGTCTACCTAAGATCTGATGCTAGTTGATCAGAAAAGCATGCAGCAATAAGATTAAGCAAAGGTGAAGACCTATAATGAGAACCCCTAATTTGATTTAAAACCCTAACAATGCATGGACTCTTTGATTAACCCACGACCTAACAAGTGAATTACTCAGACATAATCAAAGTAACAACACAGAAAGATGATGAAGAGAGCATAAAAATAGAACAAGGTTCTAAAAACTTCTCCAAATTGTGGTAAGGAGGAGAGATCCTCTCCTTGAAATCTCTAAGAACAAAAGTAGATCTATAAAACTGAAAATACAACGCGGCTCTGTGTTTCTCTTCTTTCTAAAGAGGCTAAAAAGGTGTATTTAGAGTGCTAGGTCTTCCAGGGGTCGAGATTAGGTAAATGGGCCGAGTAAATTGTGAAAACGTGCAAAATGGGCTTTGGAAATGAGCCGGGTCGAGCAGGGCGTGTCGTGATCGAGCGGGGCGGTCGACCGGTCGGTCGGGCTGGTGCTCGGGTCGAGCCGGCGGTCGAACGGTCGCACGGGATGATGGTCGGGCGCGCACGGGATGGCAAAAAGAGGTCGGGTCGGACAGGAGCCTTGGAGGCCCTGTCCGACCGGCTCGGTCGACCGACGTCAATGTGTAGTTAAGGACAGTCAGGTCGGACGGGGGCCTTGGAGGCCCTGTCCGACCGGCTCGGTCGACCGACTGGTGTAGACGTCCGGTTTTCGGCTGATTTGACACTCTTCACTAAAATGATAATATCTTCCATTCTACACGTCCAAATTTCATGATTCCAGTTGCGGTGGAAAGCTAACTCATGTAGGCATCGCGGTGAACTGGTTTTGGTGAGATCCATTGAGTAGAATGTTTTTTGGGCTCTTTCAAAGTTGATGATGTGTCGTGGAGCGGCGTAAAGTCCAAATCTTAGTACTATAAATCCACAAAAACTACCTTTTTAGATCGAAAAGCTTTTAAAAACATTATCAAAAGCGTAGTAAAACCATATAAAAAGGGTACAAAATAGAGGTATATCATATGGCTACTTTCTCTCATTTCCACTATTTGAAAGTCGGTAGGAATAGAAAAGTTCCCAAGTCGTACCATCACGTCTGATATATCCATATTTTGCATGATTTTACTTAGTATTTATTTATGTTTTCAAGTGTTTTCAATAAGGTTTTATGCCATTAGAGGTAGTTTTCTTGTATTTGTTGGTTTTGGAGTCTTAACAGGTTAAAACATCAAAAAGGATTCAAAAAGGAGAAAAAGAGCCTCAAACCATGATCCATGCAAGTTTCCAAGTCAAGAGCATCAATATAACTCCATTTGTCCGATTCTCGCATTTGGACAGAACCGGAGCATCCGAAAGATAACCGTGGCAAGAGGTCTTCCCGACGTCGAAAAATCATGATCTTGGTCTTTCTGGATAGATATTTGAGTCATGCATCACGGCGAAGTGGATTCAAGCCATTTGGATCAACCATCATGGAGAAACTCTTTTTCTCCCAAGACGTGTCTGCCAGGTGAGCAAACGAAGCCCATGGAGACTTGGCGCCACAAACAGCCCGGGATTCCGCGGAATGGACCCTGTTTCGACTTAAAACAAGCCCATCTTGCTTTTGGTGGTTTACTTGCCCTAAACCCGGTCCAATCTCGTCGCAAATCATCAAGGCCGGTTAACCGGAAAGTTTCCTTTTTCAGCACATCATAACCCTAGCGACTTCAAGCCTAAATTACTTGTTTTTAGCCTTTGAAGGAGGAGAGCCGCGAGTGTATTGTGCAAGAGAGAGAGCAGCCGTCAAGGAGGAGAAGCCCTAGGTGGTGCGCAGTCCAGAAGGAAGAAGGAGGCGCCGCTCAACTCATTGCACTCGCATCTCATTGTTTACATTTCTATCTTTTCCTTTTCTCTTTTATACTTTGGATTGAAAGTTATCAAGGGATTCGACTTGTTTTTCATCAGAGAAGCCTCTTTCAATCCCTTATCTCTTTTCATACTTGCATTATGATATCAATCTCGCCTTGCTTGCTTGATCTTAGTATGTCCGAGTAGATCCCCTCGTTAGGCCGAGGGAGATAAATGGACTCTGGACATGATTTGACTTGTTTGATTGCATAAAACGGGATTTACTCTTTTGGTTCTTCATCTTTGCTTGTTCTTAATGCTTGTTGTTAGGAAAGCGCGCCTAAACAACTCGAACCTAGGTTGATACACTCTCCAAAAGCTTGTTGTATTGCCGAAACTAGTATTTGATGAGCTAAGTGTTTTAGGCTTCCAAAAGTCGACCTAAGGAACTTAGTGAACAATCACAACTTGAACATTGATTAATGCATGCTTATAACTTGTAATAACCATCGAAAGTTGAGTCTATTAGGTTGTTTAAGCATAGTGGCCGGAGCCACGAAAGTGGAAAGGCTATATCTTAGTGTTGTGAGTTGAAGACGGTTTATAACTTATCCCATGCAATCTCTTGTTACTTCATTGAGTGTTTCCATTGATTATCCATTGCCTAACATCTTTCCCATCTTGTTTACAACCTCATTCACTTACTCACCTGTTTTCATTTGATTTTAGGATCATCCCACACTCATATTTTCTGTCCTAGCTATTCATCGATCAACATAGACTTGAAACGTGATCACTCTTCCTTGTGTTCGACCCCGACTTACCACGGCTGTGCACTTGCAGCTCTACCAAGTTGGGTTATAAATTGTATTAGTTTGAAGCATAAAACCCAACGCATCAAGCTCTTTGTAGCCGTTGCCGGGGAAGAGTTGCATTTCTTTCAAGTTTCTTGATTGATTTTTAGTCTAGATCTTTTTGTTCTAGCATTTCACTTTCTGTTTTTCATAAAATTCAAAAAAAAAAAAAATCATAAATTTTTTACTTAATACTCTTTCTTTGTGTCTCTTAGGTGCATGACAAGAAGGTCCAATCAAGATAATACCATAGAAGAAGATCTTGACATTGACCAACTTGAAAGAACACTTAGGCGGCAAAGAAGAGAAAGAACGAATCAAGGCGGGGAAGCCGCGGCACAAGGAGAACAACAACAAGCCGTTGACCAAGAGCAACAACCACAAGTCCCCCACGTCCCACAAGGAGCTGGAGCTGATCAGGCGGCACAAGGCGGAGCCATTCCTCAACCAAACGTTCAACAACAACCTCCGGGTGCAGCCGATCAACCGCAACAGCCGCAGCAACAACAACCGGGTCAACAAGACGCCGGTTGTAATAACCGTGAAGTGGAGTAAGAGGGATGACGGATATTCCTTCAGGACTGGGTAGAGAGATAAAAAAAAAAAGAGGAATGGTTGAAACAGAAGTGGATTCGACCGAGTAAAACTCGAGATATGAAGAAAAGAGTGATCCGCGGTCGATAGCGGACTGCCGAAACCGATCGTTGAGTACCCGAGAACGATCGGTGTACAGTCGAGAGCGGTACGTGGGCCGATTGTCGAACGAGTGTCCGGGACGTGACCAAGGCGAGAAACGGTCACGGGACGGACGGTAATCAGGATTGGCCGCGGGTAATCCTGATTGACCGCATGACGATCGCGGGAAGCACTCGGTCGAGTTATCGAACGGGAGTGCGGGATGCGGTCGCGGTACGAACGGAGCGCGGGGCGGACAGACCGCGGAACGGATCGAGAGAGTGTGAAACTCGATCAAACATGTGCTGAAATACACATGTCGGACTGTGATTGGTTGGAACTTAAGTGAGGCACATGTCACACAAAGGAAGTTTCATGTGCATGGGAGAGTGACTCTTCAAGCCTATTTGCTTGAGGTGTCAACATGAGTATGTGCATGAGGAGCTAGCCATGTTAGGTGGCGACCAAGGAGACAGCTCGTGCTTAGACAAGGGCGAGGTGTAGCCGGTTTAAGGCATGCTTCTCCGCATGTGAAGGGAACGTTGCCATATGTCCTCGGAGGTGTCGATCGGACATTGGACCTCCGGTAACCATTTGTCTCCCCTGATGGCCTATAATTACCCCTCCCTCACCATGAGAAAACCATTTGATCACTTGTTGTTCTTAGAGAAAAGAGAAAAGTGAAAAAGGAGTGGTTTAGGTGAGCTGTTCGATCGTGTGAGTTAGTGAGAGTAGGTTTGGGCAAGCGGTAAGGGTAAGAGCGTGGTGAAAGCTCTTGTGTTAGCTTTCGATAGCGAGGTTTGGTTGGTAAGCTTTGGAACCCTTAACCCTTTTTATCTAAACCTTACCTAGAACCCGATCTAAACTATGTGTTGGATCTAGTTCGGGTGCAGTGAGGAGATCTCGGTTCTATGAAGCAGTTCGGCTTGATCTTCGACGAAAGTGAGTTCCGGTAGCTTAAGAGTAAGCTAACGTGTTTTCATGCAGGGCCAAGGGCAAGAAGACACTTGTTTGTTTTCTTGATTGGTTGCATGTTGTGTGAGATCATGGTGAGAACCATGGATCTATTGTGTTTGTGTGTAATAGATCATAGCGTGGTGAAAGCTATGGATCTATTGTGTTTGAGTATGTTAGATCATAGCGTGGTGAAAGCTATGGTTCTATTGTTTGAGTATGTTAGATCATAGCGTGGTGAAAGCTATGGATCTATTGTGTTTGAGTGTGTTAGATCATAGCGTGGTGAAAGTTATGGATCTATTGTGTGTAAGATCATGGTGAGAACCATGGATCTATTGTGTGTGTGTGAGGTCATAACATGGTGAAAGCTATGGACCTGTTGTGTGTGAGATCATGGCCCAAAGCCATGGATCTGTTGTTTGCTAGGACATAGTGTGGTGGAATCTATGTCTCTAGTTGCGTAAATAGATCATTGTGTGGTGAAACCAATGATCTTAGCGGTGCTCGTGATGCTCCTCACCCCTGACGGTTCATTCACTGAGAAACCCTCTTGGATGGATCGGCAGTGTAATATCCCTGAAGAGGAGTAAAAAGAAATGCAGATATTTCTTTGGAGATGCGTAGACAGTTCGAAAAGATGGCGAACGGTCGAAGCAGAAGTGAAAACGGTCGAGTAAAACTCCGAATACGGCGAACGGAGTGTTTACGATCGGGCCACGGTCAACCGAAGATGTTCGTGGGACGGTCGCATGATTAGTGCGCGTACACGGGGCGGTTGGAGCTGTTGCCATGATCAAAGGTGATGTTGATCATGGAGGATGAAGAAAGCGGCGTTTGGGACGACTAGGTACGATCGTGGGACGATCGGTACGGTCCGCGGGACGGTCGGGCCCGAGCGTTGGCATCGAACGGAGGTTCGGGACGCGGGAGTGTGTTGCCTTGTGTCTCAAGAGAGAAAGGAGACAAGGCATGTGCAAGAGTAAACACTTGGAGGAGAGAGAAACATATTCATTGAATCTGGAATTAGATTCATTGAATCTAGAAGAAGGTTCATTGAACCTAAAGAATGGTTCAATGTATCTTGCTTTTGAGGTGTCACACATGCAATGGAAGTCTCAACCACCACTTTGTGTCCTCAGCCACTATATAAACCCCTCCCTCACCACATTGTAAGCTCTTTCTCATCTCATCTTGTCTTAGTTTAGTAAAAAGAAAGAGAGAAAAGGAGAGAGAGCGGTTCGGTGAGCGGTTCGTAGAAAGAGTGATCGAGAGCGCAGGTTGGAGATCTAGGTTCTGGAGAGCAGAACGGCTACATCTTCATCAAGAGTGAGTCTCGGTAGCTTAGAGTAGCTAGATAGTTTACATGTAGGACCAAAATCAGTTAGAAGCATGCGATCCAAAGGTGCTTCTCCTGATTTGGCTGCATGGTAAACTTAGAGATTTTTTTTGCAGATTTGTACTTGTGAGTGAGAGATTCACAAGTAATTTCTGTTGTTGAGGAACATAGCGCGGTGTAAGCTATGGTTCAGGTTTTAGATCATAGCAAGGAGGCTATAGATCTTGTGTTTTGGGACACGGCGTGGTGAAAGCTGTGTTTCCCCTTTTGTTTGAGATCATAGCGCGGTGAGAGCTATGGATCTTTTTGTGTGTTGAGCATGACGTGGTGAAAGTCATGGCTCGTAGTGTAGATAGATCATGGCGCGGTGAGAGTCATGATCTTAGCGGTGCATGTGATACTCCTCGCCCTCGGCGGTTTATTCTTGAGAAGCCCTCAAGGGTAGATCGTTGGGATGACTCGGATGGTAAACAAGGGTAGCTCCCTTGGCCGAGTGTTACACGACGGTGTAAGTTTTAACCTGGGCTCCCTTGTCGCGGATGAGGGGACAGGGCCGTGAGAGACGGTGGTGTGAGTTCCGTTCTAGGTTGTCTCTGTGATACTTAGAACGGATAGCACAGAGGAGTGAGTATCACTGCATGATAGAGGCCTATTTCCGCATTTGTAGTTGCATGATAGCATGGTGATTGCTTTTGCATGCATGTAGTGACATATTAGTATAGTGGATACTATTGTGTGTTGAGTGTTAAAGCTTCCGCGCTTTTCTGATTGATTGATTTTGTGATTCAATGATTAGAATAGTATTGCGTGCTTTGATTGTTGATTGTTGGGGTAGTCGGGGTGGGACTAATACATGTTCTATAGAGGGTCCTAGACTCACTAAGTAATCTTAGATTACTTATGACGACTATTTGTTATGCAGGTAACCCGTAGATCAACCTTTGAAGTAGCGTGGGACGTTAGGCGGCTGGAGTAGATTTACCTTGGCTTTTGTAAAATATTGAATTTCAAACAGTATGTATTTATAGCTTTCATCTCTTTCTTCTCTTTTTGGGCACTAGGCCTTGGCCATAAACCTTTCTTTTATCTTGTATAAAACCCATCTTTAGTAGAATAATAATCAAAGTTATGTTTTACTAAAGATGGCTCGTTCGGATGATATTTGTTTCGTTCGGACAAACACAACTCAGTTCTTGTTTTACGGGTTGCAAAGCCTTAGCATTACGGGAACTGAGGTACGGGTACTTGGCGGGATCGGACCATGTGTTACGGAACCTCTCCGCGACTTGGTCTGGACTTGCTTAGTCATCCCGACGTAGCATCCTTGGCTTAATCTATTTATAGATCGAGTCGGGGGTGTTACAAATGGTGGTATCAGAGCATGGTTCATGATCATGCTCGCGGACAAGCCAGTTTTCAAACGTTTTATCGAGTCAAAATGAGTCGCAGAAGCCAAGTAGGGTAATCCAGTACGTTCCATTAGTTAGGATTAGAAAGTAGTACTCACCTGTTTTTGATAGATGTCAAACCAGGGTGGAAGTTGGTCGTGGGGTTCGCAATCGGGTCGGGACGCAGCACAACAAGAGTATGTGAACATCCCTCCGGATACGCCGATGTATGGTTATGTGCCGGAGTCAATGAGTGACACCGACAGCGGGAACCATTGGTACTATGGGACATGGGACGTGCCTATGTCGCCATCTCACTCATTAATGTACTCACCGGTGGAGAGTGTAGAGGAGCTACATGGACATCAGTATCCAAACACACCGGCGGGACATCAAACTCGTAGAGCCAATGCGTCTCGAGGAGGTGAATCGGTGGAACAAGGACAGCAGGGTCATCAACCACTTGATCCGACCCTGAGTATGGTTCACAACTTACTGTCTCAAGTACTGCATCAAGGAGCGGGCAATGGAACGCCTCCTCCCCCAGATTTTCTTAAGATCGTTACAATGATGAAAACATTGGGAACGTATCGGTTCGAAGGGAACCCTGATCCGGATGAAGCTGACGCTTGGATGCAATGCTTGGAGAAGAACTTTGCAGCGACGAGATGTCCAACTGAGTTCAAGAAAGATGTAGCGGTCTACTATCTCGAGAAAGAAGCGCTAGGATGGTGGAACAGTCTTGATAGACAAACTGGTCACACCATCAACACTTGGGAAACTTTCCAAAAGGAGTTTCGAAGAAAATACTTTCCCCCAGAGGCTAGAGATCGAATGGAGCAAGCATTCGTGACATTGTCACAAGGAAACAGAAGCGTCAAAGAGTATGAGGCGGAATTCATAAAGTTACAGAAATATGTAACTTATGGATATGGAGATGAAGGCGCAATGGTCCGTAAGTTCTTGCAAGGCTTGAAACCGGAAATTGGCGGAAGACTCCAAGCAGTAACGTACACCCACCTATACGATGTGATCGAGAAGGCGGTGAACGTAGAGACTTATCTGAGTAAGGAGAAGGCGATGACAAGCAAGAACAAGGAGAGTCGGAACCGAGGAGATGGTTCTAACTCCAAACATTATGCGTCATCAAAGAAAAGTCACTCGTCCAGTCAGGGAGACGGACTTAGGAGTGAGAACGTGAGACGTGATATCCCAAGGAGTGGAGGTGGATCATGTTTCAATTGTGGAGGAAGGGGACATTATGCGAGGTATTGTCCCGAGAAGAACAAAACTGGGACCAGGGAGGTTCCCGATCATCTTGTTTGTTTCTTCTGCGGAGAGAAGGGACATTACTCAAACAACTGTCCTACAAAAGATGTTATGACGTCTAGAGCGGCTGAGAAACAACCGATGACGACCCGATCAGCGAAGGAACCCCCGGCAAAGCGCCAAGCCCCTGCGAGAGTGTACGCTTTGGGCGCCGAGATTGGTGGATCACAAGATCAATCAGGCGGTCCCATCACAGGTTTGCATGGGTTCTAACTCTCTTTGTGTGACAAATTGTTTGTTTGATTGGTAGATTAGGATGCATAAGGTTGAGAATTACATTCTTTTCTGTTGTGATTGGAGAATAATCATTGGGTGCGTTCGGTGGGAATGCATGAGAGCGATTATTCTTGTGGAACATTACATGTTGTGGTAAGGAGTCCACACATGTCTTGTTTGATAGATTAGTTTGCATCTAGGGAGCAGGCATTCTTCTCTGTTGTGGTTAAAGATAGTCGTTATTTCGAGACATGTAGGGAGATAACAATTATTCTTGTGTGTAGGAACATTACGTGTTGGTGGCAATCCCACACATGTCTTGTTCGACTCGGGGGCGTCACATAGTTTTGTGACTCCTGAGGTGTTGAGCAGGTTTGAAGTGGTCGGCGCGACCAAGGAGGTATGTGTTTCCGTGTTAACTCCCGGAAACCAGGTCCTTAAAGCTTCGAACTTGGTGGTAGGTGTCTCCGTAGAGATCTTAGGGAAGATCTTTAGGACGAACCTGTTAGTGGTACCTATGATAGGTTACGAGGTAATCTTAGGTATGGACTGGCTGTCTAAGTTTAGCGCCCAGTTAGATTGTAGAAAAGGTAGGGTCACCTTGGAGGGGGACCACGGTGAGGTTGTAGTGTACCAAGGGATACGACCCAGCTCCGGTGTATCCTTGGTATCGGCGCTGAGAGTGAGACAACAACTGGTAGAGGGGAGTGCCTACCTGGTTGCCATAAGTGTGGTTGAGCAAGAGACTTCAAGCGAGACGAAGATAGAGGAGATATCGGTCGTCTGCGAGTTCGAGGATGTGTTCGAGGCATTGACGGGATTACCTCCACCTCGGAGTAACCCGTTCACAATCAATTTGATAACAGAAGCAGCGCCTATCGCAAAGACTCCCTACCGGATGGCTCCGGCGGAACTGGCTGAGTTGAAAGCGCAGTTGGAGGATCTTTTGGATAAGGGCTTCGTGCGACCAAGTTCATCACCTTGGGGCGCACCGGTATTGTTTGTGAAGAAAAAGGATGGGAGTATGAGACTCTGCATCGACTATAGAGGGATTAACAATCTCACGATCAAGGACAAGTATCCACTTCCAAGGATCGACGAGTTGTTAGATCAGCTGAGAGGAGCAAGTTGGTTTTCGAAGATCGACTTGGCTTCAGGATACCATCAGATACCTATCAGGGATAGGGACGTGATGAAGACGGCGTTCAACACTCGCTACGGGCAGTACGAGTTCGTGGTGATGCCGTTCGGTTTAATTAACGCACCGGCGGCGTTCATGCGGTTAATGAATGAAGTGTTTCACGATTACTTGGATAGTTTCGTAATCATCTTCATTGATGATATTCTGATCTATTCTCGGACTAAAGAGGAGCACAAGGAACACCTGAGGAAAGTCTTGGAGAGATTGAGAGATCAGAAGCTTTATGCTAAGTTTAGCAAGTGTCGCTTCTGGAAACGGGAGATAGGTTTCCTAGGACACAGGGTGTCTGAGCAAGGTGTGTCAGTCGACCCGGAGAAAATAGCGGTAATCAAGGAATGGCCAAGACCAACCAACGCAACGGAAGTGAGGAGTTTCCTTGGATTAGCCGACTATTATCGCAAGTTTATTAATGGATTCTCATCCATTGCAAAACCCATGACGAAACTTACAGGGAAAGGAGTCCCTTTCGTATGGATCGAAGAAGCGGAGAAAGCTTTTGTGAAGTTGAAGGACGCATTAACATCGGCACCGGTTTTAACGTTACCTGAACCGGGTAAGCCATATGATGTATATGCGGATGCATCCAGAGTTGGATTAGGTTCTGTGTTGATGCAAGAAGGAAAGGTGTTGGCCTACGCTTCAAGGCAATTAAGGAAACACGAAGAGAACTATCCAACCCACGACCTAGAGATGGCGGCGGTTGTATTTGCATTAAGGATATGGAGATCCTACTTATATGGAGAGAGTGTCCAGGTATTTACTGACCATCAAAGTCTTAAATACTTGTTCACACAGAGCGATTTGAATCTCCGACAGAGGCGTTGGATGGAGTTCATCGCGGACTATGACTTAAAGATCCAATATCATCCCGGGAAGGCGAATGTGGTAGCAGATGCTTTAAGTAGAAGACGCACGGAGGTTAGCGTGGAGAAAGAGTTGGAAACTCTCAACAACGAGTTCCAAACTATAAAGTTAACAGCTTTAGAAGGAGAATCGAGTGAGCCACTCGGATTGCAAGCGGTAAACCAGGCGGGTTTGATCCAGAGAATCCGAGAAGCTCAATTTCAAGATGAGAAGATCAAGAAAATCGTAGAGCGGATTGAAGACCCAGAAGACGAGGATACAAGCGAGTATCAACTGGCAGAAGACGGCACGCTGTTAGTCCATGGGAGGATTACAGTACCAGGAGGAGATGGGCTACGGGAAGAGATACTACGGATTGCGCATCAATCTACTCTTAGTATTCATCCCGGGAGTACCAAGATGTACAAGGACGTACGGCAATACTACCACTGGTCAGGCATGAAACGCGCGGTGGCTAAGTGGGTAGCTCAGTGCCAAACGTGTCAACAGGTTAAGGCAGAGCACCGAGTACCAGGAGGGTTACTCCAAAGCTTGCCGATACCAGAATGGAAATGGGATTCCGTGGCGATGGATTTTATCACCGGATTACCCGTCGCAAGAGGACGGATGAACAATTCCATTTGGGTCATCGTGGACCGGTTGACAAAGGTAGCTCGCTTACTCGCGGTTAGAGATTCTGATAAGGTGGAGACGTTGGCGGAACTCTACATCAATCAGATAGTGAAGCTACATGGAGTACCGGCAGACATAGTGTCTGACCGAGATCCAAGATTCACGGCGAGATTTTGGAAGGCGCTTCAGGGTGCAATGGGTACGGTATTGCATATTAGTACGGCCTTTCACCCTGAAACGGATGGTCAAACGGAGAGGACCATTCGAACCTTGGAAGATATGCTGCGGTTATGCATATTGGACTGGTCTGGTGTTTGGGAGAACTATCTTCCATTGATAGAGTTCTCTTACAACAACAGTTACCATGTGAGTATCGGCATGTCTCCATATGAGGCGCTATATGGGAGACCATGCCGTACACCATTATGTTGGACGGAGGTCGGAGAACGACGAGTATTTGGTCCACCATTAGTCGACGAGACTATGACCAAACTACAAATAATCCGGACCAATATGAAGAAAGCTCAAGATCGGCAGAAGAAGTATGCTGATCAGAAGAGACGAGAAGTTACTTTTGAGGTCGGAGATAAGGTATATCTCAAGGTAACGGCTCAGAAGGGAAAGGATAGATTCGGAAAGATTGGCAAGTTGGCAGTGCGCTACATTGGGCCATACCAAATCATTGGAAGAGTGGGAGTAGTGGCCTACCGATTGGAACTACCCCCGGAGATGCAACTGCATCCAGTATTTCATGTTTCAATGCTGAGGAAACATGTGGCGGATCCAAATGCCATTGAGCCTGAGAGAGTAGAGGACCTTGGTCAAGATCTGACCTATCCTGAAGGACCTCTCAAGATTGGTAATCGGCGGATTCGAGAAATGAAGAACCGGCGTATTCCGCAAATACAAGTGTTTTGGGGAAGTCAAAACAGGATGGTCGTTACATGGGAAGACGAGGAGCGTTTCCGAGCTAACTATCCAGAATTCTTCGTGGAGGAAGACACTCATATGGAGGAAGGAGGGCCATCTAACACTTAGAGAATTCGGGACGAATTCTTTGAAGTGGGGGAGAATGTAATATCCCTGAAGAGGAGTAAAAAGAAATGCGGATATTTCTTTGGAGATGCGTAGACAGTTCGAAAAGATGGCGAACGGTCGAAGCAGAAGTGAAAACGGTCGAGTAAAACTCCGAATACGGCGAACGGAGTGTTTACGATCGGGCCGCGGTCAACCGAAGATGTTCGTGGGACGGTCGCATGATTAGTGCGCGTACACGGGGCGGTTGGAGCTGTTGCCATGATCAAAGGTGATGTTGATCATGGAGGATGAAGAAAGCGGCGTTTGGGACGACTAGGTACGATCGTGGGACGATCGGTACGGTCCGCGGGACGGTCGGGCCCGAGCGTTGGCATCGAACGGAGGTTCGGGACGCGGGAGTGTGTTGCCTTGTGTCTCAAGAGAGAAAGGAGACAAGGCATGTGCAAGAGTAAACACTTGGAGGAGAGAGAAACATATTCATTGAATCTGGAATTAGATTCATTGAATCTAGAAGAAGGTTCATTGAACCTAAAGAATGGTTCAATGTATCTTGCTTTTGAGGTGTCACACATGCAATGGAAGTCTCAACCACCACTTTGTCTCCTCAGCCACTATATAAACCCCTCCCTCACCACATTGTAAGCTCTTTCTCATCTCATCTTGTCTTAGTTTAGTAAAAAGAAAGAGAGAAAAGGAGAGAGAGCGGTTCGGTGAGCGGTTGGTAGAAAGAGTGATCGAGAGCGCAGGTTGGAGATCTAGGTTCTGGAGAGCAGAACGGCTACATCTTCATCAAGAGTGAGTCTCGGTAGCTTAGAGTAGCTAGATAGTTTACATGTAGGACCAAAATCAGTTAGAAGCATGCGATCCAAAGGTGCTTCTCCTGATTTGGCTGCATGGTAAACTTAGAGATTCTTTTTGCAGATTTGTACTTGTGAGTGAGAGATTCACAAGTAATTTCTGTTGTTGAGGAACATAGCGCGGTGTAAGCTTTGGTTCCGGTTTTAGATCATAGCAAGGAGGCTATAGATCTTGTGTTTTGGGACACGGCGTGGTGAAAGCTGTGTTTCCCCTTTTGTTTGAGATCATAGCGCGGTGAGAGCTATGGATCTTTTTGTGTGTTGAGCATGACGTGGTGAAAGTCATGGCTCGTAGTGTAGATAGATCATGGCGCGGTGAGAGTCATGATCTTAGCGGTGCATGTGATACTCCTCGCCCTCAGCGGTTTATTCTTGAGAAGCCCTCAAGGGTAGATCGTTGGGATGACTCGGATGGTAAACAAGGGTAGCTCCCTTGGCCGAGTGTTACACGACGGTGTAAGTTTTAACCTGGGCTCCCTTGTCGCGGATGAGGGGACAGGGCCGTGAGAGACGGTGGTGTGAGTTCCGTTCTAGGTTGTCTCTGTGATACTTAGAACGGATAGCACAAAGGAGTGAGTATCACTGCATGATAGAGGCCTATTTCCGCATTTGTAGTTGCATGATAGCATGGTGATTGCTTTTGCATGCATGTAGTGACATATTAGTATAGTGGATACTATTGTGTGTTGAGTGTTAAAGCTTTCGCGCTTTTCTGATTGATTGATTGTGTGATTCAATGATTAGAATAGTATTGCGTGCTTTGATTGTTGATTGTTGGGGTAGTCGGGGTGGGACTAATACATGTTGTATAGAGGGTCCTAGACTCACTAAGTAATCTTAGATTACTTATGACGACTATTTGTTATGCAGGTAACCCGTAGATCAACCTTTGAAGTAGCGTGGGACGTTAGGCGGCTGGAGTAGATTTACCTTGGCTTTTGTAAAATATTGAATTTCAAACAGTATGTATTTATAGCTTTCATCTCTTTCTTCTCTTTTTGGGCACTAGGCCTTGGCCATAAACCTTTCTTTTATCTTGTATAAAACCCATCTTTAGTAGAATAATAATCAAAGTTATGTTTTATTAAAGATGGCTCGTTCGGATGATATTTGTTTCGTTCGGACAAACACAACTCAGTTCTTGTTTTACGGGTTGCAAAGCCTTAGCATTACGGGAACTGAGGTACGGGTACTTGGCGGGATCGGACCATGTGTTACGGAACCTCTCCGCGACTTGGTCTGGACTTGCTTAGTCATCCCGACGTAGCATCCTTGGCTTAATCTATTTATAGATCGAGTCGGGGGTGTTACAGGCAAGATGACTCAGAGTGTACTTGGGTCGCTCCCATGGCTGAGTTCTGCACGACGCTCCAGCCGGGATGTGACCATCTGGGAGACAGAACTCGTGTGGGTTGAGAACCGTGGAAACGGCGACCCAACGGGATGTGACTGTCTGGGAGATGGAACTTGGGTGTGATGATCTAGTCAGGGTTTCTGTGTGATTCCTTGGTCGCTGATATCACGGTGATGATCTAGTCAGGGTTTCTGTGTGATTCCTTGGTCGCTGATATCACGGTTGAGGAGGTCCAGCATGATAGACATACCACGTAGTTTTGGTGGTAGTGTCTATGCATAATAGTTTGGTGAACACTATTATGTTGTGTGATCACGGTGTGATGTTGTGTGATGTTGTGTGGTATGTATGAAAGCTTCCGCGTTTTCTTGTTGATTGATTGTGTGATTGATTGACTTGAAATATTTGCGTGCTTTGATTGTGGGGATAGTCGGGGTTGGGACTTATACTGTGATGTATAGAGGGTCCTAGACTCACTGAGTAATCTTAGATTACTCATGACGACTATTTGTTTTGCAGGTAAGCCGTAGTCCAATCCGGGCAAGGTAGCGTGGAACGTTAGGAGCTGGAGTAGTTTTCCTTGGCTTTTGTAAAACTCCGGTTTGTGATAAATATGTATAATTACTTCTTTTGGCACTAGGCCTCGGCCGATCGAACATATATGTTTTTGTGATTTCCATATTTGATGAAATAAAGTATGTTTTTGTTAAAGATGGCTTGTTTGGATGATATTTGTTTTAGTCCAAACAAACACAACTCAGTTTTCGTTTTACGGGTTGCAAAGCCTTAGTAATACAGAAACTGAGGTACGGGAACTGGGTGGGATCTGGCCATGTGTTGTGGAACCCCTCCGCGACTTGACCTGGACCTGCTTAGCCAACCCAACGTAGCATTCTCGGTTTAATCTATTTATAGACCGAACCGGGGATGTTACAAATGGTGGTATCAGAGCATGGTTTATGATCATGCTCACGGACAAGCCTTTTCAAACGTTTTTTCGAGTCAAAATGTGTCGCAAAAGCCAATTAGGATAATCCAGTACGTTCCATGAGTAAGGTTAGGACTCACCCTTTTTTTTTGGCAGATGTCAAATCAGGGTGGTGGTCAATCGTGGGGTTCGCAATCGGGTCGGGACGTGTCGGGGTCACAGTATATGAATATCTCTTCGGATACCACGATGTATTCGCAAGATGAAAGTATGTGGAGTGGGGAGGTGCATGGCTATATGCCAGCATTGGCGAGTGAGTCTGATTATGGAAATCAGTGGTACTATGGCCCATGGGATAACCCCATGCCGTCATACCCATCAATGACGCATTCACCGGTAGGAAATCCGGGACATTTTCAAGAACCGCAAAGTTACCAGCATCCGAATGCTTCGGCTGGACAGCCAATGTCTGGAGCTGGGACGTCTGTGAGAGATGATACGGTGGAACAGCCGGGACAACAACAAGTAGATCCGACCTTGAGTATGGTGCATAATCTACTGTCCCAAGTGCTGCAGCAAGGTCAAGCTGGTGCAGGCAATGGAACGCCTCCTCCACCGGACTTCCTGAAAATTGTCACGATAATGAAGACATTGGGGACCTATAGATTTGCGGGGAACCCAGATCCTTATGCGGCGGACACATGGATGCAATGTTTTGAGAAGAACTTCTCGGCGACCAGATGTCTCCCGGAGTTCAAGAAGGATGTGGCAGTGTATTATCTCGAGCAGGAAGCTCTGGATTGGTGGAATAGTCTTGATCGATAGACTTACCACACAATCTATAGTTGGGAGGTCTTTCGGGACGAGTTTAAACAAAAGTATTTCCCTCCAGAGGCGCATGATCGCTTGGAGCAAGCTTTCATTATGTTGACTCAAGGGAAACGAAGTGTGAGGGAGTATGAAGCGGAATTCATTAAGTTACAGAAGTATGTGACTTTTGGGTTCGGTGATGAGAAGGCGATGGTACGTAAGTTTCTACAAGGATTGAAGCCAGAGATCGGTGGCCGACTTCAAGCGGTGACCTATACTCATCTCTATGAAGTTATAGAGAAGGCGGTGAATGTGGAGACCTACCTCGGTAAGGAAGAAACGGTGACGGGCAAGGCTAAAGAGAATCGGAACCAAGGAGGTGGTTCGAACTCTAAGCAAACCCAGTCAGCAAGAAGGAATAATACACCCAAATATGGAGAAGGACGTAAAGGTGGAGATTCTAGGCCAAATGATTATAGGCCTAGGAGCATGAAATGTTTTCAGTGTGGAGTGGAGGGACATATCTCACGAGATTGTCCAGGGGTAAGAAACTCAGCTCCGACCTGGGTGATATGTTTTGAGTGTGGTGAAAAGGGACATTATGCAAATGTATGTCCAAGGAGGAAAGTTGATACGTCCAAGGCGGACAGGAACCAGCCGTCAACTACCCGATATGCGAAAGAACCCCCGGTTAAGCGCCAAGCCACTGCAGGGAGAGTGTATGCTTTAGGCGCTGAGGTTGGTAAACCTCCAGAATCGTCAAGTGGTCCTATCACATGTTTGTTTGGGTGCTAACTCTCTTTGTGTGAAAGATTGTTTGCTTGTGATATGAACTTGATTGATTGATAGATTAGATTGCATGTGGTGAAATTGCTTTCTTTTCTTGAGTGTGGTGAATGATCATGACTTACATGTGGTGAAAGTGCAAAGTCAAGTAATGATTATTCTTGTGGTTGTGATGGTGTTAGGAACATTACATGTTGATGGTAACCCCACCATGTCTTGTTTGATTCGGGTGCGTCACATAGTTTTGTGACTCCTGATGTGGTGAAGAAGTTTCGAAGGATCTATGCGTTGAAAGAGGTAAGTGTTTCCGTGCTAACCCCAGGAAACCAAATCCTTAGATCTTCGAACTTGGTGGTAGGTGTTCCAATAGAGATTGTGAAGAGAATCTTTAGGGCAAACCTACTAGTAGTGCCTATGGCCGGTTATGAAGTGATATTAGGCATGGATTGGCTATCTCGGTATAGGGCCAATCTAGATTGTAGTGAAGGAAGTGTCACCTTGGAGGGGGACCAAAATGCGGTGGTGGTTTACCAAGGGATACGGCCTAGTACGGGTGTCTCTGTGGTATCGGCATTGAGGGTGAGACAACAACTGATAGAGGAAAGTGCCTATCTAGTTGCCATTCGGGTGGTTGAAGCGGAAGTGGAGGAAGAAATGACGGTAGAGGATATACCGGTCGTTTGTGAGTATGAGGATGTGTTCAAGTCGTTGATGGAGTTACCTCCACCTCGGAGTAACCCGTTCACCATAAACTTGATACCGGAGGAGTCTCCTATAGCAAAGACTCCTTACCGGATGGCGCCGGCGGAACTGGCCGAGTTGAAGGCGCAGTTGGAGGATTTGATGGAGAAAGGGTTTGTGCGATCAAGCTCTTCACCGTGGGGTGCACCAGTATTATTCGTGAAGAAGAAGGATGGGAGCATGAGGCTCTGCATTGATTATCGAGGGATCAACAACATCACGATCAAGGATAAGTATCCACTTCCTAGGATCGATGAATTGTTGGATCAATTGCCGGGAGCAAGTTGGTTTTCGAAAATCGACTTGGCTTCGGGGTATCATCAAATCCCCATTGAGAGTAGGGATGTGATGAAAACGGCATTCAATACTCGGTACGGTCAGTACGAGTTTGTGGTAATGCCGTTTGGATTAACCAACGCACCGGCGGCGTTTATGCGGTTAATGAATGAAGTGTCTCATGATTACTTGGATAGTTTCATGATCATCTTCATTAATGATATTCTGATCTACTCTCAGACCAAGGAAGAGCATGAGGAGCACTTAAGGAAGGTCTTGGAGAGGTTGAGAGATCAGAAATTATACACGAAGTTTAGTAAGTGTCGTTTTTGGAAACGGGAGATAGGTTTCCTAGGACACAAGATCTCTGAACAAGGTGTGTCAGCAGATCCGGAGAAGATAGAGGTAATCCGAGATTGGCCTCGACCAACGAATGTGACGGAGGTAAGGAGCTTTCTTGGATTGGCCGATTATTATCGGAAATTTGTGAGTGGGTTTTCATCCATAGCAAAACCGATGACAAAGTTAACAGGGAAGGGAGTCCCTTTTGTGTGGAGTGACGATGTGGAGAAAGCTTTCTTGAAGCTTAAGGAGGCTTTGACTACGGCACCGATACTAACGTTACCGGAGCCGGGCAAGCCGTATGATGTATACGCGGATGCGTCGAGAGTCGGATTGGGATGTGTTTTAATGCAAAAAGGGAAGGTGTTGGCCTATGCTTCCAGGCAACTTAGAAAACACGAAGAGAACTATCCGACTCATGATTTGGAAATGGCAGCGGTTGTGTTCGCCTTAAGGATATGGAGATCATATCTTTATGGCGAGAGTGTTCAAGTATTTACGGATCACCAAAGTCTGAAATACTTATTCACTCAAGGAGATTTGAATTTACGGCAGCGGCGATGGATGGAGTTTATCGCGGACTATGATTTAAAGATCCAATACCATCCGGGTAAAGCCAATGTGGTGGCAGATGCTTTAAGTCGACGAAGATTGGAAGTGAGCAAGGAGAAAGAATTGGAAGCTCTTAATGAGGAGTTCCAAACGATAAGGCTTTCAGCCTTGGAAGGAGAATCAAGTGAACCTTTGGGATTTCAAGCAGTAAACCAGGCGAGTTTAATTCAAAGGATTCGAGAGACACAATTGCGGGATGACAAGATCCGCAAGATTGTGGAAAAGATCGAGGAATCGGACGAGGAGGAGAATATGAGTGAGTATCAGTTGGCGAAGGATGGAACCTTAATGGTTCATGGAAGGATCTCCGTACCTGAAGGAGATGGGTTACGAGATGAGATACTAAGGATTGCACATCAGTCCATACTTAGTATTCATCCCGAGACCACAAAAATGTACAAAGACGTGCGGAGGTACTATCATTGGCCAGGCTTGAAGAAAGCGGTAGCCAAATGGATAGGACAATGCCAAGCGTGTCAAGAAATTAAGGCAGAACATTGGGTGCCAGGAGGGCTACTTCAAAGTCTGCCTATACCGGAGTGGAAATGGGATTCCATAGCGATGGATTTAATCATCGGGCTACCAATTGCAAGGGGCCAGATGAACAATTCCATATGGGTCATTGTGGACCGGTTGACAAAGGTGGCTCACTTACTCGCAATCCGAGATTCAGACAAGGTAGAGACCTTGGCGGAGCTCTACATTAATCAGATCGTGAGACTACACGGAGTACCGGCAGATATAGTATCTGACCGAGATCCAAGGTTTACGGCAAAATTTTGGCAAGTGCTGCAAGGGGCATTAGGGACAGTACTAAATCTTAGTACGGCCTTTCACCCTGAGACGGATGGAATGACGGAGCGTACCATCCGGACCTTGGAGGATATGCTAAGATTATGCATATTGGATTGGGGTGGAGTTTGGGAAGACTATCTACCATTGATAGAATTTTCCTACAACAATAGCTACCACACGAGTATCGGTATGTCTCTGTATGAGGCGTTATACGGGAGGCCATGCCGTACGCCTTTGTGTTGGACGGAAGTTGGTGAATGAAGAGTGTTTGGTCCGCAAATGGTCGATGAGACTATGGACAAACTGCTCACTATCCGGGCCAACATGAAGAAGGCGCAAGATCGGCAAAAGCAGTATGCTGATCAAGCAAGACGGGATGTGAATTTTGAAGTCGGAGATATGGTATATCTCAAGGTATCGACTCAAAAAGGAAAAGATCGATTCGGTAAGGTGGGCAAGCTAGCGGTACGCTACATAGGGCCATACCGAGTCATGGGGCGAGTGGGGTTGATGGCCTATCGGCTAGACCTATGATATCATTATATTTTACATGTTTTCACTAAGTATTTATTGGTGTTTTCAAGTGTTTTCAATAAGGTTCTATGCCTTTAGAGGTAGTTTTCTTGTATTTGTTGGTTTTGGAGTCTTAACAGGTTAAAACATCAAAAAGGATTCAAAAAGGAGCAAAAGAGCCTCAAACCATGATCCATGCAAGTTTCCAAGTCAAGAGCATCAATATAACTCCATTTGTCCGATTCTCGCATTTGGACAGAAGCGGAGTATCCGAAAGATAACCGCGGCAAGGGGTCTTCCCGACGTCCGAAAATCATGATCTTGGTCTTTCTGGATAGATATTGGAGTCATACATCACGGCGAAGTGGATTCAAGCCATTTGGATTAACCATCAGGTAGAAACTCTTTTTCTCCCAAGACGTGTCCGCCAGGCGAGTAAACGAAGCCCATGGAGACTTGGCGCCACCAAACGGCCCGGGATGCAGCGGCATGGACCTTGTCTCGACTTAACACAAGCCCAGATTGCTTTTGGTGGTTTACTTGTCCTAAACCCGGTCCAATCACGTCGCAAATCATCAGAGTCGGTTAACCGGAAAGTTTCCTTTTTCAGCACTTCAATACCCTAGCGACTTCAAGCTTATAAATACTCGCTTTTAGCCTCTGCAAGGGGGAGAGCCGCGAGTGTATTGTGCAAGAGAGAGAGCAGCCGTCAAGGAGGATAAGCCCTAGGTGGTGCGCCGTCCAGAAGGAAGAAGGAGGCGCCGTTCAACTCATTGCACTCGCATCTCATCTTTGTTCTTTCATCTGTTCCTTTTCTCTTTTGTACTTTGGATCGAAAGTTATCAAGGGATTCGACTTGTTCTTCATCAGAGAAGCCTCTTTCAATCCTTTATCTCTTTTCATACTTGCATAATGATATCAATCTCGCCTTGCTTGCTTGATCTTAGTATGTCCGAGTAGATCCCCTCGTTAGGCCGAGGGAGATCGATGGACTCTTGATATGTTTTGACTTGTTTGATTGCATAAAACGGGATTTACTCTTTTGGTTCTTCATCTTTGCTTGCTATTATTGCTTGTTGTTAGGAAAGCGCGCCTCAACAACTCGAACTTAGGTTGATACACTCTCCAAAAGATTGTTGTATTGCCGAAACTAGTATTTGATGAGCTAAGTGTCTTAGGCTTCCAAAAGTCGACCTAAGGAACTTAGTGAACAATCCCAACTTGAACATTGATTAATGCATGCTTATAACTTGTAATCACCATCGAAAGTTGAGTCTATTAGGTTGTTTAAGCATAGTGGCCGGAGCCACGAAAGTGGAAAGGCTATACATTAGTGTTGTGAGTTCAAGGCGGTTTATAAATTATCCCATGCAATCTCTTGTCATTTCATTGAAGGTTTCCATTGATTTTCCCTTGCCTAACATCTTTCCCATCTTGTTTACAATCTCATTCGCTTACTCACTTGTTTTCATTGAATATTAAGTTCACCACAAACCATATTCTTCGTTCTAGCTACTTATCACTCAATATAAGCTTGAAACGAAATCACTCTTCCTTGTGTTCGACCCTGACTTACCACGGCTGTGCACTTGCAGCTCTACTAAGTTGGGTTATAAATTGTATTAGTTTGAAGCATAAAACCCAACGCATCAAGCTCTTTGGCGCCGTTGCCGGGGAAGAGTTGCATTTCTTTCAAGTTTTTTGATTGATTTTTAGTCTAGTTCTTTTTATTCTTGCATTTCACTTTCTGTTTTTCATAAAACTTTATAAAACCATAAAATTTTTACTTAATACTCTTTCTTTGTGTCTCTTAGGTGCATGACAAGAAGGTCCAATCCGGATAATACCATAGAAGAAGATCTTGACATTGACCAACTTGAAAGAACACTTAGGCGGCAAAGAAGAGAAAGAATGAATCAAGGCGGGGAAGCCGCGGCACAAGGAGAACAACAACAAGGCGCTGACCAAGAGCAACAACCACAAGTCCCCCACGTCCAACAAGGAGCTGGAGCTGATCAGGCGGCACAAGGCGGAGCCATTCCTCAACCAAACATTCAACAACAACCTCCGGGTGCAGCCGATCAACCGCAACAGCCGCAACAACAACAACCGGGTCAACAAGACGCCGGTCAACCACCAAACCAGCATCATCAAAACCCCCATGGCGGTCACCAAGGGATGCCTCAAGCTCAACCACATGTGCCTCCAAGGAGAGCACAATTCGCTCAGCATCCAAGGCATCCGACTATGGGAGATTTTGATTCATCCGATGCATTCTTCTTGGATCGGAATCCAATCCGACCACCTCAGCCTCTAAGGAACGACTTTGAGATCAAGCCACAAATCATTGCCTTGGTGAAACAAAACCAATTCCATGGTATGTCAACCGAGCATCCACTTGACCATGTCGACACCTTTGAGGAGATATGTAGCACTACTCGGATCAATGGAGTATCACCGGACTACTTCAAGTGCAAGTTGTTTAGATGGGTAAAGTCTCTACCACCTCAATCCATTACAACATGGAATGAATACAAGGGAGCTTTCTTAAACCAATTCTACACCAAGCAAAGATCAAACTCTATAAGGAGTAAGATATCCGGGTTTAGGCAAGCACCAATGGAGTCTTTCTATGAAGCTTTGGAGCGCTTCAAGGAGTATGCAAGAGATTGCCCTAATCATGGTTTCTCAGAAGGTAACCTTTGGAACATCTTCTACAATGGGATTGATCACAAGTACAAGCTTTCACTTGACACCGCGAGCAATGGCAACTTCATGACCAAATCGGTGCCGGAAGCTAAGCTTTTGATAGAAAACCTTGCTGCAAGTGATTCCAATGCCTGCCCTGAGTACAATAGAGGAGTGAGAACCACGAGCTCATCATCGGAATCGGCTCAAATCATGGAGTTGAAGAACATGGTCTCACAACTACTAAAGGGCAACCGAGGAGTGCATGCGGTCGATGATGTTTTGGCCACTAATGAAGAGCCTCTCATGGAGTTTATGAGAGATGGAGCAGAAGAGAATCAAGAGGAAGTCAACTACAAAGGAGGTAACTATGGTAATAGAGGATACAACCAGCCATTTCGCCCCCATCCCAACCTCTCTTACCGAAGCACCAATGTGGAAAATCCAAATGATCAAGTCTATCTGGGCCAAAACACTTATCAAGGAAGCCAAAACGCTTACCAAGGAGGTCAATACCAGCCTAAGCAACAATTCTATCCTAAGGGAGTCTACCAAGTGAAGCAGCCACTCACTTTCCCCAACGGAGTTGCACCGGCTCAACAAGAAGAAAAAGTAGATGTGGCGGTTAAGAAATACATGGAGGAGCAAAGACAAGCAACCAAGAGCTTACATGAGAAGATGGATCACATGTTTGGTGATCTAAATAATAAGTTTGGGGCGTTGTCAACCCATGTCCAGAAGTTGGATGTTCAAATCTCTCAAACTGCCGAGGCGGTTAAGAAGCAACACGAGGTGAGTCCGCAAAAGTTTTGTAGTGTTGTTTCATCCAAAGAGGATCCACCGGCCATTGTCTGCGTACCATCTCAAGAAGAAGAAAGAGAAGATGAGCCTAAAGAGAGGTACAAACCAGAGAGGTACACATGGGAGTCAAGGCGAGCTTATAAGAGAAGGCTTGAAAACAAGCCGTTGCTGAAACAAGGAGATCCCGAGAAGTTTGTGATCCCCGCTTGTATCAATGGATACCAACTCACCGATTGCTTGTGTGATAGTGGAGCAAACGTAAACCTCATGTCTCTTGCACTAGCCAAAGATTTGGGATTCAAATATTTCAAGGAGCCTAAGGTGAGAGTGGAGTTTGCGGATCTATCAAGCATGGAGCCTTATGGAGTGATTGAAGATGTTATGCTAGAGATCGGAGAGAGGCATGTCCCCACCGACTTTCAGATCATGGTATGGGAGGGGTCAAAGCGAAATCAGTTGATCCTTGGAACCCCATTCTTAGCCACAGACGGGGCGGTCATCAATTACATGAGAAACCAATTAACACTTGGTCATGTCCGGCAAGATGTCTTTTTCCCAAGCGTCAACTTCAAACAAGCTCCAAGTGCAGTCAAATTACCACCAGAAAGGAGCACACTCACGCCAAGAGAAGGAGCCGAGCGGCCAAGAAGCACCAAGAAGGGCGAGCCATACCCAAAACCGAAGGAAGCAATGAAACCGTTGAAGCCGAAGCATGAGAATGTCTTCAAGGATATTCACCGGTCTTGTCATCATCCTTTGACGATCATGGAGCTAAAGAAGCGCCTGACGGTGTTCCTAAGTCCTTTGCCAGCATAAGAGTCCTTCTCCCAAAGGATCCGGACCCCAAAGATGAGCAAACCGCAAAGGAGAAACTCGGAAAAACCTTAAAACTTTTTCCGAGAGCTTTGGTCTTCAAGGATGACATGGAAGATGATAATGGAGAGCCCAAACCACCTCATGAGCCACCTAAACTAGTGTGTGAAGACACCAAAGGGATCCCAAACCCTTTGGCCGATCACATCCGCACCTAACCAAACAAATAAAAAAGGGAGTCAAGCTAGATGACTTTAAAACAAGCGCCTTGTGGGAGGCAACCCACACGGTATTTTTCTTTTTCTTTTTCATTTTTAGTTTTCACATCATTATTGCATGCATTCTGTTAGGATGAGGAACCAAGAGGAGACCAAATGAGAAAATGTCCCACCCATTCATCCCACCCTTGTCCAAACCGACATCAAGGAACGGGCAATGGCTGGGACTACTAAAGGAAGGAAGCAGAATAATTTCGGTCAAAGAAAATCACCAAACGGTCGAGTAAAATTCAAGATATTCCACCCGGCGTGATTCTCTCGACCAAACGGGTGCAACGGAGGACCATCTTGCCCTATCTCACAATCCGTGTGACCAAAGTCCACCAAACTTCACAGGCGACAAGACAATACCATATTGGTCGGAAAATCCAAAAGATAGGACGGAGAAATGTGCACGGATGAGGAGATACGCACAAATGTCACATCCGGTCGTTGGCGGGTAACCGAAGGCCGACAAAAATCAAAATCACGGCATGGAGACGCCACCACCTGGAAATTGATTATTGGAGCTTCAAAATCACCATTCCAAAAGAAAATAAGGGAACGAACGAGCCAAATTCAAGGACGGTCACGAATCTCTTCCCGGAGCCGATTAGACCATGTTGTGAAGGAAGTCTCAAACCGCTCATCCATTTGACCTCAGACTTCACCAGTGCACATAAAATATGAAGTTGGTCCGTGGAATTTCAGGCTCGGTCAGGAAATTCATCATCGTTTGAGCTGTAGTCTATTGCACTATCATCCGGTCGACCGCATGGACCACCAAATGATCCAACTCCCAAACCGCTCGTTTGTTTGACCTCAAACTTCACCACTGCTCCTAAAATATATGATTGGTCGGTGGAATTTCAAGATAGGTCGGCGAAATATTGACGGTTCGAGCTGTGGTCCATAACGTCACCTTACGGCCGTCCGAAGGATCCACCCGATACCGGAGTTTCAAATCTGCTCGACCAAACGACCTGAAACT
Organism: Erythrophleum ivorense; assembly: GCA_026724425.1. NCBI lineage: Eukaryota > Viridiplantae > Streptophyta > Magnoliopsida > Fabales > Fabaceae > Erythrophleum > Erythrophleum ivorense. The sequence continues at coordinate 6,573,082 of JAIUCV010000074.1, forward strand.
TCACCAGAGGCTCTAAAACATCATATTGGACGGTAAATTTTCAATCCCGTTCATAAAATTCTTAACGGTATGTCATGTGGTTCATAGCACTCATTCCGGGTCGACCGAGTGAGACGTACACAACCGAAATGAAAACCAAGGAGACTCGGGCATTGCCCTTCAATATTTACCGACCCATCATGCCTACAGAGGAGCCCCAATCAGTCATATGACCCTGATCTTCATAACAATTGGTCATCACTTGGTAACATCATCCTACACTTTCCCTTTTTCATTTTACATTTTGCCTCTCTTAATCTGATTTCTCTTACACCGGGACTGTGCAAGTTAAGTCTGGGGGGATTGTACTAATAAGTTTGTTCATTTTGGCATTTCATCTACATCATTTGCATTTCTTTTCATCGAGTCGTTTCTATTGAGTCAAAACTTTTGTCGAGAATTATGACTTTATCTTGGACCTAACCATTTTTGTGCATGTGTTTAAGTGACCATTGATCAGTATTTGGCAGTCTACTTCATCACATGTGCACCATGAGTGGATCGATCTACCAAAAATGTCCACACCTCCAAGGGCTTAAGAAGGATACATTTTTGACTCCGCACCTTAATGAACTTAACCTTCTCAGCTAGGGGCTTGGTTATACAAAGAACACGACTCCTCATCCTCACCAAATAGTGAAAGTCTATGTGAGTTCGGTTTCCCCTCTCTCTCCCCTTCAATTTAAGAAAAAGCACCAAGGTCCAAGTAACCGGGGATTAGGTGGCAACCACCATCAATACTCGCGTCTATGGAAAACCTTTTGATCCAAATAACCGGGGATTAGGTGGCTACAACCATCAATACTCGCGTCTATCGAAGATCCATCAAAAACCTCCATAAAGAGGAGAAGAAGTCAAATAAAAATAATACTATGCTACCCTAAAAAGGGATGAATCGACTTAAGAAGTGAGAAGAGAGAGAGGTGAAGCAAGAGCCAAGACATGTGTTTTAAAAAGAGGATGGGTAAGAGTCTATAACCCCTTTGATCGATACTCCCTAGTTTAGACCACACTTTTAGAAACTAAAGGAGTCAATGGTGGAGAATTTGGATGGCGTAAAGAGAAGTGGATTGCTTTGGGATGATTGCAAAACTCATGGTATGTACTTCCATGTTCTTAATTCTAAATGCCATTGCTGTTTTATGTGGATCACTAAGATAAATGTCGACATGGATTTCCAAAAAGATTTAAGAGTTCTCACGTTTTCAAACCTCTTTCCCTTTCTTAGTTTGCTTGAGGACAAGCAAAGGCTAAGTCTGGGGGAGTTGATATCATCATATTTTACATGTTTTCACTAAGTATTTATTGGTGTTTTCAAGTGTTTTCAATAAGGTTCTATGCCTTTAGAGGTAGTTTTCTTGTATTTGTTGGTTTTGGAGTCTTAACAGGTTAAAACATCAAAAAGGATTCAAACAGGAGCAAAAGAGCCTCAAACCATGATCCATGCAAGTTTCCAAGTCAAGAGCATCAATATAACTCCATTTGTCCGATTCTCGCATTTGGACAGAACCGGAGCATCCGAAAGATAACCGCGGCAAGGGGTCTTCCCGACGTCGAAAAATCATGATCTTGGTCTTGCTGGATAGATACTGGAGTCATGCATCACGGTGAAGTGGATTCAAGCCATTTGGATCAACCATCAGGGAGAAACGCGTTTCCTCCCAAGACGTGTTCGCCAGTCGAGTAAACGAAGCCCATGGAGACTTGGCGCCACCAAACGGCCCGGGATGCAGCGGCATGGACCTTGTCTCGACTTAACACAAGCCCAGCTTGCTTTTGGTGGTTTACTTGTCCTAAACCCGGTCCAATCACGTCGCAAATCATCAGAGTCGGTTAACCGGAAAGTTTCCTTTTTCAGCACTTCAATACCCTAGCGACTTCAAGCTTATAAATACTCGCTTTTAGCCTCTGCAAGGGGGAGAGCCGCGAGTGTATTGTGCAAGAGAGAGAGCAGCCGTCAAGGAGGAGAATCCCTAGGTGGTGCGCCGTCCAGAAGGAAGAAGGAGGCGCCGTTCAACTCATTGCACTCGCATCTCATCTTTGTTCTTTCATCTTTTCCTTTTCTCTTTTATACTTTGGATCGAAAGTTATCAAGGGATTCGACTTGTTCTTCATCAGAGAAGCCTCTTTCAATCCTTTATCCCTTTTCATACTTGCATAATGATATCAATCTCGCCTTGCTTGCTTGATCTTAGTATGTCCGAGTAGATCCCCTCGTTAGGCCGAGGGAGATCGATGGACTCTTGATATGTTTTGACTTGTTTGATTGCATAAAACGGGATTTACTCTTTTGGTTCTTCATCTTTGCTTGCTCTTATTGCTTGTTGTTAGGAAAGCGCGCCTCAACAACTCGAACTTAGGTTGATACACTCTCCAAAAGCTTGTTGTATTGCCGAAACTAGTATTTGATGAGCTAAGTGTCTTAGGCTTCCAAAAGTCGACCTAAGGAACTTAGTGAACAATCACAACTTGAACATTGATTAATGCATGCTTATAACTTGTAATAACCATCGAAAGTTGAGTCTATTAGGTTGTTTAATCATAGTGGCCGGAGCACGAAAGTGGAAAGGCTATACATTAGTGTTGTGAGTTCAAGGCGGTTTATAAATTATCCCATGCAATCTCTTGTCATTTCATTGAAGGTTTCCATTGATTTTCCTTTGCCTAACATCTTTCCCATCTTGTTTACAATCTCATTCGCTTACTCACTTGTTTTCATTGAATATTAAGTTCACCACAAATCATATTCTTCGTTCTAGCTACTTATCACTCAATATAAGCTTGAAACGAAATCACTCTTCCTTGTGTTCGACCCCGACTTACCACGGCTGTGCACTTGCAGCTCTACCTAGTTGGGTTATAAATTGTATTAGTTTGAAGCATAAAACCCAACGCATCAACCTACCCCCGGATATGAATTTGCATCCAGTGTTTCATGTTTCCATGCTAAGGAAACATGTACCGGATCCAAATGCGGTCGAACCAGAGAGGCTGGAAGAACTTAGACAAGATCTAAACTATCCAGAGGGACCTCTCAAGATTGGTCTTCGACGAGAGCGGAGGTTGAAAAACCGGACTATCCCACAAATACAAGTGTTCTGGGGAAAGCAGAACCGGATGGTTATTACGTGGGAAGACGAGGAACAGTTTCGTTCGAACTATCCGGAGTTCTTCAAGGAAGATATTCATGTGGAAGAAGGAGAACCCTCGCATACTTAGAAGAATTCGGGACGAATTCTAATAAGTGGGGGAGAATGTAATAACCGTGAAGTGGAGTAAGAGGGATGACGGATATTCCTTCAGGAATGGGTAGAGAGATAAAAAAAAAAGAGGAATGCTCGAAACAGAACTGGATTCGACCGAGTAAAACTCAAGATATGAAGAAAAGAGTGATCGCGGTCGATAGCGGACTGCCGAAACCGATCGTTGAGTAGCCAAGAACGATCGGTGTACAGTCCAGAGCGGTACGCGGGCCGATTGTCGAACGAGTGTCTGGGACGTGACCAAGGCGAGAAACGGTCACGGGACGGACGGTAATCAGGATTGGCCGCGGGTAATCCTGATTGACCGCGGGACGATCGCGGGAAGCACTCGGTCGAGTTATCGAACGGGAGTGCGGGATGCGTGATATCATCATATTTTGCATGTTTTTACTTAGTATTTTCATATGTTTTCAAGTGCTTTCAATAAGGTTTTATGCCTTTGGAGGTAGTTTTCTTGTATTTGTTGGTTTTGGAGTCTTAACAGGTTAAAACATCAAAAAGGATTCAAAAAGGAGCAAAAGAGCCTCAAACCATGATCCATGCAAGTTTCCAAGTCAAGAGCATCATTATAACTCCATTTGTCCGATTCTCGTATTCGGACAGAACCGGAGCATCCGGAAGTTGACCGCGGCAAGGGGTCTTCCCGACGTCCAAAAATCATGATCTTGGTCTTGATGGATAGATATTTGAGTCATGCATCACGTCGAAGTGGAATCAAGCCATTTGGATCAACCATCAAGGAGAAATTCACTTTATACCGAGACGTGTCCGTATAGCGACAAGATGAAGCCCGTGGAGGATCTCGCGTGTCTAAAGGCCCAGGATACCGCGGCATGGACTTTGGCTCGCTTGAGAAGAGGCTTAGCTATTATTTGGAGGTTTCCTTGGCCTTATCTCGGCCCATACACGTCGCAAAAGATTGACTCCAGCTCATCGGAAAGTTTCCTTTTCCGGCACCACGGAGACCTAAGCGATTCCTCACCTATAAATACAAGTTTTTAGCCTCAGAGAAAAGGAGAGAAGGGTTTTGGCCGTCAAGAAGAACCAGAGAGAGAGCTGCGCAGTCCAAGGGAGGAGAAAGGAGGCGCCGCTCAAGACCCTAGCTCACATAAAACCTTGTTCTTCCATCTTCTTTGCTTTGTTACCTTTGTACTCGAGATTTCAAGTTATCAAAGGAGACCCGACTTGTTTCTTCAATAGAGAAGCTTTTCTATTCCCTTTATCTCTTACTTGTGCTTATGATTATGCTTTCAATCATGCTTTGCTTGCTTGTTTGCGCCATGGCCGAGTAGATCTCTCGGTTAGGCCGAGGGAGATCGATGGGCTCATGATATGATTTGACTTATATGATTGCATAAACCGGGATTTCACCATTTGGACCTTCATCTTTGCTTGTTCATAATGCTTGTTGTTAGGAAAGCGCGCCTAAACAACTTGATTCTAGGTTGATACACTCTCCAAAAGCTTGTTGTATTGCCGAAACTAGTATTTGATGAGCTAAGTGTCTTAGGCTTCCAAAAGTCGACCTAAGGAATTTAGTGAGCAATCACGACTTGAACACTAGTTAATTCATGCTTATAACTTGTAATAACCATCGAAAGTTGAGTCTATTAGGTTGTTTAAGCATAGTAGCCGGAGCCACGAAAGTGGAAAGGTTATACCGTAGTGTTGTGAGTTCAAGGCGGTTTATAAATTATCCCATGCAATCTTGTCATTTCATTGAGTGTTTCCATTGATCATCCTTTGCCTAACATCTTTCCCATCTTGTTTACAACCTCTTTATTTACTTGCATTGTTTTCCTTTCATTTTATGATCACCCCACACTCATATCTTTGTTCTAGCTACTTATCACTCAACATAAACTTGAAACGAAATCTCTCTTCCTTGTGTTCGACCCCGACTTACCACGGCTGTGCACTTGCAGCTCTACCAAGTTGGGTTATAAATTGTATTAGTTTGAAGCATAAAACCCAACGCATCAAGCTCTTTGGCGCCGTTGCCGGGGAAGAGTTGAATTTCTTTCAAGTTTCTTGATTGATTTTTAGTCTAGTTCTTTTTATTTTTGCATTCCATTTTCTGTTTTTCATAAAATTCTAAAAAACCATAAAAATTTTACTTAATACTCTTTCTTTGTGTCTCTTAGGTGCATGACAAGAAGGTCCAATCCGGATAATACCATTGAAGAAGATCTTGACATTGACCAACTTGAAAGAACACTTAGGCGGCAAAGAAGAGAAAGAATGAATCAAGGCGGTGAAGCCGCGGCACAAGGTGGCCAACAACAAGCCCCTGACCAAGAACAACAACCACAAGCCCCTCATGTCTTACCAGAAGCTGGAGTTGACCAGCCTGCACAAGGAGCCATGCCTCAACCCAATCAAAACGCTCCCGGTGTAGCCGATCAACCGCAGCCGCAACAACAACATCAACAACAACCGGAGCAACAAAACGCCGGTCAACCACCAAACCAGCATCATCAAAACCCCCATGGCGGTCACCAAGGGATGTCTCAAGCTCAACCACATGCGCCTCCAAGGAGGGCACAATTCGCTCAGCATCCAAGGCATCCGACTATGGGAGATTTTGATTCATCCGATGCATTCTTCTTGGATAGGAATCCAATCCGACCACCTCAGCCTCCAAGGAACGACTTTGAGATCAAGCCACAAATCATTGCCTTGGTGAAACAAAACCAATTCCATGGTTTGTCCACCGAACATCCACTTGACCATGTCGACACCTTTGAGGAGATATGTAGCACTACTCGGATCAATGGAGTGTCACCGGACTACTTCAAGTGCAAGTTGTTTACCTTCTCTCTAAGTGACAAGGCACTTAGATGGGTGAAGTCTCTACCACCTCAATCCATTACAACATGGAATGAATACAAAGGAGCTTTCTTAAACCAATTCTACACCAAGCAAAGATCAAACTCTATAAGGAGTAAGATATCCGGGTTTAAGCAAGCACCAATGGAGTCTTTCTATGAAGCTTTGGAGCGCTTCAAGGAGTATGCAAGAGATTGCCCTAATCATGGCTTCTCAGAAGGTAACCTTTGGAACATCTTTTACAATGGGATTGATCACAAGTACAAGCTTTCACTTGACACCGCGAGCAATGGCAACTTCATGACCAAATCGGTGCCGGAGGCTAAGCTTTTGATCGAGAATCTTGCTGCAAGTGATTCCAATGCATGCCCTGAGTACAATAGAGGAGTGAGAACCACGAGCTCATCATCGGAATCGGCTCAAATCATGGAGTTGAAGAACATGGTCTCACAACTACTAAAGAGCAACCGAGGAGTGCATGCGATTGATGATGTCTTGGCCACTAATGAAGAGCCTCTCATGGAGTTTATGAGAGATGGAGCTGAAGAAAATCAAGAGGAAGTCAACTACATAGGAGGTAACTACGGTAATAGAGGATACAATCAGCCATTCCGCCCCCATCCCAACCTCTCTTACCGAAGCACCAATGTGGAGAACCCAAATGATCAAGTCTATCCGAGCCAAAACACTTATCAAGGAGGCCAAAACGCTTACCAAGGAGGTCAATACCAGCCTAAGCAACACTTCTATCCTAAGGGAGTCTACCAAGTGAAGCAGCCACTCACTTTTCCCCAAGGAGTTGCACCGGCTCAACAAGAAGAGAAAGTAGATGTGGCGGTTACAAAATTTATGGAAGAACAAAGACAAGCTACTAAGAGCTTGCATGAGAAGATGGATCACATGTTTGGTGATCTAAGCAACAAGTTTGGGGCGTTGTCAACTCACGTCCAGAAGTTAGATGTTCAAGTCTCTCAAACAGCCGAGGCGGTTAAAAAGCAACAAGAGGCAAATCCGCAAAAGTTTTGTAGTGTTGTTTCATTCAAGGAGGATCCACCGGCCATTGTCTCCGTACCGTCTCAAGAAGAAGAAAGAGAAGATGAGCTTAAGGAGAGGTACAAACCAGAGAGGTACACATGGGAGTCAAGGCGAGCTTACAAGAGAAGGCTTGACAACAAGCCGTTGCTTAAACAAGGAGATCCCGGGAAGTTTGTTATCCCCGTTTGTATCAACGGATACCAACTCACCGATTGCTTGTGTGATAGTGGAGCAAACGTGAACCTCATGTCTCTTGCACTAGCCAAAGATTTGGGATTCAAATATTTCAAAGAGCCTAAGGTGAGAGTGGAGTTTGCGGATCTATCAAGCATGGAGCCTTATGGAGTGCTTGAAGATGTTATGCTAGAGATTGGGGAGAGACATGTCCCAACCGATTTCCAAATCATGGTATGGGAAGGATCAAAGAGGAATCAGCTGATTCTTGGTACCCCATTCTTAGCCACAGCCGGGGCGGTCATCAATTACATGAGAAACCAACTAACACTTGGTCATGTCCGGCAAGATGTCTTTTTCCCAAGCATCAACTTCAAACAAGCTCCGAGCGCAGTCAAACTACCACCAGAAAGGAGCACACTCATGCCAAGAGAAGGAGCCGAGCGGCCAAGAAGCACCAAGAAGGGCGAGCCCTACCCTAAACCGAAAGAAGCGATGAAACCGTTGAAGCCGAAGTATGAGAATGTCTTCAAGGATATCCACTCGGTCTTGTCATCGTCTTTTAACAATCATGGAGCTGAAGAAGAACCTGACGGTGTGCCTAAGTCCTTTGCCAGCATAAGAATCATTCTCCCAAAGGATCCGGACCCCAAAGATGAGCAAACCGCAAAGGAAAGACTCGGAAAAACCTTAAAACTTTTTCCGAGAGCTTTGGTCTTCAAAGACGACATGGAAGATGATCATGGAGAGCCCAAACCACCTCATGAGCCACCTGAACCAGAATGTGAAGACACCAAAGGGATCCCAAACCCTTTGGCCGATCACATCCGCACCTAACCGAACAAAGACAAACGGGAGTCAAGCTAGATGACTTTAAAACAAGCGCTTTGTGGGAGGCAACCCACACGGTATTTTTCTTTTCCTTTTTCATTTTTAGTTTTCACATCATTATTGCATGCATTTTGTTAGGATGCCAAACCAAGAGGAGACCAAACAAGGAAATGTCCCACCCATTCATCCCACCCTTGTCAAACCAACACCAACGAGGCGGGACCAAGGTGGAAATATTAGAGGAAGATAAAAGAATGATTCCAGTCGAAGAAAATCTCAAAACGGTCGGGCAAAAATGGAGATATCCCATCCGGCAACAATCCCTCGACCATACCGGCGGTTTAGGAGTACCAACAAAGGCGATCTCTCAAACCGCACGTCCAAAGTCCACCAAACTTCACAGCCGACTCAACAACACCATATTGGTCGGCAAATCCAACAGATAGGACGGAGAAATGTGAACGGATGGGGAGATACGCACGAATGCCACATCCGGTCGATGGCGGGTAACCCAAGGCCGACAAAAAAACCAAAATCACGGCATGGCGACACCACCACCTGGAAATGAATTCTTGGAGCTTCAAAATCACTATTCCAAAAGAAAATCATGGAACGAACGAGCCAAATTTAAGGACGGTCAAAAATCTCTTCCCGGAGCCGTTTCCACCACGTTGTGAAGGAAGTCTTACACCGTTCATCCATTTGACCTCAAACTTCACCAGTGCTCATAAAATATGAAGTTGGTCGGTGGAATTTCAAGCTCGGTCCGGAAATTCGTCACCGTTTGCGCCGTGGTCTATCGCACCCTCTTCGGATCGCCCGGATGGCCACCAAATGATGAATCTCCCAAACCGCTCGTTTGTTTGACATGAAACTTCACCAATGCTCCTAAAATATATGATTGGTCGGTGGAATTTCAAGATAGGTCGACGGAATGTTGACGGTTCGAGCTGTGGTCCATCCCATCACCTTACGGCCGTCCGAGAGATCCACCCGACACAGGATTTTCACATTTGCTCGACCAAACGATCTGAAACTTCACCAGCGGCTCTAAAACATCATATTGGATGGTAAATTTTCAATCCCGTTCATAAAATTCTTAACGGTTTGTCATGTTGTTCATAGCACTCATTCCGGGTCGACCGAATGGGACGTACACGACCGAAATGACAACAGAAGAGATTCGGGCCTTGACCTTCAACATTTACCGACCACTCACGCCTAAAGAAGAGCCCAATTCAGCTACCTGACTATGATCTTCATTCCACTTGGTCATCACTTGGTAACATCATCCTAACCTTTCCCTTTTTCACATTTATTATGTCTTTCACCCCTCTTAATCTGATTTTTTCTTACACCGGGACGGTGCAAGTTAAGTCTGGGGGGATTATACTAATGAGTTTGTTCATTTTGACATTCCATTTTGCATCATTTTTCTTTGCATTGAGTCGTTTTTATTGAGTCAAAACTTTTGTCGAGAATTATGACTTTATCTTGGACCTAACCATTGTTTTGCATGCGTTTAAGTGACCATTGATCAGTATTTGGCAGTCTACTCCATCACATGTGCACCATGAGTGGATCGATCTACCAAAAACGTCCACATCTCCAAGGGCTTAAGAAGGATACATCTTTGACTCCGCACCTTAATGAACTTAACCTTCTCAGCTAGGGGCTTGGTTTTACAAAGGGTACGACTCCTCATCCTCACCAAATAGTGAAAGTCTATGTGAGTTCGGTTTCCCCTCTCTCTCCCCTTCAAATTTAAGAAAAAGCACCAAGGTCCAAGTAACCGGGGATTAGGTGGCAACCACCATCAATACTCGCGTCTATGGAAGGCCATTTGATTCAAGTAACCGGGGATTAGGTGGCTACAACCATCAATACTCGCGTCTATGGAAGATCATCCAAAACCTCCACAAAGAGGAGAAGAAGTCGAATAAAAAATACCATGCTACCCTAAAAAAGGGATGAATCGGCTTAAGGAGTGAGAAGAGAGAGAGGTGAGGCATGAGCCAAGACAAGTGTCTAAACACAAGAGGATGAGTAAGAGTCCCTAAACCCTTTGATCGATATTCCCTAGTTGAGACCACACCTTTAGAAACTAAAGGAGTCAAAGGTGGCGAATTTGGATGGTCTAAAGAGAAGTGGATTGCTTTGGGACGATTGCAAAACTCACGGTATGTACTTCCTTGTTCTTAATTCTTAATGCCGCTGCTGATTCATGTGGATTACTAAAACAAAGGTCGACATGGATTTCCAAAAGATTTGAGAGTTCTCACGTTTTCAAACCTCTTTTCCTTTCTTAGTTTGCTTGAGGACAAGCAAAGGCTAAGTCTGGGGGAGTTGATATCATCATATTTTGCATGTTTTTACTTAGTATTTTCATATGTTTTCAAGTGCTTTCAATAAGGTTTTATGCCTTTAGAGGTAGTTTTCTTGTATTTGTTGGTTTTGGAGTCTTAACAGGTTAAAACATCAAAAAGGATTCAAAAAGGAGCAAAAGAGCCTCAAACCATGATCCATGCAAGTTTCCAAGTCAAGAGCATCATTATAACTCCATTTGTCCGATTCTCGTATTCGGACAGAACCGGAGCATCCGGAAGTTGACCGCGGCAAGGGGTCTTCCCGACGTCCAAAAATCATGATCTTGGTCTTGATGGATAGATATTTGAGTCATACATCACGTCGAAGTGGAATCAAGCCATTTGGATCAACCATCAAGGAGAAATTCACTTTATACCGAGACGTGTCCGTATAGCGACAAGATGAAGCCCGTGGAGGATCTCGCGTGTCTAAAGGCCCAGGATACCGCGGCATGGACTTTGGCTCGCTTGAGAAGAGGCTTAGCTATTATTTGGAGGTTTCCTTGGCCTTATCTCGGCCCATACACGTCGCAAAAGATTGACTCCAGCTCATCGGAAAGTTTCCTTTTCCGGCACCACGGAGACCTAAGCGATTCCTCACCTATAAATACAAGTTTTTAGCCTCAGAGAAAAGGAGAGAAGGGTTTTGGCCGTCAAGAAGAACCAGAGAGAGAGCTGCGCAGTCCAAGGGAGGAGAAAGGAGGCGCCGCTCAAGACCCTAGCTCACATAAAACCTTGTTCTTCCATCTTCTTTGCTTTGTTACCTTTGTACTCGAGATTTCAAGTTATCAAAGGAGACCCGACTTGTTTCTTCAATAGAGAAGCTTTTCTATTCCCTTTATCTCTTACTTGTGCTTATGATTATGCTTTCAATCATGCTTTGCTTGCTTGTTTGCGCCATGGCCGAGTAGATCTCTCGGTTAGGCCGAGGGAGATCGATGGGCTCATGATATGATTTGACTTATATGATTGCATAAACCGGGATTTCACCATTTGGACCTTCATCTTTGCTTGTTCATAATGCTTGTTGTTAGGAAAGCGCGCCTAAACAACTTGATTCTAGGTTGATACACTCTCCAAAAGCTTGTTGTATTGCCGAAACTAGTATTTGATGAGCCAAGTGTCTTAGGCTTCCAAAAGTCGACCTAAGGAATTTAGTGAGCAATCACGACTTGAACACTAGTTAATGCATGCTTATAACTTGTAATAACCATCGAAAGTTGAGTCTATTAGGTTGTTTAAGCATAGTAGCCGGAGCCACGAAAGTGGAAAGGTTATACCGTAGTGTTGTGAGTTCAAGGCGGTTTATAAATTATCCCATGCAATCTTGTCATTTCATTGAGTGTTTCCATTGATCATCCTTTGCCTAACATCTTTCCCATCTTGTTTACAACCTCTTTATTTACTTGCATTGTTTTCCTTTCATTTTATGATCACCCCACACTCATATCTTTGTTCTAGCTACTTATCACTCAACATAAACTTGAAACGAAATCTCTCTTCCTTGTGTTCGACCCCGACTTACCACGGCTGTGCACTTGCAGCTCTACCAAGTTGGGTTATAAATTGTATTAGTTTGAAGCATAAAACCCAACGCATCAATGCGGTCGCGGTACGAACGGAGCGCGGGGCGGACAGACCGCAGAACGGATCGAGAGAGTGTGAAACTCGATCAAACATGTGCTGAAATACACATGCCGAACTGTCATTGGTTGGAACTTAAGTGAGGCACATGTCACACAAAGGAAGTTTCATGTGCATGGGAGAGTGACTCTTCAAGCCTATTTGCTTGAGGTGTCAACATGAGTATGTGCATGAGGAGCTAGCCATGTTAGGTGGCGACCAAGGAGACAGCTCGTGCTTAGACAAGGGCGAGGTGTCGCCGGTTTAAGGCATGCTTCTCCGCATGTGAAGGGAACGTTGCCATATGTCCTCGGAGGTGTCGATCGGACATTGGACCTCCGGTAACCATTTGTATCCCCTGATGGCCTATAAATACGCCTCCCTCACCATGAGAAAACCATTTGATCACTTGTTGTTCTTAGAGAAAAGAGAAAAGTGAAAAAGGAGTGGTTTAGGTGAGTGGTTCGATCGTGTGAGTTAGTTAGAGTAGGTTTGGGCAAGCGGTAAGGGTAAGAGCGTGGTGAAAGCTCTTGTGTTAGCTTTCGGTAGCGAGGTGTGGTCGGTAAGCTTTGGAACCCTTAACCCTTTTTATCTAAACCTTACCTAGAACCCGATCTAAACTATGTGTTGGATCTAGTTCGGGTGCAGTGAGGAGATCTCGGTTCTGTGAAGCAGTTCGGCTTGATCTTCGACGAAAGTGAGTTCCGGTAGCTTAAGAGTAAGCTAACGTGTTTTCATGCAGGGCCAAGGGCAATAAGACACTTGTTTGTTTTCTTGATTGGTTGCATGTTGTGTGAGATCATGGTGAGAACCATGGAAATATTGTCTTTGTGTGTAATAAATCATAGCGTGGTGAAAGCTATGGATCTATTGTGTTTGAGTATGTTAGATCATAGCGTGGTGAAAGCTATGGTTCTATTGTTTGAGTATGTTAGATCATAGCGTGGTGAAAGCTATGGATCTATTGTGTTTGAGTGTGTTAGATCATAGCGTGGTGAAAGCTATGGTTCTATTGTTTGAGTATGTTAGATCATAGCGTGGTGAAAGCTATGGATCTATTGTGTTTGGGTGTGTTAGATCATAGCGTGGTGAAAGCTATGGATCTATTGTGTGTAAGATCATGGTGAGAACCATGGATCTATTGTGTGTGTGTGAGGTCATAGCGTGGTGAAAGCTATGGACCTGTTGTGTGTGAGATCATGGCCCAAAGCCATGGATCTGTTGTTTGCTAGGACATAGTGTGGTGGAATCTATGTCTCTAGTTGCGTAAATAGATCATTGTGTGGTGAAACCAATGATCTTAGCGGTGCTCGTGATGCTCCTCACCCCTGACGGTTCATTCACTGAGAAACCCTCTTGGATGGATCCGCAGGATGACTCAGAGTGTACTTGGGTCGCTCCCATGGCTGAGTTCTGCACGACGCTGCAGCCGGGATGTGACCATCTGGGAGACAGAACTCGTGTGGGTTGAGAACCATGGAAACGGCGACCCAACGGGATGTGACTGTCTGGGAGATGGAACTCGGGTGTGATGATCTAGTCAGGGTTTCTGTGTGATTCCTTGGTCGCTGATATCACGGTGATGATCTAGTCAGGGTTTCTGTGTGATTCCTTGGTCGCTGATATCACGGTTGAGGAGGTCCAGCATGATAGACATACCACATAGTTTTAGTGGTAGTGTCTATGCATAATAGTTTGGTGAACACTATTATGTTGTGTGATCACGGTGTGATGTTGTGTGATGTTGTGTGGTGTGTGTGAAAGCTTCCGCGTTTTCTTGTTGATTGATTGTGTGATTGATTGACTTGAAATATTTGCGTGCTTTGATTGTGGGGATAGTCGGGGTTGGGACTTATACTGTGATGTATAGAGGGTCCTGGACTCATTGAGTAATCTTAGATTACTCATGACGACTATTTGTTTTGCAGGTAAGCCGTAGTCCAATCCGGGCAAGGTAGCGTGGAACGTTAGGAGCTGGAGTAGTTTTCCTTGTCTTTTGTAAAACTCCGGTTTGTGATAAATATGTATAATTACTTCTTTTGGCACTAGGCCTCGGCCGATCGAACATATATGTTTTTGTGATTTCCATCTTTGATGAAATAAAGTATGTTTTTGTTAAAGATGGCTTGTTTGGATGATATTTGTTTTAGTCCAAACAAACACAACTCAGTTTTCGTTTTACGGGTTTCAAAGCCTTAGTAATACAGAAACTGAGGTACGGGAACTGGGTGGGATCGGGCCATGTGTTGTGGAACCCCTCAGCGACTTGACCTGGACCTGCTTAGCCAACTCGACGTATCATTCTCGGTTTAATCTATTTATAGACCGAACCGGGTTGTTACACCGGTCAACCACCAAACCAGCATCATCAAAACCCCCATGGCGGTCACGAAGGGATGCCTCAAGCTCAACCACATGTGCCTCCAAGGAGAGCACAATTCGCTCAGCATCCAAGTCATCCGACTATGGAAGATTTTGATTCATCCGATGCATTCTTCTTGGATCAGAATCCAATCCGACCACCTCAGCCTCCAAGGAACGACTTTGAGATCAAGCCACAAATCATTGCCTTGGTGAAACAAAACCAAGTCCATGGTATGTCCACCGAGCATCCACTTGACCATGTCGACACCTTTGAGGAGATATGTAGCACTACTCGGATCAATGGAGTGTCACCGGACTACTTCTAGTGCAAGTTGTTTACCTTCTCTCTAAGTGACAAGGCACTTAGATGGGTAAAGTCTCTGCCACCTCAATCCATTACAACATGGAATGAATACAAGGGAGCTTTCTTAAACCAATTCTACACCAAGCAAAGATCAAACTCTATAAGGAGCAAGATATCCGGGTTTAAGCAAGCACCAATGGAATCTTTCTATGAAGCTTTGGAGCGCTTCAAGGAGTATCCAAGAGATTGCCCTAACCATGGCTTCTCAGAAGGTAACCTTTGGAACATATTCTACAATGGGATTGATCACAAGTACAAGCTTTCACTTGACAACGCGAGCAATGGTAACTTCATGACCAAATCGGTGCCGAAGGCTAAGCTTTTGATAGAAAACCTCGCTGCAAGTGATTCCAATGCCTGCCCTGAGTACAATAGAGGAGTGAGAACCACGAGCTCATCATCGGTATCGGCTCAAATCTTGGAGTTGAAGAACATGGTCTCACAACTACTAAAGAGCAACCGAGGAGTGCATGCCATTGATGATGTCTTGGCCACTAATGAAGAGCCTCTTATGGAGTTTATGAGAGATGGAGCCGAAGAGAATCAAGAGGAAGTCAACTACATAGGAGGTAACTACGGTAATAGAGGATACAATCAGCCATGCCGCCCCCATCCCAACCTCTCTTACCAAAGCACCAATGTGGAGAACCCAAATGATCAAGTCTATCCGGGCCAAAACACTTGTCAAGGAGGCCAAAACGCTTACCAAGGATGTCAGTACCAGCCTAAGCAACAATTCTATCCTAAGGGAGTCTACCAAGTGAAGCAGCCACTCACTTTCCCCCAAGGAATTGCACCGGCTCAACAAGAAGAAAAAGTAGATGTGGCGGTTAAGAAATACATGGAGGAGCAAAGACAAGCAACCAAGAGCTTACATGAGAAGATAGATCACATGTTTGGTGATCTAAACAATAAGTTTGGGGCGTTGTCAACCCATGTCCAGAAGTTGGATGTTCAAATCTCTCAAACGGCCGAGGCGGTTAAGAAGCAACACGAGGTGTAGTAACCCTGAAGTGGGATGAGAGATTATGACTGATGATCATATTGGAGAGGATCCAGAGATCATATAGAGTGTTTCGGTCGAAGAACATTTGAAGACGAACGAGTATAATTGAAGATAGAACGGGAGAAACCGTTATGGGACGGTACGGTCGATCCGGGTAAAGACGGACAAGAGCTCGATCGAGTGGGAAGAAGAGCCGACTGACCAAACGTGGTCCGAATGGGATGAAAACTTGGGGACAACAAGAAGACCCCAAAAAAAACCATCTGGTCGAGACAGAAGTTGATTTGGACGAGCGGATCTTGAGATATGAGTTTTACCGCCTGATGGCTATGCCGAAGGGTGGGAAGCTTATATCGATGATCGGATAACGACTCGGAGGAACTGAGTATGGTCGACTATCAAGCGAAGTGATAGGGACGTGACCAAGGTGAGAAATGGTCATGGGAAGGTCAGCACGTAAGGATAGCCACGGATAAAAATTATTGGCCGCGGGACGATCGTTGGATGTGCACGATCGCGGTACGGATAGAGTGTGGGATGCGATCACGGTACGGACGAAGAACGGGACGCGATCGTGGTCCGGATGGAGATTGGGACGGATTGGTTGGGGAAAACTATCCCCACATGTGTTAAAATACACATGTCATCCTATGATTGGTTGAAAGTTAATTGAAGACATATGTCACACCAAGAGAGTTTCTTAGGTGTGTGACTCCTTAAAGCTAATTGCTGACTTGTTGAAGCTACTTGCTGGAGGTGTTGGCTTGGGAAGGAGCATGGCAAGCTAGCCTAGGTGTATGACTCCTTGAAGCTATTTGCTTGAGGTGTTGGCGTGGGAGTGAGCATGGGAAGCTAGCTTAGGTGTGTGACTCCTTAAAGCTACTTGCTGACTTGTTGAAGCTACTTTCTGGAGGTGTTGGCTTGGGAAGGAGCAGGGCAAGCTATCCCAGGTTATACCGATGTGGTTGCATGCATGTTCGGATCCAAGGAAAACATGGGTTGTTGTTCCTTGTGATTGATTGCATGTTGTGTGATATATGTGAGGTAATGAAAGCATAGTAGAGATGCTTGTGTGTGATTTGACTAACGAGTTGTGGTGTAGGGAAGGAGAGAAACGCCTAAGTGTTGTCATGAACTAACGGATTTTAGTGCAGGGATGAAGAACACTTAGAGCGGTTTCTGTGTAACCTATTGCATGTTGATGTTCCGAGGTTGTGACATGATTATTCAAGTATCTTTGTTGAATAATAATGCATTTTCTTATGACTAACACATGTGACTTGATTCACTGTGTTAAGGTTCTTATGAAAATGGTTCGGTGGACATGGCATGTGTTGCATCGCTACACTTAGTACAAGTATGGTGGATAACAAGAGGTTATGCCACATACTGTGTCGAACATGTGGTGGTGGGTGCAAAGAAAGGCTAAACCTTATGCAGTCCAAGGGTGTGTTAAATGTATGTCTTTGGCAGCATATTTCACTCGCGGATGCATAGAGGAGGCTGAGTAGGGACTTAGACCCCACAATGTTCAGTGTAGGATGGCGAACAATGAATGTTGCACCAAGGGCTAGTGGTGAATAACAAGTGGTTATGTCACACTATGCCGGGAAGGACGTAAGGTGAGTGCCACAAGGGCAGGTCACGTACTTACGATCCTTGTGTGTGAGTTTTGGAACTAGGATCATGTATTCGTGTTTAGCATGATCTTTACGTTCTTTTGTGTGTGAGGAGAAGGACGTATGGAATAGACAGCCCGGGATGTGACCATCTGGGAGACAGAACTCGTGTGGGTTGTGATCCAACGGGATGTGACTGTCTGGGAGATGGAACTCGGGTAGTGATGTTCTATTCCGCGTGCCTTTGTGTGTGAGTTTAGGAGCTAGGATCATGTACTCGTGTTAGGCATGATCTTAGGGGTACACACAGTGTTCTTGCTGCCCTGACGGACGTTCACTGATAAAACCCTCTTGGATGGTCCTGAAGGATGACTCAGAGTGTACTTGGGTAGCTCCCATGGCTGAGTACACACGACGGTGTGTTTGGAAATGCCTAGTTGCGCTTTCGGCGCAGCGGAAGCGGCTAAGTGGGCTAATCGGCTGCCCGTGGTGTGGTGGGATTAGTTCGGGTTAACCGGTTGACTGGGTTAACGCGGTTAACTCCCGATTGCAGTTCAGGCCTAGTGTGACTTTGTGTTTGCTAGGTGCGGGTGTGCAGGTCTACGGAAACCGTGGTGTACTATAGAGGCCTCTAGGTCGAGCGGGGATTGATAGTGTGTGTAGTGTGTGTAGAGTGTTTCTTATGTGATAGAAACCTCTAGGTTGAGCAGTGGCTCGTTAGAGTGTTGTGTGTGTAGAGAGTGTTCTTCTAGGAAGAACCTCTCGGGTGTTAGATCACTAGTGTGTTGTGATCTTGGAGTTACTCGGGATGAGTAATCTCTTGTGTTGTTAGGATAACTTGTAAGAGTTATCCTTGTGTTTTGTCGTGGCAGGTTGAAGAGCGTGGTGATAGACAATACGGTTGTATTGGTCTATGGCGTGAGCTAGAGAGCTTTGCTACGGCATTGTCTCTAGTGTGTTTGATGTTATTTGATTCAAGCTTCCGCTTGTGCATTGCTCTGATAGTGTTTTGATTGGGGTTTGGGTTGGGGATGATATATGTTGTTGTATTGTAAAGGGTTCCGATCTCACTAAGTAATTCTAGATTACTTATGATGACTCTATTTGTTTCAGGTAACCCAAGGTGTGGTGTGGTACTTGGACGTGGAAGGCCGGAGTAGATTGCGGTGTGTTTTGTAAAACTGTGTAAGATTACCGTTGTTTTTCTTAAAGTCTTTTGTTTTATATTCGTAAAACCCCGGGTTGTAATTTACGGTTTTATGTAAGACAATGTTTATGTTTCAATAAAAGTAAGTTTATATGTGTATTAAATACTCGGTTTTAATGATATTAGTCTTATCCGGACTAACATAACTCTTGGCTTGAATACGGGTTGGCAAGCCTTAGGTTCTTGATGAGAGGGTCGGATATCAAAGACGGACTGACCTCGGCTTTACTTTGTGTGTTGCCTTGAGGATGGATCGTCGATGGTATATCGGCATATTGTGGCATCCGACCGATGTGGGCTATGTCTAGCACGTGTCGGGGGTGTTACAAATGGTGGTATCAGAGCATGGTTTATGATCTTGCTTATGAAATCGAGAGTTTCCAAAACGTTTTCAATGTTTTATCGAGTCAAAACATGTCGCAAAATACACCATTAGGAATCTGGTACGTCCAAGCTTAGTTAGTAAGTGAAATAGGATCTTCCCCTATTTGTTGTGAATGGTGGTGTAGTTGTGCAGGTTGTAAGATGGGACACAGAATGAGAGATTGGATTAGGAGATGGGGCCAGGGAGGATCAGATGATAGTGAGATTTGCAACAGTTAAGTTATGGTGATATCCTCATCGAGTGGCTCGAGTTCGAGCAATGATGGTTCCAGTGAGGGAACGAACGGTTCAGAGTATGTGATGGTGGGAGACTCGGACACGTCAGTAGAGACGGATCTGAGTGAGGTGAGTTTTGGTTCGACTGTCTGTACGGAGTCGAATAATTTCTCGAGTTTGAATTTTGGAGGAGGTGTGGAGGCAGACGTGCCATCACTGTATGGAGCTACGGAAGCAGTCTACCAAGTTGATATGGTGGCCATACCGACGAGGTACGAGGATGTGGAGATCCTAGTGCCGTCTACGGAGATCATCGAGATTTTTTCCGATGATTCTTCGACAAACACATGGGATGAAGGGAGCCCGCAACAGGTGTTGTCGGAGATACCGATGCCCCATGTCTATGTTTCGGGATATGGAGTGCATCCGTACATGCCGAGTGAGGAGATGTTAGACTTGTATGGGCAACCCTTTGCCATACCAAGTCCGGTGTACAACCCAAGTCAAGAGGAGAACCAGACGGTTCAAGGAGAATCAAACGCGGTGACCCAAAGTCCTTTCGAGGAGGCAGTTCCATACTATGGAAGGCCTATAGCATATCTTGATCCAGAAGAACCCATGGCTGACTTTTGGAAAGATTGGGATCGTGACGCTCAGCATGCAGGTCCGATCGATCCACAACTGACGGGAGAAGATGGAACTAGTGAAGGGATGCTACCAGCCATAGCAAACCTTGCTACGTTCTTTGGAATTCAAGTTGGAGGAGAGCCGGAAAACCAAGAAGTTCCGGCAATAGACCCAAATAATGAAGTGGTGGAAGAGCGAGTTCCGGTGGAGAACCCGAACCAAGTTGAGACGGTGAACCACGTTGAGCTGGGAAGCCAAGTGGTGGAAGAGAATCCAAACCAAGATGGTGAGGATACAAACCGAGTTGAGGTGGAACATCATGACGATGATGAGAAGGAAGATATGAACCGTGAGGAGGCGGTAGCTGAGAGTGAGACTCCAGCAATATGGGAAATGGGAAGTTCCTCGGGAAGAAGGCCCGCGGGAAGACTTCGTTTCCGATCTCAAGCGAGAAAGAGAGTTCCGGTTCCTGAAAGGGCATCAATGCCCTGTCGTGTGTGTGGAGGACATGGGCATTACACTCATGCCTGTCCGAATGAAAGGCAAGGTAGGCCTTTGAGGAGGAACCAAATAACGTGTTACTCATGCGGAATGCGAGGACACTATGCGACATCCTGCCCTGGGACCCCAACGCCATCTCCATCGTCCTTATCTTCAACCAGTGCACGGAGGCCTTCAGGAAGGC
Source organism: Erythrophleum ivorense (assembly GCA_026724425.1). Classification (NCBI taxonomy): domain Eukaryota; kingdom Viridiplantae; phylum Streptophyta; class Magnoliopsida; order Fabales; family Fabaceae; genus Erythrophleum; species Erythrophleum ivorense. The sequence continues at coordinate 6,593,714 of JAIUCV010000074.1, forward strand.
GTGGTAGAAACTCTGGTTAAGCGTGATACCCCAACCATAAACCAGAGAACGAGGTATGTGTGGGTTTTAACTTTACCACGTTGTGTGAGATTGATTGCTTGTGTGTGATAGCGTAATTTCAATCTCTGAGTAGAGTAGAATATAGTGTGGTGAAAGCTATAGTTCTATCTGTTGATTGCTTACATGGTAGTTTAGCATAATAGCAATCGTGGTGTAGGGTGGAACATAGTGTGGTGAAATCTATGGTTCCATACCTGTTTGTGTGAGCGATCATGGCGAAAGCTATGGATCGGTTTGAGTGTGCTTGGTCAAGAACATAGTGTGATGAACGCTATGGTTCTTTTCCTTGCTGTGTGAGTAGGACATGGTGTGGTAAAATCCATGGTCCTGTTGTGTGATAGAGTAAAGATCGGGGAGATCTTTGGAGACATCTTTGGATGTTTCTCTCGGTAGTGTGTGGTAACTTTTCTGTGGAAGAGAAACGTTAGGATTAGAGTTAGAAGGACTGTGAAGAGTCCATAGAACCCTTTAAGTGTGTGAAGTTTGGTGTGTGTGTGTCGAATTGGACTGAGGAGAAGGAAATCCTGTAGTCACTCGATTGGGTTTGCTAGAAGTGTTAGGAAAAACCTAACCTTAAGTAGACCTTGGAATGGGAAGCAAGGCAGTGAGGTGAAACGTGAGCGGTGAGGAGGAGATATTGGTTTAGACGAGGAGGTCTACCAATATGGGTCTCAGAGAGACTGGGCGAATGTGAATATTGATTTGGACAAACTTGTCGATCAATATGGACCTTGGAGAGGTCAATGAATGGAAAATATTGGTTTGACATCGAGGTCAACCAATGGAGATCTATGGAGAGATCAATCGGAAAGGAGGGCGTGTGTGAGACACAAACTCAAGACGTGTGTGAGGCAGATGAGGATGATCAAGAATCAGAACAGAACTTGATCAGATCCTCGCAGCGTGCAAGCTTCTAGGAGAGAAGTGCTGAAAAAGTATGACCATATCAAGAGTTGATATGTGATCAAGGTGTGAAGAAGAATGCTTGTGTCAAGGCCGGTACATGGTGTTATGAGACCTTGATACTAAAGCACAAGCATAAGTGGAGAAGAAGAAAAGGTGAGAAGGAAGACGTTTGTAACAAGGAGGTTACAACGGCAAGATATCGAGTCGAGAATCGGTGTAAGGACCGAATGGTGGTACACAGACGGTGGTGACCACAAAGGATACCTAGAAGGTGGTATCATGAAGAGCCTACAGAAAGTGTACAAAAGGTGGTAAAGAGTTTTCTATGGCGATCATGGAAGGCTTTGGTGTAGAATTCGGGGACGAATTCTTATAAGTGGGGGAGAATGTAGTAACCCTGAAGTGGGATGAGAGATTATGACTGATGATCATATTGGAGAGGATCCAGAGATCATATAGAGTGTTTCGGTCGAAGAACATTTGAAGACGAACGAGTAGAATTGAAGATAGAACGGGAGAAACCGTTATGGGACGGTACGGTCGATCCGGGTAAAGACGGACAAGAGCTCGATCGAGTGGGAAGAAGAGCCGACTGACCAAATGTGGTCCGAATGGGATGAAAACGTGGAGACAACAAGACGACCCCAAAACAAACCATCTGGTCGAGACAGAAGTTGATTTGGACTAGCGGATCGTGAGATATGAGTTTTACCGCCTAATGGCTATGCCGAAGGGTGGGAAGCTTATATCGATGATCGGGTAACGACTCGGAGGAATTGAGTATGGCCGACTATCAAGCGAAGTGATAGGGACGTGACCAAGGTGAGAAATGGTCATGGGAAGGTCAGCACGTAAGGATAGCCACGGATAAAAATTATTGGCCGCGGGACGATCGTTGGATGTGCACGATCGCGGTACGGATCGAGTGTGGGATGCGATCGCGGTACGGACGAAGAACGGGACGTGATCGTGGTCCGGATGGAGAGTGGGACGGATTGGTTGGGGAAAACTATCCCCACATGTGTTAAAATACACATGTCATCCTATGATTGGTTGAAAGTTAAATGAGGACATATGTCACACCAAGAGAGTTTCTTAGGTGTGTGACTCCTTAAAGCTACTTGCTGACTTGTTGAAGCTACTTGCTGGAGGTGTTGGCTTGGGAAGGAGTATGGCAAGCTAGCCTAGGTGTGTGACTCCTTGAAGCTATTTGCTTGAGGTGTTGGCGTGGGAGTGAGCATGGGAAGCTAGCTTAGGTGTGTGACTCCTTAAAGCTACTTGCTGACTTGTTGAAGCTACTTGCTGGAGGTGTTGGCTTGGGAAGGAGCAGGGCAAGCTATCCCAGGTGTGTGGCGCCCATGGAGGAAGCTAGCCCTTAGGCCAGCACGAGGTGTCGCCGGTTTAAGGTTTGCTCCTCCGCATGTGAAGGAAACCTCGCCATTTGTCCGTGAAAGTGTCTGGACGGTATTGGACCGTCAATCACCCTCACTTGCCTATAAATAGAGCCTCCTGACCCCTTGTGGTTCCATTTACCATTCCTTGTTTTGCTCCTTTGCCTTAAAACCGAGCAAGAGAGAGTTAAGAGAGAAAAGAGTGTGAAATATTTTCTTTAAGTGTGAGTGAGAGTAGAGAAGCTTTGGAGAGAAAGCTTAAGAGTGAGAATAGCTTGGTGGTGTGAGGCGTAGCTAGTGGTGAAGGCTAGGCTGTTCATCAAGCGGTTTTGGTGAGTTTTCGATGATAGCTCCGAGAGTAGCTATGTTTGTGTGATGCATGTAGAATCAAGTAGAAACTTGTAGGTTTCTTTTGATTAGGTGCATGCATATTGTGTGGCGGTTGTTAGTATGTGTTATACTAACTTTGTGGTTGCAGGAAGTATGTACGATAAGCAAGGAGGTTAACGTTATACTTTGTGTGGTTGTGCGGTTTTAACTTCGGTTAAACCGATGTGGTTGCATGCATGTTCGGATCCAAGGAAAAAATGGGTTGTTGTTCCTTGTGATTGATTGCATGTTGTGTGATATATGTGAGGTAGTGAAGGCATAGTAGAGATGCTTGTGTGTGATTTGACTAACGAGTTGTGGTGTAGGGAAGGAGAGAAACGCCTAAGTGTTGTCATGAACTAACGGATTTTAGTGCAGGGATGAAGAACACTTAGAGCGGTTTCTGTGTAACCTATTGCATGTTGATGCTCTGAGGTTGTGACATGATTATTCAAGTATCTTTTTTTTGTTTTTTTTTTTTGTGCAAATTATTCAAGTATCTTTGTTGAATAATAATGCATTTTCTTAAGACTAACACATGTGACGTGATTCACTGTGTTAAGGTTCTTATGAAAATGGTTCGGTGGACATGGCATGTGTTGCATCGCTACACTTAGTACAAGTATGGTGGATAACAAGAGGTTATGCCACATACTGTGTCGAACATGTGGTGGTGGGTGCAAAGAAAGGGTAAACCTTATGCAGTCCAAGGGTGTGTTAAATGTATGTCTTTGGCAGCATATTGCACTCGCGGATGCATAGAGGAGGCTGAGTAGGGACTTAGACCCCACGATGTTCAGTGTAGGATCGCGAACAATGAATGTTGCACCAAGGGCTAGTGGTGAATAACAAGTGGTTATGTCACACTATGCCGGGAAGGACGTAAGGTGAGTGCCACGGGGGCAGGTCACGTACTTACGTTCCTTGTGTGTGAGTTTTGGAACTAGGATCATGTATTCGTGTTTAGCATGATCTTTACGTTCTTTTGTGTGTGAGGAGAAGGATGTATGGAATAGACAGCCCGGGATGTGACCATCTGGGAGACATAACTCGTGTGGGTTGTGATCCAACGGGATGTGACTGTCTGGGAGATGGAACTCGGGTAGTGATGTTCTATTCCGCGTGCCTTTGTGTGTGAGTTTAGGAGCTAGGATCACGTACTCGTGTTAGGCATGATCTTAGGGGTACACAGGGGTTCTTGCTGCCCTGACGGACGTTCACTAAGAAACCCTCTTGGATGGTCCTAAAGGATGACTCAGAGTGTACTTGGGTAGCTCCCATGGCTGACTACACACGACGGTGTGTTTGGAAATGCCTAGTTGCGCTTTCGGCGCAGCGGAAGCGGCTAGGTGGTCTAATTGGCTGCCCGTGGTGTGGTGGGATTAGTTCGGGTTAATCGGTTGACTGGGTTAACGCGGTTAACTCCCGATTGCAGTTCAGGCCTAGTGTGACTTTGTGTTTGCTAGGTGCGGGTGTGCAGGTCTACGGAAACCGTGGTGTACTATAGAGGCCTCTAGGTCGAGCGGGGATCGATAGTGTGTGTAGTGTGTGTAGAGTGTTTCTTGTGTGATAGAAACCTCTAGGTTGAGAACTGGCTCGTTAGAGTGTTGTGTGTGTAGAGAGTGTTCTTCTAGGAAGAACCTCTCGGGTGTTAGATCACTAGTGTGTTGTGATCTTGGAGTTACTCGGGATGAATAATCTCTTGTGTTGTTAGGATAACTTGTAAGAGTTATCCTTGTGTTTTGTCTTGGCAGGTTGAAGAGCGTGGTGATAGACAATATGGTTGTATTGGTCTATGGCGTGAGCTAGAGAGCTTTGCTACGGCATTGTCTCTAGTGTGTTTGATGTTATTTGATTCAAGCTTCCGCTTGTGCATTGCTCTGATAGTGTATTGATTGGGGTTTGGGTTGGGGATGATATATGTTGTTGTATTGTAGAGGGTTCCGATCTCACTAAGTAATTCTAGATTACTTATGATGACTCTATTTGTTTCAGGTAACCCTAGGTGTGGTGTGGTACTTGGACGTGGAAGGACGGACGGTAATCAGGATTGGCCGCGGGTAATCCTGATTGACCGCGGGACGATCGCGGGAAGCACTCCAGTTATCGAACGGGAGTGCGGGATGCGGTCGCGGTACGAACGGAGCGCGGGGCGGACAGACCGCGGAACGGATCGAGAGAGTGTGAAACTCGATCAAACATGTGCTGAAATACACATGCCGGACTGTGATTGGTTGGAACTTAAGTGAGGCACATGTCACACAAAGGAAGTTTCATGTGCATGGGAGGGTGACTCTTCAAGCCTATCTGCTTGAGGTGTCAACATGAGTATGTGCATGAGGAGCTAGCCATGTTAGGTGGCGACCAAGGAGACAGCTCGTGCTTAGACAAGGGCGAGGTGTCGCCGGTTTAAGGCATGCTTCTCCGCATGTGAAGGGAACGTTGCCATATGTCCTCGGAGGTGTCGATCGGACATTGGACCTCCGGTATCCATTTGTCTCCCCTGATGGCCTATAAATACCCCTCCCTCACCATGAGAAAACCATTTGATCACTTGTTGTTCTTAGAGAAAAGAGAAAAGTGAAAAAGGAGTGGTTTAGGTGAGCAGTTCGATCGTGTGAGTTAGTGAGAGTAGGTTTGGGCAAGCGGTAAGGGTAAGAGCGTGGTGAAAGCTCTTGTGTTAGCTTCCGATAGCGAGGTTTGGTCGGTAAGCTTTGGAACCCTTAACCCTTTTTATCTAAACCTTACCTAGAACCCGATCTAAACTATGTGTTGGATCTAGTTCGGGTGCAGTGAGAAGATATCGGTTCTGTGAAGCAGTTCGGCTTGATCTTCGACGAAAGTGAGTTCCGGTAGCTTAAGAGTAAGCTAACGTGTTTTCATGCAGGGCCAAGGGCAAGAAGACACTTTTTTTTTTCTTGATTGGTTGCATGTTGTGTGAGATCATGGTGAGAACCATGGATCTATTGTGTTTGTGTGTAATAGATCATAGCGTGGTGAAAGCTATGGTTCTATTGTTTGAGTATGTTAGATCATAGCGTGGTGAAAGCTATGGATCTATTGTGTTTGAGTGTGTTAGATCATAGCGTGGTGAAAGCTATGGATATATTGTGTGTAAGATCATGGTGAGAACCATGGATCTATTGTGTGTGTGTGAGGTCATAGCGTGGTGAAAGCTATGGACCTGCTGTGTGTGAGATCATGGCCCAAAGCCATGGATCTGTTGTTTGCTAGGACATAGTGTGGTGGAATCTATGTCTCTAGTTGGGTAAATAGATCATTGTGTGGTGAAACCAATGATCTTAGCGGTGCTCGTGATGCTCCTCACCCCTGACGGTTCATTCACTGAGAAACCCTCTTGGATGGATCGGCAGGATGACTCAGAGTGTACTTGGGTCGCTCCCATGGCTGAGTTCTGCACGACGGTGCAGCCGGGATGTGACCATCTGGGAGACAGAACTCGTGTGGGTTGAGAACCGTGGAAACGGCAACCCAACGGGATGTGACTGTCTGGGAGATGGAACTCGGGTGTGATGATCTAGTCAGGGTTTCTGTGTGATTCCTTGGTCGCTGATATCACAGTGATGATCTAGTCAGAGTTTCTGTGTGATTCCTTGGTCACTGATATCACGGTTGAGGAGGTCCAGCATGATAGACATACCGTGTAGTTTTGGTGGTAGTGTCTATGCATAATAGTTTGGTGAACACTATTATGTTGTGTGATCACGGTGTGATGTTGTGTGATGTTGTGTGATGTTGTGTGATGTTGTGTGGTGTGTGTGAAAGCTTCCGCGTTTTCTTGTTGATTGATTGTGTGATTGATTGACTTGAAATATTTGCGTGCTTTGATTGTGGGGATAGTCGGGGTAGGGACTTATACTGTGATGTATAGAGGGTCCTGGACTCACTGAGTAATCTTAGATTACTCATGACGACTATTTGTTTTGCAGGTAAGCCGTAGTCCAATCCGGGCAAGGTAGCGTGGAACGTTAGGAGCTGGAGTAGTTTTCCTTGGCTTTTGTAAAACTCCGGTTTGTGATAAAATATGTATAATTACTTCTTTTGGCACTAGGCCTCGGCCGATCGAACATATATGTTTTTGTGATTTCCATCTTTGATGAAATAAAGTATGTTTCTGTTAAAGATCGCTTGTTTGGATGATATTTGTTTTAGTCCAAACAAACACAACTCAGTTTTCGTTTTACGGGTTGCAAAGCCTTAGTAATACAGAGACTGAGGTACGGGAACTGGGTGGGATCGGGCCATGTGTTGTGGAACCCCTCCGCGACTTGACCTGGACCTGCTTAGCCAACCCGACGTAGCATTCTCGGTTTAATCTATTTGTAGCGCGAACCGGGGGTGTTACAAATGGTTGTATCAGAGCATGGTTTATGTTCATGCTCACGGACAAGCCTTTTCAAACGTTTTTCGAGTCAAAATGTGTCGCAAAAGCCAATTAGGATAATCCAGTACGTTCCATGAGTAAGGTTAGGACTCACCCTTTTTCTTTGGCAGATGTCAAATCAGGGTGGTGGTCAATCGTGGGGTTCGCAATCGGGTCGGGACGTGTCGGGGTTGCAGTATATGAATATCTCTTCGGATACCACGATGTATTCGCAAGATGAAAGTATGTGGAGTGGGGAGGTGCATGGCTATATGCCAGCATTGGCGAGTGAGTCTGATTATGGAAATCAGTGGTACTATGGCCCATGGGATAACCCAATGCCGTCATACCCATTAATGATGCATTCACCGGTAGGAAATCCGGGACATTTTCAAGAACCGCAAAGTTACCAGCATCCGAATGCTTCGGCTGGACAGCCAATGTCTGGAGCTGGGACGTCTGTGAGAGATGATACGGTGGAACAGGCGGGACAAGAACAAGTAGATCCGACCTTGAGTATGGTGCATGATCTACTGGTGCAGGCAATGGAACGCCTCCTCCACCGGACTTCCTGAAAATTGTCACGATAATGAAGACAATGGGGACCTATAGATTTGCGGGGAACCCAGATCCTTATGCGGCGGACGCATGGATGCAATGTCTTGAGAAGAACTTCTCGGCGACCAGATGTCTCCCGGAGTTCAAGAAGGATGTGGCAGTGTATTATCTCGAGCAGGAAGCTCTGGATTGGTGGAATAGTCTTGATCCACAGACTTACCACACAATCTATAGTTGGGAGGTCTTTCGGGACGAGATTAAACAAAAGTATTTCCCTCCAGAGGCGCATGATCGCTTGGAGCAAGCTTTCATTACGTTAACTCAAGGGAAACGGAGTGTGAGGGAGTATGAAGCGGAATTCATTAAGTTACAGAAGTATGTGACTTTTGGGTACGGTGATGAGAAGGCGATGGTACGTAAGTTTCTACAGGGATTGAAGCCGGAGATCGGTGGCCGACTTCAAGCGGTGACCTATACTCATCTCTATGAAGTTATAGAGAAGGCGGTGAATGTGGAGACGTACCTCGGTAAGGAAGAAACGGTGACGGGCAAGGCTAAAGAGAATCGGAACCAAGGAGGTGGTTCGAACTCTAAGCAAACCCAGTCAGCAAGAAGAAATAATACACCCAAATATGGAGAAGGACGTAAAGGTGGAGATTCTAGGCCAAATGATTATAGGCCTAGGAGCATGAAATGTTTTCAGTGTGGAGTGGAGGGACATATCTCACGAGATTGTCCAGGGGTAAGAAACTCAGCTCCGACCTCGGTGATATGTTTTGAGTGTGGTGAAAAGGGACATTATGCAAATGTGTGTCCAAGGAGGAAAGTTGATACGTCCAAGGCGGACAGGAACCAGCCGTCAACTACCCGATATGCGAAAGAACCCCCGGTTAAGCGCCAAGCCACTGCAGGGAGAGTGTATGCTTTAGGCGCTGAGGTTGGTAAACCTCTAGAATCGTCAAGTGGTCCTATCACAGGTTTGTTTGGGTGCTAACTCTCTTTGTGTGAAAGATTGTTCGCTTGTGATATGAACTTGATTGATTGATAGATTAGATTGCATGTGGTGAAATTGCTTTCTTTTCTTGAGTGTGGTGAATGATCATGACTTACATGTGGTGAAAGTGCAAAGTCAAGTAATGATTATTCTTGTGGTTGTGATGGTGTTAGGAACATTACATGTTGATGGTAACCCCACTCATGTCTTGTTTGATTCGGGTGCGTCTCATAGTTTTGTGACTCCTGATGTGGTGAAGAAGTTTCGAAGGATCTATGCGTTGAAAGATGTAAGTGTTTCCGTGCTAACCCCAGGAAACCAAATCCTTAGATCTTCGAACTTGGTGGTAGGTGTTCCCATAGAGATTGTGAAGAGAATCTTTAGGGCAAACCTACTAGTAGTGCCTATGGCCGGTTATGAGGTGATATTAGGCATGGATTGGCTATCTAGGTATAGGGCCAATCTAGATTGTAGTAAAGGAAGGGTCACCTTGGAGGGGGACCAAAATGCGGTGGTGGTTTACCAAGGGATACGGCCTAGTACGGGTGTCTCTGTGGTATCGGCATTGAGGGTGAGACAACAACTGATAGAGGAAAGTGCCTATCTAGTTGCCATTAGGGTGGTTGAAGCGGAAGTGGAGGAAGAAACGACGGTAGAGGATATACCGGTCGTTTGTGAGTATGAGGATGTGTTCAAGTCGTTGACGGAGTTACCTCCACCTCGGAGTAACCCGTTCACCATAAACTTGATACCGGAGGCGTCTCCTATAGCAAAGACTCCTTACCGGATGGCGCCGGCAGAACAGGCCGAGTTGAAGGCGCAGTTGGAGGATTTGATGGAGAAAGGGTTTGTGCGATCAAGCTCTTCACCGTGGGGTGCGCCAGTATTATTCGTGAAGAAGAAGGATGGGAGCATGAGGCTCTGCATTGATTATCGAGGGATCAACAACATCACGATCAAGGATAAGTATCCACTTCCTAAGATCGATGAATTGTTGGATCAATTGCGGGGAGCAAGTTGGTTTTCGAAAATCGACTTTGTAACACCCCCGACACGTGCTAGACATAGCCCGCGACGATCGATGCCACAGTATGTCGAAATACCATCGACGATCCATCCTCAAGGCAACACACAAAGTAAAGCCGAGGTCAGTCCGTCTTTGATACCCGACCCTCTCGACAAGAACCTAAGGCTTGCCAACCCGTATTCAGGCCAAGAGTTATGTTAGTCCGGACAAGACTAATATCAGTTAAACCAAGTATTTAACATACTCAAAACATACTTTTATATATAACATAAACATTGTTTTACAAAATTGAAAACCGTAGATTACATCCCGGGTTCAGCGAATATAAAACAAACGTCGAAACGAAAACAACGGAAATCTTACAGCTTTACAAAATACACCTCAATCTACTCCGGCCTTCCACGTCCAAGTTCCACACCACATCTAGGGTTACCTGAAACAAATAGAGTCATCATAAGTAATCTAGGATTACTTAGTGAGCTCGGAAACCCTCTACAATACAACAACATATATCATCCCCAACCCAAACCCCAATCAATACACAATCAAAGCAATGCACAAGCGGAAGCTTGAATCAAATAACATTAAACACACTAGAGACAATGCCGTAGCAAAGCTCTCTAGCTCACGCCATAGACCAATACAACCGTATTGTCTATCACCACGCTCTTCAACCTGCCAAGACAAAAGACAAGGATAACTCTCACAAGTTATCCTAACAACACAAGAGATTACTCATCCCGAGTAACTCCAAGATCACAACACACTAGTGATCTAACACTAGAGAGGTTCTTCCCACAAGAACACTCTCTACACACACACACAACACTATCGAGCCACCGCTCGACCTAGAGGTTTCTATCACACAAGAAACACTCTACACACACCACACACACTATCGAGCCACCGCTCGACCTAGAGGTTTCTATCACACAAGAAACACTCTACACACACCACACACACTATCGAGCCACCGCTCGACCTAGAGGTTTCTATGGTACACCACGGTTTCCGAAGACCTGCACACCCGCACCTAGCAAACACAAAGTCACACTAGGCCTGAACAGCAATCGGGAGTTAACCGCGTTAACCCAGTCAACCGGTTAACCCGGACTAATCCCACCACACCACGGGCAGCCGATTAGCCCACCTAGCCACTTCCGCTAGCCGTAAGTGCAACTAGGCATTTCAAAACACACCGTCGTGTGTACTCAGCCATGGGCGCTACCCAAGTACTATCTCTGAGTCATCCTTCAGGACCATCCAAGAGGGTTTCTCAGTGAACGTCCGTCAGGGCAGCGAGAACACCGTGTGTACCCCTAAGATCATGCCCATCACGAGTACATGATCCTAGCTCCTAAACTCACACACAAAAGAACGTAAGTACGTGACCTGCCCTCGTGGCACTCACCTTACGTCCTTCCCGGCATAGTGTGACATAACTACATGTTATTCACCACTAGCCCTTGGTGCAACATTCATTGTTCGCCATCCTACACTGAACATCGTGGGGTCTAAGTCCTTACTCAGCCTCCTTTATGCATCCATGAGTACAGGGTGCTGTCAAAGACATACACTCTACACGCCCCCTTGGACTGCATAAGGTTTAGCCTTTCCCGGCACCCACCACCACATGTTCGACACAGTATGTGGCATAACTACTTGTTATCCACCATACTTGTACTCAGTAGCGATGCAACACATGATATGTCCACCGAACCATTTTCAAAAGAACTCAACACACTGAACACATCACATATGTTAGTCTTAAGAAAATACATAATTATTCAACAAAGATACTTGAATAATAATGTCACAACCTCAGAGCATCAATATGCAATAGGTTAAACAGAAACCGCTCTAAGTGTTCTTCATCCCTGCACTAAAACCATTAGTTCATGACAACACTTAGGCGTTTCTCCCCTTCCCTACATCACAACACGTTAATCACACAACATGCAATCAATCACAAGGAACAACAACCCATGTTTTCCTTGGATCCGAACATGCATGCAAACACATCGGTTTAACCGAAGTTAAAACCGCACAACCACACAAAGTATAACGTTAGCCTCCTTGCTTAACGTATATACTTCCTGCAACCACAAAGTTAGTATAACACATACTAACAATCACCACACAATCTGCATGCACCTAATCAAAAGAAACCTACAAGTTTCTACTTGATTCTACATGCATCACACACACATAGCTACTCTCGAAGCTATCAACGAAAACTCACCAAAACCGCTTGATGAACAGCCTAGCCTTCACCACTAGCTACGCCTCACACCACCAAGCTATCCTTCAACTTAAGATTTCTCTCTTAAAGCTTCTCTACACTCAACACTCACACTTAAAGAAAAGATTTCACACTCTTTTCTCTCTTAACTCTCTCTTTCTCGGTTTTTATGCAAGGGAGTAACACAAGGAATGGTAAATGGAAGCTAATGAGGCTGAGGTCTCTTATTTATAGGCCAGTGAGGGAGGATGACGGTCCAATCCCGTCCAGACACTTTCACGAACAAATGGCGAGATTTCCTTCACATGCGGAGGAAGCCTTAAACCGGCGACACCTCGTGCTGGCCTAAGGGCTAGCTTCCTCCATGCTCACTCACACGCCAACACCTCAAGCAAATAGCTTCAAGGAGTCACACTCCTAGCTCCAAGGAGTCACACTCCTAGCTTTAAGGAGTCACTCTCCTTCACATGCAGAGATACATGCTTTCAGCGGGCAACACCTCGTGCTGGCCTAGGCGCTAGCTTCCTCCAAGGTTGCCACACACTTGGACTAGGTCGCCATGCACACTCTCATGCTGACACTTCCAGGAAGTAGCTTCAACAAGTCAGCAAGTAGCTTTAAGGAGTCACACACCTAAGAAACTCTCTTGGTGTGACATGTGTCCTCATTTAATTTTCAACCAATCATAGAATAGCATGTGTATTTCAACACATGTGGGGATAGGTTTCCCCAACCAATCCGTCCCACTTCTCCATCCGGACCATGATCGCGTCCCATGCTTCGTCCGTACCGCGATCACATCCCGGACTCCATCCGTACCGCACTCGGGTACATCCAATGTTCGTCCCGCGGTCAATAATTTTTATCCGCGGCCATCCTTGCGTGCTGACCTTCCCATGACCATTTCTCACCTTGGTCACGTCCCTATCACTTCACTTGATAGTCGGCCATCCTCAGTTCCTCCTAGTCGTTACCCGATCATCGATATAAGCTTCCCACCCTTCGGCATAGCCATCAGGCGGTAAAACTCATATCTCAAGATCCGTTCGTCCAAATCAACTTCTGTCTCGACCAGATGGTTTGTTTTGGGGTCTTCTTGTTGTCCCCAAGTTTTCATCCCATTCGGACCACGTTTGGTCAGTCGGCTCTTCTTCCCACTCGATCGAGCTCTTGTCCGTCTTTACCCGGATCGACCGTTCCGTCCCGTAACGGTTTCTCCTGTTCTATCTTCAATTCTACTTGTTCATTTTCGAATGTTCTTCGACCGAAACACACCATATGATCTCTGGATCCTCTCCAATGTGATCTTCAGCCAGAATCTCTTATCTCACATCAGGGTTACTACAGACTTGGCTTCGGGGTATCATCAAATCCCCATTGAGAGTAAGGATGTGATGAAAACGGCATTCAATACTCGGTACGGTCAGTACGAGTTTGTGGTAATGCCGTTTGGATTAACCAACGCACCGGCGGCGTTTATGCGGTTAATGAATGAAGTGTTTCATGATTACTTGGATAGTTTCGTGATCATCTTCATTGATGATATTCTGATCTACTCTCGGACCAAGGAAGAGCATGAGGAGCACTTAAGGAAGGTCTTGGAGAGGTTGAGAGATCAGAAATTATACACGAAGTTTAGTAAGTGTCGTTTTTGGAAACGGGAGATAGGTTTCCTAGGACACAAGATCTCTGAACAAGGTGTGTCAGCAGATCCGAAGAAGATAGAGGTAATCCGAGATTGGCCTCGACCAACGAATGTGACGGAGGTAAGGAGCTTTCTTGGATTGGCCGGTTATTATCGGAAATTTGTGAGTGGGTTTTCATCCATAGCAAAACCGATGACAAAGTTAACAGGGAAGGGAGTCCCATTTGTGTGGAGTGACGATGTGGAGAAAGCTTTCTTGAAGCTTAAGGAGGCTTTGACTACGGCACCGATACTAACGTTACCGGAGCCGGGCAAGACGTATGATGTATACGCGGATGCGTCGAGAGTCGGATTGGGATGTGTTTTAATGCAAAAAGGGAAGGTGTTGGCCTATGCTTCCAGGCAACTTAGAAAACACGAAGAGAACTATCCGACTCATGATTTGGAAATGGCAACGGTTTTGTTCGCCTTAAGGATATGGAGATCATATCTTTATGGCGAGTGTGTTCAAGTATTTACGGATCACCAAAGTCTGAAATACTTATTCACTCAAGGAGATTTGAATTGACGGCAGCGGCGATGGATGGAGTTCATCGCGGACTAGGATTTAAAGATCCAATACCATCTGGGTAAAGCCAATGTGGTGGTGGATGCTTTAAGTCGACGTAAGATCGGAAGTGAGCAAGGAGAAAGAATTGGAAGCTCTTAATGAGGAGTTCCAAACGATAAGGCTTTCAGCTTTGGAATGAGAATCAAGTGAACCTTTGGGATTTCAAGCAGTAAACCAGGCGAGTTTAATCCAAAGGATTCGAGAGACACAATTGCGGGATGACAAGATCCGCAAGATTGTGGAAAAGATCGAGGAATCGGACGAGGAGAATATGAGTGAGTATCAGTTGGCGAAGGATGGAACCTTAATGGTTCATGGAAGGATCTCCGTACCTGAAGGAGATGGGTTACGAGGTGATATACTAAGGATCGCACATCAGTCCGTACTTAGTATTCATCCCGGGAGCACAAAAATGTACAAAGACGTGCGAAGGTACTATCATTGGCCGGGCTTGAAGAAAGCGGTAGCCAAATGGATAGCACAATGCCAAGCGTGTCAACAAATTAAGGCAGAACATCGGGTGCCAGGAGGGCTACTTCAAAGTCTGCCTACACTGGAGTGGAAATGGGATTCCATAGCGATGGATTTGATCACCGGGCTACCAATTGCAAGGGGCCGGATGAACAATTCCATATGGGTCATTGTGGACCGGTTGACAAAGGTGGCTCACTTACTCGCAATCCGAGATTCAGACAAGGTAGAGACCTTGGCGGAGCTCTACATTAATCAGATCGTGAGACTACACGGAGTACCGGCAGATATAGTATCTGACCGAGATCCAAGGTTTACGGCAAAATTTTGGCAAGCGCTGCAAGGGGCATTAGGGACGGTACTAAATCTTAGTACGGCCTTTCACCCTGAGACGGATGGACAGACGGAGCGTACCATCCGGACCTTGGAGGATATGCTAAGATTATGCATATTGGATTGGGGTGGTGTACTAACCCTGATGTGAGATAAGAGATTATGGCTGAAGATCACATTGGAGAGGATCCAGAGATCATATGGAGTGTTTCGGTCGAAGAACATTCGAAAATGAACAAGTAGAATTGAAGATAGAACAGGAGAAACCGTTACGGGACGGAACGGTCGATCCGGGTAAAGACGGACAAGAGCTCGATCGAGTGGGAAGAAGAGCCGACTGACCAAACGTGGTCCGAATGGGATGAAAACTTGGGGACAACAAGAAGACCCCAAAACAAACCATCTGGTCGAGACAGAAGTTGAGTTGGACGAACGGATCTTGAGATATGAGTTTTACCGCCTGATGGCTATGCCGAAGGGTGGGAAGCTTATATCGATGATCGGGTAACGACTAGGAGGAACTGAGGATGGCCGACTATCAAGTGAAGTGATAGGGACGTGACCAAGGTGAGAAATGGTCATGGGAAGGTCAGCACGCAAGGATGGCCGCGGATAAAAATTATTGACCGCGGGACGAACATTGGATGTACCCGAGTGCGGTACGGATGGAGTGCGGGATGTGATCGCGGTACGGACGAAGCATGGGACGCGATCATGGTCCGGATGGAGAAGTGGGACGGATTGGTTGGGGAAACCTATCCCCACATGTGTTGAAATACACATGCTATTCTATGATTGGTTGAAAATTAAATGAGGACACATGTCACACCAAGAGAGTTTCTTAGGTGTGTGACTCCTTAAAGCTACTTGCTGACTTGTTGAAGCTACTTCCTGGAAGTGTCAGCATGAGAGTGTGCATGGCGACCTAGTCCAAGTGTGTGGCAACCTTGGAGGAAGCTAGCGCCTAGGCCAGCACGAGGTGTTGCCCGCTGAAAGCATGTATCTCTGCATGTGAAGGAGAGTGACTCCTTAAAGCTAGGAGTGTGACTCCTTGGAGCTAGGAGTGTGACTCCTTGAAGCTATTTGCTTGAGGTGTTGGCGTGTGAGTGAGCATGGAGGAAGCTAGCCCTTAGGCCAGCACGAGGTGTCGCCGGTTTAAGGCTTCCTCCTCCGCATGTGAAGGAAATCTCGCCATTTGTTCGTGAAAGTGTCTGGACGGGATTGGACCGTCATCCTCCCTCACTGGCCTATAAATAAGAGACCTCAGCCTCATTAGCTTCCATTTACCATTCCTTGTGTTACTCCCTTGCATAAAAACCGAGAAAGAGAGAGTTAAGAGAGAAAAGAGTGTGAAATCTTTTCTTTAAGTGTGAGTGTTGAGTGTAGAGAAGCTTTAAGAGAGAAAGCTTAAGTTGAAGGATAGCTTGGTGGTGTGAGGCGTAGCTAGTGGTGAAGGCTAGGCTGTTCATCAAGCGGTTTTGGTGAGTTTTCGATGATAGCTTCGAGAGTAGCTATGTGTGTGTGATGCATGTAGAATCAAGTAGAAACTTGTAGGTTTCTTTTGATTAGGTGCATGCATATTGTGTGGTGATTGTTAGTATGTGTTATACTAACTTTGTGGTTGCAGGAAGTATATACGTTAAGCAAGGAGGCTAACGTTATACTTTGTGTGGTTGTGCGGTTTTAACTTCGGTTAAACCGATGTGTTTGCATGCATGTTCGGATCCAAGGAAAACATGGGTTGTTGTTCCTTGTGATTGATTGCATGTTGTGTGATTAACGTGTTGTGATGTAGGGAAGGGGAGAAACGCCTAAGTGTTGTCATGAACTAATGGTATTAGTGCAGGGATGAAGAACACTTAGAGCGGTTTCTGTTTAACCTATTGCATATTGATGCTCTGAGGTTGTGACATTATTATTCAAGTATCTTTGTTGAATAATTATGTATTTTCTTAAGACTAACATATGTGATGTGTTCAGTGTGTTGAGTTCTTTTGAAAACGGTTCGGTGGACATATCATGTGTTGCATCGCTACTGAGTACAAGTATGGTGGATAACAAGTAGTTATGCCACATACTGTGTCGAACATGTGGTGGTGGGTGCCGGGAAAGGCTAAACCTTATGCAGACCAAGGGGGCGTGTAGAGTGTATGTCTTTGACAGCACCCTGTACTCATGGATGCATAAAGGAGGCTGAGTAAGGACTTAGACCCCACGATGTTCAGTGTAGGATGGCGAACAATGAATGTTGCACCAAGGGCTAGTGGTGAATAACATGTAGTTATGTCACACTATGCCGGGAAGGACGTAAGGTGAGTGCCACGAGGGCAGGTCACGTACTTACGTTCTTTTGTGTGTGAGTTTAGGAGCTAGGATCATGTACTCGTGATGGGCATGATCTTAGGGGTACACACGGTGTTCTCGCTGCCCTGACGGACGTTCACTGAGAAACCCTCTTGGATGGTCCTGAAGGATGACTCAGAGATAGTACTTGGGTAGCGCCCATGGCTGAGTACACACGACGGTGTGTTTTGAAATGCCTAGTTGCACTTACGGCTAGCGGAAGTGGCTAGGTGGGCTAATCGGCTGCCCGTGGTGTGGTGGGATTAGTCCGGGTTAACCGGTTGACTGGGTTAACGCGGTTAACTCCCGATTGCTGTTCAGGCCTAGTGTGACTTTGTGTTTGCTAGGTGCGGGTGTGCAGGTCTTCGGAAACCGTGGTGTACCATAGAGGCCTCTAGGTCGAGCGGTGGCTCGATAGTGTGTGTGGTGTGTGTAGAGTGTTTCTTGTGTGATAGAAACCTCTAGGTCGAGCGGTGGCTCGATAGTGTGTGTGGTGTGTGTAGAGTGTTTCTTGTGTGATAGAAACCTCTAGGTCGAGCGGTGGCTCGATAGTGTGTGTGGTGTGTGTAGAGTGTTTCTTGTGTGATAGAAACCTCTAGGTCGTGCGGTGGCTCGATAGTGTTGTGTGTGTGTAGAGAGTGTTCTTGTGGGAAGAACCTCTCTAGTGTTAGATCACTAGTGTGTTGTGATCTTGGAGTTACTCGGGATGAGTAATCTCTTGTGTTGTTAGGATAACTTGTGAGAGTTATCCTTGTCTTTTGTCTTGGCAGGTTGAAGAGCGTGGTGATAGACAATACGGTTGTATTGGTCTATGGCGCGAGCTAGAGAGCTTTGCTACGGCATTGTCTCTAGTGTGTTTAATGTTATTTGATTCAAGCTTCCGCTTGTGCATTGCTTTGATTGTGTATTGATTGGGGTTTGGGTTGGGGATGATATATGTTGTTGTATTGTAGAGGGTTTCCGAGCTCACTAAGTAATCCTAGATTACTTATGCTGACTCTATTTGTTTCAGGTAACCCTAGAAGTGGTGTGGAACTTGGACGTGGAAAGCCGGAGTAGATTACGGTGTATTTTGTAAAGCTGTAAGATTTCCGTTGTTTTCTTTTCGACGTTTGTTTTATATTCGCTGAACCCGGGATGTAATCTACGGTTTTCAATTTTGTAAAACAATGTTTATGTTATATATAAAAGTATGTTTTGAGTATGCTAAATACTAGGTTTAACTGATATTAGTCTTGTCCGGACTAACATAACTCTTGGCCTGAATACGGGTTGGCAAGCCTTAGGTTCTTGTCGAGAGGGTCGGGTATCAAAGACGGACTGACCTCGGCTTTACTTTGTGTGTTGCCTTGAGGATGGATCGTCGATGGTATTTCGACATACTGTGGCATCGATCGTCGCGGGCTATGTCTAGCACGTGTCGGGGGTGTTACAGTAGAAGGTGGTATCAGAGCATGGTTCATGATCGTGCTCATAAAACCGAGAGTTTTCAAAATGTTTTCAATGTTTTATCGAGTCAAAACGTGTCGCAGAATACACCATTAGGAATCCGGTACGTCTAAGCTTAGTTAGTAAGATAGGACCTTACCCAATTTGTTGTGGATGGTGGTGCAGTTGTGCAGGTTGTAAGATGGGACACAGGATGGGAGATTGGATAAGGAGATGGGGTCAGGGAGGATCAGATGATAGTGAGGTTTGCAACAGTGAAGTTGTAGTGATATCCTCATCGAGTGGCTCGAGTTCGAGCGATGATGATTCTAGTGAGGGAACGAACGGTTTGGAGTATGTGATGGTGGGAGACTCGGACACGTCAGTAGAGACAGATCCGAGTGAGGTGAGCTTTGGTTCGACTGTCTGTATGGAGTCGAATCATTTCTCGAGTTTGGATATTGGAGGAGGTGTGGAGGCAGACGTGCCATCACCATATGGAGCTACGGAAGCGGTCTACCAAGTTGATATGGTGGCCATACCGACGAAGTACGAGGATGTGGAGATCCTAGTGCCATCTACAGAGATCATCGAGATTTCTTCCGATGATACTTCGACAAGTCCATGGGATGAAGGGAGCCCGCAACAGGTGTTGCCGGAGATACCAATGCCTCATGTCTATGTTCCGGGATATGGAGTGCATCCGTACATGCCGAGTGAGGAGATGTTAGACTTGTATGGGCAACCCTTTGCCATACCAAGTCCGGTGTACAGTCCAAACTACGAAGGGAACCAGACGATTCAAGGGGAATCAAACGTGGTGACCCAAAGTTCCTTCGAGGAGGCAGTTCCATACTGATATGAACATGGCCGAGGAATCTGAGGTTGCTAAGGACTTGGACCCGGGAGCAGCTGGAAAGCTTGTAGCTGCGGAGCAACTTGAACCGGAGCAGCTAGGAAAGGATACTTTTCCGTTCAAGCCGGCACGTCCCGGAGGTTGAGCTAACCACTCTGGTCTGCTTAACGACCGAATGACTTTGGTAATGGGACAAGTGAGTGTGGTGTGCTCTTTTTCCCTGTCTTGGTTTTGTCCCAATGGGTTTTCCAAGACAGGTTTTTAACGAGGCCCATACTTCACTTCCGCACCATCCCATTATCTTTTGCTCATTTCGGTCCGGCCCATTTAGATTTGAATGTGGCGCCTATCTCTTTATCTCTTCTTTATTTTCAAACTTTGGTCTTGCATGCATTTATGGCTATCGTGTGTTTCCAAGGCTGATTGGAGCTTGTTCCAATCACCCTTCTCTCTCTCTCTCTCACGTTTCCCTTATGTAAACTGAAACTATCTCTTTTGTTTTTTTCATAAAACTTTTAATCGAAATTCTCTCTTTGATGCTTTTGCATTCTCTCTTGGTGTGTAATATCCGAGAACCCTTTCTCTTGGTGCGTAATATCCAAGAATTCCTTCTTCATTTGTTGTGTGTAATATCAACAAATCGGGAAGAGTCCTCTTCACTAGTTGTGTGTAATATCAACTCGTTAAGAGGTGGTGTTAAGGATTCGTTCCGCGGAATCCTTGGTATAAACCACTCGATCCATTCATCCCACTCACCGACCGTTCGCTCACCCTACCGCCGATCCATTCCAATCGTCCGACCATTCATCTTCTCACTCCGTACCGCCGATCCAATCATTCCCCCCATCCCACTGATCAGTTCATCCGATCATCCGCTCCATACCGCCGCTATTCCTCACTCTACATTCCCGCCGAACCATCCCACTCTCAACCCCTCTCACACAAAAACCATTCCCGCCGTTCATCCCCTTGACACCGATCGATTCCTTCTCCCCGTAGCTTCAAAGGGCCGGATCCTGACCAGGATCACATTAAGTGGTATCAGAGCCACTTTGAAGCTAAGGAATCCGATCTCTCTTTGATTTTATGCGATTTTATGATTGTCCGTTCATCTTCTATCATTTGTTCTTCATCGATTTTCTGGTTGATATTTTGTTGCATTTTTTTTTTTTCTATCTTTGTGTTCTCATTCACCTTGTTATCATCCATTGTCATCTATTGCATCATTTCGTCCATCCTGAGTTGTTGCATAATTTTCGAAATTATTTTAGTATTGATTTATCATTTAGATCTTGCATATCTCATTGTGTGTTCATCAAATAATTATTTGCATAATTTTAATAATTTTGTCATAATTTATTTCAGTCATTTGAGTGTTGATCTAGCTTTGTGCATCTGTTTGGATCATTTTAAAATTATTTGCATAAATTTCGGAATTGTTTGCATATTTTTCTAAGTTATTTCTTGCATTTTTTCCTTGAGCGATTTACTGCCGTGATCTTTCTTTGTGTTTGCAGGTACCATGACGAACGAAAAGGAACAAGAAGAGTCCAGCAGCCGTGAGTCGCAGTCATCCCTCAGTCCAGCCGTGATCGAACATCTTCAGAAATTGATGGAAGTAGCTTACGAGAAGTGGGAAAAGCGGTTAGAAATCCGACTGGGTAAACAAAAGGCTGATGTTGGTCCCATCCATGTCTCGGATGAGGAACAACCTAAGGAGCAAGCTACGTCTAAGAAACCACCGGCTGATATCCGGGCCAAAGAGTATTATAGCAGTACCGGCCATTCCTCACACAGCAGCCGCCGCCGTTCCCGCCGAACAAGAGAGGAACCAGATCGTTTGGTTGAAAACTTGGGTGGTTACAAGATTAAAATACCTTCGTTCCGTGGTAGGAACAACCCCGACGAGTATATGGATTGGGAGAAGAAGTGTGAGTTCAACTTCAACTTGCACAACATTGACAACCACAACCGTGTTAAGTTGGCAGTTTCTGAGTTCGATGATTACGCCTTGCGATGGTGGGAACAGATAGCTACTGCACGGGCTTATGGTGGAGCCTATGAGATTACTACGTGGGAAGAAATGAAAAGGGTCATGAGGCAGAGGTTCGTTCCCAGTCATTATCAGCTTGAGCTTCACTCTAAGCTTCGGAGGCTCACTCAGGGGTCTAAGTCTGTTGACGAGTATTACCAAGACATGGAGGTTATGAAGCTTCGGGCTAATATCGAGGAAAGTAAGGAGGCAACCATGTCACGGTTTCTTGGTGGACTAAACCATGAAATCCACGACATCGTGGAGATGCAAAACTGTGGTGATCTTGAAGAGATGTTGCATAAATCCATTCTGGCCGAACAGCAACTTAAGAGGAAGTCTACATCGCGGTATAGTGCTGATTCTCGCCGACCCGTTTACAACAGAGACAGCAAACCGGCAACGCTGCCAAGAACCGAGTTGAAGGGTTTATCAATCAGTCAAGACAAGAGTAAGTCCGACATTACTCCTACTACCAGGGCTAGAGAGCTTAAGTGTTTTAGATGCCAAGGGTTTGGGCATTATGCTAGTGAGTGTCGAAACAAGAGGATAATGATCATTAAAGATAATGGGGAAGTGGAATCTGAGGATGAAACCATTGTCAATTCGCCTGTTAGTGAGTCAGTACCAGAAGATTATGAAGCTCAACCAGTGATGGGCAAGCTTCTTGTCACCAAGAGACTTCTAAACACTCAGGTCAGAACCGAAAAAGAAGATCAAAGAGAAAATTTGTTTCAGTCTCGTTGCCTTGTCAAAGAGAAGGTTTGTAGCTTGATTATCGATGGAGGCAGCTGTACTAACGTGGCAAGTGAGTCTATGATTGAAAAGATAGGTCTTGAAACTCAAAAACATCCTAAGCCATACCAACTTCAGTGGATCAACGAAACCGGAAACATGAGCGTCAAAGAACAAGTGGTTGTTCCATTATCAATCGGAGAATATGAAGATCAGATCTTATGTGATGTTCTACCTATGGATGCTAGTCACATCATTTTGGGTAGACCTTGGCAGTCGGACAGACGTGTGCTACATGATGGTTATGCCAACAAGTACATCTTCACCCATAATGACCGGAAGATCACTCTCGTTCCTCAATCTCCTCAAGAAGTTTACAAAGACCAAGTCCAGCTAGCTGGACAACAGAATGTGGCTAAACCCGAAGAATACACACCCATTTCCAACAAGCTTACCAATCCCAAACAGGTTAAGGGTTCTTTGTATCTTGGAAAATCCTATCTCTTGTTTAATTCTAAGTCGCTTAACCTTGTCACTAACAAGATACCGGTTAGCTCGAGTAGTTTGGATAATCTTTTGCAGGTACCGGGAAAGCTGGAAAACAATTGGATATGGGACAAGCAACAACCCTATCAATCATTCAAGGACCAGGCCGAGAGCATGAATACTTCACTCTTGATTAATTCTGCTGACAAAATTTTCTTTTCAGGAATAAGTATTGGAAATGATAAAACACTGGTCAAGAAACACAAGGATCCCATCAACAGGGCGCAGCGTCATCTGGACTTAGGTGTGGACAATCCAAAGCATAAACAGCTGACCAGATTTGCGTCTTTGGCCAAAGATGAACCCCACCCAAGCCGGAGACGAAGCGACCCTACATATCACTCTAATCCTTTTTATCACCTTGCCATATTCGGTAAGCTCAAACATTGTATGGTCTCTGATTTTACTTATTCCCTTCCTTTTCTTGCAGATAATCCAGATTTGAGGACAAATCCTTTTCAAGAAGGAGGGAATGATATGAACATGGCCGAGGAATCTGAGGTTGCTAAGGACTTGGACCCGGGAGCAGCTGGAAAGCTTGTAGCTGCGGAGCAACTTGAACCGGAGCAGCTAGGAAAGGATACTTTTCCGTTCAAGCCGGCACGTCCCGGAGGTTGAGCTAACCACTCTGGTCTGCTTAACGACCGAATGACTTTGGTAATGGGACAAGTGAGTGTGGTGTGCTCTTTTTCCCTGTCTTGGTTTTGTCCCAATGGGTTTTCCAAGACAGGTTTTTAACGAGGCCCATACTTCACTTCCGCACCATCCCATTATCTTTTGCTCATTTCGGTCCGGCCCATTTAGATTTGAATGTGGCGCCTATCTCTTTATCTCTTCTTTATTTTCAAACTTTGGTCTTGCATGCATTTATGGCTATCGTGTGTTTCCAAGGCTGATTGGAGCTTGTTCCAATCACCCTTCTCTCTCTCTCTCTCACGTTTCCCTTATGTAAACTGAAACTATCTCTTTTGTTTTTTTCATAAAACTTTTAATCGAAATTCTCTCTTTGATGCTTTTGCATTCTCTCTTGGTGTGTAATATCCGAGAACCCTTTCTCTTGGTGCGTAATATCCAAGAATTCCTTCTTCATTTGTTGTGTGTAATATCAACAAATCGGGAAGAGTCCTCTTCACTAGTTGTGTGTAATATCAACTCGTTGAGAGGTGGTGTTAAGGATTCGTTCCGCGGAATCCTTGGTATAAACCACTCGATCCATTCATCCCACTCACCGACCGTTCGCTCACCCTACCGCCGATCCATTCCAATCGTCCGACCATTCATCTTCTCACTCCGTACCGCCGATCCAATCATTCCCCCCATCCCACTGATCAGTTCATCCGATCATCCGCTCCATACCGCCGCTATTCCTCACTCTACATTCCCGCCGAACCATCCCACTCTCAACCCCTCTCACACAAAAACCATTCCCGCCGTTCATCCCCTTGACACCGATCGATTCCTTCTCCCCGTAGCTTCAAAGGGCCGGATCCTGACCAGGATCACATTACATACGATGGGAGGCTATTAGCATACTTTGATCCAGAAGCAACCATGGCTGACTTTTGGAAAGATTGGGATCGTGACGCTCAGCATGGAGGTCCGATCGGTCCACAACTGACGAGAGAAGATGGAACTAGTGAAGGGATGCTACCGGCCATAGCAAACTTTGCTACGTCCTTTGGAATTCAAGTTGGAGGAGAGCCGGGAAACCAAGAAGTTCCGGCAATAGACCCAAATAATGAAGTGGTGGAAGAGCGAGTTCCGGTGGAGAACCCGAACCAAGTTGAGACGGTGAACCACGTTGAGGTGGGAAGCCAAGTGGTGGAAGAGAATCCAAACCAAGATGGTGAGGATACAAACCAAGTTGAGGTGGAACATCATGAGAAGGAAGATATGAACCGTGAGGAGGCGGTAGCTGTGAGTGAGACTCCAGCAGTCTGGGAAATGGGAAGTTCCTCGGGAAGAAGGCCCGCGGGAAGACTTCGTTTTCGATCTCAAGCGAGAAAGAGAGTTCCGGTTCCGGAAAGGGCATCAATGCCCTGTCATGTGTGTGGAGGACATGGGCATTACACTCATGCCTGTCCGAATGAAAGGCAAGGTGGGCCTTTGAGGAGGAACCAAATAACGTGTTACTCATGCGGAATGCGAGGACACTATGCGACATCCTGCCCTGGGACCCCAACGCCATCTCCATCGTCCTTATCTTCAACCAGTGCACGAAGGCCTTCAGGAAGGCGTGGTAGAAACTCTGGTTAAGCGTGAAACCCCAACCATAAACCAGAGAACGAGGTATGTGTGGGTTTTAACTTTACCTCGTTGTGTGAGATTGATTGCTTGTGTGTGATAGCGTAATTTCAATCTCTGAGTAGAGTACAATATAGTATAGTGAAAGCTATAGTTCTCTCTGTTGATTGCTTGCATGGTAGTTTAGCATAATAGCAATCGGGGTGTAGGGTGGATCATAGTGTGGTGAAATCTATGGTTCCATGCCTGTGTGTGTGTGAGGTCATAGCGTGGTGAAAGCTATGGACCTGTTTGTGTGTGCGATCATGGCGAAAGCCATGGATCGGTTTGAGTGTGCTTGGTCAAGAACATAGTGTGATGAACGCTATGGTTCTTTTCCTTGCTGTGTGAGCAGGACATGGTGTGGTGAAATCCATGGTCCTGTAGTGTGATAGAGTAAAGATCGAGGAGATCTTTGGAGACATCGTAGGATGTTTCTCTCGGTAGGATGTAGGGTGTAGTAGCGTTTCTGTGGAAGAGAAACGTTAGGTTTAGGGTTTGAAGGACTGTGGAAAGTCCATAGAACCCTTGTCTGTGTGAAGTGCGGTGTGTGTGTCGAGTTGGACTGAGGAGAAGGAAATCCTGTAGTCACTCGTTTGGGTTTGCTGGAAGTGTTAGGAAAAACCTAACCTTTAAGTAGACCTTAGAATGGGAAGCAAGGCAGTGAGGAAGGCAGTGAGGTGAGTTGTGAGCGACGAGGAGATATTGGTTCAGACAAGGACGTTTACCAATATGGGTCTAGGAGAGACCGGGCGAGTGTGGGTAATGATTTGGACAGGAGTGTCGATCAATACGGATCTTGAAGAGATCCATGAATGGAGGATATTGGTTTGACACCGAGGTCAATCAATGGAGATCTATGGAAAGATCAATCGGAAAGGAGGGCGTCTGTGAGACACAAACTCAAAACTTGTGTAAGGCAGAGGAGGATGATCAAGAATCGAAATGGAACTCGATTAGATCATTAGAGTGTGCAGGCTTCTTGGAGAAAAGTGCTGCAAGGTATGACCATATCAAGATGTTGATATGTGATCAAGGTGCGAAGGAGAATGCTTGTGTCAAGGCTGGTATACGGTGGTATGAGACCTTGATACTAAAGCACAAGCATAAGTGGAGAAGAAGGAAAAAGGTGAGAAGGAAGATGCTTGTAACAAGGAGGTTACAACGGCAAGATATGGAGTCAAGAATCGGTGTACGGACCGAATGGTGGTACACAGACGGTGGTGACCACAAAGGATACCTAGAAGGTGGTATCATGAAGAGCCTACAGAAGATGTACAAATGGTGGTAAAGAGTTTTCTATGGCGATCATGGAAGGCTTTGGTGTAGAATTCGGGGACGAATTCTTATAAGTGGGGGTGAATGTAGTAACCCTGATGTGAGATAAGAGATTCTGGCTGAAGATCACATTGGAGAGGATCCAGAGATCATATGGAGTGTTTCGGTCAAAGAACATTCGAAAATGAACAAGTAGAATTGAAGATAGAACAGGAGAAACCGTTACGGGACGGAACGGTCGATCCGGGTAAAGATGGACAAGAGCTCGATCGAGTGGGAAGAAGAGCCGACTGACCAAACGTGGTCCGAATGGGATGAAAACTTGGGTACAACAAGAAGACCCCAAAACAAACCATCTGGTCGAGACAGAAGTTGATTTGGACGAACGGATCTTGAGATATGAGTTTTACCGCCTGATGGCTATGCCGAAGGGTGGGAAGCTTATATCGATGATCGGGTAACGACTAGGAGGAACTGAGGATGGCCGACTATCAAGTGAAGTGATAGGGACGTGACCAAGGTGAGAAATGGTCATGGGAAGGTCAGCACGCAAGGATGGCCGCGGATAAAAATTAGTGACCGCGGGACGAACATTGGATGTACCCGAGTGCGGTACGGATGGAGTGCGGGATGTGATCGCGGTACGGACGAAGTATGGGACGCGATCATGGTCCGGATGGAGAAGTGGGACGGATTGGTTGGGGAAACCTATCCCCACATTTGTTGAAATACACATGCTATTCTATGATTGGTTGAAAATTAAATGAGGACACATGTCACACCAAGAGAGTTTCTTAGGTGTGTGACTCCTTAAAGCTACTTGTTGACTTGTTGAAGCTACTTCCTGGAAGTGTCAGCATGAGAGTGTGCATGGCGACCTAGTCCAAGTGTGTGGCAACCTTGGAGGAAGCTAGCGCCTAGGCCAGCACGAGGTGTTGCCCGCTGAAAGCATGTATCTCTGCATGTGAAGGAGAGTGACTCCTTAAAGCTAGGAGTGTGACTCCTTGGAGCTAGGAGTGTGACTCCTTGAAGCTATTTGCTTGAGGTGTTGGCGTGTGAGTGAGCATGGAGGAAGCTAGCCCTTAGGCCAGCACGAGGTGTCGCCGGTTTAAGGCTTCCTCCTCCGCATGTGAAGGAAATCTCGCCATTTGTTCGTGAAAGTGTCTGGACGGGATTGGACCGTCATCCTCCCTCACTGGCCTATAAATAAGAGACCTCAGCCTCATTAGCTTCCATTTACCATTCCTTGTGTTACTCCCTTGCATAAAAACCGAGAAAGAGAGAGTTAAGAGAGAAAAGAGTGTGAAATCTTTTCTTTAAGTGTGAGTGTTGAGTGTAGAGAAGCTTTAAGAGAGAAAGCTTAAGTTGAAGGATAGCTTGGTGGTGTGAGGCGTAGCTAGTGGTGAAGGCTAGGCTGTTCATCAAGCGGTTTTGGTGAGTTTTCGATGATAGCTTCGAGAGTAGCTATGTGTGTGTGATGCATGTAGAATCAAGTAGAAACTTGTAGGTTTCTTTTGATTAGGTGCATGCATATTGTGTGGTGATTGTTAGTATGTGTTATACTAACTTTGTGGTTGCAGGAAGTATATACGTTAAGCAAGGAGGCTAACGTTATACTTTGTGTGGTTGTGCGGTTTTAACTTCGGTTAAACCGATGTGTTTGCATGCATGTTCGGATCCAAGGAAAACATGGGTTGTTGTTCCTTGTGATTGATTGCATGTTGTGTGATTAACGTGTTGTGATGTAGGGAAGGGGAGAAACGCCTAAGTGTTGTCATGAACTAATGGTATTAGTGCAGGGATGAAGAACACTTAGAGCGGTTTCTGTTTAACCTATTGCATATTGATGCTCTGAGGTTGTGACATTATTATTCAAGTATCTTTGTTGAATAATTATGTATTTTCTTAAGACTAACATATGTGATGTGTTCAGTGTGTTGAGTTCTTTTGAAAATGGTTCGGTGGACATATCATGTGTTGCATCGCTACTGAGTACAAGTATGGTGGATAACAAGTAGTTATGCCACATACTGTGTCGAACATGTGGTGGTGGGTGCCGGGAAAGGCTAAACCTTATGCAGACCAAGGGGGCGTGTAGAGTGTATGTCTTTGACAGCACCCTGTACTCATGGATGCATAAAGGAGGCTGAGTAAGGACTTAGACCCCACGATGTTCAGTGTAGGATGGCGAACAATGAATGTTGCACCAAGGGCTAGTGGTGAATAACATGTAGTTATGTCACACTATGCCGGGAAGGACGTAAGGTGAGTGCCACGAGGGCAGGTCACGTACTTACGTTCTTTTGTGTGTGAGTTTAGGAGCTAGGATCATGTACTCGTGATGGGCATGATCTTAGGGGTACACACGGTGTTCTCGCTGCCCTGACGGACGTTCACTGAGAAACCCTCTTGGATGGTCCTGAAGGATGACTCAGAGATAGTACTTGGGTAGCGCCCATGGCTGAGTACACACGACGGTGTGTTTTGAAATGCCTAGTTGCACTTACGGCTAGCGGAAGTGGCTAGGTGGGCTAATCGGCTGCCCGTGGTGTGGTGGGATTAGTCCGGGTTAACCGGTTGACTGGGTTAACGCGGTTAAATCCCGATTGCTGTTCAGGCCTAGTGTGACTTTGTGTTTGCTAGGTGCGGGTGTGCAGGTCTTCGGAAACCGTGGTGTACCATAGAGGCCTCTAGGTCGAGCGGTGGCTCGATAGTGTGTGTGGTGTGTGTAGAGTGTTTCTTGTGTGATAGAAACCTCTAGGTCGAGCGGTGGCTCGATAGTGTGTGTGGTGTGTGTAGAGTGTTTCTTGTGTGATAGAAACCTCTAGGTTGAGCGGTGGCTCGATAGTGTGTGTGGTGTGTGTAGAGTGTTTCTTGTGTGATAGAAACCTCTAGGTCGAGCGGTGGCTCGATAGTGTTGTGTGTGTGTGTAGAGAGTGTTCTTGTGGGAAGAACCTCTCTAGTGTTAGATCACTAGTGTGTTGTGATCTTGGAGTTACTCGGGATGAGTAATCTCTTGTGTAGTTAGGATTACTTGTGAGAGTTATCCTTGTCTTTTGTCTTGGCAGGTTGAAGAGCGTGGTGATAGACAATACGGTTGTATTGGTCTATGGCGCGAGCTAGAGAGCTTTGCTACGGCATTGTCTCTAGTGTGTTTAATGTTATTTGATTCAAGCTTCCGCTTGTGCATTGCTTTGATTGTGTATTGATTGGGGTTTGGGTTGGGGATGATATATGTTGTTGTATTGTAGAGGGTTTCCGAGCTCACTAAGTAATCCTAGATTACTTATATTGACTCTATTTGTTTCAGGTAACCCTAGAAGTGGTGTGGAACTTGGACGTGGAAAGCCGGAGTAGATTACGGTGTATTTTGTAAAGCTGTAAGATTTCCGTTGTTTTCTTTTCGACGTTTGTTTTATATTCGCTGAACCCGGGATGTAATCTACGGTTTTCAATTTTGTAAAACAATGTTTATGTTATATATAAAAGTATGTTTTGAGTATGCTAAATACTTGGTTTAACTGATATTAGTCTTGTCCGGACTAACATAACTCTTGGCCTGAATACGGGTTGGCAAGCCTTAGGTTCTTGTCGAGAGGGTCGGGTATCAAAGACGGACTGACCTCGGCTTTACTTTGTGTGTTGCCTTGAGGATGGATCGTCGATGGTATTTCGACATACTGTGGCATCGATCGTCGCGGGCTATGTCTAGCACGTGTCGGGGGTGTTACAGGTGGAGTTTGGGAAGACTATCTACCATTGATAGAATTTTCCTACAACAATAGCTACCACACGAGTATCGATATGTCTCCGTATGAGGCGTTATACGGGAGGCCATGCCGTACGCCTTTGTGTTGGACGGAAGTTGGTGAACGAAGAGTGTTTGGTCCGCAAATGGTCGATGAGACTATGGACAAACTGCTCACTATCCGGGCCAACATGAAGAAGGCGCAAGATCGGCAAAAGAAGTATGCTGATCAAGCCAAACGGGATGTGAATTTTGAAGTCGGAGATATGGTATATCTCAAGGTATCGACTCAAAAAGGAAAAGATCGATTCGGTAAGGTGGGCAAGCTAGTGGTACGCTACATAGGGCCATACCGAGTCATGGGGCGAGTGGGGTTGATGGCCTATCGGCTAGACCTACCCCCGGATATGAATTTGCATCCAGTGTTTCATGTTTCCATGCTAAGGAAACATGTACCGGATCCAAATGCGGTCGAACCTAGAGAGGCTGGAAGAACTTAGACAAGATCTAACCTATCCAGAGGGACCTCACAAGATTGGTCTTCGACGAGAGCGGAGGTTGAAAAACCGGACTATCCCACAAATAGAAGTGTTATGGGGAAAGCAGAACCGGATGGTTATTATGTGGGAAGACGAGGAACGGTTTCGTTTGAACTATCCGGAGTACTTCAAGGAAGATATTCATGTAGAAGAAGGAGAACCCTCGCATACTTAGAAGAATTCGGGACGAATTCTAATAAGTGGGGGAGAATGTAATAACCGTGAAGTGGAGTAAGAGGGATGACGGATATTCCTCCAGGAATGGGTAGAGAGATAAAAAAAAGAGGAATGGTCGAAACAAAAGTGGATTCGACCGAGTAAAACTCGAGATATGAAGAAAAGAGTGATCGCGGTCGATAGCGGACTGCCGAAACCGATCGTTGAGTAGCCGAGAACGATCGGTGTACAGTAGAGAGCGGTACACGGGCCGATTGTCAAACGAGTGTCCGGGATGTGACCAAGGCGAGAAACGGTCACGGGACGGACGGTAATCAGGATTGGCCGCGGGTAATCCTGATTAACCGCGGGACGATCGCAGGAAGCACTCGGTCGAGTTATCGAACGGGAGTGCGGAATGCGGTCGCGGTACGAACGGAGCGCGGGGCGGACAGACCGCGGAACGGATCAAGAGAGTGTGAAACTCGATCAAACATGTGCTGAAATACACATGCCGGACTGTGATTGGTTGGAACTTAAGTGAGGCACATGTCACTTAAAGGAAGTTTCATGTGCATGGGAGAGTGACTCTTCAAGCCTATTTGCTTGAGGTGTCAACATGAGTATGTGCATGAGGAGCTAGCCATGTTAGGTGGCGACCAAGGAGACAGCTCGTTCTTAGACAAGGGCGAGGTGTCGCCGGTTTAAGGCATGCTTCTCCGCATGTGAAGGGAACGTTGCCATATGTCCTCGGAGGTGTCGATCGGACATTGGACCTCCGGTAACCATTTGTCTCCCCTGATGGCCTATAAATACCCCTCCCTCACCATGAGAAAACCATTTGATCACTTGTTGTTCTTAGAGAAAAGAGAAAAGTGAAAAAGGAGTGGTTTAGGTGAGCGGTTCGATCGTGTGAGTTAGTGAGAGTAGGTTTGGGCAAGCGGTAAGGGTAAGAGCGTGGTGAAAGCTCTTGTGTTAGCTTCCGATGGCGAGGTTTGGTCGGTAAGCTTTAGAACCCTTAAACTAAACTATGTGTTGAGATCTAGTTCGGGTGCAGTGAGGAGATCTCGGTTCTGTGAAGCAGTTCCGCTTGATCTTCGACAAAAGTGAGTTCCGGTAGCTTACGAGTAAGCTAACGTGTTTTCATGCAGGGCCAAGGGCAAGAAGACACTTGTTTGTTTTCTTGATTGGTTGCATGTTGTGTGAGATCATGGTGAGAACCATGGATCTATTGTGTTTGTGTGTAATAGATCATAGCGTGGTGAAAGCTATGGTTCTATTGTTTGAGTATGTTAGATCATAGCGTGGTGAAAGCTATGGATCTATTGTGTTTGAGTGTGTTAGATCATAGCGTGGTGAAGGCTATGGATCTATTGTGTGTAAGATCATGGTGAGAACCATGGATCTATTGTGTGTGTGTGAGGTCATAGCGTGGTGAAAGCTATGGACCTGCTGTGTGTGAGATCATGGCCCAAAGCCATGGATCTGTTGTTTGCTAGGACATAGTGTGGTGGAATCTATGTCTCTAGTTTCGTAAATAGATCATTGTGTGGTGAAACCAATGATCTTAGTGGTGCTCGTGATGCTCCTCACCCCTGACGGTTCATTCACTGAGAAACCCTCTTGGATGGATCGGCAGGATGACTCAGAGTGTACTTGGGTCGCTCCCATGGCTGAGTTCTGCACGACGGTGCAGCCGAGATGTGACCATCTGGGAGACAGAACTCGTGTGGGTTGAGAACCGTGGAAACGGCGACCCAACGGGATGTGACTGTCTGGGAGATGGAACTCGGGTGTGATGATCTAGTCAAGGTTTTTGTGTGATTCCTTGGTCGCTGATATCACAGTGATGATCTAGTCAGGGTTTCTGTGTGATTCCTTGGTCGCTGATATCACGGTTGAGGAGGTCCAGCATGATAGACATACCACGTAGTTTTGGTGGTAGTGTCTATGCATAATAGTTTGGTGAACACTATTATGTTGTGTGATCACGGTGTGATGTTGTGTGATGTTGTGTGATGTTGTGTGGTGTGTATGAAAGCTTCCACGTTTTCTTGTTGATTGATTGTGTGATTGATTGACTTGAAATATTTGCGTTCTTTGATTGTGGGGATAGTCGGGGTTGGGACTTATACTGTGATGTATAGAGGGTCCTGGACTCACTGAGTAATCTTAGATTACTCATGACGACTATTTGTTTTGCAGGTAAGCCGTAGTCCAATCCGGGCAAGGTAGCGTGGAACGTTAGGAGCTGGAGTAGTTTTCCTTGGCTTTTGTAAAACTCTGCTTTGTGATAAAATATGTATAATTACTTCTTTTGGCACTAGGCCTCGGCCGATCGAACATATATGTTTTTGTGATTTCCATCTTTGATGAAATAAAGTATGTTTCTGTTAAAGATGGCTTGTTTGGATGATATTTGTTTTAGTCCAAACAAACACAACTCAGTTTTTGTTTTACGGGTTGCAAAGCCTTAGTAATACAGAAACTGAGGTACGGGAACTGGGTGGGATCGGGCCATGTGTTGTGGAACCCCTCCGCGACTTGACCTGGACCTGCTTAGCCAACCCGACGTAGCATTCTCGGTTTAATCTATTTATAGACCGAACCGGGGGTGTTACAGGCATGTCCCCACCGACTTTCAAATCATGGTATGGGAGGGGTCAAAGGAAAATCAGTTGATTCTTGGAACCCCATTCTTAGCCACAGCCACCAACTAACTAAGACTTGGTCATGTCCGGCAAGATGTCTTTTTCCCAAGCGTCAACTTCAAACAAGCTCCAACTGCAGTCAAATTACCACCAGAAAGGGGCACACTCATGCCAAGAGAAGGAGCCGAGCGTCCTAGAAGCACCAAGAAGGGCGAGCCCTATCCAAAACCAAAGGAAGCGATGAAACCGTTAATGTCGAAGCATGAGAGTGTCTTCAAGGATATTCACTCGGTTTTGTCACCATCCTTTGACGATCATGGAGCTGAAGAAGAGCTTGACGGTGTGCCTAAGTCCTTTGCCAGCATAAGAGTCCTTTTCCCAAAGGATCCGGATCCCAAAGATGAGCAAACCGCAAAGGAAAGACTCGGAAAAACTTTAAAACTTTTTCTGAGAGCTTTGGTCTTCAAGGATGACGTGGAAGATGATCACAGAGAGCCCAAACCACCTCATGAGCCACTTGAACCAGTGTGTGAAGACACCAAAGGGATCCCAAACCCTTTGGCCGATCACATCCGCACCTAACCCAACAAATAAAAAAGGGAGTCAAGCTAGATGACTTTAAAAACAAGCGCTTTGTGGGAGGCAATTACACGGTATTTTTCCTTTCATTTTCAGTTTTCACACCATTATTGCATGCATTTTGTTAGGATGAAGACCCAAGCGGAGACCACACAAGAACATTTCCCACCCATTCATCCCACCCTTGTCCAAACCAACACCAAGGGGCGGGCACGACCTGGGAATCCCAAAGGAGGGAAGAAAAATCACATCGGTCAACGAAAATCACCAAACGGTCGAGTAAATTTCAAGATATTCCATCCGGCGTGATTCTATCGGCCAAACGGGTGCAAAGGAGGACCAACTTGACCTATCTCACAATCCGTGTGACCAAAGTCCACCAAACTTCAGAGGCAGCCAAACAATACCATATTGGTCGGCAAATCCAAAAGATAGGACGGAGGAATGTGAACGGATGAGGAGATACGCACAAATGCCACATCCGGTCGATGGCGGGCAACCGAAGGCCGACCAAAACCGAAATCACGGCATGGGGACACCACCACCTGGAAATGGATTCTTGGAGCTTCAAAATTACTATTCCATAAGAAAATCAAGGAACGAACAGCCAAATTCAAGGAAGGTCAAGAAACTCTTCCCGGAGCCGAATTGACCACTTTGTGAAGGACCTCTCAATCCGTTCGTTCGTTTGACGCCAAACTTCACCAGTGCCCATAAAATATGAAGTTGGTCGATGGAATTTCAAGATAGGTCAGAGAATTCTTCATCATTCGAGCTGTGGTATACTGCACTATCATCCGGTCGACCGAATGGACCACCAAATGATGAATATCCCAAACCGCTAGTTTGTTTGACCTCAAACTTCACCACGGCTCCTCAAATATATGATTGGTCGGTGGAATTTCAAGATTGGTCAGCGAAATGTTCACGGTTCGAGCTGTGGTCCATCACATCACCCTACGGCCATCCGAAGGATCCACCAGGTGCCAAATTTTAAAACCGCTCGACCAAATCACATGAAAACTCACCAGCGGCTCTAAAACATCATATTGGACGGTAAATTATACTAATAAGTTTATTCATTTTGACATTTCATCTTGCATCATTTTCCGTTTCATTGAGTCGGTTTTATTGAGTCAAAACTTTTGTCGAGAATTATGACTTAATCTTGGACCTAACCATTGTTGTGCCGGTGTTTAAGTGACCATTGATCAGTATTTTGCAGTTTACTCATCACATGTGCACCATGAATGGATCGATATACCAAAAATGTCCACATCTCCAAGGGCTTAAGAAGGATACACCTTTGACTTCGCACCTGAACGAACTTAACCTTCTCGGCTAGGGGCTTGGCTTTACAATTAAAGGGCACGACTCCTCATCCTCACCAAATAGTGAAAGTCTATGTGAGTTCGGTTTCCCCTCTCTCTCCCCTTCAAACTTAAGAAAAAGCACCAAGGTCCAAGTAACCGGGGATTAGGTGGCAACCACCATCAATACACGCGTCTATGGAAGACCTTTTTATCCAAGTAACCGGGGATTAGGTGGCTACAACCATCAATACTCGCGTCTGTGGAAGATCCATCAAAAACCTCCACAAAGAGGAGAAGAGGTCAAATAAAAAAATACTATGCTACCCTTAAAAAGGGATGAATCGACTTAAGAAGTGAGAAGAGAGAGAGGTGAAACAAGAGCCACGACATGTGTTTTCAAAAGAGGATGGGTAAGAGTCTATAACCCCTTTGATCGATACTCCCTAGTTGAGACCACACCTTTAGAAACTAAATGGGTCAAAGGTGGCGAATTTGGATGGCCTAAAGAGAAGTGGATTGCTTTGGGATGATTGCAAAACTCATGGTATGCACTTCCTTGTTCTTAATTCTAAATGCCGTTGCTGTTTTATGTGGATCACTAAAATAAAGGTCAATATGGATTTCCAAAAGGATTTAAGAGTTCTCATGTTTTCAAACCTCTTTTCCATGCTTAGTTTGCTTGGGGACAAGCAAAAGATAAGTCTGGGGGAGTTGATATATCCATATTTTGCGAGATTTTACTTAGTATTTATTTATGTTTTCAAGTGTTTTCAATAAGGTTTTATGCCTTTAGAGGTAGTTTTCTTGTATTTGTTGGTTTTGGAGTCTTAACAGGTTAAAACATCAAAAAGGATTCAAAAAGGAGCAAAATAGCCTCAAACCATGATCCATGCAAGTTTCCAAGTCAAGAGCATCAATATAACTCCATTTGTCCGATTCTCGCATTTGGACAGAACCGGAGCATCCGAAAGATAACCGCGGCAAGAGGTCTTCCCGACGTCCAAAAATCATGATCTTGGTCTTTCTGGATAGATATTTGAGTCATGCATCATGGCGAAGTGGATTCAAGCCATTTGGATCAACCATCATGGAGAAACTCTTTTTCTCCCAAGACGTGTCCGCCAGGCGAGAAAACGAAGCCCATGGAGACTTGGCGCCACAAACAGCCCGGGATTCCGCGGCATGGACCCTGTCTCGACTTAACACAAGCCCAGCTTGCTTTTGGTGGTTTAATTGTCCTAAAACCGGTCCAATCTCGTCGCAAATCATCAAGGCCGGTTAACCGGAAAGTTTCCTTTTTCAGCACATCATAACCCTAGCGACTTCAAGCCTATAAATACATTTTTTTAGCCTTTGAAGGAGGAGAGCCGTGAGTGTATTGTGCAAGAGAGAGAGAAGCCGTGAAGGAGGAGAAGCCCTAGGTGGTGCGCAGTCCAGAAGGAAGAAGGAGGCGCCGCTCAACTCATTGCACTCGCATCTCATTGTTTACATTTCTATCTTTTCCTTTTCTCTTTTATACTTTGGATCGAAAGTTATCAAGGGATTCGACTTGTTCTTCATCAGAGAAGCCTCTTTCAATCCCTTATCTCTTTTCATACTTGCAATATCAATCTCGCCTTGCTTGCTTGATCTTAGTATGTCCGAGTAGATCCCCTCGTTAGGCCGAGGGAGATCGATGGACTCTTGACATGATTTGACTTGTTTGATTGCATAAAACGGGATTTACACTTTTGGTTCTTCATCTTTGCTTGTTCTTAATGCTTGTTGTTAGGAAAGCGCGCCTAAACAACTCGAACCTAGGTTGATACACTCTCCAAAAGCTTGTTGTATTGCCGAAACTAGTATTTGATGAGCTAAGTGTTTTAGGCTTCCAAAAGTCGACCTAAGGAACTTAGTGAACAATCACAACTTGAACATTGATTAATGCATGCTTATAACTTGTAATAACCATCGAAAGTTTAGTCTATTAGGTTGTTTAAGCATAGTGGCCGGAGCCACGAAAGTGGAAAGGCTATATCTTAGTGTTGTGAGTTCAAGATGGTTTATAACTTATCCCATGCAATCTCTTGTTACTTCATTGAGTGTTTCCATTGATTATCCCTTGCCTAACATCTTTCCCATCTTGTTTGCAACCTCATTCACTTACTCACCTGTTTTCATTTGATTTTAGGATCATTCCACACTCATATTTTCTGTCCTAGCTATTCATCGATCAACATAGACTTGAAACGTGATCACTCTTCCTTGTGTTCGACCCCGACTTACCACGGCTGTGCACTTGCAGCTCTACCAAGTTGGGTTATAAATTGTATTAGTTTGAAGCATAAAACCCAACGCATCAACGTCCGGGATGAAACCTTAAGGTGTTTGAGAGAATGAATCGGCATAGTTGATAGAGATGGATGAAGGTTGGATGTTGGTAAGGCCTATCTCGTCTGCAATCTTCTTTGACATGATGTTGACATTAGCTCCTATGTCACAAAGAGAATCGGTGAGATTAACTTCATTAATAGAACATGGAACTACAAACTTTCCAGAGTTATCCGCCTTTGGGATGATCTTGGGGAAAAGGCGTCTTTTCCTTGCACGGTTAGATTCTTTCTCGGGATAGATTTCTTCAGGCCATGTCATACAATCATACTTAGGTG
The DNA here is from genome assembly GCA_026724425.1 of Erythrophleum ivorense. NCBI lineage: Eukaryota > Viridiplantae > Streptophyta > Magnoliopsida > Fabales > Fabaceae > Erythrophleum > Erythrophleum ivorense. Next base: position 6,631,839 of record JAIUCV010000074.1, read on the forward strand.
GGGAGATCTTCCATTTGGGGATAGAATCCTCAAACTTCTTTTCTATTGCAACGGAGTTGCAAATAGATTTCTTGGACTCCATCTCTTGTTTTTTAACTGCTTATGCGGTTTGAGCGGCTTGTACTTCCAATTTCTTGACATGTGCGGAAATGGCATCATATTTAGCATGGAGATCATTGAACAAAGTGTCCATCTTCTCATTCATCTCCTTGTTGTTCCTCTTCTGACCTTCCATGATCTGTTGAAACATTCCCTCGAATTTGTTATTAGGCTGGGCTAAAGGAGGTTGGCTGGAGGGTAAACCATATGGTTCCTTTGGTGGGTATGGTACTCTTTGGTCATAGTTCGGCCTAGGTTGAAACTGGTTTCCTTGCTGCTGGAAACGATCTCCATAGGGTTGGAAAGGTGGTCTCTGCTGCTGGAATCTTGAGGGATAGGTTTGGTCTTGTGGGTTCTCCATATTGGTGCTGCGGTAAGAAAGGTTTGGGTTGGACCGGTAGTTGCGATTGTATCCCCTGTTTCCATAGTTACCAATGTAGTTAACTTCTTCCTCAAGTTGATCATCGGAGAAATCTCCCATGCATTCCCTTGTAGGATCATCATTGACATCATTTATACCCTCAACTGCATGTATGTGTCTTTGCTTCCTTTTAGAACTTGAGCCATCATATTCTTCAGTTCAGCCATCTGAGTGGCATCAGGGGGTGTGTTGGTAGAGCGGTGTGATCTATCATAGTCGGGGCAGTTGTTGCAATCACTTGCTGCAAGGTTCTCAATCAAGACTATGGCTTCCTCAACAGTCTTTGTCATAAAATTTCCATTGCTTGCAGTATCCAAGGATAGCTTATACTTGTGGTCTATGCCACGATAGAAGATGTTTCAAAGGTTCCCATCCTTGAAACCGGGCAGTCCCTAATGTATTCCTTGAATCGATCCAATGCCTCATAGAATGATTCGGTTGCTCCTTGGCGAAATCCAGAGATCTTGTTTCTAACAGAAATCGATCTTTGCTTAGTGTAGAAATGGTTGATGAATGCTGCCTTGTACTCGTCCCAAGTGGTGATCGAATGGGCAGGAAGAGACTTTAACCATCTAAGGGCTTTGTCGCCAAGAGAAAATGAGAAAAGTTTGCACTTTAGGTAGTCGGCTGAGACTCCATTGGCTCGGGTGGTGCTGCAAATTTCTTCAAAGTTATCTATGTGATCAAGCGGGTGCTCAGCTGGTAGGCCATGAAACTAGTTTTGCTTAACCAATGATATGATTTGAGGCTTGATCTCATAGTCATTCCTCTGAGGTGGAGGTGGGTGGATCGGATTTCGATCTGTAAAAGAAGGCATCAGCGGAGTCATAGTCTCCAATGGTTGGGTTGTTAGCTTGAGGTTGTGCATCAACATCCCCAGCAGGAGGTTGTGGTGCTAAGGGTGGAGGTGGATCTCTCCCTTCAGCTACAGCTCTAGCTACTGCTACATCATGAGCGGCTTGGGCCATCTCTTGAGCTCTTTTTTTTCTAAGTGTCTTCTCAAGTCGGTCGATTTCAGCAACTGGTTCAACTAGATTTTTCCTATTAGACTGTCTAGTCATGCACCTGAAAAACAAAAGAAGAAAACAAATGAAAATTAAGATAAACTACAAAAACCAAAAGCAAAAATAATGAAAATGCAAGAAAACAATAAAATCCTAGACTAGATCCTAATCGAGATTCAAAGGTACTGCTGTAGTCCCCGACAACGGCGCCAAAAACTTGATGTGTGGTCAGGTTTTACCGACTTTTTAAATCCTGCAAGTGCACAGATCGCAGAAGTATGGGTTATCGAACACAAGGACTGGCCAAAATGAATACACTTTAAATCTATGGAGATCGGATCAAGCTAGAATAAGATAAAGGATGATTGGTTGGTGGTCTAATAACTAAATACTAAGGCTAAGAAATCGAGGTTGTAAAGCAATGAAGGAAAGGCGTTAGGTCTCTAGGGGCTAATTCGCAGAGAAGCAAGCAATGATCAGTTCGATGATAGATATGAATCAATTTAGGGATGATGGGATGATAGATCCGTCTAGAACACAAAACACGAAAATAAGTCTTTCCACTTCCGTGGCTCCGACTCCTATGATAACTTATCTAATCGCTAAACTTTCGGTATGTCCTTAGATAGTTATTCAAGCATTAAATCGATCAAGTTCGGATACAGTTCACTAGGCTTAGTAAATCAACTTCCGCAGTCTAAGAAACCTAGCTTGTCAAAGAATAGGTCCGGCGAATGATACAGCACTTCCGTGGCTCAAATCAACCTAGGATCGGATTGCTAGATGTGCGGTAAAGCAATCAGCATTAATAAGTGAACAAAACGAGACAAAGACTCTAATGATATCCCTAACAGTTCATCGAAATCATAGATCAAGCAAACAACTCATTGAATTAGTAACCCTAGCAACCTAACAAGTGAATTACTCAGACATGATCAAAGTAACAACACAGAGAGATGGAGAAAGCATGATAATAGATAAAGGTTCAGAAATCTTCTCCAAATTGTAGTGAGGAGGAGAGATCCTCTCCTTGAAATCTCTAGAACAAAAGTAGATCTAAATAAAACTGTAAAACAATGCAGCTCTGCGGTTCTCTTTTTTCTAAAGAGGCTAAAACGGTGTATTTATAGTGCTAGGTCTTCAGGGGTCGAGATTAGGTAAACGGGTCGAGTAAATCGTGAAAACATGTAAAACGGGCCTTAGTCAGCTAAGGCGGGTCGAGCGGGACGGTCAGCGGTCGAGAGGGGCGGTCGACCGGTCAGTCGGGATGGTGGTCGGGTCGAGCTGGGCGGTCGACCGGTCGGTCGGGATGATGGTCGGGTCAAGCTGGGCGGTCGAGCACGTACAGGATGGTGAAAAGAGGTCGGGTCGGACGAGGGCCATGGAGTCCCTGTCCGACCGGCTGGGTCGACCGGATCGGTCGTCGTCTTGAAGGAAGGTCGGGTCGGACGGGAGCCTTGGAGTCCCTGTCCAACCGGCTCGGTCGACTGGTGTCAGTGTGCAATGGAGGACGGTCGGGTCGGACGGGAGCCTTGGAGTCCCTGTCCGACCGGCTCGGTCGACCGGCTGGTGTAGACGTCCGGTTTTCGGTTGATCTGACACTCTTCACTAAAATGATAATATCTTCCATTATACACGTCCAAATTGCATGATTCCAATTGCGTTGGAAAGCTAACTCATGTAGGCATCGCGGCAAACTGGTTTTGGTGAAATCCATTGAGGATAATGTTTTTGGGGCTCTTCCAAAGGTAATGTTGTGTCACGGAGCGGCGTAAAGTCCAAATCCTGTGGTTTTGCTCCAAAATGCATCTTTCGACCTGTTTAGACTCTTAGTACTATAAATCCACAAAAACTACCTTTTTAGATCAAAAAGCCTTTAAAAACCTTATAGAAAGCGTAGTAAAACCATATAAAAAGGGTACAAAATAGAGGTATATCAGTAGGCTACTACAGGAGGTTCGTCAAGGGGTTTACGAGTATGTCGCAGCCGATGACGAAGTTCACAAGCAAAGATGTTCTGTTTGTGTGGTCGTCAGAGTGCGAGGAGAGTTTTACGAAGCTCAAGGAGATGTTGACTAATAATACACCAGTGTTGGCATTACCCGAGCCGGGGAAGCCTTATGTGGTGTATACATATGCTTCATGAGTTGGTTTGGGTTGTGTCTTGTTGCAGGAGGGTCGAGTAATTGCCTATGCTTCGAGGCAGTTGCAGGGCAGCGAGCGTACTTGCCCTACGCATGATCTTGAGTTGGGAGCGGTGGTCTCCGCGCTTAAGATCTGAAGGTCTTATTTGTATGGCGGGTCAGTGCAGATCTACACGGATCACAAGAGTCTGTAGCATATCTTCACTCAGCTATTGTTGAACATGAGACAGACGCGTTGGGTTCAGTTTCTGGCAGACTATGACTTGGAGATCATCTATCATCCAGGCAAGGCTAACCAGGTGGCAAATGCGTTGAGTCGACGGAGGTCAGATTTAGCTCGAGAGCAGGAGGTTGAGGCCTTGGTGAGCGAGATTAGTACATTGCGTCTTTGTGCTATTTCGGAGGAGTCTTTTGGCTTGGAGAAAGTTGATCAGACAGATTTGCTCAGTAGGATCAGAGTGGCTCAACAGAGTGATCAGAGTTTGATTGATGCATCGCGAGTAGTTGGTTCTGAGAATCAGGTCTCTTCGAATGGGGCAATTTTGGTTCGTGGTCGGGTTTGTGTACCCACGATAGAAGAGTTGAGACAACAGATTCTGAGAGAGACTCATGCGAGCAAGTTCTCGATTCATCAAGGAGCGACAAAGATGTATCGTGATCTCAAGGGGTATTATCATTGGGTCGGGATGAAGAGAGATGTGGCTGATTGGGTTACCAAGGGCAACACGTGTTCGGTGGTCAAGGCAGAGCATCAGGTTCCAGGTGGTCTTCTGCAGAGTTTACCCATTTCAGAGTGGAAGTGGGATATGATCACGATAGACTTTGTTGTGGGATTACCTATCTCACGGACTTATGATGCTATCTGGGTGATAATGGATCAATTGACCAAGTCAGCACATTTTCTGGCCATTTAGAAGACAGATGGAGCTGCTTTTTTTTTGGCTAAGAAATTTGCGAGAGAGATTGTGAGGCTGCATGGTTTGCCAGCCAGTATTGTGTCAGACGTGATCCTAGATTTGCTTCAGAGTTTTGGAGAGCGTTTCAGACAGAGATGGGAACTAAGGTGCATATGAGTACAACATATCATCCGCAGAATGATGGGCAGTCAGAGAGGACTATTCAAACTTTGGAGGATTTTCTGAGGATGTGTGTGCTAGATTGGGGTGGCTATTGGGCAGACCATTTGAGCTTGGTCGAGTTTGCATACAACAATAGTTTCAGACGAGTATTAGTATGGCTCCTTTTGAGGATTTGTATGGGAGTCTATGTAGGACTTATTTATGGTGGACCCAAGTGGGGGAGCGCAACATTTATGGAGCTACTGATGTTCAGGAAACGACAGAGAAGTCCGTGTTTTGAGGCTGAACATGAAGGAAGCTCATGATAGACAGAAGAGTTACACTGATAGGCGGAGACGAGAGCTTGAGTTTCAGGTTGGAGATCGTGTGTATCTCAAGATGGCTATGTTAAGAGGTCCTAACAGATCCATAGTAGAGAACAAGCTTAATCCGCAGTTTATGGGTTTGTTTCTGGTGGTGGAGTAAGTTGGACCAGTGGCGTATCGACTTGAGTTACCTCCGATTATGAGGGCATTTCACAAGGTGTTTCATGTTTCAATGTTGAGGAAGTGCCTTCATCCTTCAGAGGAATTAGTGGCTAAGACTCCAGAGGATCTTAGGCCTGATTTGACGGTTCCGGCGGTTCATGTGAGGATTCTCGAGAGGAGAGTCAAGACAGTTCTGTGGAACTATAGCGGTACAGAGGATGAGACTTGGGAGCCTGAGGCAAAGATGAAGCTGAAATTCAGGAAGTAGTTCGACAAGCAGGTCCCGGAGGGAGCTTTTTCATCTTTGTGGTTCCAGTTTTAGCTTGGTGCTTGTTGTTGTTGTTGTTTTATGTATTTTTGTTTCGTTGTAACGATATACATATTTGGAGATTTATAAGATGGAGTGTGTTCTTATATTTCTGTGTTTTGGATGTTAAGAGTTTGTTGACCAGTTTGGGTTGTGAGAAAGTCCTAATCGGATATGTTATAGGTGTTTCAGAATTTATTACTCTAGGGGCCGTGGTGTCCTCGAATAACTCTTTACTCTTTCTAGATAGTGTTTTCCGGTGCACTGATATACCTCTATTTTACACCCTTTTTACATCGTTTTATATACTTTATGCAAGGTTTTACCGTGGCTTTTTGCTTTAAAAGGTAGTTTTTATGCATATATAGTGCCAAGAGTCATTTCAGGTCAAAAGATGCATTTTGGAGCAAAACCACAGGATTTGGACTTTACGCCGCTCCACGACACAGCATCAACTTTGAAAGAGCCCCAAATACATTCTACTCAATGGATCTCACCAAAACAAGTTCACCGCGATGCCTACATGAGTTAGCTTTCCAACGCAACTGGAATCATGCAATTTGGACGTGTAGAATGGAAGATATTATCATTTTAGTGAAGAGTGTCAAATCAGCCGAAAACCGGACGTCTACACCAACCGCGCGACCGAACCGGTCGGACAGGGCCTCCAATGCTCCCGTCCGACCCGACCGTCCTTAACTGCACAAGGACACCGGTCGATCGAGCCGGTCGGACAGGGCCTCCAAGGCTCCCGTCCGACCCGACCTTCCTTCCAGACGACGACCATCCGCTTGACCGAGCCGGTCGGACAGGGCCTCCAAGGCTCCCGTCCGACCCGACCTTCCTTCCAGACGACGACCATCCGCTTGACCGAGCCGGTCGGACAGGGTCTCCAAGGCTCCCGTCCGACCCGACCTCCTTTCACCATCCCGTGCGCGCCCGACCGTCATCCCGTGCGACCGTTCGACCGCCAGCTCGACCCGAACACCAGCCCGACCGACCGGTCGACCGCCCCGCTCGACCACGACACGCCCCGCTCGACCCGGCTCATTTCCGAAGCCCGTTTTGCTCATTTCCGAAGCCCGTTTTGCACGTTTTCAAGCCCAAACTTACACCGCCTCTTATATTTCGACCAAGACCTAGGTCAAGCCGCCCTTCAAGTTCTGAAGCATTATAAATACATCTTTTTAGCCTTGTAAAAAAGAGAGCCACACATAGAGATACAAGATATTATTCAATAAAAGTTCTTATAGTTTTTGCTTTCTTTCATTGTCTCCTTCAAGAGAGGATCTCGGATCTCTGTTCTTATGAACATGAATTCGATTTCCTTCTCTATGTCTGAGTAGTTACCTTGTTAAGTGATAGGGAATCAAAGGATAGTGTTCATGCTTGCTTGATAATCGATATCTAGAATTAGGGTTTACATAAATTCTTCACCTTTGCTTGTGTTCATTGCTTGGTGTTGATCTGGCCAATCAACATATGATCTTAGGTAGATTTGAGCCACGGAAGTGATGAATCATTCGCCTGAACTAGTATTTGGTGGGCAATCTCTCTTAGACTGCGGAAGTTGATTTACTAGAGGTTGTGAACAATTGAGACTCGATCGAATTAATGCTTGTTTGATTATCTAAGGACATACCAAAAGTTTAGCGATTAGATAGATCTACATAGGGGTCGGAGCCACGGAAGTGGAAAGATCTAAATTAGTGTCTTGAGTTCTAGGTGGTACACATTCTTAAATCCCAAACAAATCGAACTTGCTTGCTTGAATCACTCATCCCGAGATTATCCTATTGCTTAGCGCTTTCCATCCATTGATTTACAACTCTATTTGCTTTGTTTACTTGCTTCCTTTACTTGCTTTCATCGTGACAACAACCAAATTCATATTGCTTTCCTAGCTAAATCTCAATCTCATACCTTGCAGTGCACAAACTGGTCCTTGTGTTCGATATACCCGTTGCTACTCTCGATCTGTGCACTTGCAGAAAAGAGGTAGAAATTGGGAAAAGTTTAATCCCCATCATACACTTATCTGGGGGTAGCGACCCAAATATAAGTGGGGAGATAGTGTTCTCCGGCAGACTTAACTGGGGGTAGCGAAAGTATAAGGGGTTAGGGATGTTTACTTACCGGTGACTAGTGAGTCGCGAAGTGAGTGTCGAGGGGATAATGTTTCTCTTGAGGAGACGGTGGTTCTCCTGCATTTTCTTTGGAGATAGTGTTCTTCGGCATACATATTTGGGTGCAGTGGGCCTCATTATAAGTGGTTAGAGTAATGAGTTATGAGTAATGATGTCTGGAAACGTGCGTATAACATATGATTAGATGCGAGTCTCTGAGGAGAGTTGTAACACCCGTAAACCGGAAAAGCGACTTTTGGAAGTGGTGTCGAGCGACACCAGGAGGGTGTCGGTCGACACCGATTATTAAAATCAATTGCGGTTCGATTTAAGTTGTCCGGTTTTGGGCGGTTTGGGTAAGGAAACCCTAATCCAAGAGATTAAAAGGTGTAGCCGCTTTTCTCTTGCACAGTTTTCGAGTTTAGAGTTTCCAGAGAAGAGAAGAGGCGATTTTGTGGAGAAAATCCGAGTTTTGGAGTCAGATCGAAGTGCCGTTCGTCGTTCTTCACTGCTTCCATCATTTTCCCACTTTTTAATATGATTTCAAGGTGAGTGCATGACCTTAGGCTCGTGATTACTAGGTTGAATGAATTGTGGGTGAGTTCATGTTGTTTTCGTGGTGGATTATGTGATTGAAACAACCAAGCTTATCTTTCTTTTTTTTACAATTCTAGTGGAAGTCTTAAAACATTAAATAAATAATAAACCTATCCAACAATATTCAGTTCAGCAATTATTCAACGAAAGCAATAAAATAAATAAATAAGTCTAACAACTTAAACAGTTCAAGAAAACATAAAAATCCTATCATCCTCTTCTTCGGCCTTCATTCCGCGATTACACTTTACTTTTACCTGTATCACAGGAAAAGAGATGCGTAAGTATTATCATAAATACTTAGTGAGAACGATCACTCTGCCCACGGGCCAATTACGCAATTTCTAGACAATCAAAGTCTTTTAAATAATTTCCACAATTATTAGATATTTTTCACACTTTAAATATTTCCAAATAATTATTAAATAATTCTCATATTTAAATAATAATCTTAATTAATTATTAATCCGAAAATAATTAATTACCATAATCCGGTTAACCTCCTTAACCAACAAAAACCAATAAACCGATTAAACCATTTAATTATTTTCCTTCACCATTTAATTCGATTTAACCGACATTGAACCGGTAGTGTCGATCGACACCCGATTGGTGTCAGTCGATGCTTGACCACTTGGTGTCGACCGACACCGGATTGGTGTCGCTTGAAACCTGTTCGTCGGCTCGACACTTACAGCAACGAAATCGCACAGAAACACAATATCAAAACGGAATCATACCACATACCACGATTTCTCACATAAAACACCATATATTCATCACGAAAATCATCAACTCATCAACTATACAAACCACAAACACGGATCTAGAAACCATGGACCCACAGTCAGGCACTCACCTTGACAAAGGATTTGAGAAGAGGAAAAGAGATGAAGAACAGCAAAACTCAGCAACCAAAACCTCCAAAATCTCCACAAAATTCCAAAAATCCCCTTCTAAACTCTCTGCCTCGAAATAAGAGCTCCAAAACGTGGCTGCCTTCTTTTTATTTTGAGCCTTAGGGTTTCCAACCCAAACCAAGCGAAAACCAACGATTAAAAATCAAACCGGAAATTTGAAATTGGGCCGTTGTCGATCGACACCAGGCAAAAATTCCACTTCATTGGTCTACGGATGTTACAACTCTCTCCCCACTAAACTGGATTCGACCTTGAATCCTAACACCACACACGTCTCGCAAGACCAAAACTCGAAAGGTCACAACACTGGAGATCCTCACCTGATCCCCGAGACTCACACTCAATCTTATGTATACGCACGTTCCAAGACATCTTTCTCTAATTAACTCATTATCCAAACACTCATATTGGGGCCACGGCCTCCCAAATAAGTCTCAACCCAAAACCACTTGTATTGGGGCCACGCCCTCCCAAACAAGTCTGGATCTACCCAAACTGGGGCCACGGCCTCCCAGATGGGCCTGCCATCGCTTATACCGAAGCCACGACACTCGGATAAGCTACTCACACTGAAGCCACGACACTCAGGTAAGTCTGCTAGAGCACAAACGTCTCCAAAATGTAATGAGTTATTCAGGACCGCAGCCCTTAGAGAAAAATTCTTAAACGCCTATAATACAAAGATTGAAACCGTCTCACGACCCAACTGGTCAACAAGGGTAACATCCAAGACAACATTTAACAACACAGATAATGAGGAAAAACTCCATCTCATAAATCTCAAAAATGTATGTCTTTACAACGTAAACGAAAAATAACAACAACAAAGCTCGAAAGCTAAACCAAAAACAAAGCCACAAAGACGAGAGAAGCTCACTCCACGACCTGCTTGTCGAACCACTTCCTGAACTTCAACTTCATCTTTGTCTATGGCTCCCAAGTCTCCTCCTCTATACCGCCACAAGCCCACAAAACTCTCAGAAATGGTATCTTCTTGTTCCGCAGAACCTTGACTCTCCTCTCAAGAATCCTCACAGGTACCGTCGGAACTGTCAAATCTGGCTGAAGATCCTCTGGAATATGAGCCACCAACTCCTCTGAAGGATGAAGACACTTCCTCAGCATCGACACATGAAACAACTTGTGAAAGGCTCTCATAATCAGAGGTAACTCCAATCTGTACGCCAACGGTCCAACTCGCTCCACAACCGGACACGGACCCATAAAACGCGGACTCAGCTTGTTCTCTGCGATGGATCTGTTAGGACCCCTCAACATCGCCATCTTGAGATACACTCTATCTCCAACCTGAAACTCAAGCTCTCGTCTGCGTCTATCTGCGTAACTCTTCTGCCTATCCTGAGCTTCCTTCATGTTCAGCCTCACAACACGAACCTTCTCTGTCGTTTCCTGAACATAAGTAGCTCCATAAATGCTGCGCTCCCCACTTGGGTCCGGCATAAAGGTGTCCTACATGGCCTCCCATACAAAGCCTCGAATGAAGCCATGCCAATACTCGCCTGGAAGCTGTTGTTGTAAGCAAACTCAACCAAGCTCAAGTGATCCGCCCAATGACCACCCCAATCCAGCACACACATCCTCAACAGATCATCCAAAGTCTGAATCGTCCTCTCTGACTGCCCAACTGTCTGCGGATGATATGCCGTACTCATGTGCACCTTAGTCCCCATCTCTGCCTGAAATGCCCTCCAAAACTCTGAGGCAAATCTCGGATCCCGGTCTGACACTATACTGGCTGGCACTCCATGCAGCCTCACAACCTCCCGCACAAACTTCCTAGCCAAAACAGTTGCTCCATTTGTCTTCTTGATGGCCAATCCACAATCACCCAAATGGCATCATGCGTCCTCGAAATAGGTAGCCCAACCACGAAGTCCATCGGGATCTTGTCCCACTTCCACTCTGGAATGGGTAAGCTCTGCAAAAGACCACCCGGAACCTGATGCTCAGCCTTCACCAAAGAACACGTGTTGCACCTCGCAACCCAATCAGCCACATCTCTCTTCATCCCAACCCAATGATAATACCTCTTGAGATAATGGTACATCTTGGTCGCTCCTGGATGAATCGAAAACTTGCTCGAATGAGCCTCTCTCAGAATCTGCTGCCTCAACTCCTCAACCTTGGGTACACAAACCCGACCACGAACCAGTATAGTCCCGTTCTCAGATACCTGATACTCAGAACTCGGTACTCGTGATGCATCAATCAGACTCTGATCACTCTCCTAAGCCGATCAAATCCTGCTAAAAAAATCTGCCTGATCAACTGCCTCTTAGCCCAAAGGCTCCTGCGAAATAGCACAAAGGCGCAAAGTGCCAATCTCGCTCACCAATGCCTCCACATCCTGCTCTAAAGCCGAATCACACCTCCGTCGACTCAAAGCATCTGCCACTAGGTTAGCCTTGCCTGGATGGTAGATGATCTCCAAGTCATAATCCACCAAAAACTCAACCCAGCGCGTCTGTCTCGCATTCAGCAATGGCTGAGTAAAAATGTGATGAAGACTCTTGTGGTCAGTGAAGATCTGAACTGAACCACCATACAAATACGACCTCCAAATCTTAAGTGTAAAGACCACCGCTCCCAACTCAAGATCATGGGTAGGACGGTTACGCTCACTGCCCTGCCACTGCCACCTCGAAGCGTAATAAATAACTCTGCACTCCTGCATCAGCACACAACCCAGACCAATCCCTGAAGCATCAGTGTACACTGCATAAGGCTTCTCTGGCTCGGGTAACGCCAAAACAGGTGTACTGGTCAAATACTCCTTGAGCTTCCCAAAGCTCTCCTCGCACTTTGGCGATCAAACAAAAGAAACATCCTTCCCAGTCAACTTCGTCATCGGCTGCGCCATACTTGCAAAACCCTTGACGAACCTCCTGTAATAACCTGCTAAACCAAGGAAACTCCTGATCTTGGTAGCACTGCTCGGTCTAGGCCAATCTCTGATGGCCTCAATCTTCGCCGGATCTACAGACACTCCCTTTGCAGAAACAATGTGTCCGAGAAAACCCATCTCTCGCTGCCAGAAACTGCACTTGCTCAGCTTAGCATACAGCTTATGCTCTCGAAGCTTCTCCAAAACCAACCTCAAATGAGTCTCATGCTCCTCAGGACTCCTCGAATACACCAAAATATCGTCGATGAAGATGATGACGAACACATCCAAATACTCCCTGCACACGTCGTTCATCAACCTCATGAATGCCGCAGGCGCATTCGTCAAACCGAAGGGCATAATCACAAACTCAAAATGCCCGTACCTCGTCCTGAAAGCAGTCTTGCGAACATCCGCCTTGTCTATCGGGATCTGGTGATAACCCGATGCCAAGTCTATCTTGGAGAACCAAGTAGCATCCCTCAGCTGATCCAACAACTCGTCAATCCTCGGGAGAGGGTACCTGTTCTTCACAGTGACTCGGTTAAGTCCCCGGTAATCAATACAAAGCTGGAAACTCCCATCCTTCTTTTTTACAAACAGAACTGGTGTTCCCCACGGTGAAACACTCGGTCGAATGAACCCCTTGCTCAAAAGGTCCTCTAGCTGCTTCTTCAGCTCTGCCAACTCTGCTGGAGCCATCCTGTAAGGCGTCTTGGATATCGGCGCTGTCCCCGGCTCTAACTCAATCGTGAAAGGATCTGACCGAGATGGTGGCAACCCCGTCAACGACTGAAATACCTCTGGAAACTCCTGAACCACCCGAAAATCCTCAAAGATCACCTCACCACTGGACTCTGCCATAGTGACCGTCGCCAAATAGGCCTCGCAGCCCCGCTCAATCATCTTCTCTGCCTGAATCGCCAAGATCACTATACTCCTGGAAGTCGGTCTCACACCCTAAAACACTAACCTCCCGCCATCACGCTCAAAAACCATTATGCCTCTGTAGCAATCCAGATAAACCAGGTAAAAAGATAACCATTATGCCTCTGTAGCCCCAAGTCCAGACAGCTCTCCTGTCGAGCCGACGAACAGGTGTCGAGCGACACCAATCCGGTGTCGGTCGACACCAAGTGGTCAAGCGTCGACCGACACCAATCGGGTGTCGATCGACACTACCGGTTCAATGTCGGTTAAATCGAATTAAATGGTTAAGAAAATTAATTAAATGGTTTAATCGGTTTATTGGTTTTAATTGGTTAAGGTGGTTAACCGGATTATGGTAATTAACTATTTTCGGATTAATAATTAATTAAGATTATTATTAAATATGAGAATTATTTAATAATTATTTGGAAATATTTAAAGTGTGAAAAATATCTAATAATTGTGGAAATTATTTAAAAGACTTTGATTCTCTAGAAATTGCGTAATTGGCCCGTGGGCAGAGTGATCGTTCTCACTAAGTATTTATAGTAATACTTACGCATCTTTTTTCCTGTGATGAAGGTAAAAGTAAAGTGTGATCGCGGAATCAAGGCCGAAGAAGAGGATGATAGGATTTTTATGTTTTCTTGAACTGTTTAAGTTGTTAGACTTATTTATTTATTTTATTGCTTTCGTTGAATAATTGCTGAACTGAATATTGTTGAATTAGTTTATTACTTATTTAATGTTTTAAGACTTCCGCTATAATTGTGAAAAAAAAAGATAAGCTTGGTTGTTTCATTTTGGTATCAGAGCCTAGACGTTTTTAGGACTGTTAGGTTGATAGTTTAGTTTCATCCTCTTCGGGCTTCAGGAGATTTCGCGGTAAGTTTTGTTTGTGTTGTTAGTTTTTGTGTTTTGTATCTCACCTCTTTGTTCCGTACAGTGAGTTGGACGGTGTTGCTAGAGGTCGAGGTAGAGGCCGCGACAGAGGCCGTGGCAGAGGCCGTGGAGGTCGGGGTCGTGGCGTACCAGCGGAGTCGGGCGAGAGTGTTGCGCCGAGTGTGGCGACTGCGTCGGTGACCCACTCTTTTTCTGTGGCGAGTGAGGCCGGTTTGGGCGTCGGTGTTGGCGCGGGGGTTGGGGCGGCTCCAGGTGGGGGTACGGCTCCAGCTCAGGGTCGAGATGACCTAGTTGTGGGGTTACTGACACAGTTGCTGGCACGTTTTCCGCCAGTGGTTCCGCAGCAGGCTTCGGGTGTTCCGCAGCAGGCTTCGGGTGTTGCTCGCCAAGTCTTGAGAGAGTTGAGACCGTGATGCGTTGGGTTTTATGCTTCAAACTAATACAATTTATAACCCAACTTGGTAGAGCTGCAAGTGCACAGCCGTGGTAAGTCGGGGTCGAACACAAGGAAGAGAGATTTCGTTTCAAGTTTATGTTGAGTGATAAGTAGCTAGAACAAAGATATGAGTGTGGGGTGATCATAAAATGAAAGGAAAACAATGCAAGTAAGTAAAGAGGTCGTAAACAAGATGGGAAAGATGTTAGGCAAAGGATGATCAATGGAAACACTCAATGAAATGACAAGATTGCATGGGATAATTTATAAACCGCCTTGAACTCACAACACTACGGTATAACCTTTCCACTTTCGTGGCTCCGGCTACTATGCTTAAACAACCTAATAGACTCAACTTTCGATGGTTATTACAAGTTATAAGCATGCATTAACTAGTGTTCAAGTCGTGATTGCTCACTAAATTCCTTAGGTCGACTTTTGGAAGCCTAAGACACTTAGCTCATCAAATACTAGTTTCGGCAATACAACAAGCTTTTGGAGAGTGTATCAACCTAGAATCAAGTTGTTTAGGCGCGCTTTCCTAACAACAAGCATTATGAACAAGCAAAGATGAAGGTCCAAATGGTGAAATCCCGGTTTATGCAATCATATAAGTCAAATCATATCATGAGCCCATCGATCTCCCTCGGCCTAACCGAGAGATCTACTCGGCCATGGCGCAAACAAGCAAGCAAAGCATGATTGAAAGCATAATCATAAGCACAAGTAAGAGATAAAGGGAATAGAAAAGCTTCTCTATTGAAGAAACAAGTCGAGTCTCCTTTGATAACTTGAAATCTCGAGTACAAAGGTAACAAAGCAAAGAAGATGGAAGAACAAGGTTTTATGTGAGCTAGGGTCTTGAGCGGCGCCTCCTTTCTCCTCCCTTGGACTGCGCAGCTCTCTCTCTGGTTCTTCTTGACGGCCAAAACCCTTCTCTCCTTTTCTCTGAGGCTAAAAACTTGTATTTATAGGTGAGGAATCGCTTAGGTCTCCGTGGTGCCGGAAAAGGAAACTTTCCGATGAGCTGGAGTCAATCTTTTGCGACGTGTATGGGCCGAGATAAGGCCAAGGAAACCTCCAAATAATAGCTAAGCCTCTTCTCAAGCGAGCCAAAGTCCATGCCGCGGTATCCTGGGCCTTTAGACACGCGAGATCCTCCACGGGCTTCATCTTGTCGCTATACGGACACGTCTCGGTATAAAGTGAATTTCTCCTTGATGGTTGATCCAAATGGCTTGATTCCACTTCGACGTGATGCATGACTCAAATATCTATCCATCAAGACCAAGATCATGATTTTTGGACGTCGGGAAGACCCCTTGCCGCGGTCAACTTCCGGATGCTCCGGTTCTGTCCGAATACGAGAATCGGACAAATGGAGTTATAATGATGCTCTTGACTTGGAAACTTGCATGGATCATGGTTTGAGGCTCTTTTGCTCCTTTTTGAATCCTTTTTGATGTTTTAACCTGTTAAGACTCCAAAACCAACAAATACAAGAAAACTACCTCCAAAGGCATAAAACCTTATTGAAAGCACTTGAAAACATATGAAAATACTAAGTAAAAACATGCAAAATATGATGATATCAACTCCCCCAGACTTAGCCTTTGCTTGTCCTCAAGCAAACTAAGAAAGGAAAAGAGGTTTGAAAACGTGAGAACTCTCAAATCTTTTGGAAATCCATGTTGACCTTTGTTTTAGTAATCCACATGAATCAGCAGCGGCATTAAGAATTAAGAACAAGGAAGTACATACCGTGAGTTTTGCAATCGTCCCAAAGCAATCCACTTCTCTTTAGACCATCCAAATTCGCCACCTTTGACTCCTTTAGTTTCTAAAGGTGTGGTCTCAACTAGGGAATATCGATCAAAGGGTTTAGGGACTCTTACTCATCCTCTTGTGTTTAGACACTTGTCTTGGCTCATGCCTCACCTCTCTCTCTTCTCACTCCTTAAGCCGATTCATCCCTTTTTTAGGGTAGCATGGTATTTTTTATTCGACTTCTTCTCCTCTTTGTGGAGGTTTTGGATGATCTTCCATAGACGCGAGTATTGATGGTTGTAGCCACCTAATCCCCGGTTACTTGAATCAAATGGCCTTCCATAGACGCGAGTATTGATGGTGGTTGCCACCTAATCCCCGGTTACTTGGACCTTGGTGCTTTTTCTTAAATTTGAAGGGGAGAGAGAGGGGAAACCGAACTCACATAGACTTTCACTATTTGGTGAGGATGAGGAGTCGTACCCTTTGTAAAACCAAGCCCCTAGCTGAGAAGGTTAAGTTCATTAAGGTGCGGAGTCAAAGATGTATCCTTCTTAAGCCCTTGGAGATGTGGACGTTTTTGGTAGATCGATCCACTCATGGTGCACATGTGATGGAGTAGACTGCCAAATACTGATCAATGGTCACTTAAACGCATGCAAAACAATGGTTAGGTCCAAGATAAAGTCATAATTCTCGACAAAAGTTTTGACTCAATAAAAACGACTCAATGCAAAGAAAAATGATGCAAAATGGAATGTCAAAATGAACAAACTCATTAGTATAATCCCCCCAGACTTAACTTGCACCGTCCCGGTGTAAGAAAAATCGGATTAAGAGGAGAAAAATAAGTAATAAATTTGAAAGAGGGAAAGGTTAGGATGATGTTACCAAGTGATGACCAATGGTTATTAAGATCAGGGTCATATGACTGATTGGGGCTCCTCTGTGGGCAGGATGGGTCGGTAAGTGTTCAAGGTCAAGGCCCGAAATCCTTTGGTTTGCATTTAGGTCGTGTACGTCTCATTCGGTCGACCCGGAAGGAGTGCTATGAACCACAGGACAAACCGTTAAGAATTTTATGAACGGGATTGAAAATTTACCGTCCAATATGATGTTTTAGAGCCGCTGGTGAAGTTTCAGATCGTTTGGTCGAGCAAATGTGAAAATCGTGTGTCGGGTGGATCTCTCGGACGGCCGTAAGGTGATGGGATGGACCACCGCTCGAACCGTCAACATTCCGTCGACCTATCTTGAAATTCCACCGACCAATCATATATTTTAGGAGCAGTGGTGAAGTTTCATGTCAAACAAACGAGCGGTTTTGGATTTGCATCATTTGAGGTTCCATACGGTCGACCGGATGATAGTGCAATAGACCACAGCTCAAATGGTGACGAATTTCCTGACCGAGCTTGAAATTCCACCGACCAACTTCATATTTTATGAGCACTGGTGAAGTTTGAGGTCAAATGGATGAACGGTGTAAGACTTCCGTCACAACGTGGTCTAATCGGCCCCGGAAAGAGATTGTTGACCCTCCTCGAATTTGGCTCGTTCGTTCCATGATTTTCTTTTGGAATAGTGATTTTGAAGCTCCAAGAATTCATTTCCAGGTGGTGGTGTCGCCATGCCGTGATTTTGGTTTTTTTGTCGGCCTTGGGTTACCCGCCATCGACCGGATGTGGCATTCGTGCGTATCTCCCCATCCGTTCACATTTCTCCGTCCTATCTGTTGGATTTGCCGACCAATATGGTGTTGTTGAGTCGGCTGTGAAGTTTGGTGGACTTTGGACGTGCGGTTTGAGAGATCGCCTTTGTTGGTACTCCTAAACCGCCGGTATGGTCGAGGGATTGTTGCCGGATGGGATATCTCCATTTTTGCCCGACCGTTTTGAGATTTTCTTCGACTGGAATCATTCTTTTATCTTCCTCTAATATTTCCACCTTGGTCCCGCCTCGTTGGTGTTGGTTTGACAAGGGTGGGATGAATGGGTGGGACATTTCCTTGTTTGGTCTCCTCTTGGTTTGTCATCCTAACAAAATGCATGCAATAATGATGTGAAAACTAAAAATGAAAAAGGAAAAGAAAAATACCGTGTGGGTTGCCTCCCACAAAGCGCTTGTTTTAAAGTCATCTAGCTTGACTCCCGTTTGTCTTTGTTCGGTTAGGTGCGGATGTGATCGGCCAAAGGGTTTGGGATCCCTTTGGTGTCTTCACATTCTGGTTCAGGTGGCTCATGAGGTGGTTTGGGCTCTCCATGATCATCTTCCATGTCGTCTTTGAAGGCCAAAGCTCTCGGAAAAAGTTTTAAGGTTTTTCCGAGTCTTTCCTTTGCGGTTTGCTCATCTTTGGGGTTCGGATCCTTTGGGAGAATGATTCTTATGCTGGCAAAGGACTTAGGCACACCGTCAGGTTCTTCTTCAGCTCCATGATTGTTAAAAGACGAAGACAAGACCGAGTGGATATCCTTGAAGACATTCTCATACTTCGGCTTCAACGGTTTCATCGCTTCTTTCGCTTTAGGGTAGGGCTCGCCCTTCTTGGTGCTTCTTGGCCGCTCGGCTCCTTCTCTTGGCATGAGTGTGCTCCTTTCTGGTGGTAGTTTGACTGCGCTCGGAGCTTGTTTGAAGTTGATGCTTGGGAAAAAGACATCTTGCCGGACATGACCAAGTGTTAGTTGGTTTCTCATGTAATTGATGACCGCCCCGGCTGTGGCTAAGAATGGGGTACCAAGAATCAGCTGATTCCTCTTTGATCCTTCCCATACCATGATTTGGAAATCGGTTGGGACATGTCTCTCCCCAATCTCTAGCATAACATCTTCAAGCACTCCATAAGGCTCCATGCTTGATAGATCCGCAAACTCCACTCTCACCTTAGGCTCTTTGAAATATTTGAATCCCAAATCTTTGGCTAGTGCAAGAGACATGAGGTTCACGTTTGCTCCACTATCACACAAGCAATCGGTGAGTTGGTATCCGTTGATACAAACGGGGATAACAAACTTCCCAGGATCTCCTTGTTTAAGCAACGGCTTGTTGTCAAGCCTTCTCTTGTAAGCTCGCCTTGACTCCCATGTGTACCTCTCTGGTTTGTACCTCTCCTTAAGCTCATCTTCTCTTTCTTCTTCTTGAGACGGTACGGAGACAATGGCCGGTGGATCCTCCTTGAATGAAACAACACTACAAAACTTTTGCGGATTTGCCTTTTGTTGCTTTTTAACCGCCTCGGCTGTTTGAGAGACTTGAACATCTAACTTCTGGACGTGAGTTGACAACGCCCCAAACTTGTTGCTTAGATCACCAAACATGTGATCCACCTTCTCATGCAAGCTCTTAGTAGCTTGTCTTTGTTCTTCCATAAATTTTGTAACCGCCACATCTACTTTCTCTTTTTGTTGAGCCGGTGCAACTCCTTGGGGAAAAGTGAGTGGCTGCTTCACTTGGTAGACTCCCTTAGGATAGAAGTGTTGCTTAGGCTGGTATTGACCTCCTTGGTAAGCGTTTTGGCCTCCTTGATAAGTGTTTTGGCTCGGATAGACTTGATCATTTGGGTTCTCCACATTGGTGCTTCGGTAAGAGAGGTTGGGATGGGGGCGGAATGGCTGATTGTATCCTCTATTACCGTAGTTACCTCCTATGTAGTTGACTTCCTCTTGATTTTCTTCAGCTCCATCTCTCATAAACTCCATGAGAGGCTCTTCATTAGTGGCCAAGACATCATCAATCGCATGCACTCCTCGGTTGCTCTTTAGTAGTTGTGAGACCATGTTCTTCAACTCCATGATTTGAGCCGATTCCGATGATGAGCTCGTGGTTCTCACTCCTCTATTGTACTCAGGGCATGCATTGGAATCACTTGCAGCAAGATTCTCGATCAAAAGCTTAGCCTCCGGCACCGATTTGGTCATGAAGTTGCCATTGCTCGCGGTGTCAAGTGAAAGCTTGTACTTGTGATCAATCCCATTGTAAAAGATGTTCCAAAGGTTACCTTCTGAGAAGCCATGATTAGGGCAATCTCTTGCATACTCCTTGAAGCGCTCCAAAGCTTCATAGAAAGACTCCATTGGTGCTTGCTTAAATCCGGATATCTTACTCCTTATAGAGTTTGATCTTTGCTTGGTGTAGAATTGGTTTAAGAAAGCTCCTTTGTATTCATTCCATGTTGTAATGGATTGAGGTGGTAGAGACTTCACCCATCTAAGTGCCTTGTCACTTAGAGAGAAGGTAAACAACTTGCACTTGAAGTAGTCCGGTGACACTCCATTGATCCGAGTAGTGCTACATATCTCCTCAAAGGTGTCGACATGGTCAAGTGGATGTTCGGTGGACAAACCATGGAATTGGTTTTGTTTCACCAAGGCAATGATTTGTGGCTTGATCTCAAAGTCGTTCCTTGGAGGCTGAGGTGGTCGGATTGGATTCCTATCCAAGAAGAATGCATCGGATGAATCAAAATCTCCCATAGTCGGATGCCTTGGATGCTGAGCGAATTGTGCCCTCCTTGGAGGCGCATGTGGTTGAGCTTGAGGCATCCCTTGGTGACCGCCATGGGGGTTTTGATGATGCTGGTTTGGTGGTTGACCGGCGTTTTGTTGCTCCGGTTGTTGTTGATGTTGTTGTTGCGGCTGCGGTTGATCGGCTACACCGGGAGCGTTTTGATTGGGTTGAGGCACGGCTCCTTGTGCAGGCTGGTCAACTCCGGCTTCTGGTAAGACATGAGGGGCTTGTGGTTGTTGTTCTTGGTCAGGGGCTTGTTGTTGGCCACCTTGTGCCGCGGCTTCACCGCCTTGATTCATTCTTTCTCTTCTTTGCCGCCTAAGTGTTCTTTCAAGTTGGTCAATGTCAAGATCTTCTTCAATGGTATTATCCGGATTGGACCTTCTTGTCATGCACCTAAGAGACACAAAGAAAGAGTATTAAGTAAAATTTTTATGGTTTTTTAGAATTTTATGAAAAACAGAAAATGGAATGCAAAAATAAAAAGAACTAGACTAAAAATCAATCAAGAAACTTGAAAGAAATTCAACTCGTCCCCGGCAACGGCGCCAAAGAGCTTGATGCGTTGGGTTTTATGCTTCAAACTAATACAATTTATAACCCAACTTGGTAGAGCTGCAAGTGCACAGCCGTGGTAAGTCAGGGTCGAACACAAGGAAGAGAGATTTCGTTTCAAGTTTATGTTGAGTGATAAGTAGCTAGAACAAAGATATGAGTGTGGGGTGATCATAAAATGAAAGGAAAACAATGCAAGTAAGTAAAGAGGTTGTAAACAAGATGGGAAAGATGTTAGGCAAAGGATGATCAATGGAAACACTCAATGAAATGACAAGATTGCATGGGATAATTTATAAACCGCCTTGAACTCACAACACTACGGTATAACCTTTCCACTTTCGTGGCTCCGGCTACTATGCTTAAACAACCTAATAGACTCAACTTTCGATGGTTATTACAAGTTATAAGCATGCATTAACTAGTGTTCAAGTCGTGATTGCTCACTAAATTCCTTAGGTCGACTTTTGGAAGCCTAAGACACTTAGCTCATCAAATACTAGTTTCGGCAATACAACAAGCTTTTGGAGAGTGTATCAACCTAGAATCAAGTTGTTTAGGCGCGCTTTCCTAACAACAAGCATTATGAACAAACAAATATGAAGGTCCAAATGGTGAAATCCCGGTTTATGCAATCATATAAGTCAAATCATATCATGAGCCCATCGATCTCCCTCGGCCTAACCGAGAGATCTACTCGGCCATGGCGCAAACAAGCAAGCAAAGCATGATTGAAAGCATAATCATAAGCACAAGTAAGAGATAAAGGGAATAGAAAAGCTTCTCTATTGAAGAAACAAGTCGAGTCTCCTTTGATAACTTGAAATCTCGAGTACAAAGGTAACAAAGCAAAGAAGATGGAAGAACAAGGTTTTATGTGAGCTAGGGTCTTGAGCGGCGCCTCCTTTCTCCTCCCTTGGACTGCGCAGCTCTCTCTCTGGTTCTTCTTGACGGCCAAAACCCTTCTCTCCTTTTCTCTGAGGCTAAAAACTTGTATTTATAGGTGAGGAATCGCTTAGGTCTCCGTGGTGCCGGAAAAGGAAACTTTCCGATGAGCTGGAGTCAATCTTTTGCGACGTGTATGGGCCGAGATAAGGCCAAGGAAACCTCCAAATAATAGCTAAGCCTCTTCTCAAGCGAGCCAAAGTCCATGCCGCGGTATCCTGGGCCTTTAGACACGCGAGATCCTCCACGGGCTTCATCTTGTCGCTATACGGACACGTCTCGGTATAAAGTGAATTTCTCCTTGATGGTTGATCCAAATGGCTTGATTCCACTTCGACGTGATGCATGACTCAAATATCTATCCATCAAGACCAAGATAATGATTTTTGGACGTCGGGAAGATCCCTTGCCGCGGTCAACTTCCGGATGCTCCGGTTCTGTCCGAATACGAGAATCGGACAAATGGAGTTATAATGATGCTCTTGACTTGGAAACTTGCATGGATCATGGTTTGAGGCTCTTTTGCTCCTTTTTGAATCCTTTTTGATGTTTTAACCTGTTAAGACTCCAAAACCAACAAATACAAGAAAACTACCTCCAAAGGCATAAAACCTTATTGAAAGCACTTGAAAACATATGAAAATACTAAGTAAAAACATGCAAAATATGATGATATCAGACCGCCGCCTCCAAATCGCGTGTAAAGATGTCGGCTTGAGTCCTGATGAAGTTTAGGCTTGGCTCGCAGTGATCCCGGTCCATTTCGCTTATCCAAGCTCCATGGGCTTCACTTACTCGCCAGACGGACATGTCTTGGGAGAAAACGCTCCTAGGCCGCATATCTGCTCCACATGGCCCAATTCCACTTCGCCGCGACGCATGACTCAATTATATATCTTTACATATCAAGATCATGGGATTTGGACGTCGGGAAGACCCTTTACCGCGGCCATCTCTCTGGTGCTCCGGTTCTGTCCGATTGCGGAATTTGGACTTTTGGAGGTTTATTGAAGCTCTTGACTTGGAAACTTGTATGGATCATTATTTGAAGTTCTTTTGCTCCATTTTGCCTCCTTTTTGCCATTTTGACCTGTTGGTACCTCAAAACCACAATATACAAGAAAACTACCTCTTCGACACAAAAACCTTATTATTTATGTTATAAAAGATATTAAAAACCATAGTAAAAACATGTAAAATATGGATATATCAACTCCCCCAGACTTAGACTTTTTCTTGTCCTCAAGCAAACTAAGCATGAAAGAGAGGTTTGAAAACATGAGAACTCTCAAATCTTTTGGAAATCCAAGTTGACCTTTATCTTAGTAATCCACATAAAACAGCAATGGCATTGAGAATTAAGAACAAGGAAGTACATACCATGAGCTTTGCAATCATCCCAAAGCAATCCACTTCTCTTTAGGCCATCCAAATTCGCCACCTTCGACTCCTTTAGTTTCTAAAGGTGTGGTCTCAACTAGGGAATATCGATCAAAGGGGTTATAGACTCTTACTCATCCTCTTTTTATAAAACACATGTCTTGGCTCTTGTTTCACCTCTCTCTCTTCTCACTTCTTAAGTCGACTGATCCCTTTTTTAGGGTAGCATGGTACTTTTTTTATTCGACTTCTTCTCCTTTTTGTGGATCTTCCATAGACGCGAGTATTGATGGTTGTAGCCACCTAATCCCCGGTTACTTTGATCAAAAGGCCTTCCATAGACGCGAGTATTGATGGTGGTTGCCACCAAATCCCCGGTTACTTGGACCTTGGTGCTTTTTTTTAAATTTGAAAGGGAGAGAGAGGGGAAACCGAGCTCACACAGACTTTCACTTGTAGGTGAGGATGAGTCATGCCCTTTGTAATGCCAAGCCCCTAGCTGAGAAGATTAAGGTCATTAAGGTGTGGAATCAAAGATGGATCCTTCTTATGCCCTTAGAGATGTGGATGTTTCTGGTAGATCAATCCACTCATGGTGCACATATGATGAAGTGTACTGCCAATAACTGATCAATGGTCACTTAAACATAGGCACAACAATGGTTAGGTGCAAGATAAGGTCATAATTCTCAACAAAAATTTTGACTCAATAAAAACGCCTCAATAAAATGAAAACAATGCAAAACAAAGATGCCAAAATGAAAAAACTTATTAGTATAATCCCCCCAGACTTAACTTGCACCGTCCCAGTGTAAGAAAAATAAGATTAAAAGAGGCAAAATGTGAAATAAAATGGAAAAGGGAAAGTTTAGGATGATGTTACCAAGTGATGAGATTCTCCTAAGACCGACACTCTTTGAGGTTGAGTAAAGGATAGAATGGTTCGGCGAGGAACCGTGATGATGGATAGATAAAGATGATCGATTGGATTGATCAGAGACTTGCGGAAGAATCTCTAAACTCCGACCAAGATACTTGTGGATATTACACACCAAAAGTATAATGGGATTTCGATGGATATTACACACCAACGAGAGTGATCTTTGCATAAAAGAGTTTGAATAAAAATGAAAGATGGTTTTCAACAAGAGAGTTCAACCGAGATATAAAGAGAAGGAAAGGGAAAGAAAGCGAAGAGACTAGCATTGGAACAAACTCCAAGCTAGCTCGAAAATTACATAAACATTAACTAACACAAGTTTAAAAAAACAAAGATAGAAATTGATAATATTGCGACCCGAAACTCTTGTTGGATGTTCATGAAGTGGGCTGGGTCGGATTGGCAATGGGACGATTGGGAGAAGTGTTAACTCAAGCCTCATTAAAAACCTTCTAAGGAAAACCCAATGGGACAAAACCTTAGTAGGGAAAAAGAGTGCCCAAGCAACACTTATCCCATTACCAACCTTCTTGGGCTGTTACCAAAACCAAAGTGGTTGGAGTAACCTTTGTCTTATCCTGGCCCAAGTGCCTAAGTATCAAACCAAAGGCTTGGTTGAGTGACTTAGTCCGTGATCGAGTCATTGGACCCATAAGTCCGGTCAAGGCCTCCTCGGCTACAAGCTGATCCTCGGCTACAAGCTCTCCATCCTTTGTTCCATGCTCCGGTTCATGTTCCTCGTCCATAACCTCATCCATAGTCATATCATCCCCTCCCTCGTGAAAAAGATTTGTCCTCAAATCTGCTTCATCTGCAAGAAAAGGAGAAAGATCATAAATATTAAAACTTGGACTTATATTATACTTACCTTGAAGATCAACACGATAAGCATTGTTGTTGATTCGTTTGGTTATGGTAAAAGGTCCATCGATCCTTGGCATTAGTTTGGACTTTCTTTCTGCCGGGAATCGTTCTTTCCTTAGGTGAACCCAAACTTGGTCACCAACATTAACCACCACATCACGCCGGCCTTTGTTTGCTTGTTCCACATACTTCTTGGTTTTCTCTTCAATATTTTTCCGAGCCTTCTCATGGATTTTCTGCATAAGTTCGGCCTTTTGTTTTCCATCTATGCTGGTTCTTTCACTCAAAGGCAAAGGCATTAGATCCAAAGGAGAAGTGGGGTTGAACCCATAAACAATCTGAAATGGAGAAAACTTGGAAGCAGAATGCACGGCATGGTTATATGCAAACTCTAAATGTGGCAAACATTCTTCCCATGTTCTAAGATTCTTTTTAACCAATGTGCGCAAAAGAGTGCCTAAAGTTCTATTAACCACTTCTGTTTGACCATCAGTTTGCGGATGACATGTAGTAGAGAATAGCAATTTCGTTCCTAACTTGGACCAAAGAGTCTTCCAAAAATAGCTAAGGAATTTGGTATCTCTATCAGAAACAATGGTCTTAGGCATGCCATGCAAACGAATGATTTCTCTAAAGAACAAGTCGGCAATATGAGATGCATCATCAGTTTTATGACTTGCTATGAAATGTGCCATTTTAGAGAACCTATCAACAACCACAAATATTGAATCCTTTCCAGTTCTAGTCCTAGGCAAACCAAGCACAAAATCCATTGATATATCAGTCCAAGGATGAGAAGGAATCGGCAAAGGGGTATACAAACCGTTCGGCTGAACCTTAGACTTAGCCTGTTTACATGTAACACATCTAGCACATATTCTCTCAACATCTCTAACCATGTGTGGCCAGTGCAAGTGATCTCGCATCACCTCAAGTGTTTTGGCCACGCCAAAATGTCCCATGAGACCTCCTCCATGCGCTTCCCTGACAAAAAGATCTCGGAGAGAACAATTAGGCACACACAAACGATTTTCATAAAAGAGAAATCCATCTTGTCTATGATAACGGCCAGAGGAAAACTTAACACAAGACTGGTATATATCTTTAAAATCAAAATCAGTTTCATAAAGCTCTTTGATTTGCTCAAAGCTCAGAAGCTTAGCATCAAGAGTAGTGATAAGAGTGTACCTCCGGGATAATGCGTCGGCAACCACATTATCCTTACCTTTTTAATACTTGATGACATAAGGAAAGGTTTCAATGAACTCAACCCATCTGGCATGTCGTTTGTTGAGCTTTTGTTGGCCTTTCAAATGTTTGAGAGATTCGTGATCGGTGTGGATAACAAACTCCTTTGGCCAAAGATAATGTTGCCATGTTTGGAGAGCTCGGACCAAGGCGTACAACTCCTTGTCGTATGTGGGGTAATTAAGAGTAGCTCCTCCAAGTTTCTCACTAAAAAAGGCAACCGGTTTCTTGTCTTGCATCAGCACAGCACCGATTCCTAAACCTGAGGCATCACATTCAATCTCAAACGTTTTAAGAAAGTTAGGCAATATCAAAACAGGAGCATTAGTAAGTTTATCCTTAAGTGCTTGAAAAGCATTCTCCTGAGCCTCTTCCCACTTGAATCCCACATCCTTTTTGATAACTTCGGTTAGTGGGGCGGCCAAAGTGCTGAAATCTTTGACAAACCGACGGTAGAATCCGGCCAGTCCATGAAAACTTCGGACCTCACCAACATTCTTTGGGCTTGGCCAGTCTCTAATGACCTTGACCTTTTCTTCGTCCACCTTATATTCATCTGCACTCACAACAAAGCCTAAAAAGACAAGGTTATCCGTACCAAATGTACACTTTTTGAGATTAGCATAAAGCTTTTCCTTTCTAAGCACATGCAAGACAGATTCAAGATGCTCAATATGCTCGGCTAAACTCTTGCTATACACCAGGATGTCATCAAAATAAACCACAACAAAGTGACCAATGAATGCTCTAAGGACATGGTTCATTAAGCGCATAAATGTACTAGGTGCATTAGTAAGACCAAATGGCATAACAAGCCATTCATAGAGACCATGTTTAGTTTTAAAATGCAGTCTTCCATTCATCTCCCTCTTTCATCCTAATCTGGTGATAGCCACTTTTTAAATCAATCTTAGAAAAGATGCTAGAACCATGCAATTCATCAAGCATATCATCTAATCTAGGAATGGGATGGCGATACTTTACAGTGATGTTGTTAATTGCCCGGCAATCAACACACATACGCCAGCTGCCATCTTTCTTAGGCACAAGTAAGACAGGGACGGCACAAGGGCTCATACTCTCTCTGATATGCCCCTTCTCCATAAGCTCATCAACTTGACGTTGTAACTCTTTTGTTTCCACCGGGTTTGTACGGTATGCTGGACGGTTAGGAAGTGCGGATCCTGGTACAAAGTCTATCTGGTGTTCTATGCCACGGATAGGAGGTAATCCAATGGGATTGTCCTCTGGAAACACATCCTTAAAAGCCTGCAAAAGATCGGACATCTCACTCGGCACAACCGGTGCAAGGTTAGCTAAACTTGTTAGTGCTTCTTTAAAAACAAATAACAAAATAGGTCTTTTAGAGAACATAGCTTGCTTAACCTGTTTAGATTTGATCAAGAGATTAGGTTGTTTTTCTGACCTGGTGTCCTTAGTGGAAAGTTGAACTTGATCCTCATAAACTTCTTGTGGCGTTAAAGGGATAAGGGTAACTTTCTTCCCTTTAAACACAAATGAGTAGCGGTTTGTAAATCCATCATGAGTGACCCTTCTGTCCGACTGCCACGGTCGGTCTAATAGGATATGACCTGCATCCATAGGTAAAACATCACACAAAACCTCGTCCTTATAGTTTCCAATAGACATCGGTACCATCACTTGATTTTTAACCCTCATTTCTCCGATATCGTTTAACCATTGAAGCTTATAAGGCTTAGGATGCTTCTGCTGTTTAAGACCGAGTTTCTTCACCATGGTTTCACTTGCCACATTCGTGCAACTTCCTCCGTCAATGATCACACTACAAACCTTGTCTTGGACAAGACACCTCGAATGGAAGAGATTTTCTCTTTGCTCTTCTTCCTCGGCCCGGGTTTGCAAGCTTAAAGTTCTTCTAGCTACATAAAGACTTCCGGGTCTCTCTCCATACTCATCAGGGGATGAGATTTCATTCTGTTCCTCATTCTGATCAGGAGCCCACGTAACTTTTCTTGAGACCAAGAGTTTCCCACTGACCGGTTTGGCTTCATATTCCCCGGATGATAGAACCGCTTCTTGTAAGGACTCTTCCTCAGACTCAAATTCGCCATCTTCTTTAATGATCATGACTCTTCTGTTAGTGCACTCATTAGCATAATGACCTCGTCCTTGACACTTAAAACATTTAACATCACGAGATCTTGTAGAAGTGGGGCCTTCGGATTTGTACTTGTCTTGGGTGGATGTAACAGGCTTGGATTCAACCTTAGGGGCCAGAGCCGGTTTGCTATCTCTGTGATATCCTGATCGGTTGGGTTCGTAACTAGTCCGTGAGGGGACCCTCCTCTTAACTTGCTGTTCCACCAAAATGGCCTTGTGCAACATTTCCTCAAGTTGCTCATATTGTTGCATTTCCACACGGTCTTGTATTTCTCGGTTCAAACCACCCAAAAATCTTGACATAGTTGCCTCTCTGTCCTCTTGAATATTAGCCCTTAACATCAAAATTTCCATCTCCTGGTAGTAGTCTTCAACTGACCGTGTCCCTTGGGTAAGCTTGCGGAGTTTTGAATGGAGTTCTCGGTGATAATGGCTCGGAACAAACCTTCTTCTCATGAGAAGCTTCAAAGCTGACCAAGTCTCTATGGGATACTCCCCACTCCTCTGCCTTGATGTTACAATCTAATCCCACCAGCTGAGGGCGTAGTCGTAGAATTCCGTGGCGGCAACCTTAACTCGGTTGATCTCGGCATAGTTTTGACAATTAAACACCAGCTCAATCTTTTTCTCCCAGTCCAGGTAAGCGTCTGGATCATTCCTTCCATGAAATGGTGGAATTTTCATCTTATAGCCACCGAAATTCTCGACCATAAAATCTCTTCCTTCCCTCACACGTCTCGGCCGTCTATTGCTCCAGTAAGATGAACAACCATGACTGCTGTAGTAATCTTGAGCATTTTTGTCAACAGGTTCCTTGTGTTGTTCATTAGACCCGTGAGAGTGCTCTCCTTCTAATATGATCACTTGTTCACCCGACATATTCTTCTTTCCTTTGAGTTGATCGCGGATAGGTTTAAGTTTCTCTTCCATCAACGCCTCCATTTGTTTGGTGATGGCATCGATCAAAATCTTGTTATTGGCCGTGTTCCCGGATGAAGTTTCCTCGGACATCCTGAATCAGAAGACACAAACTCACCAGTAACTAGTTCCAAAGGTAATCCGTTCTCATAAATTTAGGAATGACACAACACAACGGTTTTCAAATTAAGATAATTATGAGCGATCAGAAGATGAACGGTCAAACGAAAGGTATACTCAAAACCGTGAATATTCAGTTGATGATTCGATTCAGAGATTAAACAATGAACAAAGATAGATGGATCTATGATGATGAAACGAAACGATGATCAACGATGGATGAGTTCGGGAATGAAAAAAATGGTAGATGAACAGTCAATGATAAAATGATAAGATCGGTGAATAAAAATGATAAATGGATAGAGTACTCAACTTCAGAGGGTGCTCTGATACCACTTGATGAGATTCTCCTAAGACCGACACTCTTTGAGGTTGAGTAAAGGATAGAATGGTTCGGCGAGGAACCGTGATGATGGATAGATAAAGATGATCGATTGGATTGATCAGAGACTTGCGGAAGAATCTCTAAACTCCGACCAAGATACTTGTGGATATTACACACCAAAAGTATAATGGGATTTCGATGGATATTACACACCAACGAGAGTGATCTTTGCATAAAAGAGTTTGAATAAAAATGAAAGATGGTTTTCAACAAGAGAGTTCAACCGAGATATAAAGAGAAGGAAAGGGAAAGAAAGCGAAGAGACTAGCATTGGAACAAACTCCAAGCTAGCTCGAAAATTACATAAACATTAACTAACACAAGTTTAAAAAAACAAAGATAGAAATCGATAATATTGCGACCCGAAACTCTTGTTGGATGTTCATGAAGTGGGCTGGGTCGGATTGGCAATGGGACGATTGGGAGAAGTGTTAACTCAAGCCTCATTAAAAACCTTCTAAGGAAAACCCAATGGGACAAAACCTTAGTAGGGAAAAAGAGTGCCCAAGCAACACTTATCCCATTACCAACCTTCTTGGGCTGTTACCAAAACCAAAGTGGTTGGAGTAACCTTTGTCTTATCCTGGCCCAAGTGCCTAAGTATCAAACCAAAGGCTTGGTTGAGTGACTTAGTCCGTGATCGAGTCATTGGACCCATAAGTCCGGTCAAGGCCTCCTCGGCTACAAGCTGATCCTCGGCTACAAGCTCTCCATCCTTTGTTCCATGCTCCGGTTCATGTTCCTCGTCCATAACCTCATCCATAGTCATATCACCAAGTGTTGACCAGTTATGATGAAGATCAGGGTCAGATAACAGATTGGGGCTCCTCTGTAGGCATGATTGGTCGGTGAATTTTGAATTTCCAGGTCTGATTCTCGCCGGTTTGCATTTTGGTCGAGTATGGCTCATTTGGTCGACCCGAAATGAGTGCTATGAACCACAGAACAAACCGTTGAGAATTTCATGTAC
Organism: Erythrophleum ivorense; assembly: GCA_026724425.1. Taxonomy (NCBI): domain Eukaryota; kingdom Viridiplantae; phylum Streptophyta; class Magnoliopsida; order Fabales; family Fabaceae; genus Erythrophleum; species Erythrophleum ivorense. The sequence continues at coordinate 6,662,914 of JAIUCV010000074.1, forward strand.
CATATTGAAATTTTACCTTCCAAGTTGATGTTTTAGAGCTCCTCGAGAAGTTTGAGGTCAAACGAACGAACGGTTTGTGAGATTCTTCATTTGGTGGTCCATTCGGTCGACCGGATGAGAGTGCAATAAACCACAGCGCAAATGATGAAGAATTCTTCGACCTATCTTGAAATTCCATTGACCAACCTCATATTTTATGGACACTGGTGAAATTTGGGGCCAAACGAACGAGCGGATTGAGAGTTCCTTCACAAAGTGGTCAATTCGGCTCTAGGAAGAGTTTTCTTGACTTTTTTGTGATTGGCTCTTTCGTTCCTTGATTTTCTTCTGGAATAATGATTTTGAAGCTCCAAGGATCAATCTCCAGCTGGTGGTTGATGGGGGCTGGCTTTAGCTTCAAGTTTTAATATTTATAACCCAACCAAAATGAGCTGCAAGTGCACAGCTGTGTTGTAGTCGGGGTCGAACACAAGGAGGGTGTGATCTCGCTTCAAACTTGTGGTGATTGATGAGTAGCTAGAACGGAAAAATATGTTGTTGTGGTGAACCGAAAATCAAAAGAAAACAAAGACAAGTAAGTAAAAGAGGTTGTTAACAATTAAGAGAAAGAGTTAGGCAAAGGATAATCATATGGAGCATGTGATGAAAAGATAGTTGCATTGGGATGTAGTTTAAAACCGCCTTGAACATGAATCACTAGTGTATGGTTTTCCCACTTTTGTGGCTCCAACCACTATGTTTAAAACAACCTAATGTACTCAGCTTTCGTTGGCCATTAGTGTTGCAAACATGCATAAAAGATGAGCAAGATTCAATTGTTCACAATGGTCCATGACTCAGCTTTCGTTGGTCGTGACCCATTGCTCACCAAATACTAGATTCGAGAGCTAGATGCAACACTGTCGTGGTTCTACCTCTCTATGATCAGACCACTAGATGTACGGTAAAGTAGTCATGCATTAGGTTCAAGTAAAGGTGAAGATCCATAAGTAAAAATCCCATTTAAAGCGCAACTCAATCAAACCATCACAGCCACCATAGATCTCCTCGGCCTAACCGAGAGATCTACTCGGCCATGATGCAAACAAGCAAGCAAAGCATGATTGAAAGCATAATCACAAGTATAAGTAAGAGATAAGAGATAGAAGAAGCTTCTCTGTTGAAGAACAAGTCGAAATCTCCCTTGATAACTCTTGAATCCAATACAAAACTTAGAAGAGAAAAGGAAAAGAAACAAAAATGTCAAGAACAAGATTTTGTGCAAGTGCAAGACTTGAGCGGCGCCTCCTTCTCCTCTCCCTTGATGGCGAGCTCCTAGGGCTTCTCTCTCTCTCTGACGGCCACTCTCCTCTTGCACGAGACACCCCCCTTTCGTGAGGCTAAAAACTTGTATTTATAGGCTGGAGTCGCCTAGGGTAATGAGGTGCCGGAAAAGGAAACTTTCCGATGAGTTGGACATGAAGTTTTGCGACGTGAATGGGCCGGGATTGCGCCAAGGAAGCCTCCAAATAATAGCTAAGCCTCTTCTGAAGCGAGCCAAGGCCTATACCGCAGTGTTCTGGGCCATTAGACACGCGAGATCCTCCATGGGCTTCATCTTGTCGCTAACCGGACATGTCTCGGTAGAAAATGATTTTCTCCCTGATGGTTGATCCAAATGGCTTGAATCCACTTCACCTGATGCATGACTCAAATATCTATCCAGAAAGACCAAGATCATGATTTTTGGACGTCGGGAAGACCCCTTGCCGCGGTTATCTTTCGGATGCTCCGGTTCTGTCCAAATGCGAGAATCGGACAAATGGAGTTATATTGATGCTCTTGACTTGGAAACTTGCATGGATCATGGTTTGAGGCTCTTTTGCTCCTTTTTGAATCCTTTTTGATGTTTTAACTTGTTAAGACTCCAAAACCAACAAATACAAGAAAACTACCCCCAAAGGTATAAAACCTTATTGAAAACACTTGAAAACATAGATAAATACTAAGTAAAATCATGCAAAATATGGATATATCAACTCCCCCAGACTTATCTGTTGCTTGTCCCCAAGCAAACCAAGTATGGAAAAAAAGGTTTGAAAACATGAGAACTCTTAAAACGTTTTGGAAATCCATGTTGACATTTATCTTATTGATCCACATAAAACAGCAATGGCATTTAGAATTAAGAACAAGAAAGTACATACCAAGAAAGCAATCCACTTCTCTTTAGGCCATCCAAATTCCCCACCTTTGACTCCTTTAGTTTCTAAAGGTGTGGTCTCGACTAGGGAATATCGATCAAAGGTGTTATAGACTCTTACCCATCCTCTTTTGATAAAACACATGTCTTGGCTCTTGTTTCACCTCTCTCTCTTCTCACTTCTTAAGTCGATTCATCCCTTTTTTAGGGTAGCATAGTATTTTTTTTATTCGACTTCTTCTCCTCTTTGTGGAGGTCTTTGATGGATCTTCCATAGACGCGAGTATTGATGGTTGTAGCCACCTAATCCCTGGTTACTTGGATCAAAAGGTCTTCCATAGACGCGAGTATTGATGGTGGTTGCCACCTAATCCCCGGTTACTTGGACCTTGGTGCTTTTTCTTAAGTTTGAAGGGGAGAGAGAGGGGAAACCGAACTCACATAGACTTTCACTATTTGGTGAGGATGAGGAGTCGTGCCCTTTGTAAAACCAAGCCCCTAGCCGAGAAGGTTAAGTTCATTAAGGTGCGGAGTCAAAGATGTATCCTTCTTAAGCCCTTGGAGATGTGGACATTTTTGGTAGATCGATCCACTCATGGTGCACATGTGATGAAGTAAACTGCCAAATACTGATCAATGGTCACTTAAACACAGGCACAACAATGGTTAGGTCCAAGATAAAGTCATAATTCTCGACAAAAGTTTTGACTCAATAAAAACGACTCGATGAAAAGAAAAATGATGCAAGATGAAATGCCAAAATGAACAAACTTATTAGTATAATCCCCCCAGACTTAACTTGCACCGTCCCGGTGTAAGAAATAATCAGATTAAGAGAGGTAAAATATGTAATAAATTTGAAAGTTTAGGATTATGTTACCAAGTGATGACCAATTGTAATGAAGATCAGTGTCGGATAACTGAATAGGGCTCCTCTTTAGACATGATTGGTCGGTGAGTTTTGAATTTCCAGGCCTGATTCTCGCCGGTTGGCGTTTTGGTCGAGTTGGGCTCATTTGGTCGACCCGAGAAGAGTGCCATGAACCACAGCTCAAACCGTGAAGATTTTACTGACCCATATTGAAATTGCATCTTCAACCTCATGTTTTAGGAACACTGGTGAAGTTTGGGGTCAAACGAACGAGCGGTTTGGGAGATTCTTCATTTGGTGGTCCATTCGGTCGACCGGATGATAGTGCAATAGACCACAGCGCAAATGATGAAGAATTCTTCGACCTATCTTGAAATTCCATCGACCAACCCCATATTTTATGACCACTGGTGAAGTTGAAGGTCAAACGAACTAGTGGATTCAGAGTTCCTTCACAAAGTGGTCAATTAGGCTCCGGGAAGAGTTTTCTTGACTTCTTTTTGATTGACTCGTTCGTTCTTTGATTTTCTTCTGGAATAATGATTTTGAAGCTCCAAGAATCCATTTCCAGCTGGTGGCCGTACCTATGCCTTGATTTGGTTTTTGTTGGCCTTCGGTTGCCCGCCATCGACCGGATGTGGCATCTGTGATTATCTCCTCCTCCGTTCACATTCCTCCGTCCTATCTTTTGGATTTACCAACCAACTTGGTGTTTTTTAGCCACCTGTGAAGTTTGGTGGACATCGGTCACGTGGTTTGGGAGATGGTGGATGTTGGTCTTCCTTTGCACCCGTTTGGCCGAGAGAATCTCGCCGGATAGGATGTCTCTGAATCTACACGGTCGAATTGTGATTTGTTTCGACTGAAGTGATTCTTTGATCCTCCTTTATCATTCCAGATTGTGCCCGCCATGTTCTTTGTTCCTTTGTTTGGTTCTCCTTTGAAACCGCCTTTAAACCGCCATGTGGTTTGTGGTTTTGGTTGGTTGTAGCAACTTTACTTGATATACCTCCTGTCAAATAGTTAAGTCCTTGCAAAACACTTGAAATCACTGTTAAGTCCGGTCTTAGATTGAGATCTCCAAGTAACCAACTTGAAGTTCACAATCTAAGAGAATATGGTATAAACTATAAAAACATGTTGGGTCTTGGTTAGGGATCCCAAAGTTCTAAAATAGTTTTATCATCAGTGAAATCAATGTATAATTCAGTTTGACAAGTCACGATTCATTCTCATTCATTAACCATCAATATTAAGCAATTTAAACCATTAAATGTAACTAATGAAGTTCAAGGTTCAAATGCTTATCAAGTGAGGATCAAAGATGGTTTTTAATGAATGCATGAGGAGAATTTACTTACCTTGATTGGAGATTTCGCCTTCTACAAGGGTGGGAACAAAGGGTGGGTCACTTTCTTGTTTTGGTCTCCTTTTGGTTCTTCATCCTAAAAACATTTTTTTTGTATTTTTATGCAATTTTAAAAATTCCTGAAAAATAAAACTAAGTAGTTATGCATGCAATAATGATATGAAAATTTAAAATGAAAATAAAAACCATGTGGGTTGCCTCCCACAAAGCGCTTTGTTTTAAGTCATTTAGCTTGACTCCTTTTTCTTTTTAGGTGTGGATGAGCTCAACTAAAGGGTTTGGGGTCCCTTTAGATTCTCCATTCTCCGGTTCAGGGGGCTTTCTTGGTGGTCTGGGCACGCCAAGATCATCTCCTATGCCATCTTTGAAGACAAATGCCCTCGGGAAGAGCTTTAAGGTGTTCATGAGCCTCTCCTTTGCGGTATGAGCTTCTTTTGGGTCCGGATCCTTAGGGGTAAGGATTATCATCTTGGCAAAGGACTTATGTACTCCATCAGGCTTTTCATCAGCTTCATTTTCGTCCAAGGTATAGAGCAAAACCGAGTAGATATCCTTGAAGACATATTTATGTTTCAGCGTTGACGGTTTCATGGCCACCTTCGGTTTTGGATAGGGGTCACTCTCCTTGGTGTCTTTAGGCATTATGGCTCCTTTCTTTGGCATGTTAGAAGTCTTATCCGGTGGCAGCTTGATCTCTCTTGGTGCTGTCTTGAAGTCGGTGCTTTGATAGAAAACATCTTGTCGGATATTTCCTAGTGACATGCGGCTTCTCGTAAAGTCTATGATCGCACCGGTGTAAGGTCTTCTTGACTCCCCTGGAAACAGCTCCGGTTTCTGGCTCTCCTTAGGATCAGCTTCTTTTTCTCCTTCTTGAGATGGTGTAGGGACAAGGGCGAGCTGGTTCTCCTTAGATAGGACAGCACTAGAAAATGTTTGAGGGTTTACCTCATTTTGCTTCCTTACGGCTTCCGCGGTTAGGACGGTGTAAACCTCCAACTTCTAGACACGAGTGGAGAGAGCACCAAGCTTGCTGTAAAGATCAGTGAACCCATGACTTAGCTTCTCATTGAGGTTCTTGTTGATTTGCCTTTGCTCCTCCATGTATCTTTCCAAGACTACATCTATCTTCTCTTCTTGTTGAGCCGGTGCAACAGCTTGAGGGAAAGTGAGAGGCAGCTTCACTTGACAGATCCCTTGAGGGTAGACATGTTGTTTAGGCTGGTATTGAGCTCCTTGATAGACGTGCTGGCCAGAATACACAAAGTTTCCATCAATGTAGTCCACTTCCACTTTATGCGGCCTAACCGGTGGGGGATGTGCATAAAAGCTCATCAAGCCCATTGTTTCTCTTCTAGTGTGTTGTTGGAGTTAGGTCTTCTTGTCTTCCACCTAAAACACACAAAGGAAGAGATTCAAGTAAAATTTTTATGAGTTTTTAAGGTTTTATGAAAAACAGAAAGTAAAGTGCAAGAAAGTAAGAACTAGACTAAAAATCAATCAAAAAGTTTGAAGGAAATGCAACAGCCTCCTCGGCAACGGCGCCAAAAAAATTGATGGGGGCTGGGTTTAGCTTCAAGTTTTAATATTTATAACCCAACCAAAATGAGCTGCAAGTGCACAGCTGTGTTGTAGTCGGGGTCGAACACAAGGAGGGTGTGATCTCGCTTCAAACTTGTGGTGATTGATGAGTAGCTAGAACGGAAAAATATGTTGTTGTGGTGAACCGAAAATCAAAAGAAAACAAAGACAAGTAAGTAAAAGAGGTTGTTAACAATTAAGAGAAAGAGTTAGGCAAAGGATAATCATATGGAGCATGTGATGAAAAGATAGTTGCATTGGGATGTAGTTTAAAACCGCCTTGAACATGAATCACTAGTGTATGGTTTTCCCACTTTCGTGGCTCCAACCACTATGTTTAAAACAACCTAATGTACTCAGCTTTCGTTGGCCATTAGTGTTGCAAACATGCATAAAAGATGAGCAAGATTCAATTGTTCACAATGGTCCATGACTCAGCTTTCGTTGGTCATGACCCATTGCTCACCAAATACTAGATTCGAGAGCTAGATGCAACACTGTCGTGGTTCTACCTCTCTATGATCAGACCACTAGATGTACGGTAAAGTAGTCATGCATTAGGTTCAAGTAAAGGTGAAGATCCATAAGTTAAAATCCCATTTAAAGCGCAACTCAATCAAACCATCACAGCCACCATAGATCTCCTCGTCCTAACCGAGAGATCTACTCGGCCATGATGCAAACAAGCAAGCAAAGCATGATTGAAAGCATAATCACAAGTATAAGTAAGAGATAAGAGATAGAAGAAGCTTCTCTGTTGAAGAACAAGTCGAAATCTCCCTTGATAACTCTTGAATCCAATACAAAACTTAGAAAAGAAAAGGAAAAGAAACAAAAATGTCAAGAACAAGATTTTGTGCAAGTGCAAGACTTGAGCGGCGCCTCCTTCTCCTCTCCCTTAATGGCGAGCTCCTAGGGCTTCTCTCTCTCTCTCTGACGGCCACTCTCCTCTTGCACGAGACACCCCCCTTTCGTGAGGCTAAAAACTTGTATTTATAGGCTGGAGTCGCCTAGGGTAATGAGGTGCCGGAAAAGGAAACTTTCCGATGAGTTGAACATAAAGTTTTGCGACGTGAATGGGCCGGTATTGCGCCAAGGAAGCCTCCAAATAATAGCTAAGCCTCTTCTCAAGCGAGCCAAGGCCTATACCGCAGTGTTCTGGGCCATTAGACATGCGAGATCCTCCATGGGCTTCATCTTGTCGCTAACCGGACATGTCTCGGTAGAAAATGATTTTCTCCCTGATGGTTGATCTAAATGGTTTGAATCCACTTCGCCTGATGCATGACTCAAATATCTATCCAGCAAGACCAAGATCATGATTTTTCGACGTCGGGAAGACCCCTTGCCGCGGTTATCTTTCGGATGCTCCGGTTCTGTCCAAATGCGAGAATCGGACAAATGGAGTTATATTGATGCTCTTGACTTGGAAACTTGCATGGATCATGGTTTGAGGCTGTTTTGCTCCTTTTTTAATCCTTTTTGATGTTTTAAGCTGTTAAGACTCCAAAACCAACAAATACAAGAAAACTACCCCCAAAGGTATAAAACCTTATTGAAAACACTTGAAAACATAGATAAATACTAAGTAAAATCATGCAAAATATGGATAAATCAGTGGTGTCTCCATGCCGTGATTTCGGTTTTGCCGGCCTTTGGGTGCACCGCTATCGACCGGATGAGGCATCTTTGCATATCTCCTGATTCGTCAACATTCCTCCATCCTATCTTTTGGATATGCCGACCAACATGGTGTTTTGTAGCCGCCTGTGAAGTTTGGTGGACATCGATCACGTGGTTTGGAAGATGGTTGATGTTTGTCCTCCTTTGCACCCGTTTGGCCGAGAGAATCTCGCCGGATGGGATATCTTAAAATCTACTCGACCGTTTTGTGATTTTCTTCGACCGAAGTGATTCTTGTATCCTCCATTATCATTTCCAGGTCGTGCCCACCTTGTTTCTTGTACCTTGTTGTGATCCTCCATTGAAACCGCCTTTAAACCGCCATATGGATTGTAGTTTTGGTCGGTTACAGCATCTCTCCTTTGTTTCCTTCCTGTCAAAGATTGAAGTCCTTGCAAAATACTTGAAACCACTTTTAAGTCCGGTCTTAGATTGAGATCTCCAAGTAACCAACTTGAAGTTCACAATCTAAGAGAATATGGTATAAACTATAAAAACATGTTGGGTCTTGGTTAGGGATCCCAAAGCTCTAAAATAGTTTTATCATCAGTGAAATCAATGTATAATTCAGTTTGACAAGTCAAGATTCATTCTCATTCATTAACCATCAATATTAAGCAATTTAAACCATTAAATGTAACTAATGAAGTTCAAGGTTCAAATGCTTATCAAGTGAGGATGAAAGATGGTTTTTAATGAATGCATGAGGAGAATTTACTTACCTTGATTGGATATTTCGCCTTCTACAAGGGTGGGAACAAAGGGTGGGTCACTTTCTTGATTTGGTCTTCTTTTGGTTCTTCATCCTAATAACATTTTTTTGTATTTTTATGCAATTTTAAAAACTCCTGAAAAATAAAAATAAGTAGTTATGCATGCAATAATGATATGAAAATTTAAAATGAAAATAAAAACCATGTGGGTTGCCTCCCACAAAGCGCTTTGTTTTAAGTCATTTAGCTTGACTCCTTTTTTTCTTTTTAGGTGCGGGGAAGATCAACTAAAGGGTTTGGGATCCCTTTAGCTTCTCCATTCTCTGGTTCAGGGAGCTCATGTGGTTGTTTGGGCTCTCCATAATGATCTCCCATGCCATCCTTGAAAACAAATGAACTCGGGAAAAGTTATAAGGTGTACCCGAGTTTCTCCTTTGCATACGCTTAGAAACCGCTATGGACTCCATTGTTTCTTGTGGTTTTGAAACCATTGTAATCCTTCTTTTGAAAACTTTATTTGTGCGTCCACAGAAAGTGGTCTTTACATCTTTCATGTCAAACATTAAAGCTCTTGCAAAAACACTAGAAATCACTTGTCAAAGCATTCTTAAATCGAGATCCTCAAGTAGTCAACTTGAAGTTCTTTATCTAAGATAAAATAGTATAAACTATAAAAACATTGTGGACCTTGACTAGAGATCCCAAAGTTCTAGAAATAGTTTAATCTTAAGTGAAATCAATGCAGAAAATGAGTAAGACATAGAAATCAATATTCATTCATTCAATGACCACCAATTTTAAGAAATTTAAACCACCAAATATAATCAGTTAAGTGTATGGTTCAAATGCTTATAAAATGGAAAGATAGTATTGATTGAATGATATAGAAGGAAGTACTTACCTTGGATGGCGGAATCAAGGTATTCATGTTTTGGTCATGCCTAAGCTTAGGCTTCAAGATCCGGGGCATGACCATAAAACCTTTGATGCTTTAGTGATGAATCTCCTAGCTCTTGATGAATACAGCCATGATCTCATATTGTAGAGAGACTCCCAAAAGTCCTCATTAATATCATACCTTAGAAACTCCAACTTTGATCCAAGATCTCGGTTAGATTGTCTTTGGCTTTCCATGAACTCTTCTAGCGTAGCTTCGAAATTGGTACCTCTAGGCTCATTAGGGAGGTAGTCATGGTATTGATGAGGGTCCAGGCGTGAGTAGTGATTCATCTTTAGGTACCTATCAAACACAAAAACACTAAAATAAAAATTTAGAAAGCATGAAAATAAAAGATCTAGTCTTAGCTTTTATCAAGAAAACTCGAAGGTACAAAGCAATCCCCGGCAACGGCGCCAAAAACTTGATGTGTGTGGGATACGCAAGTAATAAATAACCCTAAAACAAACCGTGAGTTGCAAGTGCACAACAGACAATTGTAGTATTTAGGGGTCGAACCACTGAGGATTGCGGAATGTACACTTCAAGATCATGAGATGCAAACTAAGCTAGATCGACAATATGAAAAAGGGGTTTTGTGTTTTTTGGTTTTTGTAAAACATAAAGATATTAACAATGCAAAACATAAAGCAAAAGATAAATATTGTTGAAAGGAAACATTCACAAAGGCATGTGCCAAATCGATTGAAAAGATTGTTAAATCCGATTCATGAACTCAAAACACTAATGAAGGATTTTCCCACTTTTGTGGCTCCAATCCCCTATGTCTCTTAAACCAATGGGCTCAGCTTTCGCATGGTCATTGTAGAGTGAGACATACATTACGGTTAGGTAATGATTGTTCACAAAACTCCTTAGGTCTACTTTCATAGCCTAAAACGATTTGCCCATCAAATATTAGATCCGGAGATATAACAAGCTTTGGAGAGTATATCAACCTTAGATCAAGTCGCTAGTTGATCATCTCTAGCAACAAGCATTAGGTTTAAATAAAGATGGAGAACCACAAAGTTTCCCCTTTATTTAACAACCGAATAGCGAAGGCAATTATGTCATGTCCTCATTGAAGGATCCATAATTCAACAATAGATCTAAGAGATAGAAGGAGTCTCATGATTCCACTGAAAAGGGGCGGAGTAATAGAGATCAAACCGTGGCTCCTTCATGGAGAGAAACCTCTACTCATAGATGTATGCAAAACTTAAAGAAACGTGTAAATATTTACAATGGGAAGAAAAGAAAAGGGAAGAGAGGAGACCACCTAAGTGGCTCCGAAATTTATTAAGAGATTCAAGGAATTGTGGGATGATTGATACAAGAGGCTAAAAGCAAGTATATATAGGTGAGGAGGAGTCTAGGTTGGCTAAGTTAAGGCGCGGACAAGAAGAGGAAAGTTTCCTTTTCTTCTTCTCCTTTGACCTTGCTCACCAAGTCTTGAGAGAGTCGAGGCCGCCGCCTCCAAATTGCGTGTAAAGATGTGGACTTGAGTCCTGATGAAGTTTAGGCTTGGCCCGCAGTGATCCCGGTCCATTTCGCTTATCCAAGTTCCATGGGCTTCACTTACTCGCCAGACGGACATTCTTGGGAGAAAACGCTCCTAGGCCGCATATCTGCTCCAAATTGCCCAAGTCCACTTTGCCGCGACGTATGACTCAATTATATATCTTTCCATATCAAGATCATGGGATTTGGACGTCGGGAAGACCCTTTACCGCGGCCATCTCTCTGGTGCTCCGGTTCTGTCCGATTGCGGAATTTGGACTTTTGGAGTTTTATTGAAGCTCTTGACTTGGAAACTTGTATGGATCATTGTTTGAAGTTCTTTTGCTCCATTTTGCCTCCTTTTTGCCATTTTGACCTGTTGGTACCTCAAAACCACAATATACAAGAAAACTACCTCTTGGACACAAAAACCTTATTATTTATGTTATAAAAGATATTAAAAACCATAGTAAAAACATGTAAAATATGGATATATCACTTCTCCTCCTTGACGGCTGCTCTCTCTCTTGCACAGACACTCGCGGCTCTCTCCCTTCAAAGGCTAAAACCTTGTATTTATAGGCTTGTAGTCGCTAGGGTTATGATGTGCTGAAAAAGTAAACTTTCCGGTTAACCGGCTTTGATGATTTGCGACAAGATTGGACCGGGTTCAGGACAAGTAAAACACCAAAAGAAAGCTGGGCTTTTGTTAAGTCGAGACAGGGTCCATACCGCGGAATCCCGGGCTGTTTGTGGCGCCAAATCTCCATGGGCTTCGTTTGCTCGCCTGGCGGACACGTCTTGGGAGAAAACGAGTTTCTCCCTGATGGTTGATCCAAATGGCTCGAATCCACTTCTTCGTGATGCATGACTTAATTATCTATCCAGAAAAACCAAGATCATGATTTTTGGACGTCGGAAAGACCCCTTGCTGCACTTATTTTTTAGATGCTCCGGTTTAGTCCGAATACGAGAATCGGACAAATGGAGTTATATCGATGCTCTTGACTTGGAAACTTGCATGGATCATGGTTTGAGGCTCTTTTTCTCCTTTTTGAATCCTTTTTGATGTTTTAACCTGTTAAGACTCCAAAACCAACAAATACAAGAAAACTACCTCTAAAGGCATAAAACCTTATTGAAAATACTTGAAAACATAGATAAATACTAAGTAAAATCATGCAAAATATGGATATATCAACTCCCCCAGACTTATCTTTTGCTTTTCCCCAAGCAAACTAAGCATGGAAAAGAGGTTTGAAAACATGAGAACTCTTAAATCCTTTTGGAAATCCATATCGACCTTTATTTTAGTGATCCACATAAAACAGCAACGGCATTTAGAATTAAGAACAAGAAAGTACATACCATGAGTTTTGCAATCATCCCAAAGCAATCCACTTCTCTTTAGGCCATCCAAATTCTCCACCTTTGACTCCTTTAGTTTCTAATGGTGTGGTCTCAACTAGGGAATATCGATCAAAGGGGTTATAGACTCTTACCCATCCTCTTTTTATAAAACACATGTCTTGGCTCTTGTTTCACCTCTCTCTCTTCTCACTTCTTAAGTCGATTCATCCCTTTTTTAGGGTAGCAAAGTATATATATTTTTTTATATTCGACTTCTTCTCCTCTTTGTGGAGGTTTTAGATGGATCTTCCATAGACGCGAGTATTGATGGTTGTAGCCACCTAATCCCCGGTTACTTGGATCAAAAGGTCTTCCATAGACGCGAGTATTGATGGTGGTTGCCACCTAATCCCCGGTTCCTTGGACCTTGGTGCTTTTTCTTAAATTTGAAGGGGAGAGAGAGGGGAAACCGAACTCACATAGACTTTCACTATTTGGTGAGGATGAAGAGTCGTGCCCTTTGTAAAACCAAGCCCCTAGCCAAGAAGGTTAAGTTCATTAAGGTGCGGAGTCAAAGGTGTATCCTTCTTAAGCCCTTGGAGATGTGGACATTTTTGGTTGATCGATCCACTCATGGTGCACATGTGATGAAGTAAACTGCCAAATACTGATCAATGGTCAGTTAAACACAGGCACAACAATGGTTAGGTCCAAGATAAAGTCATAATTCTCGAGAAAAGTTTTGATTCAATAAAAACGACTCGATAAAAAGAAAAATGATGCAAGATGAAATGCCAAAATGAACAAACTTATTAATATAATCCCCCCCAGACTTAACTTGCACCGTCCCGGTGTAAGAAAAATCAGATTAAGAGAGGTAAAGATGGAATAAAATGGAAAAGGGAAAGGTTAGGATGATGTTACCAAGTGATGACCAGTTGTAATGAAGATCAGGGTCAGATAACTGATTGGGGCTCCTCTGTAGGCATGGTTGGTTGGTGAATTGTGAATTTCCAGGCCTGATTCTCGCCGGTTTGCATTCTGGTCGAGTATGGCTCATTTGGTCGACCCGAAATGAGTGCTATGAACCGCAGAACAAACCGTTAGGAATTTCATGTACCATATTGAAATTTTACCGTCCAAGTTGATGTTTTAGAGCTCCTCGTGAACTTTGAGGTCAAACGAACGAGCGGTTTGGGAGATTCTTCATTTGGTGGCCCATTCGGTCGACCGGATGATAGTACAGTAGACCACAGCTCGAATGATGAAGAATTCTCTGACCTATCTTGAAATTCCATCGACCAACCTCATATTTTATAGGCACTGGTGTAGTTTGGCGCCAAACGAACGGGCGGATTGAGAGTTCCTTCACAAAGTGGTGGCCGTACCTATGCCATGATTTGGTTTTTGGCGGCCTTCGGTTGCCCGCCATCGACCGGATGTGGTGTTGGTGAGTATCTCCTCATGTGTTCACATTCCTCCATCCGATCTTTTGGATTTGCCGACCAATATGGTATTGTCTGGCCGCCTGTGAAGTTTGTTGGACTTCGGTCACGTGGTTTGGGAGATGGCTGGTGTTGATCCTCCGTTGCACCCGTTTGGCCGAGAGAATCTCGCCGGATGGAATATCTTGAAAGTTACTCTACCGTTTTGTGATTTTCTTCGACCGAAGTGATTCTGTGTCCCTCCTGTAGTATTCTCAGGTTGTGCCCACCCGCTTCGTGTCGGTTTTGACAAGGGTGGGATGAATGGGTGGGACATGTTCTTGTTTGGTCTCCTCGTGGGTCTTCATCCTAAGAAATATGTTATGCATGCAAAAATGATGTGAAAAATGAAAATGAAAAAGAAAAATACCATCTGGGTTGCCTTCCACAAAGTGCTTGTTTTAAAGTCATCTAGCTTGACTCCCTTTTTATTTGTTGGGTTAGGTGCGGATGTGATCGGCCAAAGGGTTTGGGATCCCTTTGGTGTCTTCACACTCTGGTTCCGGTGGCTCATGAGGTGGTTTGGGCTCTCCATGATCATCTTCCATGTCATCAACGGTTTCATCGCTTCCTTTGGTTTTGGGTAAGGCTCGTCCTTCTTGGTGCTTTTAGGCCGCTCGGCTCCTTCTCTTGGCATGAGTGTGCTTCTTTACGGTGGCAATTTGACTGCACTTGGAGGTTGTTTGAAGTTGATGCTTGGGAAAAAGACATCTTGCCGGACATGACCAAGTGTTAGTTGGTTGCTCATGTAATTGATGACCGCCCCGGCTGTGGCTAAGAATGGGGTTCCAAGAATCAACTGATTTCGCTTTGACCCCTCCTATACCATGATTTGAAAATCGGTGGGGACATGCCTCTCTCCATACTTGATAGATCCGCAAACTCCACTCTCACTTTAAGCTCCTTGAAATATTTGAATCCCAAATCTTTGGCTAGTGCAAGACACATGAGGTTCACGTTTGCTCCACTATCACACAAGCAATCAGTGAGTTGGTATCCATTGATACAAGCTGGGATCACAAACTTCCCGGGATCTCCTTGTTTCAGCGATGGCTTTTCTCAAGCCTTCTCTTGTAAGCTCGCCTTGACTCCCATGTGTACCTCTCTGGTTTGTACCTCTCGTTAGGCACATCTTCTCTTTCTTCTTCTCCTTGGATGAAACACCACTACAAAACTTTTGCGGATTCACCTCGTGTTGCTTCTTAACCGCTTCGGCTGTTTGAGCGATTTTCACTTCTAGCTTCTATACATTGGTTGACAATGACCCAAACTTATTGTTTAGATCACCAAACATGTGATCCATCTTCTCATGTAAGCTCTTGGTAGCTTGTCTTTGCTCCTCCATGTATTTCTTAACCACCACATCTACTTTTTCTTCTTGTTGAGCCGGTGCAACTCATTGGGGGAAAGTGAGAGGCTGCTTCACTTGGTAGACTCCCTTAGGATAAAATTGTTGCTTAGACTGGTACTGACCTCCTTGGTAAGCGTTTTGGCCTCCTTGATAAGTGTTCTGGCCCGGATAGACTTGATCATTTGGGTTCTCCACATTGGTGCTTCGGTAAGAGAGGTTGGGATGGGGGCGGAATGGCTGGTTGTATCCTCTATTACCATAGTTACCTCCTATGTAGTTGACTTCCTCTTGATTCTCTTCTGCTCCGTCTCTCATAAACTCCATGAGAGGCTCTTCATTAGCAGCCAAAACATCATCAATGGCATGCACTCCTCGGTTGCACTTTAGTAGTTGCGAGACCATGTTTTTCAACTCCAAGATTTGAGCTGATTCTGATAATGTGCTCGTGGTTCTCACTCCTCTATTGTACTCAGGGCAGGCATTGGAATCACTTGCAGCAAGGTTTTTTTATCAAAAGCTTAGCCTCCGGCACCGATTTGGTCATGAAGTTACCATTGCTCGCGGTGTCAAGCGAAAGCTTGTACTTGTGATCAATCCCATTGTAGAAGATGTTCCAAAGGTTACCTTTTGAGAAGCCATGGTTAGGGCAATCTCTTGCATACTCCTTGAAGCGCTCCAAAGCTTCATAGAAAGACTCCATTGGTGCTTGCTTAAACCCGGATATCTTACTCCTTATAGAGTTTGATCTTTGCTTGGTGTAGAATTGGTTTAAGAAAGCTCCCTTGTATTCATTCCATGTTGTAATGGATTTAGGTGGCAGAGACTTTACCCATCTAAGTGCCTTGTCACTTAGAGAGAAGGTAAACAACTTGCACTTGAAGTAGTCCGGTGACACTCCATTGATCCGAGTAGTGCTACATATCTCCTCAAAGGTGTCGACATGGTCAAACCATGGAATTGGTTTTGTTTCACCAAGGCAATGATTTGTGGCTTGATCTCAAAGTCGTTCCTTGGAGGCTGAGGTGGTCGGATTGGATTCCGATCCAAGAAGAATGCATCGGATGAATCAAAATCTCCCATAGTCGGATGCCTTGGATGCTGAGCGAATTGTGCTCTCCTTGGAGGCACATGTGGTTGAGCTTGAGGCATCCCTTGGTGACCGCCATGGGGGTTTTGATGATGTTGGTTTTGTGGCTGACCGGCGTCTTGTTGACCCGGTTGTTGTTGTTGCGGCTGTTACGGTTGATCGGCTGCACCCGGAGGTTGTTGTTGATCGTTCGGTTGAGGAATGGCTCCTCCTTGTGCCGCCTGATCAGCTCCAGCTCCTTGTGGGACGTGGGGGGCTTGCTTCTCCGCCTTGATTCATTCTTTCTCTTCTTTGCCGCCTAAGATCTTCAAGTTGGTCAATGTCAAGATCTTCTTCTATGGTATTGTCTGGATTGGACCTTCTTGTCATGCACCTAAGAGACACAAAGAAAGAGAAAGTGGAATGCGAGAATAAAAATAACTAGACTAAAAATCAATCAAGAAACTTGAAAGAAATGCAACTCTTCCCCGGCAACGGCGCCAAAGAGCTTGATGCGTTGGGTTTAATGCTTCAAACTAATACAATTTATAACCCAACTTGGTAGAGCTGCAAGTGCACAGCCGTGGTAAGTCGGGGTCGAACACAAGGAAGAGAGATCTCGTTTCAAGTCTATGTTGAGTGATGAGTAGCTAGAACGAAGAATATGATTTGTGGTTGATATCCAATGAAAACAAGTGAGTAAGTGAATAAGATTGTAAACAAGATAAGAAATAAGTAAGGCAAAGGATAATCAATGGAAACATTCAATGAAATGACAAGAGATTGCATGGGATAAGTTATAAACCGCCTTGAACTCACAACACTAAGGTATAGCCTTTCCACTTTCGTGGCTCCGGCTACTATGCTTAAACAACCTAATAGACTCAACTTTCGATGGTTATTACAATTTATAAGCATGCATTAATCAATGTTCAAGTTGTGATTGTTCACTAAGTTCCTTAGGTCGACTTTTGGAAGCCTAAAACACTTAGCTCATCAAATACTAGTTTCAGCAATACAACAAGCTTTTGGAGAGTGTATCAACCTAGAATAATGTCGTTTAGGCGCGCTTTCCTAACAACAAGCATTAAGAACAAGCAAAGATGAAGAACCAAAAGAGTAAATCCCTTTTTATGCAATCAAACTAGTCAAATCATGGCAAGAGTCCATCGATCTCCCTCGGCCTAACGAGGGGATCTACTCGGACATACTAAGATCAAGCAAGCAAGGCGAGATTGATATCATTATGCAAGTATGAAAAGAGATAAAGGATTGAAAGAGGCTTCCCTGATGAAGAACAAGTCGAATCCCTTGATAACTTTCGATCCAAAGTACAAAAGAGAAAAGGAAAAGATAGATATGTAAACAATGAGATGCGAGTGCAAAGAGTAGAGCGGCGCCTCCTTCTTCTTTCTGGACCCCGCACCACCTAGGGCTTCTCCTCCTTGACGGCTGCTCTCTCTCTTGCACAGACACTCGCGGCTCTCTCCCTTCAAAGGCTAAAAACTTGTATTTATAGGCTTGTAGTCGCTAGGGTTATGATGTGCTGAAAAAGGAAACTTTCCGGTTAACCGGCTTTGATGATTTGCGACGAGATTGGACCGGGTTCAGGACAAATAAACCACCAAAAGCAAGCTGGGCTTGTGTTAAGTCGAGACAGGGTCCATACCACGGAATCCCGGGCTGTTTGTGGCGCCAAATCTCCATGGGCTTCGTTTGCTCGCCTGGCGGACACGTCATGGGAGAAAAAGAGTTTCTGCCTGATGGTTGATCTAAATGGCTCGAATCTACTTCGCCGGGATGCATGACTCAATTATCTATCCAGCAAAACCAAGATCATGATTTTTGGACGTCGGTAAGACCCCTTGCCGCGGTTATCTTTCAGATGCTCCGGTTTAGTTCGAATACGAGAATCGGACAAATGGAGTTATATCGATGCTCTTGACTTGGAAACTTGCATGGATCATGGTTTGAGGCACAGAAAGAAGAAGGAGGCGCCGCTCTACTCTTTGCACTCGCATCTCATTGTTTACATATCTATCTTTTCCTTTTCTTTTTTGTACTTTGGATCGAAAGTTATCAAGGGATTCGACTTGTTCTTCATCAGAGAAGCCTCCTTCAATCCCTTATCTCTTTTCATACTTGAATAATGATATCAATCTCGCCTTGCTTGCTTGATCTTAGTATGTCCGAGTAGATCCCCTTGTTAGGCCGAGGGAGATCGATGGACTCTTGACATGATTTGACTTGTTTGATTGCATAAAACATGATTTACTCTTTTGGTTCTTCATCTTTGCTTGTTCTTAATGCTTGTTGTTAGGAAAGCGCGCCTAAACAACTTGATTTTAGGTTGATACACTCTCCAAAAGCTTGATGTATTGCCGAAACTAGTATTTGTTGAGCTAAGTGTCATAGGCTTCCAAAAGTCGACCTAAGGAACTTGGTGAACAATCACAACTTGAACACTGATTAATGCATGCTTATAACTTGTAATAACTCTCGAAAGTTGAGTCTATTAGGTTGTTTAAGCATAGTGGCCGGAGCCACGAAAGTGGAAAGGCTATACCTTAGTGTTGTGAGTTCAAGGCGGTCTATAATTTATCCCATGCAATCTTGTCATTTCATTGAGTGTTTCCATTGATTATCCTTTGCCTAACTTCATCCTCATCTTGTTTACAATCTCATTCACTTACCCACTTGTTTTCGTTTGATATCAAGATCACCACAAATCATATTCTACGTTCTAGCTACTCATCACTCAACATAGACTTGAAACGAGATCACTCTTCCTTGTGTTCGATAACCCTACTACACTACGACCCGTGCACTTGCGGTATCTAGTTAGGATTGGGTAAAACCTGATCCACCATCAAAAGCTTATCCCGCATCAAGCTTTTTGGCGCCGTTGCCGGGGACCAAAATCGTGCCTACAAGTTCTTGAAAGAGATCTAGTCTAGGTTTTTCCTGTTTTAAGTTATTTAATCTTGTTTTTCCTTTTTTTTTTTGGTTTTTCAGGTTTTAAGTCTTTCTCCTAGATGGAAGAGGATTTGAGAAGTCCTAGTCCTATAAGGGCGATTCCTATACGCCACGTATCTCCTCCTAGAGACAGTCCAACAGAGAAGAGGATGTCGAACCCTCCAGCTATTTCACCTTCATGGGATTCTCGCAGTAGTCATCCCGGACTAGCACCCTTGAAGACCAAGAATAACTTTCTCCCCTACCCTAATGCGGCCGAACTGGAGACGTCTAGCCAAGCCTACTATGAAAGAGAAGAACACCTTCTAGCCTCACCAGAAGAAGAAATAGATCCGGAGCTGATTGAGTTTGTGAAGAGAGACAAATTCCATGATCTCTACAATGAGCATGCACTAGAACACATTGATCACTTTGAAGGTCTTTGCGATTTTTATGGAGTCTATAATTTTGAAAAGAAGCTAATGCTATTCAGCATGTCTTTAGCTGGGAGAGCTCTTGAGTGGGCGCAATACTCTCCCCCCTTTTCAGATCAACACTTGGTTAGACTGCATAAAAGCTTTCTTGAAGAGGTTCAGCAGGAACCCACCTTTCAAATCCAAGTATAACCAAAGCTCTTACCCTCACCACAACCAATCTTATGAAGAAGAAGATGATGCCTCTTTACCACCATAGTCCATCAATGGCGACCTGATCAAGTATGTAGTAAGAGATCCTTTCCATGACTTCATATCGGAGTGTGCTCAAGAACATGTTGAGAACTTCGAAAATCTCTGTGATTACTATGGTTTGGGAGAGAACCCAAACAAGATCAGCTTGTTCCAAACATCCCTAGCTGGCCGAGCTCAAGAGTGGGTTAGATTTTCTGCCCAACATGATTTCAAGACATGGAGAAGATACAAGGAAGCTTTCCTCAACAAGTTTGCCCGTGGACAACCCTATGTGCCGCTACTCAAACCCTACCACCCGCCCTATAGAAACCACCAACCTCCACTGCACATTGAGCAGCTGCCCCAAGCCACAGAAGGATTACCCCACAGCCCACGCCTAACCAAGCTTGAAGAGATGCTACAAGAGTACCTTGACTATCAAGTCACAAGTACAAGAGAGATGGAGAAGAAGATCGAATATGTTCAGCTCACCCTTGGAGAAAAGATGGATGTTCTTTTTAACCAAATTATCAAGCTTGACAAAGATATCAAGCAACTCAAGGAAGACCATGATCGATCACTCAACCTTGTCAAGCTAGATGTTGCCGCGAAATACCATGAGCTACTTAGCAAGAGCATTGGTGCCCATAGCTTCAATGATGATAATTGCAAACATCTTGGAATCATCTATAACCGGCTGTCAGCTGTAGAAGGATCTCTTTTCTCTAAGAACCAGAGAGAAAGAAGCCCCACACCCAAACCACCTCCTTTCCCTTGCAATGTCATCACAGCAATCTCCAAGGAAAACTCATTTTTGAAAATTGATCTTAAAAGTGGATACCATCAAATTAGGATGAAAGAGGGTGACGAATGGAAAACGGCGTTTAAAACGAAACATGGCTTGTATGAATGGCTAGTTATGCCATTTGGCTTAACCAACGCGCCTAGTACTTTCATGAGGTTGATTGTAACATCCGCGAACCAGAAAGTTGTTTTGGAAGTGGTGTTGGACGATGCTAGGGGTTCGGGAGTAGTTGGCACATGCTCTTAGAGGTGTGAATTGAAGACGGGCTGTACATGTTCTTGTTTGATTGTTGTGCAGTCGGTTTAAGATTCAAGCATCGCGAAGAAAGTGTGTTAAATCCTTCGGGTGTCGATCGACACCGGTTATCAGGGTCGATTCCGGTTTAAGTCGATTGCGCGTTTGATTGTGGTTTGAGTTGGTTTGGTCGATGGGTGTCGACCGACACCAAGGAAGGGTGTCGATCGACACCGGTTATTGGAAAATCGACCGGTTTGATTCAAGTCGGCTGGTTTTGTTCGGTTTGGGCGAGGGAAGCCCTAGGTCACGTATAAAACATTGTAGCCGCGTGAGAAAGCTCACTTTTCGAGGCAGAGAGTTTTTAGAGAGAAAGAGGTGAATTCTAGGGTGATTTTGGAGTTTGGAGGCTCATTCTGTTGCTGTTCTTCAGTGTTTCATCTCTTCTCCTTCCTTGCAATCCGTTCTAAGGTGAGTGCGTGACTGTAGGTCCGTTAATCATTAGAGATTGTTTGATTTCGAGTTTTGGTTGTGTTCTTGAGTTATTTATAGTGGAAATCGTGTTTTGGATCGTATTGGGGCGTTGAAAACCCTTGATTGTGAGTTTGTGGTTGTTGATTGCGATTTTCGTAGCTTCTGGTGTCTGGGCGTCGAGCTGGTGTCGACCTACACTCGATGAGTGTCGATCGACACTCAGAAGGCTGGCGTCGATCGACACCATAGAGGTGTCGGTCGACACCATAGAGGTGTCGGTCGACACCGACCTGGGTGTCAGGAAACGTGGGTGTTTCCTGACAGGGAATGTTTATATTGTTGTTTATTGTTGAGCATTGTTATTGTTGTTGATTATTGTGCTTTATTGTCTAGTGTTTGACGTAATTGGCCTGTAGGCAGGATGATCCACTCACTAAGTATTTATGATAATACTTACGCATCTCTATTCCAATGTGATGCAGGTGACAACAATGTTCTTCCGCGGAAAGAGACCGAGAGAAGAGGATGATGAGATTAGGAATTTTATTTTGGCTTTATTGTTGTGGTTGACAAGGAATTTCTGATTCTTAGGGTGTTAGACTTTATTTTAATAATGTAGCAAACCTGGGTTTAGGTTGCTAGAGTTTATTCTTTATTGTTTTATTGGTTATTTGTTGAACAATTATTTATTATTTAATATTATTGATTTCTTTCTGAGAACTTCCGCATTGATGATATTTATAAAAAAAAAGAAAAAAAAAAGGCTTGGTTGTTTCATTTTGGTATTAGAGCGTATACGGTTTTAGGACTGTTAGTATTGGATGAATTGGACTATGTGTTTAATTGATTATGTGAGTTAGTCAGTTAGTGGTCTAGTCTCATCCTCTCGGTCTTCCAGTTTTCCGCGGGTAAGTGAGTTGGATATTTGGTGTGTTGTGTTTTGTGTTTGTGTGTTGACTTTGCTCTTTTTCTGTACTTGGTGGTAGTGCAGAGAGATGGACGCAGGTCGTGGTCGTGGCCGTGGTCGTGGTCGCGGTGCAGCCCGTGGGGGCAGAGGAGCTGGTCGCGGTGGGCGAGCAGCGGGTCGTGGAGGTCGGGGTGCTGGTCGTGGTGTGCCAGAGGCTGAGGTCTCAGTGGAGAGTGCAGCGCCTAGTGTGGCGGCAGCGTCGGTGACACAGTCTGTTTCGTTGGCCGGTGGCGCAGGAGCTGGAGCGGTTCCCGGTGGGGGCGCTGCGTTAGCTCAGGGAGAGTTGATTGTGGGGCTACTGACGCAGTTGTTGGCACGTCTTCCTCAGGCAGTTCCACAGCAGGCTCCGTTTGCACCTCCAGCGGCCGGGGCACAGGTTGGTGCCGGGGCACAGGTTGGTGCCGGGGCACAGGTTGGTGCCGGGGCACAGGTTGGTGCCGGTTTTGTTGAGCAGCAGGAGGCTGCGGTGCAGCAGGGTGTTGCAGTTGGGTTTTCGCCTTATCGTGAGATGATGAGGGAGATGCAGAGGATTGGCATGCCTATGTTTGAGGGTGGTGTTACTCCAGAGCAGGCTGACGAGTGGCGTCAGAGGTTGGAGCGGAACTTCGATTCAGTTCGTTGTCCGGAGCAGTTTCAGGTTGAGTTGGCAGTGCACTACCTTGGAGGTGAAGCACATTTGTGGTGGAGGTCTGTTAGGACCTGGAGAGAGGTTTGGACTTGGGTTGACTTCGTCGAGGAGTTCAACCACAAGTTTTTCCCTCAGGAGGCTCGTGACAGGCTGCAGTTGAGGTTTTTAGACTTGACGCAGGGTGAGAGGTCTGTACGGGAGTATAATGCAGAGTTCTGCAGGTTGTTGGTTCATTCGGGTGGTGAGCTGATTAGTGAGCGGGCATTGACGTCGCGGTTTCTTCAGGGACTTCGGAGGAACATCAGGACTCAGTGCAGAGGTGGTATGTACCACACTAGAGCTGGTTTAGTGGATTTGGCAGCTTCCATTGAGGAGGATTTGCGTGAGCCGGTGAGTTCGGCAGTTGTACCAGTTGCAGTTGCTTCTGCTACCCATCCTCGGGGCCAGCAGCAGCAGCGTAGAGGTTACAGTTCTGGTCATGGCAGGGCGGCAGGCCTGCGCAGGGCCAGAAGAGGAGAGCAGAGGAGATATCTGCTAGTTGCCCGAGTACGGGTGGTTGTTCTGGCTGTGGGAGTCTGGATCACAGAGTTGCGACTTGCCCCAAGAGGGCAGGATCCAGAGAGACGACAGTGTGCTTCTACTGCAGGGAGCCAGGGCATATCAAGACAATGTGTCCCAAGTTGCAGCAGAGGGCAGTGGCAGCAGCGATTCAGCCGTTGGCTATTCTGTCAGCAGCGCAGGTTGCAGCGTTGCAGTCGGGTGGAGCGCCGCGTGTTTATACTTCGGCAGAGGTGGGCCAGACCAGTCAGTCAGGCCAGATCACAGGTAAAATCTTGACTCTGACTTTTGAATTCTTAAGGTAGAATTTTGTGGTGTTATCTGTTTCAGTTATTTTACTGTGATAGAGTTTAGAGGTTCTCAACACTTGTGGATGTGTGTAGGGACCTTGTTAGTTGGCGGTTTTGAGTCTCACGTGTTGTTTGACTCGGGAGCATCTAATTGCTTCATTACTCCGGAGAGAGCTGAGGGTAGTGGTATTCGGAGTAGCGAGGGCGAGGCTTCAGGCTTTGTCAAGGTGGCCGGTGGTGGTTATTTGGCTACTTCGGGCAGAGCTAGAGCAGTTGATGTGCGGATTGCGGGGCAGTCTATGCCAGCAAATTTGGTCATCAGTCCAGTGGAGCTGTATGACGTGATTTTGGGGATGGATTGGTTATCTTCTTACCGAGTTCATCTGGATTGCTACAGAGGTAGAGTTGTGTTTGAGCAGGATGCAGGGAAGTTGGTTTATCAGGGAGTGAGACCGACTTCAGGGAGTATAGTGATCTCAGCTATTCAGGCAGAGCAGTTGTTAGAGCGGGGCTGCGAAGCCTATCTGGCGACGATTACCATGACGGAGTCCAGTGGTGAGGTGGTTTTGCAGGATATTCAGGTTGTCCAGGAGTTTGAGGATGTTTTTCGGTCGCTGAATGGATTGCCACCATCTCGGTCAGATCCTTTCACGATTGATTTAGAGCCCGGGACACCTCCGATATCGAAGACACCTTACAGGATGGCTCCAGCAGAGATGGCAGAGCTGAAGAAACAGCTAGAGGACCTCTTGAGTAAAGGGTTCATCAGACCTAGTGTTTCGCCATGGGGAGCGCCTGTGTTGTTTGTTAAGAAGAAGGATGGCAGTTTTCGGTTGTGTATTGATTACCGGGGACTTAACCGAGTCACAGTGAAGAACAGGTACCCACTTCCGAGGATTGATGAGTTGTTGGATCAGTTGAGAGGTGCTACCTGGTTCTCCAAGATTGACTTGGCATCGGGATATCATCAGATTCCGATAGATGAGGCAGATGTTCGGAAGACGGCTTTTCGGACGAGGTATGGGCATTTCGAGTTTGTGGTCATGCCTTTTGGTTTGACTAATGCGCCGGCAGCTTTCATGAGGTTGATGAACGACGTGTTTAGGGAGTTTCTGGATGTGTTCGTCATCATTTTCATTGATGATATTTTGGTGTATTCGAAGAGTCCAGAGGAGCATGCGACGCATTTGAGGCTTGTTTTGGAGAAGCTTCGAGAGCAGAAGCTTTTTGCTAAGTTGAGCAAGTGCAGTTTTTGGCAGAGGGAGATGGGTTTTCTTGGCCACATTGTTTCTGCAGAGGGAGTTTCTGTGGATCCGGCTAAGATAGAGGCTATCAGAGATTGGCCTAGACCGAATAGTGCTACCGAGATCAGGAGTTTTCTGGGTTTAGCAGGCTACTATAGGAGGTTCGTCATGGAGTGCCAGCCAGTATTGTATCGGATAGAGATCCTAGGTTTGCTTCAGAGTTTTGGAGGGCATTTCAGACTGAGATGGGCACCAAGGTGCATATGAGTACAGCGTATCATCCGCAGACAGATGGGCAGTCAGAGAGGACTATTCAGACTTTGGAGGATCTGCTTAGGATGTGTGTACTGGATTTGGGTGGTCATTGGGCTGATCATCTGTGTTTGGCAGAGTTTGCCTATAACAACAGTTTTCAGTCTAGTATTGGCATGGCTCCTTATGAGGCTTTGTATGGGAGGCCATGCAGGACACCGTTATGCTGGACCCAAGTGGGGGAGCGCAGCATGTTTGGAGCTACTTTTGTTCAGGAGACGACGGAGAAGATCCGTGTCTTGAGGTTGAACATGAAGGAGGCTCAGGATAGACAGAGGAGTTATGCAGATAGACGGCGTCGTGAGCTTGAGTTTCAGGTGGGAGATAGATTTTATCTCAAGATGGCTATGTTGAGGGGCCCTAACAGGTCCATAGCAGAGAACAAGCTCAGTCCGCGTTTTATGGGTCCGTTTCCAGTGGTGGAGCGAGTTGGGCCAGTGGCTTAACGGTTGGAGTTGCCACCGATTATGAGCGCCTTTCATAAGGTGTTTCATGTGTCTATGTTGAGGAGGTGTTTGCATCCTTCAGAGGAGTTAGTGGTGGAGATTCCAGAGGATCTTCAGCCAGATATGACAGTTCCGGCAGTTCCTGTGAGGATTCTTGAGAGGAGAGTCAAGGTTCTGCGGAACAAGAGGGTGCCATTGTTGAGAGTCTTGTGGGACTGTAGTGGCACAGAGGAGCAGACTTGGGAGCCAGAGGCAAAGATGAAGCTGAAGTTCGGAAAGTGGTTCGACAAGCAGGCTGTGGAGTGAGCTTCTTCATCTTTGTGGTTCTAGTCTTGTTTTGGTTTTGTTGTTGTTGGTTTTGGATTTATGTATTTTCGTTTTGTTGTACGATATACATTTTTGGAGTTATATGAGATGGAGTTTTGCGTCATATTTTGGTTTCGCGTTTTGGATGTTACAAGTTTCTTTGACCGGTGGGGTCATTGAAAGTTTTTAGTCATATGTTGGTACGCGTTTCGGTGTTATTACTCGTTTTATCTAGAGGCGGTGGGCCTTTAGAGTAGACGGTGGGTCTACTTTTGTTGGGACGGTGGGTGCCCGGCAGACTTATATTGGAGGTCGCTACCTCGATATGGGTTGTTTTCGTGACGGTGGGTCACGGTTTGGATACTGTGGCGGTGGGCCGCAGTATGGATATTGTGGCGGTGGGCCGCAATATAGGTATCGTGACGGTGGGTTACGGTATTGAGAGTAATAATATCTGGAAACATGCGTATAACATAGGACTAAAATATGAGTTTTTGAGGTCTTTGAGAGACGTTGGTGTTGGGATTCGAGGACGAATCCAGTTTAGTGGGGGAGAATTGTAACATCCGCGAACCAGAAAGTTGTTTTGGAAGTGGTGTTGGACGATGCTAGGGGTTCGGGAGTAGTTGGCACATACTCTTAGAGGTGTGAATTGAAGACGGGCTGTACATGTTCTTATTTGATTGTTGTGCAGTCGGTTTAAGATTCAAGCATCGCGAAGAAAGTGTGTTACATCCTTCGGGTGTCGATCGACACCGGTTATCAGGGTCGATTCCGGTTTAAGTCGATTGAGCGTTTGATTGTGGTTTGAGTTGGTTTGGTCGATGGGTGTCGACCGACACCAAGGAAGGGTGTCGATCGACACCGGTTATTAGAAAATCGACCGGTTTGATTCAAGTCGGCTGGTTTTGTTCGGTTTGGGCGAGGGAAGCCCTAGGTCGCGAATAAAACACTGTAGCCGCGTGAGAAAGCTCACTTTTCGAGGCAGAGAGTTTTTAGAGAGAAAGAGGTGAATTCTAGGGTGATTTTGGAGTTTGGAGGCTCATTTTGTTGCTGTTCTTCAGTGTTTCATCTCTTCTCCTTCCTTGCAATCCGTTCTAAGGTGAGTGCGTGACTGTAGGTCCGTTAATCATTAGAGATTGTTTGATTTCGAGTTTTGGTTGTGTTCTTGAGTTGTTTCTAGTGGAAATCGTGTTTTGGATCGTATTGGGGCGTTGAAAACCCTTGATTGTGAGTTTGTGGTTGTTGATTGCGATTTTCGTAGCTTCTGGTGTCTGGGCGTCGACGTGGGTGTTTCCTGACAGGGAATGTTTATATTGTTGTTTATTGTTGAGCATTGTTATTGTTGTTGATTATTGTGCTGTATTGTCTAGTGTTTGACGTAATTTGCCTGTAGGCAGGATGATCCACTCACTAAGTATTTATGATAATACTTACGCATCTCTATTCCAATGTGATGCAGGTAACAGCAATGTTCTTCCGCGGAAAGAGACCGAGAGAAGAGGATGATGAGATTAGGAATTTGATTATGGCTTTATTGTTGTGGTTGACAAGGAATTCCTGATTCTTAGGGTGTTAGACTTTATTTTAATAATGTAGCAAACCTGGTGTTTAGGTGGCTAGAGTTTATTCTTTATTGGTTTATTGGTTATTTGTTGAACAATTATTTATGATTTAGTATTATTGATTTCTTTCTGAGAACTTCCGCATTGATAATATTTATAAAAAAAAAAAGAAAAAAAAAAGGCTTGGTTGTTTCATTGATGAATCATGTATTAAGGAGCTTCATTGGAATTTTTGTTGTTGTATACTTTGATGATATCTTAGTTTACAGCAAAAGTTTAGAAGAGCATGTTAGTCATTTGTGAGGCTGCATGGAGTGCCAGCCAGTATAGTGTCAGACTGGGATCCGAGATTTGCCTCAGAGTTTTGGAGGGCATTTCAGGCAGAGATGGGCACTAAGGTGCACATGAGTATGGCATATCATCCGCAGACAGATGGGCAGTCAGAGAGGACGATTCAGACTTTGGAGGATCTGTTGAGGATGTGTGTGCTGGATTGGGGTGGTCATTCGGCGGATCACTTGAGCTTGGTTGAGTTTGCTTACAACAACAGCTTCCAGGCGAGTATTGGCATGGCTCCTTTTGAGGCTTTGTATGGGAGGCCATGTAGGACACCTTTATGCTGGACCCAAGTGGGGGAGCGCAGCATTTATGGAGCTACTTATGTTCAGGAGACGACGGAAAATGTTCGTGTTGTGAGGCTGAACATGAAGTAAGCTCAGGATAGGCAAAAGAGTTACGCAGATAGACGCAGACGAGAGCTTGAGTTTCAGGTTGGAGATAGAGTGTATCTCAAGATGGCGATGTTGAGGGGTCCTAACAGATCCATCGCAGAGAACAAGCTGAGTCCGCGTTTTATGGGTCCGTTTCCGGTTGTGGAGCGAGTTGGACCGTTGGCTTACAGATTGGAGCTACCTCCGATTATGAGAGCCTTTCACAATGTGTTTCATGTATCGATGCTGAGGAAGTGTCTTTATCCTTCAGAGGAGTTGGTGGCTCAGATTCCAGAGGATCTTCAGCCAGATTTGACAGTTCCGGCAGTGCCTGTGAGGATTCTTGAGAGGAGAGTCAAGGTTCTGCGGAACAAGAGGATACCGTTGTTGAGAGTTTTGTGGACTTGTGGCGGTATAGAGGAGGAGACTTGGGAGCCAGAGGCAAAGATGAAGTTGAAGTTCAGGAAGTGGTTCGACAAGCAGGTCGTGGAGTGAGCTTCTTTCGTCTTTGTTGCTTTGTTTTTGGTTTAGCTTGCGAGCTTTGTTGTTGTTTCATTTTGGTTTACATTGTAAGACATACATTTTTTTGATATTTATGAGATGGAGTTTTTCCTCATTTTCTGTGTTGTTAAATGTTGTCTCGGATGTTACACATGTTGAGCAGTTGGGTCGTAAGACGGTTTCAATCTTTGTGTTATAGGTGTTTAAGAATTTTTCTCTAAGGGTTGCGGTCCTGAATAACTCATTACATTTTTGGAGACGTTGTTCTCTGGTAGACTTACTTGAGTGTCGTGGCTCAGTGTGAGTAGCTTATCCGAGTGCCGTGGCTTCGGTATAGGCGATGGCAGGCCCATCTGGGAGGCCGTGGTCCCAGTTTGGTTAGTTGCAGACTTGTTTGGGAGGCCGTGGCCCCAATACGAGTGGTTTGGTTGAGACTTATTTGGAAGGCCTTGGCCCCAATATGAGTGTTTGGATAATGAGTTAAGAGGAAAACGTCTTGGAACGTGCGTATACATAAGATTGAGTGTGAGTCTCGGGGATCAGGTAAGGATCTCCAGTGTTGTGACCTTGCGAGGTCGGATTTTGGTCTTGCGAGACGTGTTTTGTGTTAGGATTCGAGGTCGAATCCAGTTTAGTGGGGGAGAGTTGTAACATCCGTAAACCAAAGAAGTGTGTTTTTCCTGGGGTGTCGAGCGACACCAAGGTGGGTGTCGATCGACACCGGTCTGAAATCAAAATTTCCGGTTTGATTGCTATATTTGGGTCGGTTCGGGTCGGAAAACCCTAGGTCGCGTTTAAAAAGTCCAGCAGCCGCTGGGGAAGGCTCGTTCTTCGAGGCATAAAAGGTTCTAGGCGATTTGGAGAGATTTTGAGGAGATTTGTGAAGTTTTGAGGTTGTTTGCTGCTGATTCTTGTTGTTCATCTCCTTATTCTCCCTTTCAATCTAAAATCAAGGTGAGTGCGTGACTGTGGACTCGGGATTTCTGGATCTAGGTTGTTGGATGGATGTATTGATGAGTTTATGTTGTTTTTCGTGATGTTTATGTGATGATTGTTGAGTTTAATCATGTGTGGATTGTTAACTGTGATGATTATGTGTTTGTGAGGTTGTTTCATCGCGTTTGGTTTCACCCAGAGAATCGGGTGTCGAGCGACACCAAGCTGGTGTCGGTCGACACCAAGCTGGTGTCGGTCGACACCAAGGTTAAGGGTGTCGAACGACACCAAGCGGGTTCGGTCGACACCAGAGACTGGTTCATACGGCGTGTATCAGTTTAATTGTTTGGAATTGAAATTAAATGATTTAATCGGGTTTAATGGATTTAATTGATTTAAGTGGTTAATTGGTTTGATTTAATTAATTATTTTTTGATTAATAATTAATTAAGATTATTTAATTATGAGAATTATTTAATAATTATTTGGAAATTTTTGAAATGTGGAAAAATATTTAATAATTGTGGAAAATTATTTAAAAGAATTTAATTGTCTAGAAATTGGGAAATTGGCTCGTGGGCAAAGTGATTGTCTCACTAAGTATTTATGATAATACTTACGCATCTCTTTTCGTGTGATGCAGGTAAAAGTAAAGTGTGATCGCGGAATCAAGGCCGAAGAAGAGGATGATAGGATTTAATTATTTTATTGAACTGTTTAAGTTGTTAGAATTATTTGATTATTGTTTTTGCTTCCGCTGAATATTGTTGAATTGGTTTATTATTTATTTAAATGTTTTAAGACTTCCGCTAGAATTGTTAATTAAAAAAAACAAAAGCTTGGTTGTTTCATCTTGTGTCTCTGGAACTCGGGTGTCTTGGATATCATCACCATATGTTTCTGAATTCAAATAACCTTCATCATCAGCAAAGCTCTCGTTCATAATCTATTCTCTTCTTTCACTCATAGAGTATTGAGATTATGAATGGACGTCATATAATTTAAAACAATGTTGCATAATATCCCAAAACTTTGGATGTTTTTTTGTGAAATGATTTTATATTTTTACACACATATCAACAAAATTATTTAATTTTTGGTTAACAAAATTTTTATATCAGTAAAGTTACTTAATATGTTTCATGTTTGGTGTCCTTGGCAGATGTTTCGGGGCACTTTGGAGCGAGGTCAATACATTGGAACAAAAATGAGCCTGCCTTCACCAACTAGCTCGACCGAGCTAGGCAAGATGTACACCTCGACCAAGCAGCTCGACCGAGCTAAGCCAAATGAGCACCTCGACCAAGCAGCTCGACCGAGCTAAGCCAAAAAGGCGCCTCGACCAACCGCCTCGACCGAGCTAGGCCAAAGAGGTGCCTCGACCAAGCTACTCGATCGAGTGGACTAAGGCGGTTACTGTCTTGAAGGAAGCCCTAGTGGCTTGCCTATAAAAGGGCTGCTGACGTAATCCACGAGAGCTTCTTCTCCTTTTTCGCTTTTTAGCTAGAAAAACTCTCCTTTTTGTTCTTAAGCTTTCGGTCTTTTAATTTGTAGATCTAGACTTTGTTATTCACACTTTGCATTTGCTTATTTAATAAAAGTTGTTAATCTTCTTCTAATCTTTCATATTATGTCTGTTTCATCTTGTTTAGATATGATTTCGATTTCTGATATGATTAGTGAGTAATTCACCACTTAGGCTTAGGGATGGATTAGATTAGAGGATCTTTATGCTTAATCTCTGTTTCTTAAGGTTTTAATCCATTGTCCCTCTCTTCTGGGTAATGCTCTATGCGATCCAGCCACTGACCCTGGTGGATTCGATCCTAGATGCTCCCGGCCTGACCCGCTTGGTTGAGCATCGGATTAAGCCCAGCAGAGGATTAGTATTCCTTGTCCCACGGAAGTAGTTGCACAAGGAGCTTCTAGGGCAAATCATGGATCTGTTCGTTAATGCTATTTGGTTCATGACATACGCTCTAACGGAAGTTGGTTAGCGGGATTGAACCGGATTGGCGGTTTTGTAGCGCCACGGGAGTGGGATAACCGACCTCGAGATTCCATGGCTAAGGGATAAGCATGTATTCATGTTGGTTTTAGAAAGAATGTGATTAGTATTAGGTTCTCTATGATTGTCAACCCCGTCCCTGAGCCTATGTTTTCCATACCAGTCTTACTTACGTTTTTACTCTGTTTTAGTCCTGTTTTACCTTGACTCGATCGAGTCTATTTCTTCTTGTTTTATGCAAATCTCGGTCCCCTCGATCGAGCTACCTTTGTCCAGTTTTAGCTCTACTCGATCGAGCTACCTTAGTTTTTCCTTGTTTTTATTTTAGCTTAACTCGATCGAGCTACCTTGTTATGTTTTAGCTCAACTCGATCGAGCTAGCTTTAGTTCATCGCTTTTACTTTCCGCCTTTTACTTTCCATTGCATTAGTTTGATAGATTAGTTACGTGTCATCTTAAAAACCCCTTTGTCTTGACTTGCATCCGCTGCTGCATAATCCTAAACTGTTTTTATCTATTCCCATTTTGGATTGACATCTTAAATCCTACAACAATAAGCATATCTAAGGTTTATCATAATCTGGTAGCAATAATCCTGTTATCAATTTGGCGCCGTTGCCGATATGGGATTTAGTTTCATTGCATTTAGGATTCCAGTAGCTAGCTAGTTCAAGTTCTTTGTTTCAATTTTTGATTATCTATACTCTGCTATCTGGGTTTTTGTCTTTGAATTCTCAAGTGCACGCAAGCCAGATCACGTTATCCGTTCACAACTTGAATATTTATACTTTGCTATCTGGGTTTTTGTCTTTGCCTTTTTCAGGTGTATGCAAACCAGATCACGAGGCAGTGGTAACTTGATCTACTATTTGGACAACATCGACAAAATTCAGAGGATTCTGAGAGAGCAGAGGCAACAGGCCGAGACCATGGAGAACCCTCCAGTGAGGCCGGTCAGACCAATCGGAGCTGGTGATGCTCCGAACACGGATACTCAGAGGCAGGGGATCATCCCACCCCCTGTCCAAAACAACAATTTTGAGATTAAGCTGGGTATGATCAACCTTGTCCAGAACAAGATGTTCCATGGGTTGCCTTGTGAGGATCCGATCGATCATCTGGATGAGTTCGACCGTCTGTGCAACCTCATCAAGGTGAATGGCGTTTCCGAAGACGCCATCAAGCTGCGCTTGTTCCCGCTCACTCTTGGAGAGAAAGCACACTAGTGGGAGAAGAACCTACCCCACGGTTCCATCACCACTTGGGACGACTGCAAGAAGGCGTTTTGGCCAAGTTCTTTTCAGTGAGATCTCTGGGTTCCATCAGAAGAATGGAGAGACATTTTCTGAGGCTTGGGAGCGTTTCAAGGGTTACACCAGCCAGTGTCCACACCATGGGTTCAGCAATGAGTCCCTTCTCAGCACCGTATACAGACAGATGCTAGACACAGCTAGCAATGGTGACTTCTTGGACCAGGATGTCGAAGACGGTTGGGAGCTGGTTGAGAACATCGCTCGCTCGGACGGAAACTATAACGAGGAGTACGATCGAACCAACAGGGGCTCGATCGAGTCAGATGACAAGCTTAAGAATGATGTTAAAGCTTTGAATGAGAAGCTTGACAAGCTAATTCTGGCACAGTCCAGCATGAAGCAGGTTCATTTTGTTTCTGATAAGGAGTTGGTTCAAGTCCAAGAAGGGGAGAATGAGCAGGTCGAAGAGGTCAGCTATGTACAGAACACCCAAGGAGGATACCAGAAGGGTTACTACACATACAAAGCAAACCCTAACCTATCCTACAGAAGTACCAACGTTGCGAACCCTCAAGATCAAGTGTACCCCCCTCAACAGCAGCAGAGTCAGCCTCAGCAGCAAGTTTTTGTTCCAAAGACTCAGTTTGTGCAAGGCCATCAAGGCGGTTATCAGCAGAAGCAACAGATAGGAGCACCACCTGGGTTTGTTCCACAGCAGAATCATGCACCACAGGTTCAGGAACCTGATATGAGGGCCATGATACAACAGCTGTTGCAAGGTCAAGCGACTGGAGTTATGGACACAAGCAAGAAGCTTGCCGAGATCAACAACAAGCTTGAATCGTTAAACTCCAGGATGACGACCATTGAGAACAAAGGTGCCTCCTCTTCTACAGCACATCCTTGTCAGCTTCCTGGGAAAGCCATTCAAAATCCCAAGGTCCATTGCCATGTCATCCACTCCAACGCGGATGAAGAACAGGCTGCTGAGAACGAACGAGTCATACAGGAGATTACACAACTTCTCTACGGTTGTGATGTTGAGTGTTCAGCTGTATCAGAGACTACACTCGCTGAAGTTGAAAAGCGAGCCTCGATCGAACGTAATACTCACCATGATCTTCTAACTCGATCGAGTCAGCATCCACCCGAACCCACACAGCATGTTCTTCGGACTCGATCGAGTCAGCATCTACCCGAACCCAGGAAGTCTATCCCACCCGTTTATAAACCTCCAACATCATACCCAAGCAGAGTCCTTCCCAAACTCAAGGATCAAGGGAAATTCACACTTCCGTGCTCTCTTGGTCATTTGCAGCTCGATGATGCGCTTGTTGATTCCGGAGCTAGTGTCAACTTGATTTCGCTTGGTATGGTTAAAAGGCTGAATGCACAGAGTTTGATGAAGCAGCCTGGTCCATCTATCATGTTTGGAGATGCTTCCTCAAAACCACCACTTGGTCTTATCCTAGATTACCCTCTGAGGATTGGGAGTTGCACCATACCAACAGAACCCCATTCCTCACTACAGCAGGAGCCTCCATCGATTTCCCCAACAGGCTGGTGATCCTTCACAATGTGAACGGCCAAGTCTCATATCCACTAAAGACTTTTTCTAAAGAGTATTGTGGAACTATCACAACTGCGGAGCTGCACTCCAATGTGATTAGTTCTGATATTATTGAGTATGGAGATGAGCTACATCGTGCGCCTCCCGAGACTGTTGAGAATGAGCCGGGAATCTTTGATGGCGAGAGCCTTTTTGCATTGTTCACTGAGCCACTAGGAAGGGCTCAACAGGAGGAGGTGAGGATGGTTTCTTCTGGTAGCCGTTGGGGCCGGGACCGCGAGTCTATTCTTCGGCAGAGGTCGGCCAGACGAGTCAGGCCGGGCATATCACAGGTACATCTATTGACTCAGACTTCGTAAATTCCTTAAGCTTAAACTTATGGTTGTTGTTTGTTGATGTGGGATAAGCTTTTCCCAATTTCTCTCCCTTTTCTGCAAGTGCACAGATCGAGAGTAGTAACGGGTTTATCGAACACAAGGAGCAGAGAGATGCGCTACAAGTTATGCAATTCCAATTTAGCTAGGACAAGATAAGGGTTTTGGTTGTGATTGGTAAGGTAGCTAACTAAACTAATTGAAAGCGATGTAAAAGCAGTAAAAGATCAAGGTACGAAAGCGCTAGGCATTGGGAGACTCGCAGAGATTCATGATTACTAGGTGAAATCAACTTATTAAGGGGTTTAATTGGATGTCGTCTAGAACTCAAAACACAGATGTAAGATCATTCCACTTCCGTGGCTCCGACCTCTTTGTTAACTAACCTAATCGCTAATCTTTCGGAATATCCTTAGATTGTTAAACAAGCATTAATTCGTTCAAGTCTCAATTGTTCACAACCCCACGTAGATCAACTTCCGCAGTCTATGAAGTGTTGCCCACCAAATACTAGTTCAGGCGAATAATACAGCACTTCCGTGGCTCAAGTCTACCTAAGATCTGATGCTAGTTGCTCAGAAAAGCATGCAGCAATAAGATCAAGCAAAGGTGAAGACCTATAATGATGAACCCCTAATTTGATTTAGAACCCTAACAATGCATGGACTCTTTGATAAACCCACGACCTAACAAGTGAATTACTCAGACATAGTCAAAGTAACAACACAAAAAGATGATGAAGAAAGCATAAATATAAGACAAAGGTTCAGAAAACTTCTCTAAATTGTGGTAAGGAGGAGAGATCCTCTCCTTGAAATCTCTAAGAACAAAAGTAGATCTAATAAACTCTAATACAATGCGGCTCTCTTTTCTAGAGAGGCTAAAAAGGTGTATTTATAGTGCTAGGTCTTCCAGGGGTCGAGATTAGGTAAACGGGCCGAGTAAATCGCGAAAACGCGCAAAACAGGCCTTAATCAGCTAAGGCGGGTCGAGCGGGAAAGACGGTGGTCGAGCGGGGCGGTCGACGGGTCGGTCGAGCGGGGCAGTCGACGGGTCGGTCGGGATGGTGGTCGGGTCGAGCTGGGCGGTCGAACGCGCACGGGATGATGAAGAAGAGTCGGGTCGGACGAAGGCCATGGAGTCCCTGTCCGACCGGTCTCGGTCGACCGGATTGGTCGTCGTCGTGAAGGAAGGTCGGGTCGGACGGGAGCCTTGGAGTCCCTGTCCGACCGGCTTGGTCGACCGGTGTCGTTGGTGCGATGAAGGACGGTCGGGTCGGACGGGAGCCTTGGAGTCCCTGTCCGACCGGCTTGGTCGACCGGTGTTGTTGATGTTCGGTTTTCGGCTGATCTGACACTCTTCACTGAAATGATCATATCTTCCATTCTACACGTCCAAATTGCATGATTTCAATTGCGTTGGAAAGTTAACTCATGTAGGCATTGCGGCAAACTAGCTTTGGTGAAATCCATTGAGTAGAATGTTTTTGGGGCTCTTTCAAAGTTGATGCTGTGTCGCGGAGCGACATAAAGTCCAAATCATGTGGTTTTGCTTCAAAATGCATCTTTCGACCTGTTTAGACTCTTAGTACTATAAATTCACAAAAACTACCTTTTTAGATCAAAAAGCCTTTAAAAACCTTATAAAAAGCATAGTAAAACCATATAAAAAGGGTACAAAATAGAGGTATATCAACTCCCCCAGACTTAGATCTTTGCTTGTCCTCAAGCAAATAGAATCCAAATCAGAGAAAGAGGTTTGAAAACGTAGAAAATCCTTATCCTTTTTGAGATACCTGTGGGGCTTCCTCTCCTGTATTCCACTAAAATCATAACAAATGTTAGACTAGCTTCACATAATGCTCGGCAAGCTTAGCGAACCATACCAAACTCAACTAGTCTCATCCAGCATTCCAGACTTTCCATTGTTAACTCCTTGCATAAATTTAAAACGTGCGGTCTTTATCAAGGGAATATCGATCATTAAGCACTTGTTCTTACCCACTTGAGTCTCTCCAGGATAGTCCTTTTTGAAGCTTTTGAGTTCTTTTCCTCTCTCTTTTCTTTTGAAGGATCGATCCTTCCCTTTCTTTTTCTTTTGGGGAATAACATAGGCTTTTGCTTTTTCCTTGTTTTTGGTAGGTCTCCATAAGACAAGAAGGTGCAGACGTATGCATTCCTCTTGCTTACACGTTTTCCTTGTGCTTAAAAGCTTTTGATTTTCACTTTTCTGAGAGAGAGGAGAACCGCACTTTGTATTGGACACACCCTTTTGAGATCAAGTGAGGAACGACTCATATGTATGCCAAGTCCCTTGACAACAAAAACTAAGTTGATTAGGGTGGAGTTAACGTTAGATTGTCCGCGTACCTTAGAAATGTTGCCAAGTCGGTAGGTCGATCCACCGTTAGAGGTTCTGTTGGGCTTATGTGTGCAACTGATGTCCGCTCTAGGGTCATAGATTGTTAGCACAACACCGGAGAATCATAGAGATAGATCATAACTTCCAACTAAGGTTTTGACTCAATAAAACAGAAGTTTTGAAAAAGGTTGATAAGAGAAATAGATATAAGATGAAGATAAGACATGAACAAACGCATTAGTACCGATAATCCCCCCCAGACTTAACTTGCACAGTCTCGGTGAAAGCAAATCCGATTAATGGAGGTAAAAGAAAGAGGTAGTAAGGCGTTTTGTGAATGAGAGGAAAGATGTAACTCGATTAGACATTAAGTCCGTGAAGAAATGACCTATTTGTGGTATGTTGCTGTCCTTGTCCGTTGATAAGTTTGGTAAAATATGTCCCATGTTGCGTTAGAATGAACTCCAAAGCAATGGCTTGTATCCCGGATTAGATGATCAAGTACCATGCGTCCATGGTAAAGGCTCTTGAAGTCCGCCGAAGGTGAGGCATAGGTGGGATATGGTGTTGTGCT
This sequence comes from Erythrophleum ivorense, assembly GCA_026724425.1. Lineage (NCBI taxonomy): Eukaryota > Viridiplantae > Streptophyta > Magnoliopsida > Fabales > Fabaceae > Erythrophleum > Erythrophleum ivorense. Next base: position 6,700,740 of record JAIUCV010000074.1, read on the forward strand.
GGAGCAAACGTATATATGAACGTGGTTGTTCCTTGCCACATTCATTGTTAATGTTGGAAGGGACAATTACTCCTTTCTTCATTTTCCGAGGTTTCTTCTCAATTTTCATGTTAGATTCTCAAATCTCTGTATCCAAAACTTCAAAAGCAAAACAAAACCATTAAAACTAAAACAAAAAGTAAAAGAGGAGAGTAAAACTTATGGGTTGCCTCCCATACAGCGCTTGTTTAAGGTCATTAGCTTGACCGTTTGTGATTCAGACTGGTTAAGGATCGTCCAAAGCGATTCGGACTTCTTGTGATGTCTCTGTATTGGCTAGATATGGTTTAAGTCTTTGCCCATTGACTGTGAATTCGCCTCCGGATGGATTCAATAGCACAACTGCTCCATATGGCCGAACTTCTTTAATTTTGAATGGTCCTGACCATCTAGAACGAAGCTTCCCGGGAAAATGTTTTAGACGGGAGTTGAAAAGGAGGACTTGATCATTTGGTGCGAATGTCTTTGGTATGATCTTCCTGTCCTGGAGAGCTTTGGTCCTTTCTTTGTATATCTTCGCATTCTCATATGCAAGGTGGCGGATCTCATCAAGCTCATTGAGTTGTATGAGTCTTCTTTCTCCTGCTGTTTTGAGGTTGAAGTTTAGCTCCTTGACTGCCCATGCCGCCTTATATTCTAACTCAACAGGGAGGTGACAGGCTTTTCCATATACTAAGTGGAAAGGGGTTGTGCCTAGTGGGGTTTTGAAAGCAGTGCGGTATGCTCATAGAGCGTCATCTAACTTGGCACTCCAATCCTTTCTAGTCTTTCATGTAGTCTTTTGTAGGACGCTTTTAAGTTCTATGTTTGAGATTTCCACTTGGCCACTAGTCTGAGGATGATATGGTGAAGCACCTTTGTGTGTCACTCCATGCTTCTTCAAAAGGTTGGCGAAAATCCTGTTGATAAAATGAGATCCTCCATCACTAATGACAATCCTTGGTACTCCAAATCTCGGGAAGATGATAGATTTGAACATCTTGATAACAACTTGAGCATCATTGGTCGGGCTTGCTATTGCTTCCACCCATTTCGAAACATAGTCCACTGCAACGAGAATGTATCGCTCATCAAAAGATGTCGGGAAAGATCCCATGAAATCTATTCCCCACACGTCGAAGACTTCTAGTTCTAGAATGAAAATTTGTGGCATCTCATTTCTTTTGCTTATGTTTCCCATTCTTTGGCAGGCATCACATCGGGATATGAAGGCGTGGGCATCTTAAACATGGTCGGCCACCAGAATCCTGCTTGAAGTACTTTAGAAACTGTTTTGTAAGTGGCGAAATGACCGGCATAGCTGGAACTGTGGCAGGCAAATAATATTCCCTCCATCTCTTCCTCTGGGTACACCTACGAAACATACCATCAGAGCATTTTTTTATAAAGATAAGGTTCATCCCAAAAATACCGTCTAATGTCACGGAGAAATATCTTCTTTCTGTAGCCAAAGAATTGTGGGAGTGGATGGTCTGCTGCAAGGAAGTTTCCAATGTGGCGAAACCATGGAGTGTTCGCTGATGAAATTCTTGGCTACGGTTTGGGGTGGCTTGACGGATGAGGCCTGGATGTAGCTTGGGCCGCGTAAACAGTTTCTTCAAGCAGCATGTCATCCAATGGCATGGTTTCATTAACTCTCATGCGTGAAAGGTGATCCGCCACTCCGTTATCTGCACCTTTTCTGTCCTTTATCTCGAGGTCAAACTCTTGGAGGAGTAATATCCATCTTAAAAGCCTTGGCTTTGCATCCTTTTTAGACAATAAATATCGCAGTGCGGCATGGTCAAAATGAACTATTACTTTGGAGCCTACCAAGTAAGATCTGAATTTCTCGAATGCAAAAACTATGGCGAGGAGTTCTTTCTTTGTGGTTGCATATTTGCATTGTGCTTCATCTAGAGTTCGGCTAGCATAGTAGATGACATGTAGCTTCTTATCCTTTCGTTGTCCAAGCACTGCTCCTACTGCATAGTCGCTGGCGTCACACATGATCTCAAAGGGTTGTTCCCAATTTGGTGGCTGGACAACTGGTGCGCTAACTAAGGCCTCCTTGATCTTGGTGAAAGCGGCATGAAATTCATCCGTGAATTCAAATGTGATGTCCTTGCATAACAGTTGTGTCAATGGTCTTGCTATCTTGGAGAAATCTTTGATGAACCTCCTGTAGAATCCGGCGTGGCCTAGGAAACTCCGTATATCCTTTACACTCTTTGGAGGTTGTAGGTTTGTCATAACTTCAATCTTGGCTTTGTCTACTTTGATTCTTTTTTCTGAGATTCGATGCCCGAGGACAATCCCATCTCTGACCATGAAGTGACATTTCTCCCAATTGAGAACTAAGTGTTTGTCTTCACATCGCTGCAAAACTTTTCCAAGATTTGCTAGGCATGCCGTAAAGGATGAACCATATACTGAGAAGTCGTCCATGAATACTTCCTTGATTTCCTCTATAAAGTCGGTGAATATGGACATCATACATCTTTGGAAAGTGGTTGGTGCATTGCATAGACCGAAGGGCATTCTTCTATAGGCAAAGGTGCCATACGGACATATGAAGGTTGTCTTCTCTTGATCATCCGGATGTATTGGTATCTGGAAAAATCCAGAATATCCATCAAGAAAACAGTAATATTGATGATTAGCAAGGCGCTCAAGCATTTGATCTATGAATGGTAAAGGATAATGATCTTTTCGGGTTGCTGAGTTAAGCTTCCTATAATCGACACACATCCGGTGTCCTGTTATCGTCCTGGTAGGAATTAGCTCGTCTTGCTCATTCTTAATAACTGTGATCCCTCCTTTCTTTGGTACTACGTGTACTGGACTAACCCATTTGCTATCCGAGATTGGGTAAATTATCCCTGCATTCAAAAGTTTCATTACTTCCTTCTTGACTACTTCCTTGAGGTTCGGGTTAAGCCGCCTCTGATGTTCAATTGATGAGCTGGATCCGTCTTCTAAGATGACTCTATGCATGCAGAGGTCTGGTGAGATTCCTGTTATATCATCCAAAGAATAACCGAGGGCCCTTCTGTGCTTTCTTAGTTCATGTACGAGTAAAGCGGTCTCCTCATCTGTTAGTCCGGAATTTACTATCACAGGATAAGTTTCATTTGGACCGAGATATTCATACCTCAGCCCAACAGGGAGTTGTTTTAGGTCTGTTTTTGGTGCTCTCAAGGGGCACCATGGGTCTGGTTTTGGCTTGGGAGCTGGATTTTGTTTCTCTACTTTGTCTTCCTCTTCTTTACTTCCCTTCAAATCCGTGTATGCCACTAGTTCTTTGTATGCTTCGACCGAATCCATGAATTTGACTAAGCATTGTGCTTCTCTTTCTGCATAACCCAACTCTTCTTCAGCTCGGGTTAAAGCTAATTCAAGAGGATCATGAAGCAACATATCCTCCAATATCTCTTCTTTTGCCTCAGTTATCTCTCCAATCCAAAAGGTTTGACCATCCATTGTAGGTTTATCGATCGTTCTGTTGACTTCGAAGTTCATAACAATATCTCCCAAGTGAAGGTCAATCTTCCCATGCTTCACATCTATCATTGCTCCGGCAGTGGCTAAAAAGGGGCGTCCTAGGATTATAGGATCCTTGGGTTCATGCTCCAATTCCAGGACCACGAAATCGGCTGGAATGTTGCATCCTCGTACAATAATGGTTACGTCCAAGACAACTCCTATGGGGCGTCCAACGGATCGATCTGCAAAAACAAGAGAGATTTTTGTAGGTTTAAAGTTTGTGATTCCTAGTAGTCTTGCTACTGAATAGGGCATTAAATTGACGCTTGATCCCAAATCACAAAGAGCCCGATCGAAAAGCGTTCCTCCAATCTCACAAGCTAGAACAAAACTTCTCGGATCATCAAGTTTTTCAGGCATTCTGTTCTGGAGGATCGCAATGCAGTCTTTGGTGATCCTCATAGCTCCTTCTTCTAGACTGACATTGCTTGTAAGTATAGCCTTCATATACTTCTTTAGAGACGGTATGATATGGCAAGCATCTACGAATGGTAACCTGACTGTCAGCTGGCTAACTAGATCCTTAAGCTTGGCTTGCTCCTTCTCTTTCTTTGGCTGGTTAAGAACATTGCGGTATGGAAGCTTTGGTTCATAAACCTTTGGTATGACTGGTGGGTCAATATCTTGTTCTTGAATTCCTGGTTCTATACGCACCCGTACTTCTTTAGGTGGCTCTTCTCCATCTCCAATATAACATACTCTAAAGGTTTATCTTTTCTGGCTGGGGTTAATTCTTCCTCAGGGTAGGCTGGTGGTTCATATTTCTTCCCATTCCTTAGGGTTATGGCAGCAACATTTTCACCTCTGGGATTTATCTCTACTCTTCCAGGAAGGACTCCCATCTCCCTCTTTAACAGTTCCGGCTATTTCAGCAATTTTGAAATCTAAACTTTTTGTGGCGGCAGCGATGAGGTCAAATTTTTCATTCATGTCCCTACATATAAAATCCAGCTTCTCTTCAACTTCATCCAAGTGCTTCCGATGTGAGTCCATGGTGCTCCTTCCATATGCACCTTGCCTGACATTCTGCGGCCTATACCCATACTGCTGGTATCTTTCTCCATTCTGAATTTTCTGTTGATATTCGGATTCTAAAGGCTCATCATTCCACACTTGTGAATCTCTATGCTCTCGCCTGAAGTGTTGATCTCTGATGCCAACAAAATTAACTTCTTCTTGGAATTCAGGTGCAAAATCTCCTAAACATCTTTGTCTATCGATGTTGTATGTCATACAACCCTCTCTATTACTGACTGCATTTTCCTGATTCCTCAATATTGTTATCATGATTGCTCTCATCTCCTTATACTCTTCTCGGCTTGGGTTAGAATTTATTGCTTTAACAGCCTTCTCATGCCCTATGAAGTTGTCACTGTCACTGGATGCCAAATTCTCAATCAAAGTCTTTGCTTCCATCACTGTCTTGGTCATGAAGTTTCCGTTACTTGCAGTGTCGAGTGAGAATCGACATTTCCTATCTATCCCTCTATAGAAAATGTTCCATAGGTTTCCTTCTGAAAAACAATGGTTCGGGCATTCTCTTGTGTAATCCTTGAAGCGCTCCAATGCTTCATGAAATGGCTCCACCGGCCCTTGTTGAAAACTTGAAATCTTTTCCCTTAACAAATTCGCCCTTTGCTTAGTGAAAAAGTGTCATAGGAATGCTCCTTTGTATTCCTTCCAAGTCGTGATGGATTGAGCTGGAAGGGATTTTACCCATCTCATGGCTTTCCCTGTGAGTGTGAAGAAGAAAAGCTTGCATTTCAAATAATCTTTGGGAGCTCCATCCGCACTAATAGTCCCACATATTTCTTCAAATCCATCAATGTGCTCTAAAGGATTCTCCTCAGTTAATCCTTGGAACTGGTTTTGCTTTACCAAAGCAATTACTTCCGGTGAGATCTCATAATCCCTTCCTTCCGGGAGCAGCGGATGAATAGGATTTCGGCTTAAAAGCAATGTAGGGGCCGAATCAAAATCCCCCATAGTTTCTTTGTCCAGGCGCACGGGTATGCCATCACCGAGTACATTCAGCGGTGGATCCTGCGGTTGTCCAAACATCATAGCTGCTGCGGCAGCGTTTTCATCTTCTGACTGACTTTCCGAGTCACTCATCTCAAAGTCTTCTGCTCAGATTTTTCCCCTGAAATACACAAAGAGAATGTTCTTAGATGTAAAGAAGAAAAAATAAATAAATAAATGAAAATTAAATTTGCAAGTACTGAAATTAAAAATCCTAGGCTAGATCAGTCTTGAGAACTTGTAGGCAGCTGTAATGCTCCCCGGCAACGGCAGCCAAAAAGCTTGATGCGGGATAAGCTTTTTCCAATTTCTATCCATTTTCTGCAAGTGCACAGATCGAGAGTAGTAACAGGTTTATCGAACACAAGGAGCAGAGAGATGCGCTACAAGTTATGCAATTCCAATTTAGCTAGGACAAGATAAGGGTTTTGGTTGTGATTGGTAAGGTATCTAACTAAACTAATTGAAAGCGATGTAAAAGCAGTAAAAGATCAAGGTACGAAAGCGCTAGGCAATGCGAGACTCGCAGAGATTCATGATTACTAGGTTAAATCAACTTATTAGGGGATTTAATTGGGTGCCATCTAGAACTCAAAACACAGATGTAAGATCATTCCACTTCCGTGGCTCCGACCTCTTTGTTAACTAACCTAATCGCTAATCTTTCGGAATGTCCTTAGATTGTTAAACAAGCATTAATTCGTTCAAGTCTCAATTCTTCACAACCCCGCATAGATCAACTTCTGCAGTCTATGAGGTGTTGCCCACCAAATACTAGTTCAGGCGAATGATACAGCACTTTCGTGGCTCAAGTCTACCTAAGATCTGATGCTAGTTGATCAGAAAAGCATGCAGCAATAAGATCAAGTAAAGGTGAAGACCTATAATGATGAACCCCTAATTTGATTTATAACCCTAACAATGCATGGACTCTTTAATAAACCCACGACCTAACAAGTGAATTACTCAGACATAGTCAAAGTAACAACACAAAAAGATGATGAAGAAAGCATAAATATAAGATAAAGGTTCAGAAAACTTCTCCAAATTGTGGTAAGGAGGAGAGATCCTCTCCTTGAAATCTCTAAGAACAAAAGTAGATCTAATAAACTCTAATACAATGCGGCTCTCTTTTCTAGAGAGGCTAAAAAGGTGTATTTATAGTGCTAGGTCTTCCATGGGTCGAGATTAGGTAAACGGGCCGAGTAAATCGTGAAAACGCGCAAAACAGGCCTTAGTCGGCTAAGGCGGGTCGAGCGGGAAAGGCGCGGTCGAGCGGGAAAGGCGGCGGTCGAGCGGGGCGGTCGACCGGTCGGTCGGGATGGTGGTCGGGTCGGGTTGGGCGGTCAAACACGCACGGGATGATGAAGAAGAGTTGGGTCGGACGAAGGCCATGGAGTCCCTGTCCGACCGGTCTCGGTCGACCGGATTGGTCGTCGTCGTGAAGGAAGGTCAGGTCGGACGAGAGCCTTGGAGTCCCTGTCCGACCGGCTTGGTCGACCGGTGTCGTTGGTGCGATGAAGGACGGTCGGGTCGGACGGGAGCCTTGGAGTCCCTGTCCGACCGGCTTGGTCGACCGGTGTTGTTGATGTCCGGTTTTCGGTTGATCTGACACTCTTCACTGAAATGATCATATCTTCTATTCTACACGTACAAATTGCATGATTCCAATTGCGTTGGAAATTTAATTCATGTAGGCATCGCAGAAAACTGGTTTTGGTGAAATCCATTGAGTAGAATGTTTTGGGGGCTCTTCCAAAGTTGATGCTGTGTCGCGGAGCGGCATAAAGTCCAACTCATGTGGTTTTGCTCCAAAATGCATCTTTCGACCTGTTTAGACTCTTAGTACTATAAATCCACAAAAAATACCTTTTTAGATCAAAAAGCCTTTAAAAACCTTATAAAAAGCATAGTAAAACCATATAAAAAGGGTACAAAATAGAGGTATATCATTTGTTTGCAATATTTTGCCTGTGATGGGATTAACAGGGTCTCATAGTTTTAAATTTGTAGGGACCTTGTTAGTAGGTGGTGTTGAGTTGCACGTCTTTTTCGATTCTGGAGCATCTAACTGCTTCATTACTCCGTAGCGGGCCGAGAGTAGTGGCATCCGGAGCAGCACGAGTGAGCGTTCGGGCATGGTCAAGGTAGCTGGAGGTGGATTCCTGGCTACTTCGGGCCGTGCTAGAGGCGTCGATATTTAGATTGCGGGGCAGTCGATGCCAGCGGATTTGGTTATTAGTCTAGTGGAGTTGTACGACGTCATTTTGGGGATAGACTGGTTATCTTATTACCGGGTTCATCTGGACTGCTACCGAGCTAGAGTGGTTTTGCGAGCGTGATGACGGGAGGTTAGTGTTTCAGGGTGTGAGACCGACTTCCGGGAGTATAGTGATCTCAGCGATTCAGGCTGAGCAGTTGATTGAGCGGGGCTGTGAGGCCTATTTGGCGACGATCACTATGGCGGAGTCCAGTAGTGAGGTGGTTTAAGAGGATTTCCGGGTGGTTCGGGAGTTTCCAGAGGTATTTCAGTCGTTGACGGGGTTGCCGCCATATCGGTCAGATCCTTTCACGATTGAGTTAGAGCCGGGGACAGCGCCGATATCTAAGACGCCTTACAGGATGGCTCCAGCAGAGTTGGCAGAGCTGAAGAAATAGCTAGAGGACCTTTTCAGCAAAGGGTTCATTCGACCAAGTAATTCGCCGTGGGGAGCACCAGTTCTGTTTGTGAAGAAAAAGGATGGGATTTTCTGGCTGTGTATTGTTTACCGGGGACTTAACCGAGTCACTGTGAAGAACAGATTCCCTCTCCCGAGAATTGACGAGTTGTTGGATCAGCTGAGGGGTGCTACTTGGTTCTCCAAGATAGACTTGGCATCGGGTTATCATCAGATCCCGATAGACGACGCGGATATTCGCAAGACTACTTTCAGGATGAGGTATGGGCATTTTGAGTTTGTGGTTATGCCCTTCGGTTTGACGAATGCGCCAGCAGCATTCATGAGATTGATGAACGACGTGTTCAGGGAGTATTTGGATGTGTTCGTCATCATCTTCATTGACGATATTTTGGTGTATTCGAGGAGTCCTGAAGAGCATGAGACCCATTTGAGGTTGGTTCAGGAGAAACTTCAGAAGCAGAAGCTGTATGCTAAGTTAAGCAAGTGCAGTTTCTGGCAGCGAGAGACGGGTTTTCTCGGACACATTGTCTCTGCAGAGGGAGTGTCTGTAGATCCGGCGAAGATTGAGGGCATCAGGGATTGGCCTAGACCGAGTAGTGCTACCGAGATCAAGAGTTTTCTTGGTTTAGCAGGTTATTACAGGAGATTCGTCAAGGGTTTTGCGAGTATGGCACAGCCGATGACGAACTTGACTAGGAAGGATGTTCCTTTTGTTTGGTCGCCAGAGTGTGAGGAGAGCTTTGGGCTTAGAGGCGGTTGATTAGGCAGATTTGCTGGGCAGGATCAGAGTGGCAAAGGAGACTGATCAGAGTCTGATTGATGCATCATGAGTACTGAGTTCTGAGTATCAGGTATCTGAGAATGGGACTATTCTAGTTCGTGGTCGGGTTTGTTTACCCAAGGTTGAGGAGTTGAGGCAGCAGATTCTGAGAGAGGCTCTTTCGAGCAAGTTTTCGATTCATCCAGGAGCGACCAAGATGTACTATGACCTCAAGAGGTATAATCATTGGGTCGGGATGAAGAGGGATGTAGCTGATTGGGTTGCGAGGTGCAACACATGTTCTTTGGTGAAGGCTGAGCACCAGGTTCCGGGTGGTCTTTTGCAGAGCTTACCCATTCCAGAGTGGAAGTGGGACAGGATCACGATGGATTTCGTGGTTGGGCTACCTATTTCGAGGACTCATGATGCTATTTGGGTTATTGTTGATCGGTTGACCAAGTCAGCACATTTCTTGGCCATCAAGAAGACAGATGGAGCTTCTGTTTTGGCTAGGAAGTTTGTGCGGGAGATTGTGAGGCTGCATGGAGTGCCAGCCATTATTGTGTCAGACCGAGATCCGAGATTTGCCTCAGTGTTTTGGGGGGCATTTCAGGCAGAGATGGGCACTAGGGTGCACATGAGTACGGCATATCATCCGCAGACAGATGTGCAGTCAAAGAGGACTATTCATACTTTGGAGGATCTGTTGAGGATGTGTGTGCTAGATTGGGGTGGTCACTGGGCAGATCACTTGAGCTTGGTTGAGTTTGCTTACAACAACAGCTTCCAGGCGAGTATTGACATGGCTCCTTTTGAGGTGTTGTATGGGAGGCCATGTAGGACACCCTTATGCTGGACCCAAGTGGGGGAGCGCAAAATTTATGGAGCTACTTATGTTCAGGAGACGACAGAGAAGGTTCGCGTTGTGAGGCTGAACATGAAGGAAGCACAAGATAGACATAAGAGTTACACAGATAGGCGCAGACGAGAGCTTGAGTTTCAGGTTGGAGATAGAGCGTATCTGAAGATGGCGATGTTAAGGGGTCCTAACAGATCCATCACAGAGAACAAGCTGAATCCGCGTTTTATGGGTCCGTTTCCAGTTGTGGAGAGAGTTGGACCATTGGCGTACAGATTGGAGTTACCTCCAATTATGAGAGCCTTTCACAAGGTGTTTCATGTATCGATGCTGAGGAAGTGTCTTCATCCTTCAGAGGAGTTGTTGGCTAAGATTCCAGAGGATCTTCAGCCAGATTTAACAGTTCCGGCAGTACCTGTGAGGATTCTTGAGAGGAGAGCCAAGGTTATGCGGAACAAGAGGATATCGTTGCTGAGAGTTTTGTGTACTTGTGGCAGTATAGAGGAGGAGACTTGGGAGCCAGAGGCAAAGATGAAGTTGAAGTTGAGGAAGTGGTTCGATAAGCAGGTCGTGGAGTGAGCTTCTTTCGTCTTTGTGGCTTTGTTTTTGGTTTAGCCTGCGAGCTTCGTTGTTGTTGTTGTTTTGGTTTACGTTGTAAAGACATACATTTTTGAGATTTATGAGATGGAGGTTGTCCTCATTATCTGTGTTATTAAATGTTGTCTTGGATGTTACACATGTTGACCAGTTGGGTCGTGAGACGGTTTCAATCTTATTGTTATAGGCGTTTAAGAATTTTTCTCTAAGGGCTGCGGTCCTTAATAACTCATTACATTTTTGGAGACGTTGTTCTCTGGCAGACTTACCTGAGTGCCGTGGCTTCAGTGTGAGTAGCTTATCCGAGTGTCGTGGCTTCGGTATAGGCGATGGCAGGCCCATCTGGGAGGCCGTGGCCCCAGTTTGGGTAGTTGCAGACTTGTTTGGGAGGCCGTGGCCCCAATACGAGTGGTTTGGTTGAGACTTATTTGGGAGGCCGTGGCCCCAATATGAGTGTTTTTGGATAATGAGTTAAGAGGAAAATGTCTTGGAACATGCGTATACATAAGATTGAGTGTGAGTCTCGGGGATTAGGTGAGGATCTCCAGTGTTGTGACCTTGCGAAGTCGGATTTTGATCTTGCGAGACGTGCTTTGTGTTAGGATTCGAGGTCGAATCCAGTTTAGTGGGGGAGAGTTGTAACATCCGTAAACCAGGAAGTGTGATTTTTGCCTGGTGTTGAGCGACACCAAGGCTGGTGTCGATCGACACCGGTCCGATTGGCGAATTTCCAGTTTGTTTTTAATTGCCGGTTTGGGGCTTGTTATTGGGTCTGGAAACCCTCTGTCGCAAATTAAAAAGAGCAGCTGCGTTTTTGAGCTATTATTTCGAGGGAGAGAGTTCTAAGTGGTGATTTTGGAGTTTTGGGAGATTTGAGGAAGTTCTGAGGCTGATTCTTGCAGTTCTCCCTTGTTCAATTCGAAATCAAGGTGAGTGCGTGACTGTGGGTCCGTGGTTTTCTAGATCTAGGTTGCTAGATTGATAGATAGATGAGTTATGTGATTTTCGTGAGTTTATTTTCGTGTTTATTATGTGTTGGATCTTGTGGCGTGATTATTGTGAAGTTTGTGAGTTTTTGGTGCTGTTGAATCGCACCTGGAATCACCCTGTCGAACAGGTGTCGAGCGACACCAAGCTGGTGTCGGTCGACACCAAGGTTGTTAGTGTCGAACGACACCAAGCCGGTGTCGGTCGACACCGATGACTGCTTCGGGTTTGTTAACCGATTTAAATTGAGTTAATTGGAATTAAAGGTTTAATCCGGTTTAATGGATTTAATTGATTTAAGTGGTTAATTGGTTTTATTTAATTAATTATTTTTGGATTAATAATTAATTAATATTATTATTTAATTATGAGAATTATTTAATAATTATTTGGAAATGTTTAAAATATGGAAAAAATACTAATAATTGTGGAAATTATTTAAAAGACTTAAATTGTCTAGAAATTGCGTAAATGGTCTGTGGGCAGAGTGATCGTCTCACTAAGTATTTATGATAATACTTACGCATCTCTATTACAATGTGATGCAGGTAATAGAAATCTCAAAGCGCGGAATCAAGGCCGAAGAAGAGGATGATAGGATTTATGTGTTATTCATTTTGCTTAAGTTGCTAGACTTATTTAAGATTTGAGTTCTTTGATTTTTGGCTTTTATGATTGAACTGATATATATTATTTATTGAGTTATTTATTTAAAGACTTCCGCTAGTGTTGATTTAATTTAAAAAAAAAAAAAAAAGCTCGGTTGTTTCAATGTTAAGTTACATGGGCTTCCAAATCAAAACCAATTGGCAATGACTGGAGTGCCCATGTCCCTTATATACTAGTTAAGATCTCTTCGAATTTCCGGTGTGAGATATTATTCCCTAATAGGTACTCCATGTAAACGAACTACTTCCTTGAAGAAGAGGTCAGCAGTCTCAGTTGCATCGTTTGTCTTGTTACATTTTATAAAATTAGCCATTTTTTAGAACCTATCTGAAACAACGAAGCTTTTTTTTTTAATTATTAAATGAGAAAATTCTCAATAAAATAAACTTCAATAAATAATTAATTCAGACAACCAAATTCAATTCCATAAATAATATTAAAATTATCTAGCAACCAAAACACCAGGTTTGCAAATAACAAATAACAACCAAAAACAATAAACCACACAATCCTATCATCCTCTCCTCGGCCCGATTCCGCGATCACACTTTCTTTCTACCTGCATCACATTAGGGAAAAAGAGATGCATAAGTATTTAATAAATACTTAGTGAGGCAATCACCCCGCCTACAGGCCAATTACGCAATTTAATAATTTTAAGTCATATTAATAATTACCACAATTATTAAAATCTTTCACTTTAATTATTAATTGATTACCACAATTAAATAATAATTTTTAAACACTTAAATAAATTCTAATATTATTTTAAAACCATTTAATTAATTAATTTCATCAATTATTAATTAATTCTCGAATTAAACCATTTAAATTCAATTTAACCATGTTTAACCGGATTAAACCACTTAATCCAATTAATTCCTTAATTCGCCTGATAACCGGATTAAACCGGACGGTGTCGATCGAGACACACTTGTGTCGCTCGACGCCTTGCCCGTTTGGTGTCGACCGACACCAGCTTGGTGTCGATCGACACCGATCCAGGAGATCGATGCCAAATCGATTTTTGACACAAAAACACCAAATTATGAAACTATCACGATACACACGATTCAACACACGAATATCACACAACATATCTTAAGAACACACGATTTCAGCCATAACCACAATCCAAATTCACAAATCCTCTTATATGCGACGGTCATGCACTCACCTTGATAACGGATTGAAAGGAAGGAAGAGATGAAGAACACCACAAATCTACCACAGATCAGCCCACAAATCTCCAGAATCACCTCAAACTCTCTCTGCCTCTTTTTCCTTTTCCTTTCTCGAAAACAGAGTCGAAAATACGGCCAAACACTTTTATATCGCGACCTAGGGCTTCTCCCACGAAAACCAGCCCAAACCGGAACTCAAATCGAACAGAAATCGATTTTAACCGCTGGTGTCGAGCGACACACCCCTGGTGTCGATCGACACCCCTCTCCAGAAACGATAGATTGGTTTACGGATGTTACAATTCTCCCCCACTAAACTGGATTCGACCTCGAATCCCAACACAACACGTCTACCACAGACGCAACTCGTCTACCACAGACGACAAACTCGTCTACCACAGACGACCAACTCGTCTACCACAGACGACCAACTCGTCTACCACAGACGACATAATCCGGCCCACATGGCCAAATACACGAGATCCTCACTTGAACCCTGAGACTCACATCTATTTCTATGTCATACATACATTTCCCATACATCTTTACTCTTAACTCAACTCTACCGGAGAACAATATCTCCTCAAGAGGAACACTATCCTCTCGTTACTTACTACGCGACACACTAGTCACTAGTAAGTAAGCATATCACTTATCCTTGAGGTAGCGACCCTCTCGTACAAGTCTATCAGAGAACACTATCTCTATAGAGAACACTATCTCTTGGCAATGAGTTATTCGGGGACACCACGCCCCTAGAGCAAAAATTCGAAAACGTTTATGACATAACTACAAAGATTGTCTCATGACCCACTGGTCTACACTCTTGTAACATCCAAACCACAAAAACCAAAAATGAGGCAAACACCATATAACTCAAAAATGTATATCGTTACAACACCAAAAACGAAAATACATAAGTCCAACAACAACAACTCATAGCACCACGCTATCACACTAGAACCAGAAAGACGAGGAAGCTCACTCGATGACCTGCTTGTCGAACCACTTCCTGAACTTCAGCTTCATCTTTGCCTCTGGCTCCCAAGTCTCCTCCTCAGTGCCACTACAGTCCCACAAGACTCTCAACAATGGCACCCTCTTGTTCCGCAGAACCTTGACTCCCCTCTCGAGAATCCTCACAGGGACTGCCGGAGCTGTCATATCTGGCTGAAGATCCTCTGGAATCTCATCCACCAACTCCTTTGAAGGATGCAGACACCTCCGCAACATAGAGACATGAAACACCTTGTGAAAGGCGCTCATAATCGGTAGCAACTCCAACCGATAAGCCACTGGCCTAACTCGCTCCACCACCGGGAACGGACCCATAAACCGCGGACTGGGCTTGTTCTCTGCTATGGACCTGTTAGAGCCCCTCAACATAGCCATCTTGAGATACACTATATCTCCCACCTGAAACTCAAGCTCACGTCTCCGCCTATCTGCATAACTCCTTTGTCTATCCTGAGCCTCCTTCATATTCAGCCTCAAAACACGGATCTTCTCCGTCGTTTCCTGAACAAAGGTAGCTCCAAACATGCTGCGCTCCCCCACCTGGGTCCACCCCAATCCAACACACACATTGTCAACAGATCCTCCAAAGTCTGTATAGTCCTCTCTGACTGCCCATCTGTCTGCGGATGATAAGCTGTACTCATATGCACCTTGGTGCCCATCTCTGCATGAAATGCCCTCCAAAACTCTGAGGCAAATCTCGGATCTCTATCCGACACAATACTAGCTGGCACACCATGCAACCTCAAAACCTCTCGCACAAACTTTTTAGCCAAGACAGCAGCTCCATTTGTCTTCTTGATGGCCAAGAAATGTGCGGACTTGGTCAAACGATCCACAATGACCCAAATCGCATCAAACGTCTGTGAGATAGGTAATCCCACCACAAAATCCATCGTGATCATATCCCACTTCCACTCTAGAATGGGTAAGCTCTGCAAAAGTCCACCTGGAACCTGATGCTCTGCCTTAACCAACGAACACGTGTTGCACCTCGCAACCCAATCTGCCACATCTCTCTTCATCCCAACCCAATGATAGTACCGTTTGAGGTCACGGTACATCTTGGTCGCACCCGGATGAATCAAAAACTTGCTCGCATGAGCCTCTCTCAAGACCTCTCGTCTCAACTCCTCGTGCTTGGGCACACAAACCCGCCCACGAACCAATATCGTCCCATTCGCCGAGACCTCATGCTCAGAACCAACTGCCCGCGATGCATCAACCAAACCCTGATCATCCTGCTGAGCCACTCTGATCCTACTGAGTAAGTCTGCCTGATTAGCTGCCTCAAAACACAAAGGCTCCTCTGAAATAGCACAAAGCCTCAATGTACTAATCTCGCTGACCAAAGTCTCCACATCCTGCTCTCTAGCTGAATCAACTCGCCGCCGACTCAACGCATCTGCCACCAAGTTGGCCTTGCCTGGATGATACACAATATCCAGATCATAGTCTGCCAGAAACTCCACCCAACGCGTCTGCCTCGCATTCAGCAAGGCTGAGTAAAGATATGCTGCAAACTCTTGTGATCTGTAAAGATCTGCACTGACCACCATAAAGATAAGACCTCCAAATCTTGAGTGCAAAGACCACTACCCCCAACTCAAGATCGTGTGTAGGGCGGTTGCGCTCACTAATGGGGATTAAACTTTTCCCAATTTCTACCCCTAATTCTGCAAGTGCACAGATCGAGAGTAGTAACGGGTATCGTACATAAGGAGAAGATAAGTGCACTACAAGCTATGCGAGTCTAATCAAGCTAGGACAAATGAGGGGATTTCGGGTTTTAAGATGCTAATTAACTAAACTAAATGAAAGCAAAGTAAAACGGTGTAAGTTCAATATGAAAGAGACGCTAGGCAATAGGTAATTCGCAGAGATTCATAGATGATAAGTTTGATGATTGATTTCTATCTATGTAGGGATATGGGAAGTAAGATCCGTCTAGAACACAAAACACGAAAATAAGTCTTTCCACTTCTGTGGCTCCGACTCCTATGATAACTTATCTAATCGCTAAACTTTCGGCATGTCCTTAGATAGTTAATCAAGCATTAAATCGATCAGGTTCGGATACAGTTCACTAGGCTTAGTAAACAAGCGCTATATGGGTTGCCTCCCATATAACGCTTGTTTATAGTCTTTTAGCTTGACTCTTTCTCTTTCTATTTATCCAATGGATCAACTATAAGAGTTGAGGCTCCTTTAGCTTCTCTACATTCCGGACCCGACGGTTTGAAAATCCTCCTATTGACATCTTGAAGTTCTTGAATGTAGTTGCAAGAAACAATCATACCGGGAAAGAGATTCCTCCTCTTGTGTAGCTTATCTTTGTTGGGTTCTTCGTTTTCCTTATTTGAGGAACTGATTCTGAACTTAGAGTAGCATCTTGAAGACCTTGTAGGCTGTGGTGTGGCATCAATCACTTCCTCCTTATACTCCCTTGCTGTCAAAATTTTGCTTGGACTTGAAACTTCAATGCACTTGGCCTTTGCTGGTATAACAACTTCCTTAGGTATGATGAGAGGGGCTGCTAATATGATGTCTATGAACTCCTCTTGGTCATTATTAGGCTCTGATAGTGGCTCCTTTCTAGCACATACATCTGCAGAATGAGAGCTTTTGATAGGAACCACCGGATAGTTGTCATTTTGGGTTTGGGGAGATAAACTCTTTGATTCAAATGCTCCACGAAAGCTTTATTGGCATGAAGAAATGATGAACCAAATATCAGTGGCTTGTGAGGGTCATCTTTCATCCCTAAGATGTGGAAATCAGCGTTGACGACATGATCTCCGATGGATAGTGGAAGATCCGAGATGAAACCATGTGAGATAATAGATGGATGTGAGATTCCTTTAGACATGATGTTAATGTGAGATTTTGTGTCACATAAGGAATCCTTGAACAAAACTCCATTAATGATGCAAGGTAATCCAAGCTTCCGCTTGAGTGGCTTCGGCTTGTAACCTCCGGTTGAGTCCAAGGAGAAATGCTCTTGTTCTGGTCTTGTAGCCATGTTAACAGCATTTTGGGGTGGTGTATGGGTGGGCACGAACTCAGCTTCTCTTGTAGAGATGACTTTACAAAAAGCCTTCTTTTCCTCCATCCCTTGTCTTTTCAATTCTTCTTCGGTTTCAGCTAATTGGGTGTGAATTTTCTTGATTCGACCAGCGAGAGACTCGTTCTTGACAATGAAACTGTTGACCAATATTTCCATCCTCTCATTCATGTCCTTAGTGCTCTGTATTTGATCATCCACGATATGCTGAAGCATTGCTTGAATCTTGCTATTTTGTTCTTTCATCTCTTGTCTTTTCAATTCTTCATCAATTTGATCAATGTGGACCTCCATCTTCTTGAGTTGAGTAATTACAGACTCGTACTTTGAAGTAAGGTCATTGTAAATGAAGTCTATCTGCTCATTCAACACCTTGTTAACCCTCTCTTGGCTGTTTAAGATTTGTTGAAGAAATCCTTCAAACATGTTGTCTTGCTGAACTGGGTGAGGTCCGGTTGGATGAAAGTTGTAAGGTTGATCCATTGGGTACATGCCTTGTTGATTGTACTGCTGCATAGTCTGGAATTGATTCCCTTGCTGTTGAAAACGTGGTGCTTGCTGCTGGAAGTCAGGAGGGTAAATGAAATCATCAAGATAGTTAACTTCTTGTGACTGTTCCTTTGCAAAATCTCCAATGTTTTCTTGGTAGTAAGGGGCACGCCTTAGGAGGACATAATCTTGGGTCTGGCCATAGATTATAGCTTTCATCTTTTACTCAAGTTCGCACCTGAAACACACATAGATAAAGGCTTAAAGAAAAATTTAAACAAAAACTAAAACAAGTGATTAATGCAGAAACTAGGATGATTATGATGATGCAAAACTATAATGATGATGATGATAATAAAACTATGATGCAAAACTATATATGATAATGACGCAAAAACTAAGATGATAATGCAAAAACTATAATGATAATGATGATGCAAAAACTACTAAAATTGAAAATCCTAGACTAGGCTATTCTCGGGAACTCGTAGGCAGCTGTATTGCTCCCCGGCAGCGGCGCCAAAAAGCTTGATGGGGATTAAACTTTTCCCAATTTCTACCCCTAATTCTGCAAGTGCACAGATCGAGAGTAGTAACGGGTATCGAACACAAGGAGCAGATAAGTGCACTACGAGCTATGCGAGTCTAATCAAGCTAGGACAAATGAGGGGATTTCGGGTTTTAAGATGCTAATTAACTAAACTAAATGAAAGCAAATTAAAACGGTGTAAGTTCAATATGAAAGAGACACTAGGCAATAGGTAATTCGCAGAGATTCATATATGATAAGTTTGATGATTGATTTCTATCTATGTAGGGATATGGGATGTAAGATCCGTCTAGAACACAAAACACGAAAATAAGTCTTTCCACTTCCGTGGCTCCGACTCCTATGATAACATATCTAATCGCTAAACTTTCGGTATGTACTTAGATAGTTAATCAAGCATTAAATCGATCAGGTTCGGATACAGTTCACTAGGCTTAGTAAATCAACTTCCGCAGTCTAAGAAACCTAGCATGTCAAAGATAGTTAATATGAACTCTTTGAAACCCTAAAACCTAACTAGAAATCTACTCAATCATGATGCAAGTAAACAAGCACAAATCTTAGAAAGAAATCATATTATTATAAGGAGAACAGGGTTTAGAAATCTTCTCTATGTTGAGATACAAAGAAGGGATCTTCTCCCTAAGGAAAACAATGAGAAGGAAGTAAAACAATGGAGAATCCCTCTAAGGGGATCTCCATAGTGCGGCCCTCTCTTATGGCTCCTCTCCTGTGCGGCTCTGTTGTGTCTCTCTTGTGTCTCCCTGTTCTAATGAGGCTAAAAAAGTGTATTTATAGTGCCCTAGGTCTTCCAAGGTCGGTTTAGGTGAAACGGGCCGAGAATTGTTGAAATTGCATAATTGGGCTTGTGTTCGCGGGGTCGGGTCGACCGGGAGAGTCGGTGGTCGAGCGAGGCGGTTGACCGGTCGGTCGGGATGGCGTCTGGGTCAAGCAGGGCGGTCGACCGGTCGGTCAGGATGGCGTCTGGGTCGAGCGGGGCGGTCGAGCACGCGTGGAATGGTGAAGAAAGGTTGGGTCGGACGGGAGCCTTGGAGTCCCTGTCCGACCGGCTTCGGTCGACCGGATGGTCATCGTCATGAAGGAAGGTCGGGTTGGACGAGGGCCATGGAGTCCCTGTCCGACCGGCTTTGGTCGAGCGGCTTTGATGATGTCCGGTTTTCGGCTCCTTTGACACTCTTCACTAAAACGATCATATCTCCCATTCTACATGGCCAAATTGCATGATTCCAATTGCATTGGAACACTAACTCATGTAGGCATCGCAGCGAAGTGAATTTGATGAATTCCATTGAGTAGAATGTCTTTAAGGCCCCTCCAAAGTTGATGCTACGTCCTGGAGCGGTCTTGAAGTCCAAATCCTGTGTTTTGCTCCAAAATGCATCTTTTGACTTGTTTAGACTCTAAGTACTATAAATCCATAAAAACTACCTTTTTAGATCAAAAAGCCATTAAAAACCTTATAAAAAGCATAGTAAAACCATATAAAAATGGTACAAAATAGAGGTATATCAGACATTCAAAATGGTATGCATGATGCTATCAAAAAAAATCTTTTCGATATGCATAACGTCAAGATTATGTCGCAAAAGGTGATCCTTCCAATATGGGAGTTCGCATAATATACTTTTTTGTGCCAATTGTGTGCTTGTCCATATTCGTCAGGCATGTTTGCAGTACAATGCCAATTGCCCCCACGTTTGCATGTTTCCTCACCACCATAATAATCGATCTGATCAAGAAAATCCTGTCTCGAAAGATAATCCGGACAGCTTTATTCTTCGAAAATAAAACCTTGTTCTTTCGGTACTTGTGATTGATAGGAAGAAAACGACGGTGACAATCAAACCAACATGGTTTTCTTCCACGCCTCAGCTGAAATGCTTCTGCCCTATTCAAACAGTGTGGACACGATAATCTTCCATGCGTAGTCCACCCCGATAACATTCCATACGCTGGAAAGTCACTAATCGTCCACAATAATATTGCGCGCATGTTGAAGTTTTGTTGCTGCGAGTAATCAAATGTGCAGACTCCTGAATACCACAGTTGTTTCAACTCATCAATCAAAGGTTGCAGAAATACATCTAGGGATCGCTTCGGATGCTTAGGACCTGGCACTAAAATAGTTAAAAACAAAAATTCTCGCTGCATGCACATTGTCGGCGGAAGATTATATGGCGTCAGTATGACGGGCCATAGCGAATATTATCTCCCTGACATACCAAATGGACTAAATCCGTCTGTGCATAATCCTAGATAAACATTCCTGGACTCATTAGCAAAGTTTGAATGTACCATCTGAAAGTGTTTCCACGCCTTTGCATCTGAGGGATGTGTTATCTCTCCATGATGTGTGGAATGTTCTGCATGCCATCTCATTGACGCTGACGTCATTTCTGATTGGTATAACCGTTTCAATCTTTCAGTGATTGGCAAGTACCACATACGTTGGTAAGGGACCCGCCTCCTTCCAGTAGTGGGTTTGTATCTCGGCTTCCCACAAAATCGACATTCCTGCAGCTTATCATCATCTTTCCAGAAAATCATGCAATTGTCAATGCATACATCAATCATTTCATATGGTAACCCAAGACCCGCAACCAACTTCTGTATTTCATAGTAATTACCAGCAAAAAGATTATCTTCCGGTAAATACTCTTGAAATAGTCCAGCCCACTTATCCATGTTACTTTCGCTGCTGTTATCTTCACTTTTAATTGTCATCATCTTAGCTGCTAGTGACAATCTAGAAAGTCCCTCTCTACACCCATCGTAAAGTGGTTGATTTGCAGCATCAACATATCATAAAACTTTTGTGCTTCAATGTTGGGTTCTTCCAAAATTTCTTCCATAGGATTATCAGCAAGAACAGGTGTAGTTTCATGAAATGCATCTGTAACCATATCATGAAACATATTCCCTTGCTGATACCCAGTATCGTTTCCCAATATATCAGGATGACCATAATCATAGCTAGCGTTATAATTATGTTCTTCAACCCCTTGACTCGAACCACTATTTCCCGCTTCATAATGAGTAGTACTATAATGATTTTCCCCATGAAAATACCACACATAATAGTTTGCTAGAAATCCTCTATTAAATACATGTGTTTTCGTAGTATCAATAGCAACATATTTTTTGTTCCCACATTTCTTACAAGGACAAAATATTTTACCAGTTTGCATTGCTTGTGGTTGGTTTGATGCTTGGTTAAATAATCCATGTAATCCTTTAACAAACTCTCTCGTCACTTTGCCGGTCCCTGGATCTCTTTGATTGTACATCCAGCTTCGTAACTCATATATTCCGTAACTCATTTTTTGGTGTTTTTTTTTTCCCTCTCTTCTGTTCTTTTTTTCTTCCCTCTCTTCTTCTCTTTTTTCCTCTTCTTTCGTTTTTTGTGTGAATGTTAACTGGACTCACTGTTGGGGTCGGATTTCCCTCCATCACATTGTCATTCAAACCGGAGTGATCAAAGCAAGTCGGGCCGAACCGTCAACTAAACCAGAAAACCGGGAAGAAATCTCTCGATGGGCCGAGCCAACATCCAGCGAAGCGATTCGAGCCGAGGCCCATCGAAGAAGGCCCATATTCAGAGCTTGCCATAAACACGAGTCGGCGCGAGCAGAAATGGAATGTTTCATTATGGAAAGTTTACTTAAATCTTGTAAAGTCGGTTCCTATTCTCTTATAAATAGGAATCAATGTCAATTGTTTTAGGCATCACTTTTACCCACAGAAAAGGCATACGCCACAAATTTCACAGCTCGCAGAACAGCTATAAATAAAACCATCTTTGGCTCGTCCTCTTCGTATTTAATCAATAGAATTCCTCGGCTCTCCCTAAAAATGAACTAAACAATATTGCGCAAGTTTCGGCTCGCACAATTTGGCGCTAGAAGGAGGGGGAGCGAATTCATACACAAGAAATACGAAGCCTGACGGGATGACGGATAGGGACGTGAACTCAAACGAGATCGATCCGACCGGTCAACAGCACAAGGACGGCGCAACAGCGCGCCAAACAGAAGCGGAGAGGATAGCTGCCCTTGAGAGACAAACCGAGGAGCAAGAAGCCCTGAACAGCACGTTAACCCAAGAGCTCGAAAATCTGCGAACCCAGCTCAAGGAAAGAGAGGAAGAGGGCGCCAGGCACCGAAAGAAACTCGATCCGAAGAATGATAGTAGGATTTTACTACGAATTAACCTATTAACACTATCATGTCGATGCAGTGTAAGAAGGTGTCAAATCCAAATGGGCGAGATGCTATGCAATCAGGACGTGATCGAGTGAAGGTAAGTCAAGCCAAATGCAAGGGTGTGAATTCTAAACTATCAACCTAAACACAGAAATGGAAAATGCAAATACAAATGCAATGGTACTTCACGGCGTCCAGACGCGACGCTATCAAGTGAACAAAGGTAAAACTTGCGACGGAATTGCGATGACTTTTTGTTGAGTCGCAAGTCCGTCGCAAGACTCTCGCAAATTTGCGACGGATTGTTTTCCCTCGCAAATTTGCGACGGATTTGCGATTTTTTCTCTACTGTCGCAAATCCGTCGCAAACTCCTCGCAAATCCGTCGCAAACTCCTCGCAAATGGATTTGTGATGGCTTCTAATTCTGTCGCAAATCCGTCGCAAACTCCTCGCAAATTTGCGACGGAAATATTTTCATCGCAACGTTCCGTCGCAAAGAGCTTGTTTTCTTGTAGTGTTGGCCCATTCAAGAACTTGGCGAGCAAGCTCAAAGGAGAAGAAGAAATGGAAACTTTCCTCTTCTTACCAACGCCTTAACTCAGCCGACCTAGACCTCTCCTCGCCTATATATACTTCCTTTTAGCCTCTTTTAATCATCATCCAGACACAGCTTCTCCTTTCAATAAAGTTTCGGAGCCACTTAGGTGGTCTCCTTGCTTCTTTTCTTTCTTTCCTTTTTGCATTGTACATATTTACATGTTTCCTTAAGTTTATGTCTAGGATTAGAGGTTTCTCTCTATGAAAGAGCCACAGTTTGATCTCTTTCTCTCCGTCTCTTCTTATTATAACCATGAGACTCCTTCTACTTTCCTTAGACTCATTATTGAATTATGTATCCTTCAATGAGGACATGACATAATTGCCTTCAAGAATCGGTTGTTGAATAAAGGGAAACCTTGTGGTTCTCCATCTTTATTTACACCTAAAGCTTGTTGCTAGAGTAGCTAAATAGTAATTTGATATAAGGTTGATATACTCTCCAAAAGCTTGTTATATCTCCGGATCTAGTATTCGATGGACAATTCGTCTTACGCTATGAAAGTAGACCTAAGGAGTTTTGTGAACAATCATTACCTAACCGTAATGCATGTCTCACTCTACAATGACCAATGAAAGCTGAGCCCCTTGGTTTAAGAGACATAGGGGTTTTGATGTCGCAACTAGAAGCGTAGAAGACAAGAAAGCTGTCGTAGCTGAGGAGCTCAAGCTTTAATGTCGTTAATCCTTGAGAGAAACGATTTCACACAAGGGTTTTAGAGAAGAAAGTCTATTACTTTATTAATCAATAAAAACCAGTTGTAATGTACCAAGCTCAATAACTTATATAGAGTTCCTTTAAGTCGGCAACTCATCTAGGAAAATAGAAAAGACTAATCCAAAAGGAAATATGACTAAAACAGAGAAAAGGAAATTGGCTTAAAAACAGAGTAAACAAAAAGAGTTTGGTCGCCATTGGATGTACGCTACATCAGGTCGCTCCGGGTAGAAGAAAATTCGACCTCGAATTTGCTGTAGTGTCCTCTTCTTCAAATGGAACCAAATGTTTGACATTGAAGACATCAGCCGTGTGCATTTGAGGAGGAAGTTGCAGCCGATAAGCATTGTTATTGATCTTTTCGAGCACCTGTAAAGGTCCAATCTTCCGTGGCTTTAATTTGTTGTACGTGTTGGGAGGAAAACGATCCTTGGTTAAGACTGCCCATACTTTGTCTCCAACGTTGAATTGGACATCACGACGCTTTGTATCAGCAGCAGCCTTATATTTTGCAGTAGCGGCTTCAAGATTAGAGCGAACCTGGTCATGAACCGTGGCGAATGTTTCAACAAAATGACAAGCCCTTCCATGGGAACGAGTTCTATCGGGAACAATGCTTAAGTCGATTGGTCCACGAGGAATAAAACCATAGACGACGTGAAATGGACTAAATCCGGTACTCCGATTTAATGCATGGTTATGAGCGAATTCGGCTTGGCACAAAACGGAATCCCAAGACTTAATGTTATCTCCCACCAAACATCGCAGAAGATCACCCAATGTCCTATTAGTAACTTCGGTTTGACCGTCGGTTTGTGGATGGTAAGCAGAGCTCATATCAAGTTTAGTGCGAAGTAGACGCCACAACGAACGCCAAAAATGGCTGAGAAAGCGAGAATCGCGATCTGACACAATGGAAAGCGGAAGACCGTGCAGCTTATAAATCTCACGAAAGAACAAGGTGGCCACTTGTACCGCGTCCGTTGTTTTCTTGCAAGGCACAAAATGGACCATTTTAGAAAATCGATCGACGACCACGAAAATGGAATCGTGCCCACGCTGTGTTCGAGGCAAGCCAAGAACAAAATCCATGCTTATGTCAGTCCAAGGCTGAGAAGGAACGGGCAATGGCAAATACAAACCTGCATTTGAAGCATGACCCTTAGACGCTTGACAAATTCCGCAACGCATGACAAATCTCACCACATCTCGGCGAACAGAAGGCCAAAAGTAAGACGTCGTCACTAGCTGAAGAGTTCTATCACGGCCAATGTGTCCTTCAGTGTGAATCTCGCGGATAAGTTGTAGTCGAAGGCTACAATCCGGAATACAAAGCCTATTCCCGCGAAACAAGAAGCCATCCATAATGATATATTCATCGCCAATACCAAGCTGTGCATCACTCCAAATTTTTCCAAAGAAAATATCGGTGGGATAGAGATCCGGAAGAACCGTAAAACCAACAACAGAAACGTGCATTGTAGTTAACAAGGAATGACGACGACTTAAAGCGTCTGCGGCTTTATTCAGCGTACCTGCTTTATGTTTAATGACAAAGGTGAACTGCTGGAGATAAGCAAACCAAGCAGCATGACGAGAAGAGACCTTATCCTGAGAATTCAAATGCTTGAGAGCATCATGGTCCGTGTACAACACAAATTCTCGATGAAAGAGATAATGTCGCCAATGTTTTATAGCTTGGACCACTGCATATAACTCCACGTCATAGGTACTATATCGCAGACGAGAACCAGCTATCTTCTCACTAAAGAAAGCCACCGGGTTATTGTTTTGACTGAGAACCGCGCCAATTCCAGACTTAGAAGCGTCACAATGGAGTTCGAATGCAATATCAAAGTTGGGTAACATCAAAACAGGAGCTGTTGTTAGTTTTGTTTTGATGGTTTGAAATGCACTCTCTGCTTCAGTTGACCAAGAGAACTGAGATGCCTTGATGCAATCCGTGATAGGAGACATGATGCTGCTGAAGTTGTGAATGAAACGACGATAAAACGAGGCAAGGCCGTGGAAGCTGCGAACTTCAGTGACCGTACGCGGAGTGGGCCATGAACGAATGGCTTCAACTTTTGCAGGATCAACAGCTAATCCTTTGTGAGAAACAACATAGCCAAGAAACAATACTTGAGAAACCCCAAAGGCGCATTTTTTAATAGCACCAAATAGCTTCTCTTTGCGCAAGACGAAAAGAACATCACGTAAGTGTCCTATGTGATCAGAGATGGACGAACTGAAAATAAGGATGTCATCAAAATAAACCACAACACAGCGTCCGATGAAAGGCCTCAATGCTTGATTCATTACACGCATAAACGTGCTTGGTGCATTGGATAAACCAAAAGGCATAACGAGCCATTCAAACAAACCTTCTCTAGTTTTGAAAGCTGTTTTCCACTCATCTCCCGGACGTACACGAATTTGGTGATAACCACTCTTGAGATCAAGTTTGGTGAAAATATTCGCGGATCCAATCTGGTCAAGTAAATCATCAAGACGAGGGATCGGAAATCTATAACGCACCGTGATTTTGTTGATGGCACGACTATCAATGCACATACGCCAAGAGCCATCTTTTTTTGGGATGAGAAGAGCAGGAACCGCACAAGGACTGAGACTCTCACGTAAATAGCCTTTAGCTAAAAGGTCTTCTACTTGGCGTCGTAATTCGTCGTGCTCTTGAGGAGACATTCTGTAGTGGGGTCGATTTGGTAAAACCGAGTTTGGAACCAAATCAATGCAATGTTGGATATCCCTTAAAGGAGGTAGACCAGATGGGAGATCATTCGGAAAGACATCGTGAAACTCCGAGAGAAGATCCTTAAAAGGTAAGGGAATATCGCCAATAAACGTCGGTGTCTCTGGTTTTAAAATAAGGAGCAAACCACCGTTATTTAAAACACATTCTTCCATGAATAGAGAATGATTAACCATTAAAACGGGTCGAGTAACGGGAGCTTGTGTAGTCGGTGGGGACCGTTCGAATGCAGGTGATAACTGAGATGGAGTGTCCGGCGAAGGCAGAAGAGTGATTTTCTTTTCTTCAAAGATGAAAGAGTAAGTGTTAGCGAAACCATCATGGAGAGTCCGTCGATCATATTGCCAAGGCCGACCAAGTAAAACATGGCAAATATCCATCGGAATCACATCGCAATACACCAGATCTTTATAGCTAGAGCCGATGGAGAGAGGAACTTGACAACGCTGTGAAATTCTCATGTCGGTAGTTGCATTCAACCAAGCAAGGCGATATGGAGTCGGATGGGGTTCTGTTGAAAGAGCAAGCTTTGCGACAGCTTCTTCAGAAACAATATTGGTACAGCTCCCGGAGTCAATAAAGAGACGACAAACTTTCCCTCGGATCGTACAAGTAGTGCGAAAGATGTTCCTTCGTAGCCAAGACTCTTCAACAACTTGAGGCGTAAAACAATTTCGTCTTATTACTAATAACGGACCTACATCTCCAGTCACTTGTTCCTCAAATTCTGCGTCTGGTTTCTCACTAATTTCTTCATCAAACACGACTTCATGCTCTCCAAATAAGACACGTTTGGGACAATTTGATTGTCGATGACCGGTTTCCCCGCAATTGAAACACTTGAAGGTCATGCTTCGGATTGGTTTGGGAGGAACGATGCCACCACTGTTATCGTGAGTGCTCTGTAATCCTGTGGGATCGGTTTTAGATAGGTTGACAGGCTCTGTCTGCTGAGTGGTTCTGTAACGCGAGTTTGAGGATGACCACATTGAACTCTTGAGGTTTTGCTCAATTAGAACAGCTCTCTGGTGCGCTTCCGAAACCGACAATGGATTGAACAAGAGCAACTGATTTTGGATCTGTTGTCTTAAACCCCCAATATAACGAGAAACAGTTTGAACCTCTGTTTCCTGTAAGCTATTACGAGCCAATAAGGAGAAAAATTCTGTGGAATACTCATCAACGCTCTTAGTGCCCTGTCTTAGATTCTGTAAGTGAGTGTAAATCATCCGCTCGTAGTTATATGGTAGGAAGTATTGCCGCATATGCTTCTTCAACTTATCCCAAGAAGCAATACGATCTTTTCTGGAATTAGCTCGTCGGACTTTGAGCTGTTGCCACCATGCCGAGGCTCGGCCTCGAAACCGTGTTGCAACAAGCGGAACACGCTTATCATTAGGAACACTCTTGAAGGCTAGTAGCTCTTCCGTCGTACTAAGCCAATCAAGAAACTCCTCCGGTTGCAAACCACCGGAAAACTCAGGAAGGTCGAGCCGGAAGCCCGATTCCCAGCGGTGATTATCTCCTCCGCGAACATCACCTAACGCTTGCTGATGACGTTGTTGATTTCTTAGAGCGAACGGGTTTGCATCATCCTCCTGCCGATCTTCGTCAAACACCGGAGCTCGTTGCTGATGTGGAGCCGGTGGTACTTGTGCCTGAAGCACAGTACGCAAGGCAGTTTCCATATAAGCTTGCATAGCTTGTCGCAGATCCTGCGCGAAACCCGCCATGACCTCTCTCATCGCATCGGTATGCTCCTCGAGTTCTGCGTGAAGACTTTTCTTAGGTGCCATGATGATGGAACGTTGTTGTCTCTGATACCAACTGATGTCGCAACTAGAAGCGTAGAAGACAAGAAAGCTGTCGTAGCTGAGGAGCTCAAGCTTTAATGTCGCTAATCCTTGAGAGAAACGATTTCACACAAGGGTTTTAGAGAAGAAAGTCTCTTACTTTATTAATCAATAAAAACCAGTTGTAATGTACCAAGCTCAATAACTTATATAGAGTTCCTTTAAGTCGGCAACTCATCTAGGAAAATAGAAAAGACTAATCCAAAAGGAAATATGACTAAAACAGAGAAAAGGAAATTGGCTTAAAAACAGAGTAAACAAAAAGAGTTTGGTCGCCATTGGATGTACGCTACATCAGGTTTGGAGCCACGAAAGTGGGAAGATCCTATACTAGTGTTTTGAGTTCAAAGAATCGGTTTTAACAAACTTTTCAATTGATTTGGCATATATCTTTTGCGAATGTTATGTGTTCAATAATGTTTGCTTGTATAGTTTTGCATTGTTATTCTTGTTTCCTTTTTAAAACCAAAGACAAAAACCACTTGCATATTATTGATTTAGCTTAACCGCATTCTCTTGTGGTTCGACCCCTAAGTACTACAATTACATGTTGTGCACTTGCAACTATGATTGATTAAGGTTTTATTACTTGCATACATCCCACATTGCATCAAGTTTTTGGCACTGTTGCCAGGGAATGCATTGCACTTACATGTTTTGAGATTAAAAGTTAAGACAAAATCTTTTGTTTCATGTTTACTAACTTTTTGAATTTTCTTTGTTCTTGTCTTTCTTAGGTATCTAAGAGATGAATCACTACTCTAGCGTGAGTAACTACTTTGGAAACCGAATTCCACTTCCCCATGAAGTCCAAGGACGGCCACAACATTCAAATCCGGCTGGAGACTTCATCCCAATGCCGATCCCATCGAACCATCTCCATCTGATCTTTGATGGAGCCGACCGAGAAGAGCTTCAACATCAAGACCAACCTCCGGTCTATCATCATCAAAGCCGACCTCACCAACCACCCTATCATCATCATCATTCACTCCCGGACCTGCCTACATACCATGAACATGTCCTTAATAGGCGGAGAGATAACCATCTCAAGGTCATGCTAGAAGAGTTCATTGAAATCCAAAGAAAATCTAACCAAAATCTTGAAGCAAGGTTAGAGTTTCTGAGGTATGACCTTGATGGAAAGTTTGGGAGCCCCTCTGACCAGATAGAGAGAGTAGAATCAAGATGCATAGAAGTGGAGGAGGAGCTAAAGAAACAAGGCGAAACCGTCAAAGACAACACAAAGGTGATTTACGACATGAACCTCGCCACAAAGTAGATGGATACCCACCTAGATGAGAAGATAACAAGCTTGGATAACAACCTCAATGGCACCACCGAGAGCTTCAATTCAATCACTCTTGTAGCTCACCAAGCTAAGAAGAGAGCAGCGGAAGTTAGCCAAAGGGAGAGAGAGTGTTATTCAACAATGCTAATGTTGGTAGATGGGCAAAAGCAACTGAAGGTATCAATCCGCGATCTACACTTCTCTATGAAAAAAAATATATCAAGTCCTCCTTAATAATAACGTGGTGTTGGAAGACACGACCGGAGGAGTCTCTAAAGGAGTCATGGACCTCACCAAACGCTTGGCGGATATGGAAAAGAAAGAAGCTTCAAAAGATGCAAAAGTAACCGGATCAAAGCATAGCAATGCTTTGGTAGCTTTTGGTGTTAGAGAAACCAATCCAAGAGTAGTTTGGGATGAGATTGAAAGTAGAGTCGACCAAGAGAGAAGCACAAAGCTCACGGCAAGGATAAAAGGAAGAAAGCCACCGGAAGGAACACCCTTCGCTCTAATATCTCCACCACAGCCCGAACGCTCGGAAAAAAGGAAGAAGAGATCGACAAGCAAGGAGATCATGGATGACTTTAACTTCATCGCAAGGAAGTTCCCATACAACACCACATTTGAGAAAACATGTGACCGTAGCCCTTTCGTGCAAGATCTAGTCATGACCCATGATTGGGGTTTAGCCGACATGAAGAGGATGTATAATGAAGTAAGGAGAGGATTGCCTGAGCCTAGGACACTACACAAGCTTCATGACCCAGGTTACTTTCTTATACATTGCTCAATCAATGGAAACTACTTTGACGATGCCCTATGCGATTTCGGTTCTAGTGTGAACCTTATGCCGGCTGTGATAGCAAGAAAATTGGGCCTAATCCACTCCATGGAGCGGTCTGATATGGGGATTAAGCTGGCAGATAGTTCCTTAACCGAACCACTTGGAGAAGTAAAGAATGTCCAACTTGATTTTGGAGGATGTATTGTTCCAGCCGACTTCTATGTAGTAGTTATGCAAGATCCAGACGATCTTGGTCTTTTGCTTGGAAGATCTTTCTTGGCAACAGCAGGAGAAATCATGGACTGGCCTAACAGAATAATCTCAGTAGCCAATGTTGACAAAGACACCTTCTATGATGCTGCACCTCCCGAGTTCTCATCTAAACGATTTCGCTACACTAGTGGAGGAGAAGGAACACAATTGAGAGGTCAAACACATGGCTACCTAATCAATGAATTCTTACAAGATGAGATGCTATTGGATTCATCAAGCACCAGTAGTTTCTTGGAGTTCATGCCTAATATTTATCAAGTACCAAAGGAGATTATACAAGGGGCAATGAATGTGAATAGGGTCACATTAAACTCCCACTTAAGGATCCCACCCTTATACAAGGCGAATTCTCCATTATAAGTAAGTATGTTCTTCTGTCCCATTCAATAATAACTATTTTAATCTTCACTTGATAAGAATATGAACCATTAACATTCATTGTTTACATTTCATGGTTTAAATCGCTTAAAATTTGATGGCTCATGAATGAGATAGTACCTTAACTTGTCAAACCCATCATTTACATTGATTTCACATATATTAAACTATTTCATAACTTTGGGATCCCTAACCAAGACCCAACATGTTTTTATAGTTTATACCATAATCTCTTAGTTTGAGAACTTCAAGTTGGTTATTTGGGAATCTCAATCTAAGATCGGACCTAACAAGTGTTTTGCAATGACTTAACTATTTGACAGGGAGGATATCAAGGAAAGTTGCTATAGCCGACCCAACCCCATGGCTGATTCAAGGCGGTTTCAATGGAGTTCCACAACAAATCACAAGGAACAAGGTGAACAACACTTGGGAATAATAAAGGAAGATAAAAGAGTCAATTCGGTCGAATAAAATCTCAAAACGACCGAGTGGATTTGGAGATATCCCATCCGGTGTCATTTTCTCGACCATTACGGATGCAAAGGAGAACCTTAATTGACCATCTCCGAAACCGTGTGTCCAAAGTCCACCAAACTTCACAGGTGGCCAGACAACACTATATTGGTCGGCAAATCCAAAAGATAGGACATTAAAATGTTCACGGTTCAAGAGATATCCAATGGAGCTTTATCTGATCGATCGTGGTGAACCAAAAGGCCGACAACATCAAAATCACGGCAGAGGAGCAGTCACCGGCTAGAAATGACTTCTTGGAGCCTCATTAACACTTTTCCAAAAGGAGAACCCAAAACGAACGAGCCAAAACTCAAAAAGACAAAGGAAGACGTTCCGGAGCCGTTTTGACCACTTTGTGAAGCATCTCACAAACCACTCGTTCAAATGTCCTCAAACTTTACCAATGGTCCTAAAATATAAGGTTGATCAATGAAATTTCAAAATAGGTCAAGGAAATCTTCACGGTTTGAGCTGTGGCCCATAGCATCACCTTCCGATCGACAAAATGGACCACTAAATGAAGCATCTCTCAAACCGCTCGTTCGAATCCTTCCAAACTTCACCAGAGGCCATAAAACATCAAATTGGACAGTAAATTTTCAATATGGTACATGAAATTCTTAACGGTTTTGGCTGTGGTTCAGGGTTTACTTTCGGGTCGACCAAAATGCAAGCCGGAGAGAATCAGGCCTTAAGATTGAAAACCCACCGACCAATCACACCTAAAGAGTGCCATGCATCAGTCAATTCACCCCTGGTGCACCTACAAGTAGCAAAACCGTTCTTCATAACAAATGGTTAACCTTTGGTAACAAAATTCTAAACCTCTATCATTTTACTTTTATTTTTTCTTTTCACCTCTCTTAATTTGATTTGCTTACACCAGGACGGTGCAAGTTAAGTCTGGGGGGATTACTAACAAATTTGTTCTTTTTGGCTTTTCGTATTTTCTTTTTTTCTTTCTTTGAATCGTTTTATTGAGTCAAAAAAATTTCCGAGAATTATGACCTTTCCATTGGAACTAACCATGCTATATTAATGTTTAAGTGACAATTGAGCAGCACTTGGCAACACATCTTACCACATGTACACCGTGAGCGGATCAGTCTACCAAAAATGTCCACATCTCTAAAAAGTCGATAGATTATCCATCTTTGATTCCGCACTTTAATGAACTTAATCTTCTCAGCTATGGGCTTGGCATACAAAGGGCATGACTCCTCATCCTCACCAACAAGAAAAATTCTATGTGAGTTCGGTTTCCCTCTCTCTCCCCTTCAATTTAAAGAAAAAGCATCAAGGTCCAAGTAACCGGGGATTAGGTGGCTACAACCATCAATACTCGCGTCTATGGAAGGCCTATAGATCCAAGTAACCGGGGATTAGGTGGCTACAACCATCAATACTCACGTCTATGGAAGATCATCCAAAGAAAAACCTCTAAAACCTAAAGGAGAAGAAGTTGATAGAAAAAATACATTGCTACCCTAAAAAATGGAGAAATCAACTTGAAGAAGTGAGAAGAGAGAGAGGAGAAACAAGAAGCAAGACGTGTGTTTAATCAAAAGAGGATGGGTAAGAGTCTATGAGCCCTTTGATCGATACTCCCTAGTTGAGACCACACCTTTAAAAACTAAAGGAGTCAAGGATGGGGAACACGGATGGTCCTAAGGAGTGTGGATTGCTTTGGGATGATTGCTAAACTCACGGTAAGTACTCTTGTTCCTCATCTAAATGCCAAATCTGTTTTTCATGTGGATTACTAAAGCATAAGTTAAGAATTGCGAGTTCTCATGTTTTCAAACCTCTCTTTCATGCTTAGTTTGCTTAATAAGCAAAAGGCTAAGTCCTGTCTAGACTTGTTTTCTCGCCAGACATGTCCGCCCGGCGAACAAGAGAATCCCACTGGATATTTGGTGTGCGAAATGGACCGGATCCACTTCCGGACAAGCCTAACCCTCGCTAGGACTGAAGCCCACACTCTATGAAGCGTTTTAGAGGCGGCGGCCTTGGCCCATTCAAGAACTTGGCGAACAAGCTCAAAGGAGAAGAAGAAATGGAAACTTTCCTCTTCTTACCCGCGCCTTAACTCAGCCGACCTAGACATCCCCTCACCTATATATACTTGCTTTTATCCCCTAAGTACTACAATTTCATGTTTTGCACTTGCAACTATGATTGATTAGGGTTTTCTTACTTGCATACATCCAACATTGCATCAGTCCGCCAGACAGACATGTCTTCAGTAAATTGGGTGTATCTTTGTACTCCTAACTCCGAAAAACCACAATTCACTTTGTCGCGACGCCTAATTCAATTATATGTCCATCAAAACCAAGATCATAATTTTTGGACGTCGGGAAGACTTTCATCCTCGATTACACTTCAAAATCAACCCTGACTGGACAGTGGAGCCTTTCTATTACTCTCTCTGCCTCGTCTTCATTTGTACCATCATCAGCATCATGGTCATCAGGCGAGACATCATTTCTGTAACTGGAACTGCCGGAACCAATATCCGCAGTTTAAACCCTAATATGGGCAGAACTGGTTCCAGTTGAAACAAGCTCAGCCGTAGAGGAGCGCCGTCTGTGTTCTTCAGCGGCAGAGAGATTCCGAGATTTACGAACTAAGGGTCGGATCGAGGAATCCTCATCTTCGTCACGACAGATTGATTTGCCTTTGTTAGCAGCAGAATTCATTTTCACAGAGAAAAGAGAAAATTGAAGCGAGAAACATGAAGAATGGGCAGAGAATTCCAATGAACTCGCAGGAACTGAGTTTATCGGAGAGAAACCGAAACCTTAAATCGAAACTAATCTAGACGACGATTTCGAGTTCGAAAAGAAATGAGAATACGGTGAAGAAAATCAGAGGTCAAATCAACGCAATCTACACTAGCAATCAAGCAAAGAGAAGAAAACGCAGAGAAAAAGTAAGTTAAACCACAGAGAGTTCACGAAGAAATATATACCCTTTTCGGATGAAGGAATGGGAATTAAAGCGGCTCAGGAGATATGTAAAAGATTTTTTGGAAACGTGTTGAGAAATCCCGTTAAAACCATAAATTGGTCCTTTCGTTTTCCCGCCTGGGGAACCCTAAAAGAAATTGGGCCCTTTGGATTGGAAATACGAAAATTCAGGCCCATTACGACGAAAGAGAGAAAAGAGTGAGCATATTTCGACAAGTATGTGATCTCAATGTGTTATCATGATATGAAAAGCGAGCGCATTTCGACTGAATGCGTGGTCTCGGCACAGCCACTCTTTAACGAATAAAGAGCCAAGCTTTGCATCGTGAAGTTTGCCGAGATGATATGGGCGGAATGAGCACATTCCAGTTATGGCCCTCTCCTCATTAAAAATCAGCCCATTAAGGTTAAAGCCCGCTTCGTCACCGACATAGAGAGAAAAGGAAAAGTCCAAGGGATAAGGAAGGAACCGAGTAAAAAGGAAAATGATAACAACCAAGAGGAATATTTCCTAAATTCATGTGGGAAATGAGGTCAAAGGAACCGACTTCCTTGACTATCTTCACAACTTGCGAGGGCATTCAGAATTCTGGAGAGAGCTAGAGAGCAACTTGAAGACTTAAACGTTTTTTAGCTTTCTCTTTGTTATTTCTAACCTAAAGCTATCTCGGCATCCTCTTTATAACTCTCTTGAGCTTTGACTTGATCAATAAGATCAATAAGAAAGATTATTCTCTAAACCCTAAACCTTATATCCCAAAATATAACATGTGATATTCTGGTTCAAAAGTAAAGTTTACCCAAATCTCCTTCTGAAGATCCAAAAGTGAACATCTCCTTGGAATCAACTGTCAAACTACAAGTTAGAATCACACATGTTCTTTGTTTTCAACTCAACAAGCCAATAGTAGAAATTACTATATAAGTCTAAATCACTGGAAATTTCATAAGAAGAACCTTTGGCGGTCCTGGACGACAATACGGATTTCTCGTCGTATAAAGGTGAGTAACCTCGAGAACCATGTCGAGCCATTACTATCTTATCACTGAGAGGAAGAGAGAACAAGTTCTTGATCTCCCTGAACACTCCTTCCATCAACTCTTCTGAAACGCCATGATTCGTGAGATAGAAGAATCCATGATCCAAACAAGCGTAAAAATCGGAAATTAATCATCCAAATTATCACTAAAAAAACAAAAAAACCATCTTAGGAAACCGACATTGTCTATTTATCACTGATATAAAGAAGCATTTATTGTTTAAGAGTAATGATACAACAAGTTGGCCATTTCAAAAAAGAAAATAAAAATAGATGAAGAAGAACCTGTCGAATCAATCGTGAAGTAGAGATCTTTTCCGGCGAAGAAAGATTGATGATCGGAAGTAGAAAATCCGTACGCATTGATCCCTTTTCCACTGCTTCACAAGTTACAACTCAAAAGTCAACGGCTTTCTTCTTTCTTTGTTTGGTCGGAATATAATTGTATGGAAAAAGAGAAGATCAGATGAATACCACGCCGTCTCGCTTTCCTCCCTCATCTTCTCACCCAAGTTATAAATTGGGCTTTAAGCCCATTAAAGTAAGCTTCTCGTCCAAGATCACCTTCGGCCTTCCCGTTTTTCCAATCATAGACGTGAAATTAATCCATTATGAATGATGCTTTTGATATTGTAGCTTCTGCGCATATGGGCGGATTTTTCTATTGTTATAGAATGCTATAAAATAATTATAGATTTGTGATTAATACTTTAACTCAAATAACATTTGCAATTTAATTCTCATTTATTTGATTAGCGACTAACTTTCAAATATATAGTTTTGCATAATATCACATGTCTCTATGCCCTTGACTCTCTTTATTTATTCACCGCTACATGGAACGGACTCTACTTCCCCGCCATCGCTTTTTGCTTGATCCAATTCTCTGTATATTAAGAGAACTTATGAAACAACCGATTCCTTTTTTGTTTTTTTTAATGAATTATCAATGCGGAAATTCTCTAAAGAAATTAATAATTAATAAATCAAATCAATTCAACAAATAGTTCCAGAACTAATAAATAACTCTAGCAACCTAAACACCAGGATTGCAAAACACATAAATCCAATAACCAATAAACTAACAACCAAAAAGCGACGGTTTGCTAGCCATATAAGAATATATAAAATCAACATCATATCATTCTCTTCATCTCTCGGCCTCATTCCGCGGTCGAACACTTCTGATACCTGCATCACATTACGAAAGAGATGAGTGAGTATTTAAGAAATACTCAGTGAGACGGTCATCCCGTCTACAAACCAATTACGCAATTTCTAGACCATTTTAAGTCCTTTAAAATAATTTTCACAATTATTAAATAATATCTCACAATAATAAACCACATTAATAATTCTCATAATTATTAAAATACTTCCTCGTAAACAATAGATAATTCTCATAATTAAATAATTCCCCAATACTCACATAATTACCACATATATTTTAAACCACTTAAAAAATTACCACAATTATCTTAAACCACTTAAATAATTTCCCACAATTATTTTAGCAACTTTCATAATATTTCCATCAATTGATTATTTAAACCACCCTTTAAATAATTAATGACACTTAAAGTAATTACCACAATTATTAAATAATTTTCCACAATTATTTAGTATTTTTCTCATAAATAAAATATCTCCAAATAATTATTAAATAATTCTCAAAATTAAATGATAATATTAATAATTATTAATCCAAAAATAATTAATTAACTAACTCAATTAATCACTTAAAATAATTTAAACCAGGAAACCGAAAATAATTCGATTTAACCAACTTAACCAATTAATTCAATTTTAATTCGATTAAACCGGAATCCTCTGACCGAACCGGCCTGGTGTCGCTCGACACCAGCTCGTGAGAGCGATTCCGAAAGCAACGATTCAATACGAAAAACACAGATCTAAGAAATCAATCAACACCAAATACGATTAAATAATTTCCCAGAATTATTTTAAGGCAACTTTCATAATATTTCCATCAATTAATTATTTAAACCACCCTTTAAATAATTAATGACACTTAAAGTAATTACCACAATTATTAAATAATTTTCCACAATTATTTAGTATTTTTCTCATAAATAAACATCTCCAAATAAATATTAAATAATTCTCAAAATTAAATGATAATATTAATTAATTATTAATCCGAAAATAATTAATTAAACTAACTCAATTAACCACTTAAAATATTTTAAACTAGGAAACCGAAAATAATTCGATTTAACCAACTTAACCAATTAATTCAATTTTAATTCGATTAAACCGGAATCCTCTGACCGAACCGGCCTGGTGTCGATCGACACCAAATCTTGGTGTCGCTCGACACCAGCTCGTCAGAGCGATTCCGAAAGCAATGATTCAATACGAATAACACAGATCTAAGAAATCAATCAACACCAAATACGATTAAACTCACATATCATCACGAAAATTAACACATAACTCAAGAACATCATCAAAACTCAACAAAACTTCAATCAACAATTTCCCATCTAGAAATTCCGGACCTACAGTCACGCACTCACCTTGATTAAGGATTGAGAAGAAGAAGAGATGAAGAACAGCACCACACAACCTCAGATCAACCCAGAAATCACCTTGAATCACCACAACTCTCTGCCTCTTTTGTCTTCTCCAAAACCCGAAAAAGACAAGGAAAAGCGGCCACAACACTTTATAATCGCGACTTAAGGTTTCCCACCCTTAACCGGACCAAACCGGGCGAATTAAAACAAATCGGAAATCGCAATTCGGACTGGTGTCGACAGACACCAGCCCTTGGTGTCGCTCGACACCAGAGAAAAAAGACAATTCTTCGTTCTGGGATGTTACAATTCTCCCCACTAAACTGGATTCATCCTCGAATCCCAACACAACACACCCTCCAAAGATGACACAAATCCGGCCCGCATGGCCAATTACCAGAGATCCTCACTAACACTGGATTCGACCTTGTAACTTAACACATTGCGTCTACCAAGACCACAAAGTCCGGCCCCAACTGGCCAAAAACACTAGAGATCCTCACCCGATCTCCCGAGACTCACATCTAATCTCATGTTATACACACGTTTCGAGACATTATTACTCCTCAACTCAACACCACAACTCTAAAAATCAAAACATGAGACCCACCCGTCTCCTCGAGAGATCCACCCGTCCCTCGATACCCCTATTGTGACCCACCCGTCACAATAGTAACCACAAAAACCACTTATACTGAGGTAGCGACCCTCACATATAAGTCTGAAAGAGATCCACCCATCTCCTCTAAAGACCCACTCGTCTCCTCTAAAGACCCACCCGTCTCTTCTAAAGACCCACCGTCTCTAGAACTGTATCGAGTAATAATCTGAAACGCGTATAACACATCTGACTAGAATGTCTCGCGACCCAAACTGGTCAACACACGATATTCCCCACACCGGAATATCCTTAACAACCGACCAAAAACGGTCAACACGACTTGTCTCTAATAACCAGGGCGTTGGTTCACGCATGCTACACAATGATGCTTTAGTCTCTAAATTTCCCGCACAACAATCAAACAAGAACATGCACAGCCAATTCAGAGATTGACACCTTGCATAACATGTGCAAACTACACCTTGGTGTCACTCGACAAAACTCGAAACACCGAAGCTCAGATTGATAAGGAAAACCCATCTTATAAATCTCCAATAATGTATATCGTTACCACAACGAACATACATCACCACCAAAACGCCAAACACCACAAACCAGAACTAACATCTTAAAACATTTGGAGATACACACGATCCCCCACCTTAAACTCAATTCTCGACTCCGCCTAACGGCGTAACTTATCAAACACGGACCTCCCCCGTCATTCCCTGAACAACAGTGGCTCCTTACGTGCTGTGCTCCCCCACTTGGATACACACACCGACCACGAAATCAAACCATCCGGTTCGCCGAGACCCGACTCTCTAAACCCGCTGCCCACGATGCGTCAAACACACTCTGATCGTACTGAGTAGATCTGCCTACTCTAACACCACCCACTGACAAAGTTCTTACACAACCACAAGTGTCTAGAACCCTGAAATTCTATCCCATAAACAAAGAAGAAACAAACACACACCAAAATTTTACTACTAAAAACATACAAAGTGTGAAATAAGAGTTTTACATGTGACATAGCCTGACTGACTCGTCTGGCCCGCCTCTGTCGAAGAAGAATACACACGCGCCACTCCTCCAGTCTGATCTGACGACTGCAACGCTGCGATCTGAGCTACTGACTGAATCGCCAAAGGCTGAACCGCCGCCACTGACAACGGCTGCAACTTGGGACACATCGGCCTGATATGCCCTGGCTCTCTACAGTAGAAACACACCGTAGCCTCCCTGGATGCCTCTCTCTTGGGA
The DNA here is from genome assembly GCA_026724425.1 of Erythrophleum ivorense. Taxonomy (NCBI): domain Eukaryota; kingdom Viridiplantae; phylum Streptophyta; class Magnoliopsida; order Fabales; family Fabaceae; genus Erythrophleum; species Erythrophleum ivorense. The sequence goes on from JAIUCV010000074.1 coordinate 6,741,012, forward strand.
CAACTAGCAACCTTATGCTCCATGCTCCCGCAGCCATAGCAACCACCCTTGCTGCTCAAGCTACTAACAGACATCTCGTCTGCTCTCCTCTTCTGACCCTGCGCAGGCTTGTCGCCCCTGCCAGAGCTAGAGTCAACTCTCTCGCGCTGTTGCTGACCCCTCTGCCGGGTAGCAGGAGCAACTGCAGATGGCACCGCTACCGGACCAACCTGCTCACGAAGGTCCTCCCCAATGGAAGCCGCCAGCTCCACTAACTCTGCTCTCGTGGTGTACATACCACCTCTGCACTGAGTCCGCATACTCGACCGAAGACCCTGTAGAAACTTCATCGTCAAAGCCCGCTCGCCCTCAAAACCAAAACCCGTATGCACTACGAGTCTGCCGAACTCTGCATCATACTCCCGCACTGACCTCTCACCCTGAGTCAATGCCATTAACCACATAGTCTCAATTCACCCAATCTAACAGTCCTAAAATCGTCTAAGCTCTGATACCAAAATGAAACAACCGATTCTTTTTTTTTATATATAATTAATTATCAATGCAGAAATTCTCGAAAGAAATTAATAATTAATAAATCAAATCAATTCAACAAATAGTTCCAGAAATAATAAATAACTCTAGCAACCTAAACACCAGGATTGCAAAACACATAAATCCAATAACCAATAAACTAACAACCTAAAAGCGACGGTTTGCTAGTCATATAAGAATATATAAAATCAACATCATATCATCCTCTTCATCTCTCGGCCTCATTCCGCGGTCGAACACTTCTGATACCTGCATCACATTACGAAAGAGATGCGTGAGTATTTAAGAAATACTCAGTGAGACGGTCATCCCGTCTACAAACCAATTACGCAATTTCTAGACCATTTTAAGTCCTTTAAAATAATTTTCACAATTATTAAATAATATCTCACAATAATAAATCACATTAATAATTCTCATAATTATTAAAATACTTCCTCGTAAACATTAGATAATTCTCATAATTAAATAATTCCCCAATACTCACATAATAACCACATATATTTTAAACCACTTAAATAAATTACCACAATTATCTTAAACCACTTAAATAATATCCCACAATTATTTTAAGGCAACTTTCATAATATTTCCATCAATTAATTATTTAAACCACCCTTTAAATAATTAATGACACTTAAAGTAATTACCACAATTATTAAATAATTTTCCACAATTATTTAGTATTTTTCTCATAAATAAACATCTCCAAATAATTATTAAATAATTCTCAAAATTAAATGATAATATTAATTAATTATTAATCCGAAAATAATTAATTAAACCAACTCAATTAACCACTTAAAATAATTTAAACAGGAAACCAAAAATAATTCGATTAAACCAACCTAACCAATTAATTCAATTTTAATTCGATTAAACCGGAATCCTCTGACCGAACCGGCCTGGTGTCGATCGACATCAAATCTTGGTGTCGCTCGACACCAGCTCGTCAGAGCGATTCCAAAAGCAACGATTCAATACGAAAAACACAGATCTAAGAAATCAATCAACACCAAACACGATTAAACTCACATATCATCACGAAAATTAACACATAACTCAAGAACAGCATCAAAACTCAACAAAACTTCAATCAACAATTTCCCATCTTGAAATTCTGGACCTACAGTCATACACTCACCTTGATTAAGGATTGAGAAGAAGAAGAGATGAAGAACATACCACACAACCTCAGATCAACCCAGAAATCACCTTGAATCACCACAACTCTCTCTGCCTCTTTTGTCTTCTCCAAAACCCGAAAAAGACAAGGAAAAGCGGCCACAACACTTTATAATTGCGACTTAGGGTTTCCCACCCTTAACCGGACCAAACCGGGCGAATTAAAACAAACCGGAAATCGCAATTCGGACTGGTGTCGACAGACACCAGCCCATGGTGTCGCTCGACACCAGAGAAAAAAGACAATTCTTCGTTCTGGGATGTTACAACTTAAATGTATAATAGTGATTTAAGATGGAAGCCGAAGGGTAATAGTTTTGGAGTATGATAACAGTTTTCTTTATTTTGTAAGTTACAATGAGCACAAAAGAATACCAAACGTGGAATTGAATTTCCATTAAACTTTTGGATTTTTTTTTAAAGTGAAAATTATATGAAGATTTATTTTGTAAGTACAAAAAAATACCAAAAGTTGCATTGATGTTTCATTAAATTTTTGCATTAGTTTTTTTGAAGTAAAAATTATATGCCACATGTCATTTTCTCCTGCGTCCACAATATGGAGAAGGTTTATCATAATTCATATATATGATATAATCATTCGCTGGTGATCAGCATCAATAACTAACAATAACGATCATCGACATGTATTTGTGTTTTGCTATCTAGTAGTCACTGCTCACTAGTCGGCAACCAACGACGTCAGCTAAAGTAGTTTTGTTTGTTTAGCAATCAGCGATTAAAATTTTTATTTCGCAAAAATAAAAATAAAAACAGTATTTTATAATTTGAATTGGCGATTAGTCATTGTTGCTAGTGAATATAAAGCGAAAATTAAATACTTTGTATTGTATTCAATCGCTATTGTAGCAATTTATTGAAGTTGTTGGTGCTTATATAACAAACATGAATAAAAATATATTTTGATAAAACAAAAAACTCACCCTTTACGGCTTTGCCTCTTGAAAATGTAGCAAGCAAAACAAACCTTATTGCCCAAACTATTGTGCAAAATGTGTCAAGAGATGGGATATTCTAACTGTATCTCGCACTAGAAAAGCCTTTTCTGGCTTCACTATCAAATGCTATTGGAAGTTCGGGATTAAGAGTTATTGTTGTTTATCTTCGTTTTGCACACTGCTTATGTTTGGAACTTTTTTTACCAAATGGTACATCGACTTGTAAGTCGTATGACTTGAGAGATAATATTGGGAGAGTATAAAAGTATACTATAGGCTTGTGGGACATCACCGTTTTTCCGTCAATATATTTGATCGACATTAGGTTTTTTGTTCATTAATACAATTTTAGACATAAATGCATAGTATATGATTACAAATAGAAAAATAATAATGATGCACATGGCCCCTAATGCTAATGACCATATGATCTATCTAATTTTAATGACTCCAAGGCCACAGAAGACATTGCCCCATACACGTTTTCCCTTAGCCTTTTTGCTTAGGTCTCCATCATTGGACCTCTTCATAAAATCTTATTAATTTTCCATCCATTTCGTCATATCGTATAATTAATTTTTTTTTTATAAAAGAACAAGTATTATTCCATAAGTTTTGTACATTGTTTCTTTCCGTCCAAAATTATTTGAAACCTAGATGCCATTTTTTTACACATACTAGTGATTTTGCCAGAATTTTTATAGTTTAACTTGTTCTTTTTGTCACATGTAACGTCAAACTGATAAATTGGTAAAGCAACTCAAGCAGAATGAACAATGTCTATAAAAGATATAAAAACAAATTAAAATGCTGTAGTGAAATTAATTTCAAATTATAATATTAACTCTGTTGTGAGAAAGAGAGAATGGAATGATCTTATTCAATGAGTGATATGTCCTATATATAGGAGTACATCATAGGGTTTCAAGGAAAACAACAAGAGAGAGAAGTGGGCCTCATATGCATCTATCTATGGATCTAATGGGCATCTATTACCCATAACACTCCCCCTTAGATGTCCATTATACAAAAATATATTCTAATCGCGTAGGATACTGCCTCGTTAAAACCTTTACAAGGAAAACCCAATGGGAAAAACATTTGTTAAGGAAAAAGAGTGCAGCGCGTAATTACTCCCCCTCATGAGAACATCCGTCTAGATATTTGAGATGACATAATCCAATAAGATGAACTAACTCCTTGAAAGTAGCCGCTGAAAATTCCTTGTTTAAAGAAATCTTCAAGATCTTCACTTGAACAATCTTCAGAACATTAATATCGCCATTCTTCTGCTTTAGACTTTCATCTCTTGAATTCCTTTAGGTGTTTCTCATTTGTATGTTCTTTGTTGCCTCATTAAAACCTTTCGTGGAAAAACCCAATGGGATAAAAACCATGATAAGGAAAAAGAGTACAACCACACATATCGTCATATATCTCCTCCTTGGAAGTATCTTCTTCAGGAGATGCATTCCAATCATATATACCATATGTTGGTAATCATTATAAGTATAATATTAATGAATAAAATCATGTGATTATCTTATAATCTCTTATTGGACTTCTTGTCCATAACAACTTTTCACAAAAACAATCATTTCTTGATCTTTTGAACTTCGGGTCCAAACTTTATGTGAAAAGATCAATACATTTCTCAATTAACATTTTAAGTATGATACCTCGGGACCAAATATATATGAGCATTCTTTATGTATATACTTCAATGATCTTTTAAGATAACATATCTTTTGCTAAATTGTCTATTTGAGATAACCGAAGACAACTTTGTCTTCCAAAATCTTTTATCTCATATTCTTTGCATCATACTATTTTTTGATAACTCTTCAAGAGTTTGATATTCATATTAAATATCTCTTTTGATCCATAATACTTTGATAAATGTATATGGGTATTAGTTAGCCATATATATTCACTTTCGTGATTATACCCATGAAACATATTTTTATTCATTTGATTGAATAGTTAGTGTTCTCCGGGAACATAATTTTGATATCATTAACTCTTCAAACATTTTATCCTTCAGGGACTTTTCTCAAAGTGTCATTGTTTAGTGGGTTATATAAACCAAGTTCTTCATATATTGCCAGACTTAAGGAACTTGAAAGTTGCATCCACCACATGAGAGTATATCTTTTCATATTCATTTTTCTTCGACACAAAAGCCTATTTAAAACCCACTCGTTTTACACTTTTTAGGTGTAAGGACTTATAGTCCAAATACTTTTCTCTTTCCAAGAGATTTTCATTTTGTGTCTATTGCTTCTTTTCGATTTGGCCAAATCATTACTTTGTGTACACAATGCGATAGACTTTGTTTCTTAATCCTCTTTCTCATTCATAACATCAACTGCTACATTGCATGCAAATATTTTATTTACGACGTCGTTTTGCTTTTCTGGTTCCATTTTATTCTAGACATGACATAATTAATTCTCGAGATCTTTTCTTTGTCTCAGGTACCTGAATTTCTTTCTTGTCATGTTTAATGTCCCTTCTTGAGATCATTTCAAAAATCTTTGTTTTCTCTCGGTTTGACCAATTTCACTTTATGCTCATTTTCTTTACCGAGGATTCTAAAATTTGGAACCAACATGTCTATCACGCTTCATGCGATTCTTTAGACTCACTAGCAGCTTGATATTGTCCTTTTGGGACATCAATTCTTATTCGAGCATTTACAGCTGGTAAGTGACTCAATCACTATATTCGGGCCAGTAGCTGTATCTGGCAATTGATACATTAAGTTTTGTGAATGAATTATCTTTTGGACTTCTATCTCACATACTATAGTCCGAGGATCAATGATAATTCATTCCAACTTTAATATTTCTCCAGCTGTTTATTTTCTCCCCCTGATGTTGGAAAGACTGACTTACTAAAATGACAGTCTCCAAATCGAGCCATATTTAAATCCTTCATGGATAGCTCTAGATATTATAATAGGAGATTTATATCCAACAGACATTTACTACCCCTTTCGAGGGTCCATCTTATATTCCTGTGGTGGAGCATTATGGATGTATTCTGCACATCCATAGATTTTTAGATGGAAAAACTTTTGGTTTATGACCTAAACCTATTGCGATGGGGAGAACTTTTAGTTCTTCGTTGGCATTATGCGAATTAATGTTTTTTTTTTTTTTTTTGCATTATGTGTAATGATGAACATTTGCTTCTGGATGTTCATTGTTTATTCTTACAGACATGCTTTTCTCACCAAAGGCTTAAGATGTGAATTCACTAGCACTTCCAAGTAATCGTGCAAACTTCAGGTTGCAGATCTATAAAATTGATACATACAACTATCTTGTTGCAAATGTGTTATTAAACCACAAATATTTCTTGTATACTTTCTAGAATAATGAATTCCAAATCTATTTTGGCTAGTGATAATCATAATGATTTATAATAAAACTTCACATTATAAATCATTAAGAAGAATCTTCAAGTTCTATAATTAATGTCTACATGATATATTTTATTTCGCATAATTCTTGAAGTGAAATGGTCTAACCAGTCCACGCCAAACTATGTTATATTCGGTAAACTTCAGGTTTACTATATCATTTACTAAATAATATTTATCTCCATTATATAATCTTTTTGTATTACGATCTATATAGAGAATATATGTAATTTCTCTAAAATACTTTTACTGCATTGAGTAATACTTGTTATTTGAAGGTATTCAACTTTTCCTTCTTTATTTTCTTAACTTGGTTAACTTTGAAATCCCTTAGATTATATGATTCATCAAGATCATTTATCTTTGAACATAGTCTTCTAGATGTTCTACTTTATCAATGATTCATCAAGTGTGAACATAATCTTCTAGATGTTCCACTTACTACTGATTGTGGGATTCATCCATTCTCCCCCTCAAGATGATGATACTTCTGGTTCATCTATCTTGAATTGAATCCTAGTATAAAATCAATAACATACCCAACTTGGATCATGCTTATATCTTTGATTCTTTAAACTATTGATACATGTATTATATGTTTTCACTTTTGGGATTCAGAGTTATAATGCATCAATGATTGTATCCTATACTCAAATATATATTTATATACTCTTCCGGAGACATATATTTATTATTTGCTATCATTTTTATTTTCTCACTTCTTATGAGAATTTGAGTTTTTGAAAAATAAAACTCTTTGATCTTGACCTTAACATTAACGATACATATTCATATTCATATCTATAATCATATCTTTAATTATTTACTCGCATATCATTTTCACTTCAGGGAATTGATCATAACTAATTAGACAAGATTAACGATTTTCATCAATAATTCATTATTTTCTCAAAATAATTTCTTAAATTTTCTTTAATGATATTTTGTCTACAGGACAATATTATTTGTCTACAAGACGATATTATTTGTCTAAGATTAGAGTATGCTTTTTAGCATCTTTACATCATTCAAATTTTATTCCCATAATCTTCAAGATAATTAATGATTATGTATAGACTTCAGGTCTAATAATCTTATATGCAAAGACTTATATAAGCTTTAACTAATGTCGCATTATAATGATCATACTTTTCCTTAGATTTATGTAAAGAACTTCAGGTTCTTCTACATATATGTCGCACTACATATATGTATAAACAAAATATAGTAAAGAAAAATAACTAATATCAATAACAAGTATCATCTTATTATCACTTCAGGTGACAAATTCAATAAAATAATAACAGATTAAATATTATTAATAAGAATTCATTTGCTATTATGTCTGCTGGACAACAATATTTTAAAACTACTTCTCAAACATATTTTTGCTATTGTGTCTGCAGGACAACAATATTTTTGTGATGTATTTTAACATCTTTATATTAATAGTATTATTCTTACTTATAGACTTCAAATCATGTGATTTTATAATACAATCACTTTCTTTAGATTACTCTTTACATTATATCACTTCTGGTGATTAATCCTTTTATTTGGATTGCTTTATAATCAATTATTTGATTTTAATATCATCAAAAATATGATGATAAATAAATCTGTATATTTGTAAAATATATGATCTACACATATGATATAAACAATGATAATAATATCATAAAATAAAATAATTCAATCATTCTATCAATTAGTTTATTTCTATCATACCATTAGGTTCTCAATTAAAACATGTAATTAACAATCAAAAACGTAAAACATGAGAAGTTGAGAACACATTTATAAATACTAAACCAATATGATTAACAGATCAAATTTATTATTAGGACTGCATTGTCATAATTTAAACAAATCGCGAAAGAGAAACTGAAGGAATTGATTTCTATTTAAAACCAACTCTTACCAAATCAAAATAATTTACTGCATTCAGTTAAACCAATATAAACCAATACAATAGTCAATATATAAAAAAAAAAAATCAGACCAAATTAATTCAGTCAATCAAAATTAATTACTCTCAGTCAAAGTCAAAAATCATAATATTAATTCAGTCAATAGTAATTTAAGACAAAATTTAAAGCATGATCTTAATTATTAAAATATACAGAAATAAAATCAACTAAAATCATATATAAACAATATTCAATTCAAATTAATATATTATGAACCATGAATCAAATTAATAGATATGAGAAATAAAATAATAAAATAATATTATCATCACATAACAATAGCAATATTATTATATTAATATGCCAAGAATCATGTAATTTAATATTAAATGATAAATGAATAATAAGAGAAATATATATATACGCAAATAAAATATTAAACAATATATAAATCCTTCTGGGATAAGTAATATAAATAAAATATATAAATCCTGCTGGGATATTAATTTGAAATATATAAAACCTTCTAGGATATTCATAAAATATAAATCCTTTATGGATATTCATAAAATATAAATCCTTCAGGGATATTCATAAAATATAAATCCTTCAGGGATATTCATAAAATATAAATCCTTCAGGGATATTCATAAAAAATGCATAAACAATATAATATCCTTCTGGGATATATATAAATAAATAAAATATAAATCCTTCAGGGATATATATATATATATATAAATAGAAATGAATAAATTATAAATTCTTGAGGGAAATATAAAAAAAAATATATATATATATATATGAACCATGTTGCTTGATGAATCCAAAGTATTATCAATAAGTAATATTGATTAAATATTGATAAAAATGGATTAATATGATAAACATAGATCAACAAAGTAATATGAATTACTCATTGTATCTTGTGAATTCAAACTATAAGAATTATGAGGAGATTTTGATTTTGAGAGAAATAAAAAGCTAAGAGGTAGAGACTCGTGCTGATAACGTGTTGTGAGAAAGAGAGAATAGAATGATCTTATTCAATGAGTGATATGTCCTATATATAGGAGTACATCATAGGGTTTCAAGGAAAACAACAAGAGAGAGAAGTGGGCCTCATATGCATCTATCTATGGATCTAATGGGCATCTATTACCCATAACAAACTCCATGTATTTTTTATTGATTGCAGTTTGTATATATATATATTACTATATAATGTTCACGTAAATTTGTATAGAAGTTGGAGAAAAAAAAATGAGTATGATCAATCAGACAATCACTATGTAAGTTTGTGGGGAACAACTTTCATCATTTTAAGCAAAAGACAGCTTTGCCACATAAACTAATAATGATTTAGCTTCCTAAGTAAATATATAGATATATATCATTATGTCCGAGATTTGATTGCAAAATCTCGACGGATTGTCGAATTGGTCGCACCACCTTATAATACTCATAACAAATCAACTAATGATTTTTATTTAACCATGACTCAATAATTGCAATTAGTATAGTATCTTATTCTTCTGGTCCACCGGGTAAATGATACGTATTGCTTTGATTATAGTTAGAGGCTTGAGTTGTGCTTGTGCAATAGTATAGTATGCAGTGGTGGAACTAGCAAAAGATTTAATATGGGTCAAATTGATATAATTCATACGCTTGAGGGGTCAATGAACGAATGTAACATTTTACCAGATTTTATAGTGAAAATATATATAATTTTTTTTTTAAATTCATATAGGTCAAATGGCTCACCTCTCAAAGAGCTAGCTTCGCCACTAATAATATGTTAGTCAAAGCTTGTTTATCAACATAGTATAAAATTAGCATACAAACATAGTGGATTTTGACCTAACATCTCCAAAATATGTAAGCTGTTTTAGAAAAAAAAATTGTTTCAAAATATAAGCATTTTTCTATTATCAATACACTTTATACTTTAAAAAATATTGTGTGGCCAATTGTATTCTACATATTTTTTAAGATTTGTTAGATTATATTTAATTTATATATTAAACAATAATTTATTATAGAAAAGCATTTTTTAATTTTTTTTACTTTTGTCTAAAATAGTTTATATATTAGGATAGAGGGAGTAATTTGTTAGTTGTTACATTTGCAAAATATCACTTTGAATAACCAAAAATATATAATATATCCTACATAATAAAACTGAAGCAAAAATGAAGCCATAAAATAAAATAAATAACGAAGAGATCCCCTGAGAATCCATGACGAGGTTGCACGTGTGGCACAGCTTTTAAGCAATAGACCCATAATACTAACGAGATTTATCGATCTAATGAATCAAATGATTATTGCCGTTTCTGATTAGCGGTTAACCGCATGTGCCAGCTCAGCCCATCACATGGTGGGCACACGTGGGACCAGTCCCCGACCCGAAACCCATTCCCAAGCCACGCTTTGTTAATTTGTTGATTATTTTTATTTACTATTTTTTGGAAATGCAAGTACCCGCACGTGCGAGGGATTCTGTGATCAGTGGACGATGGTGGTTCCTCCAGCTTTAATCGAACGGCTATCACTCTGGTTGTTTCAGTGATCATCATCATATTAATTTATATATTGACATAATCCACAGAAGAAGTTGCCATGAAGTGTCAAACAAAAAATAAAAGTAGATATATTCTTATTTTGTTCATCAAATAGAGACTATTTTTTAGCAAAAAGAAATATATATAGACTATCAAAAATTACATTTTAAGTCTATTAATATAACATCTACCAAATATATATATATACAGTATTATGAGATGTCAAAAAAAAAAAAACAGTATTATGAAATATATCACGTTTTCTCATGTACGAATACCAAACAAAAAAAAAAAAACACTTCAAGTGGCAAATATTATCTCTCGTCCGCGATCGACGTGTAGATCAACATTGTGGTACAGATCGCACATGCCCAAGATGTAATGGTGAAAAATAAACCATTAACCTTCTTTTGTTCGAATGTTCAACGGCAACACAAGTTTGGAATTTAACTGAATTTCCTCAGTTTCTGGGTATTTTCCCGAGTTTAGCTATCAATATGAACTTTGATTATCTACTGTGGCGTGCATAGGAATGCGAACTGACTGAAAAAATGATATCAATTTTTCTATGGATTCTCTAGTACTTATGCACTATTAGAAAACAGGCTTGTTGCAACGGAACATTGCGACGGAAATAATTTCGTCGCAAATTTGCGATGACTTTGCGACGGAATTTGAAACCATCGCAAATCCATCGCACGTTTGCGACATATTTGCGACGGATTTGCGACGGATTTGCGACTTAGATGAGAAGTTATAGCTAATCCGTCGCAGGGAAAATATGCCGTCGCAAAATTGCGATAGCTTTGCGACGGACTTGCGAGTAAAAAAAAATCATCGCAATTCCGTCGCAAGTTTGCGACGGATTTGCGACGGAATTGCGAGGAAACGTTGTTGGCCGACATCCGGAGCGGTTCGGTACGCACGTGGTAAATGAGTTTCACCTAATCAATTGCGATGGACTATTTCCGTCGCAAAGCTGTCGCAAGTTAGTCGCAATTCCGTCGCAAATGCTTTTCAAAGCCATGCTGTGATTTTTTAGTAGATTGAATCTTTTATCTTTTTGAAAATTGAAAGAGAAACAATTAAACATGACGCACTAGTTGTTTGATGTATCACCGGACCGTCATATTGGTTTAAAGGAGCTAACGCACATGCAGCTGTTATTATGGAACATGTGCATCATCATGTACCCAGCTGCAATCTCCCCCAATTTCACGTTTAAGTAGATTTTTTGAGGTATAAAACCAAAAGTTTCTATTAGGTATCAATTTCATATACCGTTCGGACTAAACCCGAACGATTCCTAACCGAACCCTACCCCGTCACATGCCTAGTATTGTTACCCTATTAAACTTCCCGTTCGTTTAGAAAAAAATTTTAGTTGTAGACACTTTTTATTATTTTTTTGTTACTTTCTATATGCATATTTTGAATATTATTTTTTTTCTTTGGCAGATGGGTGATAGTTACATTGACTATTTGAGTCAGGGAGGAGGCGGCTCACGTGGTTCTTCTGGACGTGGTGGTTCTTCTCGCCGTGGCGGTTCTTATGGCCGTGGCCATGGTGGTTCGGCATCTCGTTCCGTTCCCCAGACTTCTGGCCATGGTGGTTCGGCATCGCGTTCCGTTCCTCCGACTTCTGGCCATGGGCTCACTTATAGCTCCCACGCTTCTACGGAGCAGCGTGCACGGTCTCCATCTCCGCCCGCTCAGACGTCGCCCCCACATATTCCGGACGCAGATCCGGCCATGATTCAGGCCACTAGAGAGGCATTTTATGCGTCTATTAGGGACATTTTATATGAACATGGTCATCATCTCCTCCCTCATCTTCATCCACACCGTCCGCCGAACACCTTCTGGTATATGTATATTTTTTTTAAAAAATTTAGTTTTTGTTTTATTTTATATTTCACATTTTATCAATCTTAATTCTAATGTTTTTTCTCTTCAGGTTTAACGATGATCCATCCATCGCTTCCGCAGTTACAGAAATCTTTGAAAAAGATTTCAAAGAACCTCATGCCCGGTGGAAAGATGTACCGGAGTATGTCATCGACCGTTGGTTCGGTACCTTCGCTGTAAGTCTTAACATGAGTTTAATTTACTTTTTCAAAATTCGATTCATTGCTTTTAATCAAATATTATATGATTAATTTTTATATATTGTTTCAGCGTAAGTATCACTGGGATTCTGGCTTTACCGGGAGGGTTCACGAGGAGTTCAGAGCCAAAGTGAGGCAGCGATTGCCTGATATGGTTTCACGTTGGAAGCAGAGTTGGATCAAAAAGGGAGATAAGGCCATGCCTTACTGGTTCGACGTGAATGTTTGGAAGGGCTTAGTTGCATTTTGGCAGGATCCTGATCACCAGACCAGAAGCGGGAACAGCAAGTCGGCTCGAATGAAGAGTAAAAACTCTACACATCGTTCGGGCCGAACTTCATTTAAAGCCCGAGGCCGAATGCTCGTAAGTTTTCTTTATTTCCTAATTGTTTTTTATATTATTTATTTTTACGTTTACTTATCAAATCTAAAATTATTTTGAAGGCCGAGGAAAAGGGAGAGTCAGAGACTGATTTGCTAGCGGTTCTCGCGTACACAAAGCGAAACCCGGATGGCACTTTCTTGGACGAAGATTCTGAGGAGCTTTACAACGATGTTAACTACAAGCTAAAAGAAATGACTCAGAATGATGATCCCGAGAGTATAGCTTCTGGTCCTGTTGAGCTATCTACGTCTGTGAGGAACAAAGTTTTTGTGGAGGTAATTGTTTTTGTTTTTTTTTTTTTCATATTATTTCAATTCATATTTATACTATATTATCAATTTGTTTATTTAAATTTTTTTTTTTTTCAGACCGCTCCTCGTAGAAAGGGACAAATTAGAGGGGTTGGTTCTCTCCAATCCCAAATCGATACTGGGAGTGGTTCTCTTCGTTGTTCCGCTTCAAGTCCGTTCCAGGATCCCCGCGAGGTTGCTGAGATAAAGGAGGAATTGACTGCAACAAAGACGAAGTTAGCATGCTATGAAGAGCTATTCGGCTATTTGGGCGCTAACGATCTGAAGCTCCTCGAGATTATGAGGCGCCACTATCCAGACAACCAGCAGTTCCAGAGCGGAAGCAGCAGAGGGGATGCAGCAGAAGGTGTAAGTGGATCAGCGGGCCGTGGACAGTCTCCTGAATTTTATTTTATATTTGAACCCTTTTTTAATGTTACGTTTGAACTATTTTCCCGTATTTTGTACTATATTTGAATTTAATTTTTAATTAAATTTTAATTTTTTTATATTATTTTTTTTTATTTACGTTTTAATAAATTTAAAATTAAAATTATTTATTAAAATCATATTTTTAATAAAAAATCATAAAATTTGCGATGGAATTGCGGCGGATTTCTTTCAATCGCAATTTGACGTTTGCGACGGAATTGCGAGAAAGTAATTTTCGTCGCAATTAGGGTATATTTCTTGTAGTGATGGAAGGCGAGAAATGAAAAGGTCTTTAACAACCAAGAGGTTCTACCGGACGCAACCCTACAGCTAGCGATAGCAGAGGCGGAAAATTGGTACGTCGCAGATTCGGTGAAAAAAGTGACAAATGAATCTCCCGTACAACTAAGTTCTGATCTAAGTGATGGATCCTACCCTACACGGCCAAGATGTCAATTCGATGCCTCATGGATAAAGGAAAACTCTCTGTTAAGTGGTGGTTTTGTCTTTGACAGAGACATTGGTCGTCCAGTTTTTGGAATGACAACAATGGAGAATATTATATCCCTTACACGCAGAACTTGCGTCAGATTGCCTACTACTCAGAAAGTAGTATGTTCGAAACAGATTACCTACTACTCACAAAGCGCACCGAAGAAAAAGAAAATTGGCCTTTGAAATTGATAATTTTAATCTGTTACGCTCTTCTTTTAGCTATTTTTCATTATCTTATATTCCATGTTTGTTGAATGTCCGTGCAGATTGTCTCTCAAAAGGAGCGCGAACACGAGATTTGTCTTTTTCCCATGTAAATTCTTCTATTCCACCCTTGTTAGCCTACGCTGCTAACTTCTTTGGAACTCACTAGATTTAGACCCGCGCTACGCCACAGTATTTTTTTCTTTCAATTTGTTATATTTTTATTTAATCTTGGTCATCATTTTATTATTAAATATATGTGAAATAAAATAGTTTGGGCATGTAGCCTGTTTTAATTATCTCTGTGTGAGCTGTCTATTGACTGTGTGAATCTTCTTTTTAGGGACGACGTACCGTCTAGAACATCTTCGAGAAGAACTTGCTCCTCCTCCACCTCTTCTTCTTCTTCTTCTTCATCATCTTTTTTGTTTCTTAATTTTTTGAGTGATTTTTCGACTTTGTTTTGTTTCTTTGGTTCAACGATAATCGTTTGCTTCTTACTCTCTTTTGCATAAGTCTTGATGGAAATTTTCGGAGACTGGTTAAATGGCGGCGCCGAAAATCAAAAACAAAGACTCGTCATCGAACGGGAATACTGCTTATGCTAAAATCAGGCTCAACTGAGATTCTGCGAAAAGACTGAATGGGTCGGAAACAATAAATCAAATCCATTTTCTCCCGCAACTAATTCTCGTTGAAACTCGACACAGAGAAGAAGAAGAGACTGGCCTATGAATTCGCGTCGAAATTATTTCTGCGGATAAAATCAATTTTACCGGTTCGGTGGAATAAGAAAGAACAAATTAAACCAATTTCTATTTCACTTAAATCAAACCGGTTAAGAAGCTGATGTGTATTAATGAAATGCTGACTGGTATTATTTGAAATGTTTCTATTGGCCAGACGTTTTTGCTGAGGTGTTTGTTGAATGTCCGTGCAGATTGCCTCTCAAAAGGAGCGCGAACACGAGATTTGTCTTTTTCCCATGTAAATTCTTCTATTCCACCCTTGTTAGCCTACGCTGCTAACTTCTTTGGAACTCACTAGATTTAGACCCGCGCTACGCCACGGTATTTTTTTCTTTCAATTTGTTATATTTTTATTTAATCTTGGTCATCATTTTATTATTAAATATATGTGAAATAAAATAGTTTGGGCATGTAGCCTGTTTTAATTATCTCTGTGTGAGCTGTCTATTGACTGTGTGAATCTTCTTTTTAGGGACGACGTACCGTCTAGAACATCTTCGAGAAGAACTTGCTCCTCCTCCACCTCTTCTTCTTCTTCTTCTTCATCATCTTTTTTGTTTCTTAATTTTTTGAGTGATTTTTCGACTTTGTTCTGTTTCTTTGGTTCAACGATAATCGTTTGCTTCTTACTCTCTTTTGCATAAGTCTTGATGGAAATTTTCGGAGACTGGTTAAATGGCGGCGCCGAAAATCAAAAACGAAGACTCGTCATCGAACGGGAATACTGCTTATGCTAAAATCAGGCACAACTGAGATTCTGCGAAAAGACTGAATGGGTCGGAAACAATAAATCAAATCCATTTTCTCCCGCAACTAATTCTCGTTGAAACTCGACACAGAGAAGAAGAAAAGACTGGCCTATGAATACGCGTCGAAATTATTTCTGCGGATAAAATCAATTTTACCGGTTCGGTGGAATAAGAAAGAACAAATTAAACCAATTTCTATTTCACTTAAATCAAACCGGTTAAGAAGCTGATGTGTATTAATGAAATGCTGACTGGTATTATTTGAAATGTTTCTATTGGCCAGACGTTTTTGCTGAGGTGTCAGCTCCTCCCTTCTTGAAAAAGCTGATGTGTCATCACCTAGATTGACACAGGGGGTTTTGTGTATTGAATTAGAAATATATGTTGTTTGGTTGTCAAAAAAAAAAAAAAAAAAAAAGATAAGAAGATTTGCTTTAGTATTTGGTCTTCGGCAACAATGTTCTTAGCCTTTAATTGATCTTAAAATTTAATGTTTATCCTGTGAAAATCAACTGTATAAGATTGAGAAGGATCACCATTAAATAAGAATTCTTTTCTTCTTGTGTTTTTTTTAATCCCGTATGTATATCTTCTTTCAAAAATTGGGAATCCTTTTGTTTTTTGAGATCCTTTTGTTTATGTGTTGATTTTGTCTCATAGATGATGATTTAATAAACATGAATAAGCTTGAATCGTGTTATGTGTTTCTTGGTTGATAACATCGATCAGCTCAGTATTTCTTAGAAAGTTGATATCACACAATGTGTGTCTTAATGCGATAGCAAGTGGTTTAAGACTTATATATATGTTTAGTAACTAGTCAGATCAAATCACTAATAGCATAGATCAATACCAATAATCTGATCATAAAGTTCGAAATGGGAAGTCTAGCGAATTATGGGATTTTTTTGTTGAGAGTTGAGGAGATGAAGCGTTATGGGGGCAAACAAGGACACACGTGTGCTTCACTGTCTTATGATTCTGAATCGAGTGTGGAACTTCGAGCTCCACGTCCCTTTCACGTGAAGCTAGTAATGCTCGAACCAACTTGCCTTTAGATTTCGATCCCTTCCTGTCCTTTTTACATTAATGTTCTTTCCTTCTTTTTTCTTATGCATTTGATTTCACGTTGTCTGTCTTTTTAATGGTGTCGTGGTTTGCGCATGCTTGTTATAATAGTATTATTATCATGACTGTCTCCAACATTTGTAGGTACAATGAAACCGAGCATGAGTATCAAATACATATCAATGCCTGTATGCGTTGATAAACAATATTAGACAAATCACAGGATCATGTATTGCCGTAATTAAATAAACTAGAAAATTAACCTGCACGTTGCGGAGTAAAACTATTTATATTTTTTAATTATTAATAATTTAAATACTTATGTGTTAGAGTTCAATTTCAAATTATTATATATATACTAGGGGTGACTCGCGCTTCGCACGGAAATTTATATTGTTGTGTTAATTTTATTGTTTTTCGCAAATTTAATTTATTTCATGGTTTATTATTGTTTCAAAAATATTATACACATATTAATTAAATATAATTAGGTTATGCAAAATTCTCGTATTGTCCTGTTCCATTTCATACCATTTCGTTCATTTTCATCATGTCTGTTTTTTCCCGTCCCGTCCGTCCTATCTGTCCCGTCCCGTCCGGTCCCATCCTATCCCATTATGTTTTTTTCCATTTTCTTATGTCCCATTCTGTTTCTTCCGGTTCTTCTTGTCACGTTCCCTAAATATAGTAAGCAAAATTCTCGTCTAGTCTCATCTTGTCCCATTCTTTCCTGTCACGTCCGTCCTGTCCACCCTGTTCGTCCGGGTTGTGTTAATATGGGCCATGCTGGATGGTCTGCGTTGAGGCCCATTAGTCTATTTCTCATTTTTTGGTTATGTGAAGTATCATATAACCAATAGGCCCATAGAGAATTATGTAGATCGAGCGGGGAAGTTGGCGGTGCTGACGTGTCATGTTTTGAGACCTCCTATTTGTTGACGTGGAGGGCTGAGAAAAGAGTATATTTTACTTGTATATATAGATAACCAAATGATATGCAAGAAAGTTTTTAAAGATGCTAAGGTGTAGATTGGTTCACCCGCTACCACCCGCAAACGCAGCTTTTGTGAGTGGTAGCGGTTGTTGGCGTTTGACTACAATCACCGCAAACGCTTTCTACAGCTTCAAAACACTTAAAACTGCTGCAGATCCCTCAATATCAAAAGCTCATTTCCAGCAGCGTTTGCGGTTGCTGACGGTTGCCGGTGAAAAGTTTTAAAAAATAAAAATAAAATAAATACAAATTTCTTTAAAATAGCATATATATATTATTAAAAATTTAAGATTTTGATATTATATTTACAATATGAATAAATAAATTTGTCATTTCTGTAGTAAATATTCATTAAAAATATATATTAATTTTTTATATATATAAGTTATATAATTAGAACATATCATTAAAATTCTCTTGATAAATGTTCTCTTCATACTATTACTATTACATTTTCGGTCAAAGGCCCATAAGTAACTCCAGAGTTAAGCGTGCTTGGGCTGGAGTAGTGGAAGGATGGGTGACCTTCCGGGAAGTGGTCTGCTGAACCGTGTAAGTGAGGCCAAAACACAGGGAAAGGTCGGGTGTTGATTGCAGAGTTAGTAAATAAATCGGTAGAGCCTCTCAAAAGTAACAAACCGACCGTCGGACAAGGGTGGGGCCCACGGGCCGAAAGAGGGCGTGAGTGACTCACCGGGATGGGTGGTCGGGGAGTTATACTATCAACTAAAAAACCTAAAAAACTCTAAACCCAATTATTTATTAGCTTTCCACTATATTAATTAAATTTTGTTATACATGTTTTAACTCGTAAACACATTATAATTTTTTTAAAAATATATATATTCTCAACACAACTTTTTGATCCAAAATGTAGTTATATATAAGTTTGAGTATATCATTTCAAAATTTAATTACTTTCGTTCCAGTTAATATTGCATAATTTAAAATCTTTTATTATCATATTATCAGATACTTTATTTTATAACATATTTTGTTTTTTTTTTAATTTTATTTATGTTTTAAATATGATTATAAAGAAATATGAATAAATATGTATTAAATTAATATTTTAAATAAAATTTAGTATTAATTGTTTTTTGCTGATGTGGATAGGCTAGATAGAGAGAAAACTCTCATATCCCTTATATATTAAAAGAGAAAACATTTTAGAATTAACCTTTAATTTATGTGTTATTAACATGCTGATATGTCATTACTAGAGAGCTTCTCATGATACTTATGAAATAAAGATTAGTTTACTAGAATAACTACAAACATTACCCTTCATAGTTTTGGTGAGATAATCAAATTTGTCTTATTAAATTAATCATATATGTAACTTTTAATAAAAAAAATATCATTTTCTTTCCTTAATTGGAAATTACGAAAATGACTAAGTAAGGAAGATATGAGATTTAATTTAATGATATCATATTAATTTCTTTGAAAACTACGAAATTACAAGTGTTGCACCTCGCAACCCAATCCGCAACATCTCTCTTCATCCAAAGATAGTACCTCTTGAGATCATGGTACATCTTGGTCGCTCCTGGATGAATCGAAAACTTGCTCGAATGAGCCTCTCTCAGAATCTGCTGTCTCAACTCCCCAACCTTGGGAACACAAACCCGATCACGAACCAGAATAGTCCCGTTCTCAGATACCGGATACTCAGAACTCGGTACTCGTGATGCATCAATCAGACTCTGATCACTCTCCTGGGCCACTCTGATCTTGCTCAACAAATCTGCCTGATCAACTGCCTCTAAACCCAAAGGCTCCTGCGAAATAGCACAAAGTGCTAATCTCGCCCACCAACGCCTCAACATCCTGCTCTAAAGCCGAATCACACCTCCGTCGACTCAAAGCATCTGCCACTAGGTTAGCCTTGCCCGGATGATAGATGATCTCCAAGTCATAATCCGCCAAAAACTCAACCCAGCGCGTCTGTCTCGCATTCAACATCGGCTGAGTGAAAATGTGCTGAAGACTCTTGTGGTCAGTGAAGATCTGAACTGAACCACCATACAAATACGACCTCCAGATCTTAAGCGCAAAGACCACCGCTCCCAACTCTAGATCATGGGTAGGACGGTTACGCTCACTCCCCTGCCACTGTCTCGAAGCGTAAGCAATAACTCTGCCCTCCTGCATCAGCACAACACCCAGACCAATCCCTGAAGCATTTGTGTACACTGCATAAGGCTTCCCTGGCTCGAGTAACGCCAACACAGGTGTACTCGTCAAATACTCCTTGAGCTTCCCAAAGCTCTCCTCACACTCAGGCGACCAAACAAAAGGAACATCCTTCCCAGTCAACTTCGTCATCGGCTGTGCCATACTCGCAAAACCCTTGACGAATCTCCTGTAATAACCTGTTAACCCAAGAAAACTCCTAATCACGGTAGCACTGCTCGGTCTAGGCCAATCTCTGATGGCCTCTATCTTCGCCGGATCTACAGCAACTCCCTCTGCAGAAACAATGTGTCCGAGAAAACCCATCTCTCTCTGCCAGAAACTACACTTGCTCAGCTTAGCATACAGCTTCTGCTCTCGAAGCTTCTCCAGAACCAACCTCAAATGAGTCTCATGCTCCTCAGGACTTCTCGAATAAACCAGAATATCGTCGATGAAGATGATGACAAACACATCCAAATACTCCCTGAATACTTCGTTCATCAACCTTATGAATGCCGCAGGCGCATTCGTCAAACCGAAAGGCATAACCACAAACTCAAAATGCCCGTAACGTGTTCTGAAAGCAATCTTGCGAATATCCGACTCATCTATCGGAATCTGATGATAACCCGATGCCAAGTCTATCTTGGAGAACTGATGCGGGATAAGCTTTTCCCAATTTCTATCTCTTTTCTGCAAGTGCACAGATCGAGAGTAGTAACGGGTTTATTGATGCGGGATAAGCTTTTCCCAATTTCTATCCCTTTTCTGCAAGTGCACAGATCGAGAGTAGTAACGGGTATATCGAACACAAGGACCAGTTAGTGCACTACAAGGAATGATATTGAGATTTAGCTAGGAAAGCAATATGAGTTTGGTTGTTGTCACGATTAAAGCAAGTAAAGTAAGCAAGTAAATCAATGGATGGAAAGCGCTAAGCAATAGGATAATCGCGGGATGAGTGATTCAAGCAAGCAACTTCGACTTGTTAGGGATTTAAGAATGTGTACCACCTAGAACTCAAGACACTAATTTAGATCTTTCCACTTCCGTGGCTCCAACCCCTATGTTGATCTATCTAATCGCTAAACTTTCGGTATGTCCTTAGATAATCAAACAAGCATTAATTCGATCGAGTCTCAATTGTTCACAACCTCTAATAAATCAACTTCCGCAGTCTAAGAGAGATTGCCCACCAAATACTAGTTCAGGCGAATGATTCATCACTTCCGTGGCTCAAATCTACCTAGGATCATATGTTGATTGGCCAGATCAACACCAAGCAATGAACACAAGCAAAGGTGAAGAGTTTATGTAAACCCTAATTCTATATGTCGATTATCAAGCAAGCATGAACACTATCCTTTGATTTCCTATCACTTAACAAGGTAACTACTCAGCCATAGAGAAGGAAATCGAATTCATGTTCATAAGAACAGAGATCCGAGATCCTCTCTTGAAGGAGACAAAGAAAGCAAAAACTATAAGAACTTTTATTGAAAATAATATGTTTTGTATCTCTATGTGTGGCTCTCTCTTTTACAAGGCTAAAAAGATGTATTTATAATGCTTCAGAAGTTGAAGGGCGGCTTGACCTAGGTCTTCGTTGAAACATAAGAGGCGGTGTAAGTTTGGGCTTGAAAACGTGCAAAACGGGCTTCGGAAATGAGCCGGGTCGAGCGGGATACGTCGTGGTCGAGCGGTTGCGGGATAGAGAAAAAGGGTCGGGTCGGACGGGAGACTTGGAGTCCCTGTCCGACCGGCTTCGGTCGACCGGATGGTCGTAGCCAGGAAGGAGAGTCGGGTCGGACGAGGGTCATGGAGTCCCTGTCCGACCGGCTTCGGTCGAGCGGCCTTGATGATGTCCGGTTTTCGGCTCTTTTGACACTCTTCAGTAAAACGATCATATCTCCCATTCTACATGGCCAAATTGCATTATTCCAATTGCATTGGAAAGCTAACTCACGTAGGCATCGCGGCGAACTGGTTTTGGTGAAATCCATTTAGTATAATGTTTTTGAGGCTCCTCCAAAGTTATTGATAGTGCATGAGGCTGCTTTGAGGACCTTTTCCTTTGTTTTGCTCCAAATTGCATCTTTTGACCTGAAATGACTCTTGGCACTATATATGCATAAAAACTACATTTTAAAGAAAAAATCCACGGTAAAACCATGCATAAAGTATATAAAAACGATGTAAAAAGGGTGTAAAATAGAGGTATATAAACTCCCCCAGACTTAGACCTTTGCTTGTCCCCAAGCAAATAGAATCTAAATCCGAGAAAGAGGTTTCAAAACGTAGAAACTCCTTATCCTTTTGAGAAACCTGTGGTGGCTTCCTCTCCTGTATTCCACTAAAAACATAACCAATGTTAGACTAGCTTCACATAATGCTCGGCAAGCTTAGCGAACCATACCAAACTCAACTAGTCTCATCATATCCAGCATTCCAGACTTTCCATTGTTAACTCCTTGCATAAATTTAAAACGTGCGGTCTTTATCAAGGGAATATCGATCATTAAGCACTTGTTCTTACCCACTTGAGTCTCTCCAGGATAGTCCTTTTTGAAGCTTTTGAGTACTTTTCCTCTCTCTTTTCTTTTGAAGGATCGATCTTTCCCTACTTTTCTAGGGTATCATTTTATTTTTTCTATCGATCCTTCTTCCCTTTCTTTTTCTTTTGGGGAATAACATAGGATAGACTTTTGCTTTTTCCTTCTTTTTGGTAGGTCTCCATAAGACAAGAAGGTGCAGACGTATGCATTCCTCTTGCTTACACGTTTTCCTTGTGCTTAAAAGCTTTTGATTTTCATTTTTCTGAGAGAGAGGAGAACTGCACTTTGTATTGGACACACCCTTTTGAGATCAAGTGAGGAACGACTCATATGTATGCCAAGTCCCTTGACAAGAAAAATTAGATTGATTAGGGTGGAGTTAACGTTAGATTGTCCGGGTACCTTAGAAATGTTGCCAAGTCAGTAGGTCGATCCACCGTTATAGGTCATGTTAGGCTTATGTCTACAACTGATGTCCGCTCTAGGGTCATAGATTGTTAGCACAACACCGGAAAATCATAGAGATAGATCATAATTTCCAACTAAGGTTTTGACTCAATAAAACAGAAGTTTTGAAAAAGGTTGATAAAAGAAATAGATATAAGATGAAGACAAGACATGAACAAACGCATTAGTACCGACAATCCCCCCAGACTTAACTTGCACCGTCCCGGTGAAAGCAAATCCGATTAAGGGAGGTAAAAGAAAGAGGTAATAAGGCGTTTGTGAATGAGAGGAAAGATGTAACCTGATATGGTATTAGAAACCGAAGAATGGTGTGGTGGATGATATGTCCAGCTACTATGTTGCTCCATAATGTGGATGAGATCCCGGCTTAGATGGTCAAGTGTTGTTGTACACCAGCAAAGAGCTTTAAGGGCCGCCTGAGTTTAGGTGAAGTAGGATCATCATGTGGTAGAACAGCAAGTAGGCATGGTATGTGATAAGGTATGGAATGAAAGTGTGGTGGGATGATGGTGGGATGATATGCAAATGAGGTGGGATGGTATGCAAATGAGGTGGGATGGTATGCAAGTGAGGTGGGATGGTAAGCAAGTGAGGTGGGATGGTATGCAAATGAGGTGGGATGGTATGCAAATGAGGTGGGATGATATGCAAGTGAGGTGGGATGGTATGCAAGTGAGGTGGGATGGTATGCAAATGAGGTGGGATGGTATGCAAGTGAGGTGGGGGATGGTGGGTCGGCAAGATGGGACACGGTCGATCGGGCGAGGCACCGGTCGATCGTCCTGGTCGACCCGACCATGGTGAGTGCTGCATTCTTCTTTCCTGAGGTTTCTTCCTGCTTCTTTCATGCTGGATTCTCAAATTTCTGTATCCAAAACTTCAAAACAAAACTATTAAATGAAAACAAAGATTAAAAAGGGATAGAAAAGACCTTATGGGTTGCCTCCCATACAGCGCTTGTTTATGGTCTTTAGCTTGACCGTTTGGCTCTTCTAAGAAGAAGTGGAAGGACATGGCCTGAGACAAAGCCTTTTTGTGCGTGTCCCATCACGTCCTTGTTGATGATCAGGTGGTTCGTGAGGAGATATGAACCGAGAATGCTTGGTAGAAGTGAAAACGGGGACGGCAGCATAGAAAACAGATTTGTTGACATTGGCAAGAGAGATGCGGTGGTTTGGCCAATCCATGATGGCTCCAGCAGTTGCCAAGAATGATCTTCCAAGTATAATACGCATGTCACTTCCTCCTTTGATATTTATGATATGAAAAGCCACCGGTATCTTTGTATCTCCAATTTCGAGCAAGACATCATAAACAACACCTCTGGGTTGTGCAATGGTGAGATCAGCAAGTCCAATGCTGATTTGGGAAGGTTGTAGGCGTGTGATCCCAAGGAGTTTGGCAGTGTGTGTGGGCATCAGGTTTATGCATGAACCAGAATCACCAATGGAGCTATCAAAGTACCTTCCATTGATTGTGCAGGGTATGGTAAACTGTCCTGGGTCTTCTACCTTGTAGAGGGTTCTGAAAGAAGGTTGCTTCTTAGCTTTCTCAAATAGCTCCTGAATCTCTTCTGGGCCACTCTGATCTTGCTCAACAAATCTGCCTGATCAACTGCCTCTAAACCCAAAGGCTCCTGCGAAATAGCACAAAGATCTAATCTCGCCCACCAACGCCTCAACATCCTGCTCTAAAGCCGAATCACACCTCCGTCGACTCAAATCATCTGCCACTAGGTTAGCCTTGCCCGGATGATAGATGATCTCCAAGTCATAATCCGCCAAAAACTCAACCCAGCGCGTCTGTCTCGCATTCAACATCGGCTGAGTGAAAATGTGCTGAAGACTCTTGTGGTCAGTGAAGATCTGAACTGAACCACCATACAAATACGACCTCCAGATCTTAAGCGCAAAGACCACCGCTCCCAACTCTAGATCATGGGTAGGACGGTTACGCTCACTCCCCTGCCACTGTCTCGAAGCGTAAGCAATAACTCTGCCCTCCTGCATCAGAACAACACCCAGACCAATCCCTGAAGCATTTGTGTACACTGCATAAGGCTTCCCTGGGTCGAGTAACGCCAACACAGGTGTACTCGTCAAATACTCCTTGAGCTTCCCAAAGCTCTCAGGCGACCAAACAAAAGGAACATCCTTCCCAGTCAACTTCGTCATCGGCTGCGCCATACTCGCAAAACCCTTGACGAATCTCCTGTAATAACCTGTTAACCCAAGAAAACTCCTAATCTCGGTAGCACTGCTCGGTCTAGGCCAATCTCTGATGGCCTCTATCTTCGCCGGATCTACAGCAACTCCCTCTGCAGAAACAATGTGTCCGAGAAAACCCATCTCTCGCTGCCAGAAACTACACTTGCTCAGCTTAGCATACAGCTTCTGCTCTCGAAGCTTCTCCAGAACCAACCTCAAATGAGTCTCATGCTCCTCAGGACTTCTCGAATAAACCAGAATATCGTCGATGAAGATGATGACAAACACATCCAAATACTCCCTGAATACTTCGTTCATCAACCTTATGAATGCCGCAGGCGCATTCGTCAAACCGAAAGGCATAACCACAAACTCAAAATGCCCGTAACGTGTTCTGAAAGCAATCTTGCGAATATCCGACTCATCTATCGGAATCTGATGATAACCCGATGCCAAGTCTATCTTGGAGAACTGATGCGGGATAAGCTTTTCCCAATTTCTATCTCTTTTCTGCAAGTGCACAGATCGAGAGTAGTAACGGGTATATCGAACACAAGGACCAGTTAGTGCACTACAAGGAATGATATTGAGATTTAGCTAGGAAAGCAATATGAGTTTGGTTGTTGTCACGATTAAAGCAAGTAAAGTAAGCAAGTAAATCAATGGATGGAAAGCGCTAAGCAATAGGATAATCGCGGGATGAGTGATTCAAGCAAGCAACTTCGACTTGTTAGGGATTTAAGAATGTGTACCACCTAGAACTCAAGACACTAATTTAGATCTTTCCACTTCCGTGGCTCCAACCCCTATGTTGATCTATCTAATCGCTAAACTTTCGGTATGTCCTTAGATAATCAAACAAGCATTATTTCGATCGAGTCTCAATTGTTCACAACCTCTAATAAATCAACTTCCGCAGTCTAAGAGAGATTGCCCACCAAATACTAGTTCAGGCGAATGATTCATCACTTCCGTGGCTCAAATCTACCTAGGATCATATGTTGATTGGCCAGATCAACACCAAGCAATGAACACAAGCAAAGGTGAAGAGTTTATGTAAACCCTAATTCTATATGTCGATTATCAAGCAAGCATGAACACTATCCTTTGATTTCCTATCACTTAACAAGGTAACTACTCAGACATAGAGAAGGAAATCAAATTCATGTTCATAAGAACAGAGATCCGAGATCCTCTCTTGAAGGAGACAAAGAAAGCAAAAACTATAAGAACTTTTATTGAAAATAATATGTTTTGTATCTCTATGTGTGACTCTCTCTTTTACAAGGCTAAAAAGATGTATTTATAATGCTTCAGAAGTTGAAGGGCGGCTTGACCTAGGTCTTCGTTGAAACATAAGAGGCGGTGTAAGTTTGGGCTTGAAAACGTGCAAAACGGGCTTCGGAAATGAGCCGGGTCGAGCGGGATACGTCGTGGTCGAGCGGTTGCGGGATAGTGAAAAAGGGTCGGGTCGGACGGGAGACTTGGAGTCCCTGTCCGACCGGCTTCGGTCGACCGGATGGTCGTAGCCAGGAAGGAGAGTCGGGTCGGACGAGGGTCATGGAGTCCCTGTCCGACCGGCTTCGGTCGAGCGGCCTTGATGATGTCCGGTTTTCGGCTCTTTTGACACTCTTCAGTAAAACGATCATATCTCCCATTCTACATGGCCAAATTGCATTATTCCAATTGCGTTGGAAAGCTAACTCACGTAGCCATCGCGGCGAACTGGTTTTGGTTAAATCCATTTAGTAGAATGTTTTTTAGGCTCCTCCAAAGTTATTGATAGTGCATGAGGCTGCTTTGAGGACCTTTTCCTTTGTTTTGCTCCAAATTGCATCTTTTGACCTGAAATGACTCTTGGCACTATATATGCATAAAAACTACATTTTAAAGCAAAAATCCACGGTAAAACCATGCATAAAGTATATAAAAACGATGTAAAAAGGGTGTAAAATAGAGGTATATAAACTCCCCCAGACTTAGACCTTTGCTTGTCCCCAAGCAAATAGAATCTAAATCCGAGAAAGAGGTTTCAAAACGTAGAAACTCCTTATCCTTTTGAGAAACCTGTGGTGGCTTCCTCTCCTGTATTCCACTAAAAACATAACCAATGTTAGACTAGCTTCACATAATGCTCGGCAAGCTTAGCGAACCATACCAAACTCAACTAGTCTCATCCAGCATTCCAGACTTTCCATTGTTAACTCCTTGCATAAATTTAAAACGTGCGGTCTTTATCAAGGGAATATCGATCATTAAGCACTTGTTCTTACCCACTTGAGTCTCTCCAGGATAGTCCTTTTTGAAGCTTTTGAGTACTTTTCCTCTCTCTTTTCTTTTGAAGGATCGATCTTTCCCTACTTTTCTAGGGTATCATTTTATTTTTTCTATCGATCCTTCTTCCCTTTCTTTTTCTTTTGGGGAATAACATAGG
The DNA here is from genome assembly GCA_026724425.1 of Erythrophleum ivorense. Lineage (NCBI taxonomy): Eukaryota > Viridiplantae > Streptophyta > Magnoliopsida > Fabales > Fabaceae > Erythrophleum > Erythrophleum ivorense. The sequence continues at coordinate 6,768,913 of JAIUCV010000074.1, forward strand.
ATAGACTTTTGCTTTTTCCTTCTTTTTGGTAGGTCTCCATAAGACAAGAAGGTGCAGACGTATGCATTCCTCTTGCTTACACGTTTTCCTTGTGCTTAAAAGCTTTTGATTTTCATTTTTCTGAGAGAGAGGAGAACTGCACTTTGTATTGGACACACCCTTTTGAGATCAAGTGAGGAACGACTCATATGTATGCCAAGTCCCTTGACAAGAAAAATTAGATTGATTAGGGTGGAGTTAACGTTAGATTGTCCGGGTACCTTAGAAATGTTGCCAAGTCAGTAGGTCGATCCACCGTTATAGGTCATGTTAGGCTTATGTCTACAACTGATGTCCGCTCTAGGGTCATAGATTGTTAGCACAACACCGGAAAATCATAGAGATAGATCATAATTTCCAACTAAGGTTTTGACTCAATAAAACAGAAGTTTTGAAAAAGGTTGATAAAAGAAATAGATATAAGATGAAGACAAGACATGAACAAACGCATTAGTACCGACAATCCCCCCAGACTTAACTTGCACCGTCCCGGTGAAAGCAAATCCGATTAAGGGAGGTAAAAGAAAGAGGTAATAAGGCGTTTGTGAATGAGAGGAAAGATGTAACCTGATATGGTATTAGAAACCGAAGAATGGTGTGGTGGATGATATGTCCAGCTACTATGTTGCTCCATAATGTGGATGAGATCCCGGCTTAGATGGTCAAGTGTTGTTGTACACCAGCAAAGAGCTTTAAGGGCCGCCTGAGTTTAGGTGAAGTAGGATCATCATGTGGTAGAACAGCAAGTAGGCGTGGTATGTGATAAGGTATGGAATGAAAGTGTGGTGGGATGATGGTGGGATGATATGCAAATGAGGTGGGATGGTATGCAAATGAGGTGGGATGGTATGCAAGTGAGGTGGGATGGTAAGCAAGTGAGGTGGGATGGTATGCAAATGAGGTGGGATGGTATGCAAATGAGGTGGGATGATATGCAAGTGAGGTGGGATGGTATGCAAGTGAGGTGGGATGGTATGCAAATGAGGTGGGATGGTATGCAAGTGAGGTGGGGGATGGTGGGTCGGCAAGATGGGACACGGTCGATCGGGCGAGGCACCGGTCGATCGTCCTGGTCGACCCGACCATGGTGAGTGCTGCATTCTTCTTTCCTGAGGTTTCTTCCTGCTTCTTTCATGCTGGATTCTCAAATTTCTGTATCCAAAACTTCAAAACAAAACTATTAAATGAAAACAAAGATTAAAAAGGGATAGAAAAGACCTTATGGGTTGCCTCCCATACATCGCTTGTTTATGGTCTTTAGTTTGACCGTTTGGCTCTTCTAAGAAGAAGTGGAAGGACATGGCCTGAGACAAAGCCTTTTTGTGCGTGTCCCATCACGTCCTTGTTGATGATCAGGTGGTTCGTGAGGAGATATGAACCGAGAATGCTTGGTAGAAGTGAAAACGGGGACGGCAGCATAGAAAACAGATTTGTTGACATTGGCAAGAGAGATGCGGTGGTTTGGCCAATCCATGATGGCTCCAGCAGTTGCCAAGAATGATCTTCCAAGTATAATACGCATGTCACTTCCTCCTTTGATATTTATGATATGAAAAGCCACCGGTATCTTTGTATCTCCAATTTCGAGCAAGACATCATAAACAACACCTCTGGGTTGTGCAATGGTGAGATCAGCAAGTCCAATGCTGATTTGGGAAGGTTGTAGGCGTGTGATCCCAAGGAGTTTGGCAGTGTGTGTGGGCATCAGGTTTATGCATGAACCAGAATCACCAATGGAGCTATCAAAGTACCTTCCATTGATTGTGCAGGGTATGGTAAACTGTCCTGGGTCTTCTACCTTGTAGAGGGTTCTGAAAGAAGGTTGCTTCTTAGCTTTCTCAAATAGCTCCTGAATCTCTTCTGGGGTCTCTTTGTAGTTGTGGAAGAAGTTGGTGAGTGGGTGGTTCTTCCAGACCTCATGAAAGGTCATGCTTGCTGGAAGTGTTTGGACAAAGCGGTTGAATTCAGCTTGCTTCTCTCAGGAGATGGGGTTGCTGTACCACTTGGGAGGAGGTGTAGAGGGCGGAGATGGGGTTAGGGTTGCTGCATAAGATGACATAGAGAGGCGGGCTCGCCTAAAGTGTTGCTTAATCTCATCCTTGGTTTCTTTGCTACTAAAGAAAAACTCAACCAAATCATGGTTGTTCCAAGCTTCTTCAAAGGGGACATAGAATGGTATGGACTTCACCTTCTTGTTAAACTCCTTGAGCTTCTCTGGGCTTATCTTAGTAGGGTCGATGGGATCATATTGGAATGAATCATTTGGTTCATCCAGGATGGTTCTCTTTCTTTGAATGCCGGTGATTCTAGGAAGGGCGAATGTGCGAGCTGGAGGTGGAGAGAATCGCGGATCAGGTTGCTGTGGACTAGTTTCACTTCCTCTAGAGCTTGCATTGCTGTTAAAACTCTGCTTCTCTTCTTCATCATCTTCATAGTCTTCCTCATACTCTTGATCTTCTTCTTCTTTTCTTACAAGATGTGATGAGTTTTCCTTGGAGATTGTTGTGATGACATTGCAAGGGAAAGGAGGTGGTTTGGGTGTGGGGCTTCTTTCTCTCTGGTTCTTAGAGAAAAGAGATCCTTCTACAGCTGACAGCCGGTTATAGATGATTCCAAGATGTTTGCAATTATCATCATTGAAGCTATGGGCACCAATGCTCTTGCTAAGTAGCTCATGGTGTTTTGCAGCAACATCTAGCTTGACAAGTTTGAGTGATCGATCATGATCTTCCTTGAGTTGCTTGATATCTTTGTCAAGCTTGATAAATTGGTTAAAAAGAACATCCATCTCTTCTCCAAGGGTGAGCTGAACATATTCGATCTTCTTCTCCATCTCTCTTGTACTTGTGACTTGATAATCAAGGTACTCTTGTAGCATCTCTTCAAGCTTGGTTAGGTGTGGGCTTTGGGGTAATCCTTCTGTGGCTTAGGGCAGCTGCTCAATGTGCGGTGGAGGTTGGTGGTTTCTATAGGGCGGGTGGTAGGGTTTGAGTAGCGGCACATAGGGTTGTCCACGGGCAAACTTGTTGAGGAAAGCTTCCTTGTATCTTCTCCATGTCTTGAAATCATGTTGGGCAGAAAATCTAACCCACTCTTGAGCTCGGCCAGCTAGGGATGTTTGGAACAAGCTGATATTCTTTGGGTTTTCTCCCAAACCATAATAATCACAGAGATTTTCGAAATTCTCAACATGTTCTTGAGCACACTCCGATATGAAGTCAAGGAAAGGATCTCTTACTACATACTTGATCAGGTCGCCATTGATGGACTCCGGTGGTAAAGAGGCATCATCTTCTTCTTCATAAGATTGGTTGTGGTGAGGGTAAGAGCTTTGGTTATACTTGGATTTGAAAGGTGGGTTCCTGCTGAACCTTTTCAAGAAAGCTTCTCTGCAGTCTAACCAAGTGTTGATCTGAAAAGGGGGAGAGTATTGCGCCCACTCAAGAGCTCTCCCAACTAAGGACATGCTAAACAGCATTAGTTTCTTCTCAAAGTCGAAAACTCCATAAGAATCACAAAGGTCTTCAAAGTGATCAATGTGCTCTAGTGCATGCTCATTGTAGAGATCATGGAATTTGTCTCTCTTCACAAACTCAATCAGCTCCGGATCTATTTCTTCTTCTGGTGAGGCTAGAAGGTGTTCTTCTCTTTCATAGTAGGCTTGGCTATACGTCTCCAGTTCGGCCGCATTAAGGTAGGGGAGAAGGTTTTTCTTGGTCTTCAAGGGTGCTAGTCCGGGATGACTACTGCGAGAATCCCATGAAGGTGAAATAGCTGGAGGGTTCGACATCCTCTTCTCTGTTGGACTCTCTCTAGGAGGAGATATGTGGCGTATAGGAATCGCCCTTATAGGACTAGGACTTCTCAAATCCTCTTCCATCTAGGAGAAAGACTTAAAACCTGAAAAACCAAAAACAAAAAGGAAAAACAAGATTAAATAACTTAAAATAGGAAAAACCTAGACTAGATCTCTTTCAAGAACTTGAAGGCACGATTTTGGTCCCCGGCAACGGCGCCAAAAAGCTTGATGCGGGATAAGCTTTTCCCAATTTCTATCCCTTTTCTGCAAGTGCACAGATCGAGAGTAGTAACGGGTATATCGAACACAAGGACCAGTTAGTGCACCACAAGGTATGAGATTGAGATTTAGCTAGGAAAGCAATATGAGTATGGTTGTTGTCACGATTAAAGCAAGTAAAGTAAGCAAGTAAATCAATGGATGGAAAGCGCTAAGCAATAGGATAATCGCGGGATGAGTGATTCAAGCAAGCAACTTCGACTTGTTAGGGATTTAAGAATGTGTACCACCTAGAACTCAAGACACTAATTTAGATCTTTCCACTTACGTGGCTCCAACCCCTATGTTGATCTACCTAATCGCTAAACTTTCGGTATGTCCTTAGATAATCAAACAAGCATTAATTCGATCGAGTCTCAATTGTTCACAACCTCTAATAAATCAACTTCCGCAGTCTAAGAGAGATTGCCCACCAAATACTAGTTCAGGCGAATGATTCATCACTTCCGTGGCTCAAATCTACCTAGGATCATATGTTGATTGGCCAGATCAACACCAAGCAATGAACACAAGCAAAGGTGAAGAGTTTATGTAAACCCTAATTCTATATGTCGATTATCAAGCAAGCATGAACACTATCCTTTGATTTCCTATTACTTAACAAGGTAACTACTCAGACATAGAGAAGGAAATCGAATTCATGTTCATAAGAACAGAGATCCGAGAACCTCTCTTGAAGGAGACAAAGAAAGCAAAAACTATAAGAACTTTTATTGAAAATAATATGTTTTGTATCTCTATGTGTTGCTCTCTCTTTTACAAGGCTAAAAAGATGTATTTATAATGCTTCAGAAGTTGAAGGGCGGCTTGACCTAGGTCTTGTTCGAAACATAAGAGGCGGTGTAAGTTTGGGCTTGAAAACGTGCAAAACAGGCTTCGGAAATGAGCCGGGTCGAGCGGGATACGTCGTGGTCGAGCGGTTGCGGGATAGTGAAAAAGGGTCGGGTCGGACGGGAGCCTTGGAGTCCCTGTCCGACCGGCTTCGGTCGACCAGATGGTCGTAGCCAGGAAGGAGAGTCGGGTCGGACGAGGGCCATGGAGTCCCTGTCCGACCGGCTTCGGTCGAGCGGCCTTGATGATGTCTGGTTTTCGGCTCTTTTGACACTCTTCAGTAAAACGATCATATCTCCCATTCTACATGGCCCAATTGCATGATTCCAATTGCGTTGGAAAGCTAACTCACGTAGGCATCGCGGCGAACTGGTTTTGGTGAAATCCATTTAGTAGAATGTTTTTGAGGCTCCTCCAAAGTTATTGATAGTGCATGAGGCTGCTTTGAGGACCTTTTCCTTTGTTTTGCTCTAAATTGCATCTTTTGACCTGAAATGACTCTTGGCACTATATATGCATAAAAAATACATTTTAAAGCAAAAATCCACGGTAAAACCATGCATAAAGTATATAAAAACGATGTAAAAAGGGTGTAAAATAGAGGTATATAAACTCCCCCAGACTTAGACCTTTGCTTGTCCCCAAGCAAATAGAATCTAAATCAGAGAAAGAGGTTTGAAAACGTAGAAACTCCTTATCCTTTTGAGAAACCTGTGGTGGCTTCCTCTCCTGTATTCCACTAAAAACATAACCAATGTTAGACTAGCTTCACATAATGCTCGGCAAGCTTAGCGAACCATACCAAACTCAACTAGTCTCATCCAGCATTCCTTACTTTCCATTGTTAACTCCTTGCATAAATTTAAAACGTGCGGTCTTTATCAAGGGAATATCGATCATTAAGCACTTGTTCTTACCCACTTGAGTCTCTCCAGGATAGTCCTTTTTGAAGCTTTTGAGTACTTTTCCTCTCTCTTTTCTTTTGAAGGATCCATCTTTCCCTACTTTTCTAGGGTATCATTTATCGAACACAAGGAGCAGAGAGATACACTACAAGTTATGTAATTCCATTTTAGCTAGGACAAGATAAGGGTTTTGGTTGTGATTGGTAAGATAGCTAACTAAACTAATTGAATGCGATGTAAAAACAGTAAAAGATCAAAATACGAAAGCGCTAGGCAATGGGAGACTCGTAGAGATTCATGATTACTAGGTTAAATCAACTTATTAGGGGGTTTAATTGGGTGCCGTCTAGAACTCAAAACACAGATGTAAGATCATTCCACTTCCGTGGCTCCGATCTCTTTGTTAACTAACCTAATCGCTAATCTTTCGGAATGTCCTTGGATTATTAAACAAGCATTAATTCGTTAAAGTCTCAATTGTTCACAACCCCGCATAGATCAACTTCCGCAGTCTATGAGGTGTTGCCCACCAAATACTAGTTCAGGCGAATGATACAGCACTTCCGTGGCTCAAGTCTACCTAAGATCTATGCTAGGTTATCAGAAAAGCATGCAGCAATAAGATCAAGCAAAGGTGAAGAGCTATAATGATGAACCCCTAATTTGATTTAAAACCCTAATAATGCATGGACTCTTTGATTAACCCAGGACCTAACAAGTGAATTACTCAGACATAATCAAAGTAACAAAACAGAAAGATGATGAAGAAAGCATAAATAATAAAACAAAGGTTCAGAAAACTTCTCTAAATTGTGGTAAGGAGGAGAGATCCTCTCCTTGAAATCTTTAAGAACAAAAGTAAATCTATTAGACTCCAATACAATGCGGCTCTCCTTTCTAAAGAGGCTAAAAAGGTGTATTTATAGTGCTAGGTCTTCCAGGGGTCGAGATTAATTAAACGGGCCGAGTAAATCGTGAAAACACGCAAAACGGGCCTTAGTCGGCCAAGGCGGGTCGAGCGGGAAAGGCGGCGGTCAAGCGGGGTGGTCGACCGGTCAGTCGGGATGGTGGTCGGGTCGAGCTGGGCGGTCGACCGGTCGGTCGGGATGATGGTCGGGTCGAGCTGGGCGGTCGAGCGCGCACAGGATGGTGAAAAGAGTTCGGGTCGGACGAGGGCCATGGAGTCCCTGTCCGACCGGCTTGGTCGACCGGATCGGTCGTCATCTTGAAGAAAGGTCGGGTCGGACGGGAGCCTTGGAGTCCCTGTCCGACTGGCTCGGTCGACCGGTGTCCTTGTGCAATGGAGGGCGGTCGGGTCGGACGGGAGCCTTGGAGTCCCTGTCCGACCGGCTCGGTCGACCGGCTGGTGTAGCCGTCCGGTTTCCAATCTACACGTCCAATTGCGTTGGAAAGTTAACACATGTAGGCATCGCGGTGAAAAGTCCAAGTCCTGTGGTTTTGCTCCAAAATGCATCTTTCGACCTGTTTAGACTCTTATAAATCCACAAAACTACCTTTTTAGATCAAAAAGCCTTTAAAAACCTTATAAAAAGCATAGTAAAACCATATAAAAAGGGTGCAAAAATAGAGGTATATCAACTCCCCCAGACTTAGATCTTTGCTTGTCCTCAAGCAAATAGAATCCAAATCAGAGAAAGAGCTTTGAAAACGTAGAAACTCCTTATCCTTTTGAGAAACCTGTGGTTGTTTCCTCTCCTGTATTCCACTAAAAACATAACCAACGTTAGACTAGCTTCTCATAATGCTCGGCAAGCTTAGCGAACCATACCAAACTCAACTAGTCTCATCCAGCATTCCAGACTTTCCATTGTTAACTCCTTGCATAAATTTAAAACGTGCGGTCTTTATCAAGGGAATATCGATCATTAAGCACTTGTTCTTACCCACTTGAGTCTCTCCAGGATAGTCCTTTTTGAAGCATTTGAGTTCTTTTCCTCTCTCTTTTCTTTTGAAGGATCGATCTTTCCCTACTTTTCTAAGGTGTCATATTATTTTTTTTCTATCGATCCTTCTTCCCTTTCTTTTTCTTTTGGGGAATAACATAGGATAGGCTTTTGCTTTTTCCTTGTTTTTGGTTGGTCTCCACACTAGATTGATTAGGGTGGAGTTAACGTTAGATTGTCCGGGTACCTTAGAAGTGTTGCCAAGTCAGTAGGTCGATCCACCGTTAGAGGTTCTGTTAGGCTTATGTCTGCAACTGATGTCCGCTCTAGGGTCACAGATTGTTAGCACAACACCGGAGAATCACAGAGATAAATCATAATTTCCAACTAAGGTTTTGACTCAATAAAACAGAAGTTTTGAAGAAGGTTGATAAAAGAAATAGATATAAGATGAAGACAAGACATGAACAAACGCATTAGTACCGACAATTCCCCAGACTTAACTTGTACCGTCTCGGTGAAAGCAAATCCGATTAAGGGAGGTTAAAGAAAGAGGTAGTAAGGCGTTTTGTGAATGAGAGGGAAGATGTAACCTGATTAGACATTAAGTGCATGAAGAAATTACCTATTGGTGGTAAGTTGCTGTCCTTGTCCGTTGATAAATGTGCTGAAGACTCTTGTGGTCAGTGAAGATCTGAACTGAACCACCATACAAATACGACCTCCAGATCTTAAGCGCAAAGACCATGGGTAGGATGGTTACGCTCACTCCCCTGCCACTGTCTCGAAGCGTAAGCAATAACTTTGCCCTCCTGCATCAGCACACAACCCAGACCAATCCCTGAAGCATTTGTGTACACTGCATAAGGCTTCCCTGGCTCGAGTAACGCCAACACAGGTGTACTCGTCAAATACTCCTTGAGCTTCCCAAAGCTCTCCTCACACTCAGGCGACCAAACAAAAGGAACATCCTTCCCAGTCAACTTCGTCATCGGCTGTGCCATACTCGCAAAACCCTTGACGAATCTCCTGTAATAACCTGCTAACCTAAGAAAACTCCTGATCTCGGTAGCACTGCTCGGTCTTGGCCAATCTCTGATGGCCTCTATCTTCGCCGGATCTACAGAAACTCCCTCTGCAGAAACAATGTGTCCGAGAAAACCCATCTCTCGCTGCCAGAAACTACACTTGCTCAGCTTAGCATACAGCTTCTGCTCTCGAAGCTTCTCCAAAACCAACCTCAAATGAGTCTCATGCTCCTCAGGACTTCTCGAATAAACCAGAATATCGTCGATGAAGATGATGACAAACACATCCAAATACTCCCTGAATACTTCGTTCATCAACCATATGAATGCCGCAGGCGCATTCGTCAAACCGAAAGGCATAACCACAAACTCAAAATGCCCGTAACGTGTCCTGAATGCAATCTTGCGAATATCTGCCTCATCTATCGGAATCTGATGATAACCCGATGCCAAGTCTATCTTGGAGAACTGATGCGGGATAAGCTTTTCCCAATTTCTATCTCTTTTCCGCAAGTGCACATATCGAGAGTAGTAACGGGTTTATTGATGCGGGATAAGCTTTTCCCAATTTCTATCCCTTTTCTGCAAGTGCACAGATCGAGAGTAGTAATGGGTATATCGAACACAAGGACCAGTTAGTGCACTACAAGGTATGAGATTGAGATTTAGCTAGGAAAGCAATATGAGTTTGGTTGTTGTCACGATTAAAGCAAGTAAAGTAAGCAAGTAAATCAATGGATGGAAAGCGCTAAGCAATAGGATAATCGCGGGATGAGTGATTCAAGCAAGCAACTTCGACTTGTTAGGGATTTAAGAATGTGTACCACCTAGAACTCAAGACACTAATTTAGATCTTTCCACTTCCGTGGCTCCAACCCCTATGTTGATCTATCTAATCGCTAAACTTTTGGTATGTCCTTAGATAATCAAACAAGCATTAATTCGATCGAGTCTCAATTGTTCAAAACCTCTAATAAATCAACTTCCGCAGTCTAAGAGAGATTGCCCACCAAATACTAGTTCAGGCGAATGATTCATCACTTCCGTCGCTCAAATCTATCTAGGATCATATGTTGATTGGCCAGATCAACACCAAGCAATGAACACAAGCAAAGGTGAAGAGTTTATGTAAACCCTAATTCTATATGTCGATTATCAAGCAAGCATGAACACTATCCTTTGATTTCCTATCACTTAACAAGGTAACTACTCAGACATAGAGAAGGAAATCAAATTCATGTTCATAAGAACAGAGATCCAAGATCCTCTCTTGAAGGAGACAAAGAAAGCAAAAACTATAAGAACTTTTACTGAAAATAATATGTTTTGTATCTCTATGTGTGGCTCTCTCTTTTACAAGGCTAAAAAGATGTATTTATAATGCTTCAGAAGTTGAAGGGCGGCTTGACCTAGGTCTTGGTCGAAACATAAGAGGCGGTGTAAGTTTGGGCTTGAAAACGTGCAAAACGGGCTTCGGAAATGAGCCGGGTCGAGCGGGATACGTCGTGGTCGAGCGGTTGCGGGATAGTGAAAAAGGGTCGGATCGGACGGGAGCCTTGGAGTCCCTGTCCGACCGGCTTCGGTCGACCGGATGGTCGTAGCCAGGAAGGAGAGTCGGGTAGGACGAGGGCCATGGAGTCCCTGTCCGACCGGCTTCAGTCGAGCGGCCTTGATGATGTCCGGTTTTCGGCTCTTTTGACACTCTTCAGTAAAACGATCATATCTCCCATTCTACATGGCCAAATTGCATGATTCCAATTGCGTTGGAAAGCTAACTCACGTAGCCATCGCGGCGAACTGGTTTTGGTTAAATCCATTTAGTAGAATGTTTTTGAGGCTCCTCCAAAGTTATTGATAGTGCATGAGGCTGCTTTGAGGACCTTTTCCTTTGTTTTTCTCCAAATTGCATCTTTTGACCTGAAATGACTCTTGACACTATATATGCATAAAAACTACATTTTAAAGCAAAAATCCACGGTAAAACCATGCATAACGTATATAAAAACGATGTAAAAAGGGTGTAAAATAGAGGTATATAAACTCCCCCAGACTTAGACCTTTGCTTGTCCCCAAGCAAATAGAATCTAAATCAGAGAAAAAGGTTTGAAAACGTAGAAACACCTTATCCTTTTGAGAAACCTGTGGTGGCTTCCTCTCCTGTATTCCACTAAAAACATAACCAATGTTAGACTAGCTTCACATAATGCTCGGCAAGCTTAGCGAACCATACCAAACTCAACTAGTCTCATCCAGCATTCCAGACTTTCCATTGTTAATTCCTTGCATAAATTTAAAACGTGCGGTCTTTATCAAGGGAATATCGATCATTAAGCACTTGTTCTTACCCACTTGAGTCTCTCCAGGATAGTCATTTTTGAAGCTTTTGAGTACTTTTCCTCTCTCTTTTCTTTTGAAGGATCGATCTTTCCCAACTTTTCTAGGGTATCATTTTATTTTTTTCTATCGATCCTTCTTCCCTTTCTTTTTCTTTTGGGGAATAACATAGGATAGGCTTTTGCTTTTTCCTTGTTTTTGGTAGGTCTCCATAAGACAAGAAGGTGCAGACGTATGCATTCCTCTTGCTTACACGTTTTCCTTGTGCTTAAAAGCTTTTGATTTTCATTTTTCTGAGAGAGAGGAGAACTGCACTTTGTATTGGACACACCCTTTTGAGATCAAGTGAGGAACGACTCATATGTATGCCAAGTCCCTTGACAAGAAAAATTAGATTGATTAGGGCGGAGTTAACGTTAGATTGTCCGGGTACCTTAGAAATGTTGCCAAGTCAGTAGGTCGATCCACCGTTAGAGGTCATGTTAGGCTTATGTCTACAACTGATGTACGCTCTAGTGTCATAGATTGTTAGCACAACACCGGAGAATCATAGAGATAGATCATAATTTCCAACTAAGGTTTTGACTCAATAAAACAGAAGTTTTGAAAAAGGTTGATAAAAGAAATAGATATAAGATGAAGACAAGACATGAACAAACGCATTAGTACCGACAATCCCCCCAGACTTAACTTGCACCGTCCCGGTGAAAGCAAATCCGATTAAGGGAGGTAAAAGAAAGAGGTAATAAGGCGTTTGTGAATGAGAGGAAAGATGTAACCTAATATGGTATTAGAAACCGAAGAATGGTGTGGTGGATGATATGTCCAGCTACTATGTTGCTCCATAATGTGGATGAGATCCCGGCTTAGATGGTCAAGTGTTGTTGTACACCAGCAAAGAGCTTTAAGGGCCGCCTGAGTTTAGGTGAAGTAGGATCATCATGTGGTAGAACAGCAAGTAGGCGTGGTATGTGATGTGGTATGGAATGAAAGTGTGGTGGGATGATGGTGGGATGATATGCAAATGAGGTGGGATGGTATGCAAGTGAGGTGGGATGGTAAGCAAGTGAGGTGGGATGGTATGCAAATGAGGTGGGATGGTATGCAAATGAGGTGGGATGATATGCAAGTGAGGTGGGATGGTATGCAAGTGAGGTGGGATGGTATGCAAATGAGGTGGGATGGTATGCAAGTGAGGTGGGATGGTGGGTCGGCAAGATGGGACACGGTCGATCGGGCGAGGCACCGGTCGATCGTCCTGGTCGACCCGACCATGGTGAGTGCTGCATTCTTCTTTCTTGAGGTTTCTTCCTGCTTCTTTCATGCTGGATTCTCAAATTTCTGTATCCAAAACTTCAAAACAAAACTATTAAATGAAAACAAAGATTAAAAAGGGATAGAAAAGACCTTATGGGTTGCCTCCCATACAGCGCTTGTTTATGGTCTTTAGCTTGACCGTTTGGCTCTTCTAAGAAGAAGTGGAAGGACATGGCCTGAGACAAAGCCTTTTTGTGCGTGTCCCATCACGTCCTTGTTGATGATCAGGTGGTTCGTGAGGAGATATGAACCGAGAGTGCTTGGTAGAAGTGAAAACGTGGACGGCAGCATAGAAAACAGATTTGTTGACATTGGCAAGAGAGATGCGGTGGTTTGGCCAATCCATGATGGCTCCAGCAGTTGCCAAGAATGATCTTCCAAGTATAATACGCATGTCACTTCCTCCTTTGATGTTCATGATATGAAAATCCACCGGTATCTTTGTATCTCCAATTTCGAGCAAGACATCATAAACAACACCTCTGGGTTGTGCAATGGTGAGATCAGCAAGTCCAATGCTGATTTGGGAAGGTTGTAGGCGTATGATCCCAAGGAGTTTGGCAGTGTGTGTGGGCATCAGGTTTATGCATGAACCAGAATCACCAATGGAGCTATCAAAGTACCTTCCATTGATTGTGCAGGGTATGGTAAACTGTCCTGGGTCTTCTACCTTGTAGAGGGTTCTGAAAGAAGGTTGCTTCTTAGCTTTCTCAAATAGCTCCTGAATCTCTTCTGGGGTCTCTTTGCAGTTGTAGAAGAAGTTGGTGAGTGGGTGGTTCTTCCAGGCCTCATGAAAGGTCATGCTTGCTGGAAGTGTTTGGACAAAGCGGTTGAATTCAGCTAGCTTCTCTCAGGAGATGGGGTTGCTGTACCACTTGGGAGGAGGTGTAGAGGGCGGAGATGGGGGTAGGGTTGCTGCATAAGATGACATAGAGAGGCGGGCTCGCCTAAAGTGTTGCTTAATCTCATCCTTGGTTTCTTTGCTACTAAAGAAAAACTCAACCAAATCATGGTTGTTCCAAGCTTCTTCAAAGGGGACATAGAATGGTATGGACTTCACCTTCTTGTTAAACTCCTTGAGCTTCTCTGGGCTTATCTTAGTAGGGTCGATGGGATCATATTGGAATGAATCATTTGGTTCATCCAGGATGGTTCTCTTTCTTTGAATGCCGGTGATTCTAGGAAGGGCGAATGTGCGAGCTGGAGGTGGAGAGAATCGCGGATCAGGTTGCTGTGGACTAGTTTCACTTCCTCTAGAGCTTGCATTGCTGTTAAAACTCTGCTTCTCTTCTTCATCATCTTCATAGTCTTCCTCATACTCTTGATCTTCTTCTTCTTTTCTTACAAGATGTGATGAGTTTTCCTTGGAGATTGCTGTGATGACATTGCAAGGGAAAGGAGGTGGTTTAGGTGTGGGGCTTCTTTCTCTCTGGTTCTTAGAGAAAAGAGATCCTTCTACAGCTGACAGCCGGTTATAGATGATTCCAAGATGTTTGCAATTATCATCATTGAAGCTATGGGCACCAATGCTCTTGCTAAGTAGCTCATGGTGTTTTGCAGCAACATCTAGCTTGACAAGGTTGAGTGATCGATCATGATCTTCCTTGAGTTGCTTGATATCTTTGTCAAGCTTGATAACATGGTTAAAAAGTACATCCATCTCTTCTCCAAGGGTGAGCTGAACATATTCGATCTTCTTCTCCATCTCTCTTGTACTTGTGACTTGATAGTCAAGGTACTCTTGTAGCATCTCTTCAAGCTTGGTTAGGTGTGGGCTTTGGGGTAATCCTTCTGTGGCTTGGGGCAGCTGCTCAATGTGCGGTGGAGGTTGGTGGTTTCTATAGGGCGGGTGGTAGGGATTGAGTAGCGGCACATAGGGTTGTCCACGGGCAAACTTGTTGAGGAAAGCTTCCTTGTATCTTCTCCATGTCTTGAAATCATGTTGGGCAGAAAATCTAACCCACTCTTGAGCTCGGCCAGCTAGGGATGTTTGGAACAAGCTGATACGTCTTTCATAGTAGGCTTGGCTAGAAGGTGTTCTTCTCTTTCATAGTAGGCTTGGCTATACGTCTCCAGTTCGGCCGCATTAAGGTAGGGGAGAAGGTTTTTCTTGGTCTTCAAGGGTGCTAGTCCGGGATGACTACTGCGAGAATCCCATGAAGGTGAAATAGCTGGAGGGTTCGACATCCTCTTCTCTGTTGGACTGTCTCTAGGAGGAGATATGTGGCATATAGGAATCGCCCTTATAGGACTAGGACTTCTCAAATCCTCTTCCATCTAGGAGAAAGACTTAAAACCTGAAAAACCAAAAACAAAAAGGAAAAACAAGATTAAATAACTTAAAACAGGAAAAACCTAGACTAGATCTCTTTCAAGAACTTGTAGGCACGATTTTGGTCCCCAGCAACGGCGCCAAAAAGCTTGATGCGGGATAAGCTTTTCCCAATTTCTATCCTTTTTCTGCAAGTGCACATATCGAGAGTAGTAACGGGTATATCGAACACAAGGACCAGTTACTGCACTACAAGGTATGAGATTGAGATTTAGCTAGGAAAGCAATATGAGTTTGGTTGTTGTCACGATTAAAGCAAGTAAAGTAACCAAGTAAATCAATGGATGGAAAGCGCTAAGCAATAGGATAATCGCGGGATGAGTGATTCAAGCAAGCAACTTCGACTTGTTAGGGATTTAAGAATGTGTACCACCTAGAACTCAAGACACTAATTTAGATCTTTCCACTTCCGTGGCTCCAACCCCTATGTTGATCTATCTAATCGCTAAACTTTCGGTATGTCCTTAGATAATCAAACAAGCATTAATTCGATCGAGTCTCAATTGTTCACAACCTCTAGTAAATCAACTTCTCAAAAAGCTTGATGCGGGATAAGCTTTTCCCAATTTCTATCCCTTTTCTGCAAGTGCACAGATCGAGAGTAGTAACGGGTATATCGAACACAAGGACCAGTTAGTGCACTACAAGGTATGAGATTGAGATTTAGTTAGGAAAGCAATATGAGTTTGGTTGTAGTCACGATTAAAGCAAGTAAAGTAAGCAAGTAAATCAATGGATGGAAAGCGCTAAGCAATAGGATAATCGCGGGATGAGTGATTCAAGCAAGCAACTTCGACTTGTTAGGGATTTAAGAATGTGTACCACCTAGAACTCAAGACACTAATTTATATCTTTCCACTTCCGTGGCTCCAACCCCTATGTTGATCTATCTAATCGCTAAACTTTCGGTATGTCCTTAGATAATCAAACAAGCATTAATTCGATCGAGTCTCAATTGTTCACAACCTCTAGTAAATCAACTTCCGCAGTCTAAGAGAGATTGCCCACCAAATACTAGTTCAGGCGAATGATTCATCACTTCCGTTGTTCAAATCTACCTAGAATCATATGTTGATTGGCCAGATCAACACCAAGCAATGAACACAAGCAAAGGTGAAGAGTTTATGTAAACCCTAATTCTATATGTCGATTATCAAGCAAGCATGAACACTATCCTTTGATTTCCTATCACTTAACAAGGTAACTACTCAGACATAGAGAAGGAAATCGAATTCATGTTCATAAGAACAGAGATCCGAGATCCTCTCTTGAAGGAGACAAAGAAAGCAAAAACTATAAGAACTTTTATTGAAAATAATATGTTTTGTATCTCTATGTGTGGCTCTGTCTATTACAAGGCGGAAAAGATGTATTTATAATGCTTCAGAAGTTGAAGGGCGGCTTGACCTAGGTCTTGGTCGAAACGTAAGAGGCGGTGTAAGTTTGGGCTTGAAAACGTGCAAAACGGGCTTCGGAAACGAGCCGGGTCGAGCGGGATACGTCGTGGTCGAGCGGTTGCGGGATGGTGAAAAAGGGTCGGGTCGGACGGGAGCCTTGGAGTCCCTGTCCGACCGGCTTCGGTCGACCGGATGGTCGTAGCCAGGAAGGAGAGTCGGGTCGGACGAGGGCCATGGAGTCCCTGTCCGACCGGCTTCGGTCGAGCGGCCTTGATGATATCCGGTTTTCGGCTCTTTTGACACTCTTCAGTAAAACGATCATATCTCCCATTCTACATGGCCAAATTGCATGATTCCAATTGCGTTGGAAAGCTAACTCACGTGGGCATCGCGGTAACCTGGTCTTGGTGAAATCCATTGAGTATAATGTTTTTTAGGCTCCTCCAAAGTTAATGATAGTGCATGAGGCTGCTTTGAGGACCTTTTCCTTTGTTTTGCTCCAAATTGCATATTTTGATCTGAAATGACTCTTGGCACTATATATGCATAAAAACTACCATTTAAAGCAAAAAGCCACGATAAAACCATGCATAAAGTATATAAAAACGATGTAAAAAGGGTGTAAAATAGAGGTATATCATTTATCGAACACAAGGAGCAGAGAGATGCACTACAAGTTATTTAATTCCATTTTAGCTAGGAAAAGATAAGGGTTTTGGTTGTGATTGGTAAGATAGCTAACTAAACTAATTGAATGCGATGTAAAAACAGTAAAAGATCAAAATACGAAAGCGCTAGGCAATGGGAGACTCGCAGAGATTCATGATTACTAGGTTAAATCAACTTATTAGAGGGTTTAATTGGGTGCCCTCTAGAACTCAAAACACAGATGTAAGATGATTCCACTTCCGTGGCTCCGATCTCTTTGTTAACTAACCTAATCGCTAATCTTTCGGAATGTCCTTAGATTGTTAAACAAGCATTAATTCGTTCAAGTCTCAATTGTTCACAACCCCGCATAGATCAACTTCCGCAGTCTATGAGGTGTTGCCCACCAAATACTAGTTCAGGCGAATGATACAGCACTTCCGTGGCTCAAGTCTACCTAAGATCTATGCTAGTTGATCAGAAAAGCATGCAGCAATAAGATCAAGCAAAGGTGAAGAGCTATAATGATGAACCCCTAATTTGATTTACAACCCTAATAATGCATGGACTCTTTGATTAACCCACGACCTAACAAGTGAATTACTCAGACATAATCAAAGTAACAACACAGAAAGATGATGAAGAAAGCATAAATAATAAAACAAAGGTTCAGAAAACTTCTCCAAATTGTGGTAAGGAGGAGAGATCCTCTCCTTGAAATCTTTAAGAACAAAAGTAGATCTATTAGACTCTAATAAAATGCGGCTCTCCTTTCTAAAGAGGCTAAAAAGGTGTATTTATAGTGCTAGGTCTTCCAGGGGTCGAGATTAAGTAAACGGGCCGAGTAAATCGTGAAAACGCGCAAAACGGGCCTTAGTCGGCCAAGGCGGGTCGAGCGGGAAAGGCGGCGGTCGAGCGGGGCGGTCGACCGTTCGGTCGGGATGGTGGTCGGGTTGAGCTGGGCGGTCGACCAGTCGGTCGGGATGATGGTCGGGTCGAGCTGGGCGGTCGAGCGCGCACAGGATGGTGAAAAGAGTTCGGGTCGGACGAGGGCCATGGAGTCCCTGTCCGACCGGCTTGGTCGACCGGATCGGTCGTCATCTTGAAGGAAGGTCGGGTCGGACGGGAGCCTTGGAGTCCCTGTCCGACCGGCTCGGTCGACCGGCGTGGCCGAGGAAACTCCTTATATCCTTTACACTCTTTGGAGGTTGTAGGTTTGTCATGACTTCAATCTTGGCTTTGTCTACTTCGATCCCTTTTTCTGAGATTCGATGCCCGAGGACAATCCCATCTCTGACCATGAAGTTACATTTCTCCCAATTGAGGACTAAGTGTTTGTCTTCACATCGCTGTAAAACTTTTCCAAGATTTGCTAGGCATGCCTTAAAGGATGAACCATATACTGAGAAGTCGTCCATGAATACTTCCATGATTTCCTCTATAAAGTCGGTGAATATGGACATCATGCATCTTTGGAAAGTGGCTGGTGCGTTGCATAGACCGAAAGGCATTCTTCTATAGGCAAAAGTGCCATACGGACATGTGAAGGTTGTCTTCTCTTGATCATCCGGATGTATTGGTATCTGGAAAAATTCTGAATATCCATCAAGAAAACAGTAATATTGATGATTAGTAAGGCGCTCAAGCATTTGATCTATGAATGGTAAAGGATAATGATCTTTTCGGGTGGCTGAGTTAAGCTTCCTGTAATCGACACACATCCGGTGTCGTGTTATCGTCCTGGTAGGGATTAGCTCATCTTGCTCATTCTTGACAACTGTGATCCCTCCCTTCTTTGGTACCACGTGTACTAGACTAACCCATTTGCTATCCGAGATTGGGTAAATTATCCCTGCATTCAAAATTTTCATTATTTCCTTCTTGACTACTTCCTTGAGGTTCGGGTTAAGCCGCCTCTGATGTTCAATTGATGAGCTGGATCCGTCTTCTAAGATGACTCTATCCATGCAGAGGTTTGGTGAGATTCCTGTTATATCATCCAAAGAATAACCGAGGGCCCTTCTGTGCTTTCTCAGTTCGTGAACGAGTAAAGCGGTCTCCTCATTTGTTAGTCCGGAATTTATTATCACATGATAAGTTTCATTTGGACCTAGATATTCATACCTCAGCCCAACAGGGAGCGGTTTTAGGTCGGTTTTTGGTGCTCTCAAGGGGCACCATGGGTCTGGTTCTAGCTGGGGAGCTGGTTTTTGTTTCTCTGCTTTGGCTTCCTCTTCTTTACTTCCCTTCAAATCCGTGTATGCCACTAGTTCTTTGTATGCTTCGACCGAATCCATGAATTTGACTAGGCCTTGTGGTTCTCTTTCTGCATAACCCAACTCTTCTTCAGCTCGGGTTAAGGCTAATTCAAGAGGATCATGAAGCAACATATCCTCCAATATTTCTTCTTTTGCCTCTCCAGTCCAAAAAGTCTGACCATCCATTGTAGGTCTATCGATCGTTCTGTTGACTTTGAAGTTCATAACAATATCTCCCAGGTGAAGGTCAATCTTCCCATTCTTCACATCTATCATTGCTTCGGCAGTGGCTAAAAAGGGGCGTCCTAGGATTATAGGATCCTTGGGTTCATGCTCCAATTCCAGGACCACGAAATCGGCCGGGTTGTTGCATCCTCGTACAACAATGGTTACGTCCAAGACTACTCCTATGGGGCATCGAACGGATCGATCCGCAAAAACAAGAGAGATTTTTGTAGGTTTAAAGTTTGTGATTCCTAGTAGTCTTGCTACTGAATAGGGCATTAAATTGACGCTTGATCCCAAATCACAAAGGGCCCGGTCGAAAAGCGTTCCTCCAATCTCACAAGCTAGAACAAAACTTCCCGGATCATCAAGTTTTTCCGGCATTCTGTTCTGGAGGATTTCACTGCACTCTTTGGTGATCATCATGGCTCCTTCTTCTAGACTGACATTGCTTGTAAGTATAGCCTTCATATATTTCTTTAGAGACGGAATGATATGGCAAGCATCTACGAATGGTAGCCTGACTGTTAGCTGGCTAACTAGATGCTTAAGTTTGGCTTGCTCCTTCTCTTTCTTTGGCTGGTTAAAAACATTGCGGTATGGAAGCTTTGGTTGATAAACCTTTGGTATGACTGGTGGGTCAATATCTTGTTCTTGAATTCTTGGTTCTGTGCGCACCCGTACTTCTTTAGGTGGCTCTTCTCCATCTCCAATTATAACATACTCTAAAGGTTTATCCTTTTTGGCTGGGGTTAATTCTTCCTCAGGGTAGGCTGGTGGTTCATATTCCTTCCCATTCCTTAGGGTTATGGCAGCAACATTTTCACCTCTGGGATTTATCTCTACTTTTCCAGGAGGACTCCCATCTCCCTCTTAACAGTTCCGGCTATTTCAGCAATTTTGAAAACTAAACTTTTTGTGGCGGCAGCGATGAGGTCAAATTTTTCATTCATGACCCTACATATAAAATCCAGCTTCTCTTCAACTTCGTTCAAGTGCTTCCAATGTGAGTCCAAGAGCTCACTTATCATTGGGTCAAGGTTGTCTCGTGATTCCATGGAGCTTCTTCCATATACACCTTGCCTGACATTCTGCGGCCTATACCCATATTGCTGGTATCTTTCTCCATTCTGAATTTTCTGTTGATATTCGGATTCTAAAGGCTCATCATTCCACACTCGTGAATCTCTGTGCTCTCGCCTGAAGTGTTGATCTCTGATGCCAACAAAATTAACTTCTTCTTGGAATTCAGGTGCAAAATCTCCTAAACATCTTTGTCCATCTATGTTGTAAATCATACAGCCCTCTCTATTACTCATTGCATTTTCCTGATTCCTCAATATTGTTACCATGATTGTTCTCATCTCATTATACTCTTCTCGGCTTAGGTTCGAATTTATTGCTTTAACAGCCTTCTCATGCCCTACGAAGTTGTCACTGTCACTGGATGCTAAATTCTCAATCAAAGTCTTTGCTTCCATCACTGTCTTGGTCATGAAGTTTCCGTTACTTGCAGTGTCGAGTGAGAATAGACATTTCCTGTCTATCCCTCTATAGAAGATGTTCCATAGGTTTCCTTCTGAAAAACAATGGTTCGGGCATTCTCTTGTGTAATCCCTGAAGCGCTCCAATGCTTCATGAAATGGCTCCACCGGCCCTTGTTGAAAACTAGAAATCTTTTCCTTTAACAAATTCGCCCTTTGCTTAGTGAAAAAGTGTCCTAGGAATGCTCCTTTGTATTCCTTCCAAGTCGTGATGGACTGAGCTGGAACGGATTTTACCCATCATATGGCTTTCCCTTTGAGTGTGAAGGAGAAAAGCTTGCATTTCAAATAATATTTGGGAGCTCCATCCGCACTAATGGTCCCACATATTTCTTCAAATGCATCAATGTGCTCTAAATGATTCTCCTCAGTTAATCCTTGGAACTGGTTTTGCTTTACCAAAGCAATTACTTCCGGTGAGATCTCATAATCCCTTCCTTCCGGGAGCAGCGGATGAATAGGATTTCGGCTTAAAAGCAATGTAGGGGCCGAGTCAAAATCCCCCATAGTTTCTTCGTCCAGGCGCACGGGTATGCTATCACCGAGTGATGAGGACATCAAGTCATCATCAGCTCAAGAGCACAGAACCAGGAGTCTTGAGGAGGCGAGCATGAAGCTGAGGAGAGCTAAGGAGACAAGTGAGCTGAATTCAGCTCAAATGGAGGCCAAGATCAAACATCCCAGCTCAACCAACATTTGGATATCACACTCAACTCATCAAGAGTTAGTCACGAAGAAGAATCAACCCAAAAGAATCCCAAATGAAGAAGATATTGAAGACACATTTTGGAAGGTCTTCAATGGACACTATGGAGACCTGCGTTCACTCAACGAATCATTCCGGTCCAACCAGGAAGGTCTAAGCTGCAAATCCAATTGTTGTAGATTTTAAACTCACCAGAGGAACACGGAGAATTGGACTCGGTTTAATCAGATGTCAGGCCAAGGAGTTATTAGTTTTACAAATCGGGTAAACCGGAACTTTCCCGATTTGGACCCAGGCGCGCTTATTGGAGTATTGCGAGCAAACCAGAAGGAAATAGGCCATGAACCGACTTGGTATGGAATCTTGACTCAAACAGGCATCACGTCGAATTGAATTCATTCCAATCCCGGTTTTGGTTTGGGAGATATTTATTTTCTAAGTGGAAGAATCCTCAACTTGCCTTATTTGGAAGCTCACGGGTTTAGGAGCCTTCAAACGCATATTTGGCGACCAGGAGAGTATCTACTACAATCAGAGGCTTTCAGTATCACATCAAGACATCTAGAAGAGTCATCTACCAGCTTTCCATGCACCAGCATTCACAGGATCAGGCGGATCCCATCTTGCTCTTACTTTCCATATATGACGCCAAGAGCATTCACACTTGGAGCAATTAATCTGCAACGGCTCTTTCCTCTTTGCTGCTGCGTTTTGGAGACTTGTTCAATGCACCTAGACGTTCCAAGACATCACAGCTTTGCGCCCAAGCTGTCAAGACTCAAGGAATCTCAAGCCTACCATAATTTGACCTCATTTAAGCCTAACGGCTATACTATCTTTGGGAGCCTTTTCCCTTTGATCTTTCACATTTATTTAGAGTTGATTAGCTTACTTATTATGTATATGACCATTTGGTCTTGTCTAGGTCGAGCCTCTATATAAGCTCATTCATTCCTTCATTGTAAATCACCTTTCAATCCAGAATTAATCAAAGTATTTTCTTCTTTTCTTTCAAGTGTGTTTTCTTGAAGAATTGTTCTTTTCTTTAGACTTAAGTGTGCGATTCACTTAACTCTTTAGAGGCTGCGACTTAGCTTGTTTGTGTGATTCAAGCAATCTATTTCGTTCACAGATTGAGAGAGTCAATCAACCCATCGATTGAGAGAGTCAATCATCTATCATCACCATCATCTCTACCATCTTTCCACCTTCCGCAAGGCTTGGCTTAGGAATCTTCTGATCACAGTCTGATCAAGCATTGGTGTGATTCCGTGCCTGCATCATCTGGTATCAGAGCTTCAAAAGCTCCTATCCATCAGGTTGTGTCAATACAACCATTATCTTTCATTTTATGTTTTGTTATTTGATTTCCTTTAAATTAAAAAAACACATAAAAATTTGTTTCTTGCAATTTGATTTCATTTGCTTCATTACTCTAAAACGAAAATAAAAATAAAAATTTTTGCTTTGGTATTTTTGTTTAGTTCGTTTTATACAAGAAAAGCCATAAAAATTGTGTTTTTGTTATTTAAATTGATTTTTCGAAATTTTATCCTATAAAATAAGAAAAAGAAAATAAAAATATTTTTTTTCCTTTTGTTATTAGATAATTTCGATTTTTGTTTGAATTAAAAGTTTTAAAAAAAAAATTACATATAATATAACTTTTCCATTTTTGTTTAATCTTTATTTCCATATTTTGTTGATTAAGAATTGATATATCTTTTCCTTTCTTTGCAAGGAAAATCAGAGCGACAATCATGGAGTATGAAGATGGAGCAAGCGGATACAATACCTCAGAAGTAGATTGGGGTGAAGGAGAAAACCACTCTTTGAGTGGAGGAGGAGAAGAAAGCGATCACAATTCGGAGGTTGATCAAGAAGGAGCATGGCGTGTGGAAGAAGAACTTGACTCTTGTCAAGAGGAGCCATACCACATTTATTTTTCAGGTCACAAGCAAGGACCAGAAGCTTACCTGAATTGGGAGAAGGAATTGGAGTATTGGTTTCGATTTTACAACATCCCAAAGGAGGAGAGACTGACCCACGCTGTTAACTCACTTGTTGGAGAAGCTTCTACATGGTGGATAAATGAAGAAGCTATGTCCTGCTACTATAAACCAGTCATTACTTGGGGTAATCTCAAGCAGCGTATGTACAAGGAGTTTGTACAGAAGTTTCATAACCTAAGCCACACTCCCAAGAGGCTTTTGTTCCAAACAACTACAAAAGAAGCTAAGCAATCAGTTACGGCAAAGGGGGTTCAACAAAAGACGATATCCACACCCCCACTTGAACCGAAATACAAATCACTTCAAGGTAAGTCTTCTAACCTTGTAAATTCAAAAGAGCCAACATGCTATAGATGTCATAAGAGAGGACATTTTGCTACAACTTGTCCATCTAGAGAGTTGTCAAAGGATCATCCCTCACCAGAACTAAAATCAGAGATATCTAGGACAAGTGACAGATTATCTCATTCTGATATATTAATTTCCAGTTCTAGACTCATACACTTGTCTTTGCCAAAGGATATTGATGCAGAAAACGCCAAGAAAAAGATAGGCCATGAAGAGGGGAGAAGTAAAAACATTGAGGAACAATGTCCAGAAGCAATCACGCCCCAAGCCTCCCAAGTCACAAATCTTAAGTCAGAGGCGATGCCAAAGCCTATCCCTGGTACATTAGTAAGTGAAACCTATGATCTTATCCAATATGGCAATAACATCTTAACTAGACATAGTTTCAAATACTCTGTTTTCAATGATTCTACTTCTAGTATAAAGCACTTGATCTTTTTCTTAAGTGTTGAGAAGAAAACAGGTACCCTAAGAGTATGCCCTGATTGGAGAGCTCACAGAGATGAGCAAGGAGGCACTACCAACAATGCATTGCTTCAAGAGGAGCCACCAGATCACATGCTGAACTCTTATACCATGACCTCTACAAGGGCCGAACATAACAAGAGTTCTGATCAGGTTATTCCGTTTCTTAACTTTGTTTCTAATGATTCTAATTATGTGATAATGAATTTACTATGTCCAGAAGAGTTTGAAGAAAACTCAGTATTAGTAGAAACAACTACAACTCATTATGCTTGTCTTAAACCACATGTCATTGAGAATATAGATGACATAACTAAAACCGAATCTTGTTCTTCTGTTTACAAAAATCCCATGACTGTTATAACGCACTTGTCTCTTGTCAAAGGTGAAGAGGACATTGCAGGGACAGAAAAGAAGCAACAAGAGAATGAGACACCAAGGATCAATGGCGACAACAAGAGTGAAAAAGGAGTTTTCACCAAAGCAGCAACCTTACCGCTCAAAGAAGTCAGAAGCAAACCTTGGAGAGGAGTAATTGCTAGCTCACTGATCAAAGAAGAACCACCAGACGCTCATACTTCATCCCACATAAACCGCCAAAAATATTTTGGCCAAGGTAAGTTTCTATGCTCACATTTATGCAAAGATACTAACTTGCTCTATCTTGGTGCAGGAGAAATAGTTTCGAGGTCGAAACCTTTTCAAGAGGGTGAGTATGATGAGGACATCAAGTCATCATCAGCTCAAGAGCACCGAACCAGGAGTCTTGAGGAGGCGAGCATGAAGCTGAGGAGAGCTAAGGAGACAAGTGAGCTGAATTCAGCTCAAATGGAGGCCAAGATCAAACATCCCAGCTCAACCAACATTTGGATATCACACTCAACTCATCAAGAGTTAGTCACGAAGAAGAATCAACCCAAAAGAATCCCAAATGAAGAAGATATTGAAGACACATTTTGGAAGGTCTTCAATGGACACTATGGAGACCTGCGTTCACTCAACGAATCATTCCGGTCCAACCAGGAAGGTCTAAGCTGCAAATCCAATTGTTTTAGATTTTCAACTCACCAGAGGAACACGGAGAATTGGACTCGGTTTAATCAGATGTCAGGCCAAGGAGTTATTAGTTTTACAAATCGGGTAAACCGGAACTTTCCCGATTTGGACCCAGGCGCGCTTATTGGAGTATTCCGAGCAAACCAGAAGGAAATAGGCCATGAACCGACTTGTTATGGAATCTTGACTCAAACAGGCATCACGTCGAATTGGATTCATTCCAATCCCGGTTTTGGTTTGGGAGATATTTATTTTCTAAGTGGAAGGATCCTCAACTTGCCTTATTTGGAAGCTCACGGGTTTAGGAGCCTTCAAACGCATATTTGGCGACCAGGAGAGTATCTACTACAATCATAGGCTTTCAGTATCACATCAAGACATCTAGAAGAGTCATCTACCAGCTTTCCATGCACCAGCATTCACAGGATCAGGCGGATCCCATCTTGCTCTTACTTTCCATATATGACGCCAAGAGCATTCACACTTGGAGCAATTAATCTGCAACGGCTCTTTCCTCTTTGCTGCTGCGTTTTGGAGACTTGTTCAATGCACCTAGACGTTCCAAGACATCACAGCTTTGCGCCCAAGCTGTCAAGACTCAAGGAATCTCAAGCCTACCATAACTTGACCTCATTTAAGCCTAACGGCTATACTATCTTTGGGAGCCTTTTCCCTTTGATATTTCACATTTATTTAGAGTTGATTAGCTTCCTTATTATGTATATGACCATTTGGTCTTGTCTAGGTCGAGCCTCTATATAAGCTCATTCATTCCTTCATTGTAAATCACCTTTCAATCCAGAATTAATCAAAGTATTTTCTTCTTTTCTTTCAAGTGTGTTTTCTTGAAGAATTGTTCTTTTCTTTAGACTTAAGTGTGCGATTCACTTAACTCTTTAGAGGCTGCGACTTAGCTTGTTTGTGTGATTCAAGCAATCTATTTCGTTCACAGATTGAGAGAGTCAATCAACCCATCGATTGAGAGAGTCAATCATCTATCATCACCATCATCTCTACCATCCTTCCGCAAGGCTTGGCTTAGGAATCTTCTTATCACAGTCTGATCAAGCATTGGTGTGATTCCGTGCCTGCATCACCGAGTGTATTCAGCGGCGGATCCTGCGGTTGTCCAAACATCATGGCTGCTGCGGCAGCGTTTTCATCTTCTGGCTGACTTTCCGAGTCACTCATCTCAAGGTCTTCTGCTCAGATTTTTCACCTGAAATACACAAAGAGAATGTTTTTAAATGTAAAGAAAGAAAAACTAAAAATTAAATTTGCAAGTACTGAAATTAAAAGTCCTAGGCTATATCAGTTTTGAGAACTTGTAGGCAGCTGTAATGCTCCCCGGCAACGGCGCCAAAAAGCTTGATGCGGGATAAGCTTTTCCCAATTTCTATCCCTTTTCTGCAAGTGTATAGATCGAGAGTAGTAACGGGTTTATCGAACACAAGGAGCAGAGAGATGCACTACAAGTTATGTAATTCCAATTTAGCTAGGACAAGATAAGGGTTTTGGTTGTGATTGGTAAGATAGCTAACTAAACTAATTGAATGCGATGTAAAAACAGTAAAAGATCAAAATACGAAAGCGCTAGGCAATGGGAGACTCGCTGAGATTCATGATTACTAGGTTAAATCAACTTATTAGGGGGTTTAATTGGGTGCCGTCTAGAACTCAAAACACAGATGTAAGATCATTCCACTTCCGTGGCTCCGGCCTCTTTGTTAACTAACCTAATCGCTAATCTTTCGGAATGTCCTTAGATTGTTAAACAAACATTAATTCGTTCAAGTCTCAATTGTTCACAACCCCGCATAGATCAACTTCCGCAGTCTATGAGGTGTTGCCCACCAAATACTAGTTCAGGCGAATGATACAGCACTTCCGTGGCTCAAGTCTACCTAAGATCTGATGCTAGTTGATCAGAAAAGCATGCAGCAATAAGATCAAGCAAAGGTGAAGAGCTATAATGATGAACCCCTAATTTGATTTAGAACCCTAATAATGCATGGACTCTTTGATTAACCCACGACCTAACAAGTGAATTACTCAGACATAATCAAAGTAACAACACAGAAAGATGATGAAGAAAGCATAAATAATAAAACAAAGGTTCAGAAAACTTCTCCAAATTGTGGTAAGGAGGAGAGATCCTCTCCTTGAAATCTTTAAGAACAAAAGTAGATCTATTAGACTCTAATACAATGCGGCTCTCCTTTCTAAAGAGGCTAAAAAGATGTATTTATAGTTCTAGGTCTTCCAGGGGTCGAGTTTAAGTAAACGGGCCGAGTAAATTGTGAAAACGCGCAAAACAGGCCTTAGTCGGCCACGGCGGGTCGAGCGGGAAAGGCGGCGGTCGAGCGGGACGGTCGACCGGTCGGTCGGGAAGGTGGTCGGGTCGAGCTGGGCGGTCGACCGGTCGGTCGGGATGATGGTCGGGTCGAGCTGGGCGGTCGAGCGCGCACGGGATGGTGAAAAGAGGTCGGGTCGGACGAGGGCCACGGAGTCCCTGTCCGACCGGCTTAGTCGACCGGATCGGTCGTCGTCTTGAAGGAAGGTCGGGTCGGACGGAAGCCTTGGAGTCCTTGTCTGACCGGCTCGGTCGACCGGTGTCCTTGTGCAATGGAGGGCGGTTGGGTCGGACGGGAGCCTTGGAGTCCCTGTCCGACCGGCTCGGTCGACCGGCTGGTGTAGACGTCCGGTTTTCGGCTGATCTGACACTCTTCACTAAAATGATCATATCTTCCATTCTAGACGTCCAAATTGCATGATTCCAATTGCGTTGGAAAGTTAACACATGTAGGCATCGCGGCGAATTGGTTTTGGTGTAATCCATTGAGTAGAATGTTTTTGGGGCTCTTCCAAATTTGATGCTGTGTCGCGGAGCGGTGTAAAGTCCAAATCCTGTGGTTTTGCTCCAAAATGCATCTTTCGACCTGTTTAGACTCTTAGTACTATAAATCCACAAAAATTACCTTTTTAGATCAAAAAGCCTTTAAAAACTTTATAAAAAGCATAGTAAAACCATATAAAAATGGTGCAAAAATAGAGGTATATCAAGAACCAAGTAGCAACCCTCAGCTGATCCAACAACTCGTCAATCCTCGGGAGAGGGTACCTGTTCTTCACAGTGACTCGGTTCAGTCCCCGGTAATCAATACACAGCCAGAAACTCCCATTCTTCTTCTTCACAAACAGAACTGGTACTCTCCACGGTGAAAGGTCCTCTAGCTGCTTCTTCAGCTCTGCCAACTCTGCTGGAGCCATCCTGTAAGGCGTCTTGGATATCAGAGCTGTCCCCGGCTCTAACTCAATCGTGAAAGGATCTGACCGAGAAGGTGGCAACCCTGTCAACAACTGAAAGACCTCTGGAAACTTTCGAACCACCCGAATATCCCCGAAAACCACCTCACCACTGGACTCCGCCATAGAGATCGTCGCCAAATCTGCCTCACAGCCTCGCTCAACCAACTGCTCTGCCTGAATTGCTGAGATCACCATGCTCCCGGAAGTCGGCCTCACACTCTTGCCGCCCCTGCCAGAACCAGAACCAACACTCGAACTACGGCGCTGCTGCGACTGCTGCTGCTGACTCCGAGGATGGATAGCAGGAGCAACTGCAGACGGCACCACCACCGGACCAACCTGCTCACGAAGGTCCTCCTCAATGGAAGCTGCTAGCTCCACTAACTCCGCTCTCTAGGGATACTCACGACCTCGGCACTGAGTCCTGATACTCGGACGAAGCCCCTGAAGAAACCTCTGCACAACACCGCGCTCACCGCCTATACCGAGACCGGTATGCACCACTAGCCTGCTAAACTCTGCGTCGTACTCACGCACCGAACGATCTCCCTGCGTTAAAGCAAAAAACCACAGATGAAGTCGATCTCGAACCTCTTGAGGAAAGTACTTGGCGTCAAACTCCGCCACAAACTCGCCCCAAGTCCAGACAGCTCTCCTACCCTGAACAGCCCGCCACCACAAATGCGCGTCTGATGTGAGCGTGGGATTGCTTCAAGTTTTACCCACTAGAGCTACCTGCAAGTGCACAGCAACGAGGTAAGTATAGATGGGATCGAATCCACAAGGACCTATCGGTTGTACTACAAATTGTAAGGAGGTTATATCAAGCTAGAACAAAATGGTGGTTGGTTCGGATTTTGACTAAAACGAAAGTGGCAAACAAGTAGAGAGAATGGAAATAAATAAGTGGAGATACTAGGCATTGGGCTAACCTCAAGGCATCATGAATCATTAACAAGTTAATCGAATGGAAGGGATATGATAGAAACCGTTCATGAACTCATAACACAAAGGTATAGTTATCCCACTTTCGTGGATCAAACTACTATGTTAAATCAACCTAATAGACTCAACTTTCGATGGTTATTACAAGTTGAAAACATGCATTGAAGGTGTTCAAGTTATGATTGTTCACAATGATTCACAACTCATCTTTCGGTGGTTGTGATTCATCGCTCACCAAATACTAAGTCCGGTAATATAGCAAGCTTTTGGAGAGTATATTAACCCAAGATCCGATGCTAGTAGATCAGAAAAGCAAGCGGCATTATGCTCAAGTAAAGGTGATGAAACCAAATAAATTATCCCAACTCAAAAGATCAAGTTAACGATTTCATGAGCCTTTCGGCTTAGCCCTTAACCTACCGGGGAAACTACTCAATCATGGCGCGGTAAACACAAAGCACGATAAGTATGGACATAATAAGCAATGAAAAAGAGGTAAAGGGTGAAGAAAACTTCTCTATATTTAAGAACAAGTCGGCCTCTCCACAATAATCTCTCGGATCCAATACAAGAGAAAAGAGAAAAGAACAAGTGTAAGGTTATGTCCAGTGCAAGAGTGTGTGCGCCTTCGATCTTGAGAGGAACCTCTTCTCTCTGCTTCCAGGATGGCTTTCTCCCCTTCTCTTGACGGCGCAGCTGCTCTCCCTCTTTCCGAGGCTAAAAACTCGTATTTATAGGGTAGAAGTCGCTAGGTTTGTTAAGTGTCGAAAAAGGAAACTTTCCGGTTAACCGGCATTGATGATTTGCGACGTGATCGGACCGGGTTTAGGGCAAGTAAACCACGAAAAGCAAGCTGGGCTTTTGTTAAGTCGAGACAAGGTCCATGCCGCTGCATCCCGGGCCATTTGGTGGCGCCAAGTCTCCATGGGCTTCGTTTACTCGTCTGGCGGACACGTCTTGGGAGAAAACGAGTATCTCCGTGATGGTTGATCCAAATGACTTGAATCCACTTCGCCGTGATGCATGACTCAAAGATCTATCCAGAAAGACCAAGATCATGATTTTTGGACGTCGGTAAGACCCCTTTCCGCGGTCATCTTTCGGATGCTCCGGTTCTGTCCGAATGCGAGAATCGGACAAATGGAGTTATATTGATGCTCTTGACTTGGAAACTTGCATGGATCATGGTTTGAGACTCTTTTGCTCTTCTTTGAATCCTTTTTGATGATTTAACCTGTTAAGACTCCAAAACCAACAAATACAAGAAAACTACCTCTAAAGGCATAGAACCTTATTGAAAACACTTGAAAACACCAATAAATGCTTAGTGAAAACATGTAAAATATGATGATATCAGCGTCACCACTCAGATAGTGGACAGCTAACTCCACCTGATACTCAACTGGACACCTGATCGACTGGAAGTTCCGCTCCACTCTCGATCTCCACTCATCGGCCACCTCTGGACCAACTCCGCCCTCGAAGAAAGGCGTCCCGATACGCTGCATCTGTTCCATCATCTCTAAGTAAGATGGATGACCAACCACTGCAGCCCCATGCTGCCCAACAAAAGCCGCACCCGGCTGACCAAACACTGCAGCACCCTGCTGCCCAAACACTGCCGCACCCGGCGGTGCTCCGGCCATCGGAGGAACACCCGGAGCCCTGCTGCAGAACCACTGGCGGAAAACGTGCCAGCAACTGTGTCAGTAACCCCACAACTTGGTCATCTCGACCCTGCGCCGGAGCCGCACCCCCTCCTGGGGCCGCCCCAACCCCCGCGCCACCACCGACGCCCAAACCGGCCTCACTCGCCAAAGGAAAAGACTGGGTCACCGACGCAGTCGCCACACTTGGCGCAACACTCTCGCCCGAATCCGCTGGTGCACCACGACCCCGACCTCCACGGCCTCGACCGCGGCCTCTACCTCGACATCGACCTCGCGCAACACCGTCCATCTCACTGTATGGAAAAAAGAGGTGAGATACAAAACACAAAACCAACAACACAAACAAAACTCACCGCGGAATCTCCTGAAGCCCGAAGAGGATGATACTAAAACTATCAACCTAACAGTCCAAAAACCGTATACGCTCTGATACCAAAATGAAACAACCAACACTTTTTTTTTTTTTTTTTTATAAATACTTAAACAATTCTAGCGGAAGTATTAAAATAAATAAATCAATAAATCATAATATCAGTTCAACAACAAAAGCCAGTAATCAAATAAATTCAAATATCAAATAACTCTAACAACTTAAGCAAAATGAACAAAACGTAAATCCTATCAACCTCTTTTTCGGCCTTGATTCCGCGCTTAAACATTTCTACCACCTGCATCACAGGAAAGGAGATGCGTAAGTATTATCATAAATACTTAGTGAGACGATCATTCTGCCCACGGGCCAATTACGCAATTTCCAGATAATTAAAGTCTTTTAAATAATTTCCACAATTATTAAATATTTTTTCACCTTTAAATTAATTCCAAATAATTATTAAATAATTCTCATAATTAAATAATAATCTTAATTAATTATTAATCCGAAAATAATTAATTAAACCAATTCCATTAACCACTTAAATTAATTAAATCCATTAAACCGGATTAAACCATTTTAATTCAATCGATCAAACCGGTTAACCACCCTGAACCAGCATTGGTGTCGACCGACACCAAACTTGGTGTCGATCGACACCCGCTCGACAGAGCGATACCAAGAGCAATGAATCACGCATCAACACAGAAATAACACAATTATCAATCCAAACACGATTAAACACCACATTCAACACATAACCATCACGAAAATCAATAGAAACTCATCAACACATCCATCTATCAACCTAGATCCAGAAATCCCGAGCCCACAGTCACGCACTCACCTTGGATTTGGATTGAAAGGAAGGAAAGGAAGATGAACAGGGAAGAACAGCAACAAACCACCTCAGAAACTTCACCAATCTCCTCAGAACTCTCCAAAATCGCCTAGAACTCTCTGCCTCCTTTTCTATCTCGAAAATCGTGAAAAGGACTGCTCAATCTCCTTTTATTCGCGACCTAGGGTTTCCCTTTTCCCTTAACCGGCCAAACCACACTCTAATCAAACCGGAAATTCGCAAACAGACCGGTGTCGATCGACACCCACCTTGGTGTCGCTCGACACCCTACGAAATTTCCACTTCTTTGGTTTACGGATGTTACACTCTGTGCGACTTCGGATCCAGCATGAACCTTATGGCCGATGTTGTTGTGAAAGAGTTGGAAATTCTCAATTCCATGAAGCCAACTAATAAGGGATAGGGCTTGTTGATGGTTCCCTAACTAAGCCCCTTGGAGAGCTAGAAAATGTCCCCCTCGGCTTTGGGACTTGCATTATTCCGGTCGACTTCTATGTGGTGGTTGTACATGATCTACGTGATATGGGTCTATTGCTTGGAAGATCTTTCTTGGCTACAGCAGGAGCAATCATGGATTGGCGTAACAGTAGAATTTCACGAGCCATTGTGGACAAGGAGACGTTCTACAATGCTGCACCTCCAGGTTTTTTCATCAAAACGTTTTTGTTACACTAGTGGAGGCGAGAAAATATACGTGTGATAAAACCATATTTTACATGTTTTCACTTAGTATTTTATTATGTTTTTAAGTATTTTCAATAAGGTTTTATGCCTTTAGAGGTAGTTTTCTTGTATTTGTTGGTTTTGGAGTCTTTGTAGGTTAAAACATCAAAAATATACAAAAATGAGCAAAAAATCCGCAAACCATTATCCATGCAAGTTTCCAAGTCAAGAGCATCAATAAAACTCCATATATTCGATTTCCGCAATCGGACAAAACCGGAGCATTAGAAAGATGGCCGCGGTAGAAGGTCTTCCCGATGTCCAAAAATCATGACCTTGGTCATTCTGGATAGATAATTGAATCATGCTTCACGATGAAGTGGAATGGAGTCATTTGGAGTTTACATCAGGAAGAAAACTTTTGTATCCCAAAACATGTCCGTCTGGCGAGGAAATGAAGCCCACGGAGAATTAATTGGTGTAACCCACGGCCCGGACTTCCGCATTTTAGGCCTTGGCTCAACTTAACATATGCATGTCCTGTTCTTGGTGGTTTACCTGCTATGATCTCGGCCCATACATGTCGCAAAACATCAAGCCTGGCTCACCGGAAAGTTTTCTTATTCGGCATTTCAAAACCCTACTCGACCCTTACCCTATAAATACATGTTTTTAGCCTCTGCGAAAAGGTGTTCTTGTGCAAGAGAGGAGAGTGCCCGTCAGAGATAGAGAAGCCCTGGGAGCTTGACACCAAGGAGGAGAAGAAGGAGGCGCCGCTCAAGCCTTTGCACTTGCACATAAATCTTGTTTTTTACTTTTTCTTCTTTCTTTTTCTTTTGTACTTTGGATCCGAGAGTTATCAAGGGAGATCTGATTTGTTCTTCAACAGAGAAGCTTCTTTTATCCCTTATCTCTATATAATACTTGATCATACATCCGTGTTTTGAGTTCAATACGGCTTCTAATGATATCCCAATGCATTCATCATTCCATTGCATGTTTCCAAAAATTATCCTTTGCCTAACTCTTTGTTTTTATTGTTTACAATCTCATTTACTTATTGCTTTTGTTTTCTTTTTGATTTTAGGTTCACAACAAACTCATATTCTTGTTCTAGCTCTTATTCAATCATCTATAGGTTTGAAGTGAAGTCACATCTCCTTGTGTTCGACCCCGACTATACTACTGCTGTGCATTTGCAGCTCTACTTGGTTGGGATAAATTTATCACTTGAAAAAGCTAATCCCACCAGCAACATCAAGTTTGTGGCACCGTTGCCAGGGAGCTGTCGCATTTTCCTTCATACCTTTTGATTGAATCTTAGTCTTGTTCTTTGTTCTTGCATTTTACCTTTCCGTTTTTCATAAATCTTTTAAAAAAAAAAAAACCATAAAAATTTTACTTAAATCTTTCTCTTGTTGTCTTTCACCTGCATGACCAACTGGAGAGGACCTAGACATTGGAGAGGACCTAGACATTGACAAACTTGAAAGAACACTTAGGCGACAAAGAAGATAAATGATGAATCAAGCCAGAGAAGCCATGACACAAGGTGGCCAGCAGAAACCTCCTGCCCCGGAGCAACAAGCACAAGACCCCCATGTCCCACAAGGAGCTGGAGCTGACCAGCCAGTATAAGGAGGAGCCGCACCAAACAATAACCCTGCCGATCAGCCGCAACAACACAATTAACACCAACCACCACCGGTGTTTCTAAACATGGGACAACCAAACCAATATCATGGTGACCACCAAGGGATGCCTCAAGCTCAACAACATGTGCCTCAAAGGAGAGCACAATTCACTCAGCATCTGAGGCACCAAACTATGGGAGACTTCGACTCTTCCAATGCTTTCTTCTTGGATCGGAATCCTATCTGACCACCTCAGCCTCCAAGGAACGACTTTGAGATCAAGCCTCAGATCATTGCCTTGGTGAAACAAAACCAATTTCATGGTTTGTCCACTGAGCACCCACTTGATCATGTCGACACCTTTGAGGAGATATGTAGCACAACTTGGATCAATGGAGTGTCACCGGACTACTTCAAGTGCAAATTGTTTACCTTCTCTCTAAGTTACAAGGCACTTAGATGGGTAAAGTCTCTGCCACCTCAATCCATTACCACTTGGAATGAGTTCAAAGGCGCTTTCTTAAACCATTTTTACACCAAGCAAAGATCTAACTCAATAAGGAGCAAGATATCGGGTTTAAGCAAGCACCAATGGAGTCTTTCTATGAAGCTTTGGAGCGATTCAAGGAGTATACAAGGGACTACCCTAACCATTGCTTCTCAAAAGGTTACCTTTGGAACATCTTTTACAATGGGATTGATCACAAGTACAAACTTTCACTTGACACCGCAACCAATGGGAACTTCATGACAAAGTCGGTGCCGGAAGCAAAAATTTTGATCGAGAATCTTGCTGTGAGTGATTGATATATCCATATTTTACATGTTTTTACCTTGGTTTTCTTTATATTTTCTTACCTAATAATAATGATTTTGCATCCAAGAGGTAGTTTTCTTGTATATTGTGGTTTTGGGAAGTAAACAGGTCAAAATGGCAAAAAGAAGGCAAAATGGAGCAAAAGAACTTCAAAAAATAATCCATGCAAGTTCCCAAGTCAAGAGCTTCATCAAAACTCAAGTTGGCCGGTTTCCCGCATTCGGACAGAATCGAAGCATCCGAAAGATGACCGCAGCAAAGGGTCTTTCCTACGTCCAAATCATGAGATCTTAATATGGAAAGATAGATAAATGAGTCATGCGTCGCGACAAAGTGGAATTGGGCTATTTGGAGCAGAAATGCGGCCTAGGATCTTTTTCTCCCAAGACATGTCCGTCTGGCGAGTAAGTGAAGCCCATGGAGCTTGGATGAGCAAAATGGACTGGGATCACTTAGGGCCAAGCCTAAACCTCATCATGACTCAAGCTCACATCTCTACACGTGAAAAGAAGCTGGCATCCGCGCCTCACTCAAGACTTGGTGAGCAAGTTCACGCGGGGAGAAGAAATGGAAAGTTTCCTCTTCTCCTTTGCGCATTAACTCAGCCGACCTAGCCTCCCCTCAACTATATATACTTGCTTTTAGCCTCTTGTATGAAAGACACGAATCAATAGACACAACTCTCTTCTTCTTTCAGTCAATAAACCGGAGCCACTTAGGTGGTCTCCTTGTTCTTTCTTTTCTTTTGCATTTTGTACATACTCGCATGTTTTAGCTTCTAGTCTAGGGTTTTAGAGGTTTCTCCCTAGGGGAGAGCGGCGACTTGATCTCTATCACTCCGCCTCCTTCCCATGGAACTATGAGATCCTCTCTACTCCCTTAGACTCATTATTGAATCATGGATCTTTCAAAGAAGACATGACATGATAAGCCATCAAGAATCGGTTGTTAAAGAAAGGGAAACCTTATGGTTCACCATCTTTATTCATACCTAAAGCTTGTTGCTAGAGTAGCTAACTAGCGACTTGATCCAAGGTTGATATACTCTCCAAAAGCTTGTTATATCTCCGGTCCTAATATTTGATGGGCAATTCGTCTTAGGCTATGAAAGTAGACCTAAGGAGTTTTGTGAACAATCACTACTCGATTTTATTGCATGTTTCACTCTTCAATGACCATCTGAAAGCTGAGTCCATTGGTTTAAGAGACATAGGTGGCCGGAGCCACGAAAGTGGGATGACCACATCTTAGTGTTTTGAGTTCATAGAAACCGGATTTAACAAACTTTTCAATTGATTTGGCTTATGTCTTTTGCGGATTATCTTTTGCTCAATAATGATGTTTGTAAAGTTTGCAATTGTTATTTAATTTTCCCTTATAAAACAAAATACGAAACCCCTTGCATATTATTGATTTAGCTTAACCAAATCTTTATAAATGTGTAGTGTGTAATTCGCATTCTCTTGTGGATCGACCCCTAAGTACTACAACAACATGTTGTGCACTTGCAACCATGTTTAGCTTAGGGTTTTTATTACTTGCATATATACCACACCCATGTCTGGCACACATCAATGATGCCAATGCCTGCCCTGAGTACAATAGAAGTGTGAGAACCACAAGCTCATCATCAGAATCAGCTTAAATCTCGGAGCTAAAGAAAATGGTCTCACAACTACTTAAGAGCCGACAAGGAGTTCATGCTATTGAAGATGCCTTGGCTACTAATGAAGACTCTCTCATGGAGTTTATGGGAGATGGAGCAGACTAGAATCAAGAGGAGGTCAACTACATTGGTGGCAACTTCGGAAATAGAGGTTACAACCAACCGTTCCGCGCCCACCCAAATCTATCATACCAGAGCACTAATGTGGAAAATCCCAATGATCAAATCTATCCCGGCCAAAACGAATATCAAGGAAGTCAATACCAGCCTAAGAAACTAGTCTATCCCAAGGGAATCTATCAAGTGAAGCAGCCCTTCACTTTCCCTCAAGGAGTTGCACCGGCTAAACAAGAAGAAAAGGTGGATGTTGCTTTAAAGAAATACCTGGAGGAGCAAAGACAAATCACCAAGAACCTATATGAGAAGCTAGATCACATGTTTGGTGATCTTAGCAGCAAGTTTGGGTCTCTCTCCACTCATGTTCAGAAGCTAGAGGTTCAAATTTTCCAAACTGCGGAAGCCGCGAAGAAGCAACATGAGGTAAACCCTCAAAAGTTTTGTAGTGTTTTCTTATCTCAGGAGAACCAGCTAGCCATTGTCCCTATACCATCTCAAGAAGGAGAAAAATAAGATGAGCCTAAGGAGAGCCATAAACCGGAGAGGTATAACATGGGAATCAAGAAGAGCTTACAGGAGAAGGCTTGAAGGGAAGCCTTTGCCGAAGCTAGAAGATCCGGGGAAGTTTGTGATTCCAGTTTGTATTAATGGATACCAACTCAATGGTTGCCTATGTGATACTGGAGCTAATGTGAATCTCATGTCCCATGCACTAGCAAAGGATTTGGGATTCAAATATTTTAAAGATCCTAAGGTGAGAGTCGAGTTTGCGGATCTATCAAGCATGGAGCCCTATGGAGTTCTAGAAGATGTAATGCAGGAGATAGGAGAGAGACTAGTCCCTACTGGCTTTCATATCATGGTATGGGAAGGATCAAAGAGGAACCAGCTGATACTTGGAACCCCATTTCTAGCCACAGCCAGTGCGGTCATGGACTACATGAAGAACCGCATATCACTTGGTCATGT
Source organism: Erythrophleum ivorense (assembly GCA_026724425.1). Taxonomy (NCBI): domain Eukaryota; kingdom Viridiplantae; phylum Streptophyta; class Magnoliopsida; order Fabales; family Fabaceae; genus Erythrophleum; species Erythrophleum ivorense. The sequence continues at coordinate 6,807,365 of JAIUCV010000074.1, forward strand.
CTGGCAAGATGTCTTCTTTCAAAGCATCAACTTCAAATCAGCACCAAGTGCAATCAAGATACCAACGGAGAAAGCCACTCTCATGCCAAAGAAAGGAGCCACACTGCCTAAAGACCCCAAGAAGAGTGAGCACTATCCCAAACCGGAGGAGGTCATGAAACCATTGAAGCTGAAACATGAAGATGTCTTCAAAGACATCAACTCGGTTTTGTCACCCACCTTGGACGAATATGGAGCTAAAGAGAAGCCTGATGACGTGCCTAGGTCTTTTGCCCACATAAGAGTCATTTTCCCAAAGGATCCGGACCCTAAAGTTGATCATACCGCAAAGGAGAAACTCGGGAAAACCTTAAAACTTTTCCCAAATGCATGTGTCTTCAAGGATGGCATAGGAGATGATCATGGAGTGCCCAAACAACCACATGAGCCCCATGAACCAGATAATGGAGAGACTAAAAGGATCCCAAACCCTTTAGTTGAGCTCATCCGCACCTAAAAAGAAAAAAGAGTCAAGTTAAATGACTTAAAACAAAGCGCTTTGTGGGAGGCAACCCACATGGTTTTTATTTTCATTTTCAATTTTCATATAATTATTACATGCATAATTATTTAGTTTTATTTTTCAGGATTTTTTTTAAATTGCATAAAAATACAAAAAAAAAAAAATGTTTTTAGGGTAAAGACCCAAAAGGAGACCAAAACATAAAAAGAGTCCCACCCTATGTTCCCACCCTTGTACAGGGTGAATTATCCACTCAAGGTAAATAACTATGTCTATTTCATTCAAAAATAACCATTTTATCTTCACTTGATAAGAATTTGAACCATTGCCCTTAATTGATTACTTTTATTGGTTTAAATTGCTTAAAACTTTTGATGGTTAATGAATGAACTATACCTTGACTTGTCAAACTGAATTATGCATTGATTTCACTGATGTTAAACTATTCTAGAATTTTGGGATCTCTAGCCAAGACCCAACATGTTTTAATGGTTTATACTTTATCACCTTAGATTGAGAACTACAAGTTGGCTACTTGAAGATCTCAATCTAAGAATTCATCTAACAGTGATTTCAAGTGTTTTTCAAATACTTAACTATTTGACAGGAAACATATCAAGAGGAGTTGACAAAACCACAAGAAACCACAAAGACTTATGGCGGTTTAAAAGTGGTTTCAATGGAGATCCACACCAAAAGAAACAAGGTGAACACCACTTGGGAATGATAAAGGAGGATAAAAGAATCAATTCGGTCGCAGAAAATCTCAAAACGACCAAGTGAAATTGGATATATCTCATCCGGTGTCATTTTCTCGGCCATTACGGGTGCAAAGGAGGACCTTAATCAACCATCTCCCAAACCGTGTGTCCGCAGTCCACCAAACTTCAAAGGCTGCCAGACAACACCATATTGGTCGGCAAATCCAAAAGATAGGACAGTGAAAAGTTCACGGATCAGGAGATATGCAAGAGAGCCCCATCTGGTCGTTCGTGGTGCACCAAAATGGCCGACAAACCCAAATCACGGCATAGGAACAACCACTGGTTGGAACCAAATTCTTGGAGCTTAAATATCATTATTCCAGAAGAATTTATTCAGAAGACGAACGAGCAAAAATCAAACGGGCAAAGGAAGATGTTCCCGGAGCCGGTTTGACCACTTTGTGAAGGACCTCTCAAACCGCTCGTTCGAATGGCCTCAAACTTCACCAGTGGTAATAAAATGTGAGGTTGGTCGATGAAATTTCAATATGGGTCGAGAAAATCTTCACGGTTTGAGCTTTGGTTCTTGGCACTACTTTCGGGTATACCAAATGAACCCTACTCAACCAAAATGCAAACCGGAGACAATCAAGCCTTGAAATTGAAAACTCACCGACCAATCATGCCTAAGGAAGTACCTCATTCACTTGTATGACCCTGATCTTCATCCCAATTGGTCATCACTTGGTAACATCATCCTATCTCTATCTTTTCATATTATTTCATATTTTACCTCTCTTAATTTGATTTTTCTTTCACCGGGACGGTGAAAGTTAAATCTAGGGGGATTATTACTAATAATTTTGTTCATTTTGGCATTTTATTTTGCATCATTTTCATTTTATTGAGTCAAAATTTTTGTTGAGAATTATGACCTTATCTCGGATCTAACCATTGTTGTGCCTACATTTAAGTGACCATTGAGCAGTTTTTGGCAGTATACTTCACCACATGTGCACCGTGAGTGGATCAATCTACCAAAAACTCCCACATCTCTAAGGGCATAAGAAAGATCCATCTTTGACTCCGCACCAAATGAACTTAATCTTCTCAACTAAGGGTTTGGCATACAAAGGGCATGACTCCTCACCCTCACCAACAAGGAAGGTCTGTGTGAGTTCGGTTTCCCTCTCTCTCCCCCCTTCAATTTAAAGAAAAAGCATCAAGGTCCAAGTAACCGGGGATTAGGTGGATACCACCATCAATACTCGCGTCTATGGAAAACTTATGGATCCAAGTAACCGGGGATTATGTGGCTACAACCATCAGTACTCGCGTCTATGAAAGATCCATCTAAACAAAAACCTCCAAAAACCAAAGGATAAGAAGTTGATAGAAAAAATACATTGCTACCCTAAAAAGGAAGAAATCAACTTGAAGAAGTGAGAAGAGAGAGAGGAGATACAAGAAGCAAGACATGTGTGTAATCAAAAGAGGATGGGTAAGAGACTATGAGCTCTTTGATCGATATTTTCTAGTTGAGACCACATCTTTAGAAAGTAAAGGAGTCAGAGGTGGCAAATTTGGATGGTCCAAAGAGGAGTGGACTGCTTTGGGATGATTGCGAAACTCATGGTATGTACTCTTGTTCTTAATCTAAATGCCATCGCTGTTCTATGTGGTTTACTAAGATAAGGTCAATATGGATTTCCAAAAGATTTGAGAGTTCTCATGTTTTCAAACCTCTCTTCCATGCTTAGTTTGCTTGAGGACAAGCAAAAAGCTAAGTCTGGGGGAGTTGATACAACCATATTTTACATGTTTTCACTTAGTATTTTATTATATTTTTAAGTATTTTCAATAAGGTTTTATGCCTTTAGAGGTAGTATTCTTGTATTTGTTGGTTTTGGAGTCTTTGTAGGTTAAAACATCAAAAAGATACAAAAATGAGCAAAAGAGCCTCAAACCATTATCCATGCAAGTTTCCAAGTCTAGAGCATCAATAAAACTCCATATATCCGATTTCCGCAATCGGACAGAACTGGAGCACCAGAAAGATGGCTGCGGTAAAAGGTCTTCCCGACGTTCAAAAATCATGATCTTGGTCTTTTTGGATAGATAATTGAGTCATGCTTGCCAGCGAAGTGGAATTGAGTCATTTGTATTTTACATCAGGAAGAAACCTTTGTCTCCCTAGACATGTCCGTCTGGCGAGGAAATGAAGCCCACGGAGAATTGGTGTAACCCACGGCCCGGACTTCCGCGTTTTAGGCCTTGGCTCAAGTTAACATAGGCCTGGCCTGTTCTTGGTGGTTTACCTTCTGTGATATCAGCCCATACATGTCGAAAAACATCAAGCCCGGCTCACCGGAAAGTTTCCTTATCCGGCATTTCAAAACCCTACTCGACCCTTACCCTATAAATACATGTTTTTAGCCTCTGCGAAAAGGTGTGGTTGTGCAAGAGAGGAGAGCGGCTGTCATAAAGATAGAAGCCCTAGGAGCTTGACACCAAGGAAGAGAAGAAGGAGGTGCCGCTCAAACCTTTGCACTTGCACATAAATCTTGTTCTTTATTTTGTCATCTTTTCCTTTTTTTTGTACTTTGGATCCGAGAGTTATCAAGGGAGATCCAACTTGTTCTTCAACAGAGAAGCTTCTTTTATCCCTTATCTCTTTATAATACTTGCATCATGCTTTCAATCATAACTTGCTTGCTTGTTTGCATCATGTCCGAGTAGACCCTTGTTAGGCCGAGGGAAATCAATGGTTGCATAATATGGTTTGATAAATGATTGCGTGAATTGGATTTTAACTTATGGATCTTCACATTTACTTGTGTCTAATGAATGATTGCTCTACCGTACATCTAGCAATCTGATCTTAGGAAAGTTCGAACCTCGAAAGTGATGCATCAGTTCCCGAAACTAGTATTTGGTGAGCTAGGCGCCTTAAGCAATGAAAGTTGACTTAAGGAGTTTAGTGAACAATCATTACCTAAACATCTTTAATGCATGTTTTCAACTTGTAATAACCATCGAAAGTTAAGTCTATTAGGTTGATTAAACATAGTGGTCGGAGCCACGAAAGTGGAAAGATCGTACATCCGTGTTTTGAGTTCAATACGGCTTCTAATGATATCCCAATGCATTCATCATTCCATTGCATGTTTCCAAAAATTATCCTTTGCCTAACTCTTTGTTTTTATTGTTTACAATCTCATTTACTTATTGCTTTTGTTTTCTTTTTGATTTTAGGTTCACAACAAACTCATATTCTTGTTCTAGCTCTTATTCAATCATCTATAGGTTTGAAGTGAAGTCACATCTCCTTGTGTTCGACCATGACTATACTACTGCTGTGCACTTGCAGCTCTACTTGGTTGGGATAAATTTATCACTTGATAAAGCTAATCCCACCAGCAACATCAACGTGAAAGATCATCCACATGGTTATCTTCTCAAGGAGTATAAATAAGATGAAATCATGCTTGGCACACCCCCATCATGAGCTATGAGATACAGGAGCTCTCCATTTCATCCTCAATCCTAAGAAACATAAGGAGTCGAGCTATAATACTTAAAACAAGCGCTTTGTGAGAGGCACCCCATATTGGTTTTCCATTTGAGTTTTTATTTTTTTTTTTTTTTTTAAACTTCTTTATTGTCTTATTTATCTATAATAATTTTTTTGGAATTTTATAAAATCTTTAAAAATACAAAAAAAAAAATTTAAGGATGAAGAATCAAAGAAGACCACGCAAGGGAGTTGCACGGAGCATTCATATCGGCCACAACCAGAGCCAAACACACATGGTGCAACTCTTCTTCACGCCATACCAGCCGTCCCTTGGTCAAATAACACAATCTGAGTGTCCCACCCAAGGATCCCACCCTTGTTCAAAGCCATTCAAGGTAAGTAATTCCTTCTAGTCTGAATTTTGATAAGAACATGAACCATACACTGATCTTAAATGTTGCATTATTTGAGTCTCTAATCTCAGTATCATATATTTTTAAGAGAAATCATTGATCTTAAATAACTATGCACTTTGAATTTGGTGGTTTATATTGTTTAAACATGGTTTTTATGAATGAGGAAACTATCTTTTTCATTTCAATCTTATATTATACATTGATTTCACTTATTAAACTGTTTCCAGAGCTATAGGATCCCTCATGATGATCCAAAAAGTTTTTTATTGTTTATCTTAAGATATCTTGGATCAAGAACTCAATACTCATTACTTTGAGAGGTCTCAATCTAAGAATGCATTTAACAAGTGATTTCTAGTGTTTCTGCAAAGACTTAAATGTTTGATAGGAAAGATACAAAGACACTTGGATGTGGACGCACAAATCAAGTTGTCTAAGGAAGGTTTCAAGAGCTTTCAAAGGAGATACAAACCACAATGCAAAGAACAAGTGAAGCCACGACCTGGGATTGCTACAGCAGGGATAGGGTTTCAATTTAGCTGAAGAAAAAGTAGATTTTCCTGAGCCTATCAGAAGATGCACACGCCAGCGTACTCTTACCTATCAAATGGGACGCGAGGAGCATCAAAAGGAGACATCTCCTAAACGGTGTGAGGAAAAGCTGTGAAACTTCACCAGCAGCCATAAAATATCATATTGATCGGTGAAATTTCAATATGGTACGAGGAATTCTTCAAGGATTTGAGTTGTAGTCCAGGATACCACCTTCTGGTCGACCCGAATGGACCATACTCGATAAAAACACCAACCGGAGCGAAGCAGGCCTGGATATAAAATATTCACCGACCAACCATGCCTCAAGAATGTTATTCCTAAGTCACTTTGCCTCTGGTCCGACCAGAAGAAGGAGACACCTAAGGAAGTGCATAAAACGACTTCTCGAGACCCGATCTTCATGAACATGGTCCAAACTCGGTAACATCATCATAAACTCAAACTTTTGTTATCTATATTTTTTATTACCTCCCTTAATCTGATTTTTTTTCACCGAGACGGTGCAAGTTAAGTCTGGGGTGTTAATGTTTACTAACAAGTTTGTTCGTTTTGGCGTTTTATTTTTAATTTCTTTGAGTCGTTTTATTGAGTCAAAATTTAGTCGAGAATTATGACATTTTTCTTGAAACTAACCATGTTGTGCTAACACATAAGTGACCATTGAAGCAGTTATTGGCATCATACCCTACCATCTGGTACCCCGTGAGCAGATCGATGTACCAAAAATGCCCACATCTCTAAGGTATTTGAAGAATCCATCTTTAACTCCGCACCTAAATGAACTTAATCTTCTCATCTTGGGACTTGGAATAGATGGAGCACGATTCCTCATCCATCCCGCCAAGACAAGTCTGTGTGAGTTCGGTTTCCCTCTCTATTCCCTTCATTACAAGAAAATAAAAAGAAAAGAAGAAAAGAAAAAGAAAAGGATAAATGGTTCAAGTAACCGGGGATTCGGTGGCAACCACCATCAATACTTGCGTCTATGGAAAACCTATCCTAAGAAAAATCTCGTAAAGATATTAGGGAGAAGCATCAAATAAAAAAAGAAAAAATATATATATATATATATATATATATAAAAGAAGAAAGACCATCTATGTGATCAAGGAGCGCGGATGAGTGAGAGTCTACAAGTCTTCTTAATTATTAAATAATTTACACAATTAATTAATAATTTTTAAACACATAAATTATTTCTCACAATTATTTTTAATCAATTAATTAATTAAATTCACTATTTAATAATTAATTCTCGAATTAAACCACTTAATTCCAATTAAATCGATTAAACCAGATTAAACCATTAATTAAATCAATTTAATCAAATCGCTAGAAAACCGGATTAAACCGGACCAGTGTCGATCGACACCGCTTGTGTCGCCCGACACCCGGCCCGATTGGTGTCGATCGACGCCCAAATCGATTTCTCAACACATAAACACCAAATCACACAATCATCACAATAGACTCGATCAAACGCACATATGACCCATAAACCATCACGATACATATCATAAACTCAACATAAATCCACCAACTTCACAATCCAGCTCTCTTGCGGGCCTACGGTCATGCACTCACCTTGATAACGGATTGAGAGAAGAAAGGAGATGAAGAACACCACAGAACAGCCTCAGATCAACCACAAAGCTCCAGAATCTCCCACAAACTCTCAGCTCTTTTTCTCCTCTTGTTTTTCTCGAAAAACGAGCCTCTCTTCGCGGCCACACACTTTTAATTCGTAAAGATAGGGTTTCCAGCCCTTAACCAACCAAACCGAACGAATCAAATCAGACCGAAATCAATTCGCCGGACCAGTGTCGACCGACACCACCCCTGGTGTCGCTCGACACCACACAAAAATCACACTTCTTGGTTTACGGATGTTACAATTCTCCCCCACTAAACTGGATTCGACCTCGAATCCCAACACAACACGTCTGCCACAGACGGGAAAATTCCGGCCCACATGGCCAAACACCAGAGATCCTCACCTGATCCCCCCGAGACTCCCATCTAATTCTATGTCATACGCACGTTTCCCATACATCTTTACTCTTAACTCCACTCTGTCGGAGAACACTATCTCCAAAGGACATGCAGGAGGACACTATCTCCCCAACAGGAACACTATCCCCTCGTTACTTACTACGCGACACACTAGTCACTAGTAAGTAAACATACCATAACACTTATACTTGAGGTAGCGACCCTCTCGTACAAGTCTATCAAAGAACACTATCTCTATAGAGAACACTATCTCTTGGCAACGAGTTATTCGGGGACACCACGGCCTCTAGAGCAAAATTCTGAAACGTTTATAACATAATGAAAAGATTGTCTCTCGACCCACTGGTCACCACGCTATCACAACTAGAACCACAAAGACGAAGAAGCTCACTCGACGACCTGCTTGTCGAACCACTTCCTGAACTTCAGCTTCATCTTTGCCTCTGGCTCCCAAGTCTCCTCCTCTGTGCCACTACAGTCCCACAAGACCCTCAACAATGGCACCCTCTTGTTCCGCAGAACCTTGACTCCCCTCTCGAGAATCCTCACAGGAACTGCCGAAACTGTTATATCTGGCTGAAGATCCTTTGGAATCTCAGCCACTAACTCCTCAGAAGGATGCAGACACCTCCGCAACATCGAAACATGAAACACCTTGTGAAAGGCGCTCATAATCGGTGGCAACTCCAACCGATACGCCACTGGTCCAACTCGCTCCACCACCGGGAACGGACCCATAAACCGCGGACTGAGCTTGTTCTCTGCTATGGACCTGTTAGGGCCCCTAAACATAGCCATCTTGAGATACACTCTATCTCCCACCTGAAACTCAAGCTCACGTCTCCGCCTATCTGCATAACTCCTCTGCCTATCATGAGCCTCCTTCATGTTCAGCCTCAAAACACGGATCTTCTCCGTCGTTTCCTGAACAAAGGTAGCTCCAAACATGTTGCGCTCTCCCACTTGGGTCCAGCATAAGGGTGTCCTACATGGCCTCCCATACAAAGCCTCATAAGGAGTCATGCCAATACTAGACTGAAAACTATTGTTATAGGCAAACTCCGCCAAACACAGATCAGCCCAATGGCCACCCCAATCCAACACACACATCCTCAACAAATCCTCCAAAGTCTAAATAGTCCTCTCTGACTACCCATCTATCTGTGGATGATAAGCTGTACCCATATGCACCTTGGTGCCCATCTCTGTCTGAAATGCCCTCCAAAACTCTGAGGCAAATCTTGGATCTCTATCCGACACAATACTAGCTGGCACACCATGCAGCCTCACAATCTCTCGCACAAACTTCCTAACCAAAACAGCAGCTCCATTTGTCTTCTTGATGGCCAAAAAATGTGCGGACTTGGTCAAACGATCCACAATGACCCAAATCGCATCAAACGTCCGTGAGATAGGTAATCCCACCACAAAATCCATCGTGATCATATCCCACTTCCACTCTGGGATGGGTAAGCTCTGCAAAAGTCCACCTGGAACCTGATGCTCTGCCTTGACCAACGAACATATGACCCATAAACCATCACGAAACACATCATAAACTCAACATAAATCCACCAACTTCACAATCCAACTCTCTTACGGGCCTACGGTCATGCACTCACCTTGATAACGGATTGAGAGAAGGAGATGAAGAACACCACATAACAGCCTCAAATCAACCACAAAGCTCCAGAATATCCCACAAACTCTCAGCTCTTTTTCTCCTCTTGTTTTTCTCGAAAAACGAGCCTCCCCTCGCGGCCACACACTTTTAATTCGCAAAGATAGGGTTTCCAGCCCTTAACCAACCAAACCGAACGAATTAAATCATACCTAAATCAATTCGTCGGACCGATGTCGACCGACACCACCCCTGGTGTCGCTCGACACCACACAAAAATCACACTTCTTGGTTTACGGATGTTACAACTGTAATAACAACTGTTTAACAACGATTAATCGTCGTAAAGTAGCATCGATTTAACGCGTAGTTTTCTAAATTAGGTTTTCTAAATTTGTAATTTAGCGACTTATATCCGACAGTATTTTAACCGGCTGTTAACTACGATTTGGTTCCGTCGTAAATTGAAATTGCATTTTTGTCGTAATTTACTTGTTAGATTATACATCGAGATAACGACGAAAACACTTTTTCGTTGTAAATCGGTTGTAAATAATACAACGATTTTACGACAATTCTTAACGTCGAATTAACGACAACAAATGTGTCGTCGCAATTTACGACAAATTTACGACGATTTTGAATTAACGTCGATCGATTACCGACGATTTGAAAATCGATGGAAATTCGATGTAAAAGACGATTAACATTGATTTTACAACGGATTTTGCCGTCAGAAAATGCATGTTTTGTTGTAGTGTTTATCTATTTGCTTTAATCTCGTTATTTACTGTTTTTATTTTTGTTACTACATTGATTTACAACCATCTCATATTTTCTCCTAGTTTAGTTCAATATCTTTTTAAAACTTGAAGTGTGCATTCTGCAATCCTCAGTGGATTCGATCCCTAAGTACTACCCCGTTGTTGTGCACTTGCAACTACGTTATTTAGGGTTTATTACTTGATAGACAAACCCAAGCCACCACATCATCCACCTCGTCAGTCTCCTTAAAGAAAAGAAAAGATTTGAAGATGAAGATAACTTCTTAGAAAAAAGGAATCAGATCAACACAAAGAATAATATTTTCAAAATATAAGGAAAAAGGATTCAGGGGAATTGACTTCTCCTCCTTGTAAATACAAGGTTCCCCATAATTTGAAGATCCATGGAGAAAAGGCTGAGAGCAAGAGACCAAAACTTTGACCTAATTCCTCTTTTTCCTCTTTTTCTTATTTGTATTCCTTGTAATATTCTCTTAAACCCACAAATTTTATATCTCAATATTATTGTTGTAATATTAAGATTCAACAATCACAACTTCGACAATTAGCAGTTGTTGAATCGTAATATCACAACGATAATATTGATAAATAAAATTTATGGGTTTAAGAGAATATTTTTTATTAGATCAACCAAAGCTCAAAAGGTTACAAGGACATCGTCGAATATTTTTTATTAGATCCTCTTTCTTATTTCTTTTGAAAATTTTTCTCTTTGTGTTCATCTCTTTCCTTTTCTTGTAAAGAAGTTATCTTCATCTTTTTAAGTATTTTCTTTTTTTTAGGAGATCAACAAGTGGGCTTTTTGTTGATGGATTATTAATGGTGAAAAGGCTTTTTAGGAATATACCCATTTCACCTCTAACAGCAGTGATTAAGATTCTCGACATGGATCCAGATGATTAATCAGTGCCGATGATGAGATGCATCGCCAACTGAGAAATTGAAGAAAGAAAGAAGTAAAAGAACTGAGAAATTGAAGAAGAAAAACATGTGAGAAAGAAGTAAAAGAAATAAATATTAGTTTGTGTTGTGTATTGGAATCGATATACCCATTTATGTGTTGAATTTTGGTTTAGAGAATCTAAAATTCTTTGAGTTATTTGTAAGACTTATGATTCTTTTAATTATCACGATTTCTTTTTCTTTCTTCTAGGAAGATAGCAATATCATTTTTATTTGTTCTCCTAAAAGTTATAAATGGTAATATTTCATATAATATAACTTATATTCTAGCCATAAGTTTATTACGTTAGTCTCTTAATTATTAATTAGTAGCCGACCCGCGTAGTAGCGCAGAGTTATGTTTTTCTATTTTTATTTTAGTTTTATTTTGTTATCCGACCCGATCAATTAACAGATTTGATTTCTAATTTGACTGTGAGAGATTACGTTTTTATCTTTTCAGTTTAGTTTTGTTTTGGTACCCGACCCGATCAATTAATAGATTCGATTTCTGATTTGACTGAACCATCTGCCGGTTTGTTTTAAGTTCTCGACCCGATCAATGAACATATTCAATTTCTGGTTTTACCGAACCACTCGTCGGTTTGTTTTAAGTTATGTTATATTCAAATAGTTTTTTCTCTTATTCTTATATCCAAACATTACAACGTACTTCTCAATTAATATTGTAATATATCTATATTTTTTAGTGCTATTTTCCTATGTTTCTCCATATATTAAAAGAAGAACATTGAATACCATTTTTGCTATGTTACATCTACAATTTCTGAATTTTTTTATTTTTGAATTATTTAATTATTGTATATTTCTTGCCAAATATATTTATTTTCAATAATACCTATATAGACTACTCTAATGTCTATTTCCAAACATATTTGAACAATCATAAACTTATCAAAAATAACAGTTTCGAAAATCTAATATAAATCATTTACACAAGTAAATCTTAAATTTCATATAATAGTTCAATATTCCATTTGACTTTTTAACTAAAACTATATTGAACATATTACAAATTTGACTTTAGCCCATTATAATCGTACATGTATTTTTTTTTACTATTTTAACAAATAAGAAACAAATTAAATAATATTTAACTGAACAATAGCAAATACACAAATATTTTATTCAGTTTAATGATAATAAGATACGTATAAAATCATATATGCGTCTAAATAAATTAAAATACTTATTAAAATAATTAACGATTAGACAGTGCATTAGCACCAATATTTTCTTAGTATATCTAATACCTGAAGCAAAAAGTATGCTGAAAATAATATAAATTAAATGTGTTTTCTTATAATTTCGTTTTAAAATATATATTGTTTTTTGTGTCATCGCTATTTACTCATCAATGGAGTACAAATAATTGGAGAGAAGTCATGATTAGAGAATCAACAAACCCAAAAAGGATGTTAAATCGGACAAAAGCTGCGGTGGGGCCCAGAAATAATTGAGGGACTCAGCGACATTACGTTGAAGGATAAAATGGTCATTTACAGCATCTTTACTTCGGACGCAGCCCACTTACTGGTCCCACAGTGGGGTCAGCTTCACGTGAAGTTCACATGCTTTCCATGCACAGTTTGGTCATTTTGTGGGTCCCGCCTTTAAACTCCTTCCTTGACACAGACTCGAATAGCAATTTTTGCCATATAAGGGAAAATCAACTTAAAAAATGAAAAACAAACAGCAAAAATAAGTAGATGTAGCAACATTTTTTTCGTATAACCACATAAAATCGAGGTGCTTGAGGTGCTTGAGGTGCTTTTTTTTTGGGGAGGGATATTTTTTTATTTGGTCGCAAATCTAACTGATATTTTATGTTACATAAGGGTAACTTTGAATTTTTGATATTATTTGGACACGCCGGTGGTCATGATGAAAAATGCCAGGGAACAATCCGGCAGTACGCTACCTCATCGTTTGATCTGATAGCAATTTCCTTCACCCCAACAAAAACTTCTTTTTACATATTTGGATTCCTTTCAAAAAAGTGTCATTTATTCGTTAATCATTGCGTCAGAAAGTTTTATCAATAACATCATGACCGAACAAATATGTATTAACGAGTTTGCTGTATTTTTATTCATTTTTCTGGTAGTATATTTAATAGTTTTTCCTTCTTGATTTTTATCAATTTAATATAACTAGTTCTTAATGAAATAAGCCAATAAAAATGCACAGAAAAGGAGTACAAATACGCACGATTCATCATTCATCTCATTTACCTAATACGTAGTAAAAACAAAATAACAGAAATGAAAGCTTTAAATAAATAAATAAATAAATAACCGAAAACAGAAAGGGTATAGTTCACGTGCATGTCACGCGGGTTATAGTTGTGGACACACGAGCCTCGTACGGTGTAAAGATGGAATATAGCGAGAGTCGCACGATTCGCACGTGGGATGTTAAGTACAATCCAATGAAAACATGCCACGTGCATCGATCTACAATGGGTTTTGTGGGGCTTTACTTCGTCACATCCACCTTTGCCCAAACAACATGATTAATATTGGTCCCTCATCCCCATCTCTTTTTTACAAGTAAAAAGGTTAATGAGATTATAAAAGATTAATGCCCTAAACTTTAGTTACTTCTTAAGTTTGTTTAGTTTTTCGCATGCAAAAAAATTACATCAAAATAATAAAATAAGATGGAATAAAAAATCTTCTAAAATTTTACCAGTTATATGAAAAATTCGTTATAAAAAACTGAATCGTAAATAATCAAATAAAAATTGCTTTACTATATTAAGAACTACAAATGAAGAAAAATTATTTGTCTATCGTCTCCATTTCATTCATCTTATTTCTATTCTTATCTATTTCATTAATTCTTAATCCTTTTCATGTTTACCATTTAAATATATTATCTTAGTTTAAACTTGTTATCTTTTTTCTCTCCATAACATGAAGTATATATCTTTCTTCTCATGAATTTTTAACAATCATTTTATCAAACTTTACTTACTCAATAATATACATCCCTTATGTTTATTTAGTGAAACAGAATATTATATATATATATGTACAATACTATAAATATATACTAGACTATTTTAATTAAAATATATTGTTTAAGATTTTTTTTTTTTGACCAAAACTATAATTTACTATTTTAATACTGATTTTTTCCTTGAGACAAACATAATTTTTCATCTTGTCAAAGATAACTCTTTCGAGTTGAACCTCTTATAATTTTATTTGACGCTTATTGTGTATTTATATACTTTATGATAATTTTTGAATGAGTGTAAAAATTAATGTAGTGGTGCGCAGTTCCTATAACCACAAGAAACACACTACTCATGGCTCATATGAAATGCATATTTTGTAATATCATTAAAGTTTCTTCTTTAAGCTCGACAATGATTTAAATACAATAACATGTCACATAAATTTGAGAAATGGAAAGGAAAAAAATCGACCGACAACAAGATATTGGTCAAGAGGAACGCAATAATTGAACCATTATAATTTGCAGTATTAAAAAAGCGGTCTAGGCGGCCGCCTAGGCGGAGCCTAAGCGTTAGGCGGAGCTTATCCGATTGGATTTCATGTAAATGGCCCTAATTAAGCGGATGTCTCATTCAGCGGTTTAAAACGGTTATTAGGCGGGTATAGGCGGTTTAAAGCGGTTATTAGGCAGGTATAGGCGTTTTAAGCGGGTTAGGGATATTTAATTTTTTTTTTTAATGTTTAATTTAACTTTTCTATTTATAGTTGGATCATTTTATTGAAATTATTTTATAATATATATTTAATATTTATATATTTTATTAATATTAAAAAACACCTAAACCGTTTACAAAATCGCCTAGGCCCCGATTAGGCATTCTAGGCACTAGGCTAAGGGTCACCGTCCGCTTAGCGTCTACCGCTTTTTTGAAGCTTGATAATTTGTAAGTACACAGTGTAATACCCGCAGAAAAAATATCACACCACCTACTCTTAGAGGTGAGGTGATAAAGTAACTTAACATATTATTATCGAGACAAGGGGACCAGGTTACATGAAATCGTGGAGATGAAGATGATCATGCACAAACAATCACCAAAGCGTACCCTATGCGCCTATGACCATAGCCGACATCTCATACTCAAACTCCGAGTCACATGTTATGTTACAATATTATAAGAGTGTCTGAGTGTATAATTGTGTATATATATATATATATATATATATATATATATATTTTTTTCGAAGAAGGACGAGAGTGTATTATGCGGTAAACAACGTTTAGCTTACAGAAAAAAAAAACGAACAAAGTTTAGTTTGTGGTTCCCATTAGCAATATCTCAAACAATGTAGCAAATTAAATAGTAACTCCCTCTGTTCTAATAAGTGACATTTTAAGAGATTATTTTTATTCACAAATAAGTGGTATTTATACATTTTAATGCAAAAATTAATTGTATTTTTTTTTGTTTTGACTGTTTGAATTTTGTATATTAAAATTTTATTGGTTGAATTTTTTTGAGATGTTTATCAAAAAGAAAAAATTGTTTTGAGATTGATGATAAAACATGTTTTTTTTATAAAGAATATTAAATGATTTATTGATTTGTATACAAACAACTAAAACACCACTTATTCAAGAAAATAAATCAAGAATTAGCGAACTGTAAGGATTTGATCACAAATCTGATTTTTCGAAAACAATTAAAGCAAAAATAAAAACATGCACCCGAATTACAGTAGTTTATTTTTAGTGTAAAACAAGTCGATAAACATGACAACATTACTAAAAAAATCTCCACCATTTAATATAATTACATTTTCGTGATGGAAATTTGGAAATTTCTTTTTATTTTTTTTTTTAATTTGGAAATTTCCATTACATGTCCTAACATAATTTTTCATGAAATTTGTCATTGAATTACATATGAAAAAAGTTTTGCAAAAATTACTACATATATCGGAAAAGTAAAAAAAAACTAAACTAAAATTTTACCTCAAGAAATATTTTATCATAGCTGGAGTCATAAGACTCGAGTTGTGTTGTGTAAATCATTTTTCCGTTTAATGATGTTTTTGTTTGAAATGATGTTCTTACGTTAGGAATGGTAGTAAAAAGATTGTAAACTCTTAAAGAGTTATAATTACTGGATTTTTTTTTCCAACAAACCAGTACTATATAGGAAAAAAATCACTTTCTAACTGTTCTAAGAAAAAATTATAATGTTATTTATTGTCATATTTTCATACATCATTTTTCAACTGTTGATATAATTTTTAATTTATTTTTTTTCAAAACGTTTCAAACATCACACCCATACAATAATTTTGTTTGTTTCTTTGATTGGTAGCATTTTATTTCTAAAAGCAAAATATGCTACCAATCAAGCCGAAAGTGGACGTGCATGGCCTATGCTCTATTGCCATGCTCTATTCATTACGCAATGCTACTTTTAATTATTAAATGGGCAAACACGAAAACAGAATGAAAAAAAGAAAAAATAGATAGCTCATGATGGATGGTCATGGACTTTGCTGTTTTTAGGGAAGAACAAGTATCGTATGATTGTTAAGACTTCTTCTGTCGGCGCGTGAACCGACAAATCGACACTCGCGTGTGTGAGAGTCACGTGGTTCGAAGTCTCTCACTGGCTCGTATCGAATGAGTATCATATTGGGCCCACGTGAGTTTATTTTCTTATTTGTTCTTCTCTTCCTTTGTTCTTTTTATTTTTTCCCTTAAGAACCCAAATATATGTACTACTCCTAGATCTCTAGTGTTATAATGGACTTAGATTGGTTGTAGTTGTAGTGGTAATTTAAAATTTTTTGACGTAAAATTTAGGTTATCGTTTTTTTGCTATGGTTTTAAGTTTTAGTGTTGTAGGATTTTTAACGATAAATATTATGTTATTAAAGATTATATCACTACAAGAAAATATGTCATTTGCGAGGGAAGTTTGTGATAGAAGTGATTCCGTCACAAATTTGCGAAGATAGTGCGATCTAATTCCGACGGTTTGAGAAGTCATCACAAAACCATCGCAAACTTGCGAGGAAATACGTTACATCGTAATATTGCGACGGAATATTTTCTCTCGCAAATTTACGATGGATTTGCGACTGAAATCATTCTTTTGCAATTTCGTCGCAAATGTCGATTTACGACGGATTTGCGTGTTAATTTTTCGTTGCAATTATAGTGTTTTTTGTAGTGTATATGTAGCACTAAAAAACGTAAAAAAAAAAAGAATGTGGTAAAGATAATAAAAAAAAAAGGAGAAATAGAATTCTCAAAACTCCCAAATTTTGACTAAGAAAAATCTGCTAAAATATTTTTTTTTGTTTAAAAATTGTGGTTCCGAGTTAAAAAAATAAAGTTAAAGCTTGATTGATTTTAATTAGTAATGTAAAAGAAATAGTGTAATTTGGAGCACTCATAACACTTACCAATTAAATTTTATAACATTAAAATTATTATGTTAATTTTGTTATTATTTCATGAAAAAATAATAATTTATTGTTTGGCTAACTTTTTCAATTTAACAAACTATGCAAAATTATCTGGATAATCATTTAACTAACTATTAATAGTGTTGTTATTATCACTATCACCGTCATTCGCATTTATCATCATTTGTAAAGTTCTCTTCACAATCTAAGTTGAGTAATCTGTGGCTTTTAAAAAAAATTAGCAAAAAAATTTTTTTTTCCCCTTTTGACTGACCAATCAAATGACAACTCTTACGATTATTTACTTATTTATTGTAAAACACACTGAACTACAAATTAGCGCAACTTATCAATTACAATTTGTTATACAAGGTCATTTCCATTTTAAAAGAAATAAGGCATTAAAATCATTTTTTAAGTAAAGGTAAGTCTGCCGGCCAAAAAGAAAAAAAAAAAAGTAAAGGTAAGCCAAACTATTTAATTCTGAATACATACATAAAGAAATTAAAGAATCGTGGTTTGATTTGAGACGCAGACATACGTGATGTATCTTACAAGGCCATGTCATATTTTCGATGTAATGTATATCTTCTACCAAATTTTTCTTGACGTAATATTTTGTTCTTATGTTTCCTAGCTCGAATGATTTTGCCAGCCGCGCTTAAAATCTTGAATATTTTCAAACGGATACTCAATATGCAAAATCTCTCTTTGGGATCCCAATAATTATTAAAAGAAAAACAAAAATTTGCCAGCCCCAAAAATACCAAACCATCCATCTTGTCGGAGTATATATTTTTGATATTCTTTTTTCTAACAAATCTAATATTAAGAGGAACAAACTTATATCGAAAATCAAGTAGGTACACGAGAAAATTGTTGGATTTCACCATCTGTTTTTTGGCGTTAGAATAGAGCATAGAGTGTTGGAACATACGACAATATGTTTCAAAGAAAAATATGTGAGATGTATGGATATCTTGGATTATGATTAAATCGTGTACAAAACACTTTTCTTAAAGAGTATTTCGACCCTATAAGATTACACGAAATCCCTCGCAAGATAAGACAATCACGTCCACTCTTTGTCTAGGCTTAAGATCAAAGAGTAACAAACAGATATCGTGTGTGTGTTTACTTTTGTTTGTGAATCAGATCTAACTCTCTAGATCTCTCTGATAACGTAATCAGTTTCGTCTATCTTGTCTCAGAAACAACACATAACTTATAAAGTTCTCATAAGGACTCAACAAACGTATGCAAACGTTCATTTAATGATTGAACCAAAGGCATATGTTCGCACATGTTGGAACGCCTTGGAACATGTTGTAACCTTATACACTTAAATATCCAACATTTCTCCTCCATTTAAGTGTAATCTTCCATTCACAAAACCAGCAACGAATAAACCAAACCACATGCATATATATATAAATGTCGTATCGATTGAATTTACATAATGTGAATTACAACGCATCTAATGCCTGAGAATCAAAGTGTCCTACAGATTGAACTTATCAAACTACTTTGGGCACGAGAGGGTAAAACACGCATGAGTTTCTCATTACTCTAAGTGTGTACTTGACACTATTAACAGCCATGTGTCCAATCCTCTCACAAGTGTATATGAAGCTAAGCCTGAGTTTCTTGAAGTGGATACACTTCACACTCGCATAGGTAGATCCTTAATATCTTGCATCTGCATTTGCAATTTTTCAAATGATCTATTAAGAAGTTACACTTCATCCCAGCCTTTCATGCATACACCAAGCACTTCCTTTGGGATTACATAAAACAGTGCTACAATCTCTCAAGGAATGGGCTCACCTTGAACTCATCTCCTTGATGTGTGCCAAACAAGGGTGTGGTATATATGCAAGTAATAAAAACCCTAAGCTAAACATGGTTGCAAGTGCACAACATGTTGTTGTAGTACTTAGGGGTCGATCCACAAGAGAATGCGAATTACACAATACACATTTGTAAAGATTTGGTTAAGCTAAATCAATAATATGCAAGGGTTTTGTATTTTTGTTTTATAAAGGAAAATCAAATAACAAATGCAAACTATACAAACACCATTATTGAACAAAGGACAATCCGCAAAAGACATAAGCCAAATCAATTGAAAAGTTTGTTAAATCCGATTTCTATGAACTCAAAACACTAAGACATGGTCATCCCACTTTCGTGGCTCCGACCACCTATGTTTCTTAAACCAATGGACTCAGCTTTCACATGGTCATTGAAGAGTGAAACATGCAATAAAATCGGGTAGTGATTGTTCACAAAACTCCTTAGGTCTACTTTCATAGCCTAAGACGATTTGCCCATCAAATATTAGGACCGGAGATATAACAAGCTTTTGGAGAGTATATCAACCTTGGATCAAGTCGCTAGTTAGCTACTCTAGCAACAAGCTTTAGGTATGAATAAAGATGGTGAACCATAAGGTTTCCCTTTCTTTAACAACCGATTCTTGATGGCTTATCATATCATGTCTTCTTTGAAAGATCTATGATTCAATAATGAGTCTAAGGGAGTAGAGGGGATCCCATGATTCTAATGGAGAGAGGCAGAGTGATATGGATCAAACCGTGGCTCTTCCATAGAGGGAAACCTCTAGACCTAGACCTAAAACTATCTAAACATGCGAGTATGTACAAGATGCAAAAGAAGAAGAAGAAAGAACAAGGAGACCACCTAAGTGGCTCCGATTTATTAAAAGAGTTTCAAGATGTGTTCTGGTGTGTCTCTGATGATTGATACAAGAGGCTAAAAGCGAGTATATATAGGAGAGGGGAGGCTTAGGTCGGCCGAGTTAATGCGCGGGCAAGAAGAGGAATGTTTCCTTTTTCTTCACCCGGGTGAACTTGCTCACCAAGTCTTGCTCAAGTCGGCGCCGCTGCTTCCTGATCGCGTGAAAGAGTGTGGGCTTGAGTCTTGATGAAGTCTAGGCTTGGCCCGCAGTGATCCCGGTCCATTTCGCTCATCCAAGCTCCATGGGCTTCACTTACTCGCCAGACGGACATGTCTTGGGAGAAAAAGATCCTAGGCCGCATTTCTGCTCCAAATAGCCCAATTCCACTTCGTCGCGACGCATGACTCATTTATCTATCTTTCCATATAAAGATCTCATGATTTGGACGTAGGAAAGACCCTTTGCCGCGGTCATCTTTCGGGCGCTTCGATTCTGTCCGAATGCGGAAACCGGCTAACTTGAGTTTTGTTGAAGCTCTTGACTTGGGAGCTTGCATGGATCATTGTTTTAAGCTCTTTTGCCTTCTTTTTGCCATTTTGACCTGTTTGCTTCCCAAAACCACAATATACAAGAAAACTACCTCTTGGATACAAAATCATTATTATTGGGTAAGAAAATATAAAGAAAACCAAGGTAAAAACATGTAAAATATGGATATATCAACTCCCCCAGACTTAGCCTTTTGCTTGTCCTCAAGCAAACTAAGAAAGGAAGAGAGGTTTGAAAACATGAGAACTCTCAATGCATTTTGAAAATCCAAGTTTAGCTTATGTTTTAGTAATCCACATGAAAAACGGTTTTGGCTTTATGATGAGGAACATAAGTACTTACTTTGAGTTTAGCAGTCATCCCAAAGTAACCCACACTCCATATGACCATCCGGGCTCACCTCCTTTGACTCCTTTAGTTTTTAAAGGTGTGGTCTCAACTAGGGGATATCGATCAAAGGGTTTATGATCTCTTTCTCATCCTCTTGTGCTTAAACACTTGTCTTGGCTCTTGCTTCACCTCTCTCTCTTCTCACTTCTTAAGTCGGTTCATCCCTTTTTTAGGGTAGCAAGGTATTTTTTTTTTATCCGACTTCTTCTCCTCTTTGTGGAGGTTTTTGATGGATCTTCCATAGACGCGAGTATTGATGGTGGTAGCCACCTAATCCCCGGTTACTTGGACCTTGGTGCTTTTTCTTAAATTGAAGGGGAGAGAGAGGGGAAACCGAACTCACGTAGACTTTCACTATTTGGTGAGGATGAGGAGTTGTTCCCTTTGTAAAACCAAGCCCCTAGCTGAGAAGGTTAAGTTCATTAAGGTGCGGAGTCAAAGGTGGATCCTCCATTGGCTTTTTGGAAATGTGGCCATTTTTGGTGGACCGATCCGCTCAAAGTGTACATTGAGTGAATGTGTTGCCAAATACTGTTTCAATGGTCACTTAAACATTAGTGTAACATGGTTAGTTTCAAAGGAAAGGTCATGATTCTCGGACAAAATTTTGACTCAATAAAACGACTCAAAGGGAAAAGGAAAAAAAAGAAAAATCAAAAAGAACAAACGTGTTAGTAATCCCCCCAGACTTAACTTGCACCGTCCCGGTGGAAGCAAATCCAATTAAGAGGGGTGAAAAAGAAAGTTGAATTTGTTGGGAAAGTGTTTCGGATTGTGTACCAAAGTCCGACCATAGGTCATGAAGAGCGGGTTTGCATTGTGAAGTGACTCTAAGTGTGATATGACAACATCAAATCACGCCTTAGATCCATTTGGTCGGTGAGTTTTCAATCTGAGGGTGTGATGCCGTCCGGTGTGCAGTGTGGTCGTGTAAGGCCCGTGTATCGGCCAAAAATGAAGGCTGTGGACCACATGATAAACCGTTAAGAAATTTATGAACGGGATTGAAAATTTACCGTCCAATATGATGGTGTAGAGCCGCTGGTGAAGTGTGAGGTCAAACGAACGAGCGGATTTGAGAATTCGTCATCGGGTGGATTCATCGGCTGGCCGGAAGGTGATGTAGATGACCGCAGCCTGAACCGTGAACAATTCTCCGACCGATCTTGAAATTCCACCGACCAATCATATATTTTAGGAGCCGTGGTGGAGTTTCAGGTCAAACAAACGAGCGGTTTGGGAGATTCATCATTTGGTGGCCATCCGGACGATCCGGAGAGGGTGCAATAGACCACAGCCCAAACGATAATGAATTCCTCGACCGAGCTCGAAAATCTGTCGACCAACCTGATATTTTATGACCACAGGAGAAGTTTGAGGGCAAACGGACGGGCGGTTTGAGATTTCCTTCACAAAATGGTCAATACGGCTCCGGGAAGGGTTTGCGTGACTTCTTTTGGGATTGGCTCGTTCGATCTTGGATCTTCTTCTGGAAAAGTGTTAGTGAGGCTCCAATAAGTCATTCCCAGCTGGTTGCCGCACCTATGTCGTGATTTGGGTTTTGTCGACCATTTGGTGCCCGCCATCGACCGGATTAGGGCTTCCAAGCATATCTCCTGAACCGTCGACTTTTCGTCGTCCTATCTTTTGGATTTGCCGACCAACATGGTGTCGTCTGGTCGCCTGTGAAGTTTGGTGGACTTTGGTTGAGCCGTTTGTGAGATGGGTCGATTGGGTCCTCCGTGTTACCCGTTTGGCCGGGAGAATGCTGCCGGACTTGATATCTTCCATATGACTCGACCGTGTTGTGAATTTCTTCCACCGATTGATCTCCGTAATCTTCCTTGTGCATCCGAAGGTGGTGACCGCTATGTTGGTGCTCCGGAACAAGGGCGGGATGATATGGGTGGGATAACTCGACTTCATTAAGTTCCGGCTCATGAAACGTGCAAAACTCCTTTGATGGTCTTCTTTGGTACTTATCCTAAAACATGTTTGTTTTGTTTTTGTGGATTTTATAAAATTCCCAAAAAATTCAAGTTAATAGTAAATGAAAACCAAAACAAAAATTAAAAAGGGAAGAAAAATATGGGTTGCCTCCCATAAGCGCTAGTTTAAAGTCTTTATAGCTCGACTCCTTGTGTTCCTTAGGTGTTAGGCAAGTGTGGAGGCTGTAGAAAGCTCCTAGAACTGGATGGCTCCAAGTGCATCTTGTCTTGTAACACTTCTTTGATCAAGTAACCTTGTTGTGTGCCTTCTCCTCCACTTGTGTACCGAAATCTTTTGGATGAGAAACCGGGAGGTGCAGCAACGTAGTAGGTATCCTTGTCAACATTGGCTAGAGAGATTCTCCTGTTCGGCCAATCCATGATTGCTCCAGCCGTTGCTTGCCAAGTGGTTTGAATGAAGAGCTGTTGGCAAGCTTTATCCCCATGTTTGTCCGCTCCATGGTCTCAATCAGACCCAAACTTCTTGCTATTACCGCCGGCATGAGGTTCACACTTGAACCGGAATCACATAACGCATCATCAAAGAATTTTCCGTTGATAGAGCAATGTATAAGGAAGTAACCTGGGTCATGAAGCTTGTGTAGTGTCCTTGGAGCAGGCATTTCCTCTCTTGCTTCATTATACATCTTCTCCACTTCGGCTAAGCTCCAATCGTTGCTCCACACAAAGTCTTGTAAGTAGGGGCTCTTGTTGCAAGCAATATCGAATGGCATGTTGCAAGGAAATCTTCTTGCAATGAAGTTGAAATCATCAATAATGTGATTAAATGATGATCTCTTCTTCCTCTTCTCCTTCGGGAATGGTGGTTGTGGAGCTCTTGGAGAGATTGGTGTACCTTCCGGCAATCTATTTCCTCTTATCCTTGCCGTGCGTTTGCCTTGTCCTCTATCATCCTCGTCCCAAACAACTCTTGAATTGGTTTCTTTAACACCAAAGGCAGCTAGGGCTTTGTCCGGTTTTGAATCGGCCGCCTTTGTGTCTTTCAAAGCTCGGATCTTCTCATCCACGTCCTTCAAGCGTTTGGTGAGGTCTTCGATTCCTTTGGAGACTCCTCCGGTTCTATCTTGCCATAATGTGGTCTTCTCAAGTAGGGTCTTGTGTCTCTCCTCCACATGGTTCTTCAAGTCATCGAGCAACACCTTGAATTGTTTTTGTCCTTCCACCAATACTAACATAGTTGAATAAAGCTCTTGCTCCTTTTGGTTAACCTCCGAGGCTCTCTTCTTAGCTTGGTGAGCTATAAGTGCGATTGAGTTGAGGCTCTCGGTTGTGCCATTGAGGTCATATTCTAGGCTGGTGATCTTTTCATCCAAGTGGCCATCCATCTCTTTTGAATTGAGGCTCATGTCTCGGATTGCCTTGGTGTTGTCTCCGACGGTTGCGGTTTGCTTCTTCAGCTCCTCCTCCACTTCAATACACCTTGATTCAACTCTCTCCACTTGGTCAGAGAGGGTTTCAAACTTCCCATCAAGGTCATACCTTAGAAACTCTAACCTTGTCTCAAGACGTTGGTTAGATTTTCTTTGGAGTTCCATGAAATCTTCCATCATGGCTTTGAGATTGTCATCTCTTCGCCGGTTAAGCGCGTGCTCTTGGTATGTGGGAAGGTCGGGGCGCGGACGGTGGTGATGATGAGGCGGCTGGTGAAGTCGGCCTTGATAAACCGGTGATCGGTTTTGATGATAGTGATGATGTTCTTCTCGGCTAGTCTCGGCAAAGAGCGGATGGTGGAAATTTGGTGGGATTGGCATGGGGATGAAGTCTCCGGCCGGATTTGAATCATGTGGCCGCCTTTGGACTTCATGGGGAAGAGGTTTTCTCCTTCCAAAGTTGTTACTCATGCTTGAGTGATGGCTCATCCGTAAAGTACCTAAGGAACATAAGTGAAACAAAATTGCAAAAGTTAGTAAACATGAAACAAAAGATCTAGTCTTAACTTTTAATCTCATAAACGTGTAAGTGCAATGCATTCCCCGGCAACGGCGCCAAAAATTTGATGTGTGCCAAACAAGGGTGTGGTATATATGCAAGTAATAAAAACCCTAAGCTAAACATGGTTGCAAGTGCACAACATGTTGTTGTAGTACTTAGGGGTCGATCCACAAGAGAATGCGAATTACACATTACACATTTGTAAAGATTTGGTTAAGCTAAATCAATAATATGCAAGGGTTTTGTATTTTTGTTTTATAAAGGAAAATCAAATAACAAATGCAAACTATACAAACACCATTATTGAACAAAGGACAATCCGCAAAAGACATAAGCCAAATCAATTGAAAAGTTTGTTAAATCCGATTTCTATGAACTCAAAACACTAAGACATGGTCATCCCACTTTCGTGGCTCCGACCACCTATGTTTCTTAAACCAATGGACTCAGCTTTCACATGGTCATTGAAGAGTGAAACATGCAATAAAATCGGGTAGTGATTGTTCACAAAACTCCTTAGGTCTACTTTCATAGCCTAAGACGATTTGCCCATCAAATATTAGGACCGGAGATATAACAAGCTTTTGGAGAGTATATCAACCTTGGATCAAGTCGCTAGTTAGCTACTCTAGCAACAAGCTTTAGGTATGAATAAAGATGGTGAACCATAAGGTTTCCCTTTCTTTAACAACCGATTCTTGATGGCTTATCATATCATGTCTTCTTTGAAAGATCTATGATTCAATAATGAGTCTAAGGGAGTAGAGGGGATCCCATGATTCTAATGGAGAGAGGCGGAGTGATATGGATCAAACCGTGGCTCTTCCATAGAGGGAAACCTCTAGACCTAGACCTAAAACTATCTAAACATGCGAGTATGTACAAGATGCAAAAGAAGAAGAAGAAAGAACAAGGAGACCACCTAAGTGGCTCCGATTTATTAAAAGAGTTTCAAGATGTGTTCTGGTGTGTCTCTGATGATTGATACAAGAGGCTAAAAGCGAGTATATATAGGAGAGGGGAGGCTTAGGTCGGCCGAGTTAATGCGCGGGCAAGAAGAGGAATGTTTCCTTTTTCTTCACCCGGGTGAACTTGCTCACCAAGTCTTGCTCAAGTCGGCGCCGCTGCTTCCTGATCGCGTGAAAGAGTGTGGGCTTGAGTCTTGATGAAGTCTAGGCTTGGCCCGCAGTGATCCCGGTCCATTTCGCTCATCCAAGCTCCATGGGCTTCACTTACTCGCCAGACGGACATGTCTTGGGAGAAAAAGATCCTAGGCCGCATTTCTGCTCCAAATAGCCCAATTCCACTTCGTCGCGACGCATGACTCATTTATCTATCTTTCCATATAAAGATCTCATGATTTGGACGTAGGAAAGACCCTTTGCCGCGGTCATCTTTCGGGCGCTTCGATTCTGTCCGAATGCGGAAACCGGCTAACTTGAGTTTTGTTGAAGCTCTTGACTTGGGAGCTTGCATGGATCATTGTTTTAAGCTCTTTTGCCTTCTTTTTGCCATTTTGACCTGTTTGCTTCCCAAAACCACAATATACAAGAAAACTACCTCTTGGATACAAAATCATTATTATTGGGTAAGAAAATATAAAGAAAACCAAGGTAAAAACATGTAAAATATGGATATATCACTCCTAACGTTGTACTAGAAGGGAGTTGGGTGTCCCACAACTAGATATTTGAAATGGACTTCAAACCAATCCCTTCAGCCAACTTGATCACCAAGTCCCTAGCTAGACCCTTCGTAAAGTGATATGTTAGAATCTGCTGACACCGAACAAACTCCAAAGTTATCACACCGTGAGTGATCAATTCACGAACCATGCTATATCTTACGCCAAGGTGTCTTGACTTTCCATTATACATTTGGCTATAAGCCTTAGCCAAAATCGCTTGACTATCGCAATGGATTGAGATAGGAGACACCGGTTTCGACCACAATGGAATATCAAAGACAAGGTTTCTCAACCATTCAGCCTCTCTACCAGCAGCTGCCAAAGCCACAAATTCAGATTCCATAGTCGAACTTGTGATACAATTTTGTTTCTTAGATGCCCAATAAATGGCACCTCCCTCAAGAAGGAACACCCAACCACTTGTAGAAGTATGATCTTCCACGTTGGTGATCCAACTTACATCAGAATAACCTTCCAAAACCAAAGGAAATCCTTCATAACACAAACCATAGTCCATGGTTCCTCTCAAGTACTTGAGCATACGCTTTACAGCTTGCCATAGTGAGTACTAGGATTACTAGTGTACCTACTCAACCTTCCAACCTCATATGCTAAATCCGGTCTCGTGCTCGTCATTGCATACATTAAACATCCAATCATTTGAGAATATTCGTGTTGCAACACAGCTTTTCCTGTGTTAGGCATAAGTTTTACACTTGCCTTCATGTGAGTACTGTTAGAGGTGAAATGAGCACATTTCCCCGAGCCCGTCGCAATGATTAACAGCACCAAGGCCCAGCCCGTCTTAAGCCCTAGCCTCCTTGCAGAAATGGAAAGCCTTGAGGAGGAAGGCAATACCTTAAGCAAAAAGGAAAAAGAAGCAGCCGCCACTCGAAAAAAGGAAAGAAATCAAGAGAAGAAGAAGTTTTCCTTTATGATCAAGAGGAGAATATTCAGAAGAGAATCGCCTAAACTCAACTATATAAGGAGAGGTCTTCATTCCCTGAAGACCAAGTCACGCTACCCTGAAAACCCTAAAAGCATTTGCTCATCTCTTCTCTATTTTATTCGCTATTTGCATTACGTCTCGTCAAGGCTTGTTTGACGAGACAATCTCTTGTATCCGAACTTCTCTTCGAGTAATTAATCCAAAGCTTCCCAAGTCTCCCATCCGAAATATCCCGTCACATTAACGTGTGCTATTTCTGGAATCAACAATTGGCGCCGACTGTGGGGACTGGGAATACCTTTGCCGGATTAAGCATCTCAAAAGAAGCTCGGACGATGTCTCACTCAGCGGGAAGCTCCCCCGAAAGAGAGCCACGACACAACCACAAGACCCTCCCGGAGAATCTTCCCGAAAACCTCCTCGAGCATGAGGAGGACCACGTCGAGCACGACGAAAACGTCCAGCGCGACGAACCCGAGGATACAGCTCCGCCGCCAGCCCCCGCTCGCCGCAGATCTAGAGCAAAGGCCGTCAAGCATGACGACCTGATGAAGACAATTCAAAAGGCGATGAAGCCATTCTCCGAAGAAATCCAGACGATGCAAGCGTATCAGAAGAAGACGCAGGATTTCATCGACTCGGTGACGGCGGACGACGGCAAGTTCTCGCCGGTTCGTCGACTCTCGTTCGACACACCGACAGGTCATGCCACGGGAACCGCGATAGCAGACGCAACTGCTAATCGGACAGAAGCGACGAGCCGAATCTCGCGGGTCAGCAAGCAGACCTACGCCGAGCTCGATAGGATTAACCGTCGGCTAGACGAGTTTAATTCTAGGGTGCACCTCGTCACGAGCGCTGCACCAGAATTGGCAAAAATCCTCGCCGACACCCGCAGGAGCCCGCTTACGGTGAGGATTCGCAGAATCCGGCTCCGCGAGAGAGTCAGACTAAAGATCGAGCCCTTTGCCGGCGAAGAAGATCCGAAGAAATGGTTGACGGCTTTCAACCTCGCTATGACAAGGGAGCAATATGCCACTCCCGAGGAGAGAGAGGCAAACTATTGCCAAGTCTTCGTCGAGCACATGACGAAAGAAGCACTCGGATGGTTCTCCAGCCTCCCTGCCGAGTCGATCGATAACTTCGACGACTTGACGAGCGCGTTCTTAAAGCATTACTCCATGAACATGACCAGGGTGACCCGAAACATGTTTACCATGACGCAGTCAAGAGGAGAACCACTGCGAAGTTTCATGGAAAGGTTTAAGAAAGCCGCGATGGATCTCGGCGATATGCCTGATAGCGTCCCGCTGGAAGCACTCCGCAACGGTCTCCGCTACGACTCTAAGTTTAAAGCGGATCTCTCTCTCCAACCATCGCCGACCCTCAAAGACGCGCTCCATCGATCCCAGAGGTACATCTTCCTAGAAGAAGACACCGACTTCTACGCCGAGAAGAGTGGCGAGAAAAGGCCCGTCATCGCCAGACCTAAGGAAGAAAGTCATGAACCGCGGCGAAGGCCAGAGGTCAGGAGATCACTCTCTTTTGCCGTCGACGACGATCTCAACCACTGGGACCCAGCAGAGCAACCGCAAGCACTCGCACTGACGTCGTCTCGTCCAAACATCGCCGACCCAGACGACGACAATAATCATGACCTGTTCTGCAGCTTCCACGGTCGAACCGGTCACGCAACGGAGAACTGTAGGCATCTCATCGGCAGTCTCCTCAGGAAGTACCGAGAAGGAACCGTTGCGGTAGAGGGCGATCGATCTCAAGGCAAAGACTTCGCGCCGAAGCCGGCCAAAGGGGGCCAAAAGGGAAAGCGACCCCGCCAGTTTCGTCCCCAAAAGCAAGGGAAGACAAATCCGAAACTCGCACCCGAGAAGGAAGGATATGACCATCCAGAGGATTTGCCACCCCCACCAAAGCGACAGGTCAGCATGATCATGGGAAGTCTCTTAGGCAATAACGATTCCATCTCGGCAATCAAAGATTATGAGCGAAAGGCCGTCTCGGCTCAGCGTCGCCCCAGTTCCCATCAGGATGGAGAAGCCCTGCTCGGCCAATTTATCCGTCAGGACACGGGCGTGATATCCTTCACGGATAAAGATGCGGAGGGGCTGGATACCCCGCATCTCGACCCGCTTGTGGTCAAAATACAAGTCCACGATTGCGACGTGGCAAAGATACTGGTTGACACCGGGAGCACGGTGAATCTAAACTTTAAGGAGACCTTAGACCGGATGGGGGTTGAAGAAGAAGCCATCAAGCCAGCATCTCGTCCGCTGACCGGATTCACCGCCGACACCGTATTCAGTATCGGCACTATCCGCTCGTGAAATTCATCGTCATAGACAGACCAGCAATATATAACGCGATTCTAGGAACGCCGTGGATCCACGAGATGAAAGCCGTCGTCTCGACGTTTCATCAATGCGTCAAATTTCCAACACCGTTGGGAATCTTTACATTACGCGGCAGCCAAAGAATGTCAAGATCCTGCTTCCTCCAAGAACGCCGACTACGCTCTTCATCCTCATGCATGATCAATGAAGAGCTGGACCCGCGACTCCCCTATCATCAGAGACCTAAACCCGATCTCGTCGACCAGGTCAGCATCGAAGAGACAAAACCGGAAAGATGCGTTGGTATCGGCAGCGATCTCAACGCCGAAATTAGAACCCAGCTGGTGGATCTACTGAAGAGGAGCGTGCATCTCTTCGAATGGTCAATGGAGGATATGAAGGGGATAGATCCCAAGGTCACCTCGCACGAGCTCAACGTCGACCCCACCTACAAACCGATCAAGCAGAAGAGGCGTAAGCTCGGCAACGATAAAGCTCAAGCAGTCAATGACGAAGTCGAAAAGCTACTGCGAGCCGGATCAATCACCGAAGTAAAGTACCCCGACTGGCTCGCCAATCCGGTCGTCGTCAAGAAGAAGAACGGGAAGTGGAGAGTATGCGTGGATTTCACCGACCTGAACAAGGCTTGCCCAAAGGATAGCTTTCCGCTGCCGCATATCGATCGCCTCGTCGAAGCTACGGCGGGGAACGAACTACTCTCCTTCATGGATGCGTTCTCCGGCTACAACCAGATATTCATGCACCCAGACGACCGCGAGAAGACAGCCTTCATCACTGATCGAGGCACATACTGCTACAAAGTCATGCCCTTCGGCTTGAAGAACGCTGGCGCCACTTACCAAAGATTGGTCAACAAGATGTTTGCAAAACAGCTCGGCAACAGCATGGAAGTCTATATCGACGACATGTTGGTAAAATCCGCCAAAGCCGAGGATCACGTCAAGAACCTTCAAGAATGCTTTCAGGTTCTGACAAAATACAGAATGAAGCTCAACCCGGCGAAGTGCAATTTCGCCGTCACGTCCGGAGAATTCCTCGGCTACATCGTAACTCAGCGAGGCATTGAGGCGAACCCGAAGCAGATCTCGGCAATTCTCGACCTACCCTCGGCAAAAAACTCAAAGGAGGTCCAGAGACTCACTGGCCGAATCGCCGCACTAAATAGATTCATCTCGCGCTCGACCGACAAGTTCCTCCCCTTTTACCAACTGCTCCGCTCCAACAAGCTCTTTAAATGGGACGAGAAGTGCGAAGACGCATTCAGGCAACTGAAAGAGTATCTCACTACCCCACCGATCCTCGCAAAACCCAAAGATGGCGAGACGTTGCTCCTCTACATCGCCATATCAAGCACAGCCGTTAGCGGCGCGCTGGTCCGATAAGATCGCGGCGAGCAGAAGCCCATCTTCTACGTGAGCAAAACCCTCAACGATGCCGAGACGAGATATCCTACCCTCGAAAAGCTGGCATTAGCGGTAGTGATCTCGGCAAGAAAATTAAGACCATACTTCCAATCCCACGCAATCATCGTCCTCTCAAGCCAACCATTGCGCCAAATCCTTCATGGCCCAAATCAATCGGGTCGCATGGCAAGATGGGCGGTAGAGCTGTCAGAGCACGACATCGAATTCAAAGGCCGAACCAGCGCAAAATCCCAGGTTCTCGCCGACTTCATTGTCGAGATCCCACCAGAGCTCGTCGTGAACGAAGCCGAGCATATCTCCAAATGGCTCCTGCACGTTGACAGAGCTTCGTCCAAGCAAGGATCTGGTGTCGGCATCCGCCTCGTATCCCCTACAGGCGAGGTTCTCGAACAGTCCTTCAAGCTCGACTTTCCGGCATCCAATAACGAGGCCGAATATGAGGCAGTCATCGCGGGACTACGTCTCGCAAAGGAAGTCGGGGCCGAGCACGTGCACGCATTCTGCGACTCTCAGCTCGTGGCAAAGCAATTCAACGGAGATTACGACGCCAAAGACGACCGCATGGATACATACCTTAAAGTAACGACGGAACTATCCAAGCAATTCAAGTCGTTCGAGTTGACCAAAATCCCCCGTGCCGAGAACACAGAAGCCGACGCGCTCGCCGCCTTAGCCTCGAGAACCGACTCGGCTTTGCGGCGAACGATTCCCGTCGAAACAATCGAGCAGCCTAGCATCAAACTTCCTAAAGGAGCGTTTATCATGGCGATATATCAAGAAGAGGAGGAAGATGAAGACGACGAGCCAATGACCCCCGAGTCAGAAGAGGATCAATCTCACTCATGGCAGGACGAGATCAAAGATTATCTGATCAACGGGACGATTCCAGTCAATCGTTGGGCAGCTCGTCGGCTACGCCGCAAAGCAGCCTACTACTTCCTCCAGAACGACGAATTATTCCGGTGGACCGCGAACAAAGTCATCCTACGTTGTTGCGACGAGACGCAGGCCAAGAAATTGATGATCGAGACTCACGAAGGAGCCGGAGGAAACCATGCCGGCGGCAAATCTCTGGCCTCTAAAATCAAGAAGCACGGCCTGTTCTGGCCAAAGATGATCGAAGACTGCGAAAATCACACCGCGAAGTGCATTCCCTGCCAAAGATACGCCCCGACCATCAACGCCCCGACGCAAGAACTTCAAGCTTCCGTTCCGGCATATCCCTTTATGCGCTGGGCAATGGATATCGTCGGCCCGATGCCACGATCCCGGCAATGCGCGTACCACCTGATCGTCACCGACTACTTCACCAAGTGGGTAGAAGCTAAGGCCTTCTCGAACCCTACTGCCAAAGACGTGCAGAACTTCATCTGGCAATACGTCATTTGCCGACATGGTCTACCATATGAAATCGTCACCGACAATGGCGGCCAATTCATAGCGGCAAGCTTCCGCGAGTTCTGCGCCAATTGGAAGATCAAGCTCGTCTATTCCACGCCAAGATACCCCCAAGCCAATGGGCAAGCCGAGGCAACAAACAAAACCATCGTTGACGGCCTGAAGAAAAGACTCGAGAGCTACAAAGGAACGTGGGCAGACGAACTTGACGGAGTTCTTTGGTCTCACCGCACAACACCCAGGTCAGCGACTGGCGAAACCCCTTTCTCCCTATCTCACGGTTGCGAAGCATTAGCCCCTGCCGAGCTGCACGTCGCGAGCTTGCGCCGATCGCTCATGCCCCTCAACTCCTCATTGAATGACGAAACTTTGCACGATAGTCTCGTCAACGCTGAGGAGCTAAGAGATCGCTCCCTCTTGCGCATGCAAAACTATCAGCAAAAAGCAGCAAGATACTACGCCAAGAAGATTCGCAACCGCCGCTTCGCACTGCATGATCTCGTCCTGAAAAAAGTCCACGACTTCACCAAGCCCGAGCACGCCGGCAAATTTGGTTTCAACTGGGAAGGGCCTTACCGCATCACGCGAATCATCAAACCAGGAGTGTACCAGCTCGAAGATGACGACGGAAGCATACTCCCTCGCTCGTGGAACTCCATGAACTTACGCAAGTTCCGCCACTAGACGCGTAGCTTCGCGTCTCGTCAAAAAAAAAAAAAAAAAAAAAGAATGACATGTTCACTGCATGAACACTTGTAACGAACTACGAATGGCTTGATCCCGGCACGGGTACGTAGGCAGCCTTTTCACCGAGGCGCAGCTATAACTTAATAAAAATAAAAAAGCTTTTTTACTTTATTAATTCGCTTGTACGCATGCATCTTTTTCTGAATCCTTGAGAAACATTCCATCTCGGCAGAAAAACCCAAGCAAGAATTTCCTGATTGACTTAGGTCAAAAACAGATGTTTTGGTGTGCTTAGTGAACTCGGCAAAATCAGAGTCATAAAATTCCTTTAGCACTCAGTAAATTAATGAGTCTCAAAGCCTCTGGAACTCGGCAGTATAATGAGTCCTTGTCTATGAGCTCGGCAAGAAAAGAGAGTCTCAAAGCTACTCTGAAGCGCACGCATAAAAGAGTAGTGTCGACGTTCTGGCCAAACAGTCGACCGCACATCGCACCAAGTGGACTGATCATCCCCCATTCTTCAAGAATGACGCACTACAAGTCGAGAGCACGCATATCTCGCACGACCCTAAGCCATATGGGCAAGAAAAAATCGCTACCTTGTTAATCATATTCGACTTAGCGGCGTAGGAGTAATTCGAATTTCTAGACTTCGGTTCCTGTTACCGGCCTAAAAAGCGCCACCGCAAACAGATCCAACAAGCACGGATCGGTGTCTCTTAAAAACGAGAATTCTGACGAACTGCGTGACTTCGCATCTCGTCAGATGCATAGCATTGTCATAGCGAGAATCATCTCGTCACGACAGAACTTGAGCATGCCAAGTTGTCTCGGCACGTTGAACCACTTGTCTAACGACGGTTAGACGCTTGGATCATTCCGCTAGATTGACAACACAGTGCACCTCATTAAAGGATATAGATTAAAAGCAGAATGTTTCAAAAAGCACGAAATCATCGACTATATTCGCGATAATTCATCTCGCACAAATCAAAACGATGAACGAGGAAGTAAAGCAAATACTTAAGTTTTAAATCCTGAAAAGCATACGGATTAAAACCCTCCCGGGCAATGTTGTTACATCGGCATGAATCGCCGCGACTAATAAAAAGAAGAGTTCTTAAAAAGCAGAAAAGGGAGAGAATAGAGGCGAAGTCCTAAACGGCCTCGGAAGCATCCAGACCCGGTTTCGTCCCGGCTTCAGCACTGGCCGCTCCCGAACTCTCTCTCGTCGGCGATCCACCAATTATAAGCTCAGCAAGATTGGGCCTGAGAGTATTATACATTGTACCAAATTGATTAAAACCCTTCGGTGTAACCCAAGTGTTATCAAAGTAGAAATCGGCAAGATCAAAGAGGCAATTTAACCTGTGTGGCGCTGCATAGTCGTCCGCTCCGTTATCAACCTCATCGATCTCATCCCCAGCAGCTCTGCTCTCCTTGACTTTAGCCTCCAGCTTCGCAATAACGAGGTCAAGATCTTGAGAGACGCCTTTCGTCCGTTGCACGTAATCGAGCAGCGCTTCGTCAACCGCAATCTTGACCACTGCCTTTTCCACCTCATCACGCTGCGCGACGAATTTACCAAGACGATCTAAACGAGGAGCGTACCAGTCCCGCATGTCATCGTAAACACGAGTGGCGACGTACTCAGTCTGCTTCTGACGGGACAGTCGGAGACGGGAGGCCTCAGCCGCAGCATTCTCCGCGTCTCGGCGGGACTTCTCTTCGAGCTCTGCAACTTGGGCGCGCAACTTGACCACCTCATCCTGAAGGCCAGCCGCCTTCAGGATCTCGCCATTTAGGACGTCGACCTTCCTCTCAAGATCAGCCTTCTCTCTCTCAAGGAACTCCAGCCTCGGACCCTTAGATCGCTCACTTTGCAGTTTGACGATTTCTTCCCGAGCCGCCTTCAACATGGTGTCGTATTGCTGGACGACCGAAGAGAACTTCCCAGCAATGTTGACAAGATCCGAAGAAACATCGACAACATCGCTCTTCAGCTCGATCTTCTTCAGCGGAACCCCCCAATGAGGTTTAGGCTTGCAGCTCCAGACCAGCTCGGCGCAAAACTTCTTATTGAGCATAAGAGGGGAACCCCCCGACCAGATAACGGCGACCGCATCCGAGTCCGGGACCTCAGAGTCAGCAGGCTCAACCTTAGGGCATGACGAGCTCGCCCTAGCGCCGAGACCAGAAAGGCCTCCCAGCGGCTCAGACGGGTCCTCGCCCAGATCGTCGTCACCGGATTGACGAGACGGATCCTCGCCGAGCTCGTCACCATCACCTTGACGAGATGGGTCATCGCCACCAGGAGGAGCATCTTCTCCGTCAAGTACGACTTCAGGTGTCGTCTCGGCAGCAGACGACGTCCCCTTGGCCCTTCTCTCTCTCTTGATCTTGGCCCTCTTCGAAGCCCTGCAGAAGTGATAGCACGTCAGCAGCATATACCGAAACTACGATGAAGAACAAGTTCTCCATAAGAAAACTTACTTCGTCCTCGACGCAATCGAGGAAGCCGGACGTTTGGCCGGTCCGCTTGACTCGGTAGCCGAGTCGGTCTTCCTCTCCCTCGGAGGAGAGTCCGGGATCAGAATGGCGTCATCGGCGGATACGGGAATCCACTACTTCAGCCCCATCTTCTTAGTTTGACGGGACGATTTAGCTGCAAAAGATCAAGCAAGGATCAACGACAAGCATAGTCGTAACGCAAAATCTGAACCAAAAAGCGATTGGGATCTCACCAGTTGCTGGAGTAGAAGCGGGCTTGACCCTTCCCTCTCTCTTCCTCTTCCTCCGCTCCTCGGATTTAGCAGCAAAGTCGGCCCAGATGATTCTGCTTCGATCTCGCAAAAGCTCGCACTTCTTCCGGAACGCGGCGGACGTTGGTTTCGGCACGACCCTCTCTGCAAAACAAGCAAAAGCAAAAGGTTAGCATACCAAGGCTAAACTCAATCAATGACGCGGCGAAATCTACAAGCAATCTACCAGCCTCATCGACCCATCCCGTCAAGACATGGTCGGGGTTAAAATCCTCGATCGACGCAGCGTTTTTCTTGACATAGAAGTAATAGTGCTTCCAGTGATGGATCTTGTCCTTATGGGCGCCGTAAACGATGTCGTGCTTCATCGTGGTACAGAATCGTCTGAACCGCTCCTCCTTCGCACTAGCACGGAAGTCAGTAAGGCGCTCGAAGAGCTCTCGGTCGAAGGCGATCCCGAGATGATTGGCCAAGGCCTCGGTAAAAACCATATGCCGGACCACGCCGTGAGTCAGCTGACTCATGGGGACGCCACGCTGATAAGCGTAATCCAGCAGATGGTGGAAAATGGGAAACCGTACCCCAAATTCCGTGAACCATCACTCATAAGCGCAGAACCATCCCGGCGGAGCGTCGAAAGGCCTTTGCTCGGTAGATGGAATCCGGATCTCCACGGCATCGAGAATTGAACATCTCGACCTGAGTGCCGCGACGATCCCTTCGTCAATCCA
Organism: Erythrophleum ivorense; assembly: GCA_026724425.1. Taxonomy (NCBI): domain Eukaryota; kingdom Viridiplantae; phylum Streptophyta; class Magnoliopsida; order Fabales; family Fabaceae; genus Erythrophleum; species Erythrophleum ivorense. Next base: position 6,844,448 of record JAIUCV010000074.1, read on the forward strand.
AGACCGACCACCGGCGGTCAAGGAAGTCGCCGGAGTGCGCCAAGGCATCTCGACGACCGACGGAAGACCCTCGAGTTCGACGTCATCCGGAGCCGGTACTTCCTCCAGTCCCACCTCGGAATCCGCGTCCGAGTCATTCTCCGGGATCTCATCGCGATACCCGGAACTCTCACTACCCTCGACCCGCAAGGACGGAGCGTCAAAATCAGCACGAACCCCCGAAGAAGGGTCCTTGGCCATAGAATCTGGCCTTTCCGCTGTCGCTGCCCTACGACTACTCTCCAGGATCCGGCTCGCTCGGACCGCATCACCGAGAAAGCCCGGGATTAGATTTGAAAGCGGGACATCATCGTCGTCCCGCGCTATGGCTTTCCCTTTCCCTTTTCGATCCAACGGATCCATCAGACGAGAATCAGAAGACGAAGAGCCAAGATTTGACGAGAAACCCTAAAAATTCTGACGAAGAGGGAGAATCGAGGCGAGGAGAGAAAGGATTTCAAGTCAAGGATCAAGCGAATCTAAAACAATTACGCAAAACCTATCAGTTTAATCGAGCAATGCAACTCGGATTCAAGATGGGAGAAGGAAATTACCTTTTCTTTTTCAGGGCGGTTGAAGGCAGTGAGCAGGCAAAAAAGGAATTAATGTGGAGGAGAAATCCGAACGGTCCCTTTAAGAGAAGTTTCCCGACTTCCAAGGAAAAAACTTCCCTTCCTTTTTCCCGCTTGGAAAAGCCTAACGGGACTTGGGCCTTTTTTGCAAGATCTCAACCGCCGACCCACTTTAGCAGTTTTAATAAGATGTGCATCGATGACGTGGCAATCCTACTCCTGACGAACTGCCTGCCAAGCGGTATAGCTCCTTCTTTTGACGAGCTGACGTTAAAATGAGGATGAACGGTCATTCTTTTCGACGAGCTGACTCGAATGAGACCGTTATAGATGGTTGATCCTTTTTGACGAGTTGATGTCAAAAACAATCATCGAAATGCATATTCTTTCGCGGACAAGATGACGTCAACGTACTCTTTTCCCTTCCTATGGTTTTTATCCCAAACCGGGTTTTTCCATATCAAGGTTTTAACGAGGCGGTACGAATCTAAAGTCAATCGCACCTAAGACGAGCTAGCACTGGCGCCTTGTGCTGTTATTAATAACTCTCGAGCTCAACTCCCATTCATGAAGTTCGCCGAGACCAAATTGCATTTGACTCGCCAAACTGGGGGGGGACTTATTGTTAGAGGTGAAATGAGCACATTTCCCCGAGCCCGTCGCAATGATTAACAGCACCAAGGCCCAGCCCGTCTTAAGCCCTAGCCTCCTTGCAGAAATGGAAAGCCTTGAGGAGGAAGGCAATACCTTAAGCAAAAAGGAAAAAGAAGCAGCTGCCACTCGAAGAAAGGAAAGAAATCAAGAGAAGAAGAAGTTTTCCTTTATGATCAAGAGGAGAATATTCATAAGAGAATCGCCTTAACTCAACTATATAAGGAGAGGTCTTCATTCCCTGAAGACCAAGTCACGCTACCCTGAAAACCCTAAAAGCATTTGCTCATCTCTTCTCTATTTTATTCGCTATTTGCATTACGTCTCGTCAAAGCTTGTTTGACGAGACAATCTCTTGTATCCGAACTTCTCTTCGAGTAATTAATCCAAAGCTTCCCAAGTCTCCCATCCGAAATATCCCGTCACATTAACGTGTGCTATTTCTGGAATCAACAAGTACTTACTGGAGAACAATTCAAGTAATTGAACTTCTTTAACACTTTTTCAACGTAATGAGCTTGTGATAAAGATATCTTCCCATCCTCAAGCTTGATTCTAATACCAAGAATCACATCCGCCTCTCCCATGTCTTTCATGGCGAAATTCGATGACAAAAACTCTTTTGTGAGTTTCACTTGTCTAAGGTTGGTACCAAAGATCAACATGTCATCTAAATACGGATAAATGATCAATCCTTTACCGGAATCATCAAAATTGCTGTATAAACACTTATCCAATTGGTTTATCTTAAAACCAAACGACAAGACAGCCTCATCAAACCTTTGATGCCACTGCTTAGGTGCTTGTTTCAGCCCATACAATAATTTTACCAGCTTGCACACCTTGTGCTCACTACCAGGCACAACAAATCCCTCATGTTGTTCCATATACACCTCTTCTTCCAAGACGCCATTCAAGAATGCAGTCTTAACATCCATTTGATGGATTTTACAAGGTCATGAATGGCTGCTAAACCAATCAAGAACCTTATAGAAGAGATCCTGACAACAGGAGCACACATATCAAAATAATCAATACCCTCCCTTTGTATAAAACCTTGTATAACCAATCGAGCTTTAAACTTACCGATTTCACCACCGATTTTCATTTTCTTTTTGAAAATTCACTTGCAGCCTAAAGCCTTGTAACCAGGTGGGAGATCAGTTAGGAAATACGTATTGTTTCCCACTATAGAGTCCATCTCATCATTTACAGCTTCTTTGCAAAAAGCAATGTCAATAGACGCCATAGCCTCACTATATGTCCTAGGTTCATCATCAACATGATAACAGTATGAGTATTGTAGAACAATCTCATCCCTTGAACCTTCCACCAAATAAATTTGGAATTCAGGACCAAATGATTTCTCAATCCTTCATCTCTTACTTCTACGAAGTACAGGTGACTTACTGGATGTTGGAACACAAGTCGAGATGTTGGAACGTACGATCGTACCATCTCCTTGTCCAGTTTCAACCGAAACCATATCCTTTGGTCTAGGTATTGATGTGAAAGGATTCTCATCAAATATTGCATCTCTTGATTCAACCACAGTGTGAACTGTTATAGAATCATTAGGTTCAATGACATAGAACCTATACGCCTTGGAATGCTCAGCATATCCAATAAAGATGCTATCAACACCTCTTTCACACAAAGTTCTAATCTTTGGTTGGGGTAGTCTCACGACAGCCCTACAGCCCCAAACTCGAAGGTAGTTCAAGTTAGTCTTCCTTTTGTACCAAAGTTTATATGGGGTAATCTTGTTCCTTTTGTTAGGAACTCTGTTCAACAAGTAACATGCTGTTAACATGACTTCACTCCAGAAACCGTCACTCAATCCTGAGTATTTAAACATGGAATTAACCATTTCTTTTAGGACTCTATTTTTTTCTCTCAGATACATTATTCTATTGTGGTGTATAATGAGCTGTGATCTCATGTATTATACCCACAGACTGAAAGTATGCTGGATCATAATACTCATCACCTCTATCAGTGCATAACTTCTTAATCAAGTTACTATGTTGCAATTCAACTTGGGTTTTGTAAACTTTGAATTTCTCTAAGGCCTCATCCTTATAGTGCAACAAATATACAGAACAATATCGGGAATAATCATCAATGAATATTGTTAGTACCGGAATTAGCACAATTCCTTGAGCCCGTCATAATTAATAACATCATGCAAGCCTGGCCCGTTTTCCACCACCACCTCCTCAAAGAAAAGGAAAGACTTGGAGAAAAAGACTAAATCCTTGAAGAAAGGAAAGAGATCAACACCAAAGAAGAATATTTCCAAAAGAGAAAAGGAAGAATATCTTGAAGAAGCCGACCTCCTCTCACTATATAAAGAAGACCCCTCATTCATTGAAGCAGATGGAGAAATCCTTTGCAATCACTGAGAGCAGAGAGGCAAAAACCCTAGCTATAATTCATCCTTTACTTTTAGTTTATCCAATTCTCTTCGTATTCATCTCGGCAAGCCTTGTCGCCGAGTTGAATCACCCCTTTGTAATCTTTGAACTTTGGTTGATCTTAATAAAGAGTCTCTCCTAAACTCCACATCTTTCTATAACACTATTGTGCTATTTTGAGATTCAACAATTGGCGCCGTCTGTGGGGATTGGAGAATAAACTCGGAAAAAGACAATCAAGGTTCAAAGATGAGATCTTTGAACAATGATCTCGGCGCCGGAATAGGCGGACTGCAAACCCCATCATTCGTCCCGTCGGAAGCAACGCGAACGACGGTCACGTCAATCCTCCGCCGCCACCGGCTCCAGACGCAGAAGCTCCAGTCACCAACGCTGCGTTTACCGCGGCCATGCAAGGTTTTTCGGCTCAATTTGCCGAGATGCAAGCTCAGCAACAAAAGTACCAGGACATGATCGATTCGCTCCAAATCACTGATGACGGACGAATTATCCCTACTGGGCGGGCTCTCTTCCAGACTCCGACGAGAAGCACCGCGGCAACTAATGCCGTGACGAACGGCGAAAAAGAAGTCGATCCGGAAGTGGCCAAGCTGCGCCACGACCTCGACGCAATCACCTCCAAGGTACACGACGTTACCGGCTCGGCACCCGAGATCGCCAAAGTCCTTGCCGAGACGAAAAAGAGTCATTTCACTCGTCGGATCACCGCGATACCTTTAAGGGATCAAACGGCCCTCCGACTTCAATTCTACAACAAGGGTGACGATCCTAAAGGTTGGCTGAGAACCTTTGAGATCGCCATGAAAAGGCAAAAATATGCCTCCCCTGAAGAACAAGATGCAAATTACTGTCAACTGTTCATTGAGCATATGAACAGAGACGCAACGAGCTAGTTTTCAAATCTTCCTGCCGAATCAATCGAAAACTTCGATGATCTCAGCACGTCATTCCTGAAACATTTTTCAATGTTTATCTCGAAAAGCAGCACCAATCTTTTCACTATGACACAGGGAAAAGATGAGCCTCTTCGCGAGTTCATTAAGAGATTTAGCACGGCAGCAGCAGAGCACTCAGACCTCACTGACGGGATGGGAATCAAAGCTCTTGAAAATGGGCTCTGGTTCGAGTCAAAGTTCAAAGAGAACTTAATGCTCGACGAGCCGGCCACTCTCCAGGACGCTTTGCATAGGTCCCAAAAATATGTTCTCGTCGAAGAGTGCAAGGCACACCACTCGAAGATTCACGAAGCGACGAAACAGTCATCTCATCAAGAGAACAAAATAAGATATTCGTTTTCTGTTGTAGATAAAACGCCACGACGTGACGAAGACGACAATGATCATACCAAATGGTGCGACTTCCACGGGCGAACGGGTCATGCTACAGAAACTTGTAGGCATTTCGCAAAACAGCGCCGACGTAAAAATACGCTGCGCCAAGATCAAAACACCAGCGACGCTCCCAAGCAGAACGACAATGACGCCGAGAAGAACGCACCTCCGCCACTCCGTCATCCAGACGATCTGCCTCCGCCGCCGAAACGGCAAGTCTATTAATAGACTAGGCACCAGAAAACCGAGCTCGTCAAAGAGCGAGCTCGAGAAACCGATCTCGTCAAAGAACGAGGTCAAAATAAAAATAAACGGTTACCCCACTCGTTGTAACGAACTACGAATGGCTTGATCCCGGCATGGGTACGTAGGCAGCCTTGCAAAAGGTACAGTTATATCTTCAATAAAATTTCATAATCCATCTGACGAGATGAGTGTTGTAAAATTTTATTTACCTCCAGAGGGTACCATTCTATAAAAAAATCTTTGAATGACACGTCGACGTTCTGGCCAAACGTTCGACGAAGCAAAATACGATCTCTTGGAAAAAGAGCTCGACCCCGATATCGTCCTGCACGAGTTCGAGAAAATGCGATCTCTTGGAAAAAGAGCTCGACCCCGATCTCGTCATACACGAGTTCGAGAAAATACGATCTCTTGGAAAAAGAGCTCGACCCCGATCTCGTCATACACTAGTTCGAGAAAATGCAATCTCTTGGAAAAAGAGCTCGACCCCGATCTCGTCATACACGAGTTCGAAAAAAAAACGATCTCTTAGAAAAAGAGCTCGACCCCGATCTCGTCATACACGAGTTCGAGAAAATACGATCTCTTGGAAAAAGAGCTCGACCCCGATCTCGTCATACACGAGTTCGAGAAAATACGATCTCTTGGAAAAAGAGCTCGTCCCCGATCTCGTTACAAACGAGCTCGACCCCGATCTCGTCATAAGCGAGTTCGAGAAAAAGCGTTCGAAGAAACCGACACCTCCTTGACGAGCCGCTGTCAAGTTCGAGTTGAATTCTCCTTGACGAGCCGCTGTCAAGTCCGAGATGAATTCTCCTTGACGAGCCGCCGCCAAGTCCGAGATGAATTCTCCTTGACACAACGATGTCAAGTCCGAGACGCACAATTGTCCCTCCTTGACACAACGATGTCAAGTACGAGATGAATTCTCCTTGACGCGACGATGCCAAGTCCGATAAAAAATCATAACAGCAATGTATTCTCCTTGACGAGCTAACGCCAAGTCCGAGAGAAATTGTCAAAAGCACATTCTACTTGCGGACAAGATGACGTCAACGTACTCTTTTCCCTTTTTATGGTATTTATCCCATAGGGTTTTTCCATATCAAGGTTTTAAAGAGGCGGTACGAATCTAAAGTCAATAACGCAGCATCGCATCGGAAACGAGCTGAATTGGCACGGCATAATTGTTCTTAATAGCTCACGAGCTCCTCTCTTATACATGAAGTCCGCCGAGATTAAACTGCATTTGACTCGACGAACTGGGGGGGACTTATTGTTAGTACTGGAATTAGCACAATTTCTTGAGCCCGTCATAATTAATAACATCATGCAAGCCTGGCCCGTTTTCCACCACCACCTCCTCAAAGAAAAGGAAAGACTTGGAGAAAAAGACTAAATCCTTGAAGAAAGGAAAGAGATCAACACCAAAGAAGAATATTTCCAAAAGAGAAAAGGAAGAATATCTTGAAGAAGCCGACCTCCTCTCACTATATAAAGAAGACCCCTCATTCATTGAAGCAGATGGAGAAATCCCCTGCAATCACTGAGAGCAGTGAGGCAAAAACCCTAGCTATAATTCGTCCTTTACTTTCAGTTTATCCTATGTGCGAGCCGAAACTGCACTACGATACTTTTAGTGTTTTTAGGGAGAGCCGAGAATTTTGTAAGTAAACACAAGGATCGATCCAAATGATGGTTATTTTATTAGCTGTTATGCGAGCTACAATATGTGTGGCGTGTTCCTTTTTCTGTGTGAAAAGTGATGTCTCAAATAATGACTATCGGTTCCTATTTATAAGAGAATAGGAACCGACTTTTACAACCGACTTTACGCAAAAATGTAAACTTTCCTTTTCTGCTCGCGCCGACTCCACAAAAATGTAAACTTTCCTTTGTGGCTCGCGCCGACTTCAGTTTAAGGAAAGTCTTTGATGGGCCTCGGCTCGAATCGCTCCGTCGGATGTTGGTTCGGCCCATCGAGAAGTTTCCGGCTGGCCTTCGGTTTGACGCCCGGTTCGGCCCGGTTTGGTGCGGTTCAGCTCGATCTTCCCCCATTTGCCCGATCCAAATGACGATGTCTCGGGGTGGAATCTGACCCCAACAGTTAGCCCCCAGCTCGTTAGTCTTAGGTGTAAGAGTGACGAGCTTAAAGTTGAAAGTGAGAAGGCATTGTCATTTGATTCTTCTATGGATATGGCTCGCCAAATGTTGCTTCGCTCGATATTTGACGCGAGATATTTGGCTCGTTGTTTGCTTCTGATCAAACAATGTCGAGTTGCTTTATCGGTATATGGGCTTAGAATCCGAAACGTCTCCGGGCCCACTAATCTTCGATAGAAGCCCTAGAGATTAGGCGGGAATTAGGTCATGCCGTTTCGTCTTCCCGAGCCAGCGCGTGGATTAGGTCGCGCAGTTTCATCTCCCCGAACCGACGCGCCCACGCGCCAAAACTTCTATAAATATGAGACCTTTCTCTCCTCTCTTTTTTTAAAGTTCTTCGTGTTCTTCGCTTGCGCCGCTGTGATAAGACCTTTCTCCGACACATCTTCAAACTTTCTGATCCATCTCCTTCCGAGCCGAATGTCTTCAGGCAGTCGTACCCCTTCCATTGGGCCAGATCACTCTGAGGATCGTTCACACAATTCCAACGATTCCGGGACTTCGAGTCGGCGTTGGTTTTCGGATACATCCGACGGTTCGGTCTACGGGCGACGCTGAGATCGATCGACTGACAAGCGAGCCCCCGGTTGCTTAGCGTGACGGTTTTAACGAGGCACGCGAGCCAACTGACGTTGATGAAGGGGCTATGGGAGAGCCAACTCTTCCTCGTACGGAAGCGGATCCTTCCCACGATCGATCGGGTCGCGCCATACTATCGCTAGATCCGATATACGATTCGGAGGCGATCAAAATTGAGCAGGCGTTTGATGACGGGGCGATCGGCGACATTCTCAGACCGTTTGCACCTCCTTTCGCTCAGGTATCGAGTCGGCCACAATTTGGAGCCGGTTCGTCCCGGGTTGCAAAGAGGCGAGCGAAATCGACGCGAGCCCCGAGGGGGTCCTCGAAAAAGTCAGTTCGGAATCCTCCTGGAGCAACGCTTTGTACCAAGACATCTTTGGAATCGCTCCGCCGTTACTTCAACATATCTGAAGAAGTTGAGCTTCTCCTACCAGCGAACCATCAGAGAGCCGATGATCCACCGCCTGGATGCTTGACGCTATATGAAAGCTATTTTTACCAGACTTTTCTGTGGTTTCCCGTCCCTAGCCTGATTTTTCATTTCCTAGGGAAATATGAGCTCGCACTCGGTCAACTTCTGCCACGAGGCATGCGGCATCTGGTTGGGTTGATCGTCCTAAGCTATGAGATTGGCATTCCGCTCGGGATCCATCACCTTCAGAATCTCTTGGAGTTTCGTCGTAGCGGGAAGCGCTTCGCTATTACATCTCCAATAAGAAGAATCGGAATATCATCGACGGCTTCCCTAACAAAGATGATGGCTGGGAGAAATATTTTTTCTTCGTCCCAATAAATGGAGCTTCGGTTGGGAGTACGCGGAGGAAGTTTATCAAGGACAATTGGCAGGAAATCGGTGCGAGCCGAAGAGAAATCACTATTTCAAATTCTCGCGAACCGATTTCTCTTCATGCGAGGCGATGATCCGCCGGATCTCGACATTGAGCTTGCTGATCTCCAGGCGCTTATTGATTCCCGAGATAAGGCCGGTTGGTGCGACCCTGGAGTCGATGAGCCAAGTTCCAGTAAATCCTGCTCAAGCTAGCGGACTGCCTCCCAGAACCGAAGGTCTGGTTGAGAAAGCCCCATCTGATATCCTGGAGGCATCGAGCCGAGCTCTGGAGGCTTCTGAGAAAGTCGCAGCCGAAGTCCTGGGCGTTCCTGATAAAGTTGACGAGGCGGTTTCGAGGCCGGAGGATGTTGCCGGGAAATCCGTGCCCGACGTTCAAGGATCGTCGAACCAAACCCCCAACTAAACTCTCAAATAATTTGTTTTTATATGCTGCCTTGATGGCTTTTATTTTGTTTTTGTACTTAGTGCCTGGACGGCTTTATCCACAGACTTTTTAGGATACATTTAATCGAACCGTTATCTGATCGAACGATTTAGCTTGATGAAATGCTTGCCAGTCGAAACAAATATGTCTGCGAGGCGTCTTAGTATTATACCAATGTTTTCCACGAAATGTTTAATATATTGGGCTTGGTCAACTTACCCCCGTTTACCGCGAACCCATCGTTTTGCGAGCTGCGATTTGGGATAATGATGATAACAAATTAGACCAACGTTGCTACGGAGCGTTTATGTTGGGTCTTTGTCAACTTATTTCGGTTTTTGCCGCGGACAACTCAATCAGAAAACCGCGGGTCAAAATAGCGACGAATTAAATTAGACCAACGTTGCTGCGAAGCGTTTATGTTGGGTTTCTGATCGATTTATTCCAGTTTTTGCCGTGTCCTCATCTATTAGTGATTAACGGATCGGAATAAACGATTTTGATCATATTTATATAGCGCGCGCGTGAGAGTGTAATAAGATGTTTGAGATGATCGAATGTTACGGCCAACAACATTCGGCTCGGGGCAGTTTATGAGTTTTTATCGAGATGTTAACAGCGAACTGTTTAAGAGAATTGATGTGTGAATTTTATTCATCGTTGTGTTTAGCGGCGAGCCGCGTTACAGACGGAAAGTTCACCGTTCGACTTATGTTAACGGCGAACCGTGTTACAAGGATTTTGAGGGTGCGTTAACGGTAAACCATGTTAGCGAAGATAGAATGCGTTTAACGGCGAACCGTGTTGCATTTGAATAGGAGTGTATAACCATTTGAACTGAATCCACTCGAAAGTGAACTGCCTACGTACCCCTCTCGGGGATCAAGTCACGCGTAGTTCTAGGTGATGGCGCCTCGCGCCTTATTGGTAGTACTTCTTGAGATGCATAACGTTCCATGGCTTCGGTATTGCTTCGCCAGCCATGTTTTCGAGCCGATAAGCTCCCGGGCGAACTGTTTCGGTGATCTTGTAAGGACCTTCCCAATTCGCACCCAGCTTTCCAGCGTTTCTCTCTGCGGTGTTTTGGAACACTTTTCTGAGAACTAGGTCTCCTGTTCTGAATCTCCTGGCTTGGACACTAGAGTTGTAGTACTTAGCCGTGGATTGTTGATAGTTCTGGATCCTGATAAGTGCTTGGTCACGCCGTTCGTTGATCAAATCCAGCTCGTCCAGCATCATCATATGGTTGCAGTCTGCTTGTTCTGGTAACAACCATCGGCGTACTCCGGGAAAATGCACTTCGGGGGGAATGACGCACTCTGTTCCGTAAACAAGTGCGAATGGGGTTTCGCCCGTGGCTCGCTTCGGAGTCGTTCGATGTGACCAAAGTACCCCTTCAAGTTCGTCCGCCCAACGACCCTTCTTTTCGTCGAGTCGTTTCTTGAGGCCGTCCAGGATTGTCTTGTTGGTCGCCTCAGCTTGACCGTTCCCCTGAGGGTATCGAGGCGTTGATTTGCTGAGACGGATCTTCCATTTGTCGCAGAATTTTTGGAACTTTGCTGATATAAACTGCGAACCGTTGTCGGTAACGATCTCGTGAGGGACGCCGTGCCGACATATGATGTTTTTCCATATGAACTGCTCGACCTGGGTATCTTTGATACTTGCATATGACTCTGCTTCGACCCATTTGGAGAAGTAATCGGTTGGGACCAATAAGAATCTCTTCTGCTTCGACTTATGCAGCGGCCCGACGATATCCATTGACCACTTCATGAATGGATAAGGTGCGGAGATGGAAGATAACAGCTCGGCCGGTTGATGTATCGTGGGCGCGTGTCGTTGGCATTTTTCGCATTTCCTTGTGAATTTTTCGCAATCGCTGATCATTGTTGGCCAAAAGTATCCGTGTCGTTTAATTTTGATAGCTAAGGCTCGCCCACCAGAGTGATTTCCACACGAGCCGCTATGGACTTCTTCCATTATTTTTCGCGCGTCTTTTCCTTCCACGCAGTTGAGTAATGGGCCGGATAGCCTCCATCTGAACACGGCGTCTCTGATCAGAATATAACGAGCCGCTTGAGCTTTCAGTTTGCGAGCCGCCCATTTGTCTGCCGGGACCTCACCATCTGCTATGTAGAGGCGGATCGGACCCAGCCAGTCATGGTCGCACCCATACTCCGCGTTGTCGTCTATCTCCATTGCCGTGGGTTGATTTCCAATGGGTTTGCCAGCATCTTCAGGTTCGTCTTCGATTATTGTCATCAGAACTTCTGGTTTGCCCACATCGATGCTAGGGCGCTCGATGAACTCCACCGGGATTATCCTTTTTAGGTCCGGATCGGAGGTCGAGGCCAGCGATGCCAAGGCATCGGCTTGAGTATTCTCGCCTCGCGGGATTCGTTCCAAGGAGAATTTGCTGAATTGTCCGGCCAGGTTCTTGACGACCCCGAGATATGCTTCCATCCTTTCGTCCTTAGTGGTGTATTCTCCGCTGAATTGATTCGCGACGAGCTGAGAATCACAATAGGCGCGTATATCTTGGGCTCCGATTCCAAGTGCCAGCCTTAGCCCTGCTATCAGGGCTTCGTATTCTGCTTCATTATTCGACGCACCGAAATTGAGGCGAAGCGATTGCTCTAGGATTTCGCCTGTTGGCGAGGCGAGTCGAATTCCGACTCCGGCGCCTTGCTTTGATGACGCGCCATCGACGTGTAACAGCCAGGTGGTGGGTTGGTCTGGTTCTTCGCTGGAACCGATAGGCAACTCGATGAGAAAGTCAGCCAACACCTGTGACTTCGCGCTTGTCCTGCTTCGGTATTCGATATCGTATTCACTCAGCTCGATCGCCCACTTGGCTAATCTCCCGGATTGGCTCGGACTGTGCAGGATCGTTCTTAATGGTAGCGCCGTTAGAACTACGATCGTGTGAGACTGGAAATACGGGCGTAATTTGCGGGCCGCCACTACGACTGCTAGTGCAAGTTTCTCGGTCTGGGGGTACCTTGTCTCTGTGTCAGTCAAACTTTGGCTTACATAGAAAACGGGTATCTGGATTCCTCGGTCTTCGCGAACCAGGACTCCACTGACTGCTGTTACCGATACGACGATGTACAGATATAATGGCTCTCCTTCTTCTGGTTTCGCCAGTATTGGTGGGTTCGCTAGGTACAACTTCAGCTCGCGGAAAACCTCCTCACACTTCGCTGTCCACTCGAACTTCTTGTTTCCTCGCAAAGTGTCGTAGAAAGGGAGACACTTATCCGTGGACCGTGAAATGAAACGGTTGAGCGCGGCGACACGTCCGGTTAGTTGCTGTATTTCCTTCTTCGTCTCCGGCGACTTCATTCTGATTAGAGCCTGGATCTGCCTCGGGTTAGCTTCGATGCCTCTGTAGGTAACCAAATATCCCAAGAATTCTCCGGATGTTACAGCGAACCGACACTTCGTTGGATTTAGCTTCATATCGTGTGAGTTCAGCTGCTCGAAGCAGTCGCGGAGATGTGCCACATGTTCTTCCTTTTTCAGAGATTTCACCAGCATATCGTCGATATAAACTTCCATCGTCTTCCCAAGCTGCGAGGCAAACATCTTGTTCACGAGCCGTTGGTATGTCGCTCCCGCATTCTTGAGTCCGAACGGCATGACTTTGTAGCAATAGATGCCTCGCTCTGTTTGGAACGCCGTCTTTTCTCTGTCGTCGGGGTGCATCCGGATCTGATTATAGCCTGAGAAGGCATCCATGAAGGTCATCAGTTCGTTTCCCGCTGTCGCTTCTACGAGCCGGTCGATATGAGGGAGCGGGAAACTATCCTTTGGGCACGCCTTATTTAGATCCGTGAAATCTATGCAAACCCGCCATTTTCCGTTCTTCTTTTTGACCACTACTGGGTTAGCAAGCCACTCTGGGTATTTTGCCTCGGCGATCGAGCCCACTTTCAAGAGGTGTTCCACCTCGTCGTTTACTGCCTTTAACCGCTCATGCCCCAATCTTCTTCGCTTCTGTTTCACCGGTTTGAACGTCGGGTCGACATTCAGCTCGTGGCAGGCGATGTTGATATCTATCCCCGGCATATCCTCGGCTGTCCAAGCGAAGGTGTTGACGTTTTCTTTCAAAAAGGAGATCAATTCCTCTCTTATTGTCTCGTTTAAGTTTGCTCCGATCTCCACACACCTTTCTGGGTTCTGCTCGTCTATGCAGGCGGATATTACCGCTTCACAGCTTGGTTCTTCGATGACGGGATCCTCATTTTTGCCTGCTTTCTCTCTCTCTGCCTTGTTTTTGGCAGCTTTCTTTTTCGGTGGCTCGATCTCGCCGGTGATCTGTAATTGCTATAAGAGATTGGCTAAACCGTTCGCTGACTCTCGGTTTGTCTTAACCTTCTTTCGGTTCTCCTCTGGAGTCGGTTTGGGTAACGGGTTGCGGAGTTTGTGTTCCGTCATGAAACAGATTCTCGAATCTTTCTGCGAGCCGAGGATGGTCTTGACTCCTGTCGGAGTGGGAAATTTGAGACAAAGGTGGTAAGTAGATGGCACGGCTCGCATCGAATTTATCCAAGGATGATATTGTAGATCGGAGGATTATCCGAGACGGAAAAGTTCACCATCTTTGTAATCCCTCCAGCTTCGACTGGGAGTATGATACTTCCCATGGACATCGTCGTCTCGCCCCCGAACCCGGTCAATGGCTTTGGCGTCGTCTTTACGTCGTTCGGATCGATTCCCATTTTTATCAAAGTGCTCTTGTAGATTATATCGACTGTGCTTCCTGTGTCGATCAGGACCCGAGCTATGTCGTAATTACCGACGGCAAGCATGATTACGAGCGGATCATCATGCGGCCTATCGATCCCGATGACTTCATTTTCTGTGAAAGTGATCTCGACGTTTGGGATTTTGGGTGGTCCATACCAGTTAACCGCTGCGTCGGTTCGCCGTTGAAAGGCTTTGATCGATGTCACCGTATCCTGACAATATTGCGAGCCGCCCAATATGAGGTAGATTTTTTGTCGTGATCCCGATGGTTCGTCCGAATCATCGCGTCTCCCGCGTTTCGGTCGATCCGCTGGTTGACCCGGTTGTCGATCTGATTGTTCCGGTCGTTCTCTTGGCTCGGGACGCTCCAGGTCTTCAAGCTTTAGATCGCCTTTCAATTCACCGCTAAGTAATTTTCTTGCGAGTTCTGCTCCGAGATGGCGGCATCTCTCTGTCGAATGGCCGTAGCATTGATGGGATTCGCAATAAACCTTCTCGTCTTGTGGCGCGGGATTTTGGTTCCTTGTCCAAACGTAGTTTTTCGATCCTTGCCCACTTCCGGCGCCTGCTTGACTCGTGCCGCCTGTCTGTTGGCCCGTTCCGATCTGATAGTTATGCGATCCGGAGAAGTTTGGCCCTTCGTGATGGATGTAACTGTTCTTTCCGCGCCGATGGCTGAGGTGATTGGGATGTTGATTCGGCTGCTGATGAGCTATCGGCGGGTTAGGCGGTTGTTTGGTGGCTGCCTTCAATGTGGGATGCGAGGCGGCTAGCAACTTCATATCTTCCTCTTCTTCGATGAACACGACAGATCGGTGGATGGCATCGGCGATCGACTTGGGTTTGTTGTACGCGAGCTCCTTCCGAAACTCCGATTTGACGCCTAAACCCTTTTTCAGAGAATCTATGGCGATCTCGTCGTTGACCGCCCCGGCTTTTGACATGGTGGTTTTAAAGCGTTCCATGAAACTGCGAAGCGACTCGCCTTCGCCTTGCAACATGTTCCATAGATTAATCACCGAGGCCGACTTCTCGATGAACATGGAATACTGCTTAAGAAAGAGAGCTGTCAACTGCTGGAAGTTTTCAATCGAATTTCGCTCGAGACTTAGGAACCAGTCCAGAGCCGGGCCCTTCAGGTACTCAGCGAATAGGAGGCAGAAGCCACTTCTGCGTTTCGGAATTTGGCTCGACTCAAGGCGACCCGAAATGCGTTGATGTGATCTTTCGGGTTGGTCGAACCGTCTTATTTCTGAATGCTAAGTTTTCCGGGATCCATTATTCTGGCGCCCATCACTTTCGCCGAGAAAGGAGTGTGTTCGGCGTCTTCGCATATCTGAGCAATTTCCGGTGCCGAGCTGAGTGCCCTGTGGATCTGTGATCGAAGTAATTTGGCCTCGTTGTTGGATTTTTCAAGACGAGCTCGAATCTCGGCCAATTCGTCGCGACTCGTGCTTTGACCCTTGCCTTTTCTTGCCGTACTCACGCCTCGGGGCGATTGCTTTTCGGTTCGTGTTTCCAACAAGAGACGTGATACCGCTTCGGCGAGCTCTGCAGGATCTGAGCTTGGTGAATCGCCGGTTTCCTGCCCCGTCGCCTTATCAATTCCTTTGCTTTCCAACATTATCTGCCTCAGGGCTTTGGTCAGCGCCTCGGGAGTGATTTCGCTGGGGAGCGGATCTCCTAAGTTAATTCGTATTGGTTTGGTTGGCGGCGCGCTCTTGACTTGGTTTTGCTTCTTCTTCTTCTGAAGTGGCGGTGGCGAACCATCTGATTCGGATTCTGTTTCCTCTCGTTCCGGGGTTTCTTCCACGTCGTCCTCTTCTTCTCCATCCACTTCGTCAGCCTGGGAGTCGAAAGCCAGATTTTTTGGATGGGAATTTTTACGTCGCGCGACACCTCGTGCTTCTTTCTCTTTTAGTTGGGCTCGCAAGGTCGCGAGCTCTTGCGTCAACGAGCTGTTCAAAACCTCTTGCTCTTCGGTCTGCTTCTGAAGGGCAGCGATCTTTTCCGCTTCCGTCTGAATTGTTGTCTCGCTGTCCCCGTTCTGCAAACCGGTTGGTATGGATCTGTTCAATTCTCCGTCAGTCATCTCGTCGAGCTCTTGTGTTTTCTAGTCTCAAATTCCCCCTCCTTCTAGCGCCAAATTGTGCGAGCCGAAACTGCACTACGATACTTTTAGTGTTTTTAGGGAGAGCCGAGAATTTTGTAAGTAAACACAAGGATCGATCCAAATGATGGTTATTTTATTAGCTGTTATGCGAGCTACAATATGTGTGGCGTGTGCCTTTTTCTGTGTGAAAAGTGATGTCTTAAATAATGACTATCAGTTCCTATTTATAAGAGAATAGGAACCGACTTTTACAACCGACTTTACGCAAAAATGTAAACTTTCCTTTTCTGCTCGCGCCGACTCCACAAAAATGTAAACTTTCCTTTGTGGCTCGCACCGACTTCAGTTTAAGGAAAGTCTTTGATGGGCCTCGGCTCGAATCGCTCCGTCGGATGTTGGTTCGGCCCATCGAGAAGTTTCCGGCTGGCCTTCGGTTTGACGCCCGGTTCGGCCCGGTTTGGTGCGGTTCAGCTCGATCTTCCCCCATTTGCCCGATCCAAATGACGATGTCTCGGGGTGGAATCTGACCCCAACATCCTATTCTCTTCGTATTCATCTCGGCAAGCCTTGTCGCCGAGTTGAATCACCCCTTTGTAATCTTTGAACTTTGGTTGATCTTAATAAAGAGTCTCTCCTAAACTCCACATCTCTCTATAACACTATTGTGCTATTTTGAGATTCAACAAATATGACAAAATATTTTTTATTCCCCAGGGATGGTGTCGCATGCAATTCACACAAATCACTATGTATAAGTCCAAGGACTTCTGATCCCCTAACAATGCTATCAAACTTTTTCCTAGTTATCTTAGTCAATATACATATTCTGCATTTCTCTACATTCATGTCAAAACCAGGAATTAAACATTCCTTAGATATTTCAAGCATCCTAGCATAATGCACATGGCCTAATCTCATGTGCCATAACGAAGTATCATTTCCCACTGTCGTTGGAACAGGCGGATCATTGTTGGAACATGTCATGTAACTAAAACCGATAACTTAATCGAAGCATACTACGCCTGTCACTAACCATATCATTCCACGGTTGTGATCATACCTTAGCCAATATGCAGATTTCGGTTCTTCTATATAGTGGACATCAACATGCTTTGAACATTCACCACATTGAGGGTTGTGAGGAGAAAGTGCATCTTCTTTTGCCATCTTCTCAAATCGACTCCTTCGAACTTATCTAACTTCCCAAACTTTGAAGTCATCTCACTCATAGAAACATCAGTCATCGTTCCGGAAAATACTCTTTAAGATTGTTGGACTTCACCCTCTGTTTTTCGGTGTTGGAACAGAGCGCATGGTGTTGGAACAGACGACAATGTGTTTCAAAGAGAAATGTGTGAGATGTGTGGGTATCTTGGATTATGATTGAATCGTGTACGAAGCACTTTCCTTAAAGAGTATTTCGACCCTATACAGCCTTGGGTTACACGAAATCCCTCGCAGGATAAGACAATCACGTCCACTCTTTATTTAGGCTTAAGATCAAAGAGTAACAAATAGAGATCTTGTGTGTGTTTACTTTTGTTGCTTTGTGAATCAGATCTAACTCTCTAGATATCTTTGATAACGTAATCAGTTTCGTCTATCTTGTCTCAGAGACAACACATAACTTATAAAGTTTTCATAAGGACTCAACGAACGTTTGCAACGGTTCGTTTAATGATTGAACCAAAGGCATCTGTTCGCACATGTTGTAACACTTTAGAACATGTTGTAACCTTATACACTTAAATATCCAACAAAAATGTGTTTCATGTATGAAAAACAATGGCTTAAATAAATATCGGAGCGATGTTTATGTTACAGATTTTATATTTTTGTGCGACAACGATCGAAATGATGGCTTTCTAAGAGTTTAAAATAGGGGCATAGGGCTGGGCATTTTGGCAGGAGCTAGCTGACTGGAACCAAACCAATCGAACAAAAATCAATGAAAAAATTGGTGAAATAGGCACATTTTAAGTTTCTAATTGGGAAAAGAGGCACATTCAAGTTTTTATTAGCAAAATAGGCAACTTTCTCGTGGGTCCCGCCATGTGTGGTTGGTTTGGGTTCACTTTTTGGGACTTAAGGTTTATTTTTTGTTCTTGGAAAAGTGTTTTTATTGTGGGTCCCACCACCGATTTGCCTCTTTCACAATAACAAACTTGGTGTTGCCTCTTTTACAAATTAGAAACTTGAAAACATCATACTTTGCTAATTCACCCAAAATCAATTCGGTAATCATCTTTTGTTTGGGTGATAAAACCGATCAACCAAAAAGTTTAAAAACTTCGGTAATCAATTTGGTTTGGAAATAGTTTCATTTTTTTTTCCAAACTTGAGCCTCCATGACCAATAAGAGAAAACGTAGACCAGCAGGGCACCAGGTTTTTTTTAATAATTCAGCTTAAGTTTTTGAAATTTTTATTGCCTACTCTATTATTAGCTTTTCAATACTTCAGCTAAAGATTTGATTTTTGGGATTGAGTTTACTATTACTTCCCAAAATGTGTTGTTGCTTTTCCAAATGAGTTATTATAGATAGAATTTTTTTTTTAATAACTCACCTAAAGATTTTTTTATTTGTTTTTGTTTTGTGTATTTGGTTTTCAATAATTCAGCCAAAAAATATGATTTTGAGATTGGTTTGTTGCGATAGCATCCCAGATAGGGTTGATTTTTCAAGAATCAAAATTGATATTCCAAATGGGCTATCGACATATAATCTTGTGTATTCATGGTGACAGATCCAGATGCAGAGGTGGTATCTTTATACCAAGAAAAATACCAAGTTTAATGATTTTTGTGTTTAAAAAATCGGAATTTTGTATTCATACCAGTTTTTCTTTATGATATGAATGCTTCGTTTCGGAATCGAACATTGTCATTGCACATACAAAAAACAACCATTTTTAAGGGACAAAAAAAGAAGAAGAAGGAAACTTCTCTTAAAATCTGGCTCGTATGCGACCAGTCATTTGCACATACAAAAAAAAAAACACGATTATAAGTGGACCCACATTGATTATGTAAATCAGATGGACGAAAAGTTTTGTGTGTCTGGTGGTTCCAATCAGATTGATCCAATTCATATTTGATGGTTGTCAAAGCATATAGCTGGATTAAGTGGGCCCACTGACTGTAAATAATTTCTTAACCGTACGATCTCATCTCACACTTTTGTTTTTCTGAAGGTTTACAATCGCGGCCGTCCAATCTTTTTTTCAATTTATCGATCATATCTTCTGTCAGGGTGTCACTAGGACCTTCACTGTTAATGCAGTATTAATATCCTTTTAAGGATTTGAACGGAAGAAAGATCTTGTTGCAACTAATAGAAGAAATCAACTTTGATGCTGATCTTTATGATAACATATAGTCATGACTCATAATAAATGTTAAATTATTCAGTGGTTATTTATTAAAAATCCAACTGTGCCAATGTAAAATGTTAAAATGATTTTTTATAATTATGTTTCAGGTGTTTATAAATTATTAAATGATTTCCCGTTACAAGTTTACAACATATGATCATGCTTAATGTACGATATTATAAACTGTAATTGTAAAAGTTGATTGAAGCCTTTTGTTTTTGTTTTTGTAAACTAACTGAAGCATGTTTAGTAAAAATAAAGTAATGTTAGGTGTTAGAACTTAGAACAAATGTCTTTTTCTTTAGTCAACAAAAAATGTGCATATTTTAACTTTTTGTTGGTATAATCTAGACTTAATTTGCTTAATAATCATATTGGAAAAAATATTAAAAATATAGTCATATCAATAGTTTAATTATAGTACATAACATATTTAATAAAAATTTACCCAAATTAACTCTAAAGAAAATCTATACTATTTTATTTGTATTGTTAAACAAAACTTCATACTAGGTGTTCATAGTTTATTTTTTTGGGTTTATAGTAATTTTTCGGGTTTAGGGTTTACATATTTATTTTATTATTTATATTTTGGGTTTTGGGTTTATGGTTTAAAATCTAAAACCAATAACTAAACCTAAAATCCAAAACCCAAAAATAATCTAAACCCTAAAATAAAAATCTAAATCCTAAACAAAAAAAATGTAAACCCTAAACCTAAAATCTAAACCCTAATTTAGGAAAAAAACTGTAAACCCAAACTGTAAACCTTAAAACCCAAAATCTAAACTCCAAAAACTGCATATAATTTAGAAACAGAACCCTAAACCATAAATCTAAACCCTAAACCCTAAACTCAAAAACTAAATCATAATTCCAAAAATCTAAACCCTAGTTTAAGAAAAAACGGATCTTTTTATTTTAACAAACAAAGAAAAAATAGTATAGAGTTAATTTATTCAGAAAATAAAAAGGGCAAAATAGATAATTATACATAAATTATACTCTATCTGTTTCACAAAGAGTGTTATTCTACATTTTTTCACACATATTAAGAAAATTAATAAATATTCTATTTTACTCTTTATAAATACACTAAACAATACTCTCTTTCTGATTAATACACTCATATAACAAGGTTAAAATTGGATTTTTATTGATAAAATTGCATTAGAAATGTAAAGTAACACTCTTTATAAAACAAAAACAAAACTCTAAAATGACACTCTTTGTGAAACCGAGGAAGTAATTTGTAATCTAGCCAAACCTTTCATATGGTTAGTTTATTAATTTTGCTTCCCAATATTAGTCATTATAATTACCCTATAATCTATACTATTTCTAATACATTCATGGGAAAAAATTTGTTGCAAAACCCAAAAAAAAACTGTTCCGTTTTAAAAGTATTTTAAATCTTCATAACAGAATATCAGCTGAAAAAATATTAGTTATATTTCTCAATAATAAAAATTTATTCTCTTACTGCTGTTTTTATAATTAAATAAAAATATTAGGTGATATGCAAAGAATAATAAGATGTGTGCATTCAGGCAAAACATTACTTATAGATAGTAAAACGAAAGGAGAATGTAAACTCCGCACTACTGTAGATAAATAGTTTTTTTATCTAAATATTTTTGCATTTTGATGAAATTAAGATAAATACTACCGCACAGACAAACATTTATGGCATATGATGACACTCTCTTATCATCATCATTATCTATAAACTATCATAGTTTTGGTAGTATATTTTAATTCGTGGTCTAGAATACTGTTTTTGGTCATTAAGTGGTTCAACGACAAAAGTAAAACTCATGCGGTCGACTCATGCGTTAGAACAAGAAAATCTGAAAAGAAGTTTGAATTCTTTTTTTTTTTCTTTTTTTCTCATTTAAAGAAGTTTGAATTCAATTCAACCGTTTTATTTAGCTTTCATTAATTTATTTAATCAGTGATGCTTAAAAGTAGAAAAGCTTGTTTAAAACTATTAACAAAATTAAAAAGTGGCAAAAAAGTAAAAGGTTTAAAAGTGTGCAACAAGCGTGACTCTTGGCCTTTAGAGCCATTAAGAAGGGTAATCATTTTTTACTCTTTCTCGACAATAGCAATCAAAAGGATAGATTTGCATTATCATTTCGACATTTTTTTATAACAAAAACATAAATTAAAGTCAAATCGTGGCAAACACTTAACAAATTCCAAGAAAAATTATTGAAGTTTCACTAATTTTTTTGGCTGTACATTTAATTTATACTGGATTTTGTTTTGTCCAGTTACGTTTTAGAGAGATTTTGTAAAATTTTCTGACTAGTTCATAGACTCTTTTTCTTTTCCTGTTAAAATAAAATAAAAAATAAATCTAATTACTAGTATTAGATTTTGTTCTCGTCAGATTAATTAATTAATTTATTAATTAAGCAGAAGAGATGTCCAATTCTAAAGTCATATGAAAATATCCTTAAAAAACGAACTATTAGTGATAGTTTGATATCATCTTTGACTGAGAATGATATTAATATATTATTAACATAATCATTAATAGCGTGACTATTATTGTTATTTTATCATATTTCTTAGATTTGATCATTTGCTTGGGTTGAAAGAGTTAGAGGGGGACAAAGAACCACAGTTTGTGATTATAAAATTATTTATATGTACTAAAGGTTCAATAATTAGCTCAAATAATAATTATTTTCCCCCAGCTAGTCACACACTCATGATTAAAAAAATAAATGAAAATTCATTAATTAGAAACATCAATCTCCTCTACCTCTATATTAACCATTCTGCTTCCTTGATTGCCATTCATCTTCTCTCTCTCTCTCTCTCTAAAGAAAAGCAGAGAACTTTAGTGCGAAACAGAGTCCAAGAAAAGTCTTCCATTTCTTGATTCCGGCCTGAGAAAATTTATCAGGAAAAAAACGAAGATGATGTTGGAGAAAGACGATCTGGGTCTAAGCCTAGGCTTGAATATTCCAAACAAACAGATGAATCTCAAATCTAATCCCTCTGTTTCTGTTACTCCATCTTCTTCTTCTTTTGGACTACTCCGAAGATCTTCCTTGAACGAGAGTTTTAATTCTTCAGGTACGCCATAGCTTTCTAGGTTACTCTGTATTAATTTTCCCCAGAAAAAAACTGAGATCTTTACTCTTAATCCTTTTTTAAAAAGAGTCCAAATATAAATTTTATGCCTTTATATGGTCTCAGCTTTTTATATTATCCATTTTATGCATGCAGTTCCAAACTCAGATTCATGTCGTACAGAAACAAGAACCTTCTTCCGTGGAATCGACGTGAACAGACCACCGTCTACGGCGGAATACGGCGACGAAGACGCCGGAGTATCTTCACCTAACAGCACAGTCTCAAGCTCCACAGGAAAAAGGAGTGAGAGAGAAGAAGATACAGATCCGCAAGGCTCAAGAGGAATCAGTGACGATGAAGACGGTGATAATTCGAGGAAGAAGCTTAGACTCTCAAAAGATCAATCTGCTATTCTCGAAGAGACCTTCAAGGATCACAGTACTCTCAATCCGGTAAGTTTTTCCTCTTTACTTATTTTCTCACCCCTTGAAAAAATTAATTTATTGTTTTTGGTCAGTCAATGAATATGCAGTTACTATTTGACATTTTATTGTAAAATGGCATTTTTAGTAAATTTAGACTGAGTCAAGGTTGTTTGTAAAAACTATTTTTCAGAAGCAGAAGCAAGCTTTGGCTAAGCAATTAGGATTAAGAGCTAGACAAGTGGAAGTTTGGTTTCAGAACAGACGAGCAAGGTAAAAAAAAAAAACACAGACAGACAGAGATCTCTCAAGTTTGGTACTTTGGTTTCACTGGTTTATTACTTATAAGGGTATTTTCGTACTTTTTGCACAGAACAAAGCTGAAGCAGACGGAGGTCGACTGCGAGTTTCTGCGGCGATGCTGCGAGAATCTAACGGAAGAGAACCGTCGGCTTCAGAAAGAAGTAACGGAGTTAAGGTCACTTAAGCTCTCTCCTCAGTTTTACATGCACATGAATCCACCCACCACTTTGACCATGTGCCCTTCGTGCGAACACGTGTCGGTCCCACCACCACCACATCAGACTGCCACGTCAGCGAACCACCACCGGTCATTGCCGGTCAACGCGTGGGCTCCTACTACGAGGATTTCTCATGGCTTGACGTTTGACGCTCTTCGTCCTCGGTCCTAAATTCCTAATCTTTTAGTTTTGCAACCAATGGGCATTTCGGTCGTTTTATTACTCAGATTCAGAGATGCATGTAGTTGAAATTTGTAAACATGTATGTATTTTCAGAAAGGAAAAAAAAAACAGATTATTATTTTTCTCGATTAGACTAGTATATATGTTCATCATGCTAACAAGTACAATACAACTAGGGCTGGGCACGGAAGAAGTACCTGAGATTTTTAGCCTATTTGGTACCCGACCCGACCCGTGCAGGTATGGAGAAAATCGATCCGTACTTGTACTTGTTAAAAATAAGTACCCGCCCAGTATTAACTACTTGCGGGTTATTGTTAACCGTTTTATAACATTGAATTACTAGTATAATTTTGATGTAAGGCCTTTCAATTTTAAAAGCCCATGTTTGATGTAGGTTCACAAGAGTGGAATTTTAACATATATAGAAAATATTTGTATCCTCTCCTCTACGTGAGCGATGTGGGAGAAAATAAGAGTGAAAAGGATGTATATTGGCCCCACATTCATGAAAACCTTCTCTCTAGTTGGGCTGGATTGAATATATTGTTTATGGGCTTTGTTAATACTAACCCAAATCATTTTTGATATACAAATAGGAAAACCAACATATATTTAACCAAATCATAAACATTAACAATGAAACTCATAAGTATTAACAATGAATAGAAATCACGGGACAAGTCCTAAGGGGTCAAGTATTAAAAATAGTAATGATAGTTGATACTTAACTTGTATTTGCAAGTAATAAAAATTTCGGACTTGTTACCCGACTTGTTAACAACGGGTACTTGGTTTTTCAAAGCGGGTATAAACCATGAGCTGCACATGATTCTTTAAATGTTTTGTATACCTTGCCATTTGGAGTTAAAAAATCTTCATAATTCATAGATTTTTAACATGATCAATTAGCCATCTTAAGTAATATATTTCACCGAAATTTGGATGGACATTGTACAAACTTCCATTACCTAGACTTGTATGTATTTCTATTGTCTCATGAATGTTCAGATTTATTCCAAACATATCTACTTGGAAATTGGTCATATGAAAGGTTTTTTGGATTATGCAAAAAATTATAGAAATGAGGTTGTTCAATAGAAGTGTGTGTACTTACACTTTGAACTAAAGTATGTTGAACATGAATCTCATATTTAAATTTCCTCCATATTGATTCACAAGCCATGATATATGATAGCTTGCTTGAATCTGTATCACAATTGTTTATTTGTGCAAAAGCCATAGCCAAGGAGAAGTAAACAGATGAATGAAGCAACACTCTGCAATGTAAGAAAGGGATTATAAAAAAAAAATACCAATGATGAAAGAAGAAGGGACAACAAATCAGAGAAGAAGTAGGACATGAAAAACAAAAAATTGTAATCGAGGATCAAATATTCTTACACAATATATATAGAAGTGAAAAGACGTCATTATTAAAACTTGCGACTTTTCGTCAACTTAAGCGGTTATAAGTGAAAAGATATGACTTGGAAAGACACAACTCTATAGATGAGCGGTTATAGGCGAGACGGTTAAGAACGAAGAGATACGACACATTTATTGAGTTTGCTATTATATTTAGATAATTAGATAATTTCACCTTTTTAAGGTGGTTGGTGCATTGCGTCGGTGGTATGAAATGGTTGCGAATGGCTTTGTATCTCTTATCTTTTTCTTTCGATTGGTAACAATTTCCGTTTAATTGGTTTCCTGTTACTATTGCCAATATATCTTAGCGGTAAGTGTGATAGAACTACCCAAAAGCCTAGCTGAAAGTTACAAAAACCGATT
Source organism: Erythrophleum ivorense (assembly GCA_026724425.1). Lineage (NCBI taxonomy): Eukaryota > Viridiplantae > Streptophyta > Magnoliopsida > Fabales > Fabaceae > Erythrophleum > Erythrophleum ivorense. The sequence goes on from JAIUCV010000074.1 coordinate 6,869,996, forward strand.
ATAGAACTACAATGTAATCTAGATATATACCATCCGAGGATCGAAAAACGAGCATATACAGAAGAGAGTCTTGATCATGATGAGACTATTTAGTGGACAAAAAATTCAAGAAGAAGAAAAAATGAAGTGTAGCATATGAAGTTGCTTACCGATAGAAAACGTTTAATACTGTCAATCCTGGTAGCATGATCAAGGCCATGAAAGGTTTTAGATGTTAGAAAAAGGAAAAGGTGGTATAATCACTCAGAGTTTTCAATTCACATAAATCTCCATATCCAATTCCCTATTTTCCTGGCTGAACAAATATAACAAAAACTATTCCCCTTATAAAATTCACTACAGGAAAAACGGGTATTTATAGCACTTTATTATAGCGTTTTATGTGTTTCTGCTATGGTTGTCTTGCGAATTATCTTTTATAGCGTTTCTAATATAATAAACGCTATGATATGTTGTACTCGCTAAAACTTGTATTCGCGCTTATTTTTTTTTTTCTTCTAAGTGGTGAGCGTAAAATTATTTCTCTGTTTTGCGCTTAAATATTTTAGAAAATATTCATTAATAATATTAATTTCTAAAAGAATATGTATCGCCTCCTTAACCTAATTTGTTTCCTTCATCTCTCACCCCCAATATCGCCTCCTTCCTCTCACGCTCTCATCTCTCTCATTCTTTTGTAAGATTTGTATTGGTTTTGGGTTTTACTGTGCTGATTTTTGCTGGTTTGTGATTCAAGAGTTTGGGTTTCTTCAATACGTGGTCTTTTCTTCTTAGAAGGTTAGCGATTTCTCAGCGGGATTTTGAGAATCAGGGATTTCTCAGGTTTTGGATCGAACTATTCCGTCGAATCACAGTTTTGATATTTTGCTGTTGGCCTGTTGGGTGATTTTTTAATTCAAAATTTGCGTGGATCTCAGTTATTTTCTGCAAAATTTTAATCCTCGTGAGGGATTCCGCCGTGAAATGCTTTCTCTTTAGTTTCAGGATTCATCGTTTTCTTTTTGATTGCAGAGTCTGGGTTTGAATCGATTTGATTGGGATCAAAGTGATTTATGGATCTGTGAGATTTAACAGCATAGCGATACTTTTGATTTCGTTCCTCGTTGTCTATATTCATTAATAATCAATGGTCTCATGCTGTTTTCTGGTCACATCACGAAGATGACTAGAATGATTTATCCTAATTGGAGTTTTGTATTGGTTCGATCTTGGAGTTCTTATGTCTTAGTATCCTTATATTTGGTTATTTTTATGAATTTTCGCACTTCAAGTTCATGTCTTTATTCGAGTTGTGCTTCTCCTATTCTCTTGGTATTCAGGTTCAAAACTTTTTTATGTTCTTGAATATTCTAAGTTTGGCTTCGTGAGTAATGTATAATTTTGTTTTGATTATGGTAAGATGGTTTCTTCTCCTAGCAGATCTGATGGGTTGAAGGTTTTTCTGCAGGTGGAACGGAGGTGGCCACTGCCTACGAGCAGATATGTGGTGTTTAAGATGATAGATTGCACCATGAAGCTGCCTAAACAGTTATTCGGTGAAGGCGAAGGAGCCTTGGTGATTGAGGTGGCTCATCAACCTGGAGGCGATAGAGATCTTACTGACATTGTGTAGAGAGTACTGAGATTGTGTAGAGAGTACTGAGATTGTCTACGCAAACTATGTCGCCTTTATGAAGCAAAGAGACAGAAGCTGGCTGATCAATTGCCAGAAGCTATAAGCCAATCTTCTACAAGAGACTGCGAGCTTAGATCAGCAGTCATGGCTCTCATCTATACTAGATACACATGCTCTTAGGTCTGATGAGAGAGTCTACAAGCCAACATTCGAACCCCAAGAGCTTATGAGAAGAGATTTATTGTAACTGAAACTTCATTGTTCATGAGTAAATTATCAATGTTATTGATTATTTTATCTTCTTGCAAATCAAAATGGAGACTTTTAAATTAAAATTGTTGGAATTCAAAATTAAAAATTAAAAATTAAAAATTCTATAGTATAACTAATAATAACAATTAGTAAACGCTATTAATAATAATATTAATAACATTTTACAAGCGCTATTATAAACTATTTAATAGCGGTCTTAAAGCCGCTATAATAAATGAAAATATCATAGCAGACCAAAAAACCGCTATCTAAAGTGCCAGACCTACTATAACGGGCGATGATAGAGCGCTTGTAAAAGCGCTATCTTATATTATAATAGCATTTTTTGGATGCTAAGAATACCCGTTTTTCCTGTAGTGATTACAACCTTATGATGATAACCCGAGTATATTGAAAATGTTAATTATTACATAGTTATTACGTTCTACCTCGAAGAATTTGCAGAGATCTTATTAGTAGATCTCTTGATGGATTCAATCCTCTGTAACCTAATCTGTTCTCTGAACTTTGCTATGAACTCATCAGCCTTCTTGTCCACGTCACTTCCATTGTTGCTTCCACAAACTCCTTCCTCTTCTATCTTCTTCTCTTCTTCGTAGTGGTTTTCATTTTCACTGTTCCTCCTATGTTCTTCCTCAACTGCCTTGATTTCCAAGTAACTTCTTCCATCATTCTTCTCAGTGCCTTGTCTAATAATTCTCTCTTCCTTCGATTCCACGACTGGATCCGACCACCAGACTTTTCTAGGAGAGTTTCTTTTCGCTGAACGCTCATCGAGTTTCATCTTTTGTTCCGACGATTTCCTCCGTTCGCTACTTACTCTGAGCTTCGTCGGAGGTGATTTATAATATTCTGCCGGAGGTGGTGGCGGCGGAGGCGGCGGAGGATGAAACTCACCGCCGGAAAAGTTCGTCTTGTGAACTGATTCTCTATGCTTAATCCTGTAAATTCCGGGAGGATAATCCTTTCTCGACGCCGAGTTGTAAAACGCTGGTAACGGCGGCGGTGGAGGAGGAGGAGGTGGCGGAGATGGGTGTAACTCGCCGTGGAATTTCGCTCCAGACTCAGATGCGAGATTAGTTAAAGGCGTTGACTTTCTTGGAGAAGAAGAGAAAGAGGAAGATGGCGTCAGATTCTTGATCAACGGCTGATTTTTAACTGTAGCAAGACTCTTAACGGAAGGCTGAGATTCAATCTCCTTTGATGATGATGATGATGATCTAGACCTCCATGGAATCGGAGAAGGAAGAACATCACTGTTATCATCACCGAGACTCTTGAGGAGTTGTCTCTTTGATCTCACTTTTTCCCATCGATCGGAATCAGAAACCCGCGAATAGTTCAAGCTCCGAACAGGCAAAAGCAGAGGCTTTTCTCTGATCCCTGAACCAACTCGATCGACGAAACGAGTCTCGTGATCTTTAGAAAGAACAATCTCGGGAGTTTCCATGTGGTACTTGTTCCTCCATGTCTGAAACTTACGGTGGTCGCCGCCGCCGGAGGAATCATCGGAAGGCTCAGATTCACTCTCGTGGTCCACGTTAAAAACAGAGGATACCTCAAGAATCTTAGGCACGTAGTCATGCGTATTAGTATTATGATGATCGTTATTGTTCGATCCTCCTCCGTCGTAGTTACGGCGGCTAAAGAGGCCGTAAGAGACGGCGATGCCAACGACAACTAGGTGGAGAAGCTCGAGGAGTCTGGTTTGATTAGCGAGCTCCGGCGTCTGAGAAAGGAAAACAGGTACGACGGCGCAGAACACGGCGAGGATAAGAGCTTTGAAGAGGAAACGAGAATAGAGTTTTCTTGGGTTTTGATCTTCTTTGTTACCCAATTGGGTTGGTTTCTTGGAGCTTCTTGTTTCCACCATTAGAGATAAAGTGAGTGTTGTTGTAAAGGTTCTTTATGTTGGCGATGAAAGAGGATTTGGAAGAAGAGAAAGATAATAGTGGAGAAATGACTTAGTGGTTAAGTTCTGTTTTTATTTTTTTGGTTATTTTAAAAAAAATAATGGAAGAAGAAGAAAGAGATTGAAGAGAACAAAATCTGAAATCCACCAAGTTGATGTATGAATTCACTCTCCAACTTTATTTTTTCGTTTCTAATACTATTCTAACGTTATATCTGATGATTGACAGCGATTGGAGAATCGCTACTTAAAACTGTGTAGAAGATCCAAATGTTACGTAGAAAGGTTTGTAGTTTTGTGGTATTTATTAATTAGTGCCGTTATATTACTATGATTATCGGAATTCAATCTAATTTGGATGTAGTGTATGACAGTATGAGTTATACAAAATAAAGATAACATAACAGAGAATTCCTTACGTATGACTCATGTTTAAAAATGAGAAATGTCACGACTCATGATCTAGGTCGGGTAATAAAACAAAGGGAGGCGATTATAAAAAGTTGTTAAATGTAAAGTGTAGAACAAAGTGTGTAATTAATAATTTAGAGAATATCGCAGAGGTCGCGTAGGCATATGAGTTCCCGGGAAGAATCTGGATTCCCTCCTTCTTTTGGTCTGTTTACGCTAAAGCTTTTTTCTTACGCAGCAAGCTGTCTGAAAACATTATATTACTAACCAAATCCTTTTGAAATACATAAATAAATAATTAAGTAGTAGATCTAACACATTCGACGATTTAGTTCACCGGACTTGGGAAGACTAATAAATACACTATTTTTTTTTTTTTTATAGTACGACCAAACTTGTCGATAAGGCATCAAATAGCTTTTGAATATAATGAACTTTTGACATCCAAAAAGGAATAGAAAACAACGAATTTATCTTATTCTTGTTGTTGAATTGATTGGGTCCAAAAAATTCGGGTTTGTATCACTGTATTCTCAACACTACACTTTTAAAACTCAGTTCCTAGTTCTTACCGCGCGCGTAGAGTGTAAATAATATGAATGTAACTGAGATAATTTTGACACGTCAAATTGGAAAAAGTGTCGAATCATCAACAACACATCATTTTAGCACCACTTTGTAGGGGGCGGTGGATCACAATACTGGATAAATCGCCCAAACTAATCCTTAGAGGTGCAGCCATGATAGATATCTCTCCGATATTCAAATGGGCCGAAAGCAAAAGTCTATCTTTATGTAGCCAAATGGAGTAAATCTAGTAATTTCATGTTTGAAGGGAATCGATCCCTTACCTAGACCGATGACAACTCCTTTATCAAGTGAAAACCACTAGACCACCACCATTTTTTTTTTTTTTTTTTTACTTTATGCTAAACTATTAAAGTAAAACTCAAAGACAGTTTTTTTAGTATGAAGGATTAGATACAATCACTGAAAAACAAATTAAACAAATTAGGTATGGTGGTAATTAACTTATAAAACAAAGTTCAAGTAAATGTTTAAAATCAAACCATTAACTTATGGTAATTTAAATTTGAACTTTTAATCAACTTAATTTTTCTCCAAATGCAATTCTAGCTTGAGCTATTTCCTTTTTGATTATTATCATCAACTATCAAAGTCAGTGAATGCACAAGAAACACAAACAGTAATATATTTAGGGACCCTAATATTTTAATGTCCATTCGCTTGTTTTCTGTGTCATACACTTTATTATAAGCCTAATCGATCCCGGTTATTAACATCCAAATTCAATGGTTATCTCCCCGGGTTCTCGAAACTAAATATAGACAAGAGCTTCACTTGCCAGTGTAAAGAGGCTTACGCTTCTCAGCAAAAGCAGCTAATCCTTCAAGACGATCTTGAGTATTAAGAAGCTCCTGATAACACATCTCTTCCACCTCCAAACCTGAAGCCATTTTCGTCTCAATTCCTTCATCGATCGCCTTCTTCGCCATTTTTATAGCCATTGGACCTTTTTCACTTATCTGCTTAGCTATTTCCATTGCTTTCTTATGAGCCTCACCAGCCGGTACACAAAAATTTACCAATCCTGCACCACACAAGAAAAAGAGAGCATATGAATCATCCTTTAGATGTCTAAACCAAACTCACTGTTGGTTATAAGAAATGCAACTTTGATAGTCATAGACCTTTGTTTGCAGCTTCTCTTGCATCAATCTTCCGACCTGTGAATATGAGTTCCTTTGATACCGATCTCCCAACCAGCCTCGAGAGCCTCTGTGTCCCACCAGCGCTAAATAGAAGCCAAGATAAAGAAATTATCAGAAGAATGATGAAAAAGAGAAACCGTTTGTCAAGAGCGATGAAGCTTTTTATGTACCCTGGGATTATAGCGAGTCCTGTTTCAGGCAAGCCAAATACTGCATCTTCACCTGAGTATTAACAACAAATTGTTCATCTCGGCGTGTAGATTACATAATAAGAAAATCCCAAGATATGAATATACCACAGACTCGAAGATCACAGGACAGAGCCATTTCGAGTCCACCTCCCAATGCCGCACCTTCTATTGCAGCAATAGTTGGGATACTCAGTCCCTAGAAACACAAGTCTTCAAAGTCACTTTAGCATACCAAATTCCCAAAGCGGAGAAAAAAAAAACAGAAACATTCATCTTTCACTTGTACAAGTTCTTGATCTTGATAAAGCTAGAGCTACTTGTATATATGGAAAAGCCATCCTAATGAGCCAACAATCTTAACATGAACCAACCAACAAGTATATACGAGAGTAACAATATTAATACCTCTATGAAAGAGAACATGTAGCGCAAGGAGTGGACGAATGTGTGAACCTCAGATGGGCTCATAGTTCTACGTTGCTTGGCATTAGAAACATATAAGGAAATAACATTAAAGAAATTCAAGCATGGCTTAACAAAATTGAATGGAGGGGAAAAAAAACTACCTTAAGATCTGCACCTGCACAAAAAACACCTGGAACTAGACTTGTAATCATCACAACCCTAGCGGAACTATCCTTATCTATAGTCTCAAATGTGTTCTCAAGGCTTTTCAACATCTCCTTGTTTATGGCGTTTTTCGCAACTGGCCTATCTAGAGTCACCTCCATAATCCCTGCAAACTCAAAAAGGTCACCAAAACACTAGAGAACCAGACCACACCATTGATGAGACGAAAATAACCATGCAAATACATTCGACTAGTCATCTTAAACCAAAGATTTTTCGAGTAGATCAAATTTCAAATACCCAGAAATACAAATAGCGTAACTGAGGAAACCATATCGCAGTTTAATTCGAACCCAGAAAGTTGAGCTACTAGTCAACAGGATCCATTACTGTTAAGAAGCAACATAATATCCATAAAACACACCAATTCGATTCGATAAGGAAAAAAAGGGAAAAGTGAAATTACCAGAATAGGAACCAGAGAGACGGCTAAGCTTGACAGATTCAGGCGGAGCGGTTTCGATGATGAGAGTCCGGCAGGTCTGAAGCATGCCATTTCGGCTGAGAGATGGTTTTCTGGCTAATCGGAGAAAACTGTCTCGGCGGAGATACTTGACGAAGCTCATCTTCACCGTTCTTTGACCCGTGAATCCTCCAAAGTCCAAAAGTTTTTGATTTTCCTTTCAGCCACCGTTTTGGTTCTGGAACGTTTGTTTCTTCTTTTTCCGGTTTAGGTGAAAAATTCAGTCGGTTAAGTACTTAATGGTTAATGACTCAACGACGCTTTATCCAAATACGAATATTTATTTGATTCGATTCAGGTTTTTGTTTGGAGTCGGTTCGGTGTAATTCTAACTAAATTGAATTCGGTCTGATCCGGTTTGTATCATCTACCAATATTGGACCCAAAAAAAAAAATACAGAAGAGAGGTAAGAATGCAATACACCATTGTTGGTGAAGCCTGAAGCCTCCTCTTCAAAGACTCATACTTTATGTATCCATGCATCAAGTCGAAGCTGCTTCAATGGCGGACCTGATTTAACTTTGTTTTTCTGAGGGCAACGCCATTTTCCTGCAATCTCCTCTGCTCCAGAGAACTGGAGGTTCGGCATTTCCCCCAAAACTATTCTCTTCTTCTTTCTTTCTTCTTCTTCTTCCTCTCTGTCGATCATCTTTAACTCTCTACTTCTCGAAACCTCCACCAGAACTCCTCTATGTGGTTTCGTCTGGTGGTCTCTTGGTTCTCTGAATCTCGCTTTTTTCATCGTCACAAATCCAGTTTCGTGAACATTTTCCTTGACATCTGATTCTTTCTCTACTGACTCCAGGTTTTCTTCTAGACAAGCCTTTCGAGCGGCTTTCCTTGGAGACTTTTGTCTGATGGAATTGGTTTCTTGGATATGTTTTGGTGATTGTTGTTTTGGGTTGTACAGAGAAATTATGGGGTTAAACCTTGGTTCACAGAATAATGGATCCTGCTTGAAGCTTGATTCTTGTTTCTTCTCATTATTCGACCCAAATGATAACTTCTTTTCCATTTCTTGGTCTGAATATGCATTGTCTGAGAACACCTCCTTAGCCTAACATGTCCACAGTTAAGAAAGAAGAGTCATTCAGGGTGTCCAAATAATAACTGACAAGTGCTCTAATCCAATTCAAAAGTGATCCACACAAGTCTCTTTCCTTTGAATACAGATGTTGTGCCAAGCATGTAGACTAAAAACATAACTTACCGCGTCTGCGGATATGTTTTTCGAAATAGTCTCTTGCTTGCTCTTAGTTTTTCGAAAAATACCACAAGCATTTTCTTTCTCTGTGTCACTCTCGTCAATGATTAACTCATCTTTTTGAGAAGAAGAAAGTTCTGAAAGCTGAGGAGATTGATACTCATAGCTTGAAAACCAGTTTCTGACATGAGGAGGCTCTGATAGGAGAGACTGTGACTGAGTGAAATCTGTAACCTGCAAAAGAGACTAATTCGTCAACCAGATAGAGATATAAGATCTGATAAGAGAACCTAGTAGTGATGTAACTATGGCATGGGAAGTAAAACTTAGGATTTGGATAACAATACATACCTTCGCGGAAGAAGAGACAAGTTGTTGCTCAGGACAAACATGGTTTCCATCAGTACTTGTTGTCTCTTCTTCTGTTTGCGTCTCCTTTACACGTTCACTTTCCTCAGGAATCGGCGACAATTCAAGACCATCACTTGTATCTAGGATCGGTGATTCATAGATATAGCTCGAAAACCAGTTACCTATATCAGGAGGTTCTGAGATACAAAATGGATCAAACAAGATTTAGCTTACAACTAATTCCATCAATAGCAACATAATTTACATCAGTTCCACATTTTAACACCAAAAGAAAGAAGATTTTACCAGAAGGGAGTGACTCACAGAGATTCCTATTTGAAATAGGTTTATGATATTTGTTCGAGACAAACTTCTCTGCGGATTTGGTTTCTGAAACAGCAACACCAAGATTTTCTTTCTCCTCTCCAATGGAAAACCCATTAGCATCGATTTCACTTTCCTTGAATGGGAACGATTCATAGACATAACTGGAAAACCAATTCGTAATATCTGGTGCTTCTGTAGGAATTACCCCGAAAGAAAGTCAGAATAATAATTACTCACCGAAAAACCAGAAATTTGCAATATAACTCAGTAGTAGTACTAATTACTCACCGGAAATGGGAGATATAGAATCGGAGTATCCCGGTTCGTCCTAAAAAAAAAAAAACAAAGAAAAAAGAAACTGAGCTCGAAATCCCAACCAAAATGTCCAGAAATTTCCGCAAAAAGGCAACAAAAATAATAGAGATTATACACAACTTATTTTCTCACCATTTGGGATAAATTCCTCCAGTAGAGAGCTCTCAATCTCCGTCTCTCTCTCTTGGTATTTCTCTTTCTCTTTCTTCGCCTCCTCAGGATTGTGCAATCTGAGAGGTTTATCTTACATTTCGAAATTTTTATGGTTTCGCGCGCTAATTTCCCTTAAAATTATGGCGGAAGGAAAACATAATCTGATATTGGGCCTGTGATTTAAAAACCCAAATTTATTTAAGGCCTTTTGTCACTATCTAGCATTCCATTCAATTGGGTCACACCCGCCCCGCATGGTATTAGATTTTTTTTTAAACCATTTTTTTTTTTTTTTTTGGTCAACAGTTTCTGCTTCTAGACCAGTTCAGAAATCCAGACTGGGGAAACAGAATTTACATAATACACATCAGTAGGTAGATCTCGAGCACTCCGTGCTAGCTTGTCTGCCTTCGTGTTTTTCGTCCTTGGTATTTGCACGATGGAAAAAAAAGTGAACCTCATCTTGCATCTGCAAACTTCTTCTAGTAGAAGCGAGAACGCTGGCCACTCCTCAGGTTTAGACACCATCTTCACCACATCGGAACAGTCCGTCTCGAATACCATTGTTAACTTATTATGCCTTAGCATACATTGCATGGCCCAAACAAGAGCCTCCACTTCTGTTTGAAGTGGCGATGAACCCCGCCGCAGATTGCACACGCCCATAAGTGTTTCGCCATTGTTTGTGTTAGAAGTATACCATCCTAGACCTGCCCGACATTCCGTCGCTTTCCAAGCCCCATCCACTTGACATTTTTCACCCGAATATGGTAGCTCCACTGGAACCTCTGCAATCGGATATACCGCCCCTTGTCTTTCTTGGGCCCTTGCCCATGCTGAGGCCTCTGCTGCCGCGTGATTAATTATATTGTTGGGATCCCAGTCCTCATTAGAAAAAACCTTCTTATTTCGGGCTTTCCAAATATTATAAATCAGCCATGGGTACATCCTCATTCTATCATCGTTTGACAGATGCCAGAACAAATGAGCCATATTTGTAAACAAACCTTCTGTTGGAAACCGGTTGGGACTCGTAGGAATCGGAGATAATGCCCAAACTTGTAGTGCCGGTGGACATTCAAATAACATATGATTAATTGTTTCCGCAGACATTCCACATCGCATGCATTGCGGGTCTATCTGAATGCCACGACTCCGTAGCCGTGCCCCAACTGATATACATCCCGTTAGAACTTGCCAAAGAAAATGTTGTAGTTTTTGAGTACATTGTACTTTCCACGTATGTGCCTGTAGGCGCCGTACATCTGGGCCAAAAGGAATAATGCCACCGTCATCCAGAGTTTGTTGTACTATTGCATACCCCGACTTAACCGTATACCGACCCGTCTTCGTGAAGAACCATCCCATCGAATCTGGATGGCCAGCTTGTGAGGTCGGGATCCCCAAAATGAGAGGGACATCTGAGCTGTCAAAAAGTTGATTTAATAGTGGTAAATTCCACGTTTTTGTATTGGGATCCATTAATTCACTCACCCGAAGGTGAGGGTAAAAATTTATCCCGTTTCCGATGGCTGGCCGCGGGCAAGAAGCTGGAATCCATGGATCATCCCACACGGAGATAGAAATCCCTGAACCAACTCTTTTAATAAGTCCTTTGTGAACCAGAGGTCGAGCCGAAACTATACTCTGCCAACCGTAGGAAGGAGAGTAGGATCTAATAGGGTCCAAAGGAGAAGAATTCCGATAATATCGTCCTTTGAAAACCTGTGCAAATAAAGATTCTGGGTTATCCATTAACCGCCAGAGTTGTTTTGCCAGTAAAGCCGTATTAAAATCCTCAATAACGCGAAACCCGAGCCCTCCATCATTTTTGTGGCGGCAAAGTTTTTTCCAAGCCAGCCAATGCATGCCACGTGTTTGCCCATTATTACTCCACCAAAAATTGGATACCGCACTAGAAAGTTTATTCGTAACCCCTTTAGGCAAACGGAAACATGACATTACATGCATAGGCAACGCCGAGACAACCGATTTGATAAGAACCTCTTTTCCCCCTTTTGACAACCACTTTGAAGTCCAACCATTGATTCGTTTTTGTTGTCTGTCTACCAGAAAACTAAAATTTTTTGTCTTAGCGCCTCCTAGACTTTCCGGGATTCCAAGATAGTTTCCCATACCCCCAACATTACCTATTCCCAGAATTTGATGTACCTCAGCCCGTACCCCTGCATCGACCGTATGTCCGAATTGTACCGAAGATTTGGTAAAATTAATTTGTTGCCCAGAAGTAATTTCATACTCTTTTAGTATTTGGAGTAGTACCCGACTTTCCTCACCATTAGCTTTGCAGAAAAATAAACTATCATCCGCAAAAAGAAGATGTGAAACCGCTGGACTTGCCCGAGCTATCTTAAGCCCTGTTATCTTCTTCAGCTCTTCCGCCTTTTTCAGATTTGTTATTAAAATTTCCGTACATAAAATAAAAAGATAAGGGGATAAAGGATCCCCCTGTCGTAGACCTCTATGGGGTAGAATTTTTCCTCTTGGTTGTCCATTAATTAACACTTTATACCGCACTGACGTTATGCACCACATCATCCATGAGATCGAGCGTTCCGCAAACCCCATTTTCCGCATTAATTCCTCTATAAAAGGCCACTCGACCCGATCATAAGCCTTACTCATATCCGTCTTTACCGCCATAAACTTTTCTTTACAAGATTTATTTGTCCTGAGACCATGAAACATCTCCTGAGCTATCAAAATATTATCAGAAATCAGTCGGCCCGGCACAAAAGCAGACTGAGTTTCCGAAATTAACCTTGGTAGTAGCACTTTGAGCCTCTGACTGAGGACTTTAGAAATAATTTTATAGCCGACATTACAAAGGCTTATTGGTCTTAACTCCGTCATCCTGTTTGGTCGGTCCGTCTTCGGAATAAGACAAATATTAGTCATATTTAATCTTTCATCAAAGGTGCCTGATGTTAGGAAATCGTTAACCATAGTTAGGATATCCTCCTTAACTATATGCCATGAGCGTTGGAAAAATAAGGCAGTCATGCCATCTGGCCCGGGTGCTTTCTCCGGATGCATCATGAACAATGCTTCGCGCACTTCTGCTTCCGTTGCAGGGCGAGTTAACACCTCATTTTCCCGTGTTGTAATCCGTTCTGACACATGTTCAAGAATTCCCGTAAAATTATCTGGTGATGTGGACGTAAATAGCTTGTCGAAATAGCTGACCGCTACCTTTTTAACCTCCTTCTCGCCGTCCACCCATACATTAGCGTCAGTATGGAGCCCAACAATCCTGTTAACTGTTCTCCGCTGTTTTGTTGAAGCATGGAAAAACTTCGTATTTAGATTCCCATCCTTTAACCACATATTTCGACTTTTCTGTTTCCAAAATTGTTCTTCGTCCCTATATGCTTCCTTTAGCTTATTTGTTATATCGATAAGGTCTTCTTGAGTACTATCATCATCATTTTGTATTTCCTCCAAAGCTCGTTTTAATTCCGCTATTTTCTCCTTCCCATATGGTTGATTATTCTTCCTCCAAACGGAGATCTCGTGGCGACAATTATAAATCCTCTCCACCAAAGACGGTGCTGCATCTCCCCGGGTATTATTCCACCCCCTATCAATAGATTCTTGTAATCCCTCCAGACCAAACCACCGTTTATCAAACCGAAATTGGTTTCGCCGTTTTGTTACTTTTGAATCCAGAGTAGCCAAAATTGGTCTATGGTCAGAACCAACCATTGCTAAGTATTCGACATAAGAGACTGGAAACAAATCATGCCACTCTTCCGTTGCTAACGCTCTATCTAAACGACATCTCACTATTCTTCCCCTTCTCCTTCCCCTCCATGAAAGAGTATTTCCCCGGCTCGGAAAATCCACAAAACCACAATCACTTATCATCAAATTAAAAGAAACAAAGGACGATGCCTGACGTAGAGCACCCCCTTGCTTCTCATGATTTCCTGTGATTTCATTAAAATCACCTATAAGAAACCATGGTTCCGTTCTTGTTATTCCAATTCTTGTAATACGTTCCCAAACATGGTCCCGCAGTTTTACCACCGGATCACCATAAACAAAAGTCATAAAGATCGTTTTCCCCTCATGTCGAGCCTCAATATCGATTAGTCTTTTGTTTGAACATATGATATTAACATCATAGGTATTATTAAAAAATAGAGCTAAGCCACCACTCGCACCACACGGTTCTACCGTAAACATCTTGTCATAGCCAAAATGAAATTGAAATTGCTGAACAAAACTAAAACCCTGTTTTGTTTCAGATAGAAATAGAAATTCAGGTTTAAATTTACCCCAGATTTCTCGAAGATGGCTTATCGTGAATTGGTTACCCAAACCCTGACAATTCCAACTAAGGACTCTCATTTTAAAATTTTTTCTTGGACTCTCTCCGATGATCCTCCATCCTTTGCCCACTTTGCATACCCTGTTTTTCCCGTGTAGTTGTTACTGCTTGAACAAGCCTCGTCATTGAGCCTCCTCCAGAACCAACCGAACAGCTTTTTCCGAGCTCCATGTCTGCAACTGAGTTGAGAACAATAAAGTACCTTTCTTCGATTATGTGTCCCGCTGAAACATAGATTCACCATTCCCGCTTCCTTATCATCATTGTGGGATACTTGCTCCAAAAACGATGACTCGAGTCTCTCTTTGGTTATAAGAGATCGGGACCAAATTGTATCCATACTCCCCTTTGTAAAACCATAATAATCGTTTAAACCACTTTCTTCAAAACCAATCATCTTAGACCTTTTTCAGATAATCATCATGAGCCTATGGATCGGAAAATTCTTTGTTAAAGCACCGGAACCAAGATAATCACCACATATGAAAATAGAGTCAACACCTTTTAGACCAGACCAATCAACCACCGGAGCTACCGAACTCATGAGTAAAACCCAACCTTTAAGATCTCCATATTCCTTCCAATAAAGCCTGATATCCTCCCACTCGTAATGCATTTGATCTCCCTGCAAATTGATGTTATCACAATCTTTCCCAAATCCTCTTAACCGTGTATCATTGTAAAACTGGCATATTTGATAATTAAAATATAGAATCCTCTCTCCTAGAACAAAAACAAATGCGAAAACATCAAAAAGAATGAGAAGCAAATTACAAGCCATGTATAGTTGATGCTCGTTTAATTGTAATCCACGTTCCCAATCTTGTAGGCCAAAATTTTCCTTTTGAAAATCACCTATGTTGTCCCAATCCTGAGATCCCATTAAAACCAAAGCAAACCCCATCCAAATCCTAAAAACAAAGTCAGAATTGGGACGTTTGACAAATCCTTTTTAAACCATTTTGACACATCCTATCAAAATTTTGAACATAATTTTTTTTTGACACGTACATGCCCTGTTTAAATTTACAGATACCCGCGAATAACCCATATATATATATATATATATCAATAACAAAAAAAGATTATATATAAATATATATTTAACAAAATGAAATGTTAATAAAAGTATTTTATATGATAAACCATAAGTATATAAATTTTTTTATGAATTTGAAAGAAATTATTAACTAATTTATAAATATTACTTATAATATTCAAACTTTTGATAAAAATTGTTAGATAAATATTAAGTTTTCATAATTTTAAAGTTAAATTTAGATTTTTCTTTTTAAATTGTGGGTTACCCGCCAACCCGCGGAATATAATATTTATATCCGCACTTGTCTCACATTTTTTAAATCTCTGCCCCGCATGACCCTTTTTTTTTATGAATGTTTTTTACCCATATCTGCTCCGCGGCGGGTCAAACGGGGCGAGACCCACATATCAGATCACAAATTGACAGACCTAATTCCATTAACGAGTCAAAGTAGTGCATTAAGAATTGAAGTGTAGCCAATGCATTTTGGGTTTTAGGACGGGTATTGACGCAAACGGGATGGAAATAGAAAATTTGGGAATATAAGTATATTACCCGAAGTATTTCCTTATGATAACGAGACGGAAAATAACAGGAGTGGGACGTTTGAGACTAACAATTATACACTCAAAGTATTTCTAAATCGGAAAAATTGAAGAGATTTTGAAAATATAGAAAAATACAGGAAATTTAAAGAAAATATATATAATTTTAAAATTTTAAACAGGTAATTCAGGTACTCGTTTATTTCCCGTAGCCTTTCCTTACCTATTAGAATAAAATAAATGTTACCAAACGTGAAATTATATGAAACAACCAAGCTTTTTTTTTATATATATAATAATAGCACTGCAGAAATTCTCAACCAATAAATCCAATAAATAAATAATCAATAATTCAACCAACAAATTAATTCTAGAAAAATAATTATCTAGCAACCTAAACACCAGGTTCTACGAGAATAATAAAATAAACAACCACAACTCTAACACCCTGTCATCCTCTTCACCGGCCTTAATTTCGCGATCACACATTTCTTTTACCCTGCATCACATGGCAAAAAGAGATGCGTAAGTATTTCATAAATACTTAGTGAAACGGTCCTCCCGTTTATAGGCTAATTATGTAAATACTAAACATTAAACAACATAAACAAAAACAACAATGTGCGCATGAAGACGATGGTTTCGATCGGCAATCACAACTTTGGTGTCGGTCGACACTAAACTCGCAGATCAAAGGACAGAGACAATAAACAGTGCGAAAACACGAATACAACATAATTCCAATAACTCAATCAAACACGATATTAACACAGATCATCACACAATCAATCACATAATCCATAAAGTGATCTTCTAAGTCAATCGTTGATCAATCTCTAGCATCTACGAGCCTACGGTCGCACACTCACCTCGAAAACGGATTGAAAAGAGAGAAAACGAGAGATGGCAATGAACAATCCTCCACTACGATCCAAGACACTCGATTTCACTCTGAAATCTCCACTCCTCTTCTTCTATGACCCTTTTCTGCCAAAAACCTCGAAGAAATACGGCTCTTCACTTATAACACGCGACTTAGGGTTCTTTTCATTGAACTAGCCACAAACCGGACGAATTAAATCGAACCGAAATCGATTTTGAAAATTGGTGTCGACCGACATTCTCCCTGGTATCGCTCGACACCACTTGCCAAAACCGACAAATTGGTTTGCGGAGGTTACAATTCACCCCCAGTAAGCTGGATTCTCCCTCGAATCCCAACGAACACGTCCACCAAAGACGACAAATCCTGGCCCCTCTTGGCCAAACCACTAGAGATCCTCACCTCATCCCAGAGACTCGCATCTAATCCTATGTTATACACACGTTTCCAGATATCTATTACTCTTAACTCATTATCACACTACTTATGTTGAGACCCACTTGTCGCAGATAAGCCCACCGGAGAACCACTATCTCCAAAGGAAATGCAGGAGAATCACTATCTCCTCAAGAGAACCACTATCCCTCGATACTCATATCGTGACCCACTTGTCACTAATAAGTAAGCATCCCTAAACACTCATACTGAGACCCACTTGTCCCAGATAAGTTTGCCGGAGAACCACCATCTCCCAAATATCTAATGAGTTACTCGGGAACACCACAATCCCTAGAGTAATAATTCTGAAACGCCTATAACATCTCTGATTAGAACCGCCTCACGACCCATGCCGGTCAACAAAATCGTAACATCCGGAAAAAACCATTTGATAACACAAGGATAAAAAGAAAACTCCATCTCATAAATCTCCAAAAATGTATATCGTTACAACGAAAACGAAAATATATGAAACAACAACATAGCACAAGGCTAAACAACTAGAACCACAACGATGAAAGAAGCTCACTCCGCGACCTGCTTGTCGAACTACTTCCTGAACTTCAGCTTCATCTCTGCCTCAGGCTCCCAAGGCTCATCCTCTGTACCGCTACAATCCCACAAAACTCTCAGCAACAGTATCTTCTTGTGACGCAGAACCTTGACTCTCCTCTCGAGAATCCTCACAGGAACCGCCAGAACCGTCAAATCGGGCCTAAGATCCTCAGGAATCTTAGCAACTAACTTCTCTGAAGGATGTAGGCACTTCCTCACATCGAAACGTGAAACACCTTATGAAATGCCTTCATAATCGGAGGTAACTCAAGCCGGTACGCCACTGGTCTAACTCGCTCCACTACCGGAAACAGACCCATAAACCGCGGACTCAGCTTGTTCTCTGCTATGGATCTGCTAGGACCTCTCAACATAGCCATCTTGAGATACACGTGATCTCCAACCTCAAACTTAAGCTCTCGCTTCCACTTATCAGCGTAACTCTTTTGCTTATCCTGAGCTTCCTTCATGTTCAGCCTCAAAACATGAACCTTCTCCGTCGTTTCCTGAACATAAGTAGCTCCATCAATGCTCCGCTCCCCCCACTTGGGTCCAACATAAAGGCGTCCTACATGGCCTCCCATACAAGGCCTCAAAAGGAGCCATCCCAATACTCGCACTGAAGTTGTTGTTGTATGGAAACTCGACCAAGCTCAAATGATCCGCCTAATGGCCACCCCAGTCTAGCACACACATCCTCAGTAAATTTTTCAAAGTCTGAATAGTCCTCTCTGACTGCACATCAGTCTGCGGATGATATGTTGTACTCATATGCACCTTAGAGCATGAGCAATGCTAGTTGCTTAAGAGGGAGCTTAGAGAAAATTGGAATTAAATTAAATAAAAAATGCTGATAAAAGGGAGCTCCGAAGCTTATTTAGACATCAGAAGCACCGCTGCTTGTGCAAGGTGTCACATATTCTCTCTTCATTTTCCACTTTTACTTCTTTTTCTTCTCTTTTCTATATTTTTCTCTCCCGTCCCAATGATAAATTTAATAATAAAATATTATTAAGCATTTTATGAAGCACCTAGCGTTATCCATGCTCTTAGTGCCCATCTCTGTCTAAAAGGCTCTCCAAAATTCAGAGGCGAATCTGGGATCCCGGTCTGACACAATACTGGCTGGCACACCATGCAGCCTCACTATCTTCTTCACAAATTTCTTAGCCAAAACAGCCACTCCATCTGTCTTCTTAATGGCCAGAAAATGTGCTGACTTAGTCAACCGGTCTACAATCACCCATATAGCATCATAGGTCTGCGAGATAAGCAATCCCACTATAAAATCCATCGTGATCATGTCCTACTTCCACTCTGGAATGGGCAAACTCTGCAGAAGACCACTCATAACCTTTTGCTCCGTCTTAACCAACGAACACGTGTTGCACGTCGAGACCCAATCAGCCACATCTCTCTTTATCCCGACGCAGTGATAATACCGCTTGAGATCACGATAAATATTTTTCGCGATAAATATTTGTCGCTCCTGGATGAATCGAGAACTTGCTCACATGAGCCTCTCTCAGAATCTCCTGCCTCAACTCCTCTACCTTGGGTACATAGACCCGGCCACAAACCAAAATTGTCCCATTCGACGAGACCTGATACTTAGAACCAACTGCTCGCGATGCATCAATCAAACCCTGATCGCTCTCATGAGCCACTCTGATCCTACTGAGAAAATATGCCTGATCAACTGTCTCTAAACCCAAGGGCTCCTGCAAAATAGCACAAAGACGCAAAGTACTAATCTCGCTCACCAAGGCCTCAATGTCCTACTCTCGAGCTGAATCGGACCTCCGTCGACTCAACGCATCTGCTACCTGATTAGCCTTGCTTGGGTGATAGATAATTTCCAAATCATAATCTGTCAGCAAATCAACCCAGTGCGTCTGTCTCATATTCAATAATGGCTGAGTAAAGATATGCTGCAAACTCTTGTGATCCGTATAAATCTGCACTGACCCGCCGTACAAATAAGCTCTCCAGATCTTAAGCACGAAAACCACTGCTCCCAACTTAAGATCATGCGTACGGCGATTACATTCGCTACCCCGCAACTGCCTCGAAGCAAACTCAAAGTGTCTGTATCTCGTCCTAAAAGCCATCTTATGAACATCTGCCTCGTCTATCGGGATCTGATGGTTACCCGACGCCAAGTCTATCTTGGAGAATCAGGTAACACCCCACAGCTGATCCAGAAACTCATCAATCCTCGGAAGAGGGTACCTGTTCTTCACAGTGACTTGGTTAAGTCTCCGATAATCAATGCACAACCAGAAACTCCCATCCTTATTCTTCACAAACAACACTGGCGCTCCCCATGGCGAAACACTCGGCTGAATAAACCCCTTACTCGAAAGGTCCCCGAGCTACTTCTTCAGCTCTGCCAACTCTGCTGGAGCCATCCTGTAAGGTGTCTTAGATATCAGAGCTGTCCCCGGCTCTAACTCAATCGTGAAAGGATCAGACCGAGATGGTGGTAATCCCTTTAACAACCGAAAAACATCCTCAAACTCCTGAACAACTCGGATATCCCCAATAGCAACCTCACCACTGGACTCCGACATAATGATCGTCACCAAATAAGCTTTGAAACCCCGCTCTATCATCTGCTCAGCCTGAATAGCCGAGATCAAAAGACTCCCGGAAGTTGGTCTCACTCCTTGAAACACCAACCTCCCTGTATCACGCTCAAAGACCACTCTGCCTCGAAGATAATCTAGATGAATTCTGTAATGCGCTTGATATACCTCTATTTTGCACCCTTTTTATATGGTTTTACTATGCTTTTTATAAGGTTTTTAAAGGCTTTTTTACCAAAAAGGTAGTTTTTATGGATTTATAGTACTAAGAGTCTAAACAGGTCGAAAGATGCATTTTGGAGCAAAACCATAGGATTTGGACTTTACGCCGCTCCGCGACATAGCATCAACTTTGGAAGAGCCCCAAAAACATTCTACTCAATGGATTTCACCAAAACCAGTTTGCCATGATGCCTACATGAGTTAGCTTTCCAACGCAATTGGAACCATGCAATTTGGACGTGTAGAATGGAAGATATTATCATTTTAGTGAAGAGTGTCAGATCAGCCGAAAATCGGACGTCTACACCAGCCGGTCGACCGAGCCGGTCGGACAGGGACTCCAAGGCTCCTGTCCGACCCGACCGTCCTTCATTGCACAATGACATCGATCGACCGAGCCGGTCGGACATGGACTCCAAGGCTCCCGTCCGACCCGACCTTCCTTCACGACGACAACCGATCCGGTCGACCGAACCGGTCGGATAAGGACTCCATGGCCCTCGTCCGACCCGACCTCTTTTCACCATCCCGTGCACGCTCGACCGTCCAGCTCGACCCGACCATCATCCCGACCGACCGGTAGACCGCCCAGCTCCACCCGACCACCATCCCGACCGACCGGTCGACCGCCCCGCTCGACCGCCGCCTTTCCTGCTCGACCCGCCTTAGCCGACTAAGGCCCGTTTTGCGCGTTTTCACGATTTACTCGGCCCGTTTACCTAATCTCGACCCTGGAAGACCTAGCACTATAAATACACCTTTTTAGCCTCTTTAGAAAGCAGAGAACCGCATAGCCGCATTGTTTTACAGTTTTTATAGATCTACTTTTGTTCTAGAGATTTGAAGGAGAGGATCTCTCCTCCTCACTACAATTTGGAGAAGATTTATGAACCTTTATCTATTATCATGCTTTCTCCATCTCTCTGTGTTGTTACTTTGATCATGTCTGAGTAATTCACTTGTTAGGTTGCTAGGGTTACTAATTCAATGAGTTGTTTGCTTGATCTATGAATTCGATGAACTGTTAGGGATATCATTAGAGTCTTTGTCTCGTTTTGTTCACTAATTAATGCTGATTGCTTTACCGCTGATATATCCATAATTTGCATGATTTTACTTAGTATTTATTCATGTTTTTAAATGTTTTCAATAAGGTTTTATGCCTTTAGAGGTAGTTTTCTTGTATTTGTTGGTTTTGGAGTCTTAACAGGTTAAAACATAAAAAGGATTCAAAAAGGAGCAAAAGAGCCTCAAACCATGATCCATGCAAGTTTCCAAGTCAAGAGCATTAATATAACTCTATTTGTCCGATTCTCGCATTTGGACAGAACCGGAGCATCCGAAAGATGGCCGCGGCAAGGGGTCTTCCCGACGTCCAAAAATCATGATCTGGGTCTTGCTGGATAGATATTTGAGTCGTGCATCACGGCGAAGTTGATTCAAGCCATTTGGATCAACCATCAGGGAGAAAATCGTTTTCTCCCAAGACGTGTCCGCCAGGCGAGGAAACGAAGCCCATGTTAGAGGTGAAATGAGCACATTTCCCCGAGCCCATCGCAATGAGTAACAGCACAAAGAGCCCAGCCCGTCTTCAACCCTAGCCTCCTCACAGAAATGGAAAGCCTTGAGGAGGAAGGTAATACCTTAAGCCAAAAGGGAAAAGATGCAGCCGCCACTCAAAGAAAGGAAAGAAATCAAGAGAAGAAGAAGATTTCCTTTATAATCAAGAGGAGAATATTCAGCAGAGAATCGCCTGAACTCAACTATATAAGGAGAGGTCTTCATTCCCTGAAGACCAAGTCACACGGCCCTGCAAACCCTAAAGCATTTGCTCATCTTTCTCTGTTTCACTCGTTATTAGCATTACGTCTCGTCAAGGCCTGTTTGACGAGACCATCTTTTGTATCCGATCTTCTTTTCGAGTAATTAATCCAAAGCTTCCCAAGTCTCCCATCCGAAATATCCCGTCACATTAACGTGTGCTATTTCTGGAATCAACAATTGGCGCCGACTGTGGGGACTGGGAATACCTTTATTGGATTAAGCATCTCAAAAGAAGCTCGGACGATGTCTAACTCAGCGGGAAGCTCCCCCGAAAGAGAACCGCGACATGCCCACAAGACCCTCCCGGAGAATCCTCTCGAAGACCTTCTCGAGCATGAGGAGGACCACGTCGAGCACGACGAAAACGCACCGCGCGACGAACCCGAGGATACAATTCAGCCGCCAGCTCCTGCTTGCCGCAGATCCAGAGCAAAGGCCATCACGCACGACGACCTAGTGAAAAGAATTCGAAGGGCTATGAAGCCATTCTCCGAAGAAGTCCAGGCGATGCGAACATATCAGCAGAAGACGCAGGAATTCATCGACTCAGTAACGGCGGAAGACGGCAAGTTTTCGCCAGCTCGTCGGCTCTCGTTCGACACACTGACAGGTCATGCCACGGGGACCACGATAGCAGACGCAACTGCTAATCGGACAGAAGCGACGAGCCGAATCTCGCGGGCCAGCAAGCAGACCAACGCCGAGCTCGATAGGATTAATCATCGGCTGGACGAGTTTAATTCCAGAGTGCATCTCGTCACGAGCTCTGCACCAGAATTGGCAAAAATCCTTGCCGACACCCGGAGGAGTACGCTTACGGCAAGGATTCGCAGAATCCGGCTCCGCGAAAGAGTCCGACTAAAGATCGAGCCCTTTGCCGGCGAAGAAGATCCGAAGAAGTGGTTGACAGCTTTCAACCTCGCTATGACAAGGGAACAGTATGCCACTCCCGAGGAGAGAGAGGTGAACTATTGCCAAGTCTTCGTCGAGCATATGACGAAAGAAGCACTCGGATGGTTCTCCAGCCTCCCTGCCGAGTCGATCGATAACTTCGACGACTTGACGAGCGCATTCTTAAAACACTACTCCATGAACATGACCAGGGTGACCCAAAACATGTTTACCATGACGCAATCAAGAGGAGAACCACTGCGAAGTTTCATGGAAAGGTTTAAGAAAGCCGCGATGGATCTCGGCGACATGCCCGATAGCGTCCCGCTGGAGGCACTCCGCAACGGTCTCCGATACGACTCTAAATTTAAAGCAGACCTCTCTCTCCAGCCATCACCGACCCTCGAAGACGCGCTCCATCGGTCACAGAGGTACATTTTCCTAGAAGAAGACACCGACTTCTACGCCGAGAAAAGTGGTGAGAAAAAGCCCGTCATCGCCAGACCTAAGGAAGAAAGTCATGAACAGCGGCGAAGGCCAGAGGTCAGGAGATCACTCTCCTTTGCCGTCGACGACGACCTCAACCACTGGGACCCAGCAGAGCAGCCGCAAGCACTCGCATTGACGTCGTCTCGTCCAGCCATCGCCGACCCAGACGACGACAATAATCATGACCTGTTCTGCAGCTTCCACGGTCGAACCGGTCACGCAACGGAGAACTGTAGGCATCTCATCGGTAGCCTCCTCAGGAAATACCGAGAAGGAGCCGTTGCGGTAGAAGGCGACCGATCTCAAGGCAAAGACTTCGCGCCGAAGCCAGCCAAGGGGGGCCAAAAGGGAAAGTGACCCCGCCAGTTTCGCCCCCAAAAGCAGGGGAAGACAAATCCGAAACCCGCATCTGAGAAGGAAGATTATGACCATCTAGAGGATTTGCCGCCCCCACCAAAGCGACAGGTCAGCATGATCATGGGAAGTCTCTTAGACAATAACGATTCCATCTCGGCAATCAAGGAGTATGAGCGAAAGGCTGTCTCGGCTCAGCGCCGCCCTAGTTCCCACCAGGATGGAGAAGCCCCGCTCGGCCATTTTTGCCGTCAGGACACAAGCGCGATATCCTTCACGGATAAGGATGCGGAGGGGCTGGATACCCCGCATCTCGACCCGCTAGTGGTCAAAATACAAGTCCACGATTGCGACGTGGCAAAGATACTAGTTGACACCGGGAGCACGGTGAATCTAATCTTCAAGGAGACCCTAGACCGGATGGGGGTTGAAGAAGAAGCCATCAAGCCAGCATCTCGTCCGCTGACTGGATTCACCGCCGACACCGTGTTCAGTATCGGCACTATCCGCTTGCCCGTCTACGTCGGAGGAATTTCCAAGCTCGTGAAATTCATCGTCATAGACAAACCAGCAATATATAACGCGATTCTAGGAACGCCGTGGATCCACGAGATGAAAGCCGTCGTCTCGACCTTTCATCAATGCGTTAAATTTCCAACACCGTTGGGAATCTTCACATTACGTGGCAGCCAAAGAGTGTCAAGATCCTGCTTCCTCCAAGAACGCCGACTCCGCTCTTCATCCTCATGCATGATCAATGAAGAGCTGGACCCGCGACTCCCCTATCATCAGAGACCTAAACCCGATCTCGTCGACCAGGTCAGCATCGACGAGACGAAACCGGAAAGGAGCTTTGGTATCGGCAGCAATCTCAACGCCGAAATCAGAACCCAGCTGGTGGATCTACTGAAGGAGAACGTGCATCTCTTCGCATGGTCAATGGAGGATATGAAAGGAATAGATCCCAGGATCACCTCGCATGAGCTCAACGTCGACCCCACCTACAAACCGATCAAGCAGAAGAGGCGTAAGCTCGGCACCGATAAAGCTCAAGCAGTCAATGACGAAGTCGAAAAGCTACTGCGAGCCGGATCAATCACCGAAGTAAAGTACCCCGACTGGCTCGCCAATCCGGTCGTCGTCAAGAAGAAGAACGGGAAGTGGAGAGTATGTGTGGACTTCACCGACCTGAACAAGGCTTGCCCGAAGGATAGCTTTCCGTTGCCGCATATCGATCGCCTTGTCGAAGCTACGGCGGGGAATGAACTACTCTCCTTCATGGCTGCATTCTCCGGCTACAACCAGATATTCATGCACCCAGACGACGCGAGAAGACAGCCTTCATCACTGATCGAGGCACATATTGCTACAAAGTCATGCCCTTCGGCTTTAAGAACGCTGGCGCCACTTTCCAAAGATTGGTCAACAAGATGTTTGCAAAACAGCTCGGCAACAGCATGGAAGTCTACATCGACGACATGTTGGTAAAATCTGCTAAAGCCGAAGATCACGTCAAGAACCTTCAAGAATGCTTTCAGGTTCTGACAAAGTACGGAATGAAGCTCAACCCGGCAAAGTGCAATTTCGCCGTCACGTTCGGAGAATTCCTCGGCTACATCGTAACTCAGCGCGGCATCGAGGCAAACCCGAAGCAGATCTCGGCAATTCTCGACCTACCCTCACCGAAAAACGCAAAAGAGGTCCAGAGGCTCACTGGCCGAATTGCCGCACTGAATAGATTCATCTCGCGCTCGACCGACAAGTGCCTCCCTTTTTACCAGCTGCTCCGCTCCAACAAGCTCTTTAAATGGGACGAGAAGTGTGAAGACGCATTCAAGCAACTGAAAGAGTATCTCACTACCCCGCCAATCCTCGCAAAACCCGAAGATGGCGAAACGTTACTCCTCTACATCGCCACATCAAGCACAGCCGTTAGTGGCGTACTGGTCCGAGAAGATCGCGGCGAGCAGAAGCCCATCTTCTACGTGAGCAAAACCCTCAACGATGCCGAGACGAGATATCCTACCCTCGAAAAGCTGGCATTAGCGGTAGTGATCTCGGCGAGGAAACTGAAACCATACTTCCAGTCCCATGCAATCATCGTCCTCTCAAGCCAACCATTGCGCCAAATTCTTCATGGCCCAAATCAATCGGGTCGCATGGCAAGATGGGCGGTAGAGCTGTCAGAACACGACATCGAATTCAAAGGCCGAACCAGCGCAAAATCCCAGGTTCTCGCCGACTTCATTGTCGAGATCCCACCAGAGCTCGTCACGAACGAAGCTAAGCATATATCCAAATGGCTCCTGCACGTTGACGGAGCTTCATCCAAGCAAGGATCTGGTGTCGGCATCCGGCTCATATCCCCTACAGGCGAGATTCTCGAACAATCTTTCAAGCTCGACTTTCCAGCATCCAATAACGAGGCCGAATATGAGGTAATCATTGCAGGACTACGTCTCGCAAAGGAAGTTGGGGCCGAGCACCTGCACGCATTCTGCGATTCTCAGCTCGTGGCAAACCAATTCAGCGGAGATTACGATGCTAAAGACGACCGCATGGACGCATATTTCAAGGTAACAACGGAACTGTCTAAGCAATTCAAGTCGTTCGAGTTGACCAAAATCCCCCGTGCCGAGAACACAGAAGCCGACGCGCTCGCCGCCTTAGCCTCGAGAACCGACTCGGCTTTGCGGCGAACGATTCCCGTCGAAACGATCGAGCAGCCTAGCATCAAACTTCCTAAAGGAGCGTTTATTATGACGATATATCAAGAATTCCGACCAGACGACGGCGACCGCATCCGGGTCCGGGACCTCAGAATCAGCAGGCTCAACCTTAGGGCCCGACGAGCTCGCCCTAGCACCGAGACCAGAAAGGCCTCCCGGCTGCTCAGATGAGTTCTCGCCAAGATCATCATCACCCGACTGACGAGATGGATCTTCGCCGGGCTCGTCGCAACCTGAGTGACGAGATGCATCGACACCACCACCCGAAGGAAGGGTATCCTCCTCGTCAAGCACGACCTCGGGCGTCGTCTCGGCAGCAGACGACCGCTTCCCGCTCGCACCCATCTTTTCGAGCTTGGCCCTCTTCGAAGTCCTGCAGAAGCAACAACACATCAGCAACACGCACCAAACCACGATAAAGGACCGGTTCTCCGCAAGAAAACTTACTTCATCCTCGACGCAATCGAGGAAGCCGGACGTTTAGGCGGACCGCCTGACTCGGCAGCCGAGTCAGTCCTCCTCCCCCTCGGAGGAGAATCCGGGATCAGAATGGCATCGTCAGCAGACACGGGAGTCCTCTTCTTAAGCCACATCTTCTTAGTATGACTAGACGATTTAGCTACAAAAGATCGAGCAATGATCAATGACGAGCATCGTCATAACGCAAAATCTAAATCAAAAAGCAATCGGATTCCCACCAGTTGCTGGAGTCGAAGCGGGCTTAGACCTTCCCTCTCTCTTCCTCTTCTTCCTCTCCTCGGACTTGTGCAGCAAAGTCGGCCCAGATGATTCGACTCTGATCTCGCAAAACCTCGCACTTCTTCCGGAACGCAGTAGACGTTGGCCTCGGCACGACCCTCTCTGCAAAACAAACAAAAGCAAAAGGTTAGCATACCAAAACTTAACTCAATCTATGACGCGACGAAATCTACAAACAATCTACCAGCTTCATCGACCCATCCCGTCAAGACATGGTCGGGGTTAAAATCCCCAATCGACGCAGCGTTTTTCTTGACATAGAAATAATAGTGCTTCCAGTTGTGGATCTTGTCTCTGTGGGCACCGTAAACAATGCCGTGCTTCATCGTGGTACAGAATCGTCTGAACCGCTCCTCTTTCTCGCTAGCACGGAAGTCAGTAATACGCTCGAAGAGCTCTCGGTCGAAGGTAATCCTGAGATGCTTGGCCAAGGCCTCGATAAAAACCATATGCCGGACCACGCCGTGAGTCAGCTGACTCATAGGGACGCCACGCTGATAAGCGTAATCCAACAGATGGTGGAAGATGGGAAACCGTACCCCAAATTCCGTGAACCAGCACTCATAGGCGCAGAACCATCCCGGCGGAGCGTTAAATGGCCTTTGTCGGGCAGACAGAATCTGAATCTCCACGGCTTCGGGGATTGAGCACCTCGACCTGAGTGCCGCGACGATCCCTTCGTCAATCCAAGACCGACCATCGGCGGTCAAGGAAGTCGCCGGAGTGCGCCAAGGCATCTCGACGACTGAGGGAAGACCCTCGAGTTCGACATTACCCGGGGTCGGCACTTCATCCGGTCCCACCTCGGAATCCGCGTCTGAATCATCCTCCGAGATCCCATCGCGGTACCCGGAACTCTCACTGTCCTCATCCCGCAAGGACGGAGCATCAGAATCGGCACGAACCCCCGAAGAAGAGTCTTTGGCCGTAGAATCTGGCCTTTCCGCTGCCGCCGCCCTACGACGACGCTCCAGGGTTCGGCCCGCTCGGACCGCATCACCGAGAAAACCCGGGATCAGACTTGAAAGCAGGACGTCATCGTCATCCCGCACTACGGCCTTTCCTTTCCCCTTTCGGTCCGAAGGATCCATCAGACGAGAATCGGAAGACGAAGAGTCAAAATTCGACGAGAAACCCTAAAAATTCTGACAAGAGGAAAGATCGAGGCGAGAAGAGAAGGAATTTCGAGTCAAGAAGCAAGCAGATCTAAGACAATTACACAAAACCTATCGGTTTAACCAAGCAATGCGACTCGAATTCGAGATGAAAGAAGGAAATTACCTTTCCTCTTTCAGGACGGTTGGAGGCAGTGAGCAGGCAAAAAAGAAATTAATGTGGAAAAGAAATCCGAACGGTCTCTTTAAGAGAAGTTTCGCGACTTTCAAGGGAAAAAAAAAATTCCCTTCCTTTTTCCCGCTTAGAAAAACCTAACGGGACTTGGGCCTTTTTTGCAAAAGCTCAACCGCCGACCCACTTTTGCAGTTTTAATAAAATATGCATTGATGACGTGGCAATCCCACTCTTGACGAACCGCCTGCTGAGCGGCATAACTCCTTCTTTTGACAAGCTGACGTTGAAATAAGGATGAACGTTTACTCTCTTCGACGAGCTGACTCGTATGAGACCGTCATAGATGGTTGATTCTCTTTGACGAGCTGATGTCAAGAACAATCATCGAAATGCATATTCTTTTGCGGACAGGATGACGTCAACGTACTCTTTTCCCTTCTTATGGTTTTTATCCCAAACCGGGTTTTTCCATATCAAGGTTTTAACGAGGCGGTACGAATCTAAAGTCAATCGCACCCAAGACGAGCTAGCACTGGCACCTTATGATGTTACTAATAACTCTTGAGCTCAACTCCCATTCATGAAGTTCGCCGAAACCAAATTGCATTTGACTCGCCAAACTGGGGGGGGGGACTTATTGTTAGAGGTGAAATGAGCACATTTCCCCGAGCCCATCGCAATGAGTAACAGCACAAAGAGCCCAGCCCGTCTTCAACCCTAGCCTCCTCACAGAAATGGAAAGCCTTGAGGAGGAAGGTAATACCTTAAGCCAAAAGGAAAAAGATGCAGCCGCCACTCAAAGAAAGGAAAGAAATCAAGAGAAGAAGAAGATTTCCTTTATAATCAAGAGGAGAATATTCAGCAGAGAATCGCCTTAACTCAACTATATAAGGAGAGGTCTTCATTCCCTGAAGACCAAGTCACACGGCCCTGCAAACCCTAAAGCATTTGCTCATCTTTCTCTGTTTCACTCGTTATTAGCATTACGTCTCGTCAAGGCCTGTTTGACGAGACCATCTTTTGTATCCGATCTTCTTTTCGAGTAATTAATCCAAAGCTTCCCAAGTCTCCCATCCGAAATATCCCGTCACATTAACGTGTGCTATTTCTGGAATCAATAGCCCATGGAGACTTGGTGCCACGAACGGCCCGGGATTCCGCGGCATGGACCCTGTCTCGACTTAATACAAGCCCAGCTTGCTTTTGGTGGTTTACTTGTCCTGAACCCGGTCCAGTCACGTCGCAAATCATCAAGGCCGGTTAACCGGAAAGTTTCCTTTTTCAACACTTCACAAACCTAGCAACTTCAACCCTATAAATACAAGCTTTTTAGCCTCACGAAAGGGAGAGCTGCGTGTGCGCCATCAGAGACAGAGAGAGCCATCCTGGAGTGCTGAAGGGAGCAGAGAGAAGAGGCGCTTCTCAGGATCTAAGGCACACACACACACACACACACAAATCCTTAAACTCTTTTCATCTTTTCCTTTTCTTTTCTTTTGTATTGAACCCGAAAGTTTCAAGGGAGAGATTCGACTTTGTTCTTCAATAGAGAAGATTTCTTCATCCCTTATCTCTTTTAATACTCACATAATGCTTTCATACATCTCTTGCTTGTTTGTTTGCATCATGGTTGAGTAGTTTCATTGTTGGGCTTAAGAGTTTTCAAGGGATTCATGGATTGGTGGCTAGGTTGTTAGATTTCGGATTTTTGATAGAGCTCCTCATCTTGATTTGTACTTAATGCTTATAGCTTTGACTGAACATCTTGCTACTGCCCTAGAGTTGATTTACTTTCCGAAAGCTTGATAAATCACTTGAAATAATTTAGATG
This sequence comes from Erythrophleum ivorense, assembly GCA_026724425.1. Taxonomy (NCBI): domain Eukaryota; kingdom Viridiplantae; phylum Streptophyta; class Magnoliopsida; order Fabales; family Fabaceae; genus Erythrophleum; species Erythrophleum ivorense. The sequence goes on from JAIUCV010000074.1 coordinate 6,900,369, forward strand.
ATCAATTCACCATAACCTACGGGAGTAGAACTATGATGCTTTGTGAACATATCGAAGTTGGACTATTTTTGCTTGTTTAACCACTTGATTACCTATGGGAGTAGAGTAATCCTAGGTTGCTTAAACATATTAATTGACATTGCGGGAGTAAGTTAATTATCCATTCATAGTTCAAGTTCTTTACCATATCTATTGATTCTTGGTTTAACTATCCGAAATAACAAATCCATGATGACCTATGAATTCTCTTATGCCCAATGCTTCCCCTATTGATTTGGTTTAGTTATTTTACTTGATTTTAAGCTCGCTAATATTTATTTTCATCACTGTTCACAGCCCTAAAGCCAAACCCCATATTATAGTTTTAGCTAACTTTTAATCTCATAAACTCATAGTGTAGCTTTCCGGTCCTTGTGTTCGATAACCCTACTACACTACGATCCGTGCACTTGCGGTATCTAGTTTAGGATTGGGTAAAACCTGATCCACATCAAGTTTTTGGCGCCGTTGCCGGGGACCAAATAGTTGCCTACGAGTTTCAGATTGGAGTTTAGACTATAACATTGCTTAACTTTCATTTTTATTTGCATTTTATTTTAGTTTTTGTTCCTATTTTCGTTTAATTTTTACTTCTCTCTATCTTTGTGTGTTTCAAGGTATATTGAGTAAGAGATAGGAGATTTTGAAGAAGAATTCACAAGACATAGAAGATGGATCCTCAAAACCGCCCAATCGGAGAGTTTGATTCACTAGACATCTTCTTCACAAAACGCCAACCTATATGCCCTTTACCACCTACTGGAGAGTTTAAGATAAGCTCTAAACTCATTGCTTTGGTGAAGCAGCATCAGTTTCGTGGCCTAGATTAAGAGCAGCCAATAGACCACGTCGAAAGGTTTGAAGGAATTTGTAGTACAAGGAGATCCGATGGAGTTTCCGAGAACTATTTGAAGTGCACTTTATTCTCATTCTCTTTGGTTGAGAAAGCCTACAAATGGAAGCAGTCTCTTCCATCAGGATCAATCACTACTTGGGATGAGTACAAGAGAGCTTTCTTGAAGAATTTCTACCCAAAAGAGAGATTAAAATGGATGAGAAGAAGAATCTTAGAATTTCGACAAGAATCAAAGGAATCATTCTATGAGGCTACAACACGTTTTAAGGAGTACAAGAGAGAGTGCCCTCACCATGGTTTAACAAAGATTGCTTTGCTGAACTTCTTCTATCAAGGAGTTGATGAGAAATTCAAGATGGCTCTTAACATAGCAAGTCAAGGGGACTTCATGACTACTACAGTTGCTCAAGCCAACACTCTCATTCATAACTTGGCTGCAAGCAACAAAAATTCATGCTTGGGTTATGAGAAAAACGTGGAAGACATCAAGGCAAGTTCAGATTTTTTCAGAAATTCTCGAGCTTAAGTCACTGGTTGCTCAACTTCTGAAAAACCAATCAAGAGGAGTTGATCTTTGTGAGAACGTTGGAGCTTCTAAGAGTAAGGAAGATAAAGAGTTTAATGATGATATCTCTCTTAAGAGGCAAGAAGAAATCAACTACATTGGCGATTTTGGAGACAACCATCAAAACCGAAACAACAATGGTTTTAACCTTGGAAACTCTAAGCCAAGTACTGAAGATCCTCTTCTAGACCAAGATCACGTGGTCATGACACCTAAAGAGAGCAACCTTGAAGCTATGATTCATCAGCTCATGGACAATCAACAACAATTCATTGAAGGAATGAAGCAAAACGCCAAAGATAACAAAAACCTTGCTTTCAAGATGGATAGCATGTATGATCATCTTTACAGGAACAACCAGGAGCTGTATGAGGAGTTTATTAACATCTCTAATCATGTTAAGAAGGTAGAAGTGCAAGTCTCTCAAATTGCGGAAGGATCCAAGAGACAAGTTAATGTTCTTCCGGGAAAAGTGGAGGAAAATCCTAGGTTTTGCAAAGTGATAACAACAGAGAACAAGGCCGTGATCTCACCAACCCACATTGATCAATCAACCTTCAAGTACCATGTGACAAGGCATGAAGATGATGAGCCCATTCCAAAAGCACCACATCAAAGAAAGCTTAAAAAGATAGAAGATCAAGTGAAGTTCATCTTCCCTTGCACAATCAATGGTGTTGATTTTATAGACTCTTTGTGTGATACAGGATCTACAGTGAATCTCATGCCTAAAACCATAGCAAAGAAGCTGGGGATTGTAGAGATGGAGCCTCCCGGAAAGATACTCAAGTTTGCAGATGCTTCTAGCACAACTCCATATGGGTTTGTGCGTAATTTGGAGATGCAAGTGGGAGGTTGTCTTGTCCCCCTTGACTTTCACATTATAGAGATGCAAGATGAGCACTCAATGTCACTGGTTCTTGGGACTCCTTTTCTCAAAACCGTGGGAGCTATAGTTGATTTTCGCAAGGGACAAGTCTCTTTCTCGGAAATCAAGAAGAAAGTCTTCTATCATGCAGTTTCTACTGAAGTTTCTTGCTGCACAACCGTCTACAATGAAGAGAGAGCAAGTTTAGACCTTGGAGATGACATTAGAAGGTCCCAAGACGTCCCTCAATGATGAGATTCTCCTAAGATCGACACTCTTTGAGGTTGAGTAAAGGATAGATTGGTTTCGGTGAGAAACCGTGATGATGGATGGATTGAAATGGTTGAATGGATAGATCAGAGACTTGCGGAAGAATCTCTAAACTCCGGCTTATACTTCTCAAGGATATTACACACCAAAAGAAGAACAAGGATTTCGATGGATATAACACACCAACGAGATGATCTTTACTTAAGAGGTTTTTGATAAAAAAGAAAGATGGTTTCAGCAAGAGAATACAAACGAGATTTAAAGAGAAGGAAAGGGAAAGAAAGCGAAGAGACTAGCCTTGGAACAAACTCCAAGTTAGATCTTAACTACAACATCATTAAACCAAAACAAGTTTGAAATTCACAAGAAATAAACCGAAAAATATGACCCAAAACTCTCGCATAATAATCTTGAAGTGGGCTGGGTCAGATTGGCAATGGGATGAAAGGGGGAAGTGTTAACTCAAGCCTCATTAAAAACCTACTAAGGAAAACCCATTGGGACAAAACCTTAGTAGGGAAAAAGAGTGCCCAAGCAACACTTAATCCCATTACCAACCTTCTTGGGCTGTTACCAAAACCATAGTGGTTGGAGTAACCTTTGTTTTATCCTGGCCCAAGTGCTTAAGTATCAATCCAAAGGCTTGGTTGAATGACTTAGCCTTTGATCGAGTCATTGGACCCGTAAGTCCGGTCAAAGCCTCCTCGGCTACAAGCTGATCCTCGGCTACAAGCTTTCCATCCTTTGTTCCAAGCTCCGGTTCTTGTCCCTCGTCCATAACCTCATCCATAGTCATATCATCCCCTCCCTCTTGAAAAAGATTTGTCCTCAAATCTGCTTCATCTGCAATAAAAGGAGAAAGATCAGAAATATTAAAACTTGGACTTATATTATACTTACCTTGAAGATCAACACGATAAGCATTGTTGTTGATTCGTTTGGTTATGGTAAAAGGTCCATCGACCCTTGGCATCAGTTTGGACTTTCTTTCTGCCGGGAACCGTTCCTTCCTTAGGTGAACCCAAACTTGGTCACCAACATTAAACACCATATTACGCCGGCCTTTGTTTGCTTGCTCCACATACTTCTTGGTTTTCTCTTCAATATTTTTCCGAGCCTTCTCATGGATTTTCTGCATAAGTTCGGCCTTTTTTTTTCCATATATGCTGGTTCTTTCACTCAAAGGCAAAGGCATTAGATCCAAAGGAGAAGTGGGGTTGAACCCATAAACAATTTGAAATGGAGAAAACTTTGAAGCAGAATGCACGGCATTATTATATGCAAACTCTAAGTGAGGCAAACATTCTTCCCATGTTCTTAGATTCTTTTTAACCAATGTGCGCAAGAGAGTGACTAAGGTTCTATTAACCACTTCAGTTTGACCATCAGTTTGCGGATGACATGTAGTAGAGAATAGCAATTTCGTTCCTAACTTAGACCAAAGAGTCTTCCAAAAATAGCTAAGGAATTTGGTATCTCTATCAGAAACAATGGTCTTAGGCATGCCATGCAAACGAATGATTTCCTTAAAGAACAAGTCGGCAATATGAGATGCATCATCAGTTTTATGACATGCTATGAAATGCGCCATTTTAGAGAACCTATCAACAACCACAAGGATTGAATCCTTTCCAGTCCTAGTCCTAGGAAAACCAAGCACAAAATCCATTGATATATCAGTCCATGGATGAGAAGGAATTGGTAAAGGAGTATACAAACCATTCGTCTGAACCTTAGACTTAGCCTGTTTACATGTAGCACATCTAGCGCATATTCTCTCAACATCTCTGACCATGTGTGGCCAGTGAAAGTGATCTCGCATCACCTCAAGTGTTTTGGCCACGCCAAAATGTCCCATGAGACCTCCTCCATGTGCTTCCCTGACAAAAAGATCTCGGAGAGAACAATTAGGCACACATAATCTATTTTCATAAAAGAGATATCCATCTTGTCTATGATAACGGCCAGAGGCAAACTTAACACAAGACTGGTATATATCTTTAAAATCAAGATCAGTTTCATAAAGCTCTTTGATTTGCTCAAAGCCCAGCAGCTTAGCATCAAGAGTAGTGATAAGAGTATACCTCCGGGATAATGCGTCGGCAACCACATTATCCTTACCTTTTTTATATTTTATGACATAAGGAAAGGTTTCAATGAACTCAACCCATCTGGCATGTCGTTTGTTGAGCTTTTGTTGGCCTTTCAAATGTTTGAGGGATTCGTGATCGGTGTGGATAACAAACTCCTTCGGCCAAAGATAGTGCTGCTATGTTTGGAGAGCTCGGACCAAGGCGTATAACTCCTTGTCATATGTGGGGGTAATTAAGAGTAGCTCCTCCAAGATTCTCACTGAAAAAGGCAATCGGTTTCTTGTCTTGCATCAGTACAGCGCCAATACCTAAACCTGAGGCATCACATTCAATCTCAAACGTTTTAAGAAAGTCAGGCAATATCAAAACAGGAGCATTAGTAAGTTTATCCTTAAGTGCTTGAAAAGCATTCTCCTGAGCCTCTTCCCATTTGAATCCCACATCTTTTTTGATAACTTCGGTTAGTGGGGCGGCCAAAGTGCTGAAATCTTTGACAAACCGTCGGTAGAATCCGGCCAGTCCATGAAAACTTCGGACCTCACTAACATTCTTTGGGCTTGGCCAGTCTCTGATGGCCTTGACCTTTTCCTCGTCAACCTTAACTCCATATGCACTCACAACAAAACCTAAAAAGACAAGGTTATCCGTACAAAATGTACACTTCTTGAAATTAGCATAAAGCTTTTCCTTTCTAAGCACATGCAAGACAGATTCAAGGTGATCAATATGCTCGGCTAAACTCTTGCTATATACCAGAATGTCATCAAAATAAACCACAACAAAGTGACCAATGAATGCTCTAAGGACATGGTTCATTAGGCGCATGAATGTACTAGGTGCATTAGTAAGACCAAATGGCATAACAAGCCATTCATAGAGACCATGCTTAGTTTTAAATGCAGTCTTCCATTCATCTCCTTCTTTCATTCTAATATGGTGATAGCCACTCTTTAAATCAATTTTAGAAAAGATGCTAGAACCATGCAATTCATCAAGCATATCATCTAATCTAGGAATGGGATGGCGATACTTTACAGTGATGTTATTAATTGCCCGGCAATCAACACACATACGCCAGCTGCCATCTTTCTTAGGCACAAGTAAGACAGGGACGGCACAAGGGCTCATACTCTCCCTGATATGCCCCTTTTCCATAAGCTCATCAACTTGACGTTGTAACTCTTTTGTTTCTACCGGATTGGTGCGATAAGCGGGACGGTTAGGAAGTGTGGCTCCAGGTACAAAATCTATCTGGTGTTCTATGCCACGGACAGGGGGTAATCCTATGGGATTGTCCTCTGGAAACACATCCTTAGAAGCCTGCAAAAGATCGGACATTTCGCTCGGCACAACCGGTGCAAGGTTAGCTAAGCTTGTTAGTGCTTCTTTAAAAATAAATAACAAAATAGGTTTTTCAGAAATCATAGCTTGCTTAACCTGTTTAGATTTGATCAAGAGATTAGGTTGTTTATCTGACCTGGTGTTCTTAGTAGAAAGTTGAACTTGGTCCTCATAAACTTCTTGTAAATCCATCATGAGTGACCCTTCTGTCGGATTGCCACGGTCGGCCTAGTAAGATATGACCTGCATCCATAGTAAAACATCGCACAAAACCTCATCCTTATAGTTCCCAATAGACATCGGTACCACTACTTGATTTTTGACCCTCATTTCTCCGACATCGTTTAACCATTGAAGCTTATAAGGCTTGGGATGCTTTTGTTGCTTAAGACCGAGCTTCTGCACCATGGTTTCACTTGCCACATTTGTGCAACTTCCTCCGTCAATGATCACACTACAAACCTTGTCTTGGACAAGACATCTCGAATGGAAGATGTTTTCTCTTTGCGCTTCTTCCTCGGCCCGGGTTTGTAAAATCAAAGTCCTTCTAGACCACATAAAGACCTCCGGGTCTTTCTTCATACTCATCAGGGGATGAGATTTCATCATATTCTTCATTCTGGCCGGGAGTCCACATAATCTTTCTTGCCACTAAAAGTTTCCCACTGACCGGTTTAGCTTCATATTCCCCGGATGATAAAACCGTTTCTTGTAAGGGCTCTTCCTCAGACTCATACTCGCCATCTTCTCTAATGATCATAACCCTTCTGTTAGTGCACTCACTAGCATAATGACCTCGTCCTTGACACTTAAAACATTTAACATCACGAGATCTTGTAGAAGTGGAGCCTTCGGATTTGTACTTATCTTGAATGGCCGTGGCGGGTTTGGACTCAACTTTAGGGGCTAGAGCCGGTTTACTATCTCTGGGATAGCCTGATCGGTTGGAGTCATAATTAGTCCGTGAGGGAACCCTCCTCTTAACTTGTTGTTCCACCAGAACAGCCTTGTGCAACATTTCCTCAAGTTGCTCATATTGTTGCATTTCTACACGGTCTTGTACTTCCCGGTTCAAACCACCCAAAAACCTTGACATTGTGGCCTCTTTGTCCTCTTGAATATTGGCCCTTAACATCAACGTTTCCATCTCCTGGTAGTAGTCTTCAACTGACCGTGTCCCTTGAGTAAGCTTGCGGAGCTTTGAATGGAGCTCTCGGTGATAATGGCTCGGAACAAACCTTCTCCTCATGAGAAGCTTCAAAGCTGCCCAAGTTTCTATGGGATACTCTCCACTCCTCTGCCTTGATGTAACAATCTGATCCCACCAGCTGAGAGCGTAGTCGTAGAATTCCGTGGCGGCAACCTTGACCCGGTTGATCTCGGCATAGTTTTGACAATTAAAAATCAACTCCATCTTTTTTTCCCAGTCCAAGTAAGCATCAGGGTTATTCCTTCCATGGAATGGTGGAACTTTCATCTTATAACCACCGAGATTCTCGATCATGAGGTCTCTTTCTTCCCTCGCACGTCTCGGCCGTCTATTGCTTCGGTGAGATGAGTAGCCGCGACTGCTGTAGTAGTTTTGAGCGTTATGGTCAACATGATTCTTGTTTTGTTCCTTAGGTTTGTGAGAGTGCTCTCCTTCTGATATGATCACTTGTTCATCCGGCACCTTCTCTTTCCCTTTTAGTTGGTCGCGGATGGGTTTAAGTTTCTCTTCCATCATTGCCTCCATTTGTTTGGTGATGGCATCGATCAAAATCTTGTTGTTGGCTGTGTTCCCGGATGAAGACTCCTCGGACATCCTGAAACAAAGATCACAAACTCACCAGTAACTAGTTCCAAAGGTAAACTACTTTTATAAATATAGAAATGATACGATTCAATGGTTTTCAAACTATGATTACTATGAGCGATTAGAAGATGAACGGTCAAATGAACGAGTTGCTTAAAACCGTGATCAATATGATGATTATTCAGTTGATGAGTTGATTCAATGATTAAACTAGTAATAACAAAGAAACAACGGACAAAGATAGATGGATCTATGATGATGAAATGAAACGATGAACAACAAGGAATGAGTTCGGGGATGAACACAATGGTAGATGAACAGTCAATGATAAAAATGATAAGATCGGTGAATGAAAAAAATAAATGGATAGAGTACTCAACTTCAGAGCGTGCTCTGATACCACTTGATGAGATTCTCCTAAGATCGGCACTCTTTGAGGTTGAGTAAAGGATAAATTGGTTTCGGTGAGAAACCGTGATGATGGACGGATTGAAATGGTTGAATGGATAGATCAGAGACTTGCGGAAGAATCTCTAAACTCCGGCTTATACTTCTCAAGGATATTACACACCAAAAGAAGAACAAGGATTTCGATGGATATAACACACCAACGAGATGATCTTTACTTAAGAGGTTTTTGATAAAAATAAAGATGGTTTCAGCAAGAGAATACAAACGAGATTTAAAGAGAAGGAAAGGGAAAGAAAGCGAAGAGACTAGCCTTGGAACAAACTCCAAGCTAGCTCGTAAACTACAACATCATTAAACCAAAACAAGTTTGAAATTCAAAAGAAATAAACCGAAAAATATGACCCAAAACTCTCGCATAATAATCTTGAAGTGGGCTGGGTCGGATTGGAAATGGGATGAAAGGGGGAAGTGTTAACTCAAGCCTCATTAAAAATCTACTAAGGAAAACCCATTGGGACAAAACCTTAGTAGGGAAAAAGAGTGCCCAAGCAACACTTAATCCCATTACCAACCTTCTTGGGCTGTTACCAAAACCATAGTTGTAACGACCGACTCCTTTGTCATATGGGCTGGATATTCTTTTTTTTTTTTAATCAAAGAAAGCCCAAGAGGGCCCAAGTTCTTTCTTTCTCCATAGCGCCGACCTGCAGAGAAAAAAAAAAAGGGGAGAGAAAAGAAAAGAAGAGAGTAGAAGAGAAGAGAGGAAGAAGAAGGAAGAGAAGGAGATCGTGAGTGCGTGAGGGAGGAAGGGAGAGAGAGAAACCAAAGTTAAAGGAAGAAGGAGAAGAAGAGAAGAGAAGAAGGAAGGAGACCGTAAAGCGAGAGAGAGACGTACCGGAGTCCTCCGTTACCGATCTGCCGCTCCGAGGCACCGTCGTCGTCAATCGGTGTGTTTCGGTAAGCTCCGGACCTGGATCTCCACCGTTTTCTTCTCGATTTGTTTCTCGTGGAGATCTCCTTTGATGGGTTGTTCTTTTGCTTCAGTCTTGAGCCTTCTTCTTCCACCGGTGTTGTCTGTGGTCGGTGTCGTTGAGTAGCCGCTGTTTAAGGTGAGACAAGCTTGATATTTTCTCTGTCACTGTTCCGACGTCACTGTTCCGGCGTTACTGTTCACGCGTCTTTTTTTTTATCATCACCATTGTTGTTGCAGTTGTACCTTAGGCTGCAAGTCACCATCTTCTGCACCAAGCTTTGTTGTGGTTGTTGTTGTTGTGTTCTTCAAAGCTCAAAGGTCTCTCTCTACAAGTAGTTGTTGGTATTGCTGTCCCGAGTTACGTCATCGTCAAAGTGAGTAGTCATGGTTTCTCTTCACGTTTTTGTTGCCGAGAGCTACGCATGAGAGCTTTGTCGTTGTTGTGTGTTTGCAGCTTGAGCTGCTAGTCTCATCTTCCACCTTTGAAGTTGTTGGACACATGGAGTGGAGTTGACTTCGCCTAAGGACCAAGTAACTCTTGAATTGTGTGGTTGTTTCTCTTACCGTGAGTAAGCTTCAGCTCCGTTTCAACCGAGAATCAAGGTGAAGGCTTGTGCCAGATATACCTCTTATATATTTATAATTATTATAGATTGAATAGTCTATTGTTAATGCGCGTATACCTGCGTGTATCTATTTGAATATACGTATTTGTGTGTTGTGTGAAATTGATATTATTAATATAACACCAAGTAATGTTATTTTACCGCATTGTGTCGTTGATTGTTGAACCTAGTGGCTTAGGTTGTTAAACCGAAAATGGTTGAGTGATGTATGAAAGTGCTTGCGGGGTGTTTCCATTGTGTGAGGGATATCACTTGTGCGGGTTTGGGGTTAAGCTTTAGGCTTGTGGGGCGGTTTCGCCTGTGTGTTCACATAAGTAAGTTTGAGGATTGACTCATACTTATATGTGTGTGTGGGCATAAGTAAGATGGAGGACTGACTCATACTTATGCGTGTGTGCTGGACATAAGTAAGATAGAGGATTGACTCATACTTATGGTCCATCGTCGGTGGCTTGACGAGCCATGTGTCTCGGTAGGGAGGCAGGCGTCTTGAAATAGAGACGGACAGCGTGTGGCCGCTATATGCCACGGGGTGTGCGCCGGTTTTTGGGCGTGGTTGCACCTTTAGGATGAGGTGTCATTTCTTGTTCTATGAGTGTCTTCGGACTTGATTGTGCTGCGTGTATTAGCTTTAGACTTTCGTCTGTGGTAGTTATGAATATACGAGTTGTATATCGTAAGTCCCGTTGGACTTGCACTCACTGAGTAATCCCAATTACTCACCCCTCCTTCTTTCAGGTAAGCGTGGAGACATACCAGAATAGATTTGGCTCGGTGATGGTTTTGGGGAAGAAACAGGTTTTGTTAAATATTGTTTTAAAATATATAGTTATGCGGTTTTATGTGAAACGGTGTTTATATGTTAAGTTAAGTTGTTTTATCAAGAAAACGGATTCGGTTATTTAGATCCGGGTTTTATAAACTCTTGTAAAATGGATGTTGTATAATCTTTTGAGAAACGATCCGTGGGACTAAAGTGTATTGAACTAGCAAGGGGTTTCTTGCGGTGGAAGTTAATACACTTGGGCATGCCGTCTTAGTTACGTAAGAGGCGGGTGTCACAATAGTGGTTGGAGTAACCTTTGTTTTATCCTGGCCCAAGTGCTTAAGTATCAATCCAAAGGCTTGGTTGAATGACTTAGCCTTTGATCGAGTCATTGGACCCGTAAGTCCGGTCAAAGCCTCCTCGGCTACAAGCTGATCCTCGGCTACAAGCTTTCCATCCTTTGTTCCAAGCTCCGGTTCTTGTCCCTCGTCCATAACCTCATCCATAGTCATATCACTCAAGAAGCTCTCTACATTAGATCTTATGATGTCTCCAAGCCGACACAAGATGAGTGCCAAATCATTTCAAGTGACAATAGTTCAAGTTTGACTACTCAAGATCATCATGGAATTCATACATGGGATGTTTTCAAGCTTGAGGCACGACCTAGTGCACCACCAAGACCAGCACCATCTGAATCTCCTTGGTATAGACACATTGCCAACTACCTTGCTGCTGAGATTCCACCACCTCAATTCTTTGGCTACAAGAAAAAGAAGTTCTTGCGCGATGTTAAAAGGTACTTCTGGGATGATCCTTATCTTTATAAACATTGTTCTGATGGTGTGCTTAGAAGATGCATTCCAGAAGACGAGATTCCAGGAGTTCTCTTTGCTTGTCATGGTTCCGACTATGCAGGACACTTTGCTAGTAACAAGACCATTGCTAAGATATTGCAAGCTGGGTTTTGGTGGCCTACCATGTTTAAGGACGCCCATACCTTCATATCTAAGTGTGATGCTTGCCAAAGACAAGGGAACATCAGCAAAAGGAATGAGATGCCACAAAACTTCATCCAAGAAGTCGAGGTTTTTGATGTTTGGGGAATCGACTTCATGGGTCCTTTTCCTTCTTCTTATGGAAACAAGTACATCCTTGTTGCTGTGGATTATGTTTCTAAGTGGGTAGAAGCCATAGCCAGCCCTACAAACGACTCCAAGGTGGTGATAAAGCTATTCAAGTCAATCATTTTTCCAAGATTTGGTATCCCGCGAGTTGTGATTAGTGATGGAGGATCTCATTTCATCAACAAAGTCTTTGAAAATCTTCTGAAGAAAAATGGAGTGAGGCACAAGGTTGCTACCCCTTATCATCCTCAAACAAGTGGACAAGTAGAGATTTCAAACAGAGAAATCAAGAGGATCTTAGAGAAGACAGTGGGAATGACAAGAAAGGATTGGTCTGTAAAGCTTGATGATGCTCTTTGGGCATACAGAACCGCATTCAAGACCCCACTTGGAACAACTCCTTTTCACCTTGTCTATGGAAAAGCTTGTCATCTTCCTGTTGAGATTGAGTATAAGGCGGAATGGGCAGTAAGGAAGCTGAACTACGACATCAAGACAGCAAAGGAGAGGCGCTTGATTCAATTGAATGAGTTGGATGAAATTCGCCATAATGCCTATGATAATTCTAGGATCTACAAGGAGCGAACAAAAGCATATCATGACAAGAAGATAGTCCCCAAGACGTTCTCTCCCAATGACCAGGTTCTCCTTTTCAACTCACGCCTGAAACTCTTTCCCGGAAAGCTTAGGTCGCGATGGTCTGGTGATATCATCATATTTTGCATGTTTTTACTTAGTATTTTCATATGTTTTCAAGTGCTTTCAATAAGGTTTTATGCCTTTGGAGGTAGTTTTCTTGTATTTGTTGGTTTTGGAGTCTTAACAGGTTAAAACATCAAAAAGGATTCAAAAAGGAGCAAAAGAGCCTCAAACCGTGATCCATGCAAGTTTCCAAGTCAAGAGCATCATTATAACTCCATTTGTCCGATTCTCGTATTCGGACAGAACCGGAGCATCCGAAAGACAACCGCGGCAAGGGGTCTTCCCGACGTCCAAAAATCATGATCTTGGTCTTGATGGATAGATATTTGAGTCATGCATCGCGTCGAAGTGGAATCAAGCCATTTGGATCAACCATCAAGGAGAAATTCATTTTATACCGAGACGTGTCCGTATAGCGACAAGATGAAGCCCATGGAGGATCTCGCGTGTCTAAAGGCCCGGGATACCGCGGCATGGACTTTGGCTCGCTAGAGAAGAGGCTTAGCTATTATTTGGAGGTTTCCTTGGCCTTATCTCGGCCCATACACGTCGCAAAAGATTGACTCCGGCTCATCGGAAAGTTTCCTTTTCCGGCACCACGAAGACCTAAGCGATTCCTTACCTATATATACAAGTTTTTAGCCTCAGAAAAAGAGGGAGAGCGTGTGCGCCATCAGAGGAGAAGAGAGAGCTGTCCTAGAAGCAGAGAGAAGAGGCTTTCTCGAGATCCAAGACGCACACACACTTGTTCTTAACAAATCCTTACACTTGTTCTTTTCCTTTGATTCTTGTATTGAATCCGAGAGATTATTGTGGAGAGGCCGACTTATTCTTGAATATAGAGAAGTTTTCTTCACCCTTTACCTCTTTTTCATTACTTATCATGTCTATACTCATCATGCCTTGTGTTAACCGCGCCATGATTGAGTAGTTTACCCGCTAGGTTAAGGGCTAAACCGAAAGGGCTAATGAATTTGTTAACTTGATCTTTTGAGTTGGGATAATTTATTTGGTTTCATCACCTTTACTTGAGCATAATGCCGCTTGCTTTTCTGATCAATTAGTATCGGATCTTGGGTTAATATACTCTCCAAAAGCTTGTTATATTACCGGACTTAGTATTTGGTGAGCGATGAATCACAACCACCGAAAGATGAGTTGTGAATCACCGTGAACAATCATAACTTGAACACCTTTAATGCATGTTTTCAACTTGTAATAACCATCAAAAGTTGAGTCTATTAGGTTGATTTAACATAGTAGTTTGATCCACGAAAGTGGGATAACTATACCTTTGTGTTATGAGTTCATGAACGGTTTCTATCATATCCCTTCCATTCGATTAACTTGTTAATGATTCATGATTGCCTTGAGGTTAGCCCAATGCCTAGTATCTCCACTTATTGATTTCCATTTCTCTCTACTTGTTTGCCACTTTCATTTTAGTTAAAATCCGAACCAAACACCATTTTGTTTTAGCTTGATTTAACCTCCTCACAATTTGTAGTACAACCGATAGGTCCTTGTGGATTCGATCCCATCTATACTTACCTCGTTGCTGTGCACTTGCAGGTAGCTCTAGTGGGTAAAACTTGAAGCAATCCCACGCTCACATCAAGTTTTTGGCGCCGTTGCCGGGGACCTTCTTGTCTACAAGTTTGGACTAGGATCTAGACTAAAACGTTTTTCCTTTGTTTTATCACTTAACATTTTTCTTTAGTTTGTTTTCAAGTTCTTGTAGGTACAACTTGAGCCGAGCTATGGACCAGGAAGTACATGAAAATCCGCCGCAACATGGCGTTTTCCTTGCGGCAAGCAACATTGGTGAGCAGCCCTTGAACGGACCTCAAGATCATTTACCGAGAAATGATGATGAGCCGGAGTTTAGCTTAGGCGGGGCAGTGCACCAAGCAGCGGAAGCCGACCACCAAGAGGAACCAAGTCAAGAGTGCATTGGAGACAGTGACTCTAGACCCGAGCTCCTCCAAAGCCGTAGCCCCATCCGGACACAAGAAGGGCAACAATGTGAGATTAAGCCGCGGATTATTGCGCTGGTAAAGCAAAGTCTTTACCATGGACTCCTAGAGGAGGACCCTTTGGATCACGTTGATTCTTTTGAGGAGTTGTGCAGCACTACAAGCACTAATGAAGTACCAGGAGACTACTTAAGGTGCCGGCTCTTTATTTTCACTTTGGCGGGCAAAGCGCTAAAATGGTTAAAATCTTTGCCGTCTTGCTCAATCACAACATGGACGCAATTCAAGAAAGCTTTCCTTGGACAATTCTACACCAAACAAAGGGCAACCTTGATGAGGAGCAAAATCTCAGGCTTCCAGCAAGGTCCTATAGAGCCATACCATGAAGCTCTAGAACGTTTCAAGGAATACATAAGAGATTGCCCACAACACGGCTTCTCGGATGTCAATCTATGGAACACCTTCTATGATGGGATTAGGCGAGAGTACAAGCTGTGCCTTGACATAGCTAGCAATGGGGACTTCATGAGCAAGACCATTGAGGAAGCAAAGATATTAATAGACAACTTGGCGGCCAGTGATAGCAAGAACCAGCCGAGCTATGAGGAAACCATTAAAGCGATCAACACAAGACCGGAGCAAACCGAGTTCAAGGAGATCAAATCCATGATCTCTAAACTTTTGGAGAGGCAACCGAGGCAATGCCAAGTTTTTGAAGATGATCAAACCTTAGATGAGGAAATGGACCGGGAGATCTTTGGCAATCTTCAAAGAGACGTGAACTTCATTAGCAAACATGAACCCGGAGAAAGAAGTCTTATGCCGTTCCTCAACATTCAAGACCGTTACTATGGTAAGAAGAATGCTTCTAGCTCCCCTTTTCAGTACTCCAATCATCAGCTCACGCACATCCCTAAGGTGACCTTACCTAATCCGAGGCACCAGCCGATGCATAGAGACGATCAAGAAGGTGACTCTAAATCCTATATCTACGAGTTCATGCATGAGCAAAGGCAAGCCAACAAAGAGATTCACGAGAAGATACACCGCATGTACTATGACCTGAATAGTAAGTTTGATTCTCTTGAATCACACGTGAAGCGGCTTGATCTCCAAGTAGCCCACATCGCCGGTTCAATCAAAAGGCCGATCGGAGTCCTTCCCGGCCAACCCGAGGTAAATCCAAGAAAAGAGCACATTGCCGCCATCACTCTTAGGAGTGGAACGCAACTAGATGAGGTGCAAATGCCGGAGGGAGCTGAGAAGGAGTCGACCCAGCATACAATTGTGATAGATGAGAATGAACCGGAAGTTAACAATGCGGCCAATGGAGAATTAGAAGAAGAAATCATCCCACCGTTGATATCTCGAGTGTACAAGCCGAAAGCACCTTTCCCTAGGGTTTTGAAGAAGCCTAAGAAGGAAAAGGAGCAGGCGAAGCTAAGAGATCTTGTGAGCCAGCTAATTGTTAGGCTACCATTTGTCGACGCTTGCATGATCATACCGTCTTTGAAAAAGTACATGAAGAGTATCTTGACAAGCAACCTAAGCTTGGAAGAAGGTGTGATGTTGATAACTCAAGAATGCAGTGATGTGCTTCAAAACCAAATAACGGAGAAGCTTGATGATCCGGGCAGCTTTGTGTTATCTTGTCAAATCGGAGGTACAACTTTCAAGCGATGCCTTTGTGACTTGGGCTCTAGCGTGAATCTAATGCCTTACACGGTGGCCCGACGTCTTGGGATCACTAAATTCAGACCAACAAAGATTCAACTAGTCTTTGCGGATCGATCGGTTAGAAGACCGGTTGGAATTGTAACCGATGTTCAAGTCATGATCGGTAAATGTTCGATACCGGCTGATTTTGTGGTGTTAGAACTTGATCAAGAGCCTAGAGACCCATTGATCCTTGGACGACCATTCTTAGCCACCGCCGGTGCCATAATCGACGTCAAAGGAGGAAAGATCGACTTGCATTTGGGAGACCTCGTGATGAAATTTCAAGTGGACAAGTCACTCGGCAAGCCGACAATAGACGGGCATTCGTTTTTGGTGGACAACATGGGCGAGGTTTCTGAAGGTATCTATCAAGAGCTCATCCGGAATGACCCATTAGAGATAGCGTTAACCGGGGGTGAAGGAGATAACGACCATTTGAACGAAGAAGCACACCGGCTGACCAAGATTCTAGATGGCGCTGCCACTTATGACAAACTAGTAGCATACATCGGCTTGGGGGAGGATGTAAAGAAGCCGGGAGCGACTAAGGACCTCACCAAAGCTTCGAATGATCCTTGGAGCGAGCATAGAGCACCCAAGGTCGAGCTTAAAGAGCTTCCAGTTGGACTAAGGTATGCGTTTCTTGGACCTAATAATACATATCCGGTCATTATCAATTCAAACCTAACCAATGTGGAGACGGCTCTATTGCTTTGTGAGTTGAGAAAACACCGTAAAGCCCTTGGGTACACCCTTGAGGATATCACGGGCATCTCTCCGGACCTATGTATGCACAGGATACACCTTGAGGATGAGTCAACATCGTCCATAGAACATCAAAGGAGGTTAAACCCGAACTTAAAAGATGTTGTGAAAAAGGAGATAATGAAACTCTTGGAAGCGGGGATCATATATCCAATCTCGGATAGTACGTGGGTGAGTCCGGTGCATGTGGTCCCTAAAAAGGGAGGAGTCACGGTGGTGAAGAACGAGAATGAGGAGCTGATCCCCACTAGAACAATCACCGGCCACCGAATGTGCATCGACTACCGCAAGCTCAATACCGCGACCCGGAAGGATCATTTCCCTTTACCATTTATAGACCAAATGCTAGAAAGGCTTGCTAACCACCCCTACTATTGTTTTCTAGATGGCTATTCAGGTTTCTTCCAAATACCAATCCATCCGGATGACCAAGAGAAGACAACATTTACATGTCCCTATGGCACATTCGCTTACCGGCGAATGCCTTTTGGGTTGTGCAATGCCCCGGCCACATTCCAAAGATGCATGATGTCTATCTTCACCGACTATATAGAGGACATAATGGAGGTATTCATGGATGACTTCTCAGTTTATGGCTCATCTTTTGATGCTTGTTTATCAAATCTTAGTAAGGTTCTCAAAAGATGTGAGGAGCAACATCTTGTCCTCAATTGGGAGAAATGTCATTTCATGGTGCGAGATGGGATAGTGCTTGGCCACCGGATATCAGAGAAAGGGATTGAAGTGGATAAGGCAAAGATAGAAGTCATGGTGACCTTAGAACCGCCAAAGAATGTAAAGGGAGTAAGGAGCTTCCTCGGACACGCCGGTTTCTATAGGAGATTCATCCAAGATTTCTCCAAGATCGCACGACCATTGACTCAGCTCTTGTGCAAAGATGTCCCATTTGAATTCGACGATGATTGCCTCACGGCTTTCAAAAAGATCAAGGCAGCACTAATAAGTGCACCGGTTGTACAATCACCGGATTGGGAGCTCCCGTTTGAGATTATGTGCGATGCAAGTGACTATGCTGTTGGTGCTGTGCTAGGACAAAGGAAGGAGAAGAAGCTTCATGTCATATACTATGCAAGCCGAACCTTGGATGAAGCACAATGCAACTACGCCACCACTGAGAAGGAGTTGCTCGCTATTGTCTTTGCGTTTGAGAAGTTCCGATCTTACCTTGTCGGATCTAAAGTGATCGTTCACACCGACCACGCTGCCCTCAAATACCTCCTATCCAAGAAAGATGCAAAACCACGTCTCATAAGATGGATTCTCTTACTACAAGAGTTTGACTTAAAGATCGTCGATAGAAAAGGTGCGGAGAATAGTGTAGCCGACCACCTCTCCCGGATGAGGATAGAAGAGCAGCTCCCCATAAACGACTCATTGCCAGAAGAAACAGTCTATTCCGTCAGCGCCATACCAATCACAAGGATCACCAGCACACCACCACCCGTTCCGGCCAAGAAAATAGCCCTCGGTACACCTTGGTATAGCCACATAGCCAACTACCTTGCAGCCGACATTGAACCTCCGCAATTCTATGGCTACAAGAAGAAGAAGTTCTTAAAAGACATACGGTTTTACTTTTGGGACGAGCCGTACCTCTACAAGAAATGCCAAGATGGGATGTTCAGAAAATGTGTCCCGGAGGAAGAAATCCCGGGAATACTTCATGGTTGCCATGGATCAGCTTATGCCGGCCATTTTGCCACATTCAAGACGGTTTCAAAGGTTTTACAGGCCGGTTTCTGGTGGCCAACAATGTTCAAAGATGCCCAGGTATTCATTTCAAAATGTGATGCTTGTCAAAGGATGGGCAACATTAGCAAAAGAAATGAGATGCCACAAAACTTTATCCTGGAGGTAGAAGTCTTTGACGTGTGGGGAATTGATTTCATGGGACCCTTTCCCACGTCTTTTGGAGACCAATACATCATAGTGGCTGTTGACTATGTGTCCAAGTGGGTGGAAGCTGTTGCCGCGCCAACAAATGACTCTAGTGTCGTTATCAAGCTGTTCAAATCGGTAATCTTCCCAAGGTTTGGAGTGCCGCGAGTTGTGATTAGTGATGGCGGTTCCCACTTCATAAACCGAGTGTTTGCCAAACTACTGAGAAAGTATGGAGTCAGACACAAGGTTGCAAGCCCGTATCACCCACAAACCAGCGGCCAAGTGGAGATTTCCAACAGAGAGCTAAAGAACATCCTCCAAAAGACAACCGGGAAAACAAGGAAGGACTGGTCCGCCAAGCTAGATGACGCTCTTTGGGCTTACCGGACAGCCTTCAAGACACCACTAGGAACAACACCTTTCCATCTTGTTTACGGGAAAGCATGCCACTTACCAGTAGAGTTGGAATATAAGGCGGCTTGGGCGGTCAAGGAGCTTAACTTCAATCTCAAAACCGCAGCTGAGAGGCGCTTGATTCAACTAAATGAATTGGAAGAGATAAGAAATCTGGCATATGAGAACACAAAGATTTACAAAGAGAGAACTAAAGCGTTTCATGACCGGAAGATAGTACCAAAGTCTTTTGCTCCAAACGACCAGGTTTTGCTCTTTAATTCACGGCTCAAGCTCTTTCCCGGTAAACTCCGCTCAAGATGGTCCGGTCCGTTCAAGATAAAAGAGGTGAAACCATATGGAGCAGTGGTTCTTTGGGACCCTAGTGGAGGAGACTTCACTGTCAATGGACAGAGGCTAAAGCCGTACGTAGCAAACACGGACAAAGGAGAAGAAGAAGTCATCCCCTTAGCCGATCCACCTCAACCATAAAACCATCAAGAGTCAAGCTAGATGACTTTAAAACAAGCGCTTTGTGGGAGGCAACCCACACGGTATTTTTCTTTTCCTTTTTCATTTTTAGTTTTCACATCATTATTGCATGCATTTTGTTAGGATGAGAAACCAAGAGGAGACCAAACAAAGACATGTCCCACCCTTTCATCCCACCCTTGTCCAAACCGACACCAAGGAGCGGGCACCACCTGGGAATACTAAAGGAAGGACGCAGAATCATTTCGGCCAAAGAAAATCACCAAACGGTCGCGTACAATTCAAGATATTCCATCCGGGGTGATTTTCTCGGCCACACGGGTGCAAAGGAGCTTACAAACGACCATCTCACAAACGGCTCAACCAAAGTCCACCAAACTTCACAGGCGACCAGACGACACCATGTTGGTCGGCAAATCCAAAAGATAGGACGACGAAAAGTCGACGGTTCAGGAGATATGCTTGGAAGCCCTAATCCGGTCGATGGCGGGCACCAAATGGTCGACAAAACCCAAATCACGACATAGGTGCGGCAACCAGCTGGGAATGACTTATTGGAGCCTCACTAACACTTTTCCAGAAGAAGATCCAAGATCGAACGAGCCAATCCCAAAAGAAGTCACGCAAACCCTTCCCGGAGCCGTATTGACCATTTTGTGAAGGAAATCTCAAACCGCCCGTCCGTTTGCCCTCAAACTTCTCCCGTGGTCATAAAATATCAGGTTGGTCGATGGATTTTCAAGCTCGGTCAGGAAATTCGTCACCGTTTGCGCTGTGGTCTATTGCACCCTCTTCGGATCGTCCGGATGGCCACCAAATGATGAATCTCCCAAACCGCTCGTTTGTTTGACATGAAACTTCACCAATGCTCCTAAAATATATGATTGGTCGGTGGAATTTCAAGATAGGTCGACGGAATGTTGACGGTTCGAGCTGTGGTCCATCCCATCACCTTACGGCCGTCCGAGAGATCCACCCGACACACGATTTTCACATTTGCTCGACCAAACGATCTGAAACTTCACCCGCGGCTCTAAAACATCATATTGGATGGTAAATTTTCAATCCCGTTCATAAAATTCTTAACGGTTTGTCATGTTGTTCATAGCACTCATTTCGGGTCGACCGAATGAGACGTACACGACCGAAATGCAAACCAAAGGAATTCGGGCCTTGACCTTCAACACTTACCAACCCATCCTGCCCACAGAGGAGTCCCAATCAGTCATATGACCCTGATCTTCATAACCACTGGTCATCACTTGGTAACATCATCCTAACCTTTCCCTATTTCAAATTTATTACTTATTTTTCTCCTCTTAATCCGATTTTTCTTACACCGGGACGGTGCAAGTTAAGTCTGGGGGGATTATACTAATAAGTTTGTTCATTTTGACATTTTTGTTTGCATTGTTTTCATCTCATCGAGTCGTTTTTATTGAGTCAAAACTTTTGTCGAGAATTATGACTTTATCTTGGACCTAACCATTGTTTTGCATGCGTTTAAGTGACCATTGATCAGTATTTGGCAGTCTACTCCATCACATGTGCACCATGAGTGGATCGATCTACCAAAAACGTCCACATCTCCAAGGGCTTAAGAAGGATACATCTTTGACTCCGCACCTTAATGAACTTAACCTTCTCAGCTAGGGGCTTGGTTTTACAAAGGGTACAACTCCTCATCCTCACCAAATAGTGAAAGTCTATGTGAGTTCGGTTTTCCCTCTCTCTCCCCTCCGATTTTAAGAAAAAGCATCAAGGTCCAAGTAACCGGGGATTAGTTGGCAACCACCATCAATACTCGCGTATATGGAAAACCTTTTGATCCAAGTAACCGGGGATTAGGTGGCTACAACCATCAATACTCGCGTCTATGGAAGATCCACCAAAAACCTCCACAAAGAGGAGAAGAAGTCGAATAAAAAAATACCATGCTACCCTAAAAAAGGGATGAATCGGCTTAAGGAGTGAGAAGAGAGAGAGGTGAGGCATGAGCCAAGACAAGTGTCTAAACACAAGAGGATGAGTAAGAGTCCCTAAACCCTTTGATCGATATTCCCTAGCTGAGACCACACCTTTAGAAACTAAAGGAGTCAAAGGTGGCGAATTTGGATGGTCTAAAGAGAAGTGGATTGCTTTGGGACGATTGCAAGACTCACGGTATGTACTTCCTTGTTCTTAATTCTTAATGCCGTTGCTGATTCATGTGGATTACTAAAACAAAGGTCAACATGGATTTCCAAAAGATTTGAGAGTTCTCACGTTTTCAAACCTCTTTTCCTTTCTTAGTTTGCTTGAGGACAAGCAAAGGCTAAGTCTGGGGGAGTTGATATCATCATATTTTGCATGTTTTTACTTAGTATTTTCATATGTTTTCAAGTGCTTTCAATAAGGTTTTATGCCTTTGGAGGTAGTTTTCTTGTATTTGTTGGTTTTGGAGTCTTAACAGGTTAAAACATCAAAAAGGATTCAAAAAGGAGCAAAAGAGCCTCAAACCGTGATCCATGAAAGTTTCCAAGTCAAGAGCATCATTATAACTCCATTTGTCCGATTCTCGTATTCGGACAGAACCGGAGCATCCGAAAGACAACCGCGGCAAGGGGTCTTCCCGACGTCCAAAAATCATGATCTTGGTCTTGATGGATAGATATTTGAGTCATGCATCGCGTCGAAGTGGAATCAAGCCATTTGGATCAACCATCAAGGAGAAATTCATTTTATACCGAGACGTGTCCGTATAGCGACAAGATGAAGCCCATGGAGGATCTCGCGTGTCTAAAGGCCCGGGATACCGCGGCATGGACTTTGGCTCGCTAGAGAAGAGGCTTAGCTATTATTTGGAGGTTTCCTTGGCCTTATCTCGGCCCATACACGTCGCAAAAGATTGACTCCGGCTCATCGGAAAGTTTCCTTTTCCGGCACCACGAAGACCTAAGCGATTCCTTACCTATATATACAAGTTTTTAGCCTCAGAAAAAGAGGGAGAGCGTGTGCGCCATCAGAGGAGAAGAGAGAGCTGTCCTAGAAGCAGAGAGAAGAGGCTTTCTCGAGATCCAAGACGCACACACACTTGTTCTTAACAAATCCTTACACTTGTTCTTTTCCTTTGATTCTTGTATTGAATCCGAGAGATTATTGTGGAGAGGCCGACTTATTCTTGAATATAGAGAAGTTTTCTTCACCCTTTACCTCTTTTTCATTACTTATCATGTCTATACTCATCATGCCTTGTGTTAACCGCGCCATGATTGAGTAGTTTACCCGCTAGGTTAAGGGCTAAACCGAAAGGGCTAATGAATTTGTTAACTTGATCTTTTGAGTTGGGATAATTTATTTGGTTTCATCACCTTTACTTGAGCATAATGCCGCTTGCTTTTCTGATCAATTAGTATCGGATCTTGGGTTAATATACTCTCCAAAAGCTTGTTATATTACCGGACTTAGTATTTGGTGAGCGATGAATCACAACCACCGAAAGATGAGTTGTGAATCACCGTGAACAATCATAACTTGAACACCTTTAATGCATGTTTTCAACTTGTAATAACCATCGAAAGTTGAGTCTATTAGGTTGATTTAACATAGTAGTTTGATCCACGAAAGTGGGATAACTATACCTTTGTGTTATGAGTTCATGAACGGTTTCTATCATATCCCTTCCATTCGATTAACTTGTTAATGATTCATGATTGCCTTGAGGTTAGCCCAATGCCTAGTATCTCCACTTATTGATTTCCATTTCTCTCTACTTGTTTGCCACTTTCATTTTAGTTAAAATCCGAACCAAACACCATTTTGTTTTAGCTTGATTTAACCTCCTCACAATTTGTAGTACAACCGATAGGTCCTTGTGGATTCGATCCCATCTATACTTACCTCGTTGCTGTGCACTTGCAGGTAGCTCTAGTGGGTAAAACTTGAAGCAATCCCACGCTCACATCATCTGGACCATTTAGGATCAAAGAAGTGAAACCATATGGTTCTGTTGTGCTATGGAACCGGAATGGTGGTGAAACCATTCTCTTAACCGATGCACCTCATGCCTAAAAAGAAAGGAGTCCAGCTAGATGACTTTAAAACAAGCGCTTTGTGGGAGGCAACCCACACGGTATATTTCTTTTCCATTTTCTTTTTTTTCACACTATTTTTGCATGCATAACATTTTTGTTAGGATGAAGACCCGAGAGGAGACCAAACAAAAACATGTCCCACCCATTCATCCCACCCTTGTCAACACCGACACCAAGAGGGCGGGCACGACCTGGGAATACTAAAGGAGGGAAGCAGAATCACATCGGTCAAAGAAAATTACAAAACGATCGAGGACATTTCAAGATATTCCATCCGGCGTGATTCTCTCGGCCAAACGGGTGATAAGGAGGACCAACTTGACCTATCTCACAATCCGTGTGACCAAAGTCCACCAAACTTCACCGGCGGCCAGAAAATACCATATTGGTTGGCAAATACAAAAGATAGGACGGAGGAATGTGAACGGATGAGGAGATACGCACAAATGCCACATCCGGTCAATGGCGGGTAACCAAAGGCCGACGAAAACCAAAATCACGGCATGGAGACACGGACCAGCTGGAAATGGATACTTGAAGCCTCAACATCATTATTCCAGAATACAATCAAGGAACGAACGAGCCAATCCCAAAGAAGTCAAGAAAACTCTTCCCGGAGCCGAATTGACCACTTTGTGAAGGAACTCTCAATCCGCTCGTTCGTTTGGCGCCAAACTTCACCAGTGCCCATAAAATATGAGGTTGGTCGATGGAATTTCAAGATAGGTCAGAGAATTCTTTATCATTCGAGCTGTGGACTATTGAACTATCATCCGGTCGACCGAATGAACCACCATATGACGAATCTCCCACACCGCTCGTTTGTTTGACCCCAAACTTCACCATTGTTCCTAAAATATGAGGTTGGTCGATGCAATTTCAATATGGGTCAGTAAAATCTTCACGGGTTGAGCTGTGGTTCATGGCACTCTTCTCGGGTCGACCAAATGAGCCCAACTCGACCAAAACGCCAACCGGCGAGAATCAGGCCTGGAAATTCAAAACTCACTGACCAATCATGTCTAAAGAGGAGCCCTATTCAGTTATCCGACCCTGATCTTCATTACAATTGGTCATCACTTGGTAACATCATCCTAAACTTTCCCTTTTCAAATTTATTACATATTTTTCTCCTCTTAATCTGATTTTTCTTACACCGGGACGGTGCAAGTTAAGTCTGGGGGGATTATACTAATGAGTTTGTTCATTTTGACATTTCATCTTGCATCATTTTTCTTTTCATTGAGTCGTTTTTATTGAGTCAAAATTTTTGTCGAGAATTATGACCTTATCTTGGACCTAACCATTGTTGTGTCTATGTTCAAGTGACCATTGATCAGTATTTGGTAGTCTAATTCACCACATGTGCACCATGAGTGGATCGATCTACCAGAAACATCCACATCTCCAAAGGCTTAAGAAGGATACATCTTTGACTCCGCACCTTAACGAACTTAACCTTCTCGGCTAGGGGCTTGGAATTACAAAGGGCATGACTCCTCATCCTCACCAATAAGTGAAAGTCTATGTGAGTTCGGTTTCCCCTCTCTCTCCCCTTCAAATTTAAGAAAAAGCATCAAGGTCCAAGTAACCGGGGATTAGGTGGCAACCACCATCAATACTCGCGTCTATGGAAGACTTTTTGATCCAAGTAACCGGGGATTAGGTGGCTACAACCATCAATACTTGCGTCTATGGAAGATCCATCAAAAACCTCCACAAAGAGGAGAAGAAGTCGAATAAAAAAATACCATGCTACCCTAAAAAAGGGATGAATCGACTTAAGGAGTGAGAAGAGAGAGAGGTGAAACATGAGCCAAGACAAGTGTCTAAACACAAGAGGATGAGTAAGAGTTCCTAAACCCCTTGATCAATATCCCCTAGTTGAGACCACACCTTTAGAAACTAAAGGAGTCAAAGGTGGCGAATTTAGATGGCCTAAAGAGAAGTGGATTGCTTTGGGATGATTGCAAAACTCATGGTATGTACTTCCTTGTTCTTAAATCTCAATGCCGCTGCTGATTTGTGTGGATTACTAAAACAAAGGTCAATATGGATTTCCAAAAGGATTTAAGAGTTCTCATGTTTTCAAACCTCTTTTCCATGCTTAGTTTGCTTGGGGACAAGCAAAAGATAAGTCTGGGGGAGTTGATATATCCATAATTTGCATGATTTTACTTAGTATTTATTCATGTTTTTAAATGTTTTCAATAAGGTTTTATGCCTTTAGAGGTAGTTTTCTTGTATTTGTTGGTTTTGGAGTCTTAACAGGTTAAAACATAAAAAGGATTCAAAAAGGAGCAAAAGAGCCTCAAACCATGATCCATGCAAGTTTCCAAGTCAAGAGCATTAATATAACTCCATTTGTCCGATTCTCGCATTTGGACAGAACCGGAGCATCCGAAAGATGTCCGCGGCAAGGGGTCTTCCCGACGTCCAAAAATCATGCTCTGGGTCTTGCTGGATAGATATTTGAGTCGTGCATCACGGCGAAGTTGATTCAAGCCATTTGGATCAACCATCAGGGAGAAACTAGTTTTATCCCAAGACGTGTCCGCCAGGCGAGGAAACAAAGCCCATGGAGACTTGGTGCCACGAACGGCCCGGGATTCCGCGGCATGGACCCTGTCTCGACGTAACACAAGCCCAGCTTGCTTTTGGTGGTTTACTTGTCCTGAACCCGGTCCAATCACGTCGCAAATCATCAAGGCCGGTTAACCGGAAAGTTTCCTTTTTCAACACTTCACAAACCTAGCAACTTCAACCCTATAAATACAAGCTTTTTAGCCTCACGAAAGGGAGAGCTGCGTGTGCGCCGTCAGAGACAGAGAGAGAGCCATCCTGGAGTGCTGAAGGGAGCAGAGAGAAGAGGCGCTTCTCAGGATCGAAGGCACACACACACACACACACAAATCCTTAAACTCTTTTTATCTTTTCCTTTTCTTTTCTTTTGTATTGAACCCGAAAGTTTCAAGGGAGAGATTCGACTTTGTTCTTCAATAGAGAAGATTTCTTCATCCCTTATCTCTTTTAATACTCACATAATGCTTTCATACATCTCTTGCTTGTTTGTTTGCATCATGGTTGAGTAGTTTCATTGTTGGGCTTAAGAGTTTTCAAGGGATTCATGGATTGGTGGCTAGGTTGTTAGATTTCGGATTTTTGATAGAGCTCCTCATCTTGATTTGTACTTAATGCTTATAGCTTTGACTGAACATCTTGCTACTGCCCTAGAGTTGATTTACTTTCCGAAAGCTTGATAAATCTCTTGAAATAATTTAGATGATCAATTCACCATAACCTACGGGAGTAGAACTATGATGCTTTGTGAACATATCGAAGTTGGACTATTTTTGCTTGTTTAACCACTTGATTACCTATGGGAGTAGAGTAATCCTAGGTTGCTTAAACATATTAATTGACATTGCGGGAGTAAGTTAATTATCCATTCATAGTTCAAGTTCTTTACCATATCTATTGATTCTTGGTTTAACTATCCGAAATAACAAATCCATGATGACCTATGAATTCTCTTATGCCCAATGCTTCCCCTATTGATTTGGTTTAGTTATTTTACTTGATTTTAAGCTTGCTAATATTTATTTTCGTCACTGTTCACAGCCCTAAAGCCAAACCCCATATTATAGTTTTAGCTAACTTTTAATCTCATAAACTCATAGTGTACACTACAAGAAATATAGGCAATTTGCGACGGAAACTTACGTCGCAATTCCGTCGCAAATCGCACTTTGCGACGGAATTGCGAGGATTGCATTTCCGTCGCAATTTGTTCGTCGCAATGAAGATTCCGTCGCAAATCCCTCGCAAAATTGCGACGGAGTAAGTTCCGTCGCAAGATTGCGAGGGAATGTATTCCGTCGCAAATTTGCGACGGATTTGCGACAATCACTATTCCGTCGCAAATTTGCGACGGATTTGCGCCGATCAATATTCCCTCGCAAAGTTGCGACGGAATTAATTCCCTCGCAAATTTGCGAGGGAATATATTCCGTCGCACATTTGCGAGGGAATATAATCCGTCGCAACCTTGCGAGGGAATATAATCCGTCGCAAGGCTGCGAGGGAATATTCTCCGTCGCAATTTTGCGACGACGGAGCATTTTCCATCACAACTAATAATATTTATATTTTTTTTTAATTTTTCAGTTATTAAATTGTATTTAAATTTTTTTTTTTAATAATAAAAAATTATAATTAAAAAAACGAAAATCAGATTAAAAAATTTTTGTTCAAATATCAATAAAAAACATTAAAAATATTCATAAATAACATTAAAAATAACTAAAATTCCGGAGATTTTCCGCTGGTTCTGGTCTGATCCGGTCCGCTCGGTTCGCCCCCGGGTTGCTGCTGGTTTGGACGCATCCGGGCCAAAATCTCCCTGAGCTTGGGATCCGAGGCGCCCAAGTAATCGAACACCTCCTCGAACGACTCAACCTTCGACTTTGTTGCTTCCAATTCTGACTGTGTTGCAATCAATTTATCCTGCAACTGAGCAACCTCGAGGGAATCTTGGAGCCGACTTGAAGCGGAACCGCTGGCAGTATCGATTTGAGAGGTTAGAGAACCCCCCCAAATCTTCCCCTTTCTACGGGGAGCGGACTGAAAAACAAAAAAAAAACAATAGAATTAAAAAACAAACAAAATACATAAGAATGAAAATAATTTAAACAATATTATACAAATATACCTGAATAAAAATCTGGTTCTTCGTGGCCACAGAAGAAGTGGAAGCGATACTCGCCGGATCATCATTCTGAGTCAACTCTTGTAGTTTCGAGTTGACATCATTGTAGAGCTCCTCAGACTCAACATCGAGGAAAGTGCCATCCGGTTTCCGCTTCACCTCCTCGAGAACTGCCAGCCAATCCATCTCCGAATCCCCTCGTTGCTCGGCCTATAAAATAAAAATATTTTTGATTTGATAAAAATAATTAAATATTAAAAAAAATAATAATTTAAAAAAATAATTTAAAAAAACTTACAAGGATTTCGCCGCGACGAAGGAATGAAGTTCGGCCGGATCGATGTGTAGATTTGCTGCTGCTCTTCGCCCGAGCGGATTTGCTGCTGTCACTCCGTCTCAGGTGATCAGGATCCTTCCAATATGCAACCAAGCCCTTCCACACGTCAGGGCTAAAGTGTAGTGGCTTGGCAGCATCTTCCTTGGCGAGCCACAACTTCTTCCACCGAGACACCATGTCGGGCAACCGATCATGGACTTTGGCCATAAACTCCTTGAAAACCGTAGCGGTGATGGCAGGATCCCAATGATACGTGTGCTTAAACCAAAAAAAAAAAACAATAATAAAATGTTAGAAATCAGCAATAAGAAAATATTTTTAAAAAGTAAATAGAAATTAACATTATACTTACAGCAAAAGTACAAAACCAGCGTTGGAGAGCGGATTCCTTCACATCCCTCCACCGGCCAAAAGCATCTTGGTAATCTTTTTCAAAGATTTCCGTAACTGCTGAGGCGACGGATGAATCATGAGTGAACCTGAAAAAGAAAACAATACACTTTAACGTTAGAAAATATACAATATAAAATAAAACAAAAACTAACAAAAATTAAAAAATAAATACCAAAATGTTCTCGGTGGGCGGTGTGGATGAAGACGAGGGAGGAGCTCATGTCCGGGCTCATCCAAAATTTCCCGAATAGCCGCATAAAATGGGGCTCTACCGGCCTCAATCGCGGCCTCAAGTTGGGCTGCAGGACGAGGTGGGGACGGAGACCGAGTCCGTGTCGGCTGGTGCTGCTCCTGTCCCGTAGAACCATGGGAACTACTAGTTCGGGCCCTGGAACCCCCGGAACCTCCCGTAGGCCGACTGCTGTGGGCCCGGAAACCAACACGGGGGGTTCCTCCCTGACCCCCGGATCCGCCCCTACCCCCGGATCCGCCGGAACCCTCAGATCCACTCCGGTTCAGAAACTCTCTGTAACTGTTTTCTTGATCCATCTGCAACAAATTAAACGGATAAAATTAGAAGTAACAAAAATAATTTGAAACTTAATCAAAAACCAAAAATTCAAAAACCAAAATCTAGAAATCAAAAACCAAAAATTCAAAAACTAAAAATCATCTAACTAATTTAATCACATAACCATAATTTAATCATCTAATAACAATAATTTAATGATTTACAATAATTAAAAACATAAGATTAGAAGTAACTAAATTATAAACCAAAAATAATAATTTGAAAATAATAATTTGCATTTTTTATATTAGACCAAATAACTAAAAACTCGAAAAAACACAAATCAAATTTTTCTGAAAACTAAAATCTACAACAAAATCACAAACCAAAAATTCAAAAACCAAAACCTAAAAATCAAAAACCAAAAATTCAAAAACAAAAAATCCTCTAACTAAAAGATTTTAACTAAAAATCCTCTAACTAAAAATCGCACACTTAATTTTAACTCCACAATATTTTAACTAAAAATCCTCTAACCAAAATCTAAAAATCCTCTACACAATAATTGCACACCTAATTTAATCACATAATTTTAACAATCATTTAAATAATTTATTAATCACATAACGATAATTAAATGATTTACAATAATTAAAAAAATAATACCTAAAAAAAACGGTTTGAAAGGTGAGAGACTCGCCGGAATTGCGAGACGGCGGCGGCGCGGGGAAGACCTGACCGGAAAAGGAGAAGACGGGCAGCGCCGGGATCGGGAGGCCGGCGGCGGCGCGAAAGGAACGACGACGGCGGAATCGGGAGAGGGAGGGGTCGTCGGCGTCGGCGGAATCGGGAGAGGGAGGGGTCGTCGGCGTCGGCGGAATCGGCGGAATCGGGAGAGGGAGGGGTCGTCTGCGTCGGCGGAATCGGGAGAGGCAGGGGTCGTCGGCGTCGGCGGAATCGGGAGAGGGAGGCGGCGTCGGCGTCGGCGGAATCGGGAGAGGGAGGGGTCGTCGGCGTCGGCGGAATCGGGAGAAGTCGTCGGCGGAATCGGGAGAGGGAGGCAGCGTTTTTGGCGAGAGGGTAGGTTGGTTTGAGCGAAGCTCAAACCGATGGGCGCACATATATAGGAAATATATTCCGTCGCAAATCCGTCGCAAATTTGCGAGGGATTTGCGACGGAAATGCCCCGTGCCATCGCAATTCCGTCGCAAAATGGAAGCCCTAATTTTTGCGACGGAATTGCGATGGCACGGGGCATTTCCGTCGCAAATCCCTCGCAAATTTGCGACGGATTTGCGAGGATACTCTTGCAAAGTCAAATCCAAACACGATTAGGGTAAAGGCCATATTCGTCGCAAATCCGTCGCAAATTGCGATGGATTTGCGACGGACGTTGAACATTCCATCGCAATTCCGTCGCAACGTTGCGACGGAATTGCGAGGGAAACTTGTTTAGGGTTTACGGTTTAGGGATTTGACTACGGGGGGTTTAGGGTTTGTAGATAATGGATATATATGCTTATTAGTGAATGAATTTGAATATTCCTACAGATATTGTACATTCATACATATATATATATATATATGGTCGATGTTTCAACAAAACCGTTTGTAATGTTATATACGTCGTAAGCTTCAATGAGCTTGATATGTACGGAGTTGAAGCGAAACCTATTCTTTTTAGTAAAAAGCTTTTTGGATTCAATTATACAGTACAAAATAAGATTATATTACCCAAAGCCCCTGTTATACGAAAAAAAATGAAACCCTAAACCCTAAATCTATAAAATGTTTCGGTTTCCATCGCAATTCCATCGCAATTTTGCGAAGGAATTGCGATGGAAACCGAAAAAAATTATACTCCATCGCAATTCCGTCGCAATTTGGCGACGGAATTGCGATGGAAACCGGAAAAAATTATACTCCATCGCAATTCCATCGCAAGTTTGCGACAAAATTGCGATGGAAATAAAAAAAAATTATACTCCATCGCAATTCCATCGCAATTTTGCGACGGAATTGCGATGGAAACCGGAAAAAATTATACTCCATCGCAATTCCATCGCAATTCCGTCGCGAAATTATCATTGTCACTTGATGACTGCGCTTCTGTTTACCGTACACTCTTCCACCGACTTCCTAAGAAACCCCAATTCCTCTCCTTTTTCTTTGATTTTCCGCCGTCATCAGCTTTCATCACTAAATCACAAACCCGAGCTTCAGCTGCTTCAACCACTTGAAGAAAGGGCTAGAGTGGTTGAAGCAGCGGAAGCTCGGGTTTGTGATTTAGTGATGAAAGCTGATGACGGCGGAAAATCGAAGAAGAAGGAGAGAAATTGGGGTTTCTTAGGAAGTCGGTGGAAGAGTGTACGGTGAACAGAAGCGCCGTCATCAAGTGACAATGATAATTTCGCGACGGAAATACAAATTCATCACAATTCACAATACAAACAACTTAAAATACAAAGAAAAACGTCAAAATTAACTAAAGTCATTTTCATCGTCATTTTCATCATCTTTTTCAGATACGTAAGAGTTTTCACTGTGCTCCCGTTCTTCTTCATCAGTCGCAGACTCTTCGAATTCATCGGCTTCTCCATCTTCACTTGAATCGTCAACGATGTCTTCAACTTCTCTGTTCTCGGGGTCAACATGTATGATATATTCAGTGGATTCGATCGGGTTTGAAACTTCTGCAACTCTGTCATGCTGCATGGCCACTTCATCGTCTAAACCAAATACATAACCTCTTGGATTGACCTTTATGACCGATAACCAAGTCTCCCGTCTTTGCCTGAGTCGAGGATAAGGAATGAAACACACTTGCTCTGCCTGCGATGCAAGGATGAAGGGTTCGAACTTGGAATATTTACGGTTTGCATTTACATCGGTGACACCTACCGTCTCATTTATGCGAACACCTCGACCTGGTGTCGGATCATACCAATCACATTTAAACATAATACATTTCAAGTTGATGATTCCTGGGTATGTGACCTCGATGATCTCTTGCAAAACTCCATAGAATTCTGTTTCGCCCGGGACATGAATACCATAATTTGCGGTCGACTTCCTCATGCCATGCTTGTACGTATGGAAAATGTACACGCGGGTACAATACATTGGTGCTGTAGTGATCTTTCCTATTGGAGAGTTCACAATCTCATGCAGCCACAACGGTATTTGTCCCCGATGATAGCCGTTTCTCACCTATATAAAAACAAATGGTACACTCACACACATTAAATATATATAGTGTTAGGTTTTAATTTATATATATATCACTAAATTGAATAGCACTTACATATAATTTTAACCATCCAGCTAAGTCACGTTCTTTAAGAAACTCATACTCATGCTCTTGTAAATCAGGGTATTCCTGGCGCATCAGATTATCAAATATGCTGCACAAAAATCTCGAGTTATATATATATATATGTATATCTATATATATACAAATATTATATATATATATATATATACATGCATATGATCAAATTAGGTTACCTCTCAAATTGGTTCACTTCATCCAGATTACGTAATATGTATTTGTGAGCCGCACTCAAATCTTCATGGTCCCACGATTTTTCCTTCAACTTTCCAGCAAGTCTGCCTATTTCTTTGAAGATGCTGGGGACAACATGCCTATAAACAGGTGCAACGCCTCCATCATCGTATCGTCTCGTCGTTGTTCTTCTCGTTCTTACATTTGGACTAAAATAGTAAGACGCGAAGTTAGATGTTTCCTCTGTCAAACTTCCTTGTACGATGGATCCCTCAACTTTTGCAAGGTTTTTAGCCTTTCCCTTCAAGTGTCCCATAAAACGCTCGAATGGATACATCCACCTGAATTGCACAGGCCCCCCGAGATCCGCCTCATATGGCAAATGTATCGTTAGGTGTTCCATCACGTCGAAGAATGAAGGAGGGAAGATCATTTCCATGTTACATAACAAGACAGCAATGTTTTTTGTTAACTTCTCTACCCCGTCTTCAGTCAGTGTTCGCGTGCAAAGATCTCGGAAAAACGCCCCAATACCTATAATATAATATATTAATATACAACAAATTAATAAAAACACATATATTTAATTATATATGTACATATATATATAAACTCAATTAAAAGAAATGTAAATACTTGTTTACCAGCAATTGCTTCGTGGACATGAGACGGCAATAGTTCTTGTAATGCAAACGGTAGTAGTCTCTGCATGAAAACATGGCAATCGTGGCTCTTCATACCAGAAATTTTTTGTCCTTGCTCTATACATCGTGAGAATTTGGAAACATATCCATCCGGAAATTTGACATCTGAGGCCACCCAATCAAATAGAGCTCTCTTCGCATCTGCAGACAATCGAAAACTCGGAATTGGCTGTTTGCCGTCTCTAGTAATCTCCAACTCGCTTCTTTTGCATATTTCTGCTAAGTCCAGCCTCGATTTCATATTGTCTTTACTTCTCCCTTGGACATTCAAAATGGTATGCATGATGTTATCAAAAAAATTCTTTTCGATATGCATAACGTCAAGATTATGTCGCAAAAGGTGATCCTTCCAATATGGGAGTTTCCAGAATATACTTTTTTTGTGCCAATTGTGTGCTTGTCCATATCCGTCAGGCATGTTTGCAGTACAATGCCAATTGCCCCCACGTATGCATGTCTCCTCACCACCGTAATGATCGATCTGATCAAGTAAATCCTGTCCCGTAAGATAATCCGGAGGGGGACCGCGGACAACTTTATTCTTCGTAAATAGAACCTTGTTCTTTCTGTACCTGTGATTGATAGGAAGAAACCAACGGTGACAATCAAACCAACAGGGTTTTCTTCCACGCCTCAGCTGAAATGCTTCCGTCCTACCCAAACAGTGTGGACACGATAATCTTCCGTGCGTAGTCCACCCTGACAACATTCCATACGCTGGAAAGTCGCTAATCGTCCACAATAATACTGCGCGCATGATGAAGTTTTGTTGCTGCGAGTAATCAAATGTGCAGACTCTAGAATACCACAGTTGTTTCAGCTCGTCAATCAGAGGTTGCAGAAATATATCTAGGGATCGCTTCGGATGCTTAGGACCTGGCACTAAAATAGTTAAGAACAAAAATTCTCGCTGCATGCACATTGTCGGCGGAAGATTGTATGGCGTCAGTATGACGGGCCATAGCGAATATTGTCTCCCTGACATACCAAATGGACTAAATCCGTCTGTGCATAATCCTAGATAAACATTCCTCGTTTCATGAGCAAAGTTTGAATGTACCGTCTGAAAGTGTTTCCACGCCTTTGCATCTGAGGGATGTGTTATCTCTCCATCATGTGAGGAATGTTCTGCGTGCCATCTCATTGACGCTGACGTCATTTCCGATTGGTATAACCGTTTCAATCTTTCAGTGATTGGCAAGTACCACATACGTTGGCAAGGGACCCGCCTCCTTCCTGTAGTGGGTTTGTATCTCGGCTTCCCACAAAATCGACATTCCTGCAGCTTATCATCATCTTTCCAGAAAATCATGCAATTGTCAATGCATACATCAATCATTTCATAAGGCAACCCAAGACCCGCAACCAACTTCTGTATTTCATAGTAATTACCAGCAGAAAGATTATCTTCCGGTAAATACTCTTGAAATAGTGCAGCCCACTTATCCATGTTACTTTCGCTGCTGTTATCTTCACTTTTAATTGTCATCATCCTAGCTGCTAGTGACAATCTAGAAATTCCCTCTCTACACCCATCGTAAAGTGGTTGATTTGCAGCATCTAACATATCATAAAACTTTTGTGCTTCAATGTTGGGTTCTTCCAAAATTGCTTCCCCCAGATTATCAGCAGGAACAGGTGTAGTTTCATGAAATGCATCTGTAACCATATCATGAAACCTATTCCCTTGCTGATACCCAATATCATTTCCCAATATATCAGGTTGACCATAATCATAGCTAGCGTTATAATTATGTTCTTCAACCCCTTGGCCCGAAACACTATTTCCAGCTTCATAGTGAGTTGTATTATAATGATTTTCCCCATGATAGTACCACACATAATAGTTTGGTACAAATCCTCTATTAAATACATGTGTTTTCGCAGTATCAACAGCTATATATTTTTTGTTCTTACATTTGTCACAGGGACAAAATATTTTACCAGTTTGGAGCGCTTGTGGTTGGTTTCGTGCTTGGTTAAAGAATCCATGTAATCCTTCAACAAACTCTCTCGTCACTTCGCCGGTCCATGGATCCCTAGGATTGTACATCCAGCTCCGTAACTCATATATTCCGTAACTCATTTTTAGTGTTTAAATTTTTTTTTTCTTTCTTCGTGTTCTTTGTCTGTGAAAATGAATGAAATCAGGTTGGCTATTTATAGAAATCGAAAATCTTTTGCGATGGAATTGCGATGGATTTGCGACGGAAAAAAACGACGGGTTTGCGATGGATTTGCGACCCAGAATAATTTGCGACGGAATTGCTACACATTTGCGACGGATTTGCGATGTTTTTGCGACGGAATATTCCCTCGCAATAGGGTAGGTGAACTTATTTAACACGTTCTCACCTAACGGGTCACATGTCGGCCAACTACTTTCCCTCGCAAAGCCGTCGCAATAGGTTAGGTGAACTTATTTAACACGTTCTCACCTACCGGGTCGCATGTCGACCAACCATTTTCCATCGCAATTCCATCGCAATTTTGCGACGGAATTGCGACGGAAATGCCCCATTCCCTCGCAATTCCGTCGCAAAATTGCGATGGAATTGCGATGGAATAGTTTATTGCGAGGGAACTTTTCCGTCGCAAATCCATCGCAAACAAATTTCTGATTCTATAAATAGCCGACGAACTCACGTCACAATTCACACCAAAACAAAGAGAATAGAAAAAGAAGAGAGAGGAAAAAAAAAAACACCAGAAAAATGAGTTACGAAGCTAGCCAGGTGTACAATCATCTTTTTACACCACGGTGGATTTTCTTTTTTACCCTAAGAAATCCACCTCCACCTTGTTTACCCCATGTTGAATCTCTGTGGACATGAGATAATTAAGAAAGATGACGGTACGTTGATCTCTTCCTAATTATCTAATTTCCACAGAGGATCAACAGGGGATAAATGGGATGGAGGTGTATCGTCTTGGGGTAAATCTATTGGAGGATTGTGATAGATAATGTTGAGCAAACTGATATTCCCTCCAATATGCTACTAAAGGTAATAATGGTAGGGATTCCAAAATGGATCGTCGCAAAATATGATGTTGTTGGATAGCTGTAGAGAATATGGGGATTTATATCCGAGAGAGAGAGATAATCCACTGAGGTGTATTAGGTATGAAGTTGATACGGAGGATACGATATATAAGCGCTTATATATCGTATCCTCCGTTATCAACGTCATACCTAATACACCTCAGTGGATTATCTTTCATTCTCGGATATAAATTCACATCTTCTCTACTACTATCCAACAACATCATATTTTGCGACGGAATTGCGACGGAATTGCGAAGGAATGTTGCGATGGATTTGCGACGGAATTGCGACGGAATGGGGCATTTCCGTCGCAATTCCGTCGCAATATGTTAGGTGAACTTATTTAACACGTTCTCACCTACCGGGTCGCATGTCGACCAACCATTTTCCATCGCAATTCCATCGCAATGTTGCGACGGAATTGCGACGAAAATGCCCTACTCCCTCGCAATTCCGTCGCAACAATGCGATGGAATTGCGATGGAATCGTTTATTGCGAAGGAACTTTTCCGTCGCAAATCCATCGCAAATGAATTTCTGATTCTATAAATAGCCGACGAACTCACGTCACAATTCACACCAAAACAAAGAGAAGAGAAAAAGAAGAAAAGAAGAGAGAGGAAAAAAAAAAAAAACCAAAAAAATGAGTTACGAAGCTAGCCGGGGGTACAATCATCTTCTTACACCACGGTGGATTTTCTTTTTTACCCTAAGAAAATCCACCTCCATCTTTATTACCCCATGTTGAATCTCTGTGGACATGAGATAATTAAGAAGGATGACAGTACGTTGATCTCTTCCTAATTATCTAATTTCCACAGAGGATCAACAGGGGATAATAGGGATGGGGGTGAATCGTCTTGGGGTAAATCTATTGGAGGATTGTGATAGATAATGCTGAGCAAACTGATATTCCCTCCAATATGCTACTAAAGGTAATAATGATTGGGATTCCAAAATGGATCGTCGCTATATGATGTTGTTGGATAGTTGTAGAGAATATGGGGATTTATATCCGAGAGTGAGAGATAACCCACTGAGGTGTATTAGGTATGAAGTTGATAACGGAGGATACGATATATAAGCGCTTATATATCGTATCCTCCGTTATCAACGTCATACCTAATACACCTCAGTGGATTATCTCTCACTCTCGGATTTAAATCCCCATCTTCTCTACTAATATCCAACAACATCATATTTTGCGACGGAATTGCGATGAAATGTTTAATTTTTAGGTTTCCATCGCAATTCCGTCGCAATTTTGCGATGGAAACTATTCCGTCGCAAATTTGCGACGGACTTGCGATGGAAATGCGAAGGAAAATGAAGTCATCGCAATTCCATCGCAAAATTGCGACGGAATTGCGATGGCCTGTTTAATTTTTAGGTTTCCATCGCAAATTCGTCGCAAAGTTGCGATGAAATTGCGATGACTTCAGTTTCCATCGCATTTCCATCGCAAGACCGTCGCAAATTTGCGACGGAATAGTTTCCATCGCAAACTTGCGACGGATTTGCGATGGCTCGGTAGTCCGTCGCAAAACCGTCGCAAATCCGTCGCAAAGTCGTCGCAAGTTTGCGACGGAAAATTTCCATCGCAAATTTCCGCCGCAACATCGCTGTTTTCTTGTAGTGGTAGCTTTCCGGTCCTTGTGTTCGATAACCCTACTACACTACGATCCGTGCACTTGCGGTATCTAGTTTAGGATTGGGTAAAACCTGATCCACATCAACCGTGCATCTAGCAATCCGATCCTAGGTTGATTTGAGCCACAGAAGTGCTGTATCATTCGCCGGACCTATTCTTTGACAAGCTAGGTTTCTTAGACTGCGGAAGTTGATTTACTAAGCCTAGTGAACTGTATCCGAACCTGATCGATTTAATGCTTGATTAACTATCTAAGGACATACCGAAAGTTTAGCGATTAGATAAGTTATCATAGGAGTCGGAGCCACGGAAGTGGAAAGACTTATTTTCGTGTTTTGTGTTCTAGACGGATCTATCATCCCATCACCCCTAAATTGATTCACATCTATCATCGAACTGATCATTGCTTGCTTCTCTGCGAATTAACCCTAGAGACCTAACGCATTTCTTTCATTGCTTTACAACCTCGATTTCTTAGCCTTAGTATTTAGTTATTAGATCACCAACCAATCATCCTTTATCTTATTCTAGCTTGATCCGAACTCCATAGATTTAAAGTGTATTCATTTTAGCCAGTCCTTGTGTTCGATAACCCGTACTTCTGCGATCTGTGCACTTGCAGGATTTAAAAAAGTCGGTAAAACCTGACCACACATCAAGTTTTTGGCGCCGTTGCCGGGGACTGCAGCAGTACCTTTGAATCTCGATTAGGATCTAGTCTAGGTATTTATTGTTTTCTTGCATTTTCATTTTTTTTTTGCTTTTGGTTTTTCTAGTTTATCTTACTTTTCATTTGTTTTCTTAATCTCTTGTTTTTCAGGTGCATGACTAGACAGTCTAATAGGGACAATCTAGTTGAACCAGTTGCTGAAATCGACCGACTTGAAAAGACACTTAGAAGACAAAGAGCTCAAGATGGCCCAAGCCGCTCATGATGCAGCAGTAGCTAGAGCTGTAGCTGAAGGGAGAGATCCACCTCCACCCTTAGCACCACAACCTCCTGCTGGGGAAGTTGATGCACAACCTCAAGCTAACAACCCAACCATTGGAGACTATGACTCCGCTGATGCTTTCTTTACAGATCGAAATCCGATCCACCCACCTCCACCTCAGAGGAATGACTATGAGATCAAGCCTCAAATCATAGCATTGGTTAAGCAAAACCAGTTTCATGGCTTACCAGCTGAGCACCCGCTTGATCACATAGATAACTTTGAAGAGATTTGCAGCACCACCCGAGCCAATGGAATCTCAGCCGACTACTTAAAGTGCAAACTTTTCTCATTTTCTCTTGGCGACAAAGCCCTTAGATGGTTAAAATCTCTTCCTGCCCATTCGATCACCACTTGGGACGAGTACAAGGTAGCATTCATCAACCATTTCTACACTAAGAAAAGATCAATTTCTGTTAGAAACAAGATCTCTGGATTTCGCCAAGGAGCAACCGAATCATTCTATGAGGCATTGGATCGATTCAAGGAGTACATTAGGGACTTCCCTAACCACGGTTTCAAGGATGGGAACCTTTGGAACATCTTCTATCGTGGCATAGACCACAAGTATAAGCTATCCTTGGATACTGCAAGCAATGGAAATTTTATGAAAAAGACTGTTGAGGAAGCCAAAGTCTTGATTGAGAACCTTGCAGCAAGTGATTGCAACAACTGCCCCGATTATGATAGATCAAACCTCTCTACCAACACACCCCCTGATGCTACTCAGATGGCTGAACTGAAGAATATGATGGCTTAAGTTCTAAAAGGACAGCAAAGACACATACATGCAGTTGAGGGCATAAATGATGTCAATGATGATCCTACAAGGCAATGCATGAGAGATTTCTCCAATGATCATCTTGAGGAAGAATTTAACTACATTGGTAACTATGGAAACAGGGGATACAATCCCAACTACCAGTCCAACCCAAACCTTTCTTACCGCATCACCAATGTGGAGAACCCACAAGACCAAATCTATCCCTCAAGATTCCAGCAGCAGAGACCACCTTTCCAACCCTATGGAGATCGTTTCCAGCAGCAAGGAAACCAGTTTCAACCTAGGCCGAACCATGACCAAAGAGCACCATACCCACCAAAGGAACCATATGGTTTACCCTCCAGCCAACCTCCTTTAGCCCAGCCTAACAACAAGTTCGAGGGAATGTTTCAACAGATCATGGACGGTCAAAAGAGGAACAACAAGGAGATGAATGAGAAGATGGACACTTTGTTCAATGATCTCCATGCCAAATATGATGCCATTGCCGCTCATGTCAAGAAATCGGAAGTACAAGCCGCTCAAACCGCATAAGCAGTTAAAAAACAAGAGATGGAGTCCAAGAAATCTTTTTGCAACTCCTTTGCAATAGAAAAGAAGTTTGAGGATTCTATTCCCAAATGGAAGCTCTCCCCACCTAAGTATGATTGTATGACCTGGCCTGAAGAAATCTATCCCGAGAAAAAATCCAAACGTGCAAGGAAAAGACGCATTTTCCCCAAGATCATCCCAAAGGCGGATAACTCTGGGAAGTTTGTAGTTCCATGTTCTATTAATGAAGTTAATGTCAACATCATGTCAAAGAAGATTGCAGACGAGATAGGCCTTACCAACATCCAACCTTCATCCATCTCTATCAACTATGCCTATTCATTCTCGCAAATACCTTACGGTTTCATCCCGGACGTTATATTACGACTTGGGAACTGTTCTATTCCTACCAACTTTCAAATAGTGGAAATGAGAGAAAGTAGCCATAGACCCATCATCCTTGGCACCCCTTTTCTATCAACCGTTGGAGCCATTTTCGATTTTCCCAACCGGAGGATCTCATTCAACAAGGTGAATAAAGAGATGTTTTTCCCCATGTGTTCAACAAAGAACCCATCAGTTGATATGGTGTAAGAGAATAAGATCATCCCCAAGCCTCCAGAAGAAGAGAAAATCATGTCCAGCTTGTCCAGCAAAGACCTTGCCTACCAGCCCAAGCAACTTTCCCCGGCAGCAAGAAATAAGACTACGGCATCCTACCAGCCCAAGCAACTTGCCCCGGCAGCAAGAAGTAAGACTACGGCATCACCTAAACATCCACCAAAAGGACCGATCAAGGACAAGACCGGGACAGAGACCATTAAGAAGATTAAGCAAACTAAAGGATTTGCAAAAGTTAGGATTCTCCTCCAGGAAAAGCTGAATGATGAAACTTTGGAAGGATTAAAGGAAAAGTTTGCTAACACTATGAAACTTTTTCCTATGGCTGAAGTGCCCCGGGACAAGCATGGAGAGATTGTCTATCTCGCCGTGAATCATC
This sequence comes from Erythrophleum ivorense, assembly GCA_026724425.1. NCBI lineage: Eukaryota > Viridiplantae > Streptophyta > Magnoliopsida > Fabales > Fabaceae > Erythrophleum > Erythrophleum ivorense. Next base: position 6,942,283 of record JAIUCV010000074.1, read on the forward strand.
CTCCTGATATAAATCCCAAGAAGAAAGATCTTGATGGACAAAAAGTTCCATTGATCACTACCCTCTCTTAAATCCTAAAGAGCATTACGGTCAAGCTAAAGACCTTAAACAAGCGCTGTATGGGAGGCAACCCATAAGGTAACACCTTTAAATTTCAGTTTTTAGTTTTAGTTTTAATTTGTTTTCTTTGTTTTCTTTTAGCAGGATAGGATAGAATGGATAGTACAATAGTGCAAGAGGAACATAGAAGTGGAGCCGCCAAGCCGTTTGGGTCGACCAAACACGTTCGGGCAGGGACTCCAAGAGGTTCGGTCGACCGGTCGACCAAAACACTCCGGGTCGACCGAACCAATCGACCAAACAACAAACCATCCACCCAAAATCAAAATGAGCTTCTCCTTCCCACTTAAATTGAACCGGTTTTAACCAAACCAAACCGATTTTTCTAAACCAAAATCGATTTTAAGAAGGATTTAAAGAGATTTTTGAGATTGAAAACACCACTTTTCATTCTCTTCTCCAAAGAAAAGCTTTTTGAAAACCCTAACCTCCATTGAAAGACCTTCACAAAATTTTTCTTTAAAACTTTGGTATTTCTTCAATTGGATTTCGATTTTAGCTCTCCCAATCCCCAATCTCTTTTTCCAACACAAGGTATGATCTCTAAAACCCAATATCTATGATTTTACACTATCCAAACATATGAGAGAGTTTATTGACTAAGCTTTTGTTTAGACTTGAAATTTTTGCTCCTACTAGACTTGTCTTAAGCTTATTTGTGTGAAATCAATGTGGTTTAGAGAATATAACATTCTAATTTCAATTTTTGAATAGTTTTTCACAAAACTTATTTTGGGGTATTCAAAACCTTTGATTCAATGATGAAATTAGGGTATTCATTACTTAAACACCTAGAATATCTTTAGGATTTGTGATTTATAACTTTATTATAGCATGATTAGCTTATGAATTTCGAAATTTTGAGTTATATCATAGCATGAACAGTAAATCCGAAAATAGCTAGGATTTTGAACCTTGAAAAGATGATTGTTCACTTGATTGGTTTTATGAGGCTTGATTTGAGTTGATATTATACTTATCCCCTACTCTTCCAACAAACTTTATGGACACAAACTCATGTCTCTTGGTGAGAATTTGTTTTTGTAGGTACCATGGCAAGAACAAAGCTAACTGAGGCAATAAGGAAGAAGGATGTCGCTTTCGAGCCACCAAGGAAACAAATCAAGCTAAATGCAAACCAGAGCCTCACTGAACGAGCAACCACATCGAATTCAGCACTCAAAACCAACGAAAAAGGCAAGGAGATCGAGGAGCATTCAAGTGATTCCGATAATCAACCCCTTGTCAAGTTTATCAACCAACCTATTCAATGCAATGGAGAGTATGGAACGGCAATGGAAAGAGTCATCATTGAACCATGTGTGACAATGGATAATCACACTCTTGATCTCCTCAACATCAGGAGTGATGTCATATGGTACCTAAAGAATCTCGTAATAAGCAAGTTTTTCAAGATAGATTGCAAGGAGTACACTGAACTTACAAGAGACTTCCTTTCCACCGTCACTCTAGCCTTTCCCAACAACAATGATGACCAGCCAGCCGGCAATGGGATACTTTTCTTCAAGATTGGTGATCAAATTGGTCGGGTATCCATCGCCACCATTTGCAAGCTCTTTGGTTTCGCCAATGAGACCTCTCATGACTTCAGGGAGAACCACCTCACTCGTGATAATGATTTCTCCAACTAGACCCACTTCGCTGATGAACCGTTCCTCGCTTTCCGATCAAAGGTTTCACGAATCTCTCATCCGGCAATCCGCTATGTGCACTGCCTCATCACCACCACTCTACAGTGCAAACCGGAAACCAGCAAAGTCACAGCAGACGAGTTCTACATCCTGACAACGCCCTTCTTCCGCTACAAATACAATGCAAACCTTGGCCTTTTGTTTGCAAAAGCACTTGTCAATGTGAAGCTTTTGGCACGGCACACCGACAACAAGAAGGTTGTTGTGCGTTTTGGGAGACTTATCACAGAAATTGTCAACCATTGCAAGATTGACATCTCACAGTACCGGCCCAGTAACAACGCCGCTCCTTTAGACCTCACAACCCTTCAACATATTCGTTTCCTCAATGGCTGGACCAAGAACATAACCCAGTTTTGCCATGTATGCCCCATTGGAACATCTGACATCGTGCTTGTGCAACTGCCTTGTGACGACCTCCCACTCCTCAGCTCCGGTGCTGTTACATTCTCACCACCACCAGAGACGTACTTCATTGAAACCCCTGAATCACCGCGCTACCAGATAAATACCTACTATCTCACGCAGAGGACCATCAGGGCAAGGCACCCCATTCGGAACATCAACGTCATGACAGCCAGCCAAGCTGCCAACCAGGCTTTAGACCGCCTTGGCCATCTGGAGAGAACTGTCCAGTGCCAATCCCTTTTCATCTTGCGCCTCATCCGTGTTGTTCGCCACATCGCTCCCGATCGCCTTTTCCGCCCTTCCACATCAACCCATGGGCCAGACCTTGGAGAGTTCTCACTCACCTCTACGCTTGGCTCTGATGAAGACTCTACAGACGAGGAGGAGAGCGCGACCAGCCCTTACACCTCCACCTAGGCACCCACACTTCACTCGGTATCTGGTGCAATGGACACCTAACTCCATTTTCTATCCTTATCTTATTTTAATGAATTTCTTTTTATTTTTCTTTATTGAGTCTGTTTCCTCTCACCCTTAATTTGATTTGCTTTCACCGGGACGGTGCAAGTTAAGTCTGGGGGAGTTTTATCCTTTACTAATGTATTCTCTTTCTTTTCTTATATTTTTATGTCCTTTTCTTATGTTTTCATGTTTTATTGAGTCAAAACCTTAGTTGGAAATTATGATTTATCCCTATGATTCTCCGGTGTTGTGCTAACAATCTATGACCCTAGAGCGGACATCAGTTGCAGACATAAGCCTAACAGAACCTCTAACGGTGGATCGACCTACTGACTTGGCAACATTTCTAAGGTACCCGGACAATCTAACGTTAACTCCACCCTAATCAATCTAGTTTTTCTTTTCAAGGGACTTGGCATACATATGAGTCGTTCCTCACTTGATCTCAAAAGGGTGTGTCCAATACAAAATGCAGTTCTCCTCTCTCTCAGAAAAATGAAAATCAAAAGCTTTTAAGCACAAGGAAAACGTGTAAGCAAGAGGAATGCATACGTCTGCACCTTCTTGTCTTATGGAGACCTACCAAAAAGCAAAAGCCTATCCTATGTTATTCCCCAAAAGAAAAAGAATGGGAAGAAGGATCGATAGAAAAAATAAAATGATACCCTAGAAAAGTAGGGAAATATCGATCATTCAAAAGAAAAGAGAGAGGAAAATAACTCAAAAGCTTCAAAAAGGACTATCCTGGAGAGACTCAAGTGGGTAAGAACAAGTGCTTAATGATCGATATTCCCTTGACAAAGACTGCACATTTTAAATTTATGCAAGGAGTTAACAATGGAAAGTCTGGAATGCTAGATGAGACTAGTTGAGTTTGGTATGGTTCGCTAAGCTTGTCGAGCATTATGTGAAGCCATTTTAACATTGGTTATGTTTTTAGTGGAATACAGGAGAGGAAACCAATACAGGTTTCTCAAAAAGGATAAGGAGTTTCTACGTTTTCAAACCTCTTTCTCCGATTTGGATTCTATTTGCTTGAGGACAAGCAAAGATCTAAGTCTGGGGGAGTCGATATACCTCTATTTTGCACCCTTTTTATATGGTTTTACTATGATTTTAATAAGGGTTTTAAAGGCTTTTTGACCTAAAAAGGTAGTTTTTATGGATTTATAGTACTAAGAGTCTAAACAGGTCGAAAGATGCATTTTGGAGCAAAACCACAGGATTTGGACTTTACGCCGCTCCGCGACACAGCATCAACTTTGGAAGAGCCCAAAAACATTCTACTCAATGTATTTCACCAAAACCAGTTCGCCGCGATGCCTACATGAGTTAGCTTTCCAACGCAATTGGAACCATGCAATTTGGACGTGTAGAATGGAATATATTATCATTTTAGTGAAGAGTGTCAGATCAGCCAAAAACCGGACGTCTACACCAGCCGGTCGACCGAGCCGGTCGGACAGGGACTCCAAGGCTCCCGTCCGACCCGACCGTCCTTCATTGCACAATGACATCGGTCGACCGAGCCAGTCGGACAGGGACTCCAAGGCTCCCGTCCGACCCGACCTTCCTTCACGACGACAACCGATCCGGTCGACCGAGCCGGTCGGACAGGGACTCCATGGCCCTCGTCCGACCCGACCTCTTTTCACCATCCCGTGCGCGCTCGACCCCCCAGCTCGACCCGACCATCATCCCGACCGACCGGTCGACTGCCCAGCTCGACCCGACCACCATCCCAACCGACCGGTCGACCGCCCCGCTCGACCGCCGTCTTTTCCGCTCGACCCGCCTTAGCCGACTAAGGCCTGTTTTGCGCGTTTTCACGATTTACTCGGCCCGTTTACCTAATCTCGACCCCTGGAAGACCTACCACTATAAATACACCTTTTTAGCCTCTTTAGAAAGGAGAGAACCGCAGAGCCGCATTGTTTTACAGTTTTTATAGATCTACTTTTGTTCTAGAGATTTGAAGCAGAGGATCTCTCCTCCTCACTACAATTTGGAGAAGATTTCTGAACCTTTATCTATTATCATGCTTTCTCCATCTCTCTGTGTTGTTACTTTGATCATGTCTGAGTAATTCACTTGTTAGGTTCATAGGGTTACTAATTCAATGAGTTGTTTGCTTGATCTATGAATTCGATGAACTGTTAGAGATATCATTAGAGTCTTTGTCTCGTTTTGTTCACTTATTAATGCTGATTGCTTTACCGCGCATCTAGCAATCCGATCCTAGGTTGATTTGAGCCACGTAAGTGCTGTATCATTCGCCAGACCTATTCTTTGACAAGCTAGGTTTCTTAGATTGCGGAAGTTGATTTACTAAGCCTAGTGAACTGTATCCGAACCTGATCGATTTAATGCTTGATTAACTATCTAAGGACATACCGAAAGTTTAGCGATTAGATAAGTTATCATAGGAGTCGGAGCCACGGAAGTGGAAAGACTTATTTTCGTGTTTTGTGTTCTAGACGGATCTATCATCCCATCACCCCTAAATTGATTCACATCTATCATCGAACTGATCATTGCTTGCTTCTCTGCGAATTAACCCCTAGATACCTAACGCCTTTCTTTCATTGCTTTAAAACCTCGATTTCTTAGCCTTAGTATTTAGTTATTAGATCACCAACCAATCATCCTTTATCTTATTCTAGCTTGATCCGAACTCCATATATTTAAGTGTATTCATTTTAGCCAGTCCTTGTGTTCGATAACCCGTACTTCTGCGATCTGTGCACTTGCAGGATTTAAAAAAGTTGGTAAAACCTGACCACACATCAGCGCTAACCAGTCCATCCCCATAATGACATCGTACAACTCCACCGGACTAATGACCTAGTCTGCTGGTATCGACTGCCTAGCAATCTGAACATCCACTGCTTTAGCACGGCCGAAAGTAGCCAGGAATCATCCTCCAGCCACCTTGACCATACCCAAACGCTTGCCAGCGCTGCTCCGAATGCCACTGCTCTCGACACGCTCCAGAGTAATGAAGCAATTCGATGCTTGATAGGTGTAAAGTTCTCCCTAAAAATAAATGCAAGTGCACAGCAAATGAGTTGTAGTGTATAGGGTATCGAATCCAAACGTCTATCGATTGCACAGTAAATTCCTTGATTCAAATCATTGCTAAGAGAAAGAATGTAAATCTAATGCAAATTAAGTAACTAAAGAGCAGCAAGTGATCGATTGATGAGGTTTAAATTCAAGAGACAAAGGTTAGGCCTTGGAAAATTCTCAGGTTGATTCCGAATTGCAGAGTAAAAACTATCAGGATATTATTTAAGCATCGTTCTCGAACATGAACACTAACGTAAAATCAACCAGCTTTCGCTGCAGAGATTATCTATGTCTAAATCCTAGAATTCCAAATTTCTTTGCAAACTCAATAAACTAGACAAGCATTAATTCCAGGTTCAATTGTTCACAAAATCCCTAAACCAAATTCCTTTGCAGATAGGTATTTTGCTCATCTAAGATAGTTCAGGAAATCAATAACACTTTCGTGTCTACCAATTAACCTAAGATCAAATTCTAGGTCGCGAAGCTAGAACAAGCATTAAACATAATCCAGATGAAGAACTCTAATGATTATCCTAACAATATTGCAATTCTTCTTCAACCCTTGAAAACCCTTAACCTAACAAACAAACTACTCAGACATGGTGATTGAAACAAACATCATGAATAAGAAAGATTGCATAAAAGAATCAAGATAAGAGATTAAAGGAGTTCAAAATCTTCTCGGAAGGAGTCTGATTTGTCTCTCCAAAGCTCTGCTACAAATCTCTCTAAGTCTCAATAGAAAATAAGATACCAATAGAAAAAAGCCTAAACAATGGCTTATAAACACAAAAATCTCCTAAAACACGATCTGAGCCTTCTTGTAAATAATGGAAACTTCTGGGCCAAAGTACTGCAAATCTTCAAATCTTCATTAAACTCGCGTGGCTCCTTCTGGCACAGGACGGTGTCGACCAACACCAGTATTGGTGTCGATCGACACCAACGTCTAGTTACGGCTTTGAACTCTGTTTTCAGCATAAGTCGTCCAAAATGCTCCATTATCTCCAATTCAGCTCCAAATGTGCCTAAGACCTGTAAATACTAGAAAAGACTCCAAAAACACTAAAAAGACTCTATAAACAAGACTTATATCATGGCAAAAACCCATAAAAACCATGATATATCAACTCCCCCAGACTTAGATCTTTGAGTACCTTAAAGATACGGTTGTGATCCAGCAATCGGTCCGCTAGAGCCATTCTGTTCGGCTAAGTCCGCTGCTGATGTCTGCCCCTTGTGATTGTAAGAACATTGGTTGATAAGGTAAGCTCCAAGAGAAGGTCCTAATTTCCTAACTGGTTTTGACTCAATAAAACACTTTGAAAAACCTTTTTTTTTTTTTTTTTTTGTAGAACCCTCAAAAACAAACACAATGTCAGCAACTACCTCCCCCAGACTTAATCAACACTGTCCCCAGTGGTATTCAGCCGAAGGAAGCAAAGAGAAAGAATTGGAATTGAGTCAAAAATAAGAAAAATTGAACGTGATACCTATTTGTTGTGCTGGTGTCGATCGACACCAGTCACAGAGGACGACAGTGAGTTCTTTGAATGTGAATGAAGTCCAGAAAAGTGTAAAACAGATGTCTACACTTTTTCGCATCAATAAATAAGAAACTAGTCCTCATCGGTGTCGTCGCGAGCCGGTGGTGTAGGCGGACGAATGTAGGTACAGCGAGACAGCCTATCCCAGATGGCATGTAAGTTCTCAACCATGTGTCTCTGAAAAAACAGCCTGCTCCATGGGAATCTCTGGAGTGGGTGGAAAACCAAGTGCAGCGGGGAGTGAAGCAGATGCAGAAGTGGTAGCAATGTCGGCTGCAGAGCGAGGAGCGCGAGGTGTGGAACTAGTGTGGCGGCGTTCTGGCTCGAGTGGGCGCAGAAAACGTTGCGCAGGAAGAAATCGGAGGGTGCTCCTTTGGTCTGTGATGGTAGTGAGAGCAGGCTCAGGTAGCTGAACCGAATACTCCGTCTTATCAATGTGGAAACGCCATAGTAAGTGTGGTTTGAGCCACTTTGCATGTGTCAAGTGCTCTACATCCAGAAAAGTGTTCAGCGGGATGCGCTCGATTTTACCTGAATGGATGGACAACCACATGAAGATAGGAGTGAGAAGACTCCCAATAGTCTCAGGCTTCTTGGCTGATCCTGTGAATGGCTTGGTCTTCAAAGAGGCTAGGTGGTGCGCAAAGATAACTCCTATGTTGCATACCTCAAGTCGCGCCCAATCCTTCTCTCCATTTTCAGCCATATCGTCAATGCCATAGCTCAACAGCAGGAACTCACTGAGGCGCATCTTCTCTGGCTCAGATTTACACAAAATTGTGTTGGCAATGAGACGAACCACGTAGCGCAAAATGGGATGGCGAATATCGGTATGAGTGGAGCTCTTGGAATCATATCTCCCTTTCCTAATAACAGACCAGATGCTCTGCTGTGCGGGAAACTGATGTGGCCATGTAGTTCCTGAAATCATCTTCTCAAACCCGAAGATCTCGCAGAGCTGAAGCAGTGGCAACCTGTATCTCCGGCCGTACATCATGAATGTCAAAGTGCCTTCATGTACTCTCTTGACCCTCTTGTTGGTATAGTAGACACGAACAATAGCGATGAATTGGCGAACCATCTCAGGATAGACAGGGAATTGCTGAGTACAGATGGTACCCAAGCCAATCTTCTGCAGTAGCTGAAGAACGTCATCATGAATACCCATTATCTGCATAGTCTGCTCATCAGCAAGTCGAGTGGGTTTGATGTCCATTTTCAACCAGGCATTATAGAACAGTGTATCGTAGTCGTCCCAAGTGTCGGAGATATCTCTGGAAATGCAATCATCTTTCTCTGCGACCTGTTTGTCGGTGAGATCCCAAACTCTACGAGGTCGAATATTCGTCTTTTCAGGCCGAGGCCAAGTTGGAATGTCTGCAGGCTCAGGAGAAGAAGATGACGAAGAGTGTTGGCGTTTCTTGCTGCGACATGGTTGGGGCTTTGGAGGCATCTCGCGTGGATCGAAACGACCGTGTTTCGATTTTGACGGTGTCGACCCCTGTGTCGAGTCCTGATCGATATTGGTCCGTCTCGTAATTGGTGTCGATCGACACTGGCTCGTCGCGACCCTGGTTTTTTTTTTTTTTTTTAAAAAAAATAAAAATAAAACAAAACCAAAAGTTAGTGAAAAGAAAACGAAAATCACAAAGGAATTTCACCTACAGGTGGGTTGCCTCCCACTAAGCGCTTGTTTTCAGTCATTAGCTGGACTGTGTCGAGCTTAGACATCTGGTCGATGAGAGAGTGGCAGCAAATGCCTCGGAGAAAAATGTCTCCTCATCCATGGTGGTGTATAAGCATTAGGGGCATGAGATCGACCAAGGAAGTGAGGAACATCAGCAGGGTGGGATTTGAGTATGGGTGGGACACTTCTTTTTCCTGCAGAATCATCAAAAGAAAAACCAAGCCTTCTTCGAGAAACTCGTTGCTTGCATAAGTGTAAAATAGGTTTTGCACTTCTTAAAGTTTTATTGATGATATCAGGAGGTTTTGAATTTATTCCAGAGAGTGCATACCTTTGTTGTAAGGGAGGCTTATGGTCTGTGAGATGATCAGCAACTAAGTCTTCACTCCTATCTGCCAGCATGTTCACTTGCTTACTAGTATCCAGCTCTTTGACATACCCAGCAGTAATATCAACTGAATGCTCTCTGAATGGATTTTCAACCAGAGAAGTCTCTACAGAAAAAGTCTGACCATCGATGGTGGATGTCCTCCTTAACTTATCCATGTCAAAATTCATGACAACATCACCAAAACCAAGCTCTATCCTCCCTTGTTTCACATCAATGATGGCGCCAGCTGTAGCCAAGAATGATCGTCATAGAATAAGAGGATCTGTAGGTTCTTCACCATATTCCAAAACCACAAAGTCTGTAGGAATTAGGTGACCATCAATTTTCAGTGGAACATCCTCTAAGACACCTTTTGGGATTCGTTTGGCTCGATCAGCTAGGATAAGAGAGATCCTAGTTGGCTTGAAATCAGTCATTCCAAGGCTAGCAGCAACTGAGGAAGGCATTAGGTTGATGCCTGAACCTAGATCACAAAGAGAATGAGGAAACTGTCTTGATGAGATTGAGCAATCTAGCACAAAGTTTCCTGGGTCATGAAGCTTCTCTGGAGTCTTATTCTGAATCACTGCACTAACTTGTTCTGAGACTATCACCTTCTTTTTCTTCTTTGGCACTGTGTTCAAGAGAACTGCACTAATGTCTCTGGTAAGCAATGCTCCTTCTTCAAGACTCACACCATTCATAACCATTCTCTTAACATATCTTTTTAATGCAGGTGAAAGAGTGACTGCATCAACTAGAGGAATCTCAACCATCAGCCTATCCATGATAGCTTTGCATTTAGCATCTTCCAGATCCTGTTTGGACTTCCTGGGAGGCTTAGGAAAAGGTATCTTAGGCTTGTAGACCCTCTCCTCGACTTGCTCTGCAACTTTTACATGACCTGTAGTCGTCTGAGTCTAGTGTCGACCGACACCCTGGTGGTGTCGATCAACACTAGAGTCTTGTGTTGACACCTTTTCGCTTGTGTCGACCCGCTCGGTCGACAAACGTCCGTCGAACGTATTCTCGTCTTCTGGTGTCGATCGACACCCATCAATGGTGTCGATCGACACTTGCTCTGCAGTGGCGAAAGTTGCTTCTTGAAATTCCTGCAAATCCATGTTATGCTCCGAATGTAGATCCTGTTGCAGCACTGGAGGCAGCTCTTGTTCAATCCCCAATGTAATGGCATTGCACTGATGCTTAGGATTTGTATCAGTTCTTCCAGGGAGGAATCCTTCTTGTCTTCTAACAGAATCAGCAGTTTGAGCCACTTGAATATCTAATTTCTTAACATGAGTGCTCAAAGATTCAATTTTTCTGTGCAGATCTTGATACAAAGCATCCATTTTGCCATTGAAGTCCACAGTTATCTTCTGTTGGCCTTCTAGAATCTGCTCAAACATTGACTTCATCTCGCTGTCCGGTGTTTGTGCAGGAGGCGATTGGTAAGAAGAGGAACCATAGTTCCTTGTGAAGCTGCTGGAAGGTAAAGGCTTCGGAAACTGTGTCTTGGTGAACCCTGAAGAACTCTGATTTCCTGCAAAAGAACTCTTCTGCCCGCTTCCATTGTAGCCTCGATTACCTTGCTGATCACCAAATCTCTGACCCTGAAAACCAGCTCCATTGATGTAGTTAACATCTTCTTCTGCTGTCGCTTCCACGGGCTCAAAAGACTCCACCTCTGCGGCAAACTGAACTGACTTCTTCCCCACATGAAGGCTATGCATAGAGTATAGCTTAGCCTTAACCTCAGCAATTTGGCTGCCATCCAGATTTCCACCAAGCTTCTTCCTCTTGAAATCAGCATTCTTGGTACTATTGCTAGATGCCAAGTTCTCTATAAGTTGATAAGCTTCATCTGGATATCTGGTGTTGAAGTTACCATTGCTCGCAGCATCGAGAGCCATCTGATACCTCCAATCAATTCCTCTGAAGAAAATGCCCAGCAGCTGAACTTCAGTGAAACCATGGTGTGGACAGTCTCTCTGGTAGGACCTGAATCTCACCCAAGAAGCCTTAAATGCCTCAGTTGGTCCTTGAGAAAACTATGAAATATTATTCCTCAACTCCTCGGACCTAGCATCATCATAGAAGTTATTCAGAAATGCCTTCTTGGTGTCCTCCCAGTTTGTCAAAGATCTTGGCTGCAACTGCTTCAACCAGTAAGCTGCATCCCCAGAAAGAGAGTAGGGAAATAGCTTGCAGAAAATGTAGTCACTAGTGACTCCATTGGCCTTGATGCTGTTGGCCAGATCTTCGAATCTCTCGATGTGATCCATGGGGTGTTCATGAGGAAGACCATGAAAGAGATGCTGACCCACAAGGGTGTAGAATGCAGGCTTCAGCTCAAAGTCATTCCTCTGGAACAAAGGAGGTCGAATCGCAGACCGATTAGCATAGAACAAATCAGGCCTGTTGTGGTCACCAAGAGTGTGATTCGGTACAACCTAGTTCTGCGCAGCAACATTAAGTGCAGGCTGAACTGGGGGTGCCTCAACTATCACATTCCCATCATCATCGAGTTTCTGCCCTTGCGCATTGCGCCTGTTTCCTTCGCTGTCAAACAGAGTGCCATCAGCATGTTGAACCAAAATCAGTGGCCCGTTCATCTCTACTGGCTTCTTCGCTTTTCTGATTGTACACTCTAAGTGTGCTAGCTCTTGATTACTGAGATTGACTAGCTCTTTGTCCTTGTTGCTTATGGTTTTGCGATTAGGCATACACCTGAAACACCAAAAAGAAAGTTATAGAGCAAGTGAGTAACAAAAGAAAAAAGAAAATCTTAGACAAAATTCTAAAACTAAAAATTTAACGGCAACGAAAGAGACGATTGGCAACGGCGCCAAAAACTTGATAGGTGTAAAGTTCTCCCTAAAAATAACTGCAAGTGCACATCAAATGAGTTGTAGTGTATAGGGTATCGAATCCAAACATCTATCAATTGCACAGTAAATTCCTAGATTCAAATCAATGCTAAGAGAAAGAATGTAAATGTAATGCAAATTAAGTAACTAAAGAGCAGCAAGTGATCGATTGATGAGGTTTAAATTCAAGAGACAAAGGTTAGGCCTTGGGAAATTCTCAGGTTGATTCCGAATTGCAGAATAGAAACTATCAGGATATTATTTAAGCACCGTTCTCGAACATGAACACTAATGTAAAATCAACCAGCTTTCGCTGCAGAGATTATCTATGTATAAATCCTATAATTCCAAATTTCTTTGCAAACTCAATAAACTAGACAAGCATTAATTCCAGGTTCAATTGTTCACAAAATCCCTAAACCAAATTCCTTTGCAGATAGGTATTTTGCTCATCTAAGATAGTTCAGGAAATCAATAACACTTTCGTGTCTACCAATTAACCTAAGATCAGATTCTAGGTCGCGAAGCTAGAACAAGCATTAAACATAATCCAGATGAAGAACTCTAATGATTATCCTAACAATATTGCAATTCTGCTTCAACCCTTGAAAACCCTTAACCTAACAAACAAACTACTCAGACATGGTGATTGAAACAAACATCATGAATAAGAAATATTGCATAAAAGAATTAAGATAAGAGCTTAAAGGAGTTCAAAATCTTCTCTGAAGGAGTCTGATTTGTCTCTCCAAAGCTCTGCTACAAATCTCTCTAAGGGGGGGGTTATTGGGAGATGGATTTCAAAGAATTTTTAAAATTTTAAGAATCCGTTGTTATTGGTTTATGAATTCTGATAATCTTACTAAAATCCATTGTTATTGGTTTGATGATTTTTAAATTCCATACAGAATCCATTGTTATTCAAAAAGTTTGTGTTTTAATGATTTCATGAATTCATTAAAATCCTTGTTATTGGGAGATGGATTTTAAACAAATTAACTCATGAAACAAAACTTTCAAAATACTATCAATAACCCTTAGATTTTCAAAATCCCTTAGAATCAAATATTTTGATTGATTTTCTAAATTTACATACTCTTTTCAAATCTAACAAAAACTCTTTGGGGGGGTTATTGGAAGTAGAATTTGTGTGGATTTGAAAGATTTTGAAAGTCAAGAGAATTGTTAAATTTATAAAGAGTTTTTGTTAGATTTGAAAAGAGTATGTAAATTTAGAAAATCAATCAAAATATTTGATTCTAAGGGATTTTGAAAATCTAAGGGTTATTGATAGTATTTTGAAAGTTTTGTTTCATGAGTTAATTTGTTTAAAATCCATCTCCCAATAACAAGGATTTTAATGAATTCATGAAATCATTAAAACACAAACTTTTTGAATAACAATGGATTCTGTATGGAATTTAAAAATCATCAAACCAATAACAATGGATTTTAGTAAGATTATCAGAATTCATAAACCAATAACAACGGATTCTTAAAATTTTAAAAATTCTTTGAAATCCATCTCCCAATAACCCCCCCTTTATAAATTTAACAATTCTCTTGACTTTCAAAATCTTTCAAATCCACACAAATTCTACTTCCAATAACCCCCCCTAAGTCTCAATAGAAAATAAGATACCAATAGAAAAAAGCCTAAACAATGGCTTATAAACACAAAAAACTCCTAAAACACGATCTGGGCCTTCTTGTAAATAATGGAAACTTCTGGGCCAAAGTGCAGATCTTCAAATCTTCATTAAACTCGTGTGGCTCCTTCTGGCATAGGACGGTGTCGACTGACACCAGTATTGGTGTCGATCGACACCAACGTCTAGTTACGGCATTGAACTCTGTTTTCAGCATAAGTCGTCCAAAATGCTCCATTATCTCCAATTCAGCTCCAAATGTGTCTAAGACCTGTAAATACTAGAAAAGACTCCAAAAACACTAAAAAGACTCTATAAACAAGACTTATATCATGGCAAAAACCCATAAAAACCATGATATATCAATGCTCCAGAATCAAACAACACATGGACATGGGACTCAAAACCGCCCACTAACAAGGTCCCTACACAATTACATGTGTTGAGAACCGCGATAACTCTATCACAGGTAAAATAAATGAAACAAACCACGACAACAATTCAAACACTAAAGAATTTACGAAGTCTGAGTCCAAAAATTTTACCTGTGATCTGCCCGGACTGACTATGCTGTCTAACCTCTGTCGATGAGTACACTCGCGGTGCAGGTCCAATATGACCCAACGGCTGCACCGCCGCAATCTGAGCCAAAGGCGGAGCCACTACTGGCTGAACCGCTGCGACAGTCATCTGCTGCAACTTGGGACACATTGACCTGATATGCCCCGACTCTCTACAATAGAATCACACCTTAGCCTTCCGGGATACCTCCCTCTTGGGACAGCTCGCCACACGATGCTTTGTGCTTCCACAACCAAAACAACCTCCACGACCACCCTGGCTGCCTCCAGAAACCTCGTCCAACCACCTCTTCTGGCCCTGCGTAGGCTTGCAGCCTTTGCCAGAACCAGAACCTCTGCGCTGCTGCGGCTGCTACTGGTGTTGACTCCTTGGCTGAACAGTAGGAGCAACTACATATGGAACAACTATCAGACCAATCTGCTCACGCTGATCCTCCTCAATAGATGCTACCAGCTCCACCCTCGAGGTGTATCTGGCACCTCTGCACTGAGTCCTGATAGTCAAACAAAGTCCCTGGAAGAACCTCTGCACAAGGGCCTGCTCATCCTCTAAACCACGTACAGTATGAACCACGAGCATGCTGAACTCGGTGTCGTACTCGCGCACTGAACTCTCTCCCTGGGACAGCGTCATAAATCTCATATGAAGACGATCTCGAGCCTCATGAGGGAAATACTTAGGGTTGAACTCAGCTAAGAATTCACCCCAAGTCCACTCCACTCTCCTAGCATCGATGGCTCGCCACCACAAATTTGCATCTCCACCCAGATAATGGACAACCAACTCCACCTGATACTCAGCAGGGAATCTGATAGACTGGAAGTTACGCTCCAGTCTCAAACGCCACTCATCGTCCTCCTCAGGCCTAACTCTGCCCTCGAAGAAAGGCGTAGCGATCCTCTGCATCTGCCCCATCATCTCAAGATAAGACGGACGCTCAGCAACTGCAGCCCCGACTGCCCAACAACTGCAGCACCCTGCTGCGCCCCGGCCACTGGAGGCACACCCAGAAACTGCTCTGGAACTGCTGGCGGAAAGCGTGCCAACAACTGCGTTATTATTCCCACGACAAGATCATCACGACCTTGAGCTACAGCAGCACCCCACCTGGGGCCGCCCCAACTCCAGCACCTCCACCGGCACCAGTCCCCACACTAGCACTAGCACCCAAACCAGCCTCACTCGCCGATCCCACTAAAAGCGTCTGGGACACTAACGCAGATGCCGCACTCTGCGCCGTACTCTCCTCTGACTCAGCCGCTGGTCCACGATCACGACCTCTAGTACCACAACATTTAGCAACTGCATCCATCTTACTGCACTTCCAAATAACAGTCGATAAGCATACTAGAAACGCAAACAATAACAAACAACTTACCACGAAACACTTTGAACGCCGAAAAGGATGATTCTAAGACTAATAACTGCCTAAGCACACATAATCAATTAAACACATACTCTCAGTTCATCCAATTACTAACTGTCCTAAAACCGTAAGGGTTCTGATACCAAAATGAAATAACCAAGCTTTTTTTTTTTTTAATAATAATAGCACTGCGGAAATTCTCAACCAATAAATCCAATAAATAAATAATCAATAATTCAATCAACAAATTAATTCCAGAATAATAATTATCTAGCTACCTAAACACTAGGTTCCATGAGAATAATAAAATAAACAATTACTACTCTAACACCCTATCATCTTATTCACCAGCTTTGATTCCGCGATCACACATTTCTTTTACCTGCATCACATTGCAAAAAGAGATGCGTAAGTATTTCATAAATACTTAGTGAGACGATCCTCGCGTCTACATGCTAATTACGCAAATACTAAACATTAAACAACAAAAACAAAAACAACAATCAGCGCATGAAGACGATGGTGTCGACCGACACCACAAGGTGTCGACCGACACCACAAGGTGTCGATCAAAACTCACAACTTTGGTGTCGAGCGAAGGACAGAGACGATGAATAGTGCAAAAACACGAATAGCAACATAATTCCAACACAATAACTCAAGCAAACACGATCTTAACACAGATCATCACACAACCAATCCAATAATCCATAAAGTGATCTCATAAGTCAATCGTTGATCAATCTCTAGCATCTGCGAGCCTACGGTCGCGCACTCACCTCGAAAACGGATTGAAAAGAGAAAAACGAGAGATGGCGATGAACAATCCTCCACTACGATCCAAGACACTCGATTTCACTATGAAATCTCCATTCCTTTTCTTCTTTGACATTTTTCTGCCAAAAACCTCAAAGAAATACAGCCCCTTACTTTTAACACGCGACTTAGGATTCTTTTCCCTGAACCAGCCACAAACTGGACGAATTAAATCGAACAAAAATCGATTTTGAAAATCGGTGTTGACCGACATCCTCTCTAGTGTCGCTCGACACCACTTGCCAAAACCGACAAATTGGTTTGCGGATGTTACAGTATAACTTCTCATTCCGGAAAAGTTTAGGAAATTTGAGACGGGTAAAAGAGAGGACAGGAGTGCCATCCCGAAATGGACAAGGCTAATTAAGAGAATTAGATAAAATTAGAGAGAATAAAGAAATGTGGTTTTATTTATTTCTCCTAATTAGAAGAGTAAGAATTAAGAAATGTGGTAAAAAGTAAAACACTGAGAATAAAATAAGTTGCAGACTAAAAGAATAATTATACTAAAACAATTAGAAGAAGAAGATGCAATCCGATAAACAGTGTCGTTTAAATCAGAGGTTGCTCGTCTATGTTGTTATTGTCCTCCTCGCCAGTCTTCTTCTTGTTTATGTCATCCACACTGTTAATGTCCTCCTCGTCAGTCTTGTTGTTGTTTATGTCATCCACACTGTTATTGTTGTTGGTGTCGTCTGAGTTGTTATCACGCTTCTCGAGTAAAATGGTGGTGCAGTTGTTGATGGTCCTCGCGTCGACAAGTCCAAGATTCCATAGCTTAACCAGAAATAATCTCCAGCACCTGATTCCATAGCTTAAATGAGTACGTATGTATACACTATGTGGTGTATTTGATATAATTCTGAGAGAGATCTACCACGAGAGTCTTTTGGAATTGTTGAATTCTTCCTTGTGAAATTTTGTAAGTGCTTCACAACACCAAGGAACATGACCATCCGCGAGAACCCTGCAACCCCAAATTTAAAAAATCATAAATTCGATTTGAGCAAAAAAGTTCCATAAGCATAATCATTAAGACAAAAGATACGGAATGTAATCATTAGTGGTGAATTAGATCAATTTTTTTCCATATTAAGTAAGAAAGAAAAGTTAGTTTACCTTTGTTTTCTTACAAATGAGTTCCAAATATGCATGAATCTCTTTTCGTCTTTGCTCACATCCACAAAATCATCAAGCATCTGCAGCTTAATATAAGGTTTCAAAAGCCATTAGCATTCAGCACAGTTACATTTTCTTTTGACTTTATTAAAAAACAAATCATTGAAATACCCGGCGATCTTCAAAATCGGCAACCTCAGGATCGAGTTCATCTTCGCTATCTTGGCCAGACAACACTTGCTCAAGTGACATTGGCTTTATCATACAAACATGCAGTTTTTGGTTAGAGACAGACAACAATCAAGCCAGAGTATCGTGAACTGGGACCAAGTATACAAAGAATATGGAACTTGAATCACCTGAAATGTGTGAGAATGGTAGAACTGGCGACTACGGAGAAGTTGGTTGCTGTAAGAAATTTTTTCTCGGTTAATACGGCAGTATGGTCAAAACAGAGTTATTCAAGAACAATTTTTGTGAAAGGTGAACAAACCTTCTAGCCTCAGATCGCTCAGCAGCTAGCTTTCTTGTCTTAGTAGCGGTAGCAGGGACCACCACAGCTTCGGTTGTTGACATAGCAGACTGTGCTGGGGCTGGTGGAGGGTTACTGCTACTGCTAGCCATCCCAAATTGTCCAGCAAGCTCTGTAGCATTTTGTACATTCAGTTTTGGTTATAAAAACTGAATAATCAAAGCCACAAGGAGATGAGATTATACCATCATTCAGCAGGCCGGTTCCATTTGCTAAGCTGGGCAAATCCATCGGTAAAAAAGATGCTTTAAACCGCTTGGCGTTATTATTTCCACTTTGCCTATGCTTACGAGTTTTCGAGCTGCAAAAACATTATGTTTGGGTTTATGGACATGTGAAGACAAGCAAAGCAAGGAGTTGCAGCTATTATTAAGGGCTTCTGAAAGTTACCGATAAAACAAGGGCTCAAATTTATCTTCATAACTTCCTTCTTCCTGGTATACAATAAACACAATGGAAATATGAAATACATATTCACCAGTTATATAGGTTTTTCCCAAAGTTACCATGTTTGAAGTAACTGACCTCAAGTTTTAAAGAGATGTTAACTGTAAGGCTTCCTTCTGAAATCTACAATAGGAAACACCCTTTTTAAACTATAAATTTCATATGACATAGCAAAAACCAAGCAAGTCGTAAAACCACATACCACGAATTCAGATTCAAATAGCTCATGAGATGCATTCAAATGAAGTTGCAGCCCCTGCATTTAACACACAAGACAATTGATTGTAAGCTCCATCCTGAACACCTTCTCTCAGATCAACCACAAGAGTGAGAAGATCTAACGAACACACAAAATATGCAGCCTACCCGGAAGCTACCACACATCATGTAACAAAACGGGCAAGAATAATTATCCCTAACTGCATGACAATAGAAAGCAAAAAATAGTGTGAATAAAAAACAATCTACAGAGGAAAAACATGGAATTGTGGAAAGAAGAGAGAAAAAAGACTCACTTTCAGTTTTCTGTACTGCGTTATTACAATCCTTGAACTTGAAAACAATTCTCCCAGTTCTTGACCTAACCATAAAACACAAGTAAACAAGTGTAAGAGCAAATCATAGCAATAGAGAAGAATCCAATTCCACCAATTTCCAAATGTATTAATTAAACTAGATGAAAAGATGAAAACTCATACCTATTCTCGGCCTTTGCTCGAATTCTGTACTTCAAATTTCTTGCAAGAAACGATCGCTGCATAAACAAAATAATTATTAGGAGACTAAACAAGCACAAACCAGAAATTTCTGAGTAATCTACAGAGAAAAATTGAGGAGAGAGAGAGAGAGAGAGAGAGAGAGAGCAATTTCATACGTTGGATTGAGAGCGAAGGTGAAGAATGTTGTAAAGACGAACAGGTTTACAATACACCAAGAGACCTTCCTCGGCGGAAATCACTTCCTCCTGTGAGGATTTGGCACAACAGTTGCAATTGTGCCTACACATCCTCGCGTCTGGAGCCGAAGTTAGGGTTCCTACGTCATAACGAATCAATTTCGATGCAGCGATTAGATCTACTAAATCTTTCTGGGTAAATTTATTCAAGAGTAGAGCAATAAAGGATTTATCAATGGACTCTTAAGAAGCAGATCGAGGAACAACAATAAACACACGGCGTTGATTAAAGCTAAAAAGACAAATCTATTTATAATAATATTATATATATTCTTCGATTTAGAGCATAAAATCGAAGATCTCCAGAGGGAAAAATTCAAAATTTTAATATTATTATCATGGATGAAATTTATGAGACGAAGGTAAAAAAAAACGTGAACGAATCCATTGGTAATGTGGATGCTATAAATATGCTGACATTTAATTTTGGAGAGCTGTGGAAACTACCTGATCGGAAAGAGTGGATGTTGCCGGAGAAGATAGAGAGATAATCGCCGGAAACCGAGGAGGAGGAAGTGTGTCATCACCATTCACAAGGGGCCCTATTTATATTTGTTACTTTCTTCTTTTTGTTTTTTTTGTTTTTCTTGACTATTTTTGTTTTTATTTTATCAACTTTCTTTTCTTGGGATGAATGTGAAGATTTTTTACCAAAAACGGAAGACAACTATTACAAAATAAAATGGACTAGATTATGCCCACTTGCCGGCAAAAATGCAAAGAAAAGATTATACCTGCTTACCTAAGATATAGAAACCCAATCAGGATTCAGATTTTTTTTCATAATGGATGAGAAGATATTTAATCCAAGTTTTTATCAACTTTTGCCTTTCTCAAAAAATAAAAAATAAAATCATAGCTCACCTTACTTACACATTTGCTCCGTGTTTTTTTTTTTTGTTTAAAACATGTTTCCTGTACATTCTGCATCTTTCGTTACATACTTGAAAAGATAGTTTTTTTTGTTTCAATTGATTTATTATACTATCACAAATTATAAGAAATGTTACAATGAAAATTATGCAACGAACAATTCCGTCTTCTTGAAAAGATAGTTTATTAATTATCTTATTACATATGATGATCATCTATGACGAACAAACAAATTCTCTAACAACTAAAAATTGAAAACACAGGGACCAATATTATATTATTCTATTTACACTAATTTTTTTAAAACTTTGTAGTTTTTCTTGCAAGAAATGTTACAATGAAAATTATGCAACGAACAATTCCGTCTTCTTGAAAATATAGTTTATTAATTATCTTATTACATATGATGATCATCTACGACGAACAAACAAATTCTCTAACAACTAAAAATTGAAAACACAGGGACCAATATTATATTATTCTATTTACACTAAATTTTTTAAAATTTGTAGTTTTTCTTGCACTATATTCACTATAAATATAACCTCAGACACCTGAATACCACAACTGTTTCAACTCATCAATCAAAGGTTGCATGAATACATCAAGGGATCGCTTCGGATGCTTAGGACCTGGCACCAAAATAGTTAAGAACAAAAATTCTCGCTGCATGCACATTTTCGGTGGAAGATTATATGGCGTCAATATGACGGGCCATAGCGAATATTGTCTCCCTGGCATACCAAATGGACTAAATCCGTCTGTGCATAATCCAAGATAAACATTCCTAGACTCATTAGCAAACTTTGAATGTACCGTCTGAAAGTGTTTCCATGCCTTTGCATCTGAGAGATGTGTTATCTCTCCATGATGTGTGGAATGTTCTGCACGCCATCTCATTGACGCTGACGTCATTTCCGATTGGTATAACCGTTTCAATCTATCAGTGATTGGCAAATACCACATACGTTGGTAAGGGATCCTTCTCCTTCCAGTAGTGGGTTTGTATCTCGGCTTCCGACAAAATCGACATTCATGCAGCTTATCACCATCTTTCCAGAAAATCATCAATCATTTGATAAGGTAACCCAAGACCCGCAACCAACTTCTGTATTTCATAGTAATTACCAGCAGAAAGATTATCTTCCGGTAAAGATTATAGTCCAGCCCACTTATCCAGGTTACTTTCGCTGCAGTTATCTTCACTTTCAATTGTCATCATCCTAGCTGCTAGTAACAATCTAGATAGTCCCTCTCTACACCCATCATAGATTGGTTGGTTTGCAGCGTCTAACATATCATAAAACTTTTTTGCTTCAATGTTGGGTTCTTCCAACATATCTTCCCCAAGATTATCAGCAAAAGCAGTTGTAGTTTCATGAAATGCATTTGTAACCATATCATGAAACCTATTTCCTTGCTGATACCCTCCATCATTTCCCAATATATCGTGACCATAATCATAGCTAGCGTTATCATTATGTTCCTCAACAGCTACCCCATGACTCGTACCACTATTCCCCGCTTCATGATAACTAGTATTATAATGATTTTCCCCATGAAAATACCACACATAATAGTTTGTTACAAATCCTCTATTAAATACATGTCTTTTCGCAGTTTCAATATCGAGATATTTCTTGTTCTCACACTTCTTACATGGACAAAATATTTTAATGTTTTCCAGTGTTTGTGGTTGGTTTTGTGCTTGGTAAAAGAATCCTCGTAATCCGTCAAGAAACTCTTTCGTCACTTCACCGGTCTCTCGATCTCTTTGATTGTACATCCAGCTTCGTAACTCGTTTATTCCATAACTAATTTTTTTTCTTTCGTATTTAATTTCCCTCTTTTTTTCCTTTTCTTTCCTTTTTTTCTTCTTCTTTTTCCCTTTTTTTGTGTGTGAAATTTAGTGAATTCACGTCGGCTATTTATAGAAGTGGAAAAAATTTTGCTATGGAATTGCTACGAAATTGCGAGGGATATGCTAGAGAGCTTGCGACGGAAAAAAATTTGCGACGGATTTGCGACCAACTTGCGAGCAAATTGCGGTATATTTGCGACGGAAAAAATCCATCGCAATTAGTTTGGTAAACTTCATTTCCCACGTGTTCTACCTAACCCGGGTGATGTTGGCAAACCCCTCTCCGTCGCAAATTGGCCAGGGTTTTTGTAGATCGCAATTCCCTCGCAAATTTGCGATGGGTTTGCGAAGAAAATATTTTCCCCGCGAAATCCTCGCAAATCCGTCGCAAATTTGCGACGAAAGATGATCCATCGCAAATTTGCGACGGATTTGCGATGAATTCAAGGTTCAAGGAGAGATGAGAGAGAGAAAAGCGCATCAAGATACAGATTTTGTTTCTATAAAATTAGGGTTATTCCTTTATATACCAAGGTAAAATTTATGTTTTTTTTTTTAGTTTCAGACTTCATAACGAAGTCTATCTATGAAGTCTAACTATGAAGTCTAGTAATGAAGTCTAACTAACCCTTATATGGATTCATTTTTATACAATTTTATTTTTCATAGATGATAAATGTTTACATCTTATTTATGTATATTTTTTTTTAATCAAGAGAATTTGCTAAAATTTTATTATTTAAATTTAAGTTGTGATTATGAAGTAGACTTCAACATGAAGTCTAACTATGAAGTCTAACTAACCCTAATATTTCACTTCCCGCCAAAATATTTTGTTTCCCCCCTGTTTGTTTTTTGAGTTTCAGACTTCATAACGAAGTCTAACTGTGAAGTCTAACCTTGAAGTCTAATTGTGAAGTCTAATTGTGAAGTCTAACTGTGAAGTCTAACTGTGAAGTCTAGTAATGAAGTCTAACTAACCCTTATATGGATTCATTTTTATACAATTTTATTTTTCATAGATGATAAATGTTTACATCTTATTTATGTATCAATTTTTTTAATCAAAAGAATTTGCTAAAATTTTATTATTTAAATTTAAGTTGTGATTATGAAGTAGACTTCAACACGAAGTCTAACCGTGAAGTCAAACTGTGAAGTCTAACTGTGAAGTCTAACTATGAAGTCTAATAATGAAGTCTAACTAACCCTAGTATTCCGCTTCCCGCCAAAATATTTCGTTTCCCGCCTGTTTTTTTTTTGAGTTTCATACTTGATAATGAAGTCTAACTGTGAAGTCTAACTGTGAAGTCTAATCGTGAAGTCTAACTGTGAAGTCTAACTGTAAAGTCTAACTATAAAATCTAGTAATGAAGTCTAACTGACCCTTATATGGATTCATTTTTATACAATTTTATTTTTCATAGATGATAAATGTTTACATCTTATTTATGTATAAATATTTTTAATCAAAAGAATTTGCTAAAATTTTATTATTTAAATTTAAGTTGTGATTATGAAGTAGACTTCAACACGAAGTCTAACCGTGAAGTCTAACTGTGAAGTCTAACTGTGAAGTCTAACTGTGAAGTCTAACTATGAAGTCTAATTAACCCTTATTTCCGCTTCCCGCCAAAATATTTTGTTTTCCGCCTGTTTTTTTTTTAGTTTCATAGTACACATGAAGTCTAACTGTGAAGTCTAACTGTGAAGTTTAACTAATCCTAAACCCTAAATCGAATTTTTAAGAAAAAACTTCTAGTAAACGTTAATTATGTTTACATAATCGCAATTAACATTATAAAGTACGAATTCATGACCTCTAAATCGTTAAACAAACCACAAACATTTTGTTTTTTGCAAAATTCTCTCAACCCTAACAATGACAATCATAAACCCTATACATTAAACCTCAAGCACTAAGCTTGGTGATGGTTTACTCATGAAACTTATAAATTGATTCATTTTCATGAAATATTATTTTACATAGATAGAAGTTGTGTTTATTTAAATTATCCATAAATGTTTTTTTCAAAATTATTTTTTATCAATTTTAAACTTTAAATTTAAGATTTTGTTATTTGGTATACTTCATGAGTAGACTTCACACAAATTTTTTTTTGGATTTTAACATAATTTGTCGTACTTGATTTAAATTGATTAATTTCTTTGCATATTTATTTTATATGGATTGTAATTGTCTGTGTTAAATTTATGTGTAAATATGTTTATCAAAATATTTTTTATAAATTTTAAACTTTAAATTTAAGATTTTATTATATAGTAGACTTCACAGTTAGACTTCATAGTTAGACTTCACAGTTAGACTTCACGGTTAGACTTCAGAGTTAGACTTCAGAGTTAGACTTCAGAGTTAGACTTCAGAGTTAGACTTCATAGTTAGACTTCATACAGGGTAAAACAGTAAAAAAGCTACCGTTTTTTTCTTTGTTTAGAAGGGTGAGGTTTGTAATTTGGCAACTCCAAAAGATTAGTTTTGACATAAGTGCAATAGGGGGTCTATTTTTGCATTTCAAATCAAATTGTGGTCTATTTGAGGCAATTCCCTCATAAAATAATAATCAAACAAAAAGTACAAATAATCCGAAAACTGAGATTATTCGAACCGAAAATATCCAAACCGAGAAAACCGATAACCGAGACAATCCAAACCAAACCAAACCGAAGTAAGTATGGTTCTAATATGGTAGCTATTTTTATTAACCGAAAAACAGAAAACCGAAAAAACCAAATTCGTAAGTCATCAAGAATTGGTTTATTCGGATAGTTAAACATGGAAATCAATAGATATGTTCTAGAACTCGAATTATGAATGTATAATCAACTTACTCCCACAATGTGAATTAATATGTCTAAACAACCTAAAATTACTCTACTCCCGTAGGTAACCAAGTGATTAAACAAGCACAAACAATCCAAATTCGATATGTTCACAAAGCATCATAATTCTACTCCCATAGGTTATGGCGATTTGTTCATCTAAATTATTTCATGTGATTTATCAAGCTTTCGGAAAGTAAATCAACTCTATGGCAGTAGCAAGACGTTCAGTCAAACCTATAAGCAATAAGCACAAATTTAGATGAAGAACTCTTAACAATAATCTCGAATCTAACAACTTAGCGATCAATCCATGAATTCCCTTGAAAAACTCTTAAACCCAACAAGGTGACACTATAAGAAAACTGGCAAATTGCGACGGAACTTTGCGACAGAAGTGATTCCGTCGCAAATTTGCGAAACTATTGCGACCTATTTGCGACGGTTTTTGCGTTTAAAGGAGTGAGAGGAGAAGAAGATACAAAGATGCAGAAGGCTGATTTGTTTTTGGCACAGAAAAAAGCCTCTGATTGTGAACAACACAGCACGTCTTGTTTGGGGAAATCATCACGGCTCAGAAAGTGATGTATGAGAAATTTGGTAATGCATTTCTCATGCATCTTATGTCGAAAACTTTTCCATCAGCACATTGTCCACAAGATTTGGCGGAGCAGTATTGCCAAAAGTTGCAGGTTCGATACAACCTTCAGAACAAACATACCATAGATTTTGAAAAATATCCTTGTCCTGTGCTTAAACATAGTTTCTCCTTGCTCTGTTTTGGTATTCAGAGTAATGATATTCGTGGCCTCAAGTCATACTACCAGTCCCTTATAGAGAATCTCAGGCTTCAACAAAACGGGAGTCATGTTTTCAGATAGCATTCAAAATACATATAGTTCCATAGAAAGGTCTCTCTCTCAGGTCAATTCTGCTGCGAGCTACCACTGTGAACTCTTTGAGGTTTGACAACAAAGCTCTCTTTTCTTAATTTTCTACACTGAAGGAAGGATTGAAGCAAATGTCTTTGATATATAAACTTTTAGTATCTCTACAGGTTTCTTCAGATGTAAATAGTATTTGTCAACGTTTACTTCAGAGACAACAAGGTTCGTTCTCACATCCACCAGATCAATCTTATGAAAAGCTTGATGATAGAGATTCATGCTGCTGATGTTTTTTTTTTTTTTTTTGGTCTGGTTCTTTTTCAAATCTGCAGTTGTAACTTAACGATGAAACATATGTTATTGATTGTCTCTCTCTCCGAAGTAGCTTTACTCGAACCAAAGGCCTTGCAAGTTCTTCCAGTGGCAACACTCCGAGCAGATTTGATGTTTTTATTTATCGCCCTTTGTTGTGGGATTGTGTCTATAAAGCCTCCCTTTTTTTGTCCTATCTCCAAAATTTTGATTATGTCATAATGTGCGTTTCATGTTTTCTTGTCCATGATATACTTGGAAAACTACGAGAGATATGAGACAAGAGTGACCTAAAGTTTTGACTGAAATGTTTGCATTCCATTTTATTTATTTAATATAAAATTATTTTTAATTGCAAAAAATAGTTCAGCTTATTTTTGTTTGTGGAATTGTGGCTTTTCTTGACTCTCCGTGTAAGTCGATCGTTTTGAAAAATTTCATACAGATAAAGCTCAAACGCATTGATGTTGAATAATGGAGTGCATATTTGCGCTTGATGAGATCCCCATTCTTTCCCAAACAAATTGCATGGAGTTATTTAAGATGATGAAAATGCATGATGATGATAAAACAAAACAAAAAAATTATTGTAAATTTTCTGAATCAAAGTAAATTACAAATAAAATCAATCCTTTTTGTCCCATTGGCCATGATCTGATTTTAATCATAACGTGTAACGCTGTAAGTCGTCATCTTCTTCTTCTTCTTCTCTTAGCAAAGACAATATCCTTGCAATGAAAGTTAAACCAGAGGTGTGTGTATCTTTGTTGTTAGCAACAGCCTTCTGTTTTTGTTCCTTTCATGATTGAAAGTTTCTGTATCCTGTAAACTTTTCTCCTTTTTGCGACATCAAAGATTCGTCCATATGTTGTCTGTGCTGTGTTAAGAGGTGTAACTTTTAATGAGGCTGATTTGTTTTTGGCACAGAAAAGCCTCACATTATTTTTGAAAAAATACAAATTCAAGCTTTCATATGCCATTTTACCTAGCTAAAACGGATCAAGTTGGAAAAAATAATTAGAATTTATAAGTTGACTTCATGAATAGACTTCTCGTGTAGACTATATAGTTAGACTTAAGAGTTAGACTTCAGAGTTAGACTTCATAGTTAAACTTCACAGATAGACTTCTCTACAAAGTCTACTTGGTAATATCTAAAGTGCTAATCAAACAAGAAAACCATTTTCACTTTGTATATAACGAATAAGCATGTCAAACCCACACACAAGCAACTAAACAGACTAATACAACTAATTGTTCAAGAAAATCTTAGAAATTAATTATACATTTTCCAAAAATGCGTTTTAAAAAAAAACATTCAATAGTAGACTTCATTATGAAGTCTATCTGTGAAGTCTATCTATGAAGTCTATCTATGAAGTCTATCTATGAAGTCTAATAGGTTAGTTTTGCAATATATCAACCAAATACGTTTTTGGTGAAGTCTATCCGTGAAGTCTACTGAGTAAAAAAGGTTAGTTTTGCAATTGACTTTCGTTTGACTTTTGGGGAAGTCTATCTGTAAAGTCTATTTAGGCTGATTAGACTTCAAAATGAAGTCTAACTCTGTTGTGAAGTCTAACTGTGAAGTC
Source organism: Erythrophleum ivorense (assembly GCA_026724425.1). Classification (NCBI taxonomy): domain Eukaryota; kingdom Viridiplantae; phylum Streptophyta; class Magnoliopsida; order Fabales; family Fabaceae; genus Erythrophleum; species Erythrophleum ivorense. Next base: position 6,970,363 of record JAIUCV010000074.1, read on the forward strand.
TACGCCAATAATTAGACTTCAGACGGGTTAGTTTTGCAATTAATTGAATTTTTTTGACTTTGGAAGTAGACTTCACCGTGAAGTCTATTTCGATAAACGTTGACCAGTAGACTTCAACCGGAAGTCTATCACGTAATAGACTTCACAATGAAGTCTACTCGTGAGTAGACTTCATTTTGAAATCTAATCGGCCTAAATAGACTTCACAGTTAGACTTCCCCAAAAGTCAAGCGAAAGTCAATTGCAAAACTAACCTTTTTGTTCAGTAGACTTCACAGATAGACTTCACAAAAAAATTATTTGGTTGATCAATTGCAAAAACTAACCTATTAGACTTTATAGATAGACTTCACAGTTAGACTTCATAATGAAGTCTACCCCGTATTTTTTTGTTTTCAAAGGATTTCGAAGTAGACTTCACAATGAAGTCTACTCACCAAAATTTTGTGAAAGTCAATTGCAAAACTAACCTATTCGTTGACCAGTAGACTTCATTGTGAAGTCTACTTTGCTACAAATATGTGAAATTCAGTCAAATCGACCGGATTTTTACCTTGCCGTGATCTTAAGTTACGTTCAAGACCAAGACCAAGAAATCCGATTTAGAGCTTTAGCAAACTTCCCCAACCGTTAGAATGATCTCTCACACCGATAATGGCAAGATCTAAAAACATAAACTTTGAAAAGATGAAAAGGTGAGTTTTTTGGGTGAAAATGGAGAAGAAATTGAAGAATATAAGTTGATGAGATGATAGAATGAGTTTGTAGATATGTTTGAAGAGGAAATCATGCATTCAAAGCTTGATTTGGGTTGATCTTGGTTGTTGGATGAATTGATGGTGATGGCATTTTCGTGAATAAGTGAAGAAGATGAGGTTTCTTTGGATATTTGATTTCATAGTTAGACTTCACAGTTAGACTTCACGGAGAAAAGTAATGACATTTTCGTTATTAAGTAAATATGAGAAGGGTGAAGAAGGTAAAAAAAATCACATTTTGCAATGGGGGTTACTTTTGCAATTGACCCTAATTCTTGGGTTATTTTTGAAACTGACCCTTATTTTATTATATAGATTTTTTAATTTTTCTGGTAATCGTAGGATCAAATTCAAATAAGAAAATGCAAACTCATGTCTTATTTTAAAGTATAAAACTCTAAATATCTAGGGTTTTAATATCTAAGGTTTCTTAATTGTTAAAATTTGATAAATTAATGATCTATAATTCTATATGAGATTACTTTAAACTTATATTATTATATATCATATGTGTATACTATATAGTATTATATTAATGTATAGAACTATTCGGTTTTTTCGGTTTTGCGGTTAATTAGATTAATATCCAAACCATATTAATATCCACGGTTTATATAAAATTTCATCCATACAGTTTATACTGTGTATCCAAATCCAAACCATATAACCTATTTCGGTTCGGTATGGATCGGTTCAGTTCGGTTTTACCAAACTCAAAACTAGTCTCTTAATAAGGGAAGATTTGGCGGGTCGATTACGGATCCAGTAAGTGGGCTTTTTTAATGGGCAAAATATGTTTTACTCATAAGTGGGCCCATTCGTAAAATTGTCCGTGCAACCAAACAACCTTGCGCTCCGTCTAAGGCTTTTTGCAAATTTAGGGGGTATTATTGGATGTGATATTTGAAATGAACTGAAATATAATCACAATCTAGTGTTATTCAATTAATGATTCTAAATTATGTTTTTAAATCTAATGTTATTGGATATCTTATTCAGTTATTTGTAATCCATCATTAATAGATTTTCAAATCTAGTGTTATTCAATCATCCCGTTTTAAAATCCAATGTTATTCAAAAGGTAAATGACTTTTAAAATCTTTGTTTATTGAGTCATTTGAAATGAATTCTAATGAAATTTCATAAATAAATTATTTAAAACAGAATTCAAACTAAATTGCAGGATTCTTTAAAATAAGATCAAAATTTTAAATCTAAAAAATTATAAAACCTATAGAATTGAATTTTAGATACATGATTGAATAACACCCTACTCTCAATCTAAATTTTATTTTCTCTTATCGCCGTTCTGATTTTCCAATCGAAATCGAATCCCATCTCGATGGCGTCCAAGGTGGATGATAAGATCGAACCTGAAGAGGCCATGCGTGAGATTGACAAGAAGGAGTCGACGGACACAAATGATGGAGAGATGACTGTGAAGCCTGCGGTTGGGATGGAGGCTTTGCGGAAGCCAGCGGCGAAGAGGCTCAAATTGCATGAGGCGGCTACCACTCGCTTTCGCTACAAGATCCCACCTGATGTTTCGGAAGCCATCAACAAGGATATTCTTCTCATGGCTCAGGGGCGCGAGCCTGAGATGAAAGCTTCGGTGGATATCAATCTCTACAAGATCCCACCTGAAGTTGAGGAGGCTACCACTCAAGTTGAGGAGGCTACCCCTCGCTACAAGATCCCACCTGATGTTTTGGAAGCCATCAACAGGGATATTCTTCTAATGGCTCAGGGGCGCGAGCCTGAGATGAAAGCTTCGGTGGATATCAATCTCTACAAGACCTCGGCCAAGATGCTTGATGATGGTCTGGAGACCTGAGAACCCTCCTTATCTTCTTTCACTCGAAACAGGCCTGTCCTCTATATCTATGCTTTTTTACTGTTTTGTGCTTGCGGCAATGGTTGTTTACTATTCTGTCAGCGGATTTGTTCAGTTTGATCAGCTTTTTATCTACTCATAATAAATGTGATGCCAAGTTCTCTTGTGGTTATGGAACCAATTGTATATAACAACTTCTTATGAAGTGTGTGCTTGTTATGTAGAGACAAGTATTGCGTTGTGTTTACTGCACATGCAGATATTAGAATGTTTGTATAGAAAGATACCTGATGCTTCTTCCTTTTCCACCTTGGGGAGAAACTATGTCCCACTCGCTGAAAGAGATTGTCTCCCATTTCATCTTTTCGCATCAATAAGCAACAAGACCCAACGGAATGGTCTTTTTGGATCAATTACCCATCTTGCTTTATTGAAATTCCGTAGACGACTATGACCTTGTTGCTAAACCAGCGTTGCTCCTGTGCTTATATCCCACAATCTCCATACTATGCTGTCAACGGAATGGTCTTTTTGGATCAATTAACCATCTTGCTGTATTGAAATTCCGTAGACGACTGTGACCTTGTTGCTAAACCAGCGTTGCCCCTGTGTTTATATCCCACAATCTCCATACTATGCTGTCAAAGGTTCGCTTTTCCTAAGGCAACACGTGCAAGGCCTTTAAAAGTTTGTGGGACTGTTCCATCAGTTTTCCACAACTCAGCAGTTCGATCAACATGCATGTAGACGCAGTTGGTACACAGTCATCAGTTGCACGTTCTTTGTGGTCCTTCACTTCAAGACAGCAATCTTGTTTGCAACGTATGACAGCAATCTTGTTTGCAACTTGCCTCCCCCATAATAATTTAGTAAATCCACTCAGAGAAGTAGCCAGAGAACAAAAATGAGGACAAATGCAATTAGGCATGAAGTATGCAATTCATAAGATAAGATGCCTAACACTAAACTTGATGGTCTAATAATGGTGCTAAACTTAATGGTCTATTAAAGGTGGAAAAGAATTGGAACCGAGGAAAAGCCAGCAGATTCAGCGTAGGCCTCGGCACTAGGATCGGGTTCAGGTTTTTCGGATAGCAAAATTTTAGCCCATTCAGGTTCGATACAATTTCGGTTCGGCTCCTGTCAGGCCTAAATATTAAATACCCGTAAAATAACCGAAAAAATTTCCCCCATCTACCAAAACAACTGGAAATGTTTCAAAAAAGGTTCTAAACGGTTCTGGGTCGGTTCGGGTATTCTTACTAAAAAATCCAAAAATATACACATAATCAAGTTTAATAAAACCTTGAATCCATTTTTTTAGTTCCAAGTCAAATATATTTAACTAGATTGGACCTCGTATACACAGGTTTATGTTAAGTTTTTTGAAATAAATCACGGAAAAATATTACACAAAATCTGATCACTTAGAATAATATTAAAAACCCTATAACAAATCTATAAATAAAATAATATTTGTAATATTTTTACATTTTAATTATAATTGCTATTTTGTTTGAATTCATGATATAAAAATGAATTAATTTGTTTTCTTTTTATTTTTATTCAATATAGAAAGATTTACACTTGTCTAAATCTGATCGACTAATTAATTCATGAAACTTTGATTAGCCTATTCAAGAGATTCAATTGATGATTTTTTAATATTGTTTTACCTAACAAAAAATTTAAAATTAAACTATTTAAATTAGAATATCGGTCTTTATAATTTTTTTTTTTAATATTAGTTAGTTACTTGATAATTATTTTCTTAGTTTTCTATTTATATATTTATATATTTTTTTCAATTTTGTTTTCGCCTCACACGATTATAAATTTTTCTTTTCATTATTAAATAGTTGTTTTACAACTATCTTGTTAAGTTTATATTTATGTTATTGCATTTTTTTCCAATTTTCTTATGTTAACACATATTATCACTTGATTAAATTTAGACCCATGTTGCGACAATAATTTTGATTTCGATCCAAATGATCTAGAGTTGAATATTTTTTATTTTTTTTTTGGGTGAATGGCCAAGGGATAAATCCCTTGGTGTTTATTAAAAACGCAAAAGAGAATTACACTCGGACTCGTCTTAAGTGAGTGTGCCCACTAGCATCCTCCCGTAAGATCGAATCAATATCCAATGGAACAGAAGACAAAACATGAAACCCTAACGGTAAAGAAAAAGCATAGTTCGCTAACCCGTCCGCAAGGCGGTTAGCTTCCCTATACACATGAGATATCCGGACTATCCAGTCCTTCGTCAAAAAGCCATGGCACAGACGCACCAGGAAGGACAGAGGATGTGAATCACAAATCCCTGTCCGAAGAAAACCAACTACCATCTCAGAGTCCACTTCCAGCTCTACTCGAGTAACACGCTTCTCCCAAGCAATATATAGACCATAATAAACTCCCCATAACTCCGCTAACGGCACAGAACAGCGTCCAATATTTAGCGCAAAACCGCCACACCAATTACCCTCACCATCCCGTAGGACTCCTCCTGCTGTTGCTTGTCCAGGATTACCCCGAGATGCTCCATCTGTATTCAACTTAAACCAATCCGTTGGTGGGGCTTTCCATTTGATCTCTCGCTCCACCGGCTCTGCCGCTCCCAATTTAGGTGTATATTTTGCATTTGCATTTACCACCTCCCGCACCCATCCCTTAAGAAACCTCACCCGATCTTTCCACAACCGTTGCTCCCCGAACACATTCCCACAACGCCATTTCCAGGCCCACCACACAGCCGCAACAAAAATCGTATTCCAGGGTCCGTCACTTGTCTCAACCCCTGCTCGAAGATTATTATAAACCCATTCAAATAAAGTTTGCTCGAAGAAAACCCGCTGCCACCGTACCGGAACCAACCGCCTCCAAATTCCTTCCATTGCTGGACAATCTCGGAGAACATGGAGAATAGATTCCACCCCGCTCTTACACACCGAGCAAACCTCTGTATCATTCAAATGTCTTCTGAAACGTTCCTGGTTTGTCATAATTACTTGATGACATACCAACCACAGGAACAAACGCGCTCTCTCCGGAATCATAACCTTCCACAACCGGCCAAAAAACGCAGAAAGATCCTGTCTTGGTGTGCCATCCCATGTAAGTAACTCATACGCCGATTTGACAGTGAAGCGTCCGTCTGCCGTTCCCGCCCAAGAGATTCTATCTCGGGCTCCGGTAACGCTATCCAAAACTACCGTCGCTAGCTCCAAACGACAATTCTCTGAGATATAAGGCCCAATTCGGCCCAAGTCCCAACCAAGCCCATCAATCCATAGATCTCTTGCTTTTAACCCGTCATAACTCTCTGGTAAAGCACCTATCACCGTGTCCAATATAGCCCTATTATTTAGCCATTTGTCTGTCCAAACTTAATGGTCTATTAAAGCACCTATCACCGTGTCCAATATAGCCCTATTATTTAGCCATTTTTTATTGATATCTTGATCTTTCAAAGATATGATTTTTTTTATTTATTTTAAATTAACAACCCACAAATTGTAGTCAAATGCAAAACTAACCTTTTTTTTTTCCATTTTTATTTTATTCACTTTTTTCCCAACTCCATCCCTTATACTTCCAAATAATCACGAAAATGCAATTACTTTTATGATTGAGGTTTACGATTGAGGTCTACGATTGAGGTCTTCGTGCTCTCTGCTAAAAGACCAAGTCAACCTCATCGTCTACACTTATTAACGAAAATGCCACTCTCATCAATGAACTCAACCACCATTTTCAACCAATTTGAAGATTTTAATGCTTCATATTAACAATTGTGAAACTCCAACCATAATCTCACATCCTTTAACCTCTTACACTTCCCTTTTCTCTTCATTTTCATCCCAAAAATTCTTTAATTCAACTTTTGAAAATTTCAAGTTCGTGCTTTTGTCATTTTCGGTTTTCTGGTTTATCCTAACGACCGAGGAACGGTTTTGAAGGCCTAAATAAAATTTTCAGCCCGCAGCGCCCTAAACACGACGGCCAGGTAGTGCTTTATTCCAATTTCGTAGTATTCAGATCTATGTGGAGACCGTAGATCTCAGTGTTAGATCTACAGGTCAACGCACATGTTAGTTTTGCAATTGACCACAATAACTTTTTCGATGTAGATGTCCTCTTGAGGTGTAAGTATATGCCTTTGGAAAAAAAAAATAGGCGTAAACCTCAAGAGGAGGTCGATGTCCGAGACGGGTTAGTTTTGCAATTGACCAAGGGAGGGCTTTTTTATGAGGTCTACAGCTAAGGTCTACTAGTTAAAGAGGTTAGTTTTGCAATTGACCAATGTTCACACTTTTCAGAGTAGACTTATTTTGAGGCCTACCAAGACTATTTTGCGCGTCAAGTCTACAGATGAGGTCTACACACGTGTTAGACCTCAATCCGAGGTCTACCAAAATAAGGTTGTCAACGCAAAATAGTCGGAGGTTTACAATTAAGGTCTACACTGAAAAGACAAACATTAATCAATTCCAAAAATAACCTCCACCGGCGACCTCATTTGCCTGGTAGACCTCGCTGTGAGGTCTACGGTTATGATTGTTGGGGTCTGAATACTCCCCGCCAAGCTCAACGACTAACTGTACAAAAATATGGACCGAATCATCGCAGCACGCAAACTAGGAGTGATGTGCAGCTCACCAGGAACAACGACAAGCCATAGCTGCGAAGGACTGAACATAAGATCCGACGAACTGAGCAGCAGCGAGCTACGAACAAACGCAGTAAATCATGGCAACGAACCCGCGACAGAACGAAGTTATCATCACAACGTCGAGCTGCGAACGATGCAATGCTGATTATGGGCCGAGCCATAACACGTTGTGGGCTGAACTAACATCGGCCATGACGATACGAGCTGAAGCCCACTACTAACAACGAGCGGTTCGCCCTAGACGATTAACAAGCGTTGAGCCGACTGCGCTGTAAAGGATAACATAAAATATGCGAGGAAATCTCAGAGGATTCTCGCGGAGTCGGTTAGAGATTTTTATAAATAGATATCAAGGCTCATTGTTTACAAAACACTTTCTCATTGCTACACACTACACAATACTTTACATCAATAAAAAACCATCTTTGGATCCTCGTTTGTGATATACTTAGAAACTCTAGTTCCTCTCTAAAAACATCCTTTGAATCTATTGTGCGAATTCCGGCTCACACAATGATGAGGTCTACACGGACAAATTTGATCGATTGCAAAACTAGCCTTGTAACATCCGCGAACCAGAAAGTTGTGTTTTAGTTGGTATCAGACGACATTGGGGATTCGGGAGTCGAATACATAAGCTCTTTGAGGTGCGAATCGAGGATTGACTGTACATGTTCTTGTTTGATTGTTGTACAGTTGGTTTAAGGTTCATTTATCTCAAAGAAAGTGTGTGAAAAGCTTCTGAATGCTTAGTGTCGATCGACACCAAAGGGGTGTGTCGATCGACACCAGTTTGAGAAATCAATTTCCGGTTTAAGTCGATTGCGCGTTCGATTGAGGTTGGTTTCGGTTTGGTCGATGGGTGTCGACCGACACCAAGGAAGGGTGTCGATCGACACCGGTTATTGTCAAATCGACCGGTCTGATTTAAGTCGGCTGGTTTTGTTCGGTTTGGGGCAAGGGAAGCCCTAGGTCGCGATTTAAAAGTCTGTAGCCGCGAGAGAGGCTCAGTTTTCGAGGCAGAAGTGTTTTTGAGAGAAAGAGGTGATTTCCAGAGAGATTTTGGAGTTTAGAGGCTCGTTTTGTTGCTGTTCTGCGTTGTTCTATCTCTTTCCCTTCCTTCCAATCCGTTCTAAGGTGAGTGCGTGACTGTAGGTCCGTTAGCATTGGAGATTGTTTGATTTTGAGATTGTTGTTGAGTTTTTCGAGTTGTTCTTGAGTATAATTGAGTTATTTTTGATCGAGGTGGGGGTTGAATCCCACGATTTTATATGTTTTGTGCGATTTTCGTTGATGTTGGTGTCTGGGCGTCGAGCTGGTGTCGACTGACACTCAGAAGGCTGGCGTCGATCGACACCATAGAGGTGTCGGTCGACACCGACCTGGGTGTCAGGAAACGTGGGTGTTTCCTGACAGGGAAGGTTTATGTTGTTGGTTATTGATGAGCATTGTTTATTATTGTTGATTATTGTGCTGTATTGTCTAGTGTTTGACGTACTTGGCCTGTAGGCAGGATGATCCACTCACTAAATATTTATGATAATACTTACGCATCTCTATTCCAATGTGATGCAGGTAACAATAATGTTCTTCCGCGGAAAGAGACCGAGAGAAGAGGATGACGAGATTAGGAATTTGATTCTGGCTTTATTGTTGTGGTTGACAAGGAATTCCTGATTTCTAGGGTGTTAGTCTTTATTTTAATAATGTAGCAAACCTGGTGTTTAGGTTGCTAGAGTTTATTCTTTATTGGTTATTGGTTATTTGTTGAACAATTATTTATGATTTAATATTATTGATTTCTTTCTGAGAATTTCCGCATCGATAATTATTATAAAAAAAAAAAAGCTTGGTTGTTTCAAGCCTCTTCTATTGTAGACCTAAAACAAAATCTCTCCCTCGCTCAATTGTAACACTAACCTTTGTGGACCTCATGTAGGTCTAGAGCAGAGATTTAAATATATCTAAAATTGGTTTAGGGCGGAGATCTATGTATGAGGTCTATTGTATTTAGTGTTTTCAAAATTGGTTTTTTTTTTTGTGAACGTTATAAATGTTTTTGTAGATTTTCTTGTACAAATGGTTCTTTAAGCTTATTGGCTTGCTTTTATAAGATTTTTGTATGTTTTTGTTTTCTATAATGAATGTTCTATTAGTTTTTCGTTTAAATTAGATAACTAGTTTAATTGGTGTAGACCTCATGTAAGGTCTACGCGTGAGGTCTAATTATTCGCAAATTTTGCTAATATGGTTTGCATTTGTTTTCTTGCCGATAATGGTTTGTGTTGGAACACATTTTTGATAGTGTATTCATATATAAAAAAACAAAGTTCGTTTGAATGAGAAATGGAGGTCCAAGTGGGTTCTTCTAAAGCATAAAATGTAACATTTATGAAATATCGATCCCACATTATAAGTTTGAGGTGAAATCCTTTTCATGAAGGCTTCATGAAGCTTTATAAAGCCATGTCCCTCCTGTTGTGAACATATGATTAATCACACATTCATACACAAGAAAAAACAATCTCTCACATCTCTTTTTGTTTTATTTGATTTTATTATGATAGTACAACATCGAGAAAGATTCGCGAGCTTATGATTTGGGTGTTGGAAACATAAGAAGTATGCAGTTTTATCATGAGATTCGAAACGCCATGCAACCGTCACACTACGAAACATTTACAGAATTAAGGGAAGAGATCATATCTCGACTCTGGAACCCCGGTTATCCTTAATTCTTGTTTCTTTGTATCATTTTAATATTATATATATATATTAATTTTTTCATGTATTTCGCTTTACAATAGTCAGTTGCCCTATTATAGAAATTGCGTTCCTACAGTTTGCCTGGCTTCTGTGTATGGAGCATGGACGATGAGAGACATGTCCTGGCGTTTTGAGGTAGATAGGAGGAGAGGAGGGAGAATGTTGTGCTTGCGGAATGGTTGTACACATGGTGAGCTAGTTGAAATGGTACTAACCGACTATCTTTTGAACTTGAAATCAAAGCAGTTGGAGTTGTCATATCCATTACTAGCTGTTATGCTCTAACAAATGCCTACTGATTCTCCTCCTATGTATGTCACAAATGACAAACAGGTTCAAAGCTTGGTCGAATTATGTAAAACTCATGTGTTTCACCTTTGCGTCTTTAGCCGCGTATGTATGGGAAGGAATGATCATGAACATCTAAATGAAGATGACGAATATGTGGATAAAGACTGGGATGAGAAAGATTCAGAAGAGAAAGATTGAGATGAAAATTTAGATGAAGAAGTAGATGAAGATCAAACTAATAATGATGATAATATAGGAGCTTATGCAACTGATAAACCTGATGACATCGAAGCAGAAGTAGATGAAGATGTAGATGAAGAAGTAGATGAAGAATGGAAGGGCCAAAGATGAGAATGAGTGTGATACTTTACCTTTTCGTGAAAGGCTCCATAGAGGTGATTGGAATGGTGAAAGTGGAATGTTCACAAAAAATTGGTCGGACAATATTTATGTGAACCAGAGCTATGCTAGCATTGATGCCCTTTCAGCTGACTTGCGAATCATGGCAGCGATGGCAAGATTCGCATTCAAGGTACATAAGTCTACTAAACACTTGTTTGTGGCAAAATTCTATGTCAATAGATGTGCATGGAAGTGCAGAGATGGTGTGAAGAATGAAGCGGATAGGTTTTGGGTTACCAAGTATATTAAGGCTCATATATGTTCATTTATGGATCGTGAAGCTCACCGTAGACGTTGTACTCCGAAATATATATCGGAAATTAACTCTTTGTAGAGAGGGTTGGAATCATTGATGAAATTGTGCCTAGACATATTGCAGATGGAATGAGGGTAATGTTCGGTATAAAGCTTAATTTTACAATGTCCTACAGGGCTTTGAAATTCGCCCAACTATTTGTGAGGGGAGGTTTTGAAGATGGATACGCGGCCCGGCCTTCCTACCTGAGAAGACTGAAGTAAGCAAACCCGAGAACTATAATACACCTTCTTCATGATGAGTTGGATCGTTTCAAGTACTGCTTCGTGTCTTTTGAGGCTTCAACGGCGGGTTTTCAATATCTGAGGCGAGTAACTGTGGTGGATGGGACTCATCTGGCTGGGAAATACGGAGGGGTATTGTTGGTGGCAGCTGGACATGATGCAAATTTTTAGGTTTTCCCGTTGGCCTTTGGAATTGTTGATGCTGAGACTAATGAGTCTTGGGGATGGCTTTTCAAGAAACTCCAAACTTGTTTCGCACCTCATCCCATGGTGATAGTTTCCGACATGCACTTCTCCATAGAAAATGCTTGTGTTCGTGTTCTACATGGGGTAACAAGAGGAATGTGTTACTACCATCTCCAACAAAATATCGTGAAGACTTACCATGCTAAGGAACTTATGTATTTGGTTAAAGGAGCTGCTTACGCCCACACACTTGCTGACTAAAACCGGTACATGGATTCAATCAGAGCTGCTAAACCAGAACTAGCAACATACTTAGAGGGAGCTGACCCTAAGCTATGGTCAAGATTTCCTTTCTCAGGTGATATATACAACATTACGACAGTAACATTGTAGAATCTTTCAACTCAGCTATAAAGAAAGCCAAGGGTTTTCCCATACCCTGTTTGCATGAGTTTATTATAGAGAAGTTATGGAGGTGGTTCTACAAAAGGCGTGAAGATGCATTGTCTTCAGACTAGGTACAGCAGGGGAGTTGAGTATTATGATGAGTCCATGAATGTCGAGCGAATAGATGGATTTCGTTTCCATGTTACAGGTGGAGCAAGAGACTGTGTGGTCGATTTAGAACAGAGGAAGTGTGAGTGTGGTGTATTTGATGTCGAGAAAATCCCTTGTTCACACGTCCTTGCAGCACTTCCTGAGGCTGGCTTGCACATGTCACACTATGTATGCCCTACATACTCGAAGGACACCATATGCGATGTATGCACACCTATATATCCTGAGAAGTCCGAAGATATCGAAGTAAAGAGCTAGTGTTGCCTGCCTTTGGACGTGAAGATTTATCGTGGGAGAAAAAAGAAATCTAGATGGTAGACATGGGTAGAAATGTCAAGGAGGAAAGGCAAGAAACCGAGGAAGATGCACAAAGTGTACAACTGCTCTAAGTGCAAGCAACAGGGACATACTCGGCCTGAGTGTGTAAGCTACCAACACATCACAAAAGGCTTTTGCTTGTTTATGTTTTTCAAAACCCTTATATCATTTGCATTTGCTTCTCTTGGTTAGGTGTTTAAAACAGGAGGTAACTGACACATATAGAGTTGGTATGTGTTCGAGGTTTATTTGAAGTATACGAGGTCTACCATTGAAGTATACGCGATTTATTAGTTAAGTCTAAAAGGTCTATCATTGAAGTCTACAAGGTCTACAATTGAAGTCTAAAAGGTCTATCTTTGTTATTTGCATGTTACAAGTTTGTTAACATGTCTAGAAAAATCTAACCGATACACTACAGGAAAAACGAGTATTCTTAGCATCCGAAAAACGCTATTATAAGATAAGATAGCGCTTTTACAAGCGCTCGCCCGTTATAGTAGGTCTGGCACTTTAGATAGCGGTTTTTTGGTATGCTATGATATTTTCATTTATTATAGCGGCTTTAAGACCGCTATTAAATAGTTTATAATAGCGCTTGTAAAATGTTATTAATATTATTATTAATAGCGTTTACTAATTGTTATTATTAGTTATACTATAGCATTTGTTCAAATGTAATTGTTTCTATGCAATGTTTTCAATCACCTGATTTTGTTTCAATACAAAAAAATGCCCGATTTTGAAGACATTCATTATCAAAGTACTGCATATATTATATGGTCACAAAGATACATAAGTCTTTCACAGATGGTTCAACACAACAAATGTCTCAACACACTTAAAATCGAAAAAGAAAAGTCTTACAACAATAGAAGTTTGTCATTTGGCCAAGCCACTGTGCTTCCTATTGCATCACCAACAAAGAAGAATGTGAGGATGTGAATGCTTAAGAGGGAAGAATGAATGGAATTATGGAAATGCCTTACATCTTGTCTACTCGTGAGACAGGGAAGATGATTGTGAGAGACCTCTTTGTCATACTCGGGTTGCCCCATTTCCTCTCTTTTCCCACGTGTAAGATGCCATCCCAGCATCCGCTCTGAAATCTTTTCCTTCTGTGGGTAGCTGAACTCAACGGTAGCTTCATCAGCTAAGTCATCCTTGTCTTTATCACTGGGAATAGCAGGACTACCTAGACACAGAAATAAGAAAATTGTAGTAAATACCAATCTGATCAAATAGCTTCAAATTCAGATGAATCAAAGTCATGAGTAATCAGATCAAAAGTAAGACCTTTGTGCCTCTTGTATGTGGTTTTGCACTTAGGACAAGTTTGATTGCCATCCTTCCTCTCATACTCATAGCAAGGCCTACAAACCGGGAACGAACAAATATCACACGCCACAAACAGATCTCCATCAACAGTCTTCCCAACATTGTCACTACAGATCTGGCAAATATGCCCACCGACGTTCTTAATCGGCTTCCCCTGCAATAAATTGAATTAAGAGTTAACACAAGCCAAATTTAGAAACCTAATGAAAATTTGGGATCACGCGCCTAAATCAGATCTCTACAGTACACAAGTAAACACCATTTTATCCACTCAAAATCCATCAATTTCAGTATCTAAGACTCCTGATTCCTAGGGGATTATAAGTGAAATAAAGGAAGAATGACGATGTAGAAGAATCAGAACATACCGCGGTTTCTCCTTCGGATTCCATCATCACTTGCTTTCTTCCAACATCGAAACGTCGGGATACTTCAAATCTGCTCGGAATTGTCAAACAAATAAAAATGCGATTAGATCTGACGGGATCCAAGTAAGAGAAGTCAAATCTGAGAAGAAGAGGAAATTGGAGAAAAAGCTACCATGAGATCTGAAGATGGGGTGGAACGGATTGAAATCGACCAACTGAGTTAGGAGAGGGTTGAACGGATTGAAATCGACAAAGAAGGGATGAATTGAACAATGAAGAAGAAAGAGAGAGTGAGATTAGTCGGGGAACAAGGGAGAATCGAGCAGGGGTGAGTGAAAGAGGAAGAACACGATTTTAGGGATAGCCGAATTGGGGATTTTCGCTAAGTCTGAATTTTATAAAGTGTAGCGGGAATTTTAATTCCTTTTTCCGCCTAAACGTATTACAGCGTTTCTATGTGAAATCTGCTATTAAATATAACCTTCCGCTTCTGAAATTACGGATTTGTTTTTTAAAATTAATCCCAATACTCTTTGATAGCGTTTACATTTTAACAAACGCTGTCTAAAAACAAAGGCAGTGTAAACATAGCAGTCTTCCTAAAAACGCTATAGTTTTGTGCTATGAAAAACCATATTCTTGTAGTGATATGTAATATTTAAAACCGATGTCAAGTTACAAAAACCATGCATATTCACGGATTGGGTTACATACAAAAAATTACAAACCCTATCAGCAGGTTCTTGATAGTTAGAGCGTTTGCTTGAGGGGCACAAACACTTCACCCTCAATTTCACACTAGATAAGTTTAAAACATGAAAATCAATCATGCACTCGGATTGAATGCATCCAAAACGCCCCAATTACGGATTACGAGTTCTTTACACTTAGTCTTGTCGAATATGTCGCAGGCAAGCTTTTCTCTGATAGCCTTGATGTTCTTCCCGAAGCATGTCCGTATGGCGAGGAAACTAAGCCCACAGAGGATATGCTGTATCCCACAGCCCGGAACAACGCGGGAAAGACCTTAGCTCATCTTGACATTGACCTAACTCATTTGTAGAGGCTTCCTTGGCCCAATCCCGGCCCGTTCAAGAACTTGGAGAGCAAGCTCAAGCGGCTGAAGAGAAATGGAACTTTCCTCTTCTTCTCGCGCCTCGACTCAGCCGAGCTACTCCTTTCTTCTCCTGTAGTCCATCCCATCACCATCCCGTTGACAAACTGGACCAGTCTCGGCCACACAGCAAAAAATCAAGAACCAGATCCGGATCAACCAAGCCTAAGAAGTGCTTTGCTCCTGGAGAAATCACAAGAACTAAATCCGATATTCACTCACAATTGGCACACCTTTGGTAACAAATTTCTAATCCCTTTACTTTTATTTTTCAATTTTGCTTTTCACCCTTCTGAATCCAATTTACTTACACCGAGACGATGCAAGTTAAGTCTTGGGGGGGATTATGATGCATGCGTGGGATGTGCAAGTAATAAAACCCTAAATCAATTATAGTTGCAAGTGCACAACATGTAATTGTAGTACTTAGGGGTCCAACCACAAGAGAGTGCGAATTACACTTTACAAGTTTTGATAAGATTTAGTTAAGCTAAATCAACAATATGCAAGAGGTATTTGTTGTGTTTATTAAGAGTAAAGATGTAAAAGCAATGAAAAATATACAAATAACATTATTGAACAAGAATAACTCGCAAATCACATAAGCCAAACCGATTGAAAAGATTGTTAAATCCAATTCATGAACTCAAAACACTACAATATGGTCATCCCACTTTCGTGGCTCTGACCACCTATGTCTCTTAAACACATTGGCTCAACTTTCATTGGTCATTGAAGAGTGGGACATGCACTAATCTCAAGTAGTGATTGTTCACAATATTCCTCAAGTCTACTTTCATAGCTTAAGGTGTATTGCTCATCAAATATTAGATCCGGAGATATAACAAGCTTTTGGAGAGTATATCAACCTTAGATCAAGTCACTTGTTAGCTATCTCAAGTAGGGTTTTCTCCTTATTCAACAACCGATTAACGATGGCAATAATGTCATGTCCTCATTGAAGGATCAATAATTCAACAATGGGTCTAAGGAAGTAGAAGGAGTCTCATGGTTCTAGTGGATAGAGGCGGAGTGATAGAGATCAAACCGTGGCTCTTCCATAGAGAGAAACCTCTAATCCTAGACTAAAACTAAATAAACATGTAAATATGTGCAATGCAAAAAAGAAAAGAGAAGAGCAAGGAGACCACCTAGGTGACTCCAAAACTTTATTGAGAGAGTATTCAAAGATGAGATGATCACTAAACAAGAGGCTAGAAGCAAGTATATATAGGAGAAGAGAGGGGTAGGTCGACTGAGTTGAGGCGCGCCAAGAAATGGAAACTTGAAGACTATCCAAGTTTATCCATAAAGACTATCCTAGAACCAACCATGCTCTGATACCAACTTGAAACACCCTAACCCGGTTTTCCATTTAACTTATACTTAATCAAATTTTAGGTCCGGTTTTTAATAACATTTCCAGTCGCATGAGGTTTTTCCACCGGATAGCTATGTAATTATGCACAAACGAATAGACATAAAGCTTAACTTCATTTAACCTTGTTAACAAACGAACAACTTAGTTAAACATAGGTTATGCAGAAACTTGAAATACAAATTCGGTTATAGAAATAATGCGAGTTTGCTATAAGCTATTACATCATTTTCTAGTTTGGATCTACCCAATCCTAACCATCCCTTATTTCCTGCCAAGTCTCGCGTCCAGATCAGTCATTACGACCATCACCTCGGATAGTCTCAGATCCTGCCACATAGGAATGAGGCATAAGCAAACAAGTTTGCTTAGTGAATGCGGTCGATCCATCCCCTAAGTCACAGTACAGAGAATCGCAGTCAAAACACACAGTTCAACAACCAGTCATGCAGTAAACCATAGTCGCTTATTGCGGATAAACACCTAAAGTGGTCGAGAACACTCTCGCCAAATGGATCGAATATCCCGATCAAGCCATCAGAAGCAGTACAACAAGCAAACAGATACATTAACACGCAATCATCAATCATTGAATCTATCTATGCCGTGAAAACGACCATACACTATGACTTCAGGTCACGCACTCACCTTTGCCAGTTTCGAACGGTGAAAACGGCTTCCAGTAACAGAATATCGATCATAGTCGATTATCTATCGGTCACAGTAACAATCGGCCGATCGTAGACTTCTCTTCTCGACCCGAATGCTCCAACTCTCGATCAAGTCTCGATTCCCCTCGATCGATCTTCTTTTCCCTGGATTGAAACTCACTTTCACTCGGTTAAACACTCTTTCTATCGAATAGATCTCCTTTCTATCGGTGAAATCTCTCTTTCTAACGGTAACCGCTTTCTCTCTCGTTCGCTCTCAGGTTTCTCTCGACTGTAATGATCAGAGATGATCTTTCTCGCGACTAATAGCCCAGTAACCGCTCCATAACCGTCCAGTTAATGAAACGCGCGCGTTTGATCGATCTAGTAACCGTTCCCGCTCAATTTGATCGAAGCGCTAATACATCCCAGTCGATAACCATTCCCGCCAAATGACTTAGCCGATTTTTTTCGTTCATAATATAATTCCCTTCGATAGGAATCGATCATAATATAATTTCCTTCGACCGAAATTAATTATATCCCGACCAGTAACCGTCGTGTCCGAACACCGACCACTTTAAACGACAAATTTCCATTTTGATCGTATAAAGCTCAACTTGGTGGACTGGAGCTCAACTGTACCGATCAGCTGACTGATCCAGCTCGATCATGGTCCAATTCCTTGACCACTCAGCTAAACCAGCTCAAATACCTCGACCATTTGGTCAGTCCAACCCAATCTCTCGATACATTCTGATTCAATCAACTTTTCTCGACCACAAATGTCTTCCCAACCATTTTCTCGACCATTCCAGTAGAATCCTGGTTCATGGGTGCTACAAGTCTCCCCCACTCAGTCTAGATTCATCCTCGAATCTTTGCCTTTCCTAGACTTAGATTATTTTGGTTGCTTCTCAAACCACTTAGTGAATTTCTCCTCCATCAGAATCTCAGGTTCCCAAGTCGTCTCTTCTTCCCCTTCACCATCCCATACAACTTGTACCATCTTGATTTTCTCCTCTTCGAGCTACTATCCGAACGTGTCTACCTTCGACCGTCAGATTTTCCTGTAAGTCCGGTGGAGGTTCTGACACAACGTTCTCCCCTTTTGTCACACATTTCCTCAACAATGATACATGAAAGACTAGATGGAATGCGACCAAGGATGGCGGCAATTCCAACTTATACGCAACCACTCCAATCCTTTCCAGGACTTTGTACGGTCCCATGTATCTCGGCTTTAACTTTCCAGTTGCCGCAGCTCTATCCTTTCCCTTAAAGGTTATGAGCTTGACGTAGACCATGTCTCCGACCTGAAACTCCAATTCTCTGCGGTGCTTATCTACATAGCTCTTCTGCCTATCCTGGGCTTCTTTCATTTTCAGTTTCAAGACTCTAATCTTTTTCAGTCGTTTCCTCAACATAGTCCCGACCATAGAGACTCCGATCCCCCACTTCAGTTCAACACAACGGTGTACGGCAAGATCGACCATACAGTGCCTCGTATGGCGACATCCCAATGCTTGCTTGATAAATGTTGTTGTAAGAGAACTCGGCCAAAGGCAAGTAATCCTTCCACTTGCCGCCCCAGTCCAGAACACACGCTCGTAACAAATCCTCGAGTGTTCTCATCGTCCTTTCTGACTGGCCATCCGTCTGAGGATGATAGGCCGTACTCATGTGTACCTTAGTACCAAGACGTTTCTGAAACGCTTTCCAGAACATTGACCTAAACCGCGAGTCTCTATCCGACACTATACTCGCCGGTACGCCATGCAGCTTAATGATCTCTTCCACATTGATCTTAGCCAATGCATCCGCCTTATCATGCTTATTGATAGCCAAGAAGTGCGCAGACTTGGTCAGTCTATCGACTATGACGCAAATCGAATCCATTTTCCCGCACATAGGCAATCCAGTCACAAAGTCCATTGTGATCATATCCCATTTCCATTCTGGGATCGGCAGACTTTGTAACAACCCACTCGGTACTTGGTGTTCTGAGTTAACCATTTGACAGGTTTGACACCCGGCTATCCACTTAGCCACATCCCGCTTCATCCCGACCCAATGATTGTATCTCTTCAAATGCCGATACATCTTGGACGACCCCGGATGAATGGAAAACTTTGAATGGTGAGCTTCCTTAAGGATTTCTTCTCGCAAATCCTGATCCTGTGGTACATATACCCGACTGATACTCAGTATTCTCATTCTTCGACGCTTTAACCAACTCCTCATCCGACTCTTGAGCCATCATGACTCTAGTAAGAAAGTTCGCCTGGTCTACCGCACCAAGACCTAACGGTTCCACTTCGTTAGTCAAGGCCGCCAGTCTCAATGTCCCTATCATTTCGACCAGACCATACATGTCCTAGTCCGAATCCACAACCACTCTCTTCCGGCTTAAGGCATCTGCGACCAAGTTAAGCAAGCTACGTCCAAGTCGAAATCAGCAATGGACTCCATCCAACTTTGCTGTCTCGTGTTCAGTCCCGGTTGAGTGAAGATGTACTTCAAACTCTTGTGATCCATGAAGGCTTGGACCTTGGCTCCATACAAGTATGGTCACCATATCTTCAACGCAAACACTACAACAGCCATCTCCAAATCGTGTGTAGGATAATTACACTCGTGTTTCCGCAACTGCCTAGACCCATAGGCAATAACACTTCGGTTTTGCATCAGCACACAACCAAGTCTTGTCTTGGATGCGTCTGTGTATACCATATACGGCTCATCCGGTTTTGGTAAGGTCAAGACCGGAGTGCTGGTAAGCATGTCCTTAAGCTTCCCAAAACTCTTCTCACATTCGATCGACCATTCAAACCGGATGTCCTTCCCGCTGAGTCGAGTCATGGGCGACGCCATACTCGTAAATCCTCTCACGAACCGCCCTCAAATGAACCGTATGCTCCTCCGGACTCTTAGAGTAGATTAGTATATGATCGATGAAGATGATTACGAACTCATCCAAGCAGTCCCTGAATACGTTGTTCATGAGTTATATAAACGCACCCAGTGCATTAGTCAGCCCGAACGGCATGACTACGAACTCGTAGTGACCGTTCCTCGTCCTAAAGGCGGTCTTCCTCACATCCGATTCTGCTATCGGAATTTGATGATAGCCTGAGGCTAAATCAATCTTTGAGAACCAAGTAGCACCTCAGAGCTGGTCAAACAACTCGTCTATCCTCGGAAGAGGGTACTTGTTCTTTACCGTTACCCGGTTCAAACCGCGGTAATCAATACAGAGCCTAAAACTACCGTCCTTCTTCTTTACAAACAGGACCGGTGCACCCCACGGTATGAAACCCTTTTCCATTAGGTCGTTCAGCTGCTTCTTCAGTTCAGCCATATCAGCCGGCGCCATCCGATACGGCGTCTTCGATATCCGGGCTGTTCCAGGTTCCAGTTCGATAAAGAACGGATCCGATCGATCATGAGGCAGTCCGGACAGTGCCTGGAACACATCCTCAAATTCACTAACTATTGGAATCTCGCTAACGCTAGCGTTTTCCCCCACTTCTGTAGTCGTGATCGCGGCCAAATATGCTTCACAGCCTTTCTCAATCATCCGCTCCGCTTGGATCGCCGAGATGATCAAACTCCCATCGGTTGGTCGAACTCCCATCGGTTGGTCGAACTACTTGGTACTCCAGCCTACCCTTGGACGTTTCGAACCTAACCCTACCACGGTGACAGTCTAGATGTGTCTTGTACTTCTCCAACCAGTCCATACCAAGGATCACATCATACGACTTAACCGCACATATTACCAAGTCGGCTGGCATGTTTACCTATCTGATTATCATAGAAACGTTCCTGATCTTCCCCAAGGTAAACATGACTTGTCCACCAGCCGCTATGATGAGGACATCAAGTCATCATCAGCTCAAGAGCACCGAACCAGGAGTCTTCAGGAAGCGAGCATGAAGCTGAGGAGAGCTAAGGATACAAGTGAGTTGAATTCAGCTCAAATGGAGGCCAAGATCAAACGTCCCAGCTCAACCAACATTTGGAGATCACACTCAACTCATCCAGAGTTAGTCACAAAGAAGAATCAACCCAAAAGAATCCCAAATGAAGAAGATATTGAAGACACATTTTGGAAGGTCTTCAATGGACACTATGGAGACCTGCGTTCACTCAACGAATCATTCCGGTCCAGCCAGGAAGGTCTAAGCTACAAATCCAAGTGTTCTAGAATCTCAACTCACCATAGGAACACGGAGAACTGGACTCGGTTCAATCAGAGGTCATACCAAGGAGTTATTGATTTTACAAATCGGGTAAACCGGAGCTTTCCCGATTTGGACATAGGCGCACTTATTGGAGGATTCCGATCGAACCAGAAGGAGATAAGCTATAAATCGACTTGTTATGGAATCTTGACTCAACCGGGGAGCTCATAAAATTGGAATCATATCAATACCGGTTTTGGCGTTGGAGTTATTCAACTTCTAAACCGGATGATACTCAACTTGCCTTATTTGGAAACTCACGGGTTTAGGAGCCTTCAAACGCATATTTGGCGACCAGGAGAGTATCTACTACAATCAGAGGCTTCCAGTATCACATCAAGACATCTAGAAGAGTCCTCTACCAGCTTCCCATGCACCAGCATTCACAGGATCAGGCGGATCCCCTCTTGCTCTTACTTTCCATATATGACGCCAAGAGCATTCACACTTGGAGCAATTAATCTGCAACGGCTCTTTCCTCTTTGCTGCTGCGTTTTGGAGACTTGTTCAATGCACCTAGACGTTCCAAGACATCACAGCTTTGCGCCCAAGCTATCAAGACTCAAGCCTCACCACAAGTTTCCTTATCTGGCCAAGATTCACTCATTAAGTGTCCAACGGCTAGTTTGCTTGGTCAAGACACGATTTCTTTCTTCTTCCTAGTTTAGGACCGTTGTACTAGAGCCTATATAAGCTCTTTAGTTGTCTCATTTGTAAATCACCTTTCAATCACCTAAGAAATAAAGTTTGTTCTTGTTTTTATTCAAAGAGTTTCTTTGTCTAAATTGTTTGTCTTTAAGTTTCATTTGAGAGATTCATTTGATACTTGAGATTAAGGGATTAGGATTTTTTTGTGAGATTCAAACAAGTCTAGTTCTCCAAGGATTGAGAGAGTCAATCATCCCACCGATTGAGAGAGTCAATCATTCACCACCATTTCTACCATCTTTCCACCTTCCGCAAGCCTTAAGCTTGGAATCTCTTGATCATCAAGTGATCTTAAGTTGGTGTGATTCCAATCT
Source organism: Erythrophleum ivorense (assembly GCA_026724425.1). Taxonomy (NCBI): domain Eukaryota; kingdom Viridiplantae; phylum Streptophyta; class Magnoliopsida; order Fabales; family Fabaceae; genus Erythrophleum; species Erythrophleum ivorense. The sequence goes on from JAIUCV010000074.1 coordinate 6,992,811, forward strand.
TATATCATTTGGTATCAGAGCTTCAAAAGCTCCTACCCATCAGGTTGTATCAATTCAACCTTCATCTATCATTTTCTGTTTTGTTTATTTTTGTTTCCATTCATATAAATTGAAAACCATAAAAATATTGCATTTGTTTTTATTTGTTTCTGTTTATTTAAATCTTCTTTAAAAACTAAAAACCCATAAAATTGTTTTTATTTATTTATTTCATTTAAAAAAAAAAATAGTTTTGTTCCATTTAATTGAATTTATAAACCAGAAAATTGCCAAAAAAAAAAAAAAAAAAATTTGTTTTCCTTTTCTTTTTTACATTTGCCTTCAATTTCCTTTCCTTGTTTTTATTTCTATTGATACGTTCTTCTCCGTAATCTTATATAAGAGATTTCAGAGCAACCATGGATGATTCAGAGGATGAAAGTCCCTACGAGCCATCCCATGAGGACCATTGGAGTCAAGGGGAACAATCGGACCAAGCCTGGTCTGATGAAGGAGCTGACTATGAAGCACCGCCATGGCCTGGAGATGGCTATTCAAGCACTGAATTCGAAGATGAACCAGGAGGTGAGGATTTTGAACCAGAGCCACCAGACTTTGACCACAACAGCATGAGCAATGAGAGTTGGTCTAGAGAAGAAGAAGGCGACCAAGAAGATGACTTTAGAGAAGATCATGAAGGATGGCCTGAAGAGACTGATTCTCAATTCAGTCTAGGAGAGGGAGGCCACGAAATTGAACCAGAACATGAAGAATTCAATCATGGAGAAGAACCATGGAGCCAAGAGGCGAAATCAGAAGCAAGTTATGATGGTGAATCAAGCCTTGAAGAACAACCAGAGCTTGAAAACATCTTTGCGGAACAAACCAACCATCAAGGCCATGAAGAAGGTGATGAAACTGATTCTCAAATCAGTTTAAGAGAAGCCGATGCTGAAACAGAAGAAGACTTCATAGAAGAAGCATGGGAGAGCGATCACAGCTCGGAGGTTGATCAAGAAGGAGCATGGCCTGAGGAAGAAGAACTTGACTCTTGTCAAGAGGAGCCATACTACATTTATTTTTCAGGTCACAATCAAGGACCAGAGGCTTATCTAAGATGGGAGAGAGACATGGAGGAATGGTTTCAAGAAAATCAAATTCCTCATGAAGAAAGGACAGCCATTGCCGAGCAAACTCTAGTTGATGAAGCCTACTTACAATGGGAGATAGATGCTTACCTCAGACTCGACTATGATCTACCAGACTACAGCTGGGAGGAGATGAAGCTATTCTTACGTAAAGAGTTTGTGGAGGAACCAGAAGCTGATCAACCATATTATCCTAGGCCGTCAGTTCCCAACCAGCCAAGAAGATGGATTACGTTTACCTCACCAAAGAAGACTCTAACCAAAGCCCAACCAATGGTGTCTACCAAGGAGAAGAAACAAGTTCCCAAGAGAGCTCTAAAGCTAAAGAAAGTGGAAGCAAAGGTAGAGCAGAAACAGAGTAGCGAGAGACCTAAAGCTCAAGAGGAAGTTGATACCTTACAAAAGCCATCTGCAGCACCACATCAAGGTAAGTGTTCTAACTCTAAGAACGCTAAGGAGCAGACATGTTATAGATGTCATAAGAAAGGACACTTTGCTGTATATTGTCCCTCTAAGAAAATATTGAAAGAAACATCACTAGAAGAGAAAATGGAATTACCTAAAACAAGTGAAAGTTTTGCTCAATCTGATTTGCTATTTCCCAATTCTAGTATCATGTGCTTGTCTTTGTCAAAAGGTTTTGAATCAGGACTAGGAAAGGAGGAAAAAGGAAAGAGGCTTCAGGCCACGACCTCAGCCTCTAAAGTCACTGATATCAAGTCAGAGATAATACTACCCTCACTTGGTAGCTTAGTAAGTAACAACTATGATCTCATGCAATATTGGAATAACATCCTAGTTAGACATAGTTTTACATACTCTGTTTTCCATGATCCCACTTCTAGTATAAAGCACTTGATCTCTTTCTTAAGTGTCGAGAAAAAAACAGGTGCTAGAGGAGTATGCCATGGTTGGAGAGCTCACAATGATCAACAAGTAGTCATGGCCAACAATGTCTTACCCCAAGAGGAGGCACTACAAGAAACATAGGCTATTTGCGACGGAAATTTCCGTCGCAATTCCGTCGCAAAACGTCATTTGCGACGGAATTGCGAGACAAATATTTCCGTCGCAAATCTTTCGTCGCAATGACCTTTCCGTCGCAAAGCCGTCGCAAGTTTGCGATGGAATTAACGCCGTCGCAAGTTTGCGACGGAATTAAATCCGTCGCAAACTGGCGACGGCTTTGCGACGGAAAACATTCCATCGCAAAATTGCGACGCGTTTGCGACAATATATATTCCGTCGCCAACTTGCGACGGATATGGTTCCGTCGCAAACTTGCGATGGATAAAAAACCGTCGCAAATTCGCGACGGAAAGTATTCCATCGCAAATTTGCGAGGGATATTTTTCGTCGCAAAATTGCGAGGGATATTTTTCGTCGCAAAATTGCGATGGAACTGGTGCCGTCGCAAGTTTGCGGCGGAATTTGCGACGGAAAATATCCCTCGCAAACTTGCGATGGAATACATTCCGTCGCAAGTTATTTTTATTTTTTTTTTTTTTAATTTTGATTTTTTCAATTATAAAATTAGTTTTTATTTTTTTTAATGATAAATAAATAATATTATTAAAACGATAATTAAATTAAATAAAAATTTAATTCAAATATCATTTAAAAACATAAAAATATTCATAAAAAAAAAACAATAAAACGAAAACTAAAATTCATCAGATGGGCCCGATCCACCGACTCCGCCATCATTCGGTCCGCTGGGTTCGCCTTGCTCCTCTTCTTGACGGATACTGTCCAACATCGCCTTGAGCACCGGATCCGTGTTGCCCAAGTGGTCGAAGATCTTATCGAACGCAGCAACCTTACGCTCATTTGCAGCCAATTTCTCTTTCAATTGAGCAACCTCGTAGGGATCCGGTTGCTGACTCGAAGCGGAACTGCAAACATAACCGCTCCCAATATCAATTTGGGACTGAAGAGAACCAACCCCCCGAATCTTCCCCTTTCTACGGGGAGCGGACTGAAAACAAAAAAAAGAAACATTGAAATTAAGAAATCAATAATATACATAAGAATTAAAATAATTTAAACTAAAAATATGATACAAATTTACCTCAATAAAAAGCTTGTTCTTCACGGCCACAGAAGAAGCAGAAGCGGAGCTGTCGGGATCATCATTCTGAGTCAACTCTTGTAGTTGTGAGTGAACGGTGTTGTAGAGATCCTCAGAATCCTCGTCCATGAATGTCCCATCCGGCCTCCGCTTTGCATAAACGAGAACCTCCAGCAAATCCGTCTCTGAATCCCCTCGTTCCTCGGCCTAAAAATATAATTTTTGATTTGATAAAAATGATGAGAAATTAATGAACTAACTATAATATTTTAAAAAACAATAATTAGGAAAAAAAACTTACAAGCATTCGGGCGCGGGCTGCATATCCAGTTCGGCCGGATCGATGAGTAGAATTTTTGCTCTTCCCACGAGCGGACTTACCGTTGTCACTCCTTTTCTGGTGATCAGGAGTCAACCATGCCGCAACCATCCGATCCCACACATCCTGCTCCCGGTGAGGTGGCTTGGCATCATCTCCCTTCGCCATCCACTGCTGCTTCTTCCGATATGCCATATCGGGCAACCGATCATGGACTTTGGCGCAGAACTCCTCGTAAACCCGAGGGGTAAAGCCCGATTCCCAGTGGTACTTGTGCTTGAAAAAAAAAACAAATAACAATAATATAATGTATGTTAGTGATCACCAAAAAAAAAATTATTTTAAAAAAATAAATAAGAATCACATTAAAACTTACCGCAAAAGTACCGAACCAGCGTTTGAGAGCGGGTTGCTTTACTTCACTCCACTTGGTATAAGGATCTTGGTAATCCTTTTCAAAAACATCCGTCACCGCAGAAGCGACGGAGGAATCCGTGAACCTGAAAAAGAAGACAATACCCTTTAACTTTTAAAAATGTAAAATATCAAATAAAACAAAAGTAATAAAAAATTTTAAAAAAATTACCATTTAGTTCTCGGCGGGCGGTCTGGATGAAGATGATCACGGAGGCGATCATGACCAGGCTCCTCTAAAACGCCCCTAATCTCCGCATAGAAAGGGTCTAGAGCAGCCTCATGGGCGGCTCGAATTTGGGCCGACGGTCTCAGTGGGGACGGAGAGCGAGACCGGTCTCGCTGCTGCTCCTGCTCCAGCTCTCGTGCCGTAGAACAATAGGAACTACTATCACGACCTCCGGAACGACCTCCTTGGGACCCACCTCCATGGGACCGAGCACGGGAACCCCCGGAGCCGCCGTGGGCCCCGGTCGCTCCCTGAATACGCTGGTAGTCCTGCAAAGAGTTTCGTCCCTCCATCTACAAAACACGGAATTGTGATTTAATTACCTAACAATTCTAAAAATTGTGATTTAATAATCTAACAATTCTAAAAAAATCGGTTTATTTATCTAACAATTCTAAAAAAATTCGGTTTAATTATCTAACAATTCTAACAATTCTAACAATTTTAAAAATTTCGATTTAATTATCTAACAATTCTAAAAATTGTGATTTAATAATCTAACAATTCTAAAAAAATCGGTTTATTTATCTAACAATTCTAAAAAAATTCGGTTTAATTATCTAACAATTCTAACAATTCTAACAATTTTAAAAATTTCGATTTAATTATCTAACAATTCTAAAAATTGTGATTTAATAATCTAACAATTCTAAAAAAATCGGTTTATTTATCTAACAACTCTAAAAAAATTCGGTTTAATTATCTAACAATTCTAACAATTCTAACAATTTTAAAATTTTCGATTTATTTATCTAACAATTCTAAAAATTGTGATTTAATAATCTAACAATTCTAAAAAAATCGGTTTATTTATCTAACAATTCTAAAAAAATTCGGTTTAATTATCTAACAATTCTAACAATTCTAACAATTTTAAAATTTTCGATTTATTTATCTAACAATTCTAAAAATTGTGATTTAATAATCTAACAATTCTAAAATTTTAGATTTAATTATCTATGAAAATCTAACCTACAAAATCGGTGGCGGCGGCTAGGACTCGACGGCGGCGGAGGCTGGCGGCGGTGGCTGACGGCAAGAGGAGAAGACGGCGGCAAGAGGAAAAGACGGCGGCGCGAGAGGAGACCGGACCGGATCTGAGGCGGAAGAGGACGGCCGGAGAAGAGGAAGCGGAGAAGAGAGGCTAGCCGCCGGAGGAAGAGAACAAGAGGTCGCCGGAGGAAGAGAAGAAGAGAATACGGTGGAGGCGAAGAAGAGAAACGGTCGCAGAGGAGAAGAGAAAAAAGTCGGAGGGGTGGGGGTGGTTTGAGCTTTGCTCAAACCCGCAGCCTTGTATATATAAAGATTTTATTCCGTCGCAATTCCGTCGCAATTGAAAACGGAAACCCTAACTTTGCGACGGAATTGCGAGGGAGGGGGCACTTCCATCGCAAGTCCGTCGCAACATTGCGATGGAATTGCGACGGAAACAGAATTGGAAACCCTAACTTTGCGACGGAATTGCGAGGGAGGGGGCACTTCCATCGCAAGTCCGTCGCAACATTGCGATGGAATTGCGACGGAAACAGAATTGGAAACCCTAACTTTGCGACGGAATTGCGATGGAATATAAGGTTTAGGGTTTAGAGTTTAGAGATTTGACTACGGTGTAATAAGGGTTTTACATATTCAATATATATGCTTATTAGTAGATGAATTTGAATATGAATATAGATATTGAACATTCATACGTATATCTATATATATATGATCGATGTTCCAACAAAACCGTTTGTAATGTTATATACGTTGTAAGAGTCACTGAGCTTGATATGTACGGAGTTCAAGGGAAACCTATTTTATTTAGTAAAATACTTTTAGGGTTGAATAATATTGTGCACAATAAGATTATATTACCCAAAACCCTTGTTATATGAAAAATAGGAAACCCTAAACCCTAAAACTTATACAATCCATCGCAACTCCGTCGCAAATTTGCGACGGAATTGCGATGGACTATAAAATTTTTTGGTTTCCATCGCAACTCCGTCGCAAATTTTTAGAATCCGTCGCAATTCCGTCGCAAATATGCGACGGAGTTGCGATGGAAACAAAAAAATTTTACAATCCATCGCAATTCCTTCGCAAATTTGCGACGGAATTGCGACGGATTCTAAAATTTAATATTCCATCGCAATTCCGTCGCAAATTCCTCCCCTTTTTCTTCGGCACGCCTCTTAAATTCATCAGCTTTCATCTATAAATCACAAACTTGAGCTTCCGCTGCTTCAACCACTTTAGCCCTTTCTTCAAGTGCAAAGCTTTTTCTTTCCAACTCAGACTCCTTCGACTCTAATTCCCTGAACCTCTTCTCCACTTCTCATTCCGCTGATTTCAGATGATCCTGTAAACCAAAGAGTTATAAGGCAAGTATACAGAGGGATCATATTTCTGTATGCTGAGAGCGAGGAAGAAAATGGTGGATAAAAAATGCTGCAAATCAAATTCCTTTCATCTTCTCGCCATTTGTCTCAATTAAGATGAAACTTTCCACCCAAGTTCCAATCAATTCTGGTCCTCTTAGACATCAGCACACAATCTTTCCGTGCTTTCTCGTACTCGTCATTCAACATTGAGAAAGCACCGAAAGATTGTGTGCTGATGTCTAAGAGGACCAGAATTGATTGGAACTTGGGTTGAAAGTTTCATCTTAATTGAGACAAATGGCGAGAAGATGAAAGGAATTTGATTTGCAGCATTTTTTATCCACCATTTTCTTCCTCGCTCTCAGCATACAGAAATATGATCCTTCTGTAAATAAAACCCTGTTCTTTCGGTACCTGTGATTGGGAGGAAGAAAACGACGGTGACAATCAAACCAACAAATTTATTCTTTGTAAATAAAACCCTGTTCTTTCGGTACCTGTGATTGGGAGGAAGAAAACGACGGTGACAATCAAACCAACAAGGTTTTCTTCCATGCCTCAGCTGAAATGCTTCTGTCCTACCCAAACAGTGTGGACACGATAGTCTTCCGTGCGTAGTCCACCCTAACCACATTCCATACGCTGGAAAGTCGCTAATCGTCCACAATAAAACTGCGCGCATGATGAAGTTTTGTTGCTGCGAGTAATCAAATGTGCAGACTCCAGAATACCACAGTTGTTTCAACTCGTCAATCAAAGGTTGCAGAAATACATCTAGGGATCGCTTCGGATGCTTAGGACCTGGCACTAAAATAGTTAAGAACAAAAATTCTCGGCGCATGCACATTGTCGGCGGAAGATTGTATGGCGTCAGTATGACGGGCCATAGCGAATATTGTCTCCCTGACATACCAAATGGAGCAAATCCGTCTGTGCACAATCCTAGGTAAACATTCCTGGACTCATTAGCAAAGTCTGAATGTACCGTCTGAAAGTGTTTCCACGCCTTTGCATCTGAGGGATGTGTTATCTCTCCATGATGTGTGGAATGTTCTGCATGCCATCTCATTGACGCTGACGTCGTTTCCGATTGGTATAACCGTTTCAATCTTTCAGTGATTGGCAAGTACCACATACGTTGGTAAGGGACCCGCCTCCTTCCTGTAGTGGGTTTGTATCTCGGCTTCCGACAAAATCGACATTCCTGCAGCTTATCATCATCTTTCCAGCAAATCATGCAATTGTCAATGCATACGTCAATCATTTCATAGGGTAACCCAAGACCCGCAACCAACTTCTGTATTTCATAGTAATTACCAGCAGAAAGATTATCTTCCGGTAAATACTCTTGAAATAGTTCAGCCCACTTATCCATGTTACTTTCGCTGCTGTTATCTTCACTTTTAATTGTCATCATCCTAGCTGCTAGTGACAATCTAGAAAGTCCCTCTCTACACCCATCGTAAAGTGGTTGATTTGCAGCATCTAACATATCATAAAACTTCTGTGCTTCCATGTTGGGTTCTTCCGACATTGTTTCCACAGGATAATCAGCAGGAGCATGTGTAGTTTCATGAAATGCATCTGTAACCATATCATGAAACCTATTCCCTTGCTGATACCCAATATCATTTTCCACTATATCAGGATCATGACCATAATAATCATAACTACCGTAGTTATAATTTTGTTCCTCAACCCCACGACTCGAACCACTAGTTCCCGCATCATGATGAGTAGTATTATACTGATTTTCCCTATGAAAATACCATAAATAATAGTTTGGTACAAATCCTCTACTAAATACATGTGTTTTAGCAGTATCAACAGCGACATATTTCTTGTTCTTACATCTGGGACAGGGACAAAATATTTTACCAGTTTGCAATGCCTGTGGTTGATTTTTTGCTTGGTTAAAGAATCCATGTAATCCTTCAACAAACTCTCCCGTCAATTCGCCGCTCCCCGGATCTCTTTGATTATACATCCAGCTTCGTAACTCATATATACTCATTTTTTTTAGTTTTTTTTTTTTTTTTCCTTTCTTCTCTCTTTTTTTTTTCCTCTTCCTTCTCTCGGTCGTTTTTTTTTTTTGGTGTGATTTCTGAAACTAACGACGTTGGCTATTTATAGATGAAGGATTTTTAATTGCGACGGATTTGCGACGGATTTGCGATGGATATTTTGCGACGGAATTGCGACGGATTTGATTTTGCGACGGAATTACGACTATCTTGCGACGAACTTGCGATGGCTTTGCGACGGAAATATTCCATCGCAAAAGTTAGGTAAACTTCGTTTAACACGTGCTTACCTAACCGGTCGCATGTCGGCCAACTACTTTTCGTCGCAAATCCGTCGCAAATTTGCGACAGATTTGCGACGGAACACTTTGCGACGAAAAAATGTAACCGCAAAGTCGTCGCAAACTTGCGAAGGTATCTTTTTCTCGCAACTCCGTCGCAAATTTGCGATGGAATTGCGATCAAGTCTTCTTCTGTCGCAATTCCGTCGCAAGGCGTTCGCAAAATTGCGACGGAATTAATTCCGTCGCAAATTTAAGATGGAGTTGCGACGATTGCTTATTCCGTCGCAACACCGTCGCAAATCCATCGCAAAGTTCCGTCGCAAATACGCTGTTTTCTTGTAGTGAGGTCAATGGCGGCAACAAGTGTGAAAAAGGAGTTTTCACCAAAGCAGCAACCTTACCGCTCAAAGAAGTCAGAAGCAAACCTTGGAGAGGAGTAATTGCTAGTTCACTGATCAAAGAAGAACCACCAGACGCTCATACTTCATCCCACATAAACCGCCAAAAATATTTTGGTCAAGGTAAGTTTCTATGCTCACATTTATGCAAAGATACTAACTTGCTCTATCTTGGTGCAGGAGAAATAGTTTCGAGGTCGAAACCTTTTCAAGAGGGTGAGTATGATGAGGACATCAAGTCATCATCAGCTCAAGAGCACCGAACCAGGAGTCTTGAGGAAGCGAGCATGAAGCTGAGGAGAGCTAAGGAGACAAGTGAGTTGAATTCAGCTCAAATGGAGGCCAAGATCAAACGTCCCAGCTCAACCAACATTTGGAGATCACACTCAACTCATCCAGAGTTAGTCACGAAGAAGAATCAACCCAAAAGAATCCCAAATGAAGAAGATATTGAAGAGACATTTTGGAAGGTCTTCAATGGACACTATGGAGACCTGCATTCACTCAACGAATCATTCCGGTCCAGCCAGGAAGGTCTAAGCTACAAATCCAAGTGTTCTAGAATCTCAACTCACCAGAGGAACACGGAGAATTGGACTCGGTTCAATCAGAGGTCATACCAAGGAGTTATTGATTTTACAAATCGGGTAAACCGGAGCTTTCCCGATTTGGACATAGGCGCACTTATTGGAGGATTCCGATCGAACCAGAAGGAGATAAGCTATAAATCGACTTGTTATGGAATCTTGACTCAACCGGGGAGCTCATCAAATTGGAATCATATAAATACCGGTTTTGGCGTGGGAGTTATTCAACTTCTAAACCGGATGATACTCAACTTTCCTTATTTGGAAGCTCACGGGTTTAGGAGCCTTCAAACGCATATTTGGCGACCAGGAGAGTATCTACTACAATCAGAGGCTTCCAGTATCACATCAAGACATCTAGAAGAGTCCTCTACCAGCTTCCCATGCACCAGCATTCACAGGATCAGGCGGATCCCCTCTTGCTCTTACTTTCCATATATGACGCCAAGAGCATTCACACTTGGAGCAATTAATCTGCAACGGCTCTTTCCTCTTTGCTGCTGCGTTTTAGAGACTTGTTCAATGCACCTAGACGTTCCAAGACATCACAGCTTTGTGCCCAAGCTATCAAGACTCAAGCCTCACCACAAGTTTCCTTATCTGGCCAAGATTCACTCATTAAGTGTCCAACGGCTAGTTTGCTTGGTCAAGACACGATTTCTTTCTTCTTCCTAGTTTAGGACCGTTGTACTAGAGCCTATATAAGCTCTTTAGTTGTCTCATTTGTAAATCACCTTTCAATCACCTAAGAAATAAAGTTTGTTCTTGTTTTTATTCAAAGAGTTTCTTTGTCTAAATTGTTTGTCTTTAAGTTTCATTTGAGAGATTCATTTGATACTTGAGATTAAGGGATTAGGATTGTTTGTGAGATTCAAACAAGTCTAGTTCTCCAAGGATTGAGAGAGTCAATCATCCCACCGATTGAGAGAGTCAATCATTCACCACCATTTCTACCATCTTTCCACCTTCCGCAAGCCTTAAGCTTGGAATCTCTTGATCATCAAGTGATCTTAAGTTGGTGTGATTCCAATCTTATATCACGCTTGAACCATCCCATGGTCTTCCCCGGGTTCCTTTCGGAACTCGCCACTACCGACCATGTTCGGGTGAACAAAGCAATGCGATGCACCTGAATCAAACAGAACATGAGTTCCCATTCCACCCATGATCAAGGTCCCTACACATTCATCTGAATGCTAAGAAACCTAACTACTACAGAACAAGCAACTAGCTACTTCTAGCTATTCACGCAGAAAACTTAAACAACTAAGTGAGGGGACTGACCAGTGATTGGACGAGATGAGCTTGGGTCCAAAGCCGCATCCCCAATCGAGTAAACCCGAGGCGCCACTGCATGCCTCTTTGCACTCGGGTTTGGTCCCTCACTTGCATACTTTCCAGCTTTCGATCCGTTCAAACACTTGTTCTTGTAGTGTCCCGGCTCGCCACAGCCGTAACACAACACCACACGGCTCTCCTTAGTCTGATCCTTCAGCCTCTTATCCTTCTCAGGACAGTCACGAACCTTGTGGTCATGACTTTCACAGCGATGACAAGCACCGGACGCCCTCCTACATGCGCCCGCATGTGTCTTTCAGCAAGTCGAACACGCACTGCGTCCCGCAGCTGACTTGCCATAACCAGCACCCTGGTTCTTCCCAACTATGTTCTTAGACAGAACATGGAGTTTCTTTCCCAGCAGTTTCATCTCCTCAATCATTCCCGATTCTTGTTGAGCCACCTTCTCAACCAACTCCGCAACAGTAGCCCCCACAGATCTGACAGCGATTCTGGATATCCGCTCAAAGGCCACGCATGAACTTACGGACCTGAGCACTCTCCGCATCCAGTTCACGTCCCGCAAACTTCTTCAGAGTGTTAAACTCTGCCTCGTACTCACGTACGGTCTTACTGCCTTGGCGCAGTTCCAGAAAATCCATTTCCATCCTATCAAACGCCTCTGGGGGAAAGTACTTTGTCATGAACTCCTCACGGAAGGTTACCCATGTACAGTTCCCATTGCCACCATTACGGGCAACCACACCTTCCAACCAGATATGCGCATCCCCTTCAAGGTAGTGGATCGCAATATCCTTCTTGTAACTCCCGAGACAGCGGATGGAAATTAAGTTCCGCTCCAACCGAGTGATCCACTCGTCCGCCTCAACCGGTCTGGATCCACCGGAGAAGAACTTGGTTCCCAGAATCTGCATCTGCATCTGCTCCATCATCCGCAGATACGACAAAACTCTCTCTCCCGGATCCGCTTCCACACCATCATTCATATTCACATTCACCGGTTCCTCAACCACTCCCGGTGTATCCACACCTGCAGGAGGAACGACCGGCAACCGCTCCAGCACTTAAGCTAACAGACCTAACAGAGCATCCATCCCGACAGGAGGAGCCGCGGCAGCAGCAGTAGCAGCGGTTTTTTATAACATTTCCAGTCGCATGAGGTTTTTCCACTGGTTTTTAATAACATTTCCAGTCGCATGAGGTTTTTCCACTGGATAGCTATGTAATTATGCACAAACGAATATACATAAAGCTTAACTGCATTTAACCTTGTTAACAAATGAACAACTTAGTTAAACATAGGTTATGCAGAAACTTGAAATACAAATTCGGTTCTAGAAATAATGCGAGTTCGCTATAAGCTATTACATCACTTTCTAGTCCGGATCTACCCAATCCTAACCATCCCTCCTTTCCTGCCAAGTCTCGCGTCCAGATCAGTCATTACGACCATCACCTCAGATAGTCTCAGATCCTGCCACATAGGAATGAGGCATAAGCAAACAAGTTTGCTTAGTGAATGTGGTCATTCCATCCATTAATTCACAGTACAGAAAATCGCAGTCAAAACACACAGTTCAACAACCAGTCATGAAGTCAACACAGTCGCTTATCGCGGATAAACACCCAAAGTGGTCGAGCACACTCTCGCCAAATGGATCGAATATCCCGATCAAGCCATCAGAAGCAGTACAACAAGCAAACAGATACATTAACACGCAATCATCAATCATTGAATCTATATATGCTGTGAAAACGACCATACACTATGACTTATTACCTACTACCTTGACAGGTAGATTTTTTATTTTTTAAACTATTTTTTTCTTGATGAAAATGTAACGTACCACCGCGCAAATGCGCGGGTCCTCCACTAGTTATATATTATTTGTCAATTCTTATCAGTTTACTGTCATTCAATTATTATTCTAAAATAATTTCGGGCATGGACGTAAAACAAAAACAGGAAAAGGAAAAAACAATATTCAAGCAATCTTCGATCTTCACAATGGTAAAGTAGCAAACTCAAGTACATTGTTTGTATTCAGACTAATGATTAGAATTACGTTAGATTAATGCATTATATTCGTTTCTAACAAATTTACATGTTTCACAGAAGAAGACGAGAATGCTTATGAACAACTATGGGATTGTTCTAGCGAAGAAGATGATAATGCTGACAAATCATATGATGAGATGCAAACACCGATTATAGATTTTGGAAATAGTACTGAACCAATTAGTACTTCTCAGGTTTTTCATAACTATGATATTCAATTATCATTAAAAGCTGGGAAAGCAGGGAAACCAATTTATGCGAAAACAGATTCATCCACTGTTAACCAACGAAAGAATAGTAAGTAAATTAAACCAAAAATTTACAAAATCATTAACATGAACAATATATAGTCTAACATTTACCGTGTTGTTTTTGTAACATCTGTAAACCTGAAGTGCTGTTTTGGAAGTGGTGTCGGACGACACCAAGTGATCGGGAGTAGTTGTGTATACTCTATACGATGTGAATCTCGGGTTGGTAGTGCATGTTCTTGTTTGATTGTTGTGCAGTCGGTCTAAAGGTTCAAGCATTGTGTAGAAAAATGTGTAAAACGACTTCTGGTTAGTTGGTGTCGAGCGACACAAGGAGTGTGTCGGTCGACACCGGTTATCGAGGAATCGAGTCGGTTCGATTTAAGTCGCTGGTTTTGGTCGGTTTAGGGAAGGAAACCCTATTTCTCGATTTAAAAGAGGTGCAGCCGCGAGTTGAGGCTCAATGTTTCAAGGTTGGAGTTTCCAGAGAGAAAAGAGGTGATTTTGGGAGAATTTCGGAAATACTGTTCATCGGGATTACTGTTCATCACGTATTGTTCATCGGGATTACTGTTCATCGCATACTGTTCATCGGGATTACTGTTCATCGTTTTCTCTCTTTCCTCTTTGTTCAATCCGTTGTCGAGGTGAGTGCGTTACCGTAGGCTCGTGAATCACTAGAGATTCGTTGGTAGATGAGGTCTTTGTTGTGTTCTTGAGCTGTTCTTGAGTTATTTGTGTATTTGATCGTATATGGGGGTTGAATCCCATTGGTTGTGTGTTTGCTATGATTTATGGTTGAGTTTTGTGTGTTCCTCGTGATGTTTATGTGATGATTGATGAGTTTGATCTTGACTGATGTCGTGGATTGAGTATTTTGGTGTTTTTGTGTTTGAAAAATCGAGTTGGGCATTGATCGACACCGACGGTCTGATCTCGGTTTGGTTTGGTTTAATCTGGTTATTGGAATTAATTAATTTTAATCCGGTTTAAGTGGTTTTATTTGGTTCAGTTCGTAATTAATTAATAAAATATGGAATTAATTAATTAAATGCTTCAAATAATTTATGTAAAATTATTTGAAGTGTGAAAAATTATTATTTAATGGTGGAAATTATTTAATAATTATTTGGAGTATTTAATAATTATGGAAATGATTTTATGGGTTGAAAAATATTATGTAATTGTGGAAATTACTTAATATTGGAAGTAAAGTATTTTAATAATTGTGGTAATTATTAGCAATGGTTAGTTGGTTTCGAGGTTTCGGGGCTTTGTCGAGCGACACGGTTGTGTCGGTCGACACAAGTACTGTTCTGCGAGAGTTGCTGTTATGTTTCGTATGTTGCTGGTTATTGTTGTCTCTGTTGTTTACTGTTGATGTTTGTGTTGATTGTTATTGTTGTTGCTGTTGATTGTTGTATTGTCTAGTGGTTGGCGTAATTGGCCTGTAGGCGGAGTGATCCACTCACTAAGTATTTATGATAATACTTACGCATCTCTTATAACCATGTGATGCAGGTAAAAGCTAAGTGTGACCGCGGGATCGAGGCTGAAGAGGGGGATGCAGGATGTGTTGGTTTATTGTTTATGTTATTGCACCTGGTGTTAGGTTGCTAGACTATTTATGTTTCTGGTTTTTGATTATATTGATTATTGGTTTATTGGTTATTAATTTAATTGTTTAAGACTTTGATACTAGGATTTTTCTATCAATTATCCTAAAGCAATGTATCTATCGCAGCAGTACTTTAGGTATCAATCCAATCAGGTGTGATTCTAGCAATCAAGATATGACAGAACTACTTAATTCAAGCCAAATCTATCAGTTGGTGGTGAAGGGATCGAGTCGCTACTAGACTCGATCGAGCTAGAAAGAAATGAAACGCAGACAAATTCGATTAAGTCGGTATTAAGTGCAATCAAACGAAAGCGATAAAAAATAGCAGGTGCAACTATCAGAGAAAAACAAGCTCCTAAGGATGAGGCAATTGATCTGTAACTACTCCTAACGTGGTCTCGTCGCTTAACAAACCCAAACAAGGGCTAATCCCTCAACAACGAACTCAATAAACAAGATCAATTCACTTTCATGAAAGAGGTCAATAACCTAGTGATTTCTCAAGACCTAATCATCATTAGCGAAGAAAATACAAGCAAGCATTAAGTTCAGGTTCGATAAAGTCGAAATACTCTCTAGACATCTAATCCCTTAGGCTAGAACAGTAAATCTCTGAAGCAGCTGGTTCGGACATCTCATCGAACACCTCATGAGTGTGGAGACGTCTAAGATCCAGATCCAGTTGATCAGACAAAATCCGGCTTTAAGGTCACTAATCCAGAAGGGATCTATTGGAAAATAATTCTTAAGCAACTTGATCACGTTAGGGTTCATTACAGATCTACCCCATCCCTAGAAACTTAAAGGAAACTACTCGCTAGAACTCATGAGACAGAATTCAAAATCGAAAGGGATAAATTGCATAATAGAAATCAAACAAAGAGATAGATTCGAGAACGCTAAAATACTTAAAACTCAAAAGAAATCTGAATTACAACTTGGTTTCTCGAATGAAGTGATGGTAAAACGTCCGTCCAAATAAAAAGGTTCACCTCTCTATTTATAATACAAAAGAAAAACCTAAGAAAAAGAAAATAAAAGAAAAAGGAAAATAGGTTGAAACAGGTTGGTCTCCGTAATGGGCTGGATCTATCAGGCCCGTTACTCGATCGATCCCGCATGTAGCCAACTCGATCGATCCCATATGTGGCGAGCTCGATCGCGTTCAGTTGTACCCCGGCTTGATCTCGTCACTCGATCTTGCTCTTCTTTCAGCTTGATCACCTTAGCTCGATCACTCCTGCTACAGAGCAGCTCGATCTCTCCACTCCATCACTCCACTCCAGAAAACACCTAAAACTGATACAAATGTACAAGATGCAAGAGTGCTAGTCCTAAACATACTAAATGCAAAATATGAGTGAAGGTGAGTGAAAACAATGCAAATGAATGATTATGAATGCAAAAACATACGGAATCGAATGCTAAAAACATGCAAACTATGAACACATCAACACCCCCAAACTTAGTCTTCGCGACCAGGTCAAGTGAGGTTTGAAGGTGGGGGCTCAGAACCAAAACATGCCAATAAAGAGGATAAAATCAATGTCCTAGTTACTAGTTCTAAGGCGCAATGTGATAGAGTCAATCATAAAATCTCAGTCAATCTCCTTAACATTCAATTACAAGTAATTGATGAATCGAGCTGTGCACCTAAATCGAACTCATTTGGCTAAGGGTGAGGCTTTTGAGCGACAGAGTTTGTCGACAGAGTTTTTCCCTGTCAAAGTGATTTAGTTCTTTAAAACGCGACGGGGTTCTCTCAAAGAAAGGAGTGAGCTTTAGGAGAATGCTAAAGGTAAAGACCAACTGATGCGTACAAGAGGTCAATCCCATCTATCTATGAATAACCCAGAATCATTCTTAGTTCTACCCTTTTCGTTTTTTTCATGAGATATATTTGATTGAGCTCATTCACTCTCTTTTTTTTTTTTATGTTCTAAGGGAATAACTTTGTTTCTTTTACTTGATGGCTACAGCTCTATCTAAACTCGGTTCCTAAATATATATACATATTGTTCTAGGGTTTTTTTTTTTTTTTTTTTTTTCGAACCGGTCTAGTTACACGAAGAGCCAGAACTAGAGCTGCCATACACTACACTGCTTTTAATTCCCTTAGACTCTAAACTCTTTATCTTCCTTTCTGACTCAATCTCAATTTTCCTCAACGTCAAAGAGGAGCTCGATCGAGCTTAAAATGTAGCACCCCCAAACTTAGATCTAACTGACTCAGAAAGCGTGAATCAGACCTATATGGGATTTCACTCTTGTCAGTCCTAATCCTAACACTTTCTCCCAAGCTCAAACCAGGAAATAGGCTTACCAAAGTAAATAATAAAGGCTGGAAAGAAAGGCTGGTTAGAGGGCATGAATAATGTTCCAATAGTGGGAATCAGCTATCTGGATTAACAAGAATGGCAAACAGATGGAAGAAACTCCAGATATGTATAGAGTACCCATGAGCTCGATCTCAGTGCACAACAAGATAATTATCAATCAATTAAGTTCAGATAAATGGAGAATGACTTCAATTCATAGTATGCGTTCAGACTCAATCGGTTATACACTCAAAGAACTAATAACGAGGGCACTGAAATTTTCCACTTCATTAACATGCTTACAAGGTTATAATCATCCTAGCCCGCTATGCAAGTGCAAATGCGACCTAATATATACATTTTTTTGTTTTTTTTTATTTTTTTAGATTTGAAATGCATGCATCCTGAACCTTCCCCCCAAACTTGAATTACACTGTCCCTTGTGTAATAAAAGTCTAGAAAAGAAGATTCAAGAAAGAAAAATCAAAGAAAATGCAAAACTAAAATGGATGGTACAATGAGAGGTAGAGTATGAGTGGACCTTTAGTGGTGGAATTGAAAGAGCGAATCAATCGCCTCGTTCATGCTGTCTTGCGTGTATGTGGGGATGGTAGAGGAGCCAGCTGGTGCGGTGGTTTGTGGCACATGGTTAGCAGTCGGAGCACTCGATAGCGGTGCTGGATGCTCTGTTGGTGCGGTCGATCTTGGAACAGAGTAGCTTCGCCGGAAAGGTAGTTCGGTGTCAGAGCGTGCCTCTGTATGGTCCCCTCGGGTATGTCTCTTCCTCTGTCTTGGTTCGTAAGAAGAGTAACGCGGTTGGTCATGAGGATATTGGCGATCAGCGGGGGTGGAGGGGTCGAGCTCGACGTCAGGGATGATTTGATTAGCCATCTTTTTGACCTTCTTCCTCAATTTGGCGGTGACTTTGTCTTGGACTTTGTTCCATCGATGGAGCACGCTGATACGATCGTGAGCTGCCTTCATTCCCATGGTTTGCCTAGCAGTGGAAGTGTACTCCTTGAAATGGAAATGATCGAACTTGTCCAAAGGTTCGGTCGCTTCCTGCTGCGAGTGGTCGCCGCTCTCCAGGTTGGTAGGCGGAGTCGAGTACTCTCGTGCGGTCGAGTGCATCTGAATTACTGATACAGGGGGGGGGGGGGGGGCGAAATCAATGTTGGATCCTCCTCTGATCGCGGTCCAACCAGGGTTAGGGATCCGCACCCGAGATTTTCCAAATTGCGGGTGAGTGAATTGGTATATAAGGTCGCCGCCTTCCGGTGTTTTCTGTAGGAAGTTGCAATTTTTCAGGTAACTGAGGTCGATCTCTTCGGGCTGTGCAACTTCCTCGGTCCTATCTAGAGTAAATCCCACGGCGTACAAAAGAGGTGTGACAAGTCCACCCATCCGCAGCTCACATCTGTGTCTTATGTGAGCGTTCGTGAGAGCCCAGCTCTGGTAGGAGAGAAGTTGTTCCATCACTGCGAGCGTGATCCCACCGTTTGTTGTACTCCCTATCAGCTTCCTCCCATTGTTCAACCTCGGTAAAATCTCAGTGAGTGTTACATCGAGCATGCTCAGCTCGCTCTCGTTGACGTTGCCGGTCGTGTGCCTTGGGTAGAGCGTGTTGGTGATGGCTTTGTGCAGATAGCGGATCGGTGGGCTTCGGATCTGAGCAGATTTGGAGCTCGAAGAATGGTATTCTCCTGAAGCGATTGTTCTCCACAAGGCTTTCATCTCTTCCCTGTCAACACCAAGTCCATGACGGTTACCAGGTGGTAGGCAGTGGGCTCGATCGATCTCGCGGAAGGTGAGATGGTGTCTCCGTCCTATCGCCCAAAAACTGACATACCCGTCACTCCCATCTGGTGTGAATTGCCCTGAGGCGCAGAGATGTAGTTGGAGAGTGGCTAAGAGAAGGCATGTTGCTGTCTTGTATGATTTGTGCCTTTTGAACATGAATGCGCCGACTCCTAGATTATTGAACATCTCATCCACATCATCAGTGATGCGTAGTTTTCCCATTGTGTCTCGGTCCGGGTATTTCGTCCCTCCAAGTTTCATGTCGAGGAGGATGCGATAGATCTTCATCTCTTCGTCTGTTAATGTATCTCCCTCGTTTCCCATGTCTCTGGGTGATTCGACATCCGTCATCTCCTCGTCCACTTCAAAATCATCGTCCGATTCCACTCTTCGTTTTCCTCTTGATATCTCTTCTCTCCTTTGTGAGTATCCGTCACCGTCGCTACAACCTCTGTTCCTGGGATGGCTGCTCAATTATATGGTTGAAATAATTGGTGGTCTCCCTCGACTCGATCGAGTCCCTTTTTTTTTTGTTTTTGTTTTTTTTTTTTTTTTTCAACCTGCCAAATAAATGTTACTGAATATATTATAATGAAAAATATATACTGGATAAGACATGGGACTTCCTCCCAAGTGAGCTTGTTTTAAGTCTCTAAGCTTGACTTCCTTTACTTATCAGGCTTGGGGTGGCTCACTGAGAGGAATCGATGTCTCCTCCGGGATTGTGTAGTCTGCATGATAAAGCTTAACCCGTTGCCCATTGACTGTGAAAGGAGCTCCGTCCTTGTTGATCAGAGTCACCGCGCCAAATGGTGAGACTTCTTTGTCAGTGAAGGGTCCAGACCATCTCGACTTCAGTTTCCCGGGAAACAGCTTCAGGAGAGAGTTTAACAGCCGAACTCGATCGCCTTCTTTGAAGTCTTTTCTAATGATCTGTTTGTCGTGGAATGCCTTAGTCCTCTCCTTATAGATCTTAGAGCTCTCGTAGGCGTCCAATCTGATCTCCTCCAGTTCATGCAGATCTATCTCTCTTCTCTCCTGAGCAGTCTTAAGATCAAAATTAAGCAGCTTCGTCGCCCAGATGGCTCTGTATTCCACTTCAACGAGGAGATGGCATGACTTTCCGTATAGCAACTGAAATGGTGTCCTCCAAATAGGTGTTTTGAAAGCTGTTCTATACGCATAGAGTGAGTCGTCGAGCTTGATCGCCCAGTCTCTGGTCGAACAGTTCATAACTTTGTTCAAGATCGCCTTGATCTGTTTGTTGGAGACCTCAACTTGTCCGGAAGTTTGGGGGTGATATGGTGTTGAAACCTTATGCTTTACTCCATATTTCTTCAGAAGCCCTTCAAAGATCTTGTTAATGAAGTGGCTCCCCCCATCACTAATCACAACTCTCGGAATTCCATATCTAGGAAAGATGATGGATTTGAACAGCTTGAGCACTGGTTTGTGATCATTGGACGGGCACGCGATCGCTTCGACCCATTTAGACACGTAATCCACTGCTACCAGAATGTAGCTATTCCCATGCGATGATGGATTGAAAGGTCCCATGAAATCGATCCCCCAAACATCGAAGACTTCGACTTCTAAAGATATTGCCCATTCTCTGGCAAGGATCGCACTTGGAGATGAAACTGAGTGCATCCTTGAATAGAGTCGGCCACCAGAGCCCAGATTGAAGAATTTTCTGCACCATTATAAATACAGCAAAGTGACCACCATACGTAGAACCGTGGCAGTGCCCGAGAACCCCACTGACTTCCTCCTCTGCAATGCATCTTCTGAATAAACCATATGATCCTCTCTTGTACATATATGGCTCATCCCAGAAATACTGTGAAGCGTCCTGGAGTAGCTTCTTCTTCTTGTAAGCATCCAAATCCTTTTGGAATTTCCTTATAAACCAAATAGTTCACTATGTCGGCGTACCATGGAAATTTTTCGTCGTTCAGCGAACAGACTCGATCGAGCTCAGTACTGGTAAGGTAGCTCGCTTCGAGATCTTTAATCAGCATCAACTGTTCCTCAGGCATCGAGTCGTCTATTGGCACTAGATCTTCTATTCTCATCCTGCTCAGATGATCCGCAACCCCGTTTTCAATTCCCTTCTTATCTTTGATCTCGAGATCGAACTCCTGTAACAACAAAATCCACCGCAACAGTCTTGGTTTGGCATCCTTCTTTGCCATCAGATATCTCAAAGCAGCGTGATCTGTATGCACGATCACTTTAGATCCAACCAAGTAGCTCCTGAACTTTCCAAATGCGAATACTACAGCAAGCAGTTCTTTCTCTGTTGTTGCATATCGGCTCTGAGCGTCGTCCAAAGTTCTGCTAGCGTAGTAGATCACGTGATGCTTCTTGTCAATTTTCTGTCCTAACACTGCTCCAACAGCATAATCGGATGCGTCGCACATAATCTCTAATGGATGATCCCAGTTAGGAGCTCGAACGATTGGTGCAGAAACGAGGGCGTCCTTGATGAGCTCGAACGCTTTTAAACAGTCAGCGTCGAAGTTGAACTCTATCTCTTTACACAGCAATCTTGTCAGAGGTCGCGCTATTTTTGAGAAATCTTTGATGAACCTTCTATAAAATCCAGCGTGACCTATGAAGCTTCTGATATCCTTGACTGTCTTAGGTGGTTGCAGTTGCATCATGACCTCGATTTTGGCTTTGTCCACCTCGATCCCGTTCTCAGAAATCTTGTGACCCAACACTATCCCTTCTTTGACCATGAAGTGACACTTCTCCCAGTTTAGCACCAGATTGGTCTCTTCGCACCTAGATAGCACCCTGCACAAGTTAAGCAAACATGAGGAGAAGGAGGAGCCATAGACTGAGAAATCGTCCATGAAAACTTCCACCATCTTCTCGATCAGATCTGAAAAAATGGAAGTCAAACACCTCTGAAAAGTAGCAGGCGCATTACAAAGACCAAAAGGCATCCTCTTATAAGCAAATGTTCCGTAAGGACAAGTGAATGTGGTCTTTTCTTGATCATTAGGATGAATTGGGATTTGAAAGAACCCGGAATAACCATCAAGAAAACAGTAGTATGGATGATTAGCTAATCTTTTAAGCATTTGATCAATGAATGGCAATGGGAAATGAACTTTCCTAGATACAGCATTCAATTTCCTGTAATCTATGCACATCCTATGTCCTGTTATAGTTCGAGTGGGTATTAATTCGTCTTTGTCATTTTAATCACAGTGATGCCACCTTTCTTAGGAACACAATGCACTGGTGAGACCCAAGTACTAACAGAGATAGGATAGATCACACCAGAGTCAAGCAATTTAAGGAGCTCCTTTTTAACCACTTCTTTCAAGTTTGGGTTAAATCTCCTTTGTGGTTCGATACTAGAGTATGATTCGTTTTCGAGGTGAATCCTATGTGTGCATAAAGTAGGTGCAATTCCCTTAATGTCATCAAGCGAATAACCTATAGCTTTCCTAAACTTCCTCAATTCGATCAAGAGTGAATCTAACTCATCAGCACTAAGTGAATCATTGACAATCACTGGATAAGTGGAATTAGGGCCTAGAAAGGCGTACCTTAGCCCTTTCGGTAATGGTTTGAGATCGACTTTGGGCGCCTTGAGCTCTGACCAATCGTCGGCTCTATCGCGTATGAGCTCTCGATTGAGCTTTGAGTTGGAGCGGTCGACCTACGTTTCTGTGAAGTGCAGATCGAGTGAGTCTGTCGAGCGCGAACCGGATCTGTCGTTTCTGCTGTCATGAGTTCTGTACTCGATCCAACCAAATCTTCGAAGACAACTGCTCCATTTACTGCTTTGTGAGAGTCCATCAACTTCTCATAGCAGACAGTTTCTTTGCGAAGGTACACATGTCCACTATTCTTAGTCAGCGCGGTCTGTAGGTGATCTTCCACGAGTAGCTCCTCCAAAAACTCGTCCGCTAGTTTATCCATCATCTCAATGTAGAAAACCTGCCCATCTATCGTCGGTTTTCTCATCGAATCCTTAACATCGAACTTCATACTCAAATCTTTTCCCAAATTCAGATTGATCATGCCCTTCCTCACGTCAATGACTGCTCCAGCCGTAGCTAAGAAAGGTCTCCCAAGAATGAGAGGATCCTTCGGTTCTTCCTCTATTTCTAAAACTACAAAGTCTGTTGGAACGTCAACGTTACCGATTCGAACAGGCAGATCTTCAAGAAGACCGTGGGGGATCCTAACGCTTCTGTCTGCCAGGACAAGAGAGATCCTGCAAGCTTTGTACTTGGTAAACCCCAGTTTCTTTGCAACTGAAAGAGGCATCAAACTGACTGATGCTCCTAAATCGCACAGACAATTATTGAAAGATAGAGGACCGATCGAGCAAGGCAGCATGAATGATCCTGGGTCTCCCAACTTCTGAGGGATCGATCTCCTTTGAATTATAGCGCAGCATTCGTGACTCAGAACTACCATGCCCTGTACTTCCTTGGTCCTTTCCAGAATTGCATCCTTGAGGAATTTCTGATATGGTGGGACTAGCATGAAGGCGTCCAGTAACGGCATCTTCACCTCGATCTCTGCCATCTGTTTATCAAACAGAGCCTTGTACTTTTCAGTTAACTGCTTCTTGAATCTACCAGGAAAAGGCATCGGCGGCTTATAAGTATTAAACCTATTCAAACATCTTCCACTTATAAAGATAATAGACCCACTTGGTCTAGTTACCGTTGACATTACAAAGGAAGGAGAAGAGGAGAAGTCACGAGTTTCTTTTAGCATTTGACCGTTGGAGACAAGTCACTTTCAGTGCCTCGATCTCTCCCTTACCTCGATCAACTCTTCACGTCGCTATCTACCTTGATCCTCGGTTTATATTGTTTATAGTTTGTGTCGCCTTCATTCTCTTTATCTTGAGTCTATAAATGTACACTTGAATACCTTGTAAAGATTAACTTAAGGAAATAAAATCATCCTAGTTCAAGAAACTCTCTCTCTCTCATTTCGTTCTCACATTTCACTCCATCTCTTTCGTTTAGTTTCTTGACGCGTTGATTACAAAACTTACATGGAATCAGAGCATTAAGCTCTTGGTATTTTGATTCCGCTTTGTACTTGCTTATGCAAACTCAACTTATTTCTTGAATCTCTTCTTCAACCGCTTTAGTCGGTTTCTCATTGCGAGACTCACTTTTCCCGGATTCTCAGCTTGAGCTGTAAGCTCGCTCTTCCTTGTTCTTAAGAACTCCGGCGACTCATTCTATTATCCAGAGGATAATCTCTTTCCGAAAAAAGGTGCACTCTATTATCCAGTGGTCCATAGTATTCCGGCCAAACTCTCTCACGCGCCTGTTTAACTTGATTCTCCGGTGTATCCTTTATCCAACGGTCCATAGATTCACGGAGGGTGCACTCTATTACCCAGCGGTGAAAGATTTTCCGGCCAATATCTTTCTTGACAAACAATGGAGAACACTAAGTCGGTCATCCTTCCGGCGGTGCTCAAAGGAGGAGATAACTACCTCCTCTGGTCCAGGACGGCCAAGGCGGTCTTGTGTGGTCGCGGTCTGTGGAGCCACATCGAAAGCTCCACCGCTCCTACCTCTGTCACCACCACAACTGTCGCTACCCCGGCAGCCGCTACCACTGCTGCTATTGTCTTGGCTGAGGAGAACAAATGGTTCCAAGAGGATCAGGCTGTTCTTGCCATCCTTCAAAGCGCTCTTGAAGTCTCGGTTCTTGAAGCTTACTCATACTGTGAGAAGGCCAAAGAGCTTTGGGACACTCTCAAGAATGTCTTTGGAAATGTCACCAACCTGACCCGTGTGTTTGAAGTCAAACGAGCCATTAATGTTCTCAGCCAAGAAGACATGGAGTTTAACAAATTCTTTGGGAAGTTCAGGTCATTGTGGGCTGAGCTTGAGATGCTACGCCCGGCTACTCTTGAGGCGGCGGTTTTGAACAAACGGAGGGAACAAGACAAGGTGTTTGCCTTGCTCATGGTGCTAAACCCGGCGTACAATGATCTGATTAAACATATCCTCCATGCTGAGAAGCTTCCGAGACTTGAAGAGGTGTGCTCTCAGATTCAAAAGGAGCAAGGCTCCCTTGGGCTGTTCGGTGGAAAAGGAGGTGAGCTTGTGTTAGCTAACAAGGCTGAGCAAGTAACGGCTAACAAGGTTTACCACAAGTGGGAGAAGTCTACCGTGGTGTGTGAGCATTGCAAGAAGATGGGGCATACTAAGGACCGATGTTTCACGCTGCATCCTCACCTAAGGACTAGCTCATCCGGGGGCTATTGGAAAGACAACTGTGGAGGCAACCGGAGGGACACAAGGGAGTCTCGAGCTAACTACGCCTCCAGTAGTTGGGGAAATCAGGAGCAGGGTGACTCAGTGGAGATAGCCTCGACCGTTCCATCCGCTCCAGCTGACTATGTTAAGAAATCAGATATGGATGCTCTTGTCAAAGCCCTCAAGGATTCTGGTAAAGATGTTCCCTCCATTAGCTATCATGCATCATGTAGCAATGCTAAGTTGTCTCTAGATAACAACAAACCTTTGATAGTTGATTCAGGAGTTAGTCATCACATGATTAGTGATCCTAAACTCATTGATGACATTAAACCGGCTAGGGGGTTTGTTAGCATTGCAAATGGTGAACAAGTTCCAATTAAAGGCATTGGCAATCTAAAACTATTTGACAAAGAATCCCCTGCATTTTATATGCCTACATTTACATCCAATCTTCTCTCTGTTAAGAAAGCTACAACTGACCTTAACTGCTATGCTATATTTGGTCCTAACGATGTGGCATTTCAGGATATTGAAACATGTAGGTTGCTTGGGCAGGGTACTACCAAAGAAGGATTATATGTTCTTGAGGATACTAACCCCTGCTCAGCTTTATCTTGTGGTGTCAGCTTTAATGTTTCTATGGCTGATGATGCGGTTTGGCATGCTAGATTAGGCCATCCTCATCAAAGAGCTTTGAATTTATTGTTGCCTAATGTTAAGTTTCATAATGAAAATTGTGAGGCTTGTATTCTTGGCAAACATTGCAAATTTGTTTTTCCCAAGTCATCTACGGTTTATGAGAATTGTTTTGACTTAATCCACTCAGAATGTTTGGACATCTCCTTGTTTTTCTAGAGAGAATCATAAGTATTTTGTCACTTTTATAGATGAAAAATCAAAATATACTTGGCTAACTCTTTTACCTTCCAAGGACCGAGTCTTAGCGGCCTTTGTGAGTTTCTATGCTTATGTCACTAACCATTATAATGCTAAGGTTAAGGTTTTAAGATCAGACAATGGAGGTGAATACACAAGTCATGCTTTCAAGCAATTCCTCTCCAAGCATGGGATCATTCATCAAACCAGCTGCCCTTATACCCCACAACAAAATGGTGTAGCCGAGCGCAAGAATAGATACTTAATAGAGGTGGCTAGGTCAATGATGTTCCACACTAATGTGCCAAATAAATTTTGGGGAGATGCCGTAGTTGCTGCTTGCTATCTCATCAACAGGATTCCGACAAGAATCCTCAAAGATGTTTCACCCTTTGAGGTACTCACTAACACAACACCTTCTATTGATCACTTACGTGTGTTTGGGTGTGTGTGTTATGTTCTAGTACCAGGTGAAAATCGCAACAAGTTAGAAGCAAAGAGCACTAAGAGCATGTTGCTTGGGTACTCAACAACACAGAAAGGTTACAAGTGTTTGGTTCCGGAAACCGGGAAGGTTATGGTGTCAAGAGATGTGAATTTCCTTGAAAGTCAAGGATACTTTAGTGAGAAGGATTGGGACAGTCTCAAGAACCTCTCACAGTCTCAGTCTGACCGAGCAGCCAACCTCCGAGTCTTGTTCGAGAACCTTGGTGTGAGTCTTCCTCAACCGTTGTCTTCCACATCGGTTCCAAAGACGGCTCCGCTTGATCCTGAGGGGGAGAATGAAGATGTTATTAGTCATGATCAAGCGCCAGCACCTGAGTATCATGATCAAGATGGATCTCAAGAGGTTCAGGAGGAGTTCAAGACAACGGAAGGATCCATACAATTGGGTGAACACACGAGTATACTACAACTGTCAAGCTGTGGCTCATCCCTCTCAAGCGGTATGCTCACTGGCTTATTTCCCGGAGGAACATCAAGTGTTCATGGGAGTACTTGATCAAGAGGATATTCCAAAGACTTATGAGGAGGCAGTTGAGTTTGAGGTGTGGAGGAATGCAGTTGGTGATGAGACAGGAGCTATGATCAAGAATCATTTTCACACTGTAAGCTCCAAATGGGTTTTCACACTCAAGTATCTCAGCAGTGGAGAGATAGAAAGACACAAGGCCCGGCTTGTAGCAAGAGGCTTCACTCAGACTTATGGAGAGGATTACCGTGATACTTTTGCACCAGTGGCCAAGTTACATACGGTCAGAGTTGTGCTATCACTTGCGGCTAATCTTGAGTGGGAGCTGTGGCAAATGGATGTTAAGAATGCGTTCCTCCAAGGAGAGCTAGATGAGGAAGTCTACATGACTCCTCCACCAGGTCTTGAGCACATTGTTCAGCATGGAAAGGTTCTCAAGCTCAGGAAAGCAATCTACGGCTTGAAACAGTCACCTAGAGCTTGGTATAGAAAGCTCAGCATCACGCTACTCGATCGAGGCTTCAAGAGATCAGAAGCCGATCATACCCTCTTCACCCTACATAGCAAAGAAGGTATTGTAGTCATTCTCATCTACGTGGATGACATGATCATCTCTGGGAATGACAAGGTAGGGATTCAAGAGACTAAATTATACTTGCAATCTGTTTTTGAGATGAAAGATCTAGGCACACTAAAGTACTTCCTTGGGATAGAAGTGTGTAGAGCTAGAGAAGGTCTCTTTATATCTCAAAGGAAGTACATACTTGATCTATTGAGTGAAACAGGTAAGATGGATGCTAAGGCAGCCAAGACGCCATTAGAAGATGCATACAAAACACGTCAAGGGGAGATTAAAGATGATGAGCCATTCAATGATGCCAAGCTATACCGCAAAATAGTTGGTAAACTCATCTACCTTACACTTACTAGGCCTGACATTTGTTTTGCTGTGAATCAGATTAGCCAACATATGCAAGTTCCTAAGAAGTACCATTGGGATATGGTTGATCGAGTTCTGAGATATCTCAAAGGCACATCCGGCCAAGGCATATGGATGGGCTGCAATGGAAGTTCTGACATTGTTGGCTACTGTGATGCCGATTGGGCTGGTGATCGTGAGGATAGAAGGTCCACAACCGGCTATTGTACCTTCATTGGAGGCAACTTGGTAACATGGAAGAGCAAGAACCAAAAGGTGGTAGCTTGCTCAAGTGCTGAAGCCGAATACCGAGCCATGAAAAGACTTACTACCGAGCTGATGTGGCTAAAGATGTTGCTGTTGGACTTAGGCAGAGAGACGCCTACTCCAATTACAATGCACTGCGACAATCAGGCAGCCATTCACATTGCTTCTAACTCGGTGTTCCATGAGAGAACAAAGCACATCGAAGTTGATTGCCATAAGGTTCGAGAGAAAATGCGGCTGGGAGTTATCTTGCCTTGTTACACAAGAAGTGAGGAGCAGCTGGCCGATATCTTCACCAAAGCAGCAAGCCTCAAGACCTGCAAGTTTGTCCATGAGAGGCTAGGCCTCATTGATCGGCCGGAATCCCTAACCTATGAGACCCACACTCTTTTTCCCTGATCATAGTTTTCTCCCAAGTGGTTTTTCTATGATCAGGTTTTTAATGAGGTGGTTATCAAACGGTTTCCAAGCTTAACTCTTACCTTGGAGTTAATCTTGAGGGGGAGTATTAAACCTATTCAAACATCTTCCACTTATAAAGATTTTAGACCCACTTGGTCTAGTTACCGTTGACATTACAAAGGAAGGAGAAGAGGAGAAGTCACGAGTTTCTTTTAGCATTTGACCGTTGGAGACAAGTCACTTTCAGTGCCTCGATCTCTCCCTTACCTCGATCAACTCTTCACGTCGCTATCTACCTTGATCCTCGGTTTATATTGTTTATAGTTTGTGTCGCTTTCATTCTCTTTATCTTGAGTCTATAAATGTACACTTGAATACCTTGTAAAGATTAACTTAAGGAAATAAAATCATCCTAGTTCAAGAAACTCTCTCTCTCTCATTTCGTTCTCTCATTTCACTCCATCTCTTTCGTTTAGTTTCTTGATGCGTTGATTACAAAACTTGCAATAAGGAGGAGGAACGAAGACAGTCTCCTTTCTTTTGGAAACAGGTAGTTTTACACCTTGCGTGGGTTGAACGGTCTTGCTTTCAGAAACTCGATCGAGCTCATCTACTGGCGTGCTGTGTTCGGATGAAACCTCGTTTTTAACCGGAACCTCATCTGAGACTAACTCCTCCCCGCCTTGGGCATCGCTGTCCTCAGTGACTTTAGAACGGCCTTTTGGGTCAGGTAGCTCTTTCCCATTCCTCAGTGTGACAGCGCTGATCGAGTGCGCATACTCCTTCGGGTTTTGAACAGATTTTCCAGGGAGTTGTCCAGTAGATTTGACCGTAGAAGGTGAAGCTCGATTGCCCTCGATGAATTGTACCCTACTGTTCAATGCTTCGATCTTGGAGTTGAGATCATTGTAGGTGCAGTCGAGTTTGTTGTTAATATCCGCAAACTTTTTGCTGGCTTCCATTGCTCCATTAGCTTGACCTTGCAGAAGTTTCTGAAGCATAGCCTTCATGTCGATCTCAGGTGCTGCTGGGCCGATCGCTTGCGGCTGAGGTAGAAATCCTGGCGGTGCTTGCTGTTGTTGGAATCCTTCTTGGAATTATTGATGCTTTGGGACGAACGTGTGGTTCTGTTGGAAAGGGATGAAGTTCTTGGGTGGTGCTTGCTGTTGCTGAGGGTATGTTTGATCCTGGGGGTTGGCCATGTTTGTGCTTCGGTAAGATAGATTGGGGTGTTGTTTGAATGGGACAAACCCCTTTGTGTAACCTCCTTGGTTCTGGATGTAGCATATCTCCTCAGTGGTGGGATCATTCTCCCCGTCTCGAATCAGGTAGTCACCCTCTTCAGTAACGAAGTGAACTGGCTTCTGCTGAGCCATTAAAAGTTTATCGATCTTCTCGTTTAGGGCCTTAATCTCCTTGCGGTGCTTCTCATCGGACTCGATCGATCCCCTCTGGGTACGGTCGTAGTCTTCATTATAGTTCCCGTCCGATTGTTCCAGATTCTCAACCAATTCCCAACCTTCCTGAACATCCTTGTTGAGGAAGTTGCCATTGCTCGCTGTATCAAGCGTCTGTCTGATTCTTTGTTGCACACCACTGTAGAGGGTGCTGAGAAGCGACTCCATGCTGAAACCATGGTGAGGGCACTGATTAGTGTAGCTCTTGAAGCGTTCCCAAGCTTCAGAGAAGGTTTCTCCATTCTTTTGAACGAATCCGGAGATATCATTCCGAAGCCTTGTAGTTCTTGAGTTAGAGAAGAACTTTGCTAGAAAGGCTTTCTTGCAGTCGTTCCAGGAAGTGATAGATCCGTGAGGCAGATTTTTCTCCCACTGATGAGCTTTGTCCCCTAGAGAGAATGGGAACAAACGCAGTTTGAAACTGTCTTCACTGACTCCATTGATTTTGGTTAGGCCACAAAGTCTATCGAACTCATCCAAGTGGTCGAGTGGGTCTTCCATAGGGAGTCCATGAAACTTGTTGTTTTGAATCATGGAGATGAGACTTGACTTGATCTCAAAGTTGTTGTTTTGCACAGCGGGAGGAACTATCCCTTGTCTCTGAGCGTGTGTGCTCGGTGCATCACCAGCTCCAATGCACCGTGGTATCCTCTGGATCGGTGCAGCTGGCGGGATGTGATTCGGCGGATTCTGACCCTGTGGAACCTGATTCTGCGGATTCTGACCCTGTGGATCCATTTCGACGCGATTCTGCATAAGACCGGTCGTTTTTCTCCTTTGTAGCTTGTTGATGTTAGGGTTGAGCGGGATCAAAGTCTTATCTTTACACGAACGTGTATTGCGCATGCAAGGTAAGAATCGATCGAGTGTACCTAAAAAGATCAAAAACAAGCAAGATAAAAAAGAATCAGTAATGTCAAAAATAATTAAACGAACTTGATCTCAAGCTTTCTGAGATATTGAATGTAACAATCAAACACCCAATCGGCAACGGCGCCAAATTGATACTAGGATTTTTCTATCAATTATCCTAAAGCAATGTATCTATCGCAGCAGTACTTTAGGTATCAATCCAATCAGGTGTGATTCTAGCAATCAAGATATGACATAACTACTTAATTCAAGCCAAATCTATCAGTTGGTGGTGAAGGGATCGAGTCGCTACTCGACTCGATCGAGCTAGAAAGAAATGAAACGCAGACGAATTCGATTAAGTCGGTATTAAGTGCAATCAAACGAAAGCTATAAAAAATAGCAGGTGCAACTATCAGAGAAAAACAAGCTCCTAAGGATGAGGCAATCGATCTGTAACTACTCCTAACGTGGTCTCGTCGCTTAACAAACCCAAACACGGGCTAATCCCTCAACAACGAACTCAATAAACAAGATCAATTCACTTTCATGAAAGAGGTCAACAACCTAGTGATTTCTCAAGACCTAATCATCATTAGCGAAGAAAACACAAGCAAGCATTAAGTTCAGGTTCGATAAA
Organism: Erythrophleum ivorense; assembly: GCA_026724425.1. Classification (NCBI taxonomy): domain Eukaryota; kingdom Viridiplantae; phylum Streptophyta; class Magnoliopsida; order Fabales; family Fabaceae; genus Erythrophleum; species Erythrophleum ivorense. The sequence continues at coordinate 7,024,630 of JAIUCV010000074.1, forward strand.
GTCTAAATACTCTCTAGACATCTAATCCCTTAGGCTAGAATAGTAAATCTCTGAAGCAGCTGGTTCGGACATCTCATCGAACACCTCATGAGTGTGGAGACGTCTAAGATCCAGATCCAGTTGATCAGACAAAATCCGGCTTTAAGGTCACTAATCCAGAAGGGATCTATTGGAAAATAATTCTTAAGCAACTTGATCACGCTAGGGTTCGTTACAGATCTACCCCATCCCTAGAAACTTAAAGGAAACTACTCGCTAGAACTCATGAGACAGAATTCAAAATCGAAAGGGATAAATTGCATAATAGAAATCAAACAAAGAGATAGATTCGAGAACGCTAAAATACTTAAAACTCAAAAGAAATCTGAATTACAACTTGGTTTCTCGAATGAAGTGATGGTAAAACGTCCGTCCAAATAAAAAGGTTCACCTCTCTATTTATAATACAAAAGAAAAACCTAAGAAAAAGAAAATAAAAGAAAAAGGAAAATAGGTTGAAACAGGTTGGTCTCCGTAATGGGTTGGATCTATCAGGCCCGTTACTCGATCGATCCCGCATGTAGCCAACTCGATCAATCCCATATGTGGCGAGCTCGATCGCGTTCACTTGTACCCCGACTTGATCTCGTCACTCGATCTCCAGCTCGATCTTGCTCTTCTTTCAGCTTGATCACCTTAGCTCGATCACTCCCGCTACAGAGCAGCTCGATCTCTCCACTCCATCAATCTACTCCAAAAAACACCTAAAACTGACACAAATGTACAAGATGCAAGAGTTCTAGTCCTAAACATACTAAATGCGAAATATGAGTGAAGGTGAGTGAAAACAATGCAAATGAATGATTATGAATGCAAAAACATACGAAATCGAATGCTAAAAACATGCAAACTATGAACACATCAGACTTCCGCTAGAATTGTTTAAGTATTTATTTATTGATTAAAAAAAAAAGTATTGGTTGTTTCATTTTGGTATCAGAGCCTAAACGTTTTTAGGACTACTGGGTTAAACTGAGACTATGTGTTAATTGATTAATTATGGTTTAGTCAGTTGTTGTCTTGGTATCTTCCCCTTCGGCCTTCGAGAGATTTTGTGGTAAGTGTGTTTGTGGTTTTGTTTGTGTTAGTCTAGTTGCTCATCATCTGTGCTTTGGTAGTGCAGCAAGATGGATGCAGGTGCTAGAGTTCGTGGCGCGAGAGGGCGGGGTAGAGCCCGTGGGGGCAGAGCAGTTGGCCGTGGTGGCCGAGCTGCGGGTCGTGGAGTTCGGGGCCATGGGAGTGGTTTACCAGAGGCTTCAGCGGAGAGTGTATTGCCTAGTGTGGCGACTGTGTCAGTGACATAGTCAGTGGCGGGTGAGGCCAGTTTGGGTGCCGGTGGTGGCGCAGGAGTTGGGGCGGCTCAGGGTGGGGGCGCGGCTCCAGCTCAGGGTGACTTGATTGTGGGGCTACTGACGCAGCTTTTGGCACGTCTTCCGCAGGCGGTTCCGCAGCAGGCTCCGGGTGTACCTCCAGTGGCCGGGGCACAGGTTGGTGCCGGTTTTGTCGGGCAGCATGTGGCTGCGGGTTTCGTTGGGCAGCATGGGGCTGCGGTGTTTGGGCATCCGCCTTATCTAGAGATGATGAGGGAGATGCAGAGGATCGGGACACCATTCTTTGAGGGTAGAGGTGGGCCCGAGCAGGCCGATGAGTGGCGGCAGAGACTGGAACGGAACTTCGGTTCAGTCAGGTGTCCAGAGGAGTATCGGGTTTCGACCAAGGTGGCCGGTGGAAGAATTTCGGCTACTTACGGCCGTGTTAGGACAGTTATTGGCATGGAGTTGAGTCGCCGGAGAGTTGTTTTAGCTAAGAGAGATGGTGAGGCTTTGCATGGGGAGGCCATGTAGGATGTCTGTATGCTGGACCCAAGTGGGGGAGCGCAGCATTTATGGAGCTACTTTTGCTCAGGAAACGACGGAGAAGGTCCGTGTTTGAGGCTGAACAAGGTGGGGAGATCGTGGGTATCTCTAGTTGGTTTGTGGTTCTAGTTTTGGTTTGGGGTGTTTGGTGTTTTGTGGATATGTATTTTCGTTGGTGGAACGATATACATTTTGAATTATATGAGAGGGAGTTGCCTCATATTTTGGTTGTGTTTCGGATGTTGTAAGTATGTTGACCGGTTTTAGGTCGTGAGGTATTTCTAGTCGGATGTGTTATAAGCGTTTCAGATTATTACTCGATACAGTTCTAGAAACGGTGGGTCTTTAGAAGGGACGGGTGGGTCTTTAGAGGAGATGGGTGGATCTCTTGCGGACTTATATGTGAGGGTCGCTACCTCAGTATAAGTGGATATTGTTGTTACTATTGTGGCGGGTGGGTCACAATAGGGGTATCGAGGAATGGGTGGATCTCTCGAGGAGACGGGTGGGTCTCATGTTTTGGTTTTTAGAGTTGTGGTGTTGAGTTAAGGAGTAATAATGTCTGGGAACGTGTGTATAACATTGGATTAGATGTAAATCTCTGAGATTAGTGGAAGATCTCTAGTGTTGGGCCATGTGGGCCGTTTTTTGCCGTCTGTGGTAGACGTGTTGTGTTGGGATTCGAGGACGAATCCAGTTTAGTGGGGGAGAATTGTAACATTCGTAAACCTGAAGTGCTGTTTTGGAAGTGGTGTCGGACGACACCAAGTGATCGGGAGTAGTTGCATATACTCTATACGGTGTAAAAAATGGGTTGTCTGTGCATGTTCTTGTTTGATTGTTGTGCAGTCGGTCTAAAGGTTCAAGCATTGTGTAGAAAAATGTGTAAAACGACTTCTGGTTAGTTCGTGTCGAGCGACACCGGTTATCGAGGAATCGAGTCGGTTTGATTTAAGTCGCTGGTTTTGGTCGGTTTAGGGAAGGAAACCCTATTTCTCGATTTAAAAGAGGTGCAGCTGCGAGTTGAGGCTCAATTTTTCAAGGTTGGAGTTTCCAGAGAGAAAAGAGGTGATTTTGGGAGAATTTCGGAAACACTGTTCATCGGGATTACTGTTCATCGCATAATGTTCATCGGGATTACTGTTCATCACGTACTGTTAATCGGGATTACTGTTCATCGCGTACTGTTAATCGGGATTACTGTTCATCGCGTAATGTTAATCGGGATTACTGTTCATCGCGTACTGTTCATCGGGATTACTGTTCATCGTTTTCTCTCTTTCCTCTTTGTTCAATCCGTTGTCGAGGTGAGTGCGTGATCGTAGGCTCGTGAATCACTAGAGATTCGTTGGTAGATGAGGGTTTTGTTGTGTTCTTGAGCTGTTCTTGAGTTATTTATGTATTTGATCGTATATGGGGGTTGAATCCCTTTGGTTGTGTGTTTGCTGTGATTTATGGTTGAGTTTTGTGTGTTCCTCGTGATGTTTATGTGATGATTGATGAGTTTGATCTTGATTGATGTCGTGGATTGAGTATTTTGGTGTTTTTGTGTCGGAAAAATCGAGTTGGGCATCGATCGACACCGACGGTATGATCTCTGTTTGGTTTGATTTAATCTGGTTATTTGAATTAATTAATTTTAATCCGGCTTAAGTGGTTTTATTTGGTTCAGTTCGTAATTAATTAATAAAATATGGAATTAATTAATTAAATGTTTCAAATAATTTATGGAAAATTATTTTAAGTGTGGAAAATTATTATTTAATGGTGGAAATTATTTAATAATTATTTGGAGTATTTAATAATTATGGAAATGATTTTATGGGTTGAAAAATATTATTTAATTGTGGAAATTACTTAATATTGGAAGTAAAGTATTTTAATAATTGTGGTAATTATTAGCAATGGTTAATTGGTTTCGAGGTTTCGGGGCTGTGTCGAGCGACACGGTGGGTGTCGGTCGATACAAGTACTGTTCTGCGAGAGTTGCTGTTATGTTTCGTATGTTGCTGGTTATTGTTGTCTCTGTTGTTTACTGTTGATGTTTGTGTTGATGGTTATTGTTGTTGCTGTTGATTGTTGTATTGTCTAGTGGTTGGCGTAATTGGCCTGTAGGCGGAGTGATCCACTCACTAAGTATTTATGATAATACTTACGCATCTCTTATAACCATGTGATGCAGGTAAAGGCTAAGTGTGACCGCGGGATCGAGGCTGAAGAGGGGGATGCAGGATGTGTTGGTTTATTGTTTATGTTATTGCACCTGGTGTTAGGTTGCTAGACTATTTATGTTTCTGGTTTTTGATTATATTGGTTTATTGGTTTATTGGTTATTAATTTAATTGTTTAAGACTTCCGCTAGAATTGTTTAAATATTTATTTATTGATTAAAAAAAAAGTATTGGTTGTTTTAGTTTTGCAGAATACCTTGATCATGGTGATCCAACATACAGTTGTAAGTTTTGTGGGGCTATATTCTGGTACGAGGAACGCATTAATAAAAGGAGAAACTCAAAGCAACCTATCTTCACAATGTGCTGTTTACAAGGAGAAACTAAATTGCCTTATCTCCAAAAATCTCCAGACTTATTGCTAGCTTTGCTAAGTAACGATGACAAACTAAGCAGAAGATTTAGGGACAATATTCGAGCTTTCAATATGCTTTTCGCATTTACTTCCCTTGGGGGTAAAGTAAATCGATGCATTCCTAATGGTCGTGGGCCATCAGGACCGGCTCAAAGATTTTATAAGCCTTAGTGCAAAAGCAAAACTGTAATTTTTAATGTGTCCTTTTTCTTATACTAATTTTTTATGTGCCCTATTTTCTATACTAATTTTTTTCTCTTTTCCTAGGTCCCTAGTGCATCGCACCTACTGTACCCCCTCTAAGCCGCCCTGCATCTATGTTTCAAATACAAGGAGCAAACTATCATTAAATGGGTAGCCTGAAACCCTTGGATGAAGATTTTCCTAAGTTTGGCCAGCTTTACATTGTTGATATAGAGAATAAAGTTGAAATCAGAGCAAATATAATGAGGTAATCTTTTTTCCCTTCTAATGACTATTTCCTATTCAGTTTTATATTTTTTCTAGGATGGTTAAAATGAGTTACATTATATTTTCACAGCAAGGGTAAAGACAGCCATCAACAAAAGAATAAAAGCAAATTACGAAAAGAAATCATTGAAACTCTAATGAAAATGTTGAATGAGGTCAACCCTTACGTTGGATCATTTAGAATGGCGAAAGACAGATTCAAAGAAAATGAAGCAGAAACATTTAATATGAGGATTATTAGTGATCGTAAAGGAAAGGATGGAAGAACATATGTTGCTCCAACAATATCAAAATTCACTGCATTAATTCCCAGAGATTTTCACCTTGGAATGCCACAAAGTGATATTATTCTTGAAGAAAAATCTGGCAGGCTAAAAAGAATTAGTGAAATCCATCCATCTTATTTGGCACTACAATATCCATTAATATTTCCATATGGAAAAGATGGTTTTAGAGTTGGAATATAAAAAGGATTCAGATTATTAGACGCTGAGAAAAACAGAAGCATTTGAGTATGAGACAGTTCTTCGCATTCCGTATTCAAGAAAGGGCAAGTGAATGCCACACACTACTGCGTTCTAAGAGATTGTTTCAGCAATTTTTGGTTGATGCATTCACAATGATCGAGACAAAGAGGTTATCGTTTATTAGATACAATCAGTCAAAGCTAAGAGCTCAAACTTATGATTATGTGAAAGGGATGATGGGTAAGGAAAGTATTAATATGGAGGAAAAAGGAAACCGTATTCTTCTACCAGCATCATTCACGGGTGGACCAAGGTATATGCGTCAACATTATTATGACGCTATGGCCACATGTAAGCACTTTGGTTTTCCGGACTTATTCATCACTTTCACATGTAATCCTAAATGGCCTGAGATTAATAGATTTCTTGAAGAAAGAAATCTAAAGCAAGAAGACATGCCAGGAATTATATGCTGCGTTTTTCATATGAAGTTGGAATCTCTTATGAAAGGTTTAACAGATGGTGAACATTTTGGAAAAACTGTATCACGTAATATTAATCTTTCAAACAAAGATCTTCACAATTATGTGAATAGTCTCTATTTCGTTTATTGACACTATACATTTGTTTTGGCAACCATGTATACAATTAAATTCCAGAAACATGGACTACCTCAAGCTCACATAATACTATTTATAGATCCAAGTAGTGTTCCCTACAGCTGACTGCATGTGTAACATCCGCGAACCAGAAAGTTGTGTTTGAGTTGGTATCGGACGACATTAGGGATTCGGGAGTTGATTACATACGCTCTTTGAGGTGCGAATCGAGGATTGACTGTACATGTTCTTGTTTGATTGTTGTACAGTTGGTTTAAGGTTCATTTATCTCGAAGAAAATGTGTGAAAAGCTTCTGAATGCTTAGTGTCGATCGACACCGGTTATCAGGGTCGATTCCAGTTTAAGTCGATTGCGCGTTTGATTTGTGGTTTGAGTTGGTTTGGTCGATGGGTGTCGACCGACACCAAGGAAGGGTGTTGATCGACACCGGTTATTGCGAAATCGACCGGTTTGATTCAAGTCGGCTGGTTTTGTCCAGTTTAGGCGATGGAAACCCTATTCCACGATTTAAAAGCCTTGTGGCCGCGAGAAAGGCACAAGTTTCGAGTCAGAGAAGAAAGGAGGCGATTTTCTAAGTGTGGAATCCGATTTCTGAGTTTCTGGGTTGAATCTGTTGCTGTTCTTCGTTGTTTCATCTCTTCTTCTTCCTTTCAATCCCTTTTCAAGGTGAGTGCGTGACTGTAGGTCCGTTAGCATTGGAGATTGTTTGATTTTGAGATTGTTATTGAGTTTTTCGAGTTGTTCTTGAGTTGTGGTCGAGTTTTATTGTTGTTTGATCGATGTGGGGGTTGAATCCCACGAAATTATGTGTTTATGCGATTTTCGTTGTTGTTGGTGTCTGGGCATCGAGCTGGTGTCGACCGACACTCGATGGGTGTCGATCGACACTCAGAAGGCTGGCGTCGATCGACACCATAGAGGTGTCGGTCGACACCGACCTGGGTGTCAGGAAACGTGGGTGTTTCCTGACAGGGAGTTTATACTGTTGTTGTTTATGATTATGGCTGTTGATTATTGTTGATGTATTGTCTAGTGTTTGACGTACTTGGCCTGTAGGCAGGATGATCCACTCACTAAGTATTTATGATAATACTTACGCATCTCTATTCCAATGTGATGCAGGTAACAGCAATGTTCTTCCGCGGAAAGAGACCGAGAGAAGAGGATCATGAGATTAGGAATTTGATATTGGCTATTTTGTTGTGGTTGACAAGAAATTCATGATTCTAGGGTGTTAGTCTTTATTTTAATAATGTAGCAAACCTGGTGTTTAGGTTGCTTATTCTTTATTGGTTATTGGTTTATTTGTTGAACGATTATTTATGATTTAATATTATTGATTTCTTCTGAGAATTTCCGCATTGATAATTATAAAAAAAAAAAAGAGCTTGGTTGTTTCATTTTTGGTATCAGAGCAAATACGGTTTTAGGACTGTTAGTATTGGATGAATGGGACTATGTGTTTAATTGATTATGTGAGTTAGTCAGTTAGTGGTCTAGTCTCATCCTCTCGGTCTTCCAGTTTTCCGCGGGTAAGTGAGTTGGATATTGTGTGTTGTATTTTGTGTTTGTGTGCTGACCTTGCTCATTTTCTGTACTTGGTGGTAGTGCAGAGAGATGGATGCAGGTCGTGGTCGTGGTCGTGGTGCAGCCCGTGGGGTGCTGGTCGTGGTGTGCCAGAGGCTGAGGTCTCAGTGGAGAGTGCAGCGCCGAGTGTGGCGGCAGCGTCGGTGACACAGTCTGTTTCGTTGGCCGGTGGGGCTAACTCAGGTGCCAGTGGTGGCGCAGGAGCTGGAGCGGTTCCCGGTGGGGGCGCTGCTTTAGCTCAGGGAGAGTTGATTGTAGGGCTACTGACGCAGTTGTTGGCACGTCTTCCTCAGGCAGTTCCACAGCAGGCTCTGGTTGCACCTCCAGCGGCCGGGGCACAGGTTGGTGCCGGGGCACATGTTGGTACCGGTTTTGTTGAGCAGCAGGAGGCTGCAGTGCAGCAGGGTGTTGCGGTTGGGTATTCGCCTTATCGTGAGATGATGAGGGAGATGCAGAGGATTGGCACGCCTACGTTTGAGGGTGGTGTTACTTCGGAGCAGGCTGACAAGTGGCGTCAGAGGTTAGAGAGGAACTTCGATTCTGTTCGTTGTCCAGAGCAGTTTCAGGTCGAGTTGGTAGTGCACTACCTTGGAGGTGATGCACATTTGTGGTGGAGGTCTGTTTGGACCAGGAGAGAGGTGTGGACTTGGGTTGATTTTGTCGAGGAGTTCAACCACAAGTTTTTTCCTCAGGAGGCTCGTGACAGACTGCAGTTAAGGTTTTTGGACTTGACTCAGGGTGAGAGGTCTGTTCGAGAGTACGATGCAGAGTTCTGCAGATTGGTGGTTCATTCTGGTGGTGAGCTGATCAGTGAGCGGGCATTGACGTCGAGGTTTCTTCAGGGACTTCGGAGGAACATCAGGACTCAGTGCAGAGGTGGTATGTACCACACTAGAGCTGGTTTAGTGGAGTTGGCAGCTTCCATTGAGGAGGATTTGCGTGAGCCGGTGAGTTCGGCAGTTGTTCCAGCTGCGGTTGCTTCTGCTACCCATCCTCGGGGCCAGCAGCAGCATCAGCAGCGTAGAGGTTACAGTTCTGGTTATGGCAGGGGCGGCAGGCCTGCGCAGGGCCAGAAGAGGAGAGCAGAGGAGATATCTGCTAGTAGCCAGAGTACGGGTGGTTGTTTTGGGTGTGGGAGTATGGATCACAGAGTTGCGACTTGCCCCAAGAGGGCGGGATCAAGAGAGACAACAGTGTGCTTCTATTCCAGGGAGTCGGGGCATATCAAGACGATGTGTCCCAAGTTACAGCAGAGAGCAGTGGCAGCAGCGATTCAGCCATTGGCTATTCAGTCAGCAGCTCAGATTGCAGCGTTGCACTCAGGTGGTGCGCCGCGTGTTTACACTCCGGCAGAGGTGGGCCAGACCAGTCAGCCAGGCCAGATCACAGGTAAAATCTTGACTCAGACTTGTAAATTCTTAAAGGTAGAATTGTTGGTGTTGTCTGTTTCTGTTATTTTACTGTGATAGAGTTTAGAGGTTCTCAACACTTGTGGTGTGTGTAGGGACCTTGTTAGTTGGCGTTTTTGAGTCTCACGTGTTGTTTGACTCGGGAGCATCCAATTGCTTCATTACTCCGGAGAGAGCGGAGAGTAGTGGTATTCGGAGTAGCAGTGGCGAGGCTCCAGGCTTTGTCAAGGTGGCCGGTGGTGGTTATTTGGCTACTTCGGGCAGAGCTAGAGCAGTTGATGTACGTATTGCGGGGCAGTCTATGCCAGCGGATTTAGTCATCAGTCCAGTGGAGCTGTATGACGTGATTTTGGGGATGGACTGGTTATCCTTATACCGAGTTCATCTGAATTGCTACATAGGTAGAGTAGTGTTTGAGCGGGATGCAGGGAAGTTGGTTTATCAGGAAGTGAGACCGACTTCAGGGAGTATAGTGATCTCAGCTATTCAGGCAGAGCAGTTGTTAGAGCGGGGCTGCGAAGCCTATTTGGCGACGATTACTATGACGGAGTCCAGTGGTGAGGTGGTTTTGCAGGATATTCAGGTTGTCCAGGATTTTGAGGATGTATTTCGGTCGCTGAAGGGATTGCCACCATCTCGGTCAGATCCTTTCACGATTGAATTAGAGCCGGGACAGCTCCGATATCGAAGACACCTTACAGGATGGCTCCAGCGGAGATGGCAGAGCTGAAGAAACAGCTAGAGGACCTTTTGAGTAAAGGGTTCATCAGACCTAGTGTTTCGCCTTGGGGAGCACCAGTGTTGTTTGTGAAGAAGAATGATGGTAGTTTTCGGTTGTGCATTGATTACTGGGGACTTAATCGAGTCACAGTGAAGAACAGGTACCCGCTTCCGAGGATCGATGAGTTGTTGGATCAGTTGAGGGGTGCTACTTGGTTCTCTAAGATTGACTTGGCATCGGGATATCACCAGATTCCGATAGATGAGGCAGATGTTCGGAAGACAGCTTTTCGGACGAGGTATGGGTATTTTGAGTTTGTGGTCATGCCTTTCGGTTTGACTAATGCGCCGGCAGCTTTCATGAGATTGATGAACGACGTGTTCAGGGAGTTTCTGGATGTGTTTGTCATCATCTTCATAGATGATATTTTGGTATATTCGAGGAGTCAAGAGGAGCATGCGACGCATTTGAGGCTTGTTTTGGAGAAGCTTCGAGAGCAGAAGCTTTTCGCTAAGTTGAGCAAGTGCAGCTTTTGGCAGAGGGAGATGGGTTTTCTTGGCCATATTGTTTCTGCAGAGGAAGTTTCTGTGGATCCGGCTAAGATTGAGGCTATCTGAGATTGGCCTAGACCGAGTAGTGCTACCGAGATCAGGAGTTTTCTGGGTTTAGCAGGCTACTATAGGAGGTTCGTCAAGGGGTTTGCGAGTATGTCTCAGCCGATGACGAGGTTGACTGGCAAGGATGTGCCGTTTGTTTGGTCGCAGGAGTGCGAGAAGAGCTTTGGGAAGCTCAAGGAGATGTTGACTAGTACACCAGTGTTGGCATTACCCGATCCGGGGAAGCCATATGTTGTGTACACAGATGCTTCAGGTGTTGGGCTTGGTTGTGTTTTGATGCAGGAGGGCAGAGTGATTGCCTATGCTTCGAGGTAGTTGCAAGGGCAGTGAGCGCAACCGTCCTACAGATGATCTTGAGTTGGGAGCAGTGGTTTTTGCACTCAAGATTTGGAGGTCTTATCTTTATGGTGGTAGAGTGCAGATCTTTACAGATCACAAGAGTCTACAGCATATCTTTACTCAGCCTTTGCTGAATGCGAGGCAGACGCGTTGGGTGGAGTTTCTGGCAGACTATGACCTGGATATTGTCTATCATCCGGGCAAGGCCAATTTGGTGGCAGATGCTTTGAGTCGACGGAGGGTTGATTCAGATAGAGAGCGTGGTGTTGAGGCGTTGGTCAGCGAGATTAGTACATTGTGGCTTTGTGCTATTTCAGAGGAGCCTTTGGGTTTAGAGGCAGCTGATCAGGCAGATTTACTCAGTAGGATCAGAGTGGCGCAGCAGAGTGATCAGGGTTTGATCGATGCTTCGCAGGCGGTTAGTTCTGAGTATCAGGTCTCTTCGAATGGGACTATCTTGGTTCGAGGGCGAGTTTGTGTGCCCAAAGATGTGGAGTTGAGACAGGAGGTTTTGAGAGAGACTCATTCGAGCAAGTTTTCGATTCATCCGGGTGCGACCAAGATGTACCGTGACCTCAAACGGTATTATCATTGGGTTGGGATGAAGAGAGATGTGGCAGATTGGGTTGCGAGGTGCAACACTTGTTCTTTGGTCAAGGCAGAGCATCAGGTGCCTAGTGGTCTTTTGCAGAGCATCGGGTGCATAGTGATCATATCCCAGAGTGGATGTGGGATATGATCACTATGGATTTTGTTGTGGGATTGCCTATCTCACGGACATTCGATGCTATTTGGGTCATTGTGGATCGCTTGACCAAGTCAGCACATTTCTTGGCCATCAAGAAGACAGATGGAACGGCTGTCTTGGCTAGGAAGTTTGTGCGAGAGATTGTGAGGCTGCATGGAGTGCCAGCCAGTATTGTGTCGGATAGAGATCCGAGGTTTGCTTCAGAGTTCTGGAGGGCGTTCCAGACTGAGATGGGCACTAAGGTGCATATGAGTACAGTGTATCATCCGCAGACAGATGGGCAGTCACAGAGGACTATTCAGACTTTGGAGGATCTGCTTAGGATGTGTGTACTGGATTGGGGTGGTCATTGGGATGATCATCTGTGTTTGGCAGAGTTTGCCTATAACAACAGTTTTCAGTCTAGTATTGGCATGGCTCCTTATGAGGCTTTGTATGGGAGGCCATGTAGGACACCCTTATGCTGGACCCAAGTGGGGGAGCGCAGCATGTTTGGAGCTACTTTTGTTCAGGAGACGACGGAGAAGATCCGTGTCTTGAGGTTGAACATGAAGGAGGCTCAGGATAGACAGAGGAGTTATGCAGATAGGCGGCGACGTGAGCTTGAGTTTCAGGTGGGAGACAGAGTTTATCTCAAGATGGCTATGTTGAGGGGCCCTAACAGGTCCATAGCAGAGAACAAGCTCAGTCCGCGTTTCATGGGTCCGTTTCCAGTGGTGGAGCGAGTTGGGCCAGTGGCTTATCGGTTGGAGTTGCCACCGATTATGAGCGCCTTTCATAAGGTGTTTCATGTTTCCATGTTGAGGAGGTGTTTGCATCCTTCAGAGGAGTTAGTGCTTGAGATTCCAGAGGATCTTCAGCCAGATATGACAGTTCCGGCAGTTCTTGTGAGGAATCTTGAGAGGAGAGTCAAGGTTCTGCGGAACAAGAGGGTGCCATTGTTGAGAGTCTTGTGGGACTATAGTGGCACAGAGGAGCAGACTTGGGAGCCAGAGGCAAAGATGAAGCTGAAGTTCGGAAAGTGGTTCGACAAGCAGGCTGTGGAGTGAGCTTCTTCATCTTTGTGGTTCTAGTCTAGTTTTTGGTTCTGTTGTTGTGTTGGTTTTGGATTTATGTATTTTCTTTTTCGTTGTACGATATACATTTTTGGAATTATATGAGATGGTGTTTTGCCTCATATTTTGGTTTCGCGTTTTGGATGTTACAAGTTTCTTTGGCCGGTGGGGTCATTGAAAGTTTTAGTCATATGTTGGTACGCGTTTCAGTGTTATTACTCGTTATATCTAGAGGCGGTGGGCCTTTAGAGTAGACGGTGGGTGCCCGGCATACTTATATTGGGGGTCGCTACCTCGATATGGGTTGTTTTCGTGACTGTGGGTCACGGTTTGGATACTGTGGCGGTGGGCCGCAGTATAGATATTGTGGCGGTAGGCCGCAATATAGATATCGTGACGGTGGGTTACGGTATTGAGAGTAATAATATCTTGAAACATGCGTATAACATAGGACTAAAATGTGAGTTTTGAGGTCTTTGGGAGACGTTGTGTTAGGATTCGGGGACGAATCCAGTTTAGTGGGGGAGAAATGTAACATCCGCGAACCAGAAAGTTGTGTCAGAGTTGGTATCGGACGACATTAGGGATTCAGGAGTCGATTACATACGCTCTTTGAGGTGTGAATCGAGGATTGACTGTACATGTTCTTGTTTGATTGTTGTACAGTTGGTTTAAGGTTCATTTATCTCGAAGAAAATGTGTGAAAAGCTTCTGAATGATTAGTGTCGATCGACACCAAAGAGGTGTGTCGATCGACACCGGTTATCAGGGTCGATTCCGGTTTAAGTCGATTGCGCGTTTGATTTGTGGTTTGAGTTGGTTTGGTCGATGGGTGTCGACCGACACCAAGGAAGGGTGTCGATCGACACCGTTATTGCGAAATCGACCGGTTTGATTCAAGTTGGCTGGTTTTGTCCGGTTTAGGCGATGGAAACCCTATTCCGTGATTTAAAGGCCTTGTGGCCGCGAGAAAGGCACAAGTTTCGAGGCAGAGAAGAAAGGAGGCGATTTTCTAAGTGTGGAATCCGATTTCTGAGTTTCTGGGTTGAATCTGTTGCTGTTCTTCGTTGTTTCATCTCTTCTTCTTCCTTTCAATCCCTTTTCAAGGTGAGTGCGTGACTGTAGGTCCGTTAGCATTGGAGATTGTTTGATTTTGAGATTGTTATTGAGTTTTTCGAGTTGTTCTTGAGTTGTGGTCGAGTTTTATTGTTGTTTGATCGATGTGGGGGTTGAATCCCACGAAATTATGTGTTTATGCGATTTTCGTTGTTGTTGGTGTCTGGGCATCGAGCTGGTGTCGACCGACACTCGATGGGTGTCGATCGACACTCAGAAGGCTGGCGTCGATCGACACCATAGAGGTGTCGGTCGACACCGACCTGGGTGTCAGGAAACGTGGGTGTTTCCTGACAGGGAGTTTATACTGTTGTTGTTTATGATTATGGCTGTTGATTATTGTTGATGTATTGTCTAGTGTTTGACGTACTTGGCCTGTAGGCAGGATGATCCACTCACTAAGTATTTATGATAATACTTACGCATCTCTATTCCAATGTGATGCAGGTAACAGCAATGTTCTTCCGCGGAAAGAGACCGAGAGAAGAGGATGATGAGATTAGGAATTTGATATTGGCTATTTTGTTGTGGTTGACAAGGAATTCCTGATTCTAGGGTGTTAGTCTTTATTTTAATAATGTAGCAAACATGGTGTTTAGGTTGCTTATTCTTTATTGGTTATTGGTTTATTTGTTGAACGATTATTTATGATTTAATATTATCGATTTCTTCTGAGAATTTCCGCATTGATATTTATAAAAAAAAAAAGAGCTTGGTTGTTTCATTTTTGGTATCAGAGCAAATACGGTTTGATGGCAGGTAACATTTTTTCCTGTAAAAATATAGAATTTGATCATATTGTCGAACAAAACAACACATTTAACAACAATCTAAATGGCAGGTATGTATCAGTAACAGAAGCTGCATGGAGGATTCTTAAGTTTCCGCTACAGTATCGTTCAATGCCGGTTGAGAAATTATGTTTTCATCTTGAAGGAAAACACATGCTTTTTTTCCAAGGGAGACGAGCATGTCACAACGATTTTAAATAGGAGATCCTCACAATTAAGTCAGTTTATAGCTTGGATGAAACTGAATCAGACTAATGCTTTTGCACGTACATTAACTTATGCTGAGATTACTAATTATTTCATGTATGATCCCAAAGAAAAGAAGTTTAATCCAAGACTTAGAGGATTAAGCATTGGAAGGATTAATTATGTTCCACCGAAATGCGAAGACGGGTATTATCTACGTGTTCGACTTAATGTAGTCAAGGGTCCAAGAAGTTTTGATGAGATTAAGACATATCGAGGTGTTATTTACAAAACATATAAGGAATGTTGTTATGCGCGAGGATTATTGGAAGATGATCAGATTTATATTGACATTATTATCTCAGCAAGTTCCTAGTGTTTTGGAGACCATCTTAGAAACTTATTTGCAAATATGCTTTCATCGGATTGCTTGACCAATCATAAATATGTTTGGGAGAAAACATGGGAAGTTCTTTCTGAGCACATGGAGAGAAAAAAGAGAGATGAATTTTATAATCCAGGTAAATTATTGTTTCATATATTGGTGCCTTAGAATATATGTTCGTGATTTACAAGGTTTTAAAATTATAGACTTTGTCATGCAGATCTTAATTTGGATGAAGCCAGAAGGTGAAATTTCACACTAATGGAAATATAAGAGTTGTTGTTACGCAATAGTACTTCTCTAAGGCGGTTTACAACAGTGCCACAACCACCAGAAGAAAACATTGACCATTCTAATAGATTTATCGTGGATGAGACAAGCTATGATTGTGTGTTTCTTACTGAACAACATACTCAATGGATGAAGATGTTAACAATCGAGCAGAAAGGAATCTACGATGAAATCACAGGAGCTGTTTCTAAAAAAGAAGGAGGTATTTTCTTTGTTTATGGTTTAGGAGGAACTGGTAAAACATACATGTGGAAAACATTGTGAGCAGCTATAAGATGACAAGGAGATATTGTCCTCAATGTACCATCAAGTGGGATTGCCTCTTTGTTGATAGAAGGTGGAAGAATAGCTCATTCAAGATTTGCTATACCTATAAATCCAGACGATTTTAGATTGAGTAAAATGAAACCTGGTTCTGATTTGGCAAATATGGTAAAACAAGCAAAGGTAATCATATGGGATGAGGCATCTATGATGAGCAAGTACTGTTTCGAATCTCTTGATAGAAATTTGCGTGATATTGTAGAAAACATGGAGAACAAGCCATTCGGTGGAAAGGTAATGGTTTTCGGTGGTGATTTTCGACAATTATTGCCGGTCATAAATGGTGCGGGAAGAGCACAAATAGTTTTAGCAGCGTTAAATTCTTTTTATTTGTGGGAACACTGCAAAGTACTCAAGTTAACAAAGAACATGAGATTGACGATAAACAATTTGAGTGAGGAAGAAGCTAAGGATAACAAGGAATTCTCTGATTGGTTGTTAGCTGTGGGAGATGGTAGAATTTGTAACATCCGTAGACCTATCTTCTGGTTTTGTCGAGTGATGTCGGTCGATACTGGTTATTGGAAATTGATTTCGGTTCGATTTTAATTGTACGGTTTGCGTGTTGGTTTGGGGAAAAGCCCTATTTCGCGAGATAAAAAGGAGCGAGCCGCTTTCTTCATCGTTTTTCGAGTTCCATAACAGAGAAAATTTACATTAGAAGAAGAGTGGAGATTTGTGGGCGAAATCTGAGGTTATTGGATCCTAGTGAGGGTCTGTTCATTGCCGGTTCACCGTTTCTCTCGTTCTTTTCCCTTTAAATCCGTTTAAGAGGTGAGTGCGTGACCGTAGGCTGGTATTTGCTGGAAGAATTGATTGATTGGTTGAGTTCATGTTTGTGTTCATGTTGATTAGTGTATTTGATCGTTTATTTGAGTTGACTTTCTGATATTTTGGTGTTTCTGACCTGTTTCGTCGTTCTGGGCTTGTTGTCTGAGAGTCGATGTCGGGCGATGTGTCGATCGACACCAAGGGGACGAGTGCCGACCGACACCTTCTGGGTGTCGCTCAACACAAGTGGGGTGTGTCGCTCGACACCAGGGGGTGTCGCTCGACACCAGGGGGTGTCGCTCGACACCAGTGTTGTTCTGCGTGTTTCAGTCTTGTTTAATTGTTTATTTAATTAATGTTAATTGTTTCTGGTAATCGCGTAATTGCCTTGTAGACGGGATGACCGTCTCACTAAGTATTTATTAAATACTTAAGCATCTCTTTTTCCCATGTGATGCAGGTAAAAGAATTGTGTGATCGCGGAATCAAGGCCGAAGAAGAGGATGATAGGATTTTTAATTTGAATTGTTTAAGTTGTTAGTGGAACCTGGTGTTTAGGTTGCTAGCATTTTATTTATTCTGGATTAATTTGTTGATTGAATTGAATTATTATTTATTGATTTATTGTTAAGACTTCCGCATTGCTGATAATTAATATTATTTCTTATTAAAAGAAAAAAAAAGCTTGGTTGTTTCATTTTGGTATCAGCCCCTACGGTTTTAGGACTGTTAGAAATTGGTTGAATTGAGTTGTTTGTTTTTGTGGTGTTTTCTAGTTTGCTCATCTACTGTTCTTTGGGAGTGAAGTATCCAGGTGCTAGAGGTCGTGGTGCTAGAGGCCGTGGTAGGGCCGGTGCCCGTAGTGGCAGAGCAGCTGCCTGAGGTGGCAGAGGATTTGCCCGTGGTGGCAGAGTTGGAGGCCGTGGAGGCCGGGGTCGTGGTCATGAACTACCAGCTAAGTCAGGGGAGAGTGCAGCACCGAGTGTGGTGACCGCGTCAGTTCTCAGATACATTCTGCGACGGCGAGTGAGACCAGTTTGGGTGCCAGTGCTAGTGTGGGGACTGGTGCCGGTGGTGCGGGAGTTGGGTGATATAACCATATTTTAGATGTTTTCCTTTAATATATTATTATGTTTTTAAGTATTTTCAGTAAGGTTTTATGCCTTTAGAGGTAGTTTTCTTGTATTTGTCGGATTTGCAGTCTTTGTAGGTTAAACTATCAAAAAGAATACAAAAAGGAGCAAAAGAGCCTCAAACCGTGATCCATGCAAGTTTCCAAGTCAAGAGCATCAATAAAACTCCAAGTGTCCGATTCTCGCTAACGGACAGAACCGGAGCATCCGAGAGATTGCCATGGAAAGAGGTCTCGCCGACTTCCAAAAATTATGATCTTAGTCTTGCGGGATAGATATTTGAGTCATGCATCACGGCGAAGTAGAATTACATTTTTTGGAGCTTGCATCAGTGAGATATACCCGTTCTACCAAGACATGTCCGTATGGCGAGGAAACGAAGCCCACGGAATATTTGGAGTGTCTCATGGACCCGACTACCGCGGGATAGGCTTTTGCTCATCTGAACATAGGCCTAGCCTGTTCCTAGTTGTCTCCTTGGTCCAATGTCGGTCCATGCATGTCCATAATCAGGAAACCCGACTCATCGGAAAGTTTCATTTTCCAGCACTTCAATACCCTAGCTGACTCCTTACCTATATAAATACCTGTTTTTAGCCTCGAGAAAAAGGTGTGCTTGTGCAAAAAGGAAAGTAGCCGTCAAGGAGAAACCCGGAAACCTGGCTCATCTGAAAGTTTCATTTTCCGGCACTTCAATACCCTAGCCGACACCTTACCTATAAATACCTGTTTTTTGGACTCGAGAAAAAGGTGTGCTTGTGCAAAAAGGAGAGTAGCCGTCAAGGTGAAACCCTAGGAGGTGCGCCATCCAGAAGGACGAAGAAGGAGGCACCGCTCAAGCCTTTGCACTTGCACAAGAATCTTTACATTTTTGTTCTTTTCTTTTCTCTTTTCTAAGTTTGTATTGGATCCAAGAGTTGTCAAGGGAGATTCAATCATATCTTGCTTGTTTGATTGTGTAACATCCGTAATTGATTTCGAGGGTGTAACACCGGTCCGGCAATTGATTTCCGGTTTGATTTCAATTGTCCGGTTATCGTCTGGTTAGTGGAGAAAGCCCTAATGTCATCATATTTAAGTGTTTTGAGTCGCGTTTTGGGTTGGGTTTTCGAGAGAAAAAGAGGCAGAGAAGAGAAAAGGAGATTTCTGGGCGATTTGGAGAGTTGTGGTTCGATATGAGGCTGTTTGGTTGATGTTTCATCTTCCTTTCCTCTTTTCAATCCCTTGTCAGGGTAAGTGCGTGACCGTAGGCTCGTGATTTCGAGATTAGGTTATTTGGGGTTGTTTGTGAGATGAGTTTCGTGATTGTTTATGTGATATTTGTGCCTTTGATTGAGATTGTTGTTATGGATTTGTGTTTTTTTTCGTGTTTCTGTGCTTTGAATCGAATTGAGTGTCGATCTGTGAGGTTGGTGTCGAGCGACACCAAGTGGCCAAGTGTCGAGCGACACCAAGCTGGTGTTGGCCGACACTGTCGGTCTGACCTCGGTTTAATCCGATTTAATGGAATTAATCGATTTTTAATATAGTTTAATGGTTTTAATTGATTTAATTCGGTTTAATGGAAATTGGTTGGTTTATTCCTGTAATAATTAATTTAATGGTTAAATTTATTAATTAAATGGTTTAAAAGTAATTATGGAAATTATTTTACGTATTGAGAATTATTATTTAATTATGAAAATTATTTAATAATTATGATGATTTATTTTAATAGTTATGGGAATTATCATTAATGTTTAAAATATCTGGAAATTGCGTATTTGGCCTGTAGGCGGGGTGATCGCCTCACTAAATATTTTTTAATACTTATGTATCTTTTTTTCGTTAATGTGATGCAGGTAAAAGAAAAGTGTGATCGCGAAATCGGGCCGAGGAGAGGATGATATAATTTTATTGTTTTGATTTGAATTGTTTAAATTGTTTATGCGAAGCTGGTGTTTAGGTTACTAGTTTATTTTATTTTTCTGGAATTTATTTGAATTGTGTTGACTGATTTGATTTAATTATTTATTTAAATTTTGATTGAGAATTTCCGCATTGATAGCTGTTGAGAATTAATACTTCATGAATATTAATTTGAGCTATGTTTAAATAAAGAAAGAAAAAGAACTGGTTATTTCATTTTGGTATCAGAGTGTCTACGGTTTTAGGAGTGTTAGCATTGGGTGAACTGGACTATGTATTTAATTGATTAAGTGTGCTTTAGTCAGTTAGTAGTCTAGTATCACTACAAGAAAACAGGCTCATTGCGAAGGAACTTTGCGATGGAAAATTTCCGTCGCAAATTTGCGACGACTTTGCGACGGATTTGCGACGGTTTTGCGACGGACTAAGAAGCCATCGCAAATCCGTCGCAAGTTTGCGATGGAATTGTTTCCGTCACAAATTTGCGACGGTCTTGCGATGGAATTGCGAGGGATTTGTGAAGTCATCGCAATTCCATCGCAAGTTTGCGACGATTTTGCGATGGAAACCTAAAAATTAAACAGTCCATCGCATTTCCGTCGCAAAATATGATGTTGTTGGATAGTAGTAGAGAAGATGGGGATTTATATCCGAGAGTGAGAGATAATCCACTGAGGTGTATTAGGTATGACGTTGATAACGGAGGATACGATATATAAGCGCTTATATATCGTATCCTCCGTATCAACTTCATACCTAATACACCTCAGTGGATTATCTCTCACTCTCGGATATAAATCCCCATATTCTCTACAACTATCCAACAACATCATATTTTGCGACGATCCATTTTGGAATCCCTACCATTATTACCTTTAGTAGCGTATTGGAGGGAATATCAGTTTGCTCAGCATTATCTATCACAATCCTCCAATAGATTTACCCCAAGACGATTCACCTCCATCCCATTTATCCCCTGTGGATCCTCTGTGGAAATTAGATAATTAGGAAGAGATCAACGTACCGTCATCCTTCTTAATTATCTCATGTCCACAGAGATTCAACATGGGGTAAACAAGATGGAGGTGGATTTTCTTAGGGTAAAAAAGAAAATCCACCGTGGTGTAAAAAGATGATTGTACACCCGGCTAGCTTCGTAACTCATTTTTTTGGTGTTTTTTTTTGTTCCTCTCTCTTCTTTTCTTCTTTTTCTCTTCTCTTTGTATTGGTGTGAATTGTGACGTGAGTTCGTCGGCTATTTATAGAATTAGAAATTTGTTTGCGATGGATTTGCGATGGATTTGCGATGGGATTTTGCGACGGATTTACGACGGAAATAAATTTGCGACGGAATAGCGACTGTTTTGCGACGCCTTTGCGAAGGCCTTGCGACGGAAAACTTCCGTCGCAATGAGTTAGGTGAACTTCGTTTAACACGTGCGTACCTAACTCATGGCATGTCGGCCAACCACTTTCCCTCGCAAATCCATTGCAACATTGCGACGGAATTGCGGACTAATTAGCGTTTTATAGATTACTGTTTATGTTTATTAAAGGGTGAATGTGAACATGATAAATGTTATATATTGATAATACATTTGTACGTATACGTATTCATATAATTCGTGTTTAACGAACATCTTCCGTAATGTTTAATATATTATAAGCTTAAATGAGTTCGATACCGTAAGGAGTTTCAGAGAAATATATTTTATTAGTGTAGATCGTTTAAAATTCAATTATCAGTTACAAATGTAGGATTTTGTTATCGTAAACACTCTTCTTTCCAAAAGAGAAAACCCTAAACCCTAAATTTTTTTTGTATCCATCGCAATTCCATCGCAAAGTTGCGAGGGAATTGCGATGGAATCATAGAAATTTTTGTATCCCTCGCAATTCCTTCGCAATTTGCGACGGAATTGCGATGAACTGTTCAATTTTTTGGTTTCCATCGCAATTCCGTCGCAAAATTGCGAAGGAATTGAGAGGGATACAAAAATTTCTATGAGTCCATCGCAACATCCCTCGCAACTTTGCGACGGAATTGCGATGGAATAGGGGATGTCCGTCGCAATTCAGTCGCAATGTTGCGATGGATTTGCGAGGGAAAGTGGTTGGCCGACATACGATGAGTTAGGTACGCACGTGTTAAACGAAGTTCACCTAACTCATTGCGAGGGAAGTTTTCCGTCGCAAGTCCTTCGCAAAGGCGTCGCAAAACAGTCGCTATTCCCTCGCAAATTTATTTCCGTCGCAAATCCGTCGCAAAATCCCATCGCAAATCCATCGCAAATCCATCGCAAATCCATCGCAAACAAATTTCTGATTCTATAAATAGCCGACGAACTCACGTCACAATTCACACCAATAAAAACGAAAAACAAAGAAGAGAAAAAAAAAAGTGAAGAAGAGAAAAAGAGGAAAAAAAGAAAGAGAAGAAGAGAAAACCAAAACACTAAAAAAATGAGTTACGGATTATATGAGTTACGAAGCTGGATGTACAATCAAAGAGATCCGGTGACCGGTGAAGTGACGAGAGAGTTTGTTGAAGGATTACATGGATTCTTTAACCAAGCACGAAACGAACCACAGGCAATGCAAACTGGTAAAATATTTTGTCCCTGTGCGAAATGTAGGAACAAAAAATATATCGCTGTTGATACTGCTAAAACACATGTATTTAATAGAGGATTTGTTCCAAACTATTATGTATGGTATTTTCATGGGGAAAATCATTATAATACTACGCACTATGAAGCGGGAAATAGTGCTTCGAGTCAATGGGTACCGGTTGAGGAACATAATTATAACGCTAGCTATGATTATGGTCATCCTGATATATTGGGGAATGATAGTGGGTATCAGCAAGGGAATAGGTTTCATGATATGGTTACAGATGCATTTCATGAAACTACCCCTGTTCTTGCTGATAATCCACCGGAAGCAATTTTGGAAGAACCCAACATTGACGCACAAAAGTTTTACGATATGTTAGATGCTGCAAATCAACCACTTTACGAGGGGTGTAGAGAGGGACTTTGTAGATTGTCATTAGCAGCTAGGATGATGACAATTAAAAGTGAAGATAACAGCAGCGAAAGTAACATGGATAAGTGGGCTGGACTATTTCAAGAGTATTTACCGGAAGATAATCTGTCTGCTGGTAATTACTATGAAATACAAAAGTTGGTTGCGGGTCTTGGGTTGCCTTATGAAATGATTGATGTATGCATTGACAATTGCATGACTTTCTGGAAAGATGATGATAAGCTGCAGGAATGTCGATTTTGTGGGAAGCCGAGATTAAAATTATGTATTAAAATTATTTTTTAATTATTTTTAAAATTATGTGATTAAAATTATGTTAAAATTATGTATTAATTTATGTGATTAAAATTATGTTAAAATTATGTGATTAAATTAGGTGTGCAATTATTGGTTAGAGGATTTTTAGATTTTGGTTAGAGGATTTTTAGTTAGAGGATTTTGGTTTTTGAATTTTTGGTTTGTGATTTTGTTGTAGATTTTAGTTTTCAAAAAAAATTTCATTTCTGTTTTTTCGAGTTTTTAGTTTTTTGGTCTAATATAAAAAATGCAAATTATTATTTCCAAATTATTATTTTTGGTTTGTAATTATTTTTGTGACTTCTAATTTTATGTTTTTAATTATTGTAAATCATTAAATTATTGTTATTAGATGATTAAATTATTTTAATGATTAGTTTAGTTATGTGATAAAATTAGTTTTGTTATTATTAGTTGGTTATATGATTAAATTAGTTAGATGATTTTTAGTTTTTGATTTCTAGATTTTGGTTTTTGAATTTTTGGTTTTTGATTTTCTTGTAGCTTTTAGTTTTCATAAAAACTTGATTGGTATTTTTTTATAGTTTTTACTTTTTTGGTATAATATAAAAAATGCAAATTATTATTTTAAGTTTCAAATAATTTTTGTTACTTCTAATTTTATCTTTTTAATTTATTGCAGATGGATCAAGAAAACAGTTATAGAGAGTTTTTGAATCGGAGTGGATCCGAGGGTTCCGGCGGATCCGGGGGTAGGGGCGGATCCGGGGGTCAGGGAGGAACCCCCCGTGTTGGTCTCCGGGCCCACATCGGTCGGCATGGAGGTTCTGGGTGTTCCGGGGCCCGAACTAGTAGTTCCCATGGTTCTACGGGACAGGAGCAGCACCAGCCGACACGGTCTCGGTCTCCGTCCCCACCTCGTCCTGCAGCCCAAATTGAGGCCGCGATTGAGGCCGGTAGAGCCCCATTTTATGCGGCTATTCGGGAAATTTTGGATGAGCCCGGTCATGAGCTCCTCCCTCGTCTTCATCCACACCGCCCACCGAGAACATTTTGGTATATATTTTTTAATTTTTGTTAGTTTTTGTTTTATTTTATATTGTATATTTTCTAACGTTAAAGTGTATTGTTTTCTTTTTCAGGTTCAATCATGATTCATCCGTCGCCTCAGCAGTTACGGAAATCTTTGAAAAAGATTACCAAGATGCTTTTGGCCGGTGGAAGGATGTGAAGGAATCCGCTCTCCAACGCTGGTTTTGTACTTTTGCTGTAAGTATAATGTTAATTTCTATTTACTTTTTAAAAATATTTTCTTATTGCTGATTTCTAACATTTTATTATTGTTTTTTTTTTTTTTGGTTTAAGCACACGTATCACTGGGATTCTGCCATCACCGCTACGGTTTACAAGGAGTTTATGGCCAAAGTCCATGATCGGTTGCCCGATATGGTGTCTCGGTGGAAGAAGTTGTGGCTCGCCAAGGGAGATGCTGCCAAGCCACTACACTTTAGCCCTGACGTGTGGAAGGGCTTGATTACATATTGGAAGGATCCTGATCACTTGAGACGGAGTGACAGCAGCAAATCCGCTCGGGCGAAGAGCAGCAGCAAATCTACACATCGATCCGGCAGAACTTCATTCCTTCGTCGCGGCGAAATCCTTGTAAGTTTTTTTAAATTATTTTTTAAAATTATTATTTTTTTAATATTTAATTATTTTTATCAAATCAAAATTATTTTCATTTTATAGGCCGAGCAACGAGGGGATTCCGAGATGGATTGGCTGGCAGTTCTCGAGGAGGTGAAGTGGAAACCGGATGGCACTTTCCTCGATGTTGAGTCTGAGGAGCTGTACAATGATGTCAACTCGAAATTACAAGAGTTGACTCAGCATGATGATCCGGCGAGTATCGCTTCCGCTTCTTCTGTGGCCATGAAGAACAAGATTTTTATTCAGGTATATTTGTATAATATTGTTTAAATTATTTTCATTCTTATATATTTTGTTGGTTTTTTAATTCTATTGTTTTTTTTTTTTGTTTTTCAGTCCGCTCCCCGTAGAAAGGGGAAGATTTGGGGGGGTTCTCTAACCTCTCAAATCGATACTGCCAGCGGTTCCGCTTCAAGTCGGCTCCAAGATTCCCTCGAGGTTGCTCAGTTGCAGGATAAATTGACTGCAACACAGTTAGAATTGGAAGCAACAAACTCGAAGGTTGAGTCGTTCGAGGAGGTGTTCGATTACTTGGGCGCCTCGGATCCCAAGCTCAGGGAGATTTTGGCACGGATGCGTCCAAACCAGCAACAACCCGAGGGCGAACCGAGCAGACCGGATCAGACCAGAACCAGCGGACAATCTCCGGAATTTTAGTTCTTTTTAATGTTGTTGATGAATATTTTTAATGTTTTTATTGATATTTGAACAAAACTTTTTTTTATCTGAATTTCGTTTTTTTAATTATCATTATTTATTATTAAAAAAAATTTAAAAAAACAATTTAATAACTGAAAAATTAAAAAAAAAAAATTTAAATTATTAATTGCGATGGAAAATGCTCCGTCGCAGGTTCGCGATGGAATTGAATTCCATCGCAATTTTACGACGGAATTTTGCGACGGAATTCCCGTCGTCGCAAAATTGCGACGGATTATGTTCCCTCGCAACCTTGCGACGGATTATGTTCCCTCGCAAATTTGCGATAAATTATATTCCATCGCAAGGTTGCGAGGGAACATAATCCGTCGCAAGGTTGCGAGGGATTATATTCCCTCGCAACCTTGCGATGGAATATAATCCCTCACAAATTTGCGAGGGATTGTGTTCCCTCGCAATTTGCGACGGAATAGGTATCGTCGCAAAATCCGTCGCAAAGTTGCGACGGAATTATTTCCATCGCAACTCCATCGCAAATTTGAGACGGAATAATGATTGTCGCAAATCCGTCGCAACTTTGCGACGGAATAAATTCCATCGCAAACTTGCGACAGAACTTACTCCGTCGCAAGTTTGCGAGGGATTTGCGACGGAATCTTCATTGCGACGAACAAATTGCGACGGAAATGCTTTCCTCGCAATTCCGTCGCAAATGGCCCTTTGCGACGGAATTGCGACGGAAGTTTCCGTCGCAAATTGCCTATATTTCTTGTAGTGTATCATCTTCTCGGCCTTCAGTGATTCTGCAGTAAGTGTGTGTTTGTGCTTTTGTTGTGTTTTTTCTAGCTTGCTCATATACTGTTCTTCAGTAGTGCAGTGAGATGGATGTAGGTGCTGGAGATCGTGGCGCGAGAGGGCGCGGTAGAGCCCGTGGGGGCAGAGCAGTTGGCCATGGTGGCCGAGCTGCGGGCCGTGGAGGCCGGGTTCGTGGAGAGAGTGCAACATGTAGTGTGGCGATTGCGTTGGTGACCCAGTCAGTTCCTTTGGCGGGTGAGGCCGGTTTGGGCATCGATGGTGGCGCGGGAGTTGGGGCGGCCCAAGGTGTGTGCGCGGCTCCAGCTCATGGTCTAGGTGACCAGGTTTTGGGGTTGCTTACGCAGCTGCTAGCACATCTTCCGCAGGCGATTCTAGGGCAGGCTTCGGGTGCACCTCCAGTGGCCGGGACACATCAGGGTGGTGCTTTTGTTGGGCAGCATGGGGCTGCAGTTGTTGGGCATCCGCCTTATATGAAAACAATAAAATCCATAAACTCCTTGTCAACCACAACAAAATAGCCAATATCAAATTCCTAATCTCATCATCCTCTTCTCTCGGTCTCTTTCCGCGGAAGAACATTGCTGTTACCTACATCACATTGGAATAGAGATGCGTAAGTATTATCATAAATACTTAGTGAGTGGATCATCCTGCCTACAGGCCAAGTACGTCAAACACTAGACAATACATCAACAATAATCAACAACAAAAGCAATAATCAATAACTGAAACCTCCATGTCAGGAAACACCCACGTTTCCTGACCTCCCAGACCGGTGTCGACTGATACCTATATGGTGTCGATCGACGCCAGCCTCCTGAGTGTCGATCGACACCCATCGAGTGTCGGTCGACACCAGCTCGACGCCCAGACACCAGAAGCTACGAAAAGCGCACAAAACAAGCAAAATCGTGGGATTCAACCCCCACATCGATCAAACAGCAATATAACTCGACCATAACCCAAGAACAACTCGAAAACTCATCAATAAACTCAAAATCAAGCAATCTCCAATGATTAACGGACCTACAGTCACGCACTCACCTTGAAAAGGATTAGAAGGAAGGAAGGGAGATGGAACAATGAAGAACAGCAACAGATTCAACCCAGAAACTCAGATTTCTCTCCCAAAATCGCCTCCCACTTGCTCTGAAAGTGAAAAACTCGAAAAAACAACTTTCACCACGCTGCTACAGTGATTTATCGCGGACCTAGGGCTTCCCTCGCCCAAACCAGACAAAACTAGCCGACTTAAATCAAACCGGTCGATTTCACAATAACCAGTGTCGATCGACACCCTTCCTTGGTTTGGGTCGACACCCCTCGACCAAAACCAAACCAACATCAATTCGATCGACTAAACCCGGAATCGCTCACGATAACCGGTGTCGATCGACACACGCCTTAAGTGTCGATCGACACTAGGTACTCAAGGGCTTTTTACACATTTTCTTCGAGATGATTGAACCTTAAACCAACTGTACAACAATCAAACAAGAACATGTACAATCAATCCTCAATTCACACCTCAAAGAGCGTATGTAATCTACTCCTGAACCCCTAATGTGAGTTTTTGAGGTCTTGGAGAGACGTTTGTGTGGGATTCGAGGACGAATCCAGTTTAGTGGGGGAGAATTGTAACATCTGTGAACCAAAAAGTTAGTATCGGACGACATTAGGGGTTCGGGAGTGTTCTTGTACATGTTCTTGTTTGACTGTTGTGCAATCGCTCTAAGGTTCGAACATAGCGAAAAAAATGTGTAAAAAGCTCTTGAATACCTAGTGTCGATCGACACCAAAGGGCATGTCGATCGACACCGGTTATCGGGTACGATTCCGGTTTAAGTCGATTGCACGTTTGATTTGTGGTTTGAGTTGGTTTGGTCGATGGGTGTCGACCGACACCAAGGAAGGGTGTCGATCGACACCGGTTATTGAGAAATCGACCGGTTCGATTTGTAACATCCGTGAACCTGGAAGTTGTTTTGGAAGTGGTGTTGGACGATGCTAGGGGTTCGGGAGTAGTTGGCACATGCTCTTAGAGGTGTGAATTGAGGGTTGGCTGTACATGTTCTTGTTTGATTGTTGTGCAGTCGGTCTAAGGTTCAAGCATCGCGAAGAAAGTGTGTCGATCGATTGGCAATTGGAGTTGGTTTGGTCGATTGGTGTCGACCGACACCAAGGGAGGGTGTCGATCGACACCGGTTAGTGAGAAATCGACCGGTTTGATTCAAGTCGGTTGGTTTTGGGCTGGTTTGGGCGAGAAAAGCCCTAGACTCGCGTTTTTAAGCTTATGGCCGCGAGAAAAGCCACTTTTTCGAGTTAGAAAGGTTCCAGAGGAGTTTTGAGAGAAGGAGGTGGTTTCCAGAGAGTTTTGTGGAGTTTCTGAGCTAGATCGGTTGCTGTTCATCCCTATTCTTCTCCTTTCCTTCCTTCTAATCCGTTTTCAAGGTGAGTGCGTGACTGTAGGTCCGTTAAGCGTTAGAGATTGTGTGATTTCGGATTTATGATGTGTTCTTGAGATTGTCTATGCTGGATTTCGTGTTTTGATAGCATTGGGGCGTTGAAAACCCTTAGATTTTGTGTTATTGCGATTTGGAATGCGATTTTCGTAGCTTCTGGTTTCTGGGCGTCGAGCCGGTGTCGAGCGACACTCGGGAGGCTGGCGTCGATCGACACCATAGAGGTGTCGGTCGACACCAACCTGGGTGTCAGGAAACGTGGGTGTTTCCTGACAGGGATGGTTTATACTGTTGATTAATGTTGAGCATTGTTATTGTTGTGGATTATTGTGATGTTTGTCTAGTGTTTGACGTAATTGGCCTGTAGGCAGGATGATCCACTCACTAAGTATTTATGATAATACTTACGCATCTCTATTCCAATGTGATGCAGGTAACAGCAATGTTATTCCGCGGAAAGAGACCGAGAGAAGAGGATGATGAGATTAGGAATTTAATCTTGGCTTTATTGTTGTGGCTGACCAGGAATTCGTGATGTTTAGGGTGTTAGTTTATTATCAATAATGTAGCATACCTGGTGTTTAGGTTGCTTATTGGTTTATTGGTTTTATTGGTTATTTGTTGAACAATTGTTTTATGACTTAATAATATTGGTTTCTTCCGCATTGTGTTGTTGAATTAGCTGTTGAGGATTAATATTTATGGGAATATTAATCTGGGCTAATTAATTATAAAAAAAAAAAATTTGGTTGTTTCACGATTTAAGTCGGCTGGTTTTGTTCCGGTTAAGGGTTTGGAAGCCCTAGGTCGCGAATAAAAGCCCTGTGGCCGCGTGAAAAGGCTCAGTTTTCGAGGAGACACTTTTCAGAGGCGATTTTTGGAGTTTTGTGAAGTTTGGGGGCTTGATCTGAGGCTTTGGGTTGCTGTTCATCTTCTTTTCCTTCCTTTCAATCCTTTTCAAGGTGAGTGCGTGACTGTAGGTCCGTTAATCATTAGAGATTGTTTGGTTTTGAGTTTATTGTTGAGTTTTCGAGTTGTTCTTGAGCTATGGTTGAGTTATATTGCTGTTTGATAGATGTGGGGGTTGAATCCTACGATTGTGGATGTTTTTCGCATTGTTTTGTTGCTGTTGGTTTGGTGGCGTCGGGGCGGTGTCGATCGACACCTTGAGGGTGTCGAACGACACCGATGTGGCTAAGTGTCGCTCGACACCCTTTGTGGTGTCGGTCGACACCTTAGCAGGGGATCGACACTGGTGGGGGTGTCGGTCGACACCTGTGTTGTTGTGAGTCTTTTGCTTCTGTTTATTACTGTTGTTGTTGTTTGATGTATTGTCTAGTGTTTGACGTACTTGGCTTGTAGGCAGGATGATCCACTCACTAAGTATTTATGATAATACTTACGCATCTCTATTCCAATGTGATGCAGGTAACGGCAATGTTCTTCCGCGGAAAGAGACCGAGAGAAGAGGAAGATGAGACTAGGAACTTGATTTTGTTCATCTTGTTGTGGCTAGCAAGGAATTCGTTTTTAGGGTGTTAGCTTTATTTTAATTATGTAGCAAACCTAGTGTTTAGGTTGCTAGAGATTATTCTTTATTGGTTATTGGTTCATGGCTTTTAGTTGTACTGAATTATTTATTATTTAATATTATTGATTTCTTCTTGAGAATTTTCGAATTGATAATTATAAAAAAAAAAAAAAAAAAAAAAAGCTTGGTTGTTTCAGTTGGAAGCTTATGTGAATGAGCAAGCAATGTATATGAGGACGTATGAGGCGAATGAGCAAGCACAGGTAACAAACAATTTTTCTTATATTCTAAAACGAAAAAGTAACACTTGGTGAAACTGAGTAAAACTGGATTGTAGTGATCAAAGGAAACAGAAGGTGATGGCATGAATTGTGAAAAGGAAGGTGATGGCATCACTGCTGAAAAGGAAGGTGATAATAGAGAGAAAGAACGTGAGGCCACTGTTACCGAAGAGGTAATAGCAATTTATTCGATTTGCAATTTCTTTGTTAATATCTGTAATATTTGCAATTTCTTGGATTATAGGGTTTAGGCACCAATGTTGAAGGTGATGGCATGAATGAAGGAGGAAAAGGTGGTGAGAGTGTTCAAATAGAGGAAGAACCCGTGAAAGAGAAGGTAAACTAGCTTACATTAGAAGATGAGAAAATCATATTTTCGGGCCTTAACAAATATTTGTATTTATTTGTAGGAGACCGTGGAAGAAGCATCAAAAGACGCTATTCCTGACCCTAAACCAAGGTTTAAGCGCATTAAGATGAAATCAAGGAAGATGACACCTGAACAACGGCAGAGAGATGAAATTTAACAAGAGGCTAAAGGCGGCTGCTCAGGCTAAGAATCAGAAGGTAGAGGAGCCAACAAGGATGTCCACAAGGCTGAGGGCGGAAACTTCCAAAAAATAGGGAAAACTATATTGTTTTGATTTAGTACTAATTGTTCAACTAAGTAAAACTATGTCGTTTCGATTTACTACTACTGGTAAAATGAAAACAAACTATTTTTCGTACTACTAATGATTTAGTTTGTTTTCTTTTCGTACTACTTGTAAAACTATGGAAAACTAAGTTGTTTTCATTTTGTACTAGTACTAAAACTAGGGAAAACTAAGTTTGTTTTCATTTTGTACTACTGGTAAAACTAGGGAAAACTAAGTTGTTTTCATTTTGTACTACTAGTAAAACTAGGGAAAACTAAGTTGTTTTCGTTTTGTACTAGTAGTAAAACTAGGGAAAACTAAGTTGTTTTCATTTTGTACTACTAGTAAAATTAGGGAAAACTAAGTTCGTTTTCATTTTTTACTATTGGTAAAACTAGGGAAAACTAAGTTTGTTTTCATTTTGTACTACTGGTAAAACTAAGGAAAACTAAGTTGTTTTCATTTTGTACTACTAGTAAAACTAGGGAAAACTAAGTTGTTTTCATTTCGTACTACTAGTAAAACTAGGGAAAACTAAGTTGTTATCATTTCGTACTACTAGTAATACTAGGGAAAATTAAACTAAGTTGTTATCATTTCATACTACTAGTAAAACTAGGGACAACTAAGTGGTTTTCATTTCGTACTACTAGTAAAACTAGGAAAAACTAAGTTTGTTTTCATTTTGTACTACTAGTAAAACTAGTGAAAACTAAGTTGTTTTCATTCTGTACTACTGGTAAAACTAGAGAAAACTAAGTTTGTTTTCATTTTGTACTACTGGTAAAACTAGTGAAAACTAAGTTGTTTTCATTTTGTACTACTCGTAAAACTAGGGAAAACTAAGTTGTTTTCATAGAAGAGAAACCAAACACTTTGACACGAATATGATAATTTTAAGCGAAACACATTGAAGGAAGATATTATTGTTCTACTACAACTACAAAACGAAACACTTGGAACATAGCATAAAGATCACCACTTAGAGGTCGAAGAAAGTCTTCAGAAGTTCGAACACGGTCTCCTTCAGCTTTGCCATCTTTTCACGCTGGTTTTGTAGCTCATCCCTCATTTGTTTTACTTGAAATTCAAGACTTGACAGGTTTCGAAGTTGCTTAGCCTGGTCATCCACCTCCTTCCTTAACCTTGCAAATTCTTCGTCGACAGAATAAAACCAAGGAATGCACCAGTGGAAACCATCATTCTGCACATGAAGATAGATTGAATAATTTATGTAAAGATTTTAATTTCACAAATGAGATTGAGAGTTGAGAATGAGAACTCGCCTTATACTTCTCGCAGGTAAAGTATCTGTTCCCCACGTCTCCTTCGATTTTCGAAATCTCATGGAAGATTCGTTCCCCACATGGACATCTCTGCGGAACGCCGTATTGACCATCTGCGACGAGAGTTTTCCAGGCCTCCTCCTTTATAGCTTCCTGCATGGAGTAGTAATCTGGGTGCGATTTGTCTAAATTTCTCCAGGCCATCTCTCTCTCTACAGCAAAACTTTTAAGGATTTTTAGATCTAGGGTTTTGGAAGATGGAGCGGAGCGAATCTCTCTCTCGAGGAAGATGAGTGAGAAAAAGAAAGAAAGAGAGAGAAGAATTTTTTAAAAATGGGATATTATATTTTATTTTAAAGTAGATTAAAGTTTTCATTTTTAAAAATATCGAGGACCCACACATGAAAAACGAGCGCCGTCGCGCCGTTTTTTCTTTAAAAAATGCACATAGTTATACCAAGATACTAGTTGTACCAAACTTGCACATAGTTATAATTTCGCTGTTTATGAGTTTAATTAGTATTACATAATCTTAAACATATTTGTTCTAGTTTTACCGTTGACTTTCGGTGATTAATATATGATTTTGAGTATTTTATCCATTAAGATGTTGCAAAACTTGATTTTTGCAAATCTATCATCTGAATTTGGTTATTTTTAGCAAAGTGACCTTAAAAGTCTATGATAGATATTGTGTGGTATCTTTCTAATCAGCTATTTTCTTATAATTTCGTAATTTTTGCACAAATTAATACATTTGTTTGTGGAGTGTATAAGTATTAACTCGTTTCTTTACCAATATTTGCATACTTGTCTTGGCCGCCTTTTATTTTGCGTCCTTGGACGTCGTTCTCCACGACCAAAATCTTTTCCTACAATTTTAGCTACATACACAATGTAATACATTACAAAACATTGTTTCAACTTCGAAAAAATTACATAACTATTAAATTTAAATACATAGTTTTACAGATGAGATTAAAAGTTTGTTTCAACTTCAAAACCTGAAAATGCAGAAAAGTCACATTGTGTACATAGTTCTACATAAAAAAAACCAGTTTTACATAGTTTTACATAAGGAGAACACGAAATACATCATCCAACATATCCATTTTGTCCAAACAGCAACCAAAAGAGTCCTTGTCTTTTTCGCCTTTTATTTTTCGTCCTTGAACGTCGTTCTCCAGGACTAGGAAATCTTAAAACTTTTTTTTTTCCTTTTTTAACATCTTTATTTTTAGGTATGATCTGCACTTGCTTGACATTGAAACAACCAAGCTTTTTTTTTTTTTAAACGATTATAATAAATTATCAATGCGGAAATTTTCGAAAGAAATCAATAATATTAAATCATAATAAACCGTTCAACAAATAATCAATAACCAATAACCAATAACCAATAAAGAATAAGCAACCTAAACACCAGGTTTGCTACATTATTAAAAATAGAACTAACACCCTAATCATGAATTCCTTGTCAACCACAACAAGATAGCCAATATCAAATTCCTAATCTCATCATCCTCTTCTCTCGGTCTCTTTCCGCGGAAGAACATTACTGTTACCTGCATCACATTGGAATAGAGATGCGTAAGTATTATCATAAATACTTAGTGAGTGCATCATCCTGCCTACAGGCCAAGTACGTCAAACACTAGACAATACATCAACAATAATCAACAACAAGAACAATAGTTAACAACTGAAACTTCCCTGTCAGTAAACAGCCACGTTTCCTGACCACCCAGGTCAGTGTCGACCGACACCTCTATGGTGTCGATCGACGCCAGCCTCCTGAGTGTCGATCGACACCCATCGAGTGTCGGTCGACACCAGCTCGACGCCCAGACACCATAAGCTACAAAAATCGCATAGAAAATCGCAAAACACACAATCAAAGGGTTTTCAACGCCCCAATACATGCAAAACACGATTTCCAGTATAAACAACTCAAGAACACAATCCAAACTCGAAATCAAACAATCTCTAACGATTAACGGACCTACAGTCACGCACTCACCTTGAAAAGGATTGGAAGGAAGGAAAAGAGAAGAACAGGGATGAACAGCAACCAATCTAGCTCAGAAACTCCACAAAACTCTCTGAAAATCACCTCCTTCGCTCAAAAACACCTCTGGAACTTTTCTCTTTCGAAAAAGTGACTCCTCACGCGGCCACAAGCTTTTAATCGCGAGACTAGGGCTTCCCTCGCCCAAACCAGCCAAAAACCAGCCGACTTAAATCAAAACGGTCGATTTTCCAATAACCGGTGTCGATCGACACCCTTCCTTGGTGTCGGTCGACACCCATCGACCAAACCAACTCAAACCACAAATCAGACGCGCAATCGACTTAAACCGGAATCGAACCCGATAACCGGTGTCGATCGACACACCCCTTTGGTGTCGATCGACACTAGGTACTCAAGAGCTTTTTACACATTTTCTTCGAGATGGTTGAACCTTAGACAGACTGTACAACAATCAAACAAGAACATGTACAATAATTCCTCAATTCACACCTCAAAGAGCGTATGTAATCGACTCCCGAATCCCTAATGTCGCCCGATACCACTTCCAACACAACTTTCTGGTTCACGGATGTTACAATTCTCCCCCACTAAACTGGATTCGTCCTCGAATCCCAACACAAACGTCTCTCAAAGACCTCAAAACTCACAATTTTTTAGTTTCAAGACATTATTACTCTCAATACCGTGACCCACCGTCACGACATCTATATTGCGGCCCACCGCCACAATATCCATACTGTGACCCACCGTCACAATATCCAAACCCGTGACCCACCGTCACGAAAACAACTCATACTGAGGTAGCGACCCCCAATATAAGTCTGCCGGGCACCCACCGTCCCAACAAAAGTAGACCCACCGTCTACTCTAAAGACCCACCGCCTCTAGATAAAACGAGTAATAACACTGAAACGCGTATCAACATATGACCAAAAACTTTCAATGACCCCACCGGCCAAAGAAACTTGTAACATCCAAACCATAACCAAAAATATGAGGCAAAACTCCATCTCATATAACTCCAACAATGTATATCGTACAACGAAAAGAAAATACATAAATCCAAACCATCAACAACAAAACCAAACAAAGACTAGAACCACAAAGATGAAGAAGCTCACTCCACAGCCTGCTTGTCGAACCACTTTCCGAACTTCAGCTTCATCTTTGCCTCTGTCTCCCAAGTCTGCTCCCTGTACCACTACAGTCCCACAAGACTCTCAACAATGGCACTCTCTTGTTCCGCAGAACCTTGACTCTCCTCTCAAGAATCCTCACAGGAACAGCCGGAACTGTCATATCTGGCTGAAGATCCTCTGGAATCTCAGCCACTAACTCCTCTGAAGGATGCAAACACCTCCTCAACATGGAAACATGAAACACCTTGTGAAAGGCGCTCATAATAGGTGCCAACTCCAACCGATAAGCCACTGGCCCAACTCGCTCCACCACTGGAAACGGACCCATAAAACGTGGACTGAGCTTGTTCTCTGCTATGGACCTGTTAGGGGTCGATCCACAAGAGAATGCGAATTGCACATTACACATTTGTAAAGATTTGGTTAAGCTAAATCAATAATATGCAAGAGGTTTTGTGTTTTTGTTTTATAAGAAATGGTAAATAACAAATGCAAACTATACAAACACCATTATTGAACAAAGGACAATCCACAAAAGACATAAGCCAAATCAATTGAAAAGTTTGTTAAATCCGATTTCTATGAACTCAAAACACTAAGATGTGGTCATCCCACTTTCGTGGCTCCGACCACCTATGTTTCTTAAACCAATGGACTCAGCTTTCACATGGTCATTGAAGAGTGAAACATGCAATACAATCGGGTAGTGATTGTTCACAAAACTCCTTAGGTCTACTTTCATAGCCTAAGACGAATTGCCCATCAAATATTAGGACCGGAGATATAACAAGCTTTTGGAGAGTATATCAACCTTGGATCAAGTCGCTAGTTAGCTACTCTAGCAACAAGCTTTAGGTATGAATAAAGATGGTGAACCATAAGGTTTCCCTTTCTTTAACAACCGATTCTTGACGGCTTATCATGTCATGTCTTCTTTGAAAGATCCATGATTCAATAATGAGTCTAAGGGAGTAGAGAAGATCTCATAGTTCTAGGGAAAGGAGGCGGGATGATAGAGATCAGGCCGCCGCTCTATCCTAGAGAGAAACCTCTAAAACCCTAGACTTAAGCTAAAACATGCGAGTATGTACAAGATGCAAAGGAAAAGAAAGAGCAAGGAGACCACCTAAGTGGCTCCGGTTTATTGACTGAAAGAAGAAGAGAGTTGTGTTCTATGATAATGTGATGTCGATACAAGAGGCTAAAAGCAAGTATATATAGGAGAGGGGAGGCTAGGTCGGCTGAGTTAATGCGCAAAGGGGAAGAGGAAACTTTCCATTTCTTCTCCTCGCTTGAGCTTGCTCACCAAGTCTTGAGTGAGGCGCGGCTGCCACCTTCTTTTCGCGTGTAAAGATGTGGGCTTGAGTCATGATGAGGTCTAGGCTTGGCCCGCAGTGATCCCGGTCCATTTCGCTCATCCAAGCTCCATGGGCTTCACTTACTCGCCAGACGGACATGTCTTGGGAGAAAAAGATCCTAGGCCGCATTTCTGCTCCAAATAGCCCAACTCTACTTTGCCGCGACGCATGACTCATTTATCTATCTTTCCATATAAAGATCTCATGATTTGGACGCGGAAAGACCCTTTGCCGCGGTCATCTTTCGGATGCTTTGATTCTAACTTGGGTTTTGTTGAAGCTCTTGACTTGGGAACTTGCGTGGATCATTGTTTGAAGTCCTTTTGCACCATTTAGCCTTCTTTTTGCCATTTTGACCTGTTTGCTTCCCAAAACCACAATATACAAGAAAACTACCTCTTGGATACAAAATCATTATTATTAAGTAAGAAAATATAAGAAAAACCAAGGTAAAAACATGTAAAATATGGATATATCAGGCCCCTCAAAATAGCCATCTTGAGATAAACTCTATCTCCCACCTGAAACTCAAGCTCACCTCGCCGCCTATCTGCATAAATCCTCTTTCTATCCTGAGCCTCCTTCATGTTCAACCTCAAGACACGGATCTTCTCCGTCGTCTCCTGAACAAAAGTAGCTCCAAACATGCTGCGCTCCCCCACTTGGGTCCAGCATAACGGTGTCCTACATGGCCTCCCATACAAAGCCTCAAATGGAGCCATGCCAATACTAGACTGAAAACTGTTGTTATAAGCAAACTCTTCCAAACACAGATGATCAGCCCAATGACCACCCCAATCTAGTACACACATCCTCAGCAGATCCTCCAAAGTCTGAATAGTCCTCTATGACTGCCCATCTGTCTGCGGATGATACGCTGTACTCATATGCACCTTAGTGCCCATCTCAGTCTGAAATGCCCTCCAAAACTCTGAAGCAAACCTCGGATCTCTATCCGACACAATAATGGCTGGCACTCCATGCAGCCTCACAATCTCTCGCACAAACTTCCTAGCCAAGACAGCTGCTCCATCTGTCTTCTTGATGGCCAAGAAATGTGCTGATTTGGTCAAGCGATCCACAATGACCCTAATAGCATCGAAAGTCCGTGAGATAGGCAATCCCACAACAAAATCCATAGTGATCATATCCCACTTCCACTCTGGAATGGGTAAACTCTGCAAAAGACCACTAGGCACCTGATGCTCTGCCTTGACCAAAGAACAAGTGTTGCACCTCGCAACCCAATCTGCCACATCTCTCTTCATCCCAACCCAATGATAATACCGTTTGAGGTCACGATACTTCTTGGTCGCACCCGGATGAATCGAAAATTTGCTCGAATGAGCCTCTCTCAAAACCTCCTGCCTCAACTCCACATCCTTGGGCACACAAACTCGCCCACGAACCAAGATAGTCCCATTTGAAGAGACCTGATACTCAGAACTAGATGCATGTGAAACATCGATCAAACTCTGATCACTCTGCTGAGCCACTCGGATCCTACTGAGTAAATCTGCCTGATCAGCTGCCTCCAAACCCAAAGGCTCCTCTGTAATAGCACAAAGTCGCAATGTACTAGTCTCGCTGATCAAAGCCTCAACACCACGCTCTCTATCTGAATCAACCCTCCGTCGAATCAAAGCATCTGCCACCAAATTGGCCTTGCCCGGATGATAAACAATATCCAGGTCATAGTATGCCAGAAACTCCACCCAACGCGTCTGCCTTGCATTCAGCAAAAGCTGAGTAAAGATATGTTGTTGACTCTTGTGATCTGTAAGGATCTGCACTCTACCACCATACAAATAAGACCTCCAAATCTTGAGCGCAAAAACCACTGCTCCCAACTCAAGATCATGTGTAGGACGGTTGCGATCACTGCCCTGCAACTGCCTCGAAGCATAGGCAATCACTCTGCCCTCCTGCATCAAAACACAACCAAGCCCTACTCCTGAAGCATCTGTGTACACTACATATGGCTTCCCCGGATCGGGTAACGCCAACACTGGTGTACTAGTCAACATCTCCTTGAGCTTCACAAAGCTCTCCTCGCACTCATGCGCCCACACAAACGGCACATCCTTGCCAGTCAACCTCGTCATCGGCTGAGACATACTCGCAAACCCTTTGACGAACCTCCTGTAGTAGCCTGCTAAACCCATAAAACTCCTGATCTCGTAGCACTACTCGGTCTAGGCCAATCTCTGATGGCCTCAATCTTAGCCGGATCCACAGAAACATCCTCTGCAGAAACAATGTGGCCAAGAAAACCCATCTCTCGCTGCCAAAAACTGCACTTGCTCAACTTAGCAAAAAGCTTATGCTCTCGAAGCTTCTCCAAAACAAGCCTCAAATGCGTCGCATGCTCCTCTGGACTCCTCGAATACACCAAAATATCATCTATGAAAATGATGACAAACACATCCAGAAACTCCCTGAACACATCGTTCATCAATCTCATGAAAGCTGCCGGCGCATTAGTCAAACCAAAAGGCATGACCACAAACTCGAAATGCCCATACCTTGTCCGAAAAGCTGTCTTCCGAACATCTGTCTCATCTATCGGAATCTGGTGATATCCCGATGCCAAGTCTATCTTGGAGAACCAAGTAGCACCTCTCAACTGATCCAACAACTCATCAATCCTCGGAAGTGGGTACATGTTCTTCACTATGACTCGGTTAAGTCCCCGATAATCAATGCACAACCGAAAACTGCCATCCTTCTTTTTCACAAACAAAACTGGTGCTCCCCACGGCGAAACACTAGGTCTGATGAACCCTTTACTCAAAAGGTCCTCTAGCTGCTTCTTCAGCTCTGCCATCTCTGCTGGTGCCATCCTGTAAGGTGTCTTAGATATCGGAGCTGTCGATCGTGAAAGGATCTGACCGAGATGGTGGCAATCCCTTCAGCGACCGAAACACATCCTCAAAATCCTGGACAACCTGAATATCCTGCAAAACCACCTCACCACTGGACTCTGTCATAGTAATCGTCGCCAAATAGGCTTCACAGCCCCGCTCTAACAACTGCTCTGCCTGAATAGCTGAGATTACTATACTCCCTGAAGTCGGTCTCACTCCCTGATAAACCAACTTCCCTGCATCCTGCTCAAACACCACTCTACCTATGTAGCAATCCAGATGAACCCGGTAAAAAGATAACCAGTCCATCCCCAAAATCACGTCATACAGCTCCACCGGGCTGATGACTAAATCTTCTGGCATAGACTGCCCCGCAATCTGCACATCAACTGCTCTAGCTCTGCCCGAAGTAGCCAGAAAACCACCACCGGCCACCTTGACAAAGCCTGAAGCCTCGCCCTCGCTACTCCGAATACCACTACCCTCAGCTCTCTCCGGAGTAATGAAGCAGTTAGATGCTCCCGAGTCAAACAACACGTGAGACTCAAATCCACCAACTAACAAGGTCCCTACACAATTCCACAAGTTTTGAGAACCTCCCACTCTATCACAGTAAAACAAAAGAACAGACAACACCAAAATTCTACCTTTAGGAATTTACAAGTCTGAGTCAAAGATTTTACCTGTGATCTGGCCTGACTGACTAGTCTGGGCCACCTCTGCTGGAGTATAAACCCTCGGCGCTCCACCTGACTGCAACGCTGCAACCTGAGCTGCTGACTGAATAGCCAACGGCTGAATCACTGCTGCCACTGCCCTCTACTGAAACTTGGGACACATGGGCTTGATATGCCCTGGCTCCCTGCAATAGAAGCACACAGAAGTCTCTCTGGATCCCGCCCTCTTGGGAAAAGTAGCAACTCAGTGATCCAAACTCCCACAACCAAAGCAACCACCTGTACTCGGGCTACTAGCAGATATCTCCTCTGCTCTCCTCTTCTAGCCCTGCGCAGGCCTGCCGCCCCTGCCATGACCAGAACTGAAACCTCTACGCTGCTGGCCCCGAGGATGGGTAGCAGAAGCAACTACAGCTGGAACAACTGCCGAACTCACCGGATCACGCAAATCCTCCTCAATGGAAGCTGCCAACTCCACTAATCCGGCTCTAGTGTGGTACATACCCCCTTTGCACTGAGTCCTGATGTTCCTCCGAAGCCCCTAAAGAAACCTCGACATCAATGCCCGCTCACTCACCAGCTCACCACCTGTGTGAACCACCAACCTGCAGAACTCTGCATCATACTCTCGAACATACCTCTCACCCTGAGTCAAGTCTAAGAACCTCAACTGCAGTCTGTCACGAGCCTCCTGAGGGAAAAACTTGTGGTTGAACTCCTCAACGAAATCAACCCAAGTCGAAACCTCTCTCCGGGTCCTAACAGACCTCCACCACAAATGTGCATCACCAACAAGGTAGTGCACTGCCAACTCAACCTGAAACTGCTCTGGACAACGAACTGAATCGAAGTTCCGCTCCAACCTCTGACGCCACTCGTCAGCCTGCTCTGGAGTAACACCGCCCTCAAACATAGGCGTGCCAATCCTCTGCATCTCCCTCATCATCTCTCGATAAGGCGAATACCCAACCGCAGCACCCTGCTGCCCCGCAGCCTCCTGCTGCTCAACAAAACCAGCACCAACCTGTGCCGCGGCACCAACCTGTTCCCCGGCCGCTGGAGGTGCAACCGGAGCCTGCTGTGGAACTACCTGAGGAAGACGTGCCAACAAATGCGTCAGTAGCCCCACAATCAAATCTCCCTGAGCCAAAGCCACTCCCCCACCGGGAACTGCTCCTGCTCCTGCGCCACCACCGGCACCAGAGTTAGCCCCACCGGCCAACGAAACTGACTGAGTCACTGACGCTGTCGCCACACTCGGCGCCGCACTCTCCACTGAAACCTCAGCCTCTGGCAAACCACGCCCATCACCCCGACCTCCACGACCCGCTGCTCGTCCACCACGACCAGCTCCTCTGCCCCCACGGGCTCCACCGCGACCACAACCACGGCCACGACCACGACCACGACATGCATCCATCTCTCTGCACTTCCACCAAGTACAAAATGAGCAAAGTCAGCACACAAACACAAAACACAACACACCAAATATCCACTCACTTACCGCGGAAAACTGGAAGACCGAGAGGATGAGACTAGACCACTAACTGAACTAACTCACCTAATCAATTAACCACATAGTCCAATTAATCCAATACTAACAGTCCTAAAACCGTATTTGCTCTGATACCAAAATGAAACAACCAAGCTTTTTTTTTTTTATAAACGATTATAATAAATTATCAATGCGGAAATTCTCGAAAGAAATCAATAATATTAAATCATAATAAACCGTTCAACAAATAACCAATAACCAATAACCAATAAAGAATAAGCAACCTAAACACCAGGTTTGCTACATTATTAAAAATAGAACTAACACCCTAATCATGAATTCCTTGTCAACCACAACAAGATAACCAATATCAAATTCCTAATCTCATCATCCTCTTCTCTCGGTCTCTTTCCGCGGAAGAACATTGCTGTTACCTGCATCACATTGGAATAGAGATGCGTAAGTATTATCATAAATACTTAGTGAGTGGATCATCCTGCCTACAAGCCAAGTACGTCAAACACTAGACAATACATCAACAATAATCAACAACAAGAACAATAGTCAACAACTGAAACTTCCCTGTCAGGAAACAGCCACGTTTCCTGACCACCTAGGTCGGTGTCGACCGACACCTCTATGGTGTCAATCGACGCCAGCCTCCTGATTGTCGATCGACACCCATCGAGTGTCGGTCGACACCAGCTCGACGCCCAGACACCAGAAGCTACAAAAATCGCATAGAAAATCGCAAAACACACAATCAAAGGGTTTTCAACGCCCCAATACATCCAAAACACGATTTCCAGTATAAACAACTCAAGAACACAATCCAAACTCGAAATCAAACAATCTCTAACGATTAACGGACCTACAGTCACGCACTCACCTGGAAAAGGATTGGAAGGAAGGAAAAGAGAAGAACAAAGATGAACAGCAACCGATCTAGCTCAGAAACTCCACAAAACTCTCTGAAAATCACCTCCTTCGCTCAAAAACACCTCTGGAACTTTTCTCTTTCGAAAAAGTGACTCCTCACGCTGCCACAAGCTTTTACTCGCGAGACTAGGGCTTTCCTCGCCCAAACCAGCCAAAAACCAGCCGACTTTAATCAAACCGGTCGATTTTCCAATAACCGGTGTCGATCGACACCCTTCCTTGGTGTCGGTCGACACCCATCGACCAAACCAACTCAAACCACAAATCAGACGCGCAATCGACTTAAACCGGAATCGAACCCGATAACCGGTGTCGATCGACACACCCCTTTGGTGTCGATCGACACTAGGTACTCAAGAGCTTTTTACACATTTTCTTCGAGATGGTTGAACCTTAGACCGACTGTACAACAATCAAACAATAACATGTACAATCAATCCTCAATTCACACCTCAAAGAGCGTATGTAATCGACTCCCGAATCCCTAATGTCGCCCGATACCACTTCCAACACAACTTTCTGGTTCACGGATGTTACAGACATGCCATGGGACATTCCACTGACACTCATCTGGTACTAAATAAATAGTACTGCAATACGCCAATTGCCATATCTCAACCCAGTAATACCTCGAGCACAACTCATGTAGTTGGATATCGTGATCTCCGTCTTCATTATGCGTATTGAGTTCTATGAAAGCAGCTAGCGCGTGCACACAAGGATATATTTCAATATCAAATACCCTGCAACTACAACTTTTTGATCGTAAATTCACCGTATAATGATTCGCTTCACCGACATCTGTCTTCGCTATCACATCATATATACGCTCAAACCAGTTCAGCTCTTCACTTTTAATTTCTCAGCATCTTTCCATATGTCGTGCAGAAAGTTCTCCACAAACGGCACTAATTTATGTTCAACCGGTACAGCAGCAGCTTCGTTCCTATGATCACTAAACCACTCAGAAATTTTGCTAATGATTGCGTCAAGCATGGGGAGTAAGTAGTATTGCCTTGCGGTTCGTAAAGTGCTGTTCAAAGATTCCACAGTGTTGCTTGTGTCTATGTTGTATCTTTCTCTTGGAAAATAACACCTTGCCCATGTATGTTTCGTATTTTCTGTAGTCTCCACTATATACTTGGCTGCAGAAGGATACCTTGACACGAAATCACTATAAGCCTTCTCATGGTCAGCAATTGTATAATGCCTACTGCACTCTATGAATCTCCACGTGACTACATCTTTGTTGACGTTGAAGGCCTGCCCTTTCACATTTTGGGACAAATGCCATATGCAATACCCATGATGAGAAATCGGATAGACAGTAGCTATGGCGGTGATGAGGCTTGGATTTCTGTCACTCATAAATACCAACTCCGAAGAGTCCGGTATAACGGTTTTCAACATCTCAAAAAACCACGTCCAACTATTATTCTTCTCACCATCAAGGACATCAAACGCTAAGGGATAATTATGACGATTAGGGTCTAGAGCGGATGCAAAAACTAGTACACCACCTTATCCGTTCTTAAGATGTGTTTCATCCACAGTTATCACTTTCCTCATGCATTTAAACCCTTCTATGCAAGCTCCTAAGGCGATGAATAGGTACAAAACTTTTCCCTCATGATCCAGTTTCACACTTGTTACCGTACCTGAATTGACGTTTTCTAGCATGTGCAAGTAACAATACAGCTTCTTGTAGCTATCTTATGGATTACCTCGCAAATTAGAAACATAATGGTTTTTCCCTCTCAATGCAGTCGAGTATGATATCCTCAGGCCAAGTTTGTTCTGAACAATATTCATGATACTTTTAGGAGCTGAAGTCTCCATTAGTCCTGCATAATCTTCATACAATATAGATGCAACTAATCGTGG
Source organism: Erythrophleum ivorense (assembly GCA_026724425.1). NCBI lineage: Eukaryota > Viridiplantae > Streptophyta > Magnoliopsida > Fabales > Fabaceae > Erythrophleum > Erythrophleum ivorense. The sequence goes on from JAIUCV010000074.1 coordinate 7,069,132, forward strand.
TGTTCCTTTCCTCTTTTGGTTGCTTGTACTCTGACTAGCACGAGAACATGTATGCATTTTGTTGTGCGTTCTAATCGACAACGCTTTTGAACCAGTAATCTTTGCAGCCCTTAAAAACCATTTACAGCTCTCTGCACGACATTTTACCACATAGCGCACTGTATCCGACTTTTTAATCTTGAAACCAAAACAATTCTCAAACGCGGCTCTATCCACCAAATCCTGCACTGCCTTTTTATTTGGAAACTCTTGAAGTACAGTCACACCCAAACCATCTTCCCATGCCTCTACAAACTGAGAAGCTTCTACATCAGGTGGCATTTCGGCATATTCATCACACATATACGAGGAGCTATCCATGTCGTCATCCCCAGGTTCATCACGTTGCACATTTTCTTCCGCTATAATATCATCATCCTCATCCATCACCTCTCGTTGTTGTTCTGCTTGTTGGTTGCCTACGTACAGAGTCACTGCATTAGCTCCAACTCCATCACACTTTGAATGCAGCTCCTCATAGTTCATACCAAAAGAACTCCCTGGCATATTTGTGATCTCCACAACCAAAAGACATCTATGGTTCTCGTTATCTATGGAATTTAGATATACAGAAAGATCCTCATCATCAGAAATAATCCACGGTTCCTGATTTCTCTCCAGCAGTGGAGTGTAATACAGTTTCAATTTCATTCTATTTTCATCTAACCCTACTTTCTTGCATATCCTAGTTTCTAGCATCGACATATTAATCTCCTATGTTGATGTCTTGAACAATAAACTGTACGGGCGATCTTGACATTTGAAATGTATGATGGTGTTGTTGCTCATTCTAGCCTGCAAAAACGATACAAAAACTCAATCAGTAATACTAGTTATCCACAGTTATATTTTCTTACTTTACTCAGTAATACCAGTTGTACCAAGTCTGATATTGATTTGAAGTCACAATTTTCACTTTCATTCAACCACTGCACGAAATTAATTACATATTCATAGCCTGCAAAAACGATACAAAAACTCAATCAGTAATACTAGTTATCCACAGTTATACTTTCTTACTTTACTCAGTAATACCAGTTGTACCAAGTCTGATATTGATTTGAAGTCACAATTTTCACTTTCATTCAACCACTGCACAAAATTAATTACATATCCGTATCCTTAAACTATGGTATTAATCACAACATAGATTTTAAAATTTTATAATATACAATTTCGCTCTAAGTAATACTAGTTTTACTAGTTATATTCACTTACTTCTCCTACCGCAAGAACCCAGTTTCGTTAATTATGGGTTCAATTCTTGATATTATACTCCCGATTTGTTACGATTCAACAGTTGCTATCCAATTTCACTCTTAAACTATGTTTTCAAAACTAATGTGCTTAATCATTCCAATTCTTTCATTCATTCCATTATTTGCAAATGCAATTGAAAAAAAAAACATTTGAGATAATGTACCATAGATTGAAATTCCCAGCACCTCATATACGATTCTAGAAGAGGAAGAGAGCTCGAAAACGAGCAGATCAAACTTGACAAAAGAGAGCTTTCATCGATGAGCTCCAGAAAGAGGCGGAGAGAGCAAGATCGAGACCCGATCGAGAGAGTGGAAACAAGGAGAGAGAACACAGAAGAGAGAGAAAGAGAGGGAGGAGAGAGAAAGAGAAAACGCAAAAGTGAAACGCAAATCCCGTTGTTCAATCTGCGATATCATCTTTATTTTGGACATATTCATTAAGGGTAATTTCGTCTATTCGCTTCTTCAGGGGTATGAAGATTAAATGGGGACATAAGTGATTTGTTTTTAAAAGAGAGGGATACAAGAGACTTTGGCTCCTGAGCTTGAGAGCTTAAGGGAATCGCCATGAGATTTTAGATCAGCTCGTCATGAGAGTTTGATCCTTACAGTTTGTAATTGCATACTTTCTTCAATACCATCATACTATTCAGTTCACTCTCTCTCTCTATGCGATAAGTTTACTCTATCATTGGTGCGGTGAGCCAAAGACGAATCCAACGCGACGATCTCTTGCGACGGCGACCATGGCGAATCAGCAAAATTCTCCGACGAACTCAGCGTATGTGGAGTACGACGGCGTTTCTCAAATACAGCTCGAAAGTGGATCGTTTGAACGGTCATATAGTTTCGTTAACGGACTCACAAAAACAAACCAGGACGCGACTCGATGCGATAGATTTACGGTTCAATACGATGGATGCAAAGCTTGATTCGATTATTCTGATGATCGGAAAAACGTCTGCACATAAGAATACACCAGTGTTTCCAAATCCGGGATCCTCTTCGACTCCGACTTAGGTACACTCTCACAATCTGGAACAAAATCGGGAAAATCTGTCGCTAGGTTATCGATCTGGTCAATTGAATGTTGCAAATCGAGATAGTTTGTTGAAAAAAGTTGAGATGCCTACCTTTTCTGGAAAACACATATGTGTGGTTGATCGAGCTAGAACGTTTCTTCTACATCGGTGGATACGATGATAAGGAGAAATTGGACTTGGTGGCCTTGAGTTTAGACGGCAAAGTAAGGAAGTGGTACTATTGGGAATTACAGAGGAAAGGTTTTCACAGTTGGTCAGATTTCAAGGATAAGTTGGTGCTCAGGTTTTCTGAATCCATCGAGGAGGCTCCAGGAGAACGCTTATTCAGAATCAAGCAACAAGGATCAGTGGATGACTACATTACCGAATTTGAGGAATTATCATCATTGGTGCCTAGATTATCTGATGAGGCGTTATCAAATATTTTCTACAATGGTTTAAACACTAAAATGCAGGAGGTCATACGGATGAAGGAGCCACAGAGTTTGGAACATCATAATTCTGCAGTGTTGAGGATTGAATCCAGCGCTTTTTGCAAAATCGTCAGCGAGGTTCCGGGATATGACGGCAATACAGGAACACGTAAGCCATCGACAACGGCAAACACACAGCGAGCCGTGGTTCCTTTTGAGCAGAGGGTTGGTCAGACTCAGGGCAGATCTCAGAACAAAGAAAATGAGCCGGCTAGAGCTCCACTGAGACCGCGACAGAAGTATACTGATGCAAAGATAACAAAGATGAGGAGTGATGGTGTCTGTTTCCAGTGTGGTGGGAAATGGTCCAGAGATCACAGGGCAGTGTGTCCGAAGAAAGAATTTCGCGTTTTGACAGTCATAAATGGACTTGAAATGGAGGTTTTAGGTGAAGCGGAGGAGTATGAGGACTCAGATGATCAGGTAATGCTGGTTCACGAAGTAAGAACTCTTTCTTTAAACTCGTTTTTTGGAAAACATTCTCCTAAAACACAAATATTTTATCGCCGAATCAGTAAGTCCATAGTGATTGTGATGCTGGACAATGGAGCCTCTCACAATTTTATATCTCCTGAGATTGTGAAGAGACTCAAATTGCACGCAAGTGAAGACAATAGCCTGGATATTCTTCTTGGCAATGGCATTACTGTCAAGGGCAATGGTGTTTGCCGTAATGTCACCTTCAATCTTGCTGAAGTCAACTTCAAAACCGACTTCATATCATTGGAACTAGGAGCAGTTGATGTCATATTAGGAATTCAGTGGCTTGAGACGCTTGGGAAATGTGTAGTATATTGGAAGAAGCAGGAGCTATCCTTTGTTCACAACAATAAAACAGTGACATTGATAGGCGACCCTTCTTTGCATTCTCCTAAGCTATCGTTCAAGGCGTTGAGTGCCTTACCTATTGACATCAAGGGAAGAGAAGCACCTATGGTGCTTAGTAGTGCGACATCTGACAGTCTCCGAGCAGTTCTGGAACCCGTTACCGACCTACTGGATCAATTCATTGATGTTTTTGCAGATCCACGAGGACTACCGCCTTTTAGGGGTCAGGAGCATGCTATCAACTTAGCTCCTGGGGTCACAAGTATTTCAGTCCGACCTTATCGGTATCCTCATGCAACAAAGGTTGTAATGGAAACGATGGTATCAGAAATGTTAGAAGCGGGAATCATCAGACAGAGTTCAAGCCTCTTCTCAAGTCCCGTATTGTTGGTACCTAAGAGAGACAATGCGTGGCAGTTTTGTATCGACTACATACCGTGCATTAAACAGAGCTACTAATCCTGATAAATTTCCGATTCCGGTCATTGACCAGTTGTTGGATGAGCTTCACGGTGCGACAATCTTCTCCAAGTTAGACTTACGTTCTGGATACCATCAGATTAGAATGCTCGAAAGGGACATTCATAAGACAGCTTTTAGAACGTTGGAAGGCATTATGAATTTCTAGTCATGCCATTTGGGCTTACAAACGCTCCAGCAACATTTCAAACCTTTTATGCAAAACTTTGTTCTGGTGTTTTTTGACGATGTGCTCATCTACAGCTCGAGTGTGACACAACACGTGGAACATCTGAGGAAAGTAATGCAGGTCTCTCTTGGCAAACTAAAAAAAGTGCGTTTTTGGGTTACCTCAGGTGGAGTACCTGGGACACATTATATCGTCAGCCGGTGTGGCTACAGATGCAGTCAAAACGTCGGCAATGTTACAGTGGCCAACTCCTCAGTGTGTGAAGGACTTAAGGGGTTTTTTAGGCTTGATTGGGTACTACAGAAAGTTCGTGAGAAGTTATGGTGTTATCGCAAGACCGTTGACAGAGCTGTTAAGGAAGGATAAGTTTGCATGGTCTCTCGAGGCACAAGAAGCGTTTGAACAATTGAAGGAGGCCATGTCATCAGCACCAGTATTAGCTATGCCTGATTTTGAGAAAGTGTTTATTCTAGGGACTGATGCTTCGGGGTTTGGATTAGGTGCTGTATTAATGCAAGACAAGAGGCCAATAGCTTTTTTCAGTCACGGGTTCACAGCAAGGGAATAGTTGAAACCTGCTTATGAAAGAGAGTTGATGGCAATCGTTATGGCGGTTATGAAATGGAAACACTACTTGGTTGGACTCAAGTTTGAGGTACACACAGATCAGCGTAGCCTTAAATACCTTTTGGAGAAAAAAGAGGTGAATTTGGAATACCAACGGTGGCTTACAAAACTACTGGGATTTGATTTTGACATTATGTACAAACCGGGTTGTGAAAACAAGGCAGCAGATGGCTTATCACGCATACCGACAACTTCTACTCTGCTTAATACCACCTTGTTGGCATTAACTATCCCAGAAGCTTTACAACTACAAGATCTTTATAAGGAAATTGAGGCGGATCCTCACATTCAGTCCTTAATCATTCAGGTTCAACAGCAACAGGCTTCCCCGGACTATGAGGTTGTCAGTGGCCGGCTTTGGTTCCGTCATCGTTTGGTCATTCCAAAGGACTCTACCTTCATTCAACTCATCATCAGCCAATGCCATGATAGTCAGATTGGTGGCCATTCGGGCGTTTTGAAGACAGTAAAGCGTATTCAGTTGGTTTTTCAGTGGCAAGGCATGTACAAGTCAGTTCAGCGCTACGTTTCAAAATGCATAGTGTGTCAGCAATACAAGTATTCGACTTTATCGCCTGCTGGTTTACTACAGCCGTTACCAATTCCTGACTCAGTTTGGGAGGATATTTGTATGGATTTTGTGGAGGGTTTGCCAATGTCGTGTGGTTTTAATGTGATACTTGTGGTCATTGACAGATTAAGTAAGTATGGTCACTTCGTCGGACTTCGTCATCCTTTCTCTGCAGTGGATGTGGTGCAGCGTTTTATCTCAGAGGTGGTTCGGCTACATGGTTTTTCGAGTTCCATTGTCTTGGATAGGGATAAAAATTTTTTGAGCAAGTTTTGGAAGGAGTTGTTTCGGTTGGAAGGCACAAAATTGAACTATAGTACTGCCTTTCACCCTCAAACAGATGGTCAAACGGAGGTGCTTAATCGTTGCCTTGAGACTTATCTTCATTGCTTTGCCTCCGATCATCCGAAGAGTTGGCATAAGTACCTTGCGTGGGCGGAACTTTGGTATAATACATCTTACCACACTTCTTTGAAGACATCACTTTTCAGGGTTCTTTATGGTCGGGAGCCTCCGACACTACTCAAGTATGAGAAGGGTTCGACAACTAATTTTGAGTTGGAAGAAATGCTTCAAGAGCGAGATAGTATGCTGATATACCTCTATTTTGTACCCTTTTTATATGGTTTTGCTACGCTTTTTATAAGGTTTTTAAAGGCTTTTCGATCTAAAAAGGTAGTTTTTGTGGATTTATAGTACTAAGAGTCTAAACAGGTCGAAAGATGCATTTTGGAGCAAAACCGCAGGATTTGGACTTTACGCCGCTCCACGACACAGCATCAACTTTGAAAAAGCCCCAAAAACATTCTACTCAATGGATCTCACCAAAACTAGTTCGCCGCGATGCCTACATGAGTTAGCTTTCCACCGCAACTGGAATCATGCAATTTGGACGTGTAGAATGGAAGATATTATCATTTTAGTGAAGAGTGTCAAATCAGCCGAAAACCGAACGTCTACACCAGCCGCTCGACCGAGCCGGTCGGACAGGGCCTCCAAGGCCCCCGTCCGACCCGACCGTCCTAGACTACACATTGACGTCGGTCGACCGAGCCGGTCGGACAGGGTCTCCAAGGCTCCCGTCCGACCCGACCTCTTTTCGCCATCCCGTGCGCGCCCGACCATCATCCCGTGCGACCGTTCGACCGCCAGCTCGACCCGAGCACCAGCCCGACCGACCGGTCGACCGCCCCGCTCGACCACTACACGTCCCGCTCGACCCGCCTTAGCCGACTAAGGCCCGTTTTGCACGTTTTCACGATTTACTCGGCCCGTTTACCTAATCTCGACCCCTGGAAGACCTAGCACTATAAATACACCTTTTTAGCCTCTAGAGAAAGAGAGAACCATGAGCCGTATTGTATTTTCAGTTTTATAGATCTACTTTTGTTCTATAGATTTCAAGGAGAGGATCTCTCCTCCTCACTACAATTTGGAGAAGATTTCTGAACCTTTATCTATTATCATGCTTTCTTCATCTCTCTGTGTTGTTACTTTGATTATGTCTGAGTAATTTACTTGTTAGGTTGCTAGGGTTACTAATTCAATGAGTTGTTTGCTTGATCTATGATTTCGATGAACTGTTAGGGATATCATTAGAGTCTTTGTCTCGTTTTGTTCACTAATTAATGCTGATTGCTTTACCGCGCATCTAGCAATCCGATCCTAGGTTGATTTGAGCCACGGAAGTGCTGTATCATTCGCCGGACCTAATCTTTGACAAGCTAGGTTTCTTAGACTGCGGAAGTTGATTTACTAAGCCTAGTGAACTGTATCCGAACTTGATCGATTTAATGCTTGATTAACTATCTAAGGACATACCAAAAGTTTAGCGATTAGATAAGTTATCATAGGAGTCGGAGCCACGGAAGTGGAAAGACTTATTTTCGTGTTTTGTGTTCTAGACGGATCTATCATCCCATCATCCCTAAATTGATTTATATCTATCATCGAACTGATCATTGCTTGCTTCTCTGCGAATTAGCCCCTAGAGACCTAACGCTTTTCCCTCATTGCTTTACAACTTCGATTTCTTAGCTTTAGTATTTAGTTATTAGACAACCAACCAATCATCCTTTATCTTATTCTAGCTTGATCCGAACTCCATAGATTTAAAGTGTATTCATTTTAGCCAGTCCTTGTGTTCGATAACCCGTACTTCTACGATCTGTGCACTTGCAGGATTTTAAAAAGTCGGTAAAACCTGACCACACATCAAGTTTTTGGCGCCGTTGCCGGGGACTGCAGCAGTACCTTTGAATCTCGATTAGGATCTAGTCTAGGATTTTATCGTTTTCTTGCATTTTCATTATTTTTGCTTTTGGTTTTTCTAGCTTATCTTACTTTTCATTTGTTTTCTTCTTTTGTTTTTCAGGTGCATGACTAGACAGTCTAATAGGGACAATCTAGTTGAACCAGTTGCTGAAATCGACAGACTTGAAAAGACACTTAGACGACAAAGGGCTCAAGAGATGGCCCAAGCCGCTCATGATGCAGCAGTAGCTAGAGCTGTAGCTGAAGGGAGAGATCCACCTCCACCTTTAGAACCACAACCTCCTGCTGGGGAAGTTGATGCACAACCTCAAGCTAACAATCCAACCATTGGAGACTATGACTCCGCTGATGCCTTCTTTACGGATCGAAATCCGATCCACCCACCTCCACCTCAGAGGAATGACTATGAGATCAAGCCTCAAATCATAGCATTGGTTAAGCAAAACCAGTTTCATGGCCTGCCAGCTGAGCACCCGCTTGATCACATAGATAACTTTGAAGAAATTTGCAGCACCACCCAAGCCAATGGAGTCTCAGCCGACTACCTAAAGTGCAAACTTTTCTCATTTTCTCTTGGCGACAAAGCCCTTAGATGGTTAAAGTCTCTTCCTGCCCATTCGATCACTACTTGGGACGAGTACAAGGCAGCATTCATCAACCATTTCTACACTAAGCAAAGATCGATTTCTGTTAGAAACAAGATCTCTGGATTTCGCCAAGGTGCAACCGAATCATTCTATGAGGCATTGGATCGATTCAAGGAATACATTAGGGATTACCCTAACCACGGTTTCAAGGATGGGAACCTTTGGAACATTTTCTATCGTGGCATAGACCACAAGTATAAGCTATCCTTGGATACTGCAAGCAATGGAAATTTTATGACAAAGACTGTTGAGGAAGCCAAAGTCTTGATTGAGAACCTTGCAGAAAGTGATTGCAACAACTGCCCAGACTATGATAGATCACACCGGTCTACCAACGCACCCCCTGATGCTACTCAGATGGCTGAACTGAAGAATATGATGGCTCAAGTTCTAAAAGGACAGCAAAGACACATACATGCAGTTGAGGGCATAAATGATGTCAATGATGATCCTACAAGGGAATGCATGGGAGATTTCTCCAATGATCATCTTGAGGAAGAAGTTAACTATGTTGGTAACTATGGAAACATGGGATACAATCCCAACTACCGGTCCAACCCAAACCTTTCTTACCGCAGCACCAATGTGGAGAACCCACAAGACCAAACCTATCCCTCAAGATTCCAGCAGCAGAGACCACCTTTCCAACCCTATGAAGATCGTTTCCAGCAGCAAGGAAACCAGTTTCAACCTAGGCCGAACTATGACCAAAGAGCACCATACCCACCAAAGGAACCATATGGTTTACCCACCAGCCAACCTCCTTTAGCCCAGCCAAACAACAAGTTCGAGGGAATGTTTCAACAAATCATGGAAGGTCAAAAGAGGAACAACAATCATGGACACTTTGTTCAATGATCTCCATGCTAGATATGATGCCATTGCCGCACATGTCAAGAAATTGGAAGTGCAAGCCGCTCAAACCGCATAAGCAGTAAAAAAACAAGAGATGGAGTCCAAGAAATCTTTTTGCAACTCCGTTGCAATAGAAAAGAAGTTTGAGGATTCTATCCCAAAATGGAAGCTCTCCCCACCTAAGTATGATTGTATGACCTGGCCTGAAGAAATCTATCCCGAGAAAGAATCTAACCGCGCAAGAAAAAGACGCATTTTCCCCAAGATCATCCCAAAGGCGGATAACTCTGGAAAGTTTGTAATTCCATGTTCTATTAATGAAGTTAATCTCACCGATTCTCTTTGTGACACAGGAGCTAATGTCAACATCATGTCAAGGAAGATTGCAGACGAGATAGGCCTTACCAACATCCAACCTTCGTCCATCTCTATCAACTACGCCGATTCATTCTCGCAAACACCTTACGGTTTCATCCCGGACGTGATGGTACGACTCGGGAACTGTTCTATTCCTACCGACTTTCAAATAGTGGAAATGAGAGAAAGTAGCCATAGACCCCTCATCCTTGGCACCCCTTTCCTATCAACCGTTGGAGCCATTTTCGACTTTCCCAACCGGAGGATCTCATTCAACAAGGTGAATAAAGAGATGTTTTCCCCCATGTGTTCAACAAGGAACCCATCAGTTGATATGGTGCAAGAGAATAAGATTATCCCCAAGCCTCCAGAAGAAGAGAAAATCCTGTCCAGCTTGCCCAGCAAAGACCTTGCCTACCAGCCCAAGCAACATGCCCCGACAGCAAGAAGTAAGACTACGGCATCTTACTAGCCCAAGCAACTTGCCCCGACAGCAAGAAGTAAGACTACGACATTACCTAAACACCCACCAAAAGGACCGATCAAGGATAAGACCGGGACAGAGACCACTAAGAAGGTTAAGCAAACTAAAGGATTTGCAAAAGTTAGGATTCTCCTCCAGGAAAAGCTGACTGATGAAAATTTGGAAGGATTCAAGGAAAAGTTCGCTAACACTATGAAACTCTTTCCTATGGCTGAAGTGCCCCGGGACAAGCATGGAGAGATTGTCTATCCCGCCGTGAATCATCCTCCCGATATAAATCCCAAGAAGAAAGATCTAGATGGACAAAAAGTTCCATTGATCACTACCCTCTCTTAAATCCTAAAGAGCATTACGGTCAAGCTAAAGACCTTAAACAAGCGCTGTATGGGAGGCAACCCATAAGGTAACACCTTTAAATTTCAGTTTTTAGTTTTAGTTTTACTTTGTTTTCTTTGTTTTCTTTTAGCAGGATATGATAGAATGGATATCACAATGGTGCAAGAGGAACATAGAAGTGGAGCCGCCAAGCCGTTTGGGTCGACCAAACACGTTCGGGCAGGGACTCCAAGAGGTTCGGTCGACCGGTCGACCAAAACACTCCGGGTCGACCGAACCAATCGACCCAACAATAAAAAAAAAAAAAAAAATTAAAAAAAAAAATTAAAAAAAAAAAAAAATCAAGATAAGCTTCTCCTTCTCCTTCCCACTTAAATTGAACCGGTTTTAACCAAACCAAACCGATTTTTCTAAACCAAAAACGATTTTAGGAAGGATTTTAAGAGATTTTGAGATTGGAAACATCACTTTTCATTCTCTTCTCCAAAGAAAAGCTTTTTGAAAACCCTAGCCTCCATTGAAGGATCTTCATAAAAATTTTTCTAAAAACTTTGGTATTTCTTAAATTGGATTTCGAATTTTAGCTCTCCCAATCCCCAATCAATATTTCCAACACAAGGTATGATCTCTAAAACTCAACATCTATGATTTTACACAATCCAAAAATATGAGAGAGTTTCTTGACTAAGCTTTTGTTTAGACTTGCAATTCTTGCTCCTAATAGACTTGTCTTAAGCTTATTTTTGTGAAATCAATGTGGTTTAGAGAATATAGCATTCTAATTTCAATCTTTGAATAGTTTTTCACAAAACTTATTTTGGGTATTCAAAACCTTTGATTCAAGGATGAAATTAGGGTATTCATTGCTTGAACACCTAGAATATCATTAGGATTTGTGATTTATAACTTTATTATAGCATGATTAGCTTATGAATTTCGAAATTTTAAGTTATATCATAGCATGAACAGTAAATCCGAAAATAGCTAGGATTTTGAACCTTGAAAGATGATTGTTCACTTGATTGATTTTATTAGGCTTGATTTGAGTTGATATTATACTTATCCCCTACTCTTTTCTTCCAACAAACTTTAAGAATACAAACTCATGTCTCTTGGTGAGAATTTGTTTTTGTAGGTACCATGGCAAGAACAAAGCTAACTGAGGCAATAAGGAAGAAGGATGTCACTTTAGAGCCACTAAGGAAACAAATCAAGCTCAATGCAAATCCTAACCTCACGGAACGAGCAACCACATCGAAATCAGCAATCAAAACCAACGAAAAAGGCAAGGAAATCGAGGAGCATTCAAGTGATTCCGATAATCAACCCCTTGTCAAGTTTATCAACCATCCTATTCAATGCAATGGAGAGTATGGAACGGCAATGGAAAGAGTCATCATTGAACCATGTGTGACAATGGATATTCACACTCTTGATCTCCTCAACATGAGGAGTGATGTCATATGGTACCTAAAGAAGCTAGGAATGCGCAAGTTTTTCAAGATAGATTGCAAGGAGTACATTGAACTTACAAGAGACTTCCTCTCCACCGTCAATCTAGCCTTCCCCAACAACAATGATGACCAGCCCGCCGGCAATGGGATACTTTTCTTCAAGATTGGCGATCAAAGTGGTCGGATATCCATCGCCACCATTTGCAAGCTTTTTGGTTTCAACAATGAGACTTCTCATGACTTCAAGGAGAACCACCTCACTTGTGATAATGACTTCTCCAACTGGACCCACTTCGCTGATGAACCGTTCCTTGCTTCCCGATCAAAGGTTTCACGAATCTCTCATCCGGCAATCCGCTATGTGCACCGCCTCATCACCACCACTCTACAGTGCAAACCGGAAACCAGCAAAGTCACAGCAGACGAGTTCTACATCCTGACAACGCCTTTCTTCCGCTACAAATACAATGCAAACCTTGGCCTTTTGTTTGCAAAAATACTTGTCAATGTGAAGCTTTTGGCACGGCACACCGACAACAAGAAGGTTGTTGTGCGTTTTGGGAGACTTATCACCGCAATTGTCAACCATTGCAAGATTGACATCTCACAATACCGACCCAGTCACAACACCGCTCCTTTAGACCTCACAGCCCTTCAACATATTCGTTTCCTAAATGGCTGGACCAAGAACCCAACCCAGTTTTGCTATGTATGCCCCATTGGAACGTCTGACACCGCGCTTGTGCAACTGCCTTGTGACGACCTCCCACTCCTCAGCTCCGGCGCTGTTACATTCTCACCACCACCAGAAAAGTACTTCATTGAAACCCCTGACTCGCCGCGCTACCAGATCAACACTTACTATCTCACGCAGAGGACCATGAGGGTAAGGCGCCCCGTTCGGAACATCAACGTCATGACAGCCAGCCAAGCTGCCAACCAGGCTTTAGACCGCCTTGGCCATCTGGAGAGAACCGTCCATTGCCAATCCCGCTTCATCTCGCGCCTCATCCGTGTTGTTCGCCACATCGCTCCCGATCGCTTTTTCCGCCCTTCCACATCAACCCATGAGCCAGACCTTGGAAAGTTCTCACTCGCCTCTGCACTTGGCTCTGATGAAGACTCTACCGACGAAGAGGAGAGCGCGACCAGCCCACCCACCTCCACCTAGGCACCCACACTTCACTCGGTGTCCGGTGCAATGGACACCTAACTCCATTTTCTATCCTTATCTTATTTTAATGAATTTCTTTTTATTTTTCTTTATTGAGTCTGTTTTCTCTCATCCTTAATTTGATTTGCTTTCACCGGGACGGTGCAAGTTAAGTCTGGGGGGAGTTTTATCCTTTACTAATGTATTCTTTTTCTTTTCTTATATTTTTATGTTATTTTCTTATGTTTTCATGTTTTATTGAGTCAAAACTTTAGTTGGAAATTATGATTTATCTCTATGATTCTCTGGTGTTGTGCTAACAATCTATGACCCTAGAGCGGACATCAGTTGCAGACATAAGCCTAACAGAACCTCTAATGGTGGATCGACCTACTGACTTGGCAACATTTCTAAGGTACCCGGACAATCTAACGTTAACTCCACCCTAACCAATCTAGTTTTTCTTGTCAAGGGACTTGTCATACATATGAGTCGTTCCTCACTTGATCTCAAAAGGGTGTGTCCAATACAAAGTGCAGTTCTCCTCTCTCTCAGAAAAATGAAAATCAAAAGCTTTTAAGCACAAGGAAAACGTGTAAGCAAGAGGAATGCATACGTCTGCACCTTCATGTCTTATGGAGACCTACCAAAAACAAGGAAAAAGCAAAATACTATCCTATGTTATTCCCCAAAAGAAAAGAAAGGGATGAAGGATCGATAGAAAAAATAAAATGATACCCTAGAAAAGTAGGGAAAGATCGATCCTTCAAAAGAAAAGAGAGAGGAAAAGAACTCAAAAGCTTAAAAAAGAGGACTATCCTGGAGAGACTCAAGTGGGTAAGAACAAGTGCTTAATGATCGTTATTCCCTTGATAAAGACCTCACGTTTTAAATTTATGCAAGGAGTTAACAATGGAAAGTCTGGAATACTGGATGAGACTAGTTGAGTTTGGTATGGTTCGCTAAGCTTGCCGAGCATTATGTGAAGCTAGTCTAACATTGGTTATGTTTTTAGTGGAGTACAGGAGAGGAAGCCGCCACAGGTTTCTCAAAAGGATAAGGAGTTTCTACGTTTTCAAACCTCTTTCTCTGATTTGGATTCTATTTGCTTGAGGACAAGCAAAGATCTTAGTCTGGGGGAGTTGATATACCTCTATTTTGTACCCTTTTTATATGGTTTTACTACGCTTTTTATAAGGTTTTTAAAGGCTTTTCGATCTAAAAAGGTAGTTTTTGTGGATTTATAGTACTAAGAGTCTAAACAGGTCGAAAGATGCATTTTGGAGCAAAACTGCAGGATTTGGACTTTACGTCGCTCCACGACACAGCATCAACTTTGAAAGAGCCCCAAAAACATTCTACTCAATGGATCTCACCAAAACCAGTTCGCCGCGATGCCTACATGAGTTAGCTTTCCACCGCAACTGGAATCATGCAATTTGGACGTGTAGAATGGAAGATATTATCATTTTAGTGAAGAGTGTCAAATCAGCCGAAAACCGGACGTCTACACCAGCCGTTCGACCGAGCCGGTCGGACAGGGCCTCCAAGGCCCCCGTCCGACCCGACCGTCCTTAACTACACATTGACGTCGGTCGACCAAGCCGGTCGGACAGGGCCTCCAAGGCTCCCGTCCGACCCGACCTCTTTTCGCCATCCCGTGCGCGCCCAACCATCATCCCGTGCGACCGTTCGACCGCCAGCTTGACCCGAGCACCAGCCCGACCGACCGGTCGACCGCCCTGCTCGACCACGACACGTCCCGCTCGACCCGCCTTAGCCGACTAAGGCCCGTTTTGCAAGTTTTCACGGTTTACTCGGCCCGTTTACCTAATCTCGACCCCTGGAAGACCTAGCACTATAAATACACCTTTTTAGCCTCTTTAGAAAGAGAGAACCATAGAGCCGTATTGTATTTTCAGTTTTATAGATCTACTTTTGTTCTATAGATTTCAAGGAGAGGATCTCTCCTCCTCACTACAATTTGGAGAAGATTTCTGAACCTTTATCTATTATCATGCTTTCTTCATCTCTCTGTGTTGTTACTTTGATTATGTCTGAGTAATTCACTTGTTAGGTTGCTAGGGTTACTAATTCAATGAGTTGTTTGCTTGATCTATGATTTCGATGAACTGTTAGGGATATCATTAGAGTCTTTGTCTCGTTTTGTTCACTAATTAATGCTGATTGCTTTACCGCACATCTAGCAATCCGATCCTAGGTTGATTTGAGCCACGGAAGTGCTGTATCATTCGCCGGACCTAATCTTTGACAAGCTAGGTTTCTTAGACTGCGGAAGTTGATTTACTAAGCCTAGTGAACTGTATCCGAACTTGATCGATTTAATGCTTGATTAACTATCTAAGGACATACCAAAAGTTTAGCGATTAGATAAGTTATCATAGGAGTCGGAGCCACGGAAGTTGAAAGACTTATTTTCGTGTTTTGTGTTCTAGACGGATCTATCATCCCATCATCCCTAAATTGATTTATATATATCATCGAACTGATCATTGCTTGCTTCTCTACGAATTAGCCCCTAGAGACCTAACGCTTTTCCCTCATTGCTTTACAACTTCGATTTCTTAGCTTTAGTATTTAGTTATTAGACAACCAACCAATCATCCTTTATCTTATTATATCTTGATCCGAACTCCATAGATTTAAAGTGTATTCATTTTAGCCAGTCCTTGTGTTCGATAACACGTACTTCTACGATCTGTGCACTTGCAGGATTTTAAAAAGTCGGTAAAACCTGACCACACATCATATGCTAACAAAGATTAAGCTACAATTACATCGAGCTCAGACTGCTATGCATGAGTCAGCCAACAAGCATAGACGTGATGTGCATTTCGAGGTTGGTGATAAAGTTTTTCTAAAACTCAAACCTTATCGCCAACAGACGGTGGTGAAGCGTTTCTGCCCAAAACTGGCGGCTTGTTTCTTTGGCCCTTACTTGGTGTTGGAGAGGATCGGTAAAGTCGCTTATAAGTTGGAGTTACCTCCGGGATCCAAGATACACCCTGTCTTTCATGTCTCACAATTGAAGAAGGCAGTAGGCGATGAACAACAACTCCAACCCTTACCCGTTGCCGTGACTGACTTACTCACGGTGGATCTCGAACCTGAGGAAATATTGGCTAAGTGCTTTGATTCAACGGGCTGTGTTGAGCTGTTGCTCTGGTGGAAGGGTCTGATATATCATGGTTTTTATGGGTTTTTGCCATGATATAAGTCTTGTATATAGAGTCTTTTTAGTGTTTTTGGAGTCTTTTCTACTAATTAATTACAGGTCTTAGACACAATTGGAGCTGAATTGGAGATAATGGAGCTTATTTGGGAGTTTTTGCTGCAAAACAGAAGTAACCATCGTTGCTGGACGTTGGTGTCGATCGACACCACTATGGTGTCGGTCGACACCGCCCTTGCTGCCAGAAGAGAGACGCGATTTTGAAGACTTTTTTGGAATTTGCAGTTTTGGCCCAAAGTTCCACCTATTTGCAAGAAGGCCCAAATCGTGTTTTTAGGTTTATAAGCCATTGTTTAGGCTTCTTTAATTTGTATCTTATTTTCTATTGAGACTTAGAGAGAGATTTGTAGCAGAGTTTTGGAGAGACAAATCAGACTCCTTCAGAGAAGATTTTGAACTCCTTTAATCTCTTATCTTATTTCTTTTATGCAATCTTTCTTATACATGATGTTTGCTTCAATCACCATGTCTGAGTAGTTTGTTTGTTAGGTTAAGGGTTTTGCAAGGGTTGAAGAAGAATTGCAATTGTTTAGGATAATCATTAGTGTTCTTCATCTGGATTATGTTTAATGCTTATTATAGCTTCGCGACCTAGAATCTGATCTTAGGTTAATTGGTAGACACGAAAGTGTTATTGATTTCCTGAACTATCTTAGATGAGCAAAATACCTATCTGCAAAGGAATTTGGTTTAGGGATTTTGTGAACAATTGAACCTGGAATTAATGCTTGTCTAGTTTATTGAATTTGCAAAGAAATTTGGAATTCTAGGATTTAGAGTTAGATAATCTCTGCAGCGAAAGCTGATTGATTTTATATTAGTGTTCATGTTCTAGAACGGTGCTTCATTAATATCCTGTTAGCTTTTACTCTGCAATTCGGATTCAACCTGAGAATTTTCCAAGACCTAACCTTTGTCTCTTGAATTTAAACCTCACAAATCGATCACTTGCTGCTTTTTAGTTACTTAATTTGCATTACATTTACATTATTTGTCTTAGCAATATTTGAATCTAGGAATTTACTGTGCAATAACTTGACGTTTGGATTCGATAACCCTATACACTACACATTGATTGTTGTACACTTGCAGTAGATTAATAGGGAAAACTTACACCTATCAAGTTTTTGGCGCCGTTGCCAATCGTCTCTTTCATTGCCGTTAGATTTTTAGTTTTAGACTTTTGTCTAAGATTTTTCTTCTCTTTTGTTACTCACGCGCTCTATAACTTTCTTTTTGGTGTTTCAGGTGTATGCCTAATCGCAAAACCAGAAGCAACAAAGACACAGAGCTAGTCAATCTCAGTAATCAAGAGCTAGCACACTTAGAGCGTACAAACAGAAAAGCGAAGAAGCCAGTTGAGATGAACGAGCCACTGATTTTGGTTCGACATGATGATGGCACTCTGTTTGACAGCGAAGGAAACAAGCGCAATGCGCAAGGGCAGAAACTCGATGATGATGGGAATGTGATAGTTGAGGCACCCCCAGTTCAGCCTGCACCTAATGTTGCTGCACCGAATCAGGCTGCACCGAATCGCACTCTTGGAGACCACAACATGCCTGATTTATTCTATGCTAATCGGTCTGCGATTCGCCCTCCTTCATTCCAGAGGAATGACTTTGAGCTGAAGCCTGCATTCTACACTCTTGTGGGTCAGCATCTCTTTCATGGTCTTCCTCATGAACACCCCATGGATCACATCAAGAGGTTCGAAGATCTGGCCACCAGCATCAAGGCCAATGGAGTCACTAGTGACTACCTATTCTGCAAGCTATTCCCTTACTCTCTTTCTGGGGATGCAGCTTACTGGTTGAAGCAGTTGCAGCCAGGATCTTTGACAAATTGGGAGGACACCAAGAAGACCTTTTTGAATAACTTCTATGATGATGCGCGGTCCGAGGAGTTGAGGAATAATATTTCACAGTTTTCTCAAGGACCAACTGAGGCATTTAAGGCTGCTTGGGTGAGATTCCGGTCCTACCAGAGAGACTGTCCACACCATGGTTTCACTGAAGTTCAGCTGCTGGGCATTTTCTTCAGAGGAATTGATTGGAGGTACCAGATGGCTCTCGATGCTGCGAGCAATGGTAATTTCAACACTCGCTATCCCGATCAAGCTTACCAACTTACAGAGAACTTGGCATCTAGCAATAGTACCAAGAATGCTGATTTAGAGAGGAAGAAGCTTGGTGGAAATCTGGATGGAAG
Organism: Erythrophleum ivorense; assembly: GCA_026724425.1. NCBI lineage: Eukaryota > Viridiplantae > Streptophyta > Magnoliopsida > Fabales > Fabaceae > Erythrophleum > Erythrophleum ivorense. The sequence goes on from JAIUCV010000074.1 coordinate 7,087,648, forward strand.
TCAAATTGCAGAGGTTAAGGCTAAGCTAGACTCTATGCACAGCCTTCTTGTGGGGAAGAAATCAGTTCAGTTTGCTGCAGAGGTGGAGTCTTTTGAGCCAGCAGAAGAGTCACAGGAAGAAGATGTTAACAACATCAATGGAGCTGGGTCTCAAGGACAGAGATGGGGCACTCAACAAGGCTTTGGTTCTTCTTACCAGAAGCCCTTTCAGAGCAACAACTTCCAAAGAACTTATGGTTCTTCTTCTTACCAGAAGCCTCCTGAACAGAACAGCGAGCTGAAGTCAATGTTTGAACAGCTTCTAGAAGGACAACAGAAGATCACAGTGGACTTCAATGGAAAGATTGATGCCTTATACACTGATCTGAATGGAAAAATTGAGTCTTTGAGCACTCATGTCAAGAATTTGGATGTTCAAGTAGCTCAAACTGCTGATTCTGTTAAGAGACAAGAGGGATTCCTTCCTGGACGAACTGCTGTCAATCCCAAGCACTCTTGTCATGCTGTTATGGTCGAAACTGGAGATACTCTCGCAAAGTTGGAGGAAATTGCAGGTGATATTCGCCCTGCAGAATCAGTGTCGATCGACACCACTTATGGGTGTCGATCGACACCAGGAGACGCGAAGACGTACGACGGGCGTTTGTCGACCGAGCTGCTCGACACGAACAAAAAGGTGTCGACCCCCGAGCCCTGTGTCGATCGACACCATCAGGGTGTCGGTCGACACCAGTCCCAGACGACAACAAGTCGCGAAAAAGTTGCAGAAACAGTAGAGGAGAGAGTCTACAGGCCCAAGATACCCTTTCCTAGGAAGTCCAAACAAGAGATTGAAGATGCTAAGATCAAAGATATCATGGATAAGCTTTTGGTTGAGATTCCTCTTGTTGATGCAGTCACTCCTTCGCCTGCACTTAAGAGATATGTCAAGAGAATGATGATGAATGGTGTGAGTCCTGAAGAAGGAGCATTGCTTACCAGAGACCATACTGCAATTATCTTGAGTACGATTCCAAAAGAGAAAAAGAAAGTGAAGGTATCTGAAGAAGTGAGTGTTGTGATTCAGCATAAGCCTCCAGAGAAGCTGCAGGATCCAGGAAACTTTGTGCTCGATTGTTCCATATCAACAAGAAGGTTTCCTCATTCTCTTTGTGATCTGGGTTCAAGTGTTAACTTGATGCCTTTCTCTGTTGCTACAAGGCTTGGACTGACTGATTTCAAGCCAACTAGGATCTCTCTTATCCTAGCTGATAGATCCAAGAGAATCCCACTTGGTGTCTTAGCGGATGTTCCACTCCAGATTGAAGGTCACATGATTCCCACTGACTTTGTGATTTTGGACTATGATGAAGAGCCTATAGATCCTCTTATCCTGGGAAGATCATTCTTAGCTACTGCTGGTGCTATCATTGATGTGAAGAAAGGGAAGCTAGAGCTAGATTTGGGTGATATTGTCCTGCATTTTGACATGGATACGTTACGGAGACAGTCCACCATTGATGGTCAGAGTTTTTCTGTAGAGATCTCTACGGATGATGATCCTATCAGAGGCCATTCTCATGACATTACTGCTATTCTCATGACATTACTGCTGGGTATGTCAAGGAGCTGGTTACTAGTGAGCAAGTGAACAAGGTAGACAATGGGAATGGAGCGTCAATTGCAGATCGAGTCATCGCCACACAGCCTCCAATAAAGCAAAGGTATGCACTTCCTGCACTCAATTTGAAACCCCCTGATATCATCACTAGGAATTTCAAAAGTCCAAATGCTGTTTCACACTTATGCAAGCAACAAGATTCTCGAAGAAGGCTTGGTTTTTCTTTTGATGATTCTGCAGGAAAACGAAGTGTCCCACCCAAACTCACATCCCGCCCTGCTGCTATTCCTCAATTCCTTGGTCGATCTCATGCACCAAATGCTTACACACCACCATGGATGAGGAGACACTTTTCTCCGAGGCATGTGCTGCCACTGTCTGATCCACCAGATATCTGAGCCTCGATACAGTCAAGCTAATGACTGAAAACAAGCGCTTAGTGGGAGGCAACCCACCTGTAGGTGAAATTCCTTTGTGCTTTTCGTTTTCCTTTCACTAACTTTTGGTTTTGTTTTATTTTTGAAAAAAAAAAAAAAAAAGGGAAAAGGTCGCAACGAGCTGATGTCGCCCGACACAACAGCAGTGTCGCTCGACACCATTATACGATACGGACGAATATCGACTGCGGGATCGACACACAGCTTGACTCACAAAAACGACAGTGTCGATCGACACCACCATGGTGTCGGTCGACACCACCCTGACAGACAGGTACAACGTTTTATTTTTCATATTAATTCGCTTCCAACCCTTTTTCTTGCTTCCTCCGGCTGAATACCACTGAGGACAGTGTTGTCTAAGTCTGGGGGAGGTAGTTGCTGACATTGTGTTTGTTTTTGAGGGTTCTAAAAAAAAAAAAAAAAAAAAAAAAGTTTTTCAAAGTGTTTTATTGAGTCAAAATCAGTCAGGAAATTAGGACCTTCTTTTGGAGCTTACCTTATCAACCAATGTTCTTGCAATCACAAGGAGCGGACATCAGCAGCGGACTTAGCCGAACAGAATGGCTCTAGCGGACCGATTGCTGGATCACAACCGTATCTTTAAGGTACTCAACTCTCTAAAGTTTAACTCCTCGCATTAACCTGACTTTTAAATTTCTTAGCAAGGGGTTTGGTATACATGAGTATGATTTCTCTTTCAGTCCAGTCAAGACAGGCTTATGCATTTACATCATTTTTATTTATGGCTTTACATTTAGTTATATACTCTCTCTTTTCTTAAACCCAAAGGGAAGTCTAACGACACCCTCGGGAAAACGAAGTGGATGAAGGTCAGTCCAACTGGTCTTCTGACTCCATGGAAACCCGCCGAATGAAAGTAATAAAAAGGACCGGGAATTGGTGGCTCCAACCATCACTACTCGCGCTCTAAATAAAAACTGATTTCAAATCATAAGGGAAAGAGAGAGAGAGAAAGCATTCAAAAAAAAAAAAAAAAAAAAAAAAAAAAACGAAAAAGAAAACCAAAAGTGCATTCATGTTTTAGTTTTAGAAGTTTGTCTTGATTGTACTTGGAGGGATAAAAATCAGAATGCTATTTGATCGATAACCCCTTGTCGAGAACTCACGTTTTAATTTTTAAGGAGTTGGCTTTAGAGTTTTGAGTTATCTCATGAGATTTAGTGTTTGGTTTGGTTTGAATTGCAAGTTAGTGTCCACTATGTGAAACTGGTCTAATGTTGGTTATGTTCTGAGTGAGAGCAGGTGCAAAGGTTGGTACAAGTTCTGAAGAGTAAGTGAGTTTCCGCTTTTCAAACCTCTTTCTCAAATGTCTTAGATTCGATTTACATGAGGACATGCAAATATCTAAGTCTGGGGGAGTTGATATATCATAGTTTTTATGGGTTTTTGCCATGATATAAGTCTAGTATATAGAGTCTTTTTAGTGTTTTTGGAGTCTTTTCTACTAATTACAGGTCTTAGACACATTTGGAGCTAAATTGGAGATAATGGAGCTTATTTGGGAGTTTTTGCTGCAAAACAGAAGTAACCATCGTTGCTGGACGTTGGTGTCGGTCGACACCGCCCTTGCTGCCAGAAGAGAGACGCGATTTTGAAGACTTTTGGAATTTGCAGTTTTGGCCCAAAGTTCCACCTATTTGCAAGAAGGCCCAAATCGTGTTTTTAGGTTTATAAGCCATTGTTTAGGCTTCTTTAATTTGTATCTTATTTTCTATTGAGACTTAGAGAGAGATTTGTAGCAGAGTTTTGGAAAGACAAATCAGACTCCTTCAGAGAAGATTTTGAACTCCTTTAATCTCTTATCTTATTTCTTTTATGCAATCTTTCTTATACATGATGTTTGCTTCAATCACCATGTCTGAGTAGTTTGTTTGTTAGGTTAAGGGTTTTTCAAGGGTTGAAGAAGAATTGCAATTGTTTAGGATAATCATTAGTGTTCTTCATCTGGATTATGTGTAATGCTTATTATAGCTTCACGACCTAGAATCTGATCTTAGGTTAATTGGTAGACACGAAAGTGTTATTGATTTCCTGAACTATCTTAGATGAGCAAAATACCTATCTGCAAAGGAATTTGGTTTAGGGATTTTGTGAACAATTGAACCTGGAATTAATGCTTGTCTAGTTTATTGAATTTGCAAAGAAATTTGGAATTCTAGGATTTAGACTTAGATAATCTCTGCAGCGAAAGCTGATTGATTTTATATTAGTGTTCATGTTCTAGAACGGTGCTTTATTAATATCCTGTTAGCTTTTACTCTGCAATTCGGATTCAACCTGAGAATTTCCCAAGACCTAACCTTTGTCTCTTGAATTTAAACCTCACAAATCGATCACTTGCTGCTTTTTAGTTACGTAATTTGCATTATATTTACATTATTTGTCTTAGCAATATTTGAATCTAGGAATTTACTGTGCAACAACTTGACGTTTGGATTTGATAACCCTATACACTACACATTGATTGCTGTACACTTGCAGTAGATTAATAGGGAAAACTTACACCTATCAGGGTCAACCTGACCATGAGAGTACGTGGATCCAGTCTGCTGAGCTGTTTAAGCAGTTTCCAAATGATAAGCTTGAGGACAAGCTAGTTTTTAATGGACGGGGTATTGATAAGGTACATAATACGTACTACCGCAAGAAAGGGAAGACGCCAATTGCAGAGAATATTGAAGAAGTAGAAGAAGGCGGGGAAACTTCTACTTGAAGGAGAGGGTTTGGAGTTTACAAAGAAGAGCAAACCTCTAAAGGGTTTGCTGTTAGAAGGAAAAGAAGAAACTCACTTTACTTTACATATATCGTCTCTTTCATTTGGGGCCTGTTCGTTTGATCATTTGGCTGATCCAGCTGGATGAAGCTGCTAGATGATGTTTGTTTAGTGACAAAAATGCAAATCATCCAAATGGACCATATGAATGAGTTTAAAATTTTAGGCAAAATTTTTAACATCTAGCTGGATCATTTGGCTTTATGCTTTTGATAGATTCTTTATGCTTTTATGCTGTAAGTCTGAGCTTGAGAGCTTAAGGGAATCGCCATGAGATTCTAGATCAGCTCGTCATGTGAGCTTGATCCTTACAGTTTGTAATTACATACTTTCTTCAATACCATCGTCTATTCAGTTCACTCTCTCTATGCGATAAGTTTACTCTATCAAGAAGACGGGAGATGCGGGATTAGGATGGTACTTTGACAATCGCTTCTTCAACTTTGCCCAACATGGATCTGCTTCTCGCAACGATGTCCGATCCCTTTTAATGGCGGAAGTTCTGGCTCTGGCAGCAATATTACGATATGCAATCGATTTGGAAATTTTGGATCTACTCATGCTCTATGATTCCCAGAAACTCATCAAGATAATCAATCAAAAGCTGCATGTAAAGGAGCTTCATGGAATCAGAAACCTAAATTAAAAACTAAATATAAGATCATTGCCATATAGAAACCATTCGGTTTATAAAAAATTTTGGTTTGGGTTCGGTTTGGGTTTTTTGGATTTGGTTCGGGTTTTTTCCAGATTGTTTTGGGATTTTTCAGGTTTTTTGGATTCTTAAAAGTTTTTTCATGTTTTTTTTGGTTTTCAGGTTTAGAGATATAAAAACTGTTCGGTTTTTTTTTAATTCTCAGATGATTTTGTTAGTTGCATTTCATTGTTAGGATTTTATTAGCTACCACCCTGAGAGGTTTAAGTTTTATTGATTAGGCTTATTGTTTTTCTTGATGAAAACGTAACGTACCACCGCGCAAACGTGCAGGTCCTCCACTAGTATATATAATAAAAATGTTGGTTTTCAATGTTATAAAAACATGGGTTATTTTTTTAAGAGAAATTAGCATGTATAGGAGTAAAAAAAGTGAAATTAGATAACTAACCATAGTAAAAGTTTGGTTAGAATATAGAGTGTATAATAGGTATTAATGGCAAAATTGCCCTCAAATAAGAAAAGAAAAATTCTTGAAATTTTGTAGAAACAATCCCACAATCCCACAACTTCTTCGGACGCATATGAACCAAAAATTAAGGTTAAACAATCCCACAATTTCTGTTATGTGGCTTCAAATCAGATCTATACACCTAACCACCCCCTCAGAATTCTCCACCTCCCACTATCTTCTTTCTTTCTCTTCAACTTCAATTGTTTCTGTAATTTTTGGATCTCAACAAAATTAGATTATAGCTGATGATTAGATGAAATACAATTTGGCTTCTGCCTCTTTCAATCTCAAACTCCTCACTTTAAAGACAAAAACTTTAGCAGCTTCGGGGGAAGTAAAGGAATTGATATCTCAATATTAATTATTAAATTATCTCTCCCAAACTGAATATTGTGTGTATGAGATGATGATTAATAATTTAAAATGATCACAATTGTATAATAAATAATTTTGGAAGCTTGAGATAAATGGAAAGCGTAGGTTTCCCTTGATTGGTATCTTCAGATGGAATACTATTCTATTTTTTTTATAGGTGTAAAGTTCTCTCTAAAAATAACTGCAAGTGCACAGCAATTCAGTTGTAAAAGCATGAGCTCACTGTGTCTCATCTTACCTGGCTCAGACTTGCATAAAATAGTGTTAGCAAGGAGCCTAGCTACATACCTCACGACTGGGTGTCGCACATCTGTCTGAGTGGAATGTTTGCTGTCATAGCGCCCAGTCCCAAAAGACACTACAAGAAATACCCTTATTGTTAGCACCATATTAACGCTATAAAATCGTTTAATAGCGTTTCTGTAAACGCTGTTACTGACCGTGCTATAATAGGGGTGATATATACAATAGCATTCTTTAAGTAGCGCTATAATAGGTTTTTCTTTCATAGCACTCTTTGTTTGCTATAATTTATGTTTCCGTAGCATTAGGTTTGGCTTATAAATTATTCGTGTATAGCGTTTTAAGTACGCTAATATCTTCGTTATAGCAGCATAATTTCTTTGTCATAGAAATGTGTCTCATAGCTTTTTTTGGTTGATATGTTTATGTATTTCGTAGCATGAAATATTTGTCATTAATATTCATGTAGTAGCTTTTAATTAGAGTCATTGAAAATAATTTAGTAGCTTCATATACGAGCTATTACTCAAATTGACACATTTGTTAAATGAGCTTCTCAAATTCACTGACAGACCTTAATACTCTGCAAAACACATAAGAACAATCAAATCTGCAAATACATATTCATTGTTTCAACATTCAAGTCTCATACAACACATAAGGTTTATGCAATAGAGCATATGTAAATCCAAATGTCACAAGTACTTCATGTTCTACATGCCAAAGTAAAGAAGGTTTGCTACTCTAATACCACTTTATCCTCGGGCCATGCTACTATCGTTCCAAGTGCATCTTCCATACACTCTATAGCAGAAGAGGGCTTCCAAACTGCTGCCTCGTTGACCCTAACAACATCAACCCATACGGCAACTGCATATGGACCCAATGGAACAAAATGGACTTTCTGTTCTGGGTTGTTAGAGGACCAACGCCCTTCAGCAACAACAATGTTCTCTCCATTTATATCCATCAACATGCACTTGCGGTTCTCCTTGACAACTTCTTCAGTGCGTTGCTGCCATGTTGTAAACAAACATTTATAGATATACTCCATGTGCACGAGGACAAAAAAAAAAATAACATTAAAGAAAGTTGTATGTACCTGATACATTTGTTGACCCGTAGATGGTTGAGATAAATTCTGAGAAGGTGAGGGAGCTTTCTTAGTAGGAGCTGGTGGAGTTGGGACAGACTGGTCAAGTGGATAGACAGGCAACGGGGTCTCCAAGTTATTCTCTGTGAAAATTACCCTACACTTAGGCCACGCGACAAAAGACTTCAGACAGTCTTCTACGGTTGAGAGTTCCGCAGTTGGCCTCCATAGGAACGTTTCAGGAACTATAACCTCGTCAATGAAAACCTTCACTGCGTTTGGTCCGATTTGAATTCCATTAACCAAAGCCTTTGGGTCTTGAGAAAACCAACGACCTTGACAAACTACTTCGTCGTCAGTTGTAGCCCAATCAAGTAGTTTGCAACAGTTTGTTGGATTTGTGTTTGGGCTCTGTCAGACAAATGGAATAAAGTAAGTAAATTGAATATTACGCGTTGTGGAGACCACCAAATATTCAAAAAAAAATCAAGTCAGAAACGCTAACCTTCGGGTCGTTATCTTCTGTTTCGGAGCCTTGGTCATGAAGGACAGCAAATCTCTGAGGCCAAGCGATAATTTCTCCAACAGCTTCCTCAATACAAAACAAGTTAGCAGTTGGTCTCCACAAGAATGCATATGGTTTTATAGCTGTCTGAACTAAGACTTTAACAGAGTTTGGTCCTAGAGGAGTATTGCCTTACAACCAGCAAGATTCCCATAAGCAGGGAAGTCACTAATAGTCCAGAGGAGTATTGCCTTAAGATTGAAAGTTGTCTTGCTTATTGCATCGTATATTGACTCTCCTTGTGACCACAACTGTTGTAAATCCTCAATCAGAGGTTCCAAATATATGTCAATGTTGTTCCCAGGCTGGCGCGGACCTGGAATCAACAATGATAGCATGATATTCTCCTTCTTCATGCATAGATCAGGAGCCATATTGTAGTTCACTAGCAAGACCGGCCAACAACTGTACCTGCTACTCTTCATACTGAACGGATTGAATCCATCAGTGGAAAGACCAAGCCGTATGTTCCTCTTTTCAGCTGCAAATAACGGATATTTAGCGTCTATTTGATCCCAAGTCACCGAGTCTACAGGGTGACGCAGTTTCCCATCCTTGCTCTTATTACTTGAATGCCACAACAATTTAGTTGCTGTTTCCTCAGACCTGAACATTTTCTTAAGCCGCGGGATAATAGGGAAGTACCTGAGAACTTTCTGTGGGACACCTTTCTTTACTTGACCCGTCCGCATATTGATCTTCCATCTTGACGCTTTGCACTTGGGACATGAGTCTAGCTTCTCAAAACTCTTTCTGAATAAACAGCAATCGTTCACACAAGCATGTATCTTTTGATAACCCATATCAAAAGACCTAAGAAACTTCTTCACATCATACATTGAGGTGTGCAAAACGTTATTCTCCGGTAACATCTTCGGTAATTCTTCAAGCAGATCGTTGAAACTCTTATCTGACCATCCATTCTGTGTTTTAATCCTGAAGAGAGTGACAATCGCCGAGAGCTTGCTATGGTTTACACAGCTAGGATATAATGGCGTCACAGCGTCTGCTAACTTAGCAAGAAACTCGTCTTCTTTCTTATCCTCACCCTCAACGAACTCTCCTAAGTCACCTTTACTAGCCAATTCCTCGTCTAAATAACCGGCAGCTTTATATAACCCAACAATCTCTTCATTCCATTCACTAAATTTGCTTCCTAATTCACACTGTGAGACTACATCTCCATGATGATACCAATCAATTTCATGCTTGTAACTCTCATCCATCCCTCTTCTGCCAAGATGATCTACCACGACACATCCTAAATGACGATCTATATTGCGACAGTCTGTGCAAGGACAAACGACCATATCAGTGTCTCCTGATGAGACAACCGACTGAACAAAATTCCATGCACCAATCTCATAACAAGGATCAGCTCTGTATATCAGGCAAATGAGAAAAAAAAATTGTAACCATCATCAGCATAAGTTATTATCAGGTAACCTAATAAACTATATGTATATAATTCAACTACTAACCTTGACAGATGGACCCATTCTTTGTCCAGCATCTTAAGATGTCACCTTATTCAGAACCGTTGGCACCACCATTTCAAACAAATATTCATCATTCGCAGAAACAAAATCAAGTCAGACAATGTTTTCCTTTTCTATCAGCTGATTTCAAAAAAAAAATTTTAACGATATATACAAATCAAACAAGACAGACATTTATAACTTAAGCTTTATACTAGTATAACCAAACATAATGCGATGCAATCAACAAAGAAGGCTAACCTTTGGTTTTGTAACAATGGAGAAGCGTCAACGCTGTTTTAATAGCAACCAAACGTAAAACCTGCAAGTCAAAAACACAGTCCTTAACTTGTCCTTAAAAAAAAACAACAACATTATACTAATGATTTGAAAGCCTAAATCACAAATCGAAAGTTAGATTAACTCTATATACACGTAGACATCGACGTCGAACTAAAACAAACCCAAAAAAATGTCAATTCCGTCAGAGATGGTAACGACTGCGTACCAATAGAATCATGCAATTCGATTTTAGGATGAAATCGACTCAACTATACATAGAATCATACGGTAATAGAAACCACCAATCCTAGGAACGAGAATAGCGACAAAAATTTAGGGAGATGAAGAAAATATACCTTAGATTCAGATTCGGTTTCGATTGAAGAAGGAATCGAGGGCGGATACGGAGCTAATTGCTTCGACGACGGCGCTGTCGAGTTTTACCGGTGACGAAAGTGAGAATCGGGAGAGATTTAGAGGAGATTCGTGGTGAAGGCGATTTTCAATTCAGATTGATAAGGACTTCGGGTTTTTCTCGATAAATTGGGAAAGAGGGGAAAAGTATTTTGCCAAAAAAAAAAGAGGGGAAAAGTAATAAGTGTCGCCGCGAAACCCTTTTTTCACTCTTCTATTAGCGGAATTCTTTATTTTCGATTCCCGCTTATTGCATTTTATTTATAGCGTTAGAGTTATGCTATTATATCCGAATTAAAATTAAAAAGCTACTACAATAGCATTTTAGTAAACCGTGCTATCTTTTAGTGCTATCAATAAGGGTATTTCTTGTAGTGAGAAGACCAGACCCGCTGCTGATCAATGAACTCAGATGGCCAAGCAACATTATACCACGTCTTGTCGAAACCGTAGATGTCGCATAGATCAGGGATAGACAGCCTGTACCTCTGTCCTTGAAGCATGAAGGTCAAGGTACCCTTGTTGGCTTGCTTCGCAGGGGAAGTGTAGTAGACACTAACTGTGGAAAGGAACTGACGAACCAAATCCGGATAGACGGTGTAGTGCTTGGTACACATGGTACCCAATCCAATCCTCTCCAACATCCGAAGGACATCATCCAGAATGCCCATCCTCCGCATAATAACCGGATCAGCAAAGCGAGTGGCTGCAATCCCAACCTTCAGCCAGGCATTGTAGAACAGAGTGTCGTAACCATCCCAAGTCTCGGAGATGGGCTTGTTGTGGCAAGCGTCGCTCAGTGCTTCCTCTTTGTCAGACTTCTCCCAAACGTTATTCGTTCGAATTTTCAGTCCCTCTTGTCGAGGCCAAGGGGCTGTCGGGTTTGTCGGTGGTGAATCAGGAGGAGAAGAAGAGGGTGATGAGTGTTGGCGTTTCTTGCTGCGACGGAGTGGTTGCTTTGGAGGCATCTGCAATCAAAGACAACCAAGCACAAAACAAACAAATATTTGGAAAAATTAGCTCAAAATCAAAAAGTTCCAACAATCAAAAATTGATGAGTAGAACTTCAGTATTATGCTTGCAATCAACTCAAACCGCAACAATCATTACCATAAACTCCTAAGTTTCGTTTGTAATCGACATTTTTCGCAATTATTTTCATCAAAATTCTACATTCCCAACTATGTCGAATTTCAACAATGAGAAGCACATGGGTATGTCTAAAATCCTCTAAAACAACCTAAATAGGCAATATTCAAGCTTAAAATCAAGAGAAAGGAGGCGAACTTCGAGTTTACAAACCATAGGGCCGAATTCGAAAATTGAAAATTGAGAACACATACCTTGCAGATCGAACGAATGAGTGATATAGAGAGATAGAGGGTAAAAATCCGAGCAGATTAGAGCTTTGAATCACTCAAAACGACCAAGAATCGAAGGAGATAAGGAGAGTGGCGATTTTTCGGAGGTTGTGGTCGTGAAGAACGAAGTGGCCGCAGAGAAGAAGAAAGAAGTTAAAACGTACCTCGCGGAAATCAAAACGACTGTGTTTGATTTTGAACGGTGTCGATCGACACCATAAGTGGTGTCGGTCGACACCAGCGTTTTTGTGTCGACCTCTGTGTCGAGTCCTACACGATATTGGTCCGTCTCGTAACTGGTGTCGACACTGGCATGTCGCGACCTGGTTTTTTTTTTTTTTTTTTTTTTTCAAAAATAAAACAAAACCAAAAGTTAGTGAAAAGAAAACGAAAATCACAAAGGAATCTCACCTACAGGTGGGTTGTCTCCCACTAAGCGCTTGTTTTCAGTCATTAGCTGGACTGTGTCGAGCTTAGGCATCTGGTGGATGAGAGAGTGGCAGGAAATGCCTCGGAGAAAAATGTCTCCTCATCCATGGTGGTGTATAAGCATTAGGGGCATGAGATCGACCAAGGAAGTGAGGAACATCAGCAGGGTGGGATTTGAGTATGGGTGGGACACTTCTTTTTCTTGCAGAATCATCAAAAGAAACACCAAGCCTTCTTCGAGAAACTCGTTGCTTGCATAAGTGTAAAATAGGTTTTGCACTTCTTAAAGTTTTATTGATGATATCAGGAGGTTTTGAATTTATTCCGGAGAGTGCATACCTTTGCTGTAATGGAGGTTTATGGTATGTGAGATGATCATCAACTAAGTCCCCACTCCTATCTGCCAGCATGTTCGCTTGCTTACTAGTATCCAGCTCGTTGACATACCCAGCAGTAATATCAACTGAATGCTCGCCGAATGGATCTTTAACCGGAGAAGTCTCTACAGAAAAAGTCTGACCATCGATGGTGGAATTCCGTCTTAATTTATCCATGTCAAAATTCATGACAATATCACCCAAACCAAGCTCTATCCTCCCTTGTTTCACATCAATGATGGCACCAGCTGTAGCCAAGAATGATCGTCCTAGAATAAGAGGATCTGTAGGTTCTTCACCATATTCCAAAACCACAAAGTCTATAGGAATCATGTGACCTTCAATGTGCAGTGGAACATCCTCTAAGACACCTTCTGGGATTCGTTTGGATCGATCAGCTAGGATAAGAGAGATTCTAGTTGGCTTGAAATTAGTCATTCCAAGGCTAGCATCAACTGAGGAAGGCATTAGGTTGATACCTGAACCTAGATCACAAAGAGAATGAGGAAACTGTCTTGTTGAGATTAAGCAATCTAGCACAAAGTTTCCTGGGTCATGAAGCTTCTCTGGAGTCTTATTCTGAATCACTTCACTAACTTGTTCTGAGACTATCACCTTCTTCTTCTTCTTTGGCACTGTGTTCAAGAGAACTGCACTAATGTCTCGGGTAAGCAATGATCCTTCTTCAGGACTCACACCATTCATAACCATTCTCTTAACATATCTTTTTAATGCAGGTGAAAGAGTGACTGCATTAACTAGAGGTATCTCAACCATCAGCTAGTCCATGATAGCTTTGCACTTAGCATCTTCCAGCTCTTGTTTAGACTTCCTAGGAGGCTTAGGAAAAGGTATCTTAGGCTTGTAGACCCTCTCCTCGACTTGCTCTGCAACTTTTACACGACCTGTAGTCGTCTGAGTCTAGTGTCGACCGATACCCTGGTGGTGTCGATCGACACTAGTGTCTTGTGTCGACACCTTTTCGCTTGTGTCGACCCGCTCGGTCGACAAACGTCCGTCGAACGTATTCTCGGCTTCTGGTGTCGATCGACACTTGCTCTGCAGTGGCGAAAATCGCTTCTTCAAATTCCTGCAAGTCCATTATATGCTCCGAATGTAGATCCTGTGGCAGCACTGGATGCAGCTCTTGTTCAATCCCCAATGTAATGGCATTGCACTGATCTTAGGATTTGTATCAGTTATTCCAGGGAGGAATCCTTCTCATCTTTTAACAGAATCAGCAGTTTGAGCCACTTGAATATCTAATTTCTTGACATGAGTGCTCAAAGATTCAATTTTTCCGTGCAGATCTTGATACAGAGCATCCATTTTGCAATTGAAGTCCACAATTATCTTCTATTGGCCTTCTAGAATCTGCTCAAACATTGACTTCATATCGCAGTCCGGTGTTTGCGCAGGAGGCGATTGGTAAGAAGAGGAACCATAGTTCCTTGTGAAGCTGCTGGAAGTGAAAGGCTTCTGAAACTGTGTCTTTGTAAACCCTGAAGAACTCTGATTTCCTGCAAAAGAACTCTTCTGCCCGCTTCCATTGTAGTCTCTATTACCTTGCTGATCACCAAATCTCTTACCCTGAAAACCAGCTGAAACAACCAAGTTTTTTTTGTTTTTTTATAATTATCGATGCGGAAATTCTCAAAAATAAATCAATAATATTAAATCATAATTAATCGTTCAACAACAAAAGCCATAAACCAATAACCAATAAAGAATAAACTCTAGCAACCTAAACACCAGGTTTGCTACATTATGAAAATAAGACTAACACCCTAGAATCAGGAATTCCTTGTCAACCACAACAATAAAGCCAGAATCAAATTCCTAATCTCATCATCCTCTTCTCTCGGTCTCTTTCCGCGGAAGAACATTGCTGTTACCTGCATCACATTGGAATAGAGATGCGTAAGTATTATCATAAATACTTAGTGAGTGGATCATCCTGCCTACATGCCAAGTACGTCCAACACTAGACAATACATCACGATAATCAACAACAATAACAATGCTCAACAATAAACAACAAAAATATAAACTCCCTGTCAGGAAACACCCACGTTTCCTGACACCCAGGTCGGTGTCGACCGACACCTCTGTGGTGTCGATCGACGCCCAGACACTAACATCAACGAAAATCGCATAGAAAATTGCAAAACACATAATCAAAGGGTTTTCAACGCCCCAATACAATCCAAACACGAATTCCAACATAAACAACTCAAGAACACAACACAAATCCGAAATCACACAATCTCTAACGATTGACGGACCTACAGTCACGCACTCACCTTGAAAAGGGATTAGAAGGAAGGAAAAGGAAAAGAACAACAACCACAAGCCTCAGAAACTCCACAAAACTCCTCCAAACTCTCAAAATCACCTCTGGAACTTGCTTTTCTCGAAAAAGTGACTTCTCCACGCGGCCACGAGCTTTTTATTCGAGAAATAGGGTTTCCACGCCCTAAACCAGACAAAACCAGCCGACTTGAATCGAACCGGTCGATTTCACCATAACCGGTGTCGATCGACACCCTTCCTTGGTGTCGGTCGACACCCATCGACCAAACCGAAACCAACCTCAATCGAACGCGCAATCGACTTAAACCGAAATTGACTTCTCAAACCGGTGTCGATCGACACACACTTTGGTGTCGATCGACACTAAGCATTCAGAAGCTTTTCACACACTTTCTTCGAGATAAATGAACCTTAGACCAACTGTACAACAATCAAACAAGAACATGTACGATCAATCCTCGATTCGTACCTCAAAGAGCGTATGTAATCGACTTCCGAACCCCTAATGTCGTCCGATACCAACTAAAACACAACTTTCTGGTTCGCGGATGTTACACCAGCTCCATTGATGTAGTTAACATCTTCTTCTTCTGTCGCTTCCACTGGCTCAGAAGACTCCACCTCTGCAGCAAACTGAACTGACTTCTTCCCCACAAGAAGGCTATGCATAGAGTCTAGCTTAGCCTTAACCTTAGCAATTTGGCTTCCATCCAGATTTCCACCAAGCTTCTTCCTCTCAAAATCAGCATTATTGGTACTATTGCTAGATGCCAAGTTCTCTATAAGTTGATAAGCTTCATCTGGATATTTGGTGTTGAAGTTACCATTGCTCACAACATCGAGAGCCATCTGATACCTCCAATCAATGCCTCTGAAGAAAATGCCCAGCAGCTGAACTTCAGTGAAACCATGGTGTGGACAGTCTCTCTGGTAGGACCTGAATCTCACCCAAGAAGCCTTAAATGCCTCAGTTGGTCCTTGAGAAAACTGTGAAATATTATTCTTCAACTCCTCGGACCTAGCATCATCATAGAAGTTATTCAGAAATGCCTTCTTGGTGTCCTCCCAATTTGTCAAAGATCCTGGCTGCAACTGCTTCAACCAGTAAGATGCATCCCCAGAAAGAGAGTAAGGGAACAACTTGCAGAAAAGGTAGTCACTAGTGACTCCATTGGCCTTGATGCTATTGGCCAGATCTTCGAATCTCTCGATGTGATCCATGGGGTGTTCATGAGGAAGACCATGAAAGAGATGCTGACCCACAAGAGTGTAGAATGCAGGCTTCAGCTCAAAGTCATTCCTCTGGAACGAAGGAGGGCGAATCGCAGACCGATTAGCATAGAATAAATCAGGCCTGTTGTGGTCACCAAGAGTGCGATTCGGTACAGCCTGGTTCTGCGCAGCAACATTAAGTGCAGGCTGAACTGGGGGTGCTTCAGCTATCACATTCCCATCATCATCGAGTTTCTGCCCTTGCACATTGCTCCTGTTTCCTTCGCTGTCAAACAGAGTGCCATCAGCATGTTGAACCAAAATCATTGGCCCGTTCATCTCAACTGGCTTCTTCGCTTTTCTGTTTGTACGCTCTAAGTGTGCTAGCTCTTGATTACTGAGATTGACTAGCTCTTTGTCCTTGTTGCTTCTGGTTTTGCGATTAGGCATACACCTGAAACACCAAAAAGAAAGTTATAGAGCAAGTGAGTAACAAAAGAGAGAGAAAATCTTAGACAAAATTCTAAAACTAAAAATTTAACGGCAACGAAAGAGACGATTGGCAACGGCGCCAAAAACTTGATAGGTGTAAAGTTTTCCCTAAAAATAACTGCAAGTGCACAGCAATTCAGTTGTAGTGTATAGGGTATCGAATCCAAACGTCTATCGATTGCACAGTAAATTCCTAGATTCAAATCAAACTAAGAGAAAGAATGTAAATGTAATGCAAATATCAAGTAAATAAAAGCAGCAAGTGATCGATTGATGAGGTTTAAATTCAAGAGAGACAAATGCTAGGCCTTAGGAATTTCTCAGGTTGAATCAGAAATTGCAGAATTAAAGTAATCAGGATATTAATTAAGTACCGTTCTCGAACATGAACACTAATGTAAAATCAATCAACTTTCGTTGCAGAGATTATCTATGTCTAAATCCTAGAATTCCAAATTTCTTTGCAAATTCAATAAACAAGACAAGCATTAATTTCAGGTTCAATTGTTCACAAAATCCCTAAACCAAATTCCTTTGCAGATAGGTATTTTGCTCATCTAAGATAGTTCAGGAAATCAATAACACTTTCGTGTCTACCAATTAACCTAAGATCAGATTCTAGGTCGCGAAGCTAGAATAAGCATTAAACATAATCTAGATGAAGAACTCTAATGATTATCCTAACAGTATTACAATTCTTCTTCAACCCTTGAAAACCCTTAACCTAACAAACAAACAAACTACTCAGACATGGTGATTGAAGCAAACATCATGAATAAGAAAGAATGCACAAAAGAAATAAGATAAGAGATTAAAGGAGTTCAAAATCTTCTCTGAAGGAGTCTGGTTTGTCTCTCCAAAACTCAGCTACAAATCTCTCTAGAAAATAAGATACAAAAAATAGAAAAAGCCTAAACAATGGCTTATAAACATAGAAATCTCCTAAAACACGATCTGAGCCTTTTTGTAAATAATGGAAACTTCTGGGCCAAAGTACTGCAATTCTCCAAATCTTCATTAAACTCGCGTGGCTCCTTTGGCACAGGGCGGTGTCGACCGACACCAGTATTGGTGTCGGTCCAGGATCGGTAGTGACTTCAATAGATCAGCATAAGTTGTCCAAAATGCTCTATTATCTCCAATTCAGCTCCAAATGTGCCTAAGACCTGTAAACACTAGAAAATACTCCAAAAACACTAAAAAAACCCTATAAACAAGACTTATATCATGGCGAAAACCCATAAAAACCATGATATATCATTATTACTTCGAAAACTTTACTATTTTCAAGAGATATTTTTGTCCATAAAGAAAATCATTGGTTACTCACCATATTTTTATTTCGTTATGGATATAAGCTTAATAATGTGGTCCAATATGGTTACCCAGCAAATTCTCCCATGTTTTAAATTATAGAAATTTTTTACAATTTTTGTTTGTGGGGATCAAAATTGGATTATAATGAAGAAAAAAGAGCAAATGGACAAAAGATGTTTAAAAAAGTTTGTTTGTTTGGGGTATTTTGCCAAAATTCTCAAAGTTATAATGTAACGAAAAAAAAGAAGTATACAAAATTCACAAGTGAATTAACGAAGAAAATGGAACTATTTTTAAATAGCAAGACCTTCGTCATCAGCAACGGTTACTTCGCTGTTTCCATCACGCTTCCTACACTCACAGTAAAAAACGGTAACTACAACATAACTCAGAACCACCTCGGCGCCATACATACAAACCAGCTTCCATCCATCCCAACCACCGCTCACTACCACCGACCTCCACCACGACCCTGAGCTCGAGTCTACATCTAGCTTCTTCGCCAGCTTCTCCATCCCATGACCAATAAAACTCGACAGAAACACAAACACACCCCCCATAGCCAATCCTGTTATCCTCCTCCCTTTCATCAAGGTTGTTCCTTCTTTAACCGCATCAAAACCGTATCTTTCTTCTATTACAGAGACGACAAGGCCAAGCCCTGCTATAGCCATTATGTATACCTCAATTCCGCGGCTGAAAACCGTGATGAGGTAACGCAATGTGGGTGTATAACCCAAGAGAGCTGATAGAAACATGGGAATTGGTGAGTAGAGGAAGAGCAGACCATAGACAACAATGGAAGTTGCTGTTACTCTCATCCAGGAAGACTTCACTGAAGCAAATGACGACTTCAGAGATGGGTTTAGGCCGTGGTGAGAGAAGGAAGTGGATGTGATGACGGTTATGGATGCAATACAGGAGAGGACGAAGGACGGGACAAAATACCGGGATTTGAGATGTAAAAGCGAAACAGCGTCTTCTCTAGACTCTAGCCAGATCTGTCTGGCTTCAAACCGTGTGTGCACGACGTTGGCCAGGGCTTCTAGACGGAAGACATGGTTTCTAAGGCGAAAGGAGGAGAGAGTTAGGGAGAGGTGTAATGCTGCAAGAGGGATCGCTATAAAGGCAAAGACTGGGAACAAGATGTGTTTATTTCTGAAGAGAATCATAAAGGAAGCAAGGAGTGTTGTGGTGATTCTCGTGGAAGAACAACGTCGCTTTATCTCAATCATGATTTCGAAAGGCAGATAGGAACCTGCTGCATAAGCTTCAACCACTGTTGGGACAACTCAAAAAACTGAGACGATATTATGCTTCTAGAGAATGTCTTGTATGAGGCCTGTGTAATAATGAAAGCACAAAATGTTTAGCAACTCAAGAGAATCCATTCAATTATGTGTATTGCAAAACAGAAAACTATATCCAATAACATTTTTTTTTCAGCAAACAAATCATACTTATCTAGAAAGCTCAGTTTTCTCAGAGGAACATATGAAAGAATGACACTTTACGCGATTCCTCCAAAACAGAAAACTCAAACAAGGTTTGATTCAGGCAACAAGTCTTAATTGACCGAAAATGTTAAATCTTTTCTTCGTAACACCGAGTTTTCAGAGTTCAACATGTTTAAGTTCCTTGAAGAATATAAAGCCTAATATGAGTACGAACTGATGATATCGTTTCAAACTGAATCAAATTGAGTCATTATTAGGACCAAACGTGTATGAAGAAATCAAACAATTTCATCGAGATCAACTATACGCAACGAGAGTAAGGAAACAATAAATTGATAAAAGCATCTAAACATTCAAAACTTTATTTAGACAAATGATAAATTTAAGCTAGAGCAGTAGTGATGATAGATCGTTCTAGCATTAGCACCAAATCATGATATTGCCAAACACACAGCATACTCTGCAATGCATCAACCTCAGCAGAAGTTGATCTCATCAGTGACAGTTATCGCTGCAAGTTGGATAATCAAATATTTCTTAAGTATTTCTTAGTATTCTCCAGTATCATGCTTGTAGCTACAAAAATACCATCCACTAGTATCAACAACAATTCTTTCCGAATGTCATTCACGTAGATGGTTATACATACCTTGCCACAACCCGGGGGACCCTCTAGAAGAACTCCATGAGGGTCAAACAGGTCAGGATTTTTCAAGTACTTTACAAGCTATCAAAAGATAATGGCAATATGAGGTTAGTACCTAAACAAACCGATGAGATTCATGAGATTTGAAAAGAGTACATGACATGAGAATTGTAAGGTTTGGATGTGTCTTCTTACCCTTTCTTGAAAATGGGGAAGGGAAGGATGGAAGCGGAGACGAAGGAGATGAAGAAGAGGCTTCGAGGAACTCTGACTTAAGTTTCTCAGCGTATCTGACAAGATTACTATGTTCCAGAAGTTTGCACCGAAGCACTGATGTTTCCTGATCATGCAACCACAACGGAAATAAACTTAATCTACACTGTTTTAAGGAAGCATAAATTCTACATGATCGCAACCAAAAAGCGGAAAGTATATTAGTTGAATTCTGTAAAGCTGCTTACAGGTAAAACTTGAATTATAAAAAGCATGTGTGAGAGAAAGATAGCATCCAAACTCGATGGTCTGCGCAAAGAACATAGTCAATCAATCAATCATAAAAAGGCAGAAGAGATAGAATCAAGTATGGTCAATGCGGCTTGCAGTACCTGTCTTCAAAGAGAAACTTCTGCTCGCCTAACCTAGTCGACAAAGCTTCATATGCCTCACTTGCCCTCTTGTAAATCTGTTCCTTGTAGACCTTAAGCTTCAATGAAAAGTATAAACCACATGTGTTCTTTACCAACAAACGAAACTTATTGTCATACGAACAACAAAGCTCAAAAAAATAGAAGCTACCTGTTTTTCTCTTTGCTCTGCGTTTTCTTTGGTAATTCCTAAACGGTTCTTGGCCATGTAGAAGCTACTGCCATTCTTATGAAATCAAAAGATTTCCTGCAGAAAGAGAAACCGGCTGATTTGGTTGAGAAGAGTTTTCCCACTCGAAACATTCAACCATTCAACAGAGTATGCTTCACACTTCAAGAATTATCATACAACCAAAGAAAAAATCAGCGGAGTTTTTCAAATCCAATTGTCTATAATGATAAGAAAGAGGCATACCTGAGTATATAACAGATAAAGCAGTTTTTGCTCAGCCCCACTGAATTTCGAGAAAATGTCACGAAAATCCTAAAGGAAAATAACACAATGGCTTAATAGTACCAAACAAATCAGAAACATCAAAGCCTGGTAACGTAATATTCAAAACCCCTACTCTGAAAACAAATGTGCATCAAAAGAAAAAAGAAGCATGAGATTTCAAAACAGAGAATGAAAGGGATAAAGAAAATTGGAGACGAAAGAAACCCCAGAAACACATAACAAGCAATCTGTTTATTTTATCACCAAATCTTCGGTTTTTTCACGGTTTATCAGAAGATGCGTGTCTTAAATTTGATATTACAAAGCTGAAACCAGAGCCAACCAAACAAACAGACTTAGATCCTATCAATATCCTCGTCCTCTAACTCAATGTAATCATCAGCACTTAAGCTCTGATTTTACAGTCTCGTCTTCAATTTACCAAGAAAGACACTGCAACTTCAATTTACAACTCATGGAGACGAGTTTTTTTGAGTAATCATCAAACGGAAATAGGAAGCACATTTTGATAATTCAGCAAATGTGAAATACAATTGTAATTGACCTAGTATAAGTTCCAATTATATCAATCTTTCTAAAACTTCACTGGATTGAGTAATTTTGCAGTCTCAAGCAGCAAAAAAACAAATTCAGAACCAATTCGGCTCAATCTGAAAAAACCCAAATTCGAGCTTGAATGGTTTCTTCAGCTCCGATTGCCCAGAATCGATTCTAATCGACAAACGTCTATAGAGGATCCAATTATAGAGAACCCTAAAAGTCCGAAAAACTTCATTTACTGAGAAATTTTCCATAGTAATTCGCCTAAATCAGAACAAACCCCAAAATTGCGAGAAAAATAACAAAGGAAAAGCAGAAAAGGCATTGAAGAGTACCTGTTTGGAGCAAGCAGAGAGAAGAGAACGAACAGCGGATTTGAACTCTCAAATCCCCAAGATATCGCCTGTGGAAGAGGAAAGGTGTCGAGAGAGAAGAGAGAGAAGAGAGAGAAAAATGCGCGTTAACGCGCTTTCTTTTCTTCCCCAAAAAAAGACCGAGCCAATCCTGCTGACACGTGGCACCTAAGAGACTCTGGCTCTTGCCCCGACAGCCGGTATAGGTCGCGCGCTTCCATTTTCGGGGCTAGCTGATTCAGCAGGTGATTTGTTACACACTCCTTAGCGGATTTTGACTTCCATGACCATCGTCCTGCTGTTTTAATCGACCAACACCCTTTGTGGGTTCTAGGTTAGCATGCAGTTGGGCACCGTAACCCGACTTTCGGTTCATCCCGCATCGCGAGTTCTGCTTACCAAAAATGTCCCACTTAGAGCTCTCGATTCCGATTGACGGCTCTGTGAAGCAGAATGCCACATCCTACCTATTTAAAGTTTGAGAATTGGTTGAAGGCATTGCACTCGTGATGCCTATAATCATTGGTTTTACCCAATAGAGCTCGCGTCCGAGCTCCAGCTATCTTGAGGGAAACTTCGGAGGGAACCAGCTACTAGATGGTTCGATTAATCTTTCGCCCCTATACCCAAGTCAGACGAACGATTTGCACATCAGTATCGCTGCGGGCCTCCACCAGAGTTTCCTCTGGCTTCACCCCGCTCAGACATAGTTCACCATCTTTCGGGTCCCGACATGCATGCTCACACTCGAACCCTTCTCAGATGATCAAGGTCGGTCGGCGGTGCACCTGCGAGGGATCCCGCCAATCAGTTTTCTTGAGCCTTACGGGTTTAACCACCTGTTGACTCTTATACATGTTAGACTCCTTGATCCATGTTTCAAGACGGGTCGAATGGGGTGCCCACAAGCCGACGCCCAGAACACGCAGATGCCGAGGCATGCCGTTAAGGCGCGTGCTGCAGACGACGATTATGGCAACAACGTATCCGCGAGCGTATCAAAAGCTCGGGCGTAAGCCACCACCTTCACACCCCGAATCAATCGGCATACCGGATTGCTCCGTTCCGCATCCGACCAGGACGCATCGCCGGCCCCCATCTGCTTCCCTCCCAAAAATTTTAAGCACTCTTTGACTCTCTTTTCAAAGTCCTTTTCATCTTTACCTCGTGGTACTTGTTCGCTATCAGTCTCTCGCCCATATTTAGCCTTGGATGGAATTTACCGCCCAATTGGGAGAAAATTCTATTCCAAAATAGTATAAAGTGACAAATTTGATATGGGGTTGGAGATGCTCTTAGTGAATGAGATATGAGTCATATACTTTATGGGGGCTAAGCGATAAATGAGAAGAGCGTGGTAGAAGCTAGATTTCTTGAACAAGTAATTTTGACTAATAAAAAAAATTATGTTCATATTTTTTTTAGCATGAACTCCTCCCCTTGTGAATCAACTTGAACTTGTGGAGTAATGTGTGTCTGGCTATAAAAGGAGCCTTCCCCCCTTCTCCTTTTTCACACCAGTTTCACAACTTCATTCTAATCTTCTACCAATTTCTCTTTTCTCTAATTAAGTTTCTTGAGTATAATACCAGTTTGTAAATTTTGCTTTTGGGTGTTGCCAAAACGGTCACGCCATGGCTGTATCACAGGATTCAAAAATCGCATATTACCATTACACATTACGGGCGATTTATTAAGTTACAGAAAGAGATCAAATCTCGACTCCACGTCTTATTTCTTTTTATATCACTTTAAAGTTTTGCATTAATCTGTTTTCCGTTAATCTTGTTTCCCTTACATGGTTTATTAAAGTTTATACGCAAATTCTTATATCCAGTTTTTTTGCAGTTCTACAATAATAACTAAATTTCACCAAAAATTGTTGAAAAGATGACGAGCATAAATGTAAAGGTGATCTGATTCCAGTTTTTTTTTTTTTTTTTTTTTTTGTGGTAATGCTTACGTTATTCTTATTCATGGAATGAGTTACCATGCAGAAATATGAAAATATTGTACGTTCTATGCATTTGATATTTGGATGCTGATGAGATCCTCCCAATGACTCAACATTCTTCAGTTGAGCAAAAAATAGATTTGGATGTAAGCTGTGATGATAGATAGGGTTGAATGGTTAAATGATATCATAAAAGCTTGTGGAAGAACTTCAAGAAATCAACTTGAATTTCTATGGATAAACGCATCAAAGAGACTCATGAGTTCTGCTCGATAAACACACCAACAGAATGGTGTTCTTTAAAAAAGGTTTTTGATTAAAAAAAGAAGATAAGATTTTGAGTTTTAGTTAGAGAAAATATAATGAAAAAAAAATTGAACTGAAGGGACAAGTTTTAGAACAAGCTCCAAAACTGTTTTGAAAATAACAGAAAATTAAAACAAAGTTTGAAGTGAAAATCTAGACCATTGAATTTCAAAGCCACGTTTTTCTCCTTCTATTTGGGTTTTTAATCAACAAATTGATTATATAAAAAAACTGAATTTTATAAGCCTCATGAAAAACCTTCATTTAAAAAATCTATTGGAACAAAACCAAATGCAAAGGAAAAATAGCACTCATAAATCACTTTTCCATTTGTTAAGTTTCTTGAGCTTAGATCAAAATCAATGAGATTTGGACTTGGCTCAAGTCATTTGGTTGGTCCCAAATATGGTTAAGCATTCCTCCAATAACTTGGTTGAACAATTTAACTCTAGAACGAGTCATTTGTTAGGGGTGAAATGGGCACATTTCCCTGAGCCCGTCGCAATGAGTAACAGCACAAAAAGCCCAGCCCGTCTTCAGCCCTAGCCTCCTTACGAAAATGGAACGCCTTGAAGAGGAAGGTAATACCTTAAGCAAAAAGGAAAAGGGTGCAGCCGCCACTCGAAGAAAGGAAGGAAATCAAGAGAAGAGGAAGATTTCCTTTATGATCAAGAGGAGAATATTCAGCAGAGAATCGCCTTAACTCAACTATATAAGGAGAGGTCTTTATTCCTGGAAGAGGGGAGGACGCAGCCCCGAAAACCCTAAAGCAATTCGCTCATCTTTTCTCTGTTTTCTCTTGTTATTCGCATTACGTCTCGTCAAGGCCTGTTTGACGAGACGATCTCTTGTATTCGATCCTCTTTTCGAGTAATTAATCCAAAGCTTCCCAAGTCTCCCATCCGAAATATCCCGTCATACTAACGTGTGCTATTTCTGAATCAACAATTGGCGCCGACTGTGGGGACTGGGAATACCTTTGCCGGATTAAGCATCTCAAAAGAAGCTTGGACGATGTCTCACTCAGCGGGAAGCTCCCCCGAAAGAGAACCGCGACACAACCACAAGACTCTCCCGGAGAATCTTCCCGAAGACAGAGAAGACCTTCTCGAACAAGAGAAGAACCACGTCGAGCACGACGAAAACACACAGCGCGACGAGCCCGAAGACACAATCCCGCCGCCAGCTCCCGCTCGCCGCCGACCCAGAGCAAAGGTCGTCAAGCACGACGACCTGATGAAGACGATCCAAAGGGCCATGAAGCCATTCTCCGAAGAAATCTAAACGATGCAAGCATGCCAGAAGAAGACGCAGGATTTCATCGACTCGGTAACAGCGGATGACGGCAAGTTTTCGCCGGTTCGTCGACTCTCGTTCGATACACCGACAGGTCATGCCACGGGGACCGCGGTAGCAGACGCAACTACTAATCGGACAGACGCGACGAGCCGAATCTCGCGGGCCAGCAAGCAGACTTACGCCGAGCTCGATAGGATTAATCGTCGGCTAGACGAGTTTAATTCCAGAGTGCACCTCGTCACGAGTGCTGCACCAGAATTGGCAAAAATCCTTGCCGACACCCGGAGGAGTCCGCTGACGGCAAGGATTCGCAGAATCCGGCTCCGCGACAGAGTCCGACTGAAGATCGAGCCCTTTGCCGGCAAAGAAGACCCGAAGAAGTGGTTGACAGCTTTCAACCTCGCTATGACAAGAGAACAGTACGCCACTCCCGGGGAGAGTCTTCATCGAGCATATGACGAAAGAAGCACTCGGATGGTTCTCCAGCCTCCCTGCCGAGTCGATCGATAACTTCGACGACTTGACGAGCGCATTCTTAAAACACTACTCCATGAACATGACCAGGGTAACCCGAAACATGTTTACCATGACGCAATCAAGGGGAGAACCGCTGCGAAGTTTCATGGAAAGGTTTAAGAAAGCCGCGATGGATCTCGGCGACATGCCAGATAGCGTTCCGCTGGAGGCACTCCGCAACGGCCTCCGATACGACTCTAAGTTTAAAGCGGATCTCTCTCTCCAACCATCGCCGACCCTCGAAGACGCGCTCCATCGATCCCTGAGGTATATCTTCCTCGAAGAAGACACCGACTTCTACGCCGAGAAGAGCGGTGAGAAAAAGCCCGCCATCGCCAGACCTAGGGAAGAAGGTCATGAACAGCGACGAAGGCCAGAGGTCAGGAGATCACTCTCTTTTGCCGTCGACGACGACCTCAACCACTGGGACCCAGCAGAGCAGCCGCAAGCACTCGCACTGACGTCGTCTCGTCCAACCGTCGCCGACCCGGATGACGACAATAATCATGACCTGTTCTGCAGCTTCCACGGTCGAACCGGTCATGCAACGGAGAACTGTAGGCATCTCATCGGCAGCCTCCTCAGGAAGTACCGAGAAGGAGTCGTCGCGGTAGAAGGCGACCGATCTCAAGGCAAAGATTTCGCGCCGAAGCCGGCCAAAGGGGGGCAAAAGGGAAAGCGACCCCGTCAGTTTCGCCCCCAAAAGCAGGGGAAGGTAAATCCGAAGCCAGCGTCTGAGAAGGAAGATCACGACCATCCCGAAGATTTGCCACCCCCACCAAAGCGACAGGTCAGCATGATCATGGGAAGTCTCTTAGACAACAACGATTCCATCTCGGCAATCAAGGAGTACGAGCGAAAGGCCGTCTCGGCCCAGCGCCGCCCCAGTTCCCATCAGGATGGAGAAACCCTACTCAACCAACTTGTCCGTCAAGACACGAGTATGATATCCTTCACGGACAAGGATGCGGAGGGGCTGGATACCCCGCATCTCGACCCGCTAGTGGTCAAAATACAAGTCCACGATTGCGATGTGGCAAAGATACTAGTTGACACTGGGAGCACGGTGAATCTGATCTTTAAGAAGACCCTAGACCGGATGGGGATTGAAGAAGAAACCATCAAGCCAGCATCACGTCCGCTGACTGGATTCACCGCCGACACCGTGTTCAGTATCGGCACTATCCGTTTGCCCGTCTACGTCGGAGGAATTTCCAAGCTCGTGAAATTCATCGTCATAGACAGACGAATAATATATAACGCGATTCTAGGAACGCCGTGGATCCACGAGATGAAAGCCGTCGTCTCGACGTTTCATCAGTGCGTCAAATTTCCAACACCGTTGGGAATCTTCACATTACGCGGCAGCCAAAGAGTGTCAAGATCCTGCTTCCTCCAAGAACGCCGACTCCGCTCTTCATCCTCATGCATGATCTATGAAGAGCTCGACCCGCGACTCCCCTACCATCAGAGACCTAAACCCGATCTCGTCGACCAGGTCAGCATCGACGAGACAAAACCGGAAAGGAGCGTTGGTATCAGCAGCAACCTCAACGCCGAAATCAGAACCCAGCTGGTGGATCTACTGAAGGGGAACGTGCATCTCTTCGCATGGTCAATGGAGGATATGAAAGGAATAGATCCCAGGATCACCTCGCATGAGCTCAACGTTGACCCCACCTACAAACCAATCAAGCAGAAGAGGTGCAAGCTCGGCACCGACAAAGCTCAAGCAGTCAATGACGAAGTCGAAAAGCTACTACTAGCCGGATCAATCACCGAAGTAAAGTACCCCGACTGGCTCGCCAATCCGGTCATCGTCAAGAAGAAGAACGGGAAGTGGAGAGTATGTGTGGACTTCACCGACCTGAACAAGGCTTGCCCAAAGGATAGCTTTCCGCTGCCACATATCGATCGCCTCGTCGAAGCTACGGCGGGGAACGAACTACTCTCCTTCATGGATGCATTCTCTGGCTACAACCAGATATTCATGCACCCAGACGACCGCGAGAAGACAGCCCTCATCACTGATCGAGGCACATACTGCTACAAAGTCATGCCCTTCGGCTTGAAGAACGCTGGCGCCACTTACCAAAGATTGGTCAACAAGATGTTTGCAAAACAGCTCGGCAACAGCATGGAAGTCTACATCGACGACATGTTGGTAAAATCTGCTAAAGCCGAAGATCACGTCAAGAACCTTCAAGAATGCTTTCAGGTTCTGACAAAATACGGAATGAAGCTCAACCCGGAGAAGTGCAATTTCGCAGTCACCTCCGGAGAATTCCTCGGCTACATCGTAACTCAGCGCGGCATTGAGGCAAACCCGAAGCAGATCTCGGCAATTCTCGACCTCCCCTCGCCAAAAAACTCAAAGGAGGTCCAGAGACTCACTGGCCGAATCGCCGCACTAAATAGATTCATCTCGCGTTCGACCGACAAGTGCCTCCCCTTTTACCAACTGCTCCGCTCCAACAAGCTCTTTAAATGGGACGAGAAGTGTGAAGACGCATTCAAGCAACTGAAAGAGTATCTCACTACCCCGCCGATCCTCGCAAAACCCGAAGACGGCGAGACGTTGCTCCTCTACATCGCCATATCAAGCACAGCCGTTAGCGGCGCGCCAGTCCGAGAAGATAGCGGCGAGCAGAAGCCCATCTTCTACGTGAGCAAAACCCTCAACGATGCCGAGACGAGATATCCTACCCTCGAAAAGCTAGCATTAGCGGTAGTGATCTCGGCAAGAAAATTGAGACCATACTTCCAGTCCCACGCAATCATCGTCCTCTCAAGCCAACCGTTGCGCCAAATCCTTCACGGCCCAAACCAATCGGGTCGCATGGCAAGATGGGCGGTAGAACTGTCAGAGCATGACATCGAATTCAAAGGCCGAACCAGCGCAAAATCCCAGGTTCTCGCCGACTTCATTGTCGAGATCCCACCAGAGCTCGTCGTGAACGAAGCCGAGCATATCGCCAAATGGCTCCTGCACGTTGACGGAGCTTCGTCCAAGCAAGGATCTGGTGTCGGCATCCGCCTCGTATCCCCTACAGGCGAGGTTCTCGAACAGTCCTTCAAACTCGACTTTCCAGCATCCAATAACGAGGCCGAATATGAGGCAGTCATCGCAGGACTACGTCTCGCAACGGAAGTCGGGGCCGAGCACGTGCACGCATTCTGCGATTCTCAGCTCGTGGCAAAGCAATTCAGCGGAGACTACGACGCTAAAGACGACCGCATGGACGCATATCTCAAGGTAACGACGGAACTGTCCAAGCAATTCAAGTCATTCGAGTTGACAAAAATTCCCCGTGCCGAGAACACAGAAGCCGACGCGCTCGCTGCCTTAGCCTCGAGGACCGACTCGGCTTTGCGGCGAACGATTCCCGCCGAAACAATTGAGCAACCTAGCATCAAACTTCCTAAAGGAGCGTTTATCATGA
The DNA here is from genome assembly GCA_026724425.1 of Erythrophleum ivorense. NCBI lineage: Eukaryota > Viridiplantae > Streptophyta > Magnoliopsida > Fabales > Fabaceae > Erythrophleum > Erythrophleum ivorense. Next base: position 7,117,217 of record JAIUCV010000074.1, read on the forward strand.
CGATATATCAAGAAGAGGAGGAAGATGAAGAAGACGAGCCAATGACCCCCGAGTCAGAAGAAGACCAATCTCGCTCGTGGCAGGACGAGATCAAAGATTATCTGATCAACGGCACGATTCCAGCCAATCGTTGGGCAGCTCGTCGACTACGCCGCAAAGCCGCCTAATACTTCCTCCAAAACGACAAATTATTCCAATGGACCGCAAACAAAGTCATCCTACGTTGTTGCGACGAGACGCAGGCCAAGAAGGTGATGATTGAGACTCACGAAGGAGCCGGAGGAAACCACGCAGGCGGAAAATCCCTGGCCTCTAAGATTAAGAAGCACGGACTATTCTGGCCCAAGATGATCGAAGACTGCGAAAATCACACCGCGAAGTGCATTCCCTGCCAAAGATACGCCCCGATCATCAACGCCCCGACGCAAGAACTTCAAGCATCCGTCCCGGCATATCGCTTTATGCGCTGGGCGATGGATATCGTCGGCCCGATGCCACGGTCCCGGCAATGCGCATACCTCCTGATCGTCACCGACTACTTCACCAAGTGGGTAGAAGCTAAAGCCTTCCCGAACCCCACTGCCAAAGACGTGCAGAACTTCATCTGGCAGTACGTCATCTGCCGACATGGTCTACCATATGAAATCGTCACCGACAATGGTGGCCAATTCGTCGCGGCAAGCTTCCGCGAGTTCTGTGCCAATTGGAAGATCAAGCTCGTTTATTCCACACCAAGATACCCCCAAGCCAATGGGCAAGCCGAGGCAACAAACAAAACTTTCGTCGACGGCCTGAAGAAAAGACTCGAGAGCTACAAAGGAACGTGGGCAGACGAACTTGACGGCGTTCTTTGGTCTCACCGCACAACACCCAGGTCGGCGACAGGCGAAACCCCATTCTCCCTATCTCATGGTTGCGAAGCATTAGCCCCTGCCGAGCTACACGTTGCGAGCTTACGCCGATCACTAATGCCCCTCAACTCCTCGTTGAACGACGAATCTTTGCACGACAATCTCGTCAACACTGAGGAGCTAAGAGATCGCTCCCTCTTGCGTATGCAAAACTATCAGCAGAAAGCAGCAAGATACTACGCTAAGAAGATTCGCAACCGCCGCTTCGCACTACATGACCTCGTCCTGAAAAAAGTCCACGACTTCACCAAGCCCGAGCACGCCGGCAAATTTGGTTTCAACTGGGAGGGACCTTACCGCATCACGCGAATCATCAAACCAGGAGTGTACCAGCTCGAAGATGATGACGGAAGCATACTCCCTCGCTCGTGGAACTCCATGAACTTACGCAAGTTCCGCCACTAGACGCGTAGCTTCGCGTCTCACCAAGAAAAAAAAAAAAAAAAAAAAAAAAAGACATGTCCACTACGTGAACACTTGTAACGAACTACGAATGGCTTGATCCCGGCACAGGTACGTAGGCAGCCTTTTCACCGAGGCGCAGCTATAACTTAATAAAAATAAAAAGCTTTTTTATTTTATTAATTCGCTTGTATGCATGCATCTTTTTCTGAATCCTTGAGAAACATTCCATCTTGGCAGAAAAACCCAAGCAAGAATTTCCTGATTGACTTAGGTCAAAAACAGATGTTTTGGTGTGCCTAGTGAACTCGGCAAAATCAGAGTCATAAAATCCCTTTAGTACTCGGTAAATTAATGAGTCTCTAAGCCTCTGGAACTCGGCAGTATAACGAGTCCTTGTTTATGAGCTCGGCAAAAAAAGAGAGTCTCAAAGCTACTCTGAAGCACACGCATAAAAGAGTAGTGTCGACTTTCTGGCCAAACGGTCGACCGCACATCGCACCCAGTGGACTGATCATCCCCCATTCTTCAAGAATGACGCACTACAAGTCGAGAGCAAGCATATCTCGCACGACCCTAAGCCATATGGGCAAGAAAAAATCGCTACTTTGTTAATCATATTCGACTTAGCGGCGTAGGAGTAATTCGAATTTCTAGACTTCGGTTCCTGTTACCGGCCTAAAAAGCGCCACCGCAAACAGATCCAACAAGCACGGATCGGTGTCTCTTAAAAACGAGAATTCTGACGAACTGCGTGACTTCGCATCTCGTCAGATGCATAGCATTGTCATAGCGAGAAGCATCTCGTCACGACAGAACTTGAGCATGCCAAGTTGTCTCGGCACGTTGAACCACTTGTCTAACGACGGTTAGACGCTTGGATCATTCCGCTAGATTGACAACACATTGCACCTCATTAAAGGGTATGGATTAAAAGCAGGATGTTTCAAAAAGCACGAAATCATCAACTATATTCGCGATATTCATCTCGCACAAAGCAAAACGATGAACGAGGAAGTAAAGCAAATACTTAAGTTTTAAATCCTGAAAAGCATACGGATTAAAACCCTCCCGGGCAATGTTGTTACATCGGCATGAATCGCCGCGACTAATAAAAAGAAGAGTTCTTAAAAAGCAGAAAAGGGAGAGAATAGAGGCGAAGTCCTAAACGGCCTCAGAAGCATCCAGACCCGGTTTCGTCCTGGCTTCAGCACTGGCCGCTCCCGAACTCTCTCTCGTCGGCGATCCACCAATTATAAGCTCAGCAAGATTGGGCCTGAGAGTATTATACATTGTACCAAATAGATTAATACCCTTCGGTGTAACCCAAGTGTTATCAAAGTAGAAATCGGCAAGATCAAAGAGGCAACTTAACCTGTGTGGCGCTGCATAGTCGTCCGCTCCGATTTCAACCTCGTCGATCGAGTCCCCGGCAGCTCTGCTCTCCTTGACTTTAGCCTCCAGCTTCGTAATAACGAGGTCATGATCCTGAGAGACACCTCTCGTCCGCTGCACGTAATCGAGCAACGCTTCGTCAACCGCAATCTTGACCACTGCCTTTTCCACCTCGTCACGCTGCGCAACGAACTTGCCGAGACGATCTAAACGAGGAGCATACCAGTCCCGCATGTCGTCGTAGACACGAGTGGCGACATACTCAGCCTGCTTCTGGCGGGACTGTCGAAGACGGGAAGCCTCAGCCGCAGCATTTTCCGCGTCTCGGCGGGATTTCTCTTCAAGCTCCGCAACTTGGGTGCGCAACTTGACCACCTCATCCTGACGGCCAGCCGCCTTCAGGATCTCGCCATTTAGTACGCCGACCTTTCTCTCAAGATCAGCCTTCTCTCTCTCAAGGAACTCCAGCCTCGGACCCTTAGATCGCTCACTTTGCAGTCTGACGATTTCCTCCCGAGCCGCCTTCAACATGGTGTCGTATTGCTGGACGACCGAAGAGAACTTCCCATTAACATTGACAAGATCCGAAGAAACATCGACAACATCGCTCTTCAGCTCGATCTTCTTCAGCGGAACCCCCCAATGAGGTTTAGGCTTGCAGCTCCAGACCAGCTCGGCGCAAAACTTCTTATTGAGCATGAGAGGGGAACCCCCCGACCAGATAACGGCGACCACATCCGAGTCCGGGACCTCAGAGTCAGCAGGCTCAACCTTAGGGCGTGACGAGCTCGCCCTAGCGCCGACACCAGAAAGGCCTCTCAGCGGCTCAGTCGGGTCCTCGCCCAGATCGTCGTCACCGGATTGACGAGACGGATCCTCGCCGAGCTCGTCGCCATCGCCTTGACGAGATGGGTCATCGCGACCAGGAGGAACATCCTCTCCGACTTCAGGTGTCGTCTCGGCAGCAGACGGCGTCCCCTTGGCCCTTCTCTCTCTCTCGATCTTGGCCCTCTTCGAAGCCCTGCAGAAGTGATAGCACGTCAGCAGCATATACCGAAACTACGATGAAAAACAAGTTCTCCATAAGAAAACTTACTTCGTCCTCGACGCAATCGAGGAAGCCGGACGTTTGGCCGGTCCGCTTGACTCGGTAGCCGCGTCGGTCTTCCTCTCCTTCGGAGGAGAGTCCAGGATCAAAATGGCGTCATCGGCGGATACGGGAATCCTCTTCTTCAGCCCCATCTTCTTAGTTTGACGGGACGATTTAGCTGCAAAAGATCAAGCAAGGATCAACGACAAGTATAGTCGTAACATAAAATCTGAACCAAAAAGCGATTGAGATCTCACCAGTCGCTGGAGTAGAAGCGGGCTTGACCCTTCCCTCCCTCTTCCTCTTCCTCCGCTCCTCGGATTTAGCAGCAAAGTCGGCCCAGATGATTCTGCTTCGATCTCGCAAAAGCTCGCACTTCTTCCGGAACGCGGAAGACGTTGGTTTCGGCACGACCCTTTCTGCAAAACAAGCAAAAGCAAAAGGTTAGCATACCAAGGCTAAACTCAATCTATGACGCGGCGAAATCTACAAGCAATCTACCAGCCTCATCGACCCATCCCGTCAAGACATGATCGGGGTTAAAATCCCCGATCGACGCAGCGTTTTTCTTGACATAGAAGTAATAGTGCTTCCAGTGATGGATCTTGTCCTTATGGGCGCCGTAAACGATGCCGTGCTTCATCGTGGTGCAGAATCGTCTGAACCGCTCCTCCTTCGCACTAGCACGGAAGTCAGTAAGGCGCTCGAAGAGCTCTCGGTCGAAGACGACCCCGAGATGATTGGCCAAGGCCTCGGTAAAAACCATATGCCGGACCACGCCATGAGTCAGCTGACTCATGGGGACACCACGCCGATAAGCGTAATCCAGCAGATGGTGGAAAATGGGAAACCGTACACCAAATTCCGTGAACCAGCACTCATAAGCGCAGAACCATCCCGGCGGAGCGTCGAAAGGCCTCTGCTCGGTAGATGGAACCCGGATCTCCACGGCATTGGGAATTGAACATCTCGACCTAAGTGCCGCGACGATCCCTTCGTCAATCCAAGACCGACCATCGGCGGTCAAGGAAGTCGCCGGAGTGCACCAAGGCATCTCGACAACCGACGGAAGACCCTCGAGTTCGACGTCATCCGGAGCCGGTACTTCCTCCAGTTCCACCTCGGAATCCGCGTCCGAGTCATTCTCCGGGATCTCATCGCGATACCCGGAACTCTCACTATCCTCGTCCCGCAAGGATGGAGCATCGAAATCAGCACGGACCCTCGAAGAAGGGTCCTTGGCCGTAGGATCCGGCCTTTCCGCCGTCGCCGCCCTACTACGACTCTCCAGGATCCAGCTCGCTCGGACCGCATCACCGAGAAAGCCCATGATTAGATTCGAAAGCGGGACGTCATCGTCGTCCCGCGCTATGGCTTTCCCTTTCCCCTTTCGATCCGACGGATCCATCAGACAAGAATCAGAAGACGAAGAGCCAAGATTTGACGAGAAACCCTAAAAATTCTGACGAAGAGGGAGAATCGAGGCGAGGAGAGAAAGGATTTCAAGTCAAGGATCGAGCGAATCTAAAACAATTACGCAAAACCTATCGGTTTAATCGAGCAATGCAACTCAGATTCAAGATGGGAGAAGGAAATTACCTTTTCTTTTTCAGGGCGGTTGAAGGCAGTGAGCAGGCAAAAAAGGAATTAATGTGGAGGAGAAATCCGAACGGTCCCTTTAAGAGAAGTTTCCCGACTTCCAAGGAAAAAACTTCCCTTCCTTTTTCCCGCTTGGAAAAGCCTAACGGGACTTGGGCCTTTTTTGCAAAATCTCAACCGCCGAACCACTTTAGCAGTTTTAATAAGATGTGCATTGATGACGTGGCAATCCCACTCCTGACGAACCGCCTGCCAAGCGGTATAGCTCCTTCTTTTGACGAGTTGACGTCAAAATGAGGATGAACGGTCATTCTCTTCGACGAGCTGACTCGAATGAGACCGTTATAGATGGTTGATCCTTTTTGACGAGCTGATGTCAAAAACAATCATCGAAATGCATATTCTTTCACGGACAAGATGACGTCAACGTACTCTTTTCCCTTCTTATGGTTTTTATCCCAAACCGGGTTTTTCCATATCAAGGTTTTAATGAGGCGGTACGAATCTAAAGTCAATCGCACCTAAGACGAGCTAGCACTGACGCCTTGTGCTGTTACTAATAACTCTTGAGCTCAACTCCCATTCATGAAGTTCGCCGAGACCAAACTGCATTTGACTCGCCAAACTGGGGGGGGGCTTATTGTTAGGGGTGAAATGGGCACATTTCCCTGAGCCCGTCGCAATGAGTAACAGCACAAAAAGCCCAGCCCGTCTTCAGCCCTAGCCTCCTTACGAAAATGGAAAGCCTTGAAGAGGAAGGTAATACCTTAAGCAAAAAGGAAAAGGGTGCAGCCGCCACTCGAAGAAAGGAAGGAAATCAAGAGAAGAGGAAGATTTCCTTTATGATCAAGAGGAGAATATTCAGCAGAGAATCGCCTTAACTCAACTATATAAGGAGAGGTCTTTATTCCTGGAAGAGGGGAGGACGCAGCCCCGAAAACCCTAAAGTAATTCGCTCATCTTTTCTCTGTTTTCTCTTGTTATTCGCATTACGTCTCGTCAAGGCCTGTTTGACGAGACGATCTCTTGTATTCGATCCTCTTTTCGAGTAATTAATCCTGGCAGAGGGGCTTACAGGACCGCTTACAAGACTCCTATAGGAAGGACACCTTTCCAGCTGCTTTACGGGAAAGCTTGCCATCTGCCGGTGGAAATTGAGTACAAGGCAGTTTGGGCTACTAAGCTTTTGAACTTTGATCTGAAGACAGCACAGGAAAAAAGGGTAACCGACTTGCACGAGTTAGAAGAGATCAGACTTGATGCTTTTGAGAACTCAAGGATCTATAAGGAGAGAATAAAAGCTTTTCATGACAAGACGATCCTACGAAAAGAACTCAAATCCGGCGATGATGTGCTACTCTTCAACTCAAGGCTGAAATTATTCCCAGGGAAACTGAAATCAAGATGGTCAGGACCTTTCAAGATAAAGGAAGTTTTGCCCTATGGAGCTGTGACGTTAGTCAGAAACGATGGGGTTGAATTCACTGTGAATGGTCAAAGGGTTAAACGCTATATGGCTGATCAGACCATACCAGAGGGGGTCTCAATTCTTCTCTATGAACCACCCCAAACCTGAACGGTAAAGCGGTCAAGCTTAGAGACCTAAAACAAGCTCACTTGGGAGGAATTCCCATGTTTATCTCTGTGTATAGTCTTTCAATTATGTTTGGTTTTGCTTTTTAGTGTTATTGTGGCAGGAAAAAGGGTTTGAGCATGATGTGATCAGCAGACAGAATTTTGGAAGGTGATATGAGCAGACACGATGTGCAGACTCGACCAACACCGTCGAGTTGGTAAACCAGGTTTCATCTGCAATTTAAATTTTGAATTGTGAGTGAGTTTCACTCTCTCTTGAGCGCGTGAGACCTCTATAAACCTGCTCCTTTCACCTTTTTACTGTTCCTTGTTCAGAATTACACCAGCTTTTTGACTCCCCTTTCTCCCTTAATAAATTACCACCACCCATTCCTTTGGTTTATCCACAATCTTTTTATTTTCTTTTCTTTTTACTTCCTTAATTTTATCCCTTTCACTCCGAAAAAGAAAAGAAAAACACTCCCCTCTTTTTCCTTCTTTACATCGCCACATTCTCTCTCTCTTTCCTCACTCCCACCATTGTTTCTCTTCTTCCACTCGATAGCTCACGAAAATTTTCTCCATTCGATCGCTTTCAATCCCGTTTTCTCCCCACTCAATCGATTCTACTCTTTTCCTTTGCATTCTCGTGGTACCATGAACCGATTTGAGCGAATGTTGACTAGAGCCAAGTAAGAGCATTATTTTCAACCCTAGAAATCGCAATTGCAAGCTTTTTAGTTGAAGTTTTGAGTGTCTCTTGGTCCATTTTGCTTGTTTGTTGGTCCGAATTCTGGGATTGAGCTCGATTATGCCTCGGATTTGTTCTGAATTTTCTTGACATTTGTTTCTCAATCGCATGCATAAGTAGAATTCTGGGTTATGATTGTCGCCATTGTTCTAAGCCTGAATTCGTTTGTGCAGAAACCATCCTAGTCTCTGTTTTGTTCATTAGAGTTCGAATTGAATTATGTTGAAGCTGTCGAGCCTGTTGGAAAAGTTCATTCTAATCGCTTGTTTAAGTTTCTTAATTCTTGAAACTATTCTCAATTCGATCAATTTTGCTCTGTTTTGGCTTGACAATCGTTTCCTTGGTTACTCCCATTGCCTCACTCAATTGCTGATTATTGTTTTGTTTTTCGCTATGTACTAACTCGATGACTCCCGCTTGATACCCAAGTCGAGTTAGCTATTCAAAAGCTCAATCCCTCGTAAACTCGACTTGCGTACCGAGTTTGAGCGTCGAGTGTGTGGATAATTGGCTGATATCTTCTTCTGTATTTGCTTTCAGGTTGCGAAAACCACCGCGCCATACAACAGAGGAAGTATGTAGGCGAATCACACGAACAACGGGCAATAGCAAGAAAGAGAACATCAGACAAGGGAAGCGACATGTCGATACGATTGAAACAGAGAGTGACAGCGGAGACTTTGTTGAGCAAGTAGAGGATGAACAATGCCAGAACGAGGAAGTTGATAAAGAGGTAGACCGAGAACAGAGCTATGAGAATGACGCAGAAGGCCTTGAGAGCAATGACTGCGAGATAGAGATAGTGCAACCGGTTAAGAGAAGCGCCAGAACCCCACATCTGCGACCAAATCAGAAACAACTGTTGAAGATTCTGAGATGGATGCGGTTTACAGGCACAAGGTATCCTCACCAAGATACTCTGCGTGAGCTGGGGATCAAGAGAGACGTCGAGTACCTCATGGAAATGTGCGGACTTTCCACAATGATGAGCCAGCGCTGCGGCGCCTTTAAGGAGGAAACCTGCCAATTCCTTAGCTCGTTTGAACTCCATTTCTATGAGGTTGAATCAGATGGCGGTGTAGGTTATCTCACCTTCGAAGTGAACGGCGAAGAGTATTCCCTCACAACGAACCAGCTTGATGTCCTCTATGGTTTCCCAAGTGGGGAAGGTCGCTGCAGGGAAATTGAGAAGAATGAGCTATTATCTCTCTGGAAAACTATTGGGGACAAGGAAGAGTATGCTTCTAGGAGTTCCAAGAGTGCTAAAATCAGAAGTCCTGTGATCCGGTACCTCCACAAGTCAATCGCTAACACCTTTTTCGCTAGAAAGGTTACTGGAAACATCAATGAGGGGGAGCTTCAGTTTCTGGATATAGCACTCGGACATGTTATAGACTTCACCTCTGAGGGAGTGGCACTACAAGGGGATACTTCCGATACAGGATTAACAGTGGCTCTGCTTGACCAGTTCCTCTACTACAGAAATTGGGCAGCTACAATGTTTAAGAAGAAGGTTCAAGGAGAGCTGAGTATTGGCGGGTTGGTAACTCCTATTCTAGTAGCTTGTGGGATCGATCTGATGGGAGAAGAGCACAAACCGAGGTGGATTGACATCCCGTATCTTACCAAGGCCGGTTTCCTGGACAACAAGAAGATTGATGGGCGCTTTGTCTACAAATTTCACCATCCCTTGACTGACACGGAGATGTTGCTGCCGTTGCCGTGTGTGGAATACACTACGGTGAGACAAGGGGGGAACGTTAACTTCTGCCCACCGCTTGAGTTAGTCTATGGTGCTTCATACGTTCAGACACCGCAGCCTCAGACCAGCGAGCCTGACGAAGACGACGCTACCAACTCCGACGAGTTTGATTTTGAGGATTACACTGCACCACGGCAAGGTGTTGCTGTAAAAGCTGCTCACACGAATATCGGTCTTCTAAAACGGTGGAATAAGTATCAGAGCAAGATCATCAAATCTTTGAAGAGCACGGTCAGCGAGATGAAGGGCCAGATCAAGGAGCTTCAGCGAAAAGTGAACGGTTCATCAAGCAAGGCTACAAGGGATGTCGGAACAGAGCCTATGGTCATGGAGAGAAGCCGCTCCCTTGTACTTGAAGCTAGGCGTAACTTCCCGATTGATCCACCGAGATCGTCTTCATTTGAGCCGAGAGAATTCAAGAGGAGAGCTGTGCGGTTTGCAACATTGGTTCTGCCAGGCTCGACCTCCAGAGAGGAACCTCACATCGAGTCAGACGCTGACGAGGGAGACAGTCCGATCAACGAGCTCGAACAGCATTCCCTTCCCGCTTACACACGCGAGAGCATAGAGGAGTCTGTCGATTCCTTCTTCTCCCATCCTTGAGGTAACAACTCCATCTCCATTGTATATACCATTTCATTTGTTTTTTTTTTTCTATTGCTTTTTTGATTCTTGAACCCTTCTCCTTTCTTTTGTTACACAAGGGACTGTGTAATTCAAGTTTGGGGGAGGGGTTGAGATGTATTTGACCTTGTTTTCTATTTTCTTATCTCAAATTTTTGCATCATGTAAGGCATAGAAAAACACATAAAAATTTGAAAATTTTTCGAAAAATCCAAAAATATTCATGTAGTTGCATTCATATTTGTTAGATTAAGTTTCCATTGCATCACATAGATTCACAATCATGCTGCATTGTTGATACAACCTTGTAAAATAACGATCTCATGCGATATGATTTGTGCCTTGGTTTTTGATTCTCTGATGCATTAGGGTGAGAATGAAGCATTTAAAACGAAACCGTGTTTAACTTGATCACATCATGACATGCACATCTCACTTGATCACTGCTGCGAATTGAGGCTTATCCCTGTTTATCTGAACCTTAATCTTGACTTATAAATATCATTGCATGCATTGAAAGCAACTCATGGATAGCATACATATCTGGACAATCTTTTCCCATTTGTTTATCCCCTTTGTTTGTCCAGGTAGTTTTCTTTCCCGCACCCTGAACACTTTAGCCTTTTCATTCAAACCCCCATTACTCTTGTGTGTGCTTGTGAGGCCTTGTTTCGATTATGCTTAGCAGAACGTGTTGAGTTTAAACCGGCAAGAGTAGGATGTCTAGGTATCTAGTTCGTTTCTGGGTTTGTTTTCAGGCTAAGTTTGGGGGTGATATCTTGAGCGCTATGGTTTCATTTTCAGAAAGTGGGAAAAGAAAGTTGTTTTGATTAAGGCCAGGGAGTTGTTTTGTGTTTCAAAAGGGTCTAGCAAAGGTTTGGGAATAGTTTTAAGAAAGAAAAGAAAAAAGAAAGGGTTCTAAGTTAAAAGAAAAGAAGGCAATTGCCTCAGCTGTTTAAAAGAAAGAAAGGAGTTCCCTAAGTGTTAGGTTTCCCAAACCGCTAGATGTTACCATAAGATCACCTCTCCCTTGGCTAGTTCACAAAAGAAAAAAGAGAGAAAAGAGCAAGTGCTCCCTTGAGTCTAAAGGCGCAAAGCCTATTTGGTAGTTAGGAGTCGTTCTTGGTTTTTATGGGGTTCGGGTACTGACGCTGTCGAGTTAGAGCTAGGTAGTTAGAGGTTCTGCTCTTGCATCCTCCTGGGTTATAACTCTTAGCCTTCTGCCAAAGCATAGTCATTTTCTTGAGAGATCCCTGTTCTTTAAACCGTTCTATGACTTTAAGAAACCTTCCTTTTCTCTTGGCCTTTACCTTGAACCAAATGAGTTGCTAATTTGCATGTTTATGATTCATTGTTCACCATAATAAATGTTAAAGGGATTTTGCTGATAAGAATGCATTGTTTGAGTGACTGTGAAGTTGGATTGATCTTGTTAAGCATGATACAGATTTTCAAAGAAATAACTCTCACCTTGCTGCATTTTAGAACCGTAAACTTGGACATATATGAAATCGTTTTTGCTTGTTGTTTTTGGCTGTATCAACTCGTTTTCAAACCTCATCCCTTTCTTTGCTCTTATTTGTTTGCTTGAGGGCAAGCAAAAGACAAGTTTGGGGGTGTTGATGTACTTGTATTTTCATTGTTTTAGCATTCTTAATTCATTCCTTTTGCATACATTTACCATCACATCTTTACCATTTGCATCCATAAGCATCTGCTTTTCACACTTGATAGGATTTGCATTGGCATTGCATGCATTCTTGCATTTGGAGTTGTTTTCAGGCGTTTTTGGAGGCTTTAGAGGAGATCTTGAAGGTGGGAGATGGGAGCTTGATCAACGAGAATGAAGTGGGACGCAGAAACCAGAAGAAGGCAGGATGTATGTGCAGACTCGACATGCAGACTCGACCAGCATGTCGAGTTGGTGTCAAAGGCGACACCTTTACGCGGACACGATCAAGCCCGTCGAGTCGGTGATCGAGTTGGTGTCAAAGGCAGCTCCTTTACGCGAACACGATCAAGTCCGTCAAGAAACACGTAGTGTTTGCACGCACGTGCCATTTTTACTTTTTTTTTCTAAAACCTAGTATAAAAGGCCAAATGATGTCATTTGTGTCAGACATCTTCTTTTTACTCTGACTAAGTTGAAAATCGCCTCTAGGGTTCTTATTTTGTATTCTCAGATTGCTTCTTTGTTTTTGAGATTTTGCAACTATTTCCTTCAATAAAGTTGTTTAGTTTTCAATCCTCTTTCTAATGATGCAAGTTTTATCAATTTCTGGGTTTGATTCTCTGATGGCGATTTCTGAGTAGTCATCTAGGGTTCTTGAGGGTTGGGTTAGATTAGTGAAAATCCATGATTACCCAGGGTGTTTAAGCTTTGAATTTCTGATTTCCCTTCTTGATTAGTGAGCTTAATGCTGATTCCTTTATGATTAATTGGATTCTGAAGTTAGGTATTTCAGCACCCAGAAGGTGTTTGATGAAATGCCTGAACCAGCTTTTACAAGAAATTTGCATATCATACCTAGGATACTAGTTGCCTTGATTGCACTTTAGCATTTGCAAACTGTTTCCTAATGCTTGTTAGTGTGCATTTCGCCATGAGAGTGGGTCTGGAAGCATACTAACTCGATAGCTCCTGCCACGAGAGTGGATTAGCTAGTTGTCGAGTTTGCAGCTGAGGGACTAGCTCTGCTTGAGTTTTGTTGAACACCCTAGTGTTAGTCATGGAGTTTCATTAGTCAATAACTCCCAATCCTTAGGATCCTTTGTCTTTAATTGTTTCTCATCTTGTGTTTGTTCCTTAAGCCTACTATCTTTTATATTCCATCTTGTTGCATTCTGTTCTTTCTAGCTTTTGGTTCATAATTATCAACTTGCATTTACATTTGTTCATTTAATAAGTAGATAGATCACATTCTCATATTTGAATTGGCTTGACTTATTGAGACTTGATAGTATCCTGATTGTTTAGCATCTCACCCATTTGGATTGACTCCTTTTTACACTGCAGCGATATGATAGTGTAGCTAGGGTAATTGTTTAGTAAAAATCCTACTACCACTATGCAGCAGTACAATGAACAAGGCATGTACCCCATGCAGCAATCTTACAACTTTCCTCCAACCACACCTTATCCGGTTCAGCAAAATAGCGAGATTCAAGCAATGTTTCAGCAGATCGTGGATGATCAAAAACAGAGCATTAAGGACTTGAATGAGAGGATGGAAATATTGGTCAACAGTTTCATTAGCAAGAACGAGTCTCTCGCTGGTCGAATCAATAAACTTCACACCCAATTAGCTCAAACCGAAGAGTTAAAAAGACAAGAGATGGAGGAAAAGAAAGCTTTTTGTAAAGTCATCCCTACAAGAGAAGCTGAGTTCGTGCCCATCCATACACCACCCCAAACTGCTGTTAACATGGCTACAAGACCAGAACAAGAGCATTTCTCCTTGGACTCAACAGGAGGTTACAAGCCGAAGCCACTCAAGCGGAAGCTTGGATTACCTTGCATCATTAATGGAGTTTTGTTCAAGGATTCCTTATGTGACACAGAATCTCACATTAACATCATGTCTAAAGGAATAGCAAAGAAGGTTGGGATTGAAGAAATGAAACCCTCTAAGACACGCATGCCGTTTGGAGAGGATCCATCTATTATCTCACATGGTTTCATCTCAACAGGAGGTTACAAGCCGAAGCCACTCAAGCGGAAGCTTGGATTACCTTGCATCATTAATGGAGTTTTGGTCAAGGATTCCTTATGTGACACAGAATCTCACATTAACATCATGTCTAAAGGAATAGCAAAGAAGGTTGGGATTGAAGAAATGAAACCCTCTAAGACACCCATGCCGTTTAGAGAGGATCCATCTATTATCTCACATGGTTTCATCTCGGATCTTCCACTATCCATCGGAGATCATGTCTTCAAGGCTGATTTCCACATCTTAGAGATGAAAGATGACCCTCACAAGCCACTGATATTTGGTTCATCATTTCTTCATGCCAATAGAGCTTTCGTGGAGCATTTGAATCAAAGAGTTTATCTCCCCAACCCCAAGAAAGACAACTATCCGGTGGTTCCTATCAAAAGCTCTAATTATGCAAATGTATGTGCTAGAAAGGAGCCAATATCAGAGCCTAATAATGACCAAGAGGAGTTCATAGACGTCATATCAGCAGCCCCTCTCATCATACCTAAGGAAGTTGTTATACCAGCAAAGGCCAAGTGCATTGAGGTTTCAAGTCCAAGCAAAATTTTGACACCAAGGGAGTATAAGGAGGACGTGATTGATGCCACACCACAGCCTACAAGATCTTCAAGACGCTTCTCTAAGTTCAGAATCAGTTCCTCAAATAAGGAAAACGAAGAACCCAACAAAGATAAGCTACACAAGAGGAGGAATCTCTTTCCCGGTATGATTGTTTCTTGCAACTACATTCAAGAACTTCAAGATGTCAATAGGAGGATTTTCAAACCGTCGGGTCCGGAATGTAGAGAAGCTAAAGGAGCCTCAACTCTTCTAGTTGATGCATTGGATAACTAGAAAGAGAAAGAGTCAAGCTAAAAGACTATAAACAAGCACTATATGGGAGGCAACCCATAAGGTCATTTCTCTCCCTTTTTACTTTTTTTTGTTTTAGTTTAATGGTTTTTGTTTTGTTTTTGAAGTTTTGGATACAGAGATTTGAGAATCTAGCATGAACATTTGAGAAGAAACCTAAAAAATGAAGAAAGGAGCAATCGAGTGGCCGGACCAATAGAGTAGAAGCAACACAGCTACGCTCGGTCGACCAAACTCGGTCGATCAGGGATCCAAGGACCTCGCTCGACCGGCCAGCCAAGCTACCTGGTCGACCAAGAAATCGACCAAAACATTCCAGGTCGACCAAACCAATCGACCGAACTACCATCCATTCCGTCCCATCATCCCATTCCACCATACCATCCCATACCACCTATCCTATCCCACTTATCCCATCCCACCTCGCCACCACCTATCCCACTTCACCCTTTGTCCAGCATCCATTCCACAGTCCCAAAAACACATCAACAATGATTGTGGCATGATATCACCATGATCACTCATCCGTTTGCTTCAAGTCCAAGGCTAATCCCACCTATGCCTCACCTTAGGCGGTACTTAAAGAGATTTTACCGTGGACGCATGGTACTTGATCATTTTAGCCGGGATACAAGCCATTATTTGGAGGTCATTCAAACGCAACGTGGGAGAAGGTTTGCCATGCTTATCTCAAAGGACAAGGACAGCCACATACCACCAATGGGTCGTTTCTTCATGGACTTACTGTCTAATCAGGTTACATCTTTCCTCTAATTCACAAACGCCTTACCACCTCTTTCTTTTACCTCCCTTAATCGGATTTGCTTTCACCGGGACGGTGCAAGTTAAGTCTGGGGGGATTGTTGGTACTAATGCATTTGTTCATGTCTTTTCTTCATCTTATATCTTTTTCTCTTTTCCACCTTTTTCAAAACTTCTGTTTTATTGAGTCAAAATAAGTTAGGAAACTATGATCTATCCTAGGAGCTTACCTTATCATGCCAAAGCTCTTGTGATCACAAAGGCGAATATTGACACCGAACAATGCCCAACGGAACCTCTGAGGGTGGATCGACCTACTGATTTGGCAAGATTTCTAAGGTACCCGGACAATCTAACGTTAACTCCACCACCTAAATGAACTTTTAATTTTTCTTGTCAAGGGGCTTGAGATACATATGAGCCGACTCCTCATTCAGGTCTAGTTGAGACATGTCCACAAAAGATACAGTCCACCTCTCTCTCATCTGCAAAATGAAAATCAAAAGCTTTTAAGCACAAGGAAAACGTGTAAGCAAGAGGAATGCATAAGTCTGTACCTTCTTGTCTTATGGAGACCTACTTTGTAACATCCGTGAACGTGAAATGCTGTTTTAGAGGTGGTGTCGGACGACACCAAGTGATCGGGAGTAGTTGCATATGCTCTATGCGGTGTGAATCTCGGGTTGGCTGTGCATGTTCTTGTTTGATTGTTGTGCAGACGGTCTAAAGGTTCAAGCATCGTGTAGAAAAATGTGTAAATCGACTTCTGATTGGTTGGTGTCGAGCGACACCAGGAGGGTGTCGATCGACACCGGTTTGGGAATCGATTTCCGGTTTAAATTGATGGTGTTCGGTTTTGTGGAGTTGGTCGAGTGGTGTCGACCGACACCAGGGAGGGTGTCGCTCAACACCGGCTATTGGAAATTCGACCGGTTTGATTTGAGTTGATTTCGGTTTGGGCTGGTTTTGGGCAAGGAAGCCCTAGGTCGCGTTTTTAAGCGAAGGAAGTCGCTTTTTGACACACTTTTCGAGGCAGAGACTTTTCCAGAGAGTTGGGAGGTGATTTTTAGGAGTTTTTGGAGTTTGGAGGATCGATCTGAGGCTTGGTGGTTGCTGTTCATCTTTCCCCTTTGTTTCTAATCCGTTTCAAGGTGAGTGCGAGACCGTAGGTCCGTGGATCACTGGAGATTTGTTGTGTTGTTGCTATTTCGAGTTGTTCTTGTGTTGTTCTTGAGTTATTTGAGTTATTGATCGATTATGGGGGTTGAATCCCATTGATTTGGATGTTTTTATACTTGTTTCGCATTGTTTCGTTGCTGTTGGTTTCTGGGTTTCGGGAGGGTGTCGAGCGACACCTTTTGGTGTCGGTCGACACCGAGGATGCTAGTGTCGAGCGACACACTTTGTGTGTCGATCGAAACCTAGCAGGGCGTGTCGAGCGACACGGTGGGGTGTCGATCGACACTAGTGCTGTTGTGCGAGTATTGTTGTTGTTGTTTACTGTTGATGGTTATTGTTTATGGCTATTGTTGATATTGTTGTATTGTCTAGTGGTTGGCGTAATTGGCCTGTAGACGGAATGACCGTCTCACTGAGTATTTATGATAATACTCACACATCTCTTTCGTAATGTGATGCAGGTAACAGGAATGTGTGACCGCGGGATCGAGGCTGGAGAGGGGGATGATAGGGTTATTGGTTTGTTGGTTTATTGGTTATTGTTTTATTATTTGAATTGGTAGCTAACCTGGTGTTTAGGTTGCTAGAGTTTATTTATTATTCTGGAATTGTTTATTGGATCATTGGTTATTGATATTGAGATATTTGTCGTTGAATTGAATTGATAATTTAATTATTTATTTGAAGACTTCCGCTAAGTAGAGATTTAATAAAAAAAAAAGCTTGGTTGTTTTATTTTGGTATCAGAGCGTATACGGTTTTAGGACTGCTAGATTGGGTGAATTGAGACTATGTGTTTAAATTGATTATTGTGGTTAGTCAGTTAGTAGTCTAGTATCATCCCCTTCGGCCTTCGAGAGATTCCGCGGTAAGTGTATTTTTGGTTTTGTTTTGAGTTGGTCTAGTTGCTTATCTTCTGTGCTTTGGTAGTGCAGCAAGATGGACGCAGGTGCTAGAGGTCGTGGTACGAGAGAGCGCGGTAGAGCCCGTGGGGGCAGAGCAGTTGGCCGTGGTGGCCGAGCTGCGGGCCGTGGAGGTCGGGGTCGTGGGCCTGGTTCACCAGAGGTTTCAGCGGAAAGTGCAGTGCCTAGTGTGGCGGCAGCGTCAGTGAGACAGTCAGTGGCGGGTGAGGCCAGTTTGGGTGCCGGTGGTGGCGCCGGAGTTGGGGCGGCTCAGGGTGGGGGCGTGGCTCTAGCTCAGGGTGACTTGATAGTGGGGCTACTGACGCAGCTTTTGGCACGTCTTCCGCAGGCGGTTCCACAGCAGGCTCCGGGTGCACCTCCAGTGGCCAGAGCACAGGTGGGTGCTGGTTCAGTAGGGCAGCATGGGGCTGCGGATTTTGTTGGGCAGCATGGCGCTGCGGGGTTTGGGCATCCGTCTTACCTAGAGATGATGAGGGAGATGCAGAGGATTGGGACACCGTTCTTTGAGGGCGGGAGTGAGCCCGAGCGGGCCGACGAGTGGCGGCAGAGACTGGAACAGAACTTCGGTTCAGTCAGGTGTCCAGAGGAGTATCTGGTTGAGCTAGCGGTGATAGAGTTTTGGAATCTTTTGCACAATTAGTGGAATTCTGTAAGGACTTTGTCAGTGGGCGGTGTGGAGTTCAGAGGTGGCTGACTCGAGAATATTAAATGTTTCCTTACTCCAGAGCATGCCAAGTGTATCGGCATCTGGAACAGCGTTGTTGAGCTTTTGGGTTTTGACCAAGGTGGTCGGTGGAGGAACTTCGGCTACGTATGTGTTAGAGCGGTTAGTGGCATAGAGTTGAGTCGACAGAGAGTCGTTTTACCTAAGAGTGTTTTGTGAGGCTTTGCATAGGAGGCCATGCGAGATGCCTGTATGCTGGACCTAAGTGGGGGAGCGAAGTATTTATGGAGTTACTTTCGTTCGGGAAACGACGGAGAAGATTCGTGTTTGAAAAGTTACGCCATTAGGCGAAGAGGAGAGTTCGAGTTTAAGGTGGGGAGATAGTGGGTATCTCCAGTTGTTTTGTGGTTTTAGCTTTGGTTTGAGGTGTTTGGCGTTGTGGATATGTAGTTTCGTTGGTGGTACGATGTACATCTTTGAATTATATGAGATGGAGTTGCCTCATATTTGGGTTGTGTTTCGGATGTTGCATGGAGATGTTATACGCGTTTCAGATTATTACTCGTTACAGTCCTAGATACGGTGGGTCTTTAGAAGAGACGGGTGGGTCTTTGGAAGAGATGGGTGGATCTCTTGTGGACTTATATGTGAGGGTCGCTACCTCAGTATAAGTGGTTTTTGTGGTTACTATTGTGACGGGTGGGTCACAATAGGGGAATCGAGAGATGGGTGGATCTCTCGAGGAGACGGGTGGGTCTCATGTGTTGCTTTTTAGAGCTGTGGTGTTGTATTGAGGAGTAATAATGTGTGGGAACGTGTGTATAACTTTGGAATTCGGCGTGAATCTCTGAGATTGGTGGAAGATCTCTAGTGTTGGGCCATGTGGGCCGGTTTTTGTCGTCTGTGGTAAACGTGTTGTGTTGGGATTCGAGGACGAATCCAGTTTAATGGGGGAGAATTGTAACATCCGTGAACGTGAAATGCTGTTTCAGAGGTGGTGTCGGACGACACCAAGTGATCGGGAGTAGTTGCATATGCTCTATGCGGTGTGAATCTCGGGTTGGCTGTGCATGTTCTTGTTTGATTGTTGTGCAGTCGGTCTAAAGGTTCAAGCATCGTGTAGAAAAATGTGTAAATCGACTTCTGATTGGTTGGTGTCGAGCGACACCAGGAGGCTGTCGAACGACACCGGTTTGGGAATCGATTTCCGGTTTAAATCGATGGTGTTCGGTTTTGTGGAGTTGGTCGAGTGGTGTCGACCGACACCAGGGAGGGTGTCGCTCGACACTGGCTATTGGAAATTCGACCGGTTTGATTTGAGTTGATTTCGGTTTGGGCTGGTTTTGGGCAAGGAAGCCCTAGGTCGCGTTTTTAAGCGAAGGAAGTCGCTTTTTGACACACTTTTCGAGGCAGAGACTTTTCCAGAGAGTTGGGAGGTGATTTTTAGGAGTTTTTGGAGTTTGGAGGATCGATCTGAGGCTTGGTGGTTGCTGTTCATTTTTCCCCTTTGTTTCTAATCCGTTTCAAGGTGAGTGCGAGACCGTAGGTCCGTGGATCACTGGAGATTTGTTGTGTTGTTGCTATTTCGAGTTGTTCTTGTGTTGTTCTTGAGTTATTTGAGTTATTGATCGATTATGGGGGTTGAATCCCATTGATTAGGATGTTTTTATACTTGTTTCGCATTGTTTCGTTGCTGTTGGTTTCTGGGTTTCGGGAGGGTGTCGAGCGACACCTTTTGGTGTCGGTCGACACCGAGGATGCTAGTGTCGAGCGACACACTTTGTGTGTCGATCGAAACCTAGCAGGGCGTGTCGAGCGACACGGTGGGGTGTCGATCGACACTAGTGCTGTTGTGCGAGTATTGTTGTTGTTGTTTACTGTTGATGGTTATTGTTTATGGCTATTGTTGATATTGTTGTATTGTCTAGTGGTTGGCGTAATTGGCCTGTAGACGGAATGACCGTCTCACTGAGTATTTATGATAATACTCACACATCTCTTTCGTAATGTGATGCAGGTAACAGGAATGTGTGACCGCGGGATCGAGGCTGGAGAGGGGGATGATAGGGTTATTGGTTTGTTGGTTTATTGGTTATTGTTTTATTATTTGAATTGGTAGCTAACCTGGTGTTTAGGTTGCTAGAGTTTATTTATTATTCTGGAATTGTTTATTGGATCATTGGTTATTGATATTGAGATATTTGTCGTTTAATAAAAAAAAAAGCTTGGTTGTTTGATTTTGGTATCAGAGCGTATACGGTTTTAGGACTGCTAGATTGGGTGAATTGAGACTATGTGTTTAAATTGATTATTGTGGTTAGTCAGTTAGTAGTCTAATATCATCCCCTTCGACATTCGAGAGATTCCGCGGTAAGTGTATTTTTGGTTTTGTTTTGAGTTGGTCTAGTTGCTTATCTTCTGTGCTTTGGTAGTGCAGCAAGATGGACGCAGGTGCTAGAGGTCGTGGTGCGAGAGGGCGCGGTAGAGCCCGTGAGGGCAGAGCAGTTGGCCGTGGTGGCCGAGCTGCGGGCCGTGGAGGTCGGGGTCGTGGGCGTGGGCGTGGTTCACCAGAGGTTTCAGCAGAGAGTGCAGTGCCTAGTGTGGCGGCAGCGTCAGTGACACAGTCAGTGGCGGGTGAGGCCAGTTTGGGTGCCGGTGGTGGCGCCGGAGTTGGGGCGGCTCAGGGTGGGGGCGCGGGTCTAGCTCAGGGTGACTTGATAGTGGGGCTACTGACGCAGCTTTTGGCACGTCTTCAGCAGGCGGTTCCACAGCAAGCTCCGGGTGCACCTCCAGTGGCCGGAGCACAGGTGGGTAATGGTTTTGTAGGGCAGCATGGGGCTGCGGATTTTGTTGGGCAGCATGGCGCTGCGGGGTTTGGGCATCCGTCTTACCTAGAGATGATGAGGGAGATGCAGAGGGTTGGGACACCATTCTTTGAGGGCGGGAGTGAGCCCGAGCGGGCCGACGAGTGGCGGTAGAGACTGGAACAGAACTTCGGTTCAGTCAGGTGTCCAGAGGAGTATCTGACTGAGCTAGCGGTGATAGAGTTTAGGAATCTTTTGCACAATTAGTGGAATTCTGTAAGGACTTTGTCAGTGGGCGGTGTGGAGTTCAGAGGTGGCTGACTCGAGAATATTAAATGTTTCCTTACTCCGGAGCGTGCCAAGTGTATCGGCATCTGGAACAGCGTTGTTGAGCTTTTGGGTTTTGACCAAGGTGGTCGGTGGAGGAACTTCGGCTACGTATGTGTTAGAGCGGTTAGTGGCATGGAGTTGAGTCGACAGAGAGTCGTTTTACCTAAGAGTGTTTTGTGAGGCTTTGCATGGGAGGCCATGCGAGATACCTGTATGCTGGACCTAAGTGGGGGAGCGCAGCATTTATGGAGTTAATTTCGTTCGGGAAACGACGGAGAAGATTCGTGTTTGAAAAGTTACGCCATTAGGCGAAGAGGAGAGTTCGAGTTTAAGGTGGGGAGATAGTGGGTATCTCCAGTTGTTTTGTGGTTTTAGCTTTGGTTTGAGGTGTTTGGCGTTGTGGATATGTAGTTTCGTTGGTGGTACGATGTACATCTTTGAATTATATGAGATGGAGTTGCCTCATATTTGGGTTGTGTTTCGGATGTTGCATGGAGATGTTATACGCGTTTCAGATTATTACTCGTTACAGTCCTAGAGACGGTGGGTCTTTAGAAGAGACGGGTGGGTCTTTATTAAAGACGGGTGGGTCTTTGGAAGAGATGGGTGGATCTCTTGTGGACTTATATGTGAGGGTCGCTACCTCAGTATAAGTGGTTTTTGTGGTTACTATTGTGACGGGTGGGTCACAATAGGGGTATCGAGAGATGGGTGGATCTCTCGAGGAGACGGGTGGGTCTCATGTGTTGCTTTTTAGAGCTGTGGTGTTGTATTGAGGAGTAATAATGTGTGGGAACGTGTGTATAACATAGGAATTCGGCGTGAATCTCTGAGATTGGTGGAAGATCTCTAGTGTTGGGCCATGTGGGCCGGTTTTTGTCGTCTGTGGTAAACGTGTTGTGTTGGGATTCGAGGACGAATCCAGTTTAGTGGGGGAGAATTGTAACATCCGTGAACGTGAAATGCTGTTTCAGAGGTGGTGTCGGACGACACCAAGTGATCGGGAGTAGTTGCATATGCTCTATGCGGTGTGAATCTCGGGTTGGCTGTGCATGTTCTTGTTTGATTGTTGTGCAGTCGGTCTAAAGGTTCAAGCATCGTGTAGAAAAATGTGTAAATCGACTTCTGATTGGTTGGTGTCGAGCGACACCGGTTTGGGAATCGATTTCCTGTTTAAATCGATGGTGTTCGGTTTTGTGGAGTTGGTCGAGTGGTGTCGACCGACACCAGGGAGGGTGTAACACCCCCGACACGTGCTAGACATAAACACGAATACATGATCCCCACACACAAGGAACGTAAGTACGTGACCTGCCCTCGTGGCACTCACCTTACGTCCTTCCCGGCATAGTGTGACATAACTACCTGTTATTCACCACTAGCCCTTGGTGCAACATTCATTGTTCGCCATCCTACACTGAACATCGTGGGGTCTAAGTCCTTACTCAGACTCCTTTATGCATCCATGAGTACAGGGTGCTGTCAAAGACATACACTCTACACGCCCCCTTGGACTACATAAGGTTTAGCCTTTCCCGGCACCCACCACCACATGTTCGACACAGTATGTGGCATAACTACTTGTTATCCACCATACTTGTACTAAGTGTAGCGATGCAACACATGCCATGTCCACCGAACCATTTTCATAAGAACCTTAACACAGTGAATCACGTCACATGTGTTAGTCTTAAGAAAATACACAATCATTCAACAAAGATACTTGAATGATCAGGTCACAACCTCAGAGCATCAATATGCAATAGGTTAAACAGAAACCGCTCTAAGTGTTCATCATCCCTGCACTAAAACCATTAGTTCATGACAACACTTAGGCGTTTCTCCCCTTCCCTATATCACAACACGTTAATCACACAACATGCAATCAATCACAAGGAACAACAACCCATGTTTTCCTTGGATCCGAACATGCATGCAAAAACATCGGTTTAACCGAAGTTAAAACCGCTCAACCACACAAAGTATAACGTTAGCCTCCTTGCTTAACGTATATACTTCCTGCAACCACAAAGTTAGTATAACATATACTAACAATCACCACACAATATGCATGCACCTAATCAAAAGAAACCTACAAGGTTCCACTTGATTCTACATGCATCACACAAACATAGCTACTCTCGGAGCTATCATCGAAAACTCACCAAAACCGCTTGATGAACAGCCTAGCCTTCACCACTAGCTACGCCTCACACCACCAAGCTATTCTCACTCTTAAGCTTTCTCTCCAAAGCTTCTCTACTCTCACTCACACTTAAAGAAAAGATTTCACACTCTTTTCTCTCTTAACTCTCTCTTGCTCGACTTTAAGGCAAAGGAGCAAAACAAGGAATGGTAAATGGAAGCACAAGGGGTTAGGAGGCTCTATTTATAGGCAAGTGAGGGTGATTGACGGTCCAATACCGTGCAGACACTTTAACGGAAAAATGGCGAGGTTTCCTTCACATGCGGAGGAGCAAGCCTTAAACCGGCGACACCTCGTGCTGGCCTAAGGGCTAGCTTCCTCCATGGGCGCCACACACCTGGGATAGCTTGCCATGCTCCTTCCCAAGCCAACACCTCCAGCAAGTAGCTTCAACAAGTCAGCAAGTAGCTTTAAGGAGTCACACACCTAGCTTTCCATGCTCACTCACACGCCAACACCTCAAGCAAATAGCTTCAAGGAGTCACACACCTAGCTTTCCATGCTCACTCACACGCCAACACCTCAAGCAAATAGCTTCAAGGAGTCACACTCCTAGCTCCAACAAGTCACACACCTATGAAGCTCTGTTGGTGTGACATATGTCCTTACTTAAATCTCCACCAATCATGGAATGGCATGTGTATTTTAACACATGTGGAATTAGGTTTCTCCAACCAATCTGTCCCACTTCTCCATCCGGACCATGATCGCGTCCCGTTCTTCGTCCGTACCGCGATCGCATCCCACACTCGACCCGTACCGCGATCGTGCACATCCAACGATCGTCCCGCGGCCAATAATTTTTATCCGTGGCTATCCTTACGTGCTGACCTTCCCATGACCATTTCTCACCTTGGTCACGTCCCTATCACTTCGCTTGATAGTCGGCCATACTCAGTTCCTCCGAGTCGTTACCCGATCATTGATATAAGCTTCCCACCCTTCGGCATAGCCATCAGGTGGTAAAACTCATATCTCAAGATCCACTCGTCCAAATCAGTTTCTGTCTCGACCAGATGGTTTGTTTTGGGGTCTTCTTGTTGTCCCCAAGTTTGTATCCCATTCGGACCACGTTTGGTCAGTCAGCTCTTCTACCCACTCGATCGAGCTCTTGTCCGTCTTTACCCGGATCGACCGTTCCGTCCCATAACGGTTTCTCCCGTACTATCTTCAATTCTACTCGTTCGTCTTCAAATGTTCTTCGACCGAAACACTCTATATGATCTCTGGATCCTCTCCAATATGATCATCAGTCATAATCTCTCATCCCACTTCAGGGTTACTACATTCTCCCCCACTTATAAGAATTCGTCCCCGAATTCTACACCAAAGCCTTCCATGATCGCCATAGAAAACTCTTTACCACCTTTTGTACACTTTTTGTAGGCTCTTCATGATACCACCTTCTAGGTATCCTTTGTGGTCACCACCGTCTGTGTACCACCATTCGGTCCTTACACCGATTCTCGACTCCATATCTTGCCGTTGTAACCTCCTTGTTACAAGCGTCTTCCTTCTCACCTTTTCTTCTTCTCCACTTATGCTTGTGCTTTAGTATCAAGGTCTCATACCACCATGTACCGGCCTTGACACAAGCATTCTTCTTCACTCCATGATCACATATCAACTCTTGATATGGTCATACGTTTGCAGCACTTCTCTCCTAGAAGCTTGCACGCTGCGAGGATCTGATCAAGTTCTGTTCTGATTCTTGATCATCCTCATCTGCCTCACACACGTCTTGAGTTTGTGTCTCACACACGCCCTCCTTTCCAATTGATCTCTCCATAGATCTCCATTGGTTGACCTCAATGTCAAACCAATATTCTCCATTCATTGACCTCTCCAAGGTCCATATTGATCGACAAGTTTGTCCAAATCAATATTCACATTCGCCCGGTCTCTCTGAGACCCAAATTGGTAGACCTCCTCGTCTAAACCAATATCTCCTCCTCACCGCTCACGTTTCACCTCACTGCCTTCCTCCCTACCTTGCTTCCCATTCCAAGGTCTACTTAAGGTTAGGTTTTTCCTAACACTTCCAGCAAACCCAATCGAGTGACTACAGGATTTCCTTCTCCTCAGTCCAACTCGACACACACACACCGAACTTCACACACTCAAGGGTTCTATGGACTCTCCACAGTCCTTCTAACCCTAAACCTAACGTTTCTCTTCTACAGAAACGCTACCACACCCTACCGAGAGAAACATCCTACGATGTCTCCAAAGATCTCCCCGATCTTTACTCTATCACACTACAGAACCATGGATTTCACCACACCATGTCCTGCTCACACAGCAAGGAAAAGAACCATAGCGTTCATCACACTATGTTCTTGACCAAGCACACTCAAACCGATCCATAGCTTTCGCCATGATCGCACACACAAACAGGTCCATAGCTTTCACCACGCTATGACCTCACACACACACAGGCATGGAACCATAGATTTCACCACACTATGATCCACCCTACACCCCGATTGCTATTATGCTAAACTACCATGCAAGCAATGAACAGAGAGAACTATAGCTTCCAACACACTATATTCTACTCTACTCAGAGATTGAAATTACGCTATCACACACAAGCAATCAATCTCACACAACGAGGTAAAGTTAAAACCCACACATACCTCGTTCTCTGGTTTATGGTTGGGGTTTCACGCTTAACCAGAGTTTCTACCACGCCTTCCTGAAGGCTTCCGTGCACTGGTTGAAGATAAGGACGATGGAGATGGCGTTGGGGTCCCAGGGCAGAATGTCGCATAGTGTCCTCGCATTCCGCTTGAGTAACACGTTATTTGATTCCTCCTCAAAGGCCTACATTGCCTTTCATTCGGACAGGCATGAGTGTAATGCCCATGTCCTCCACACACACGACAGGGCATTGATGCCCTTTCCGGAACCGGAACTCTCTTTCTCGCTTGAGATCGGAAACGAAGTCTTCCCGCGGGCCTTCTTCCCGAGGAACTTCCCATATTGCTGGAGTCTCACTCTCAGCTACCGCCTCCTCACGGTTCATATCTTCCTTCTCATCATCGTCATGATGTTCCACCTCAACTCGGTTTGTATCCTCACCATCTTGGTTTGGATTCTCTTCCACCACTTGGCTTCCCATCTCAACGTGGTTCACCGTCTCAACTTGGTTCGGGTTCTCCACCGGAACTCGCTCTTCCACCACTTCATTATTTGGGTCTATTGCCGGAACTTCTTGGTTTGCCGGCTCTCCTCCAACTTGAATTCCAAAGAACGTAGCAAGGTTTGCTATGGCTGGTAGCATCCCTTCACTAGTTCCATCTTCTCCCGTCAGTTGTGGATCGATCGGACCTCCATGCTGAGCGTCACGATCCCAATCTTTCCAAAAGTCAGCCATGGTTGCTTCTGGATCAAGATATGCTATTGGCCTTCCATAGTATGGAACTGCCTCCTCGAAAGGACTTTGGGTCACCGCGTTTGAGTCTCCTTGAACCGTCTGGTTCTCCTCTTGTCTTGGGTTGTACACCGGACTTGGTATGGCAAAGGGTTGCCCATACAAGTCTAACATCTCCTCACTCGGCATGTACGGATGCACTCCATATCCCGAAACATAGACTTGAGGCATCGGTATCTCCGGCAACACCTGTTGCGGGCTCCCTTCATCCCATGTGTTTGTCGAAGTATCATCGGAAGGAATCTCGATGATCTCCGTAGACGGCACTAGGATCTCCACATCCTCGTACCTCGTCGGTATGGCCACCATATCAACTTGGTAGACCGCTCCCGTAGCTCCATATGGTGATGGCACGTCTGCCTCCACACCTCCTCCAATATTCAAACTCGAGAAATGATTCGACTCCGTACAGACAGTCGAACCAAAGCTCACCTCACTCAGATCCGTCTCTACTGACGTGTCCGAGTCTCCCACCATCACATACTCTGAACCGTTCGTTCCCTCACTGGAACCATCATTGCTCGAACTCGAGCCACTCGATGAGGATATCACCACAACTTCACTGTTGCAAATCTCACTATCATCCGATCCTCCCTGACCCCATCTCCTTATCCAATCTCTCATCCTGTGTCCCATCTTACAACCTGCACAACCACACCACCATTCACAACAAATAGGGTAAGATCCTATTCCACTTACTAACTAAGCTTGGACGTACCGGATTCCTAATGGTGTATTTTGCGACACGTTTTGACTCGATAAAAAATTGAAAACGTTTTGAAAACTCTCGATTTCATAAGCATGATCATAAACCATGCTCTGATACCACCATTTGTAACACCCCCGACACGTGCTAGACATAGCCCGCGTCGGTCGGATGCCACAATATGCCGATATACCATCGACGATCCATCCTCAAGGCAACACACAAAGTAAAGCCGAGGTCAGTCCGTCTTTGATATCCGACCCTCTCGACAAGAACCTAAGGCTTGCCAACCCGTATTCAAGCCAAGAGTTATGTTAGTCCGGACAAGACTAATATCATTAAAACCGAGTATTTAATACACATAAAAACTTACTTTTATTGAAACATAAACATTGTTTTACAAAATTGAAAACCGTAGATTACATCCCGGGTTCAGCGAATATAAAACAATCGTCGAAAAGAAAACAACGGAAATCTTACAGCTTTACAAAATACACCGCAATCTACTCCGGCCTTCCACGTCCAAGTTCCACACCACTTCTAGGGTTACCTGAAACAAATAGAGTCATCATAAGTAATCTAGGATTACTTAGTGAGCTCGGAAACCCTCTACAATACAACAAATATCACCCCAACCCAAATCCCAATCAATACACAATCAAAGCAATGCACAAGCGGAAGCTTGAATCAAATAACATTAAACACACTAGAGACAATGCCGTAGCAAAGCTCTCTAGCTCACGCCATAGACCAATACAACCGTATTGTCTATCACCACGCTCTTCAACCTGCCAAGACAAAAGACAAGGATAACTCTCACAAGTTATCCTAACAACACTAGAGATTACTCATTCCGAGTAACTCCAAGATCACAACACACTAGTGATCTAAGACCCGAGAGGTTCTTCCCATAAGAACACTCTCTACACACACACACAACACTCTAATGAGCCACTGCTCAACCTAGAGGTTTCTATCACACAAGAAACACTCTACACACACTATCGAGCCCCGCTCGACCTAGAGGCCTCTATAGTACACCACGGTTTCCGAAGACCTGCACACCCGCACCTAGCAAACACAAAGTCACACTAGGCCTGAACTGCAATCGGGAGTTAACCGCGTTAACCCAGTCAACCGGTTAACCCGGATTAATCCCACCACACCACGGGCAGCCGATTAGCCCACCTAGCCACTTCCGCTAGCCGAAAGTGCAACTAGGCATTTTCAAACACACCGTCGTGTGTACTCAGCCATGGGAGCTACCCAAGTACCCTCTGAGTCATCCTTCAGGACCATCCAAGAGGGTTTCTCAGTGAACGTCCATCAGGGCAGCAGGAACACCGTGTGTACCCCTAAGATCATGCCTAACACGAGTACATGATCCTAGCTCCTAAAGGCACGTGGAATAGAACATCACTACTCGAGTTCCATCTCCCAGACAGTCACATCCCGTTGGATCACAACCCACACGAGTTCTGTCTCCCAGATGGTCACATCCCGGGATGTCTATTCCATACGTCCTTCTCCTCACACACAAAAAAAAAGAACAAACGTAAAGATCATGCTAAACACGAATACATGATCCTCACACACAAAGAACGTAAGTACGTGACCTGCCCTCGTGGCACTCACCTTACGTCCTTCCCGGCATAGTGTGACATAACTACCTGTTATTCACCACATGCGGAGGAGCAAGCCTTAAACCGGCGACACCTCGTGCTGGCCTAAGGGCTAGCTTCCTCCATGGGCGCCACACACCTGGGATAGCTTGCCATGCTCCTTCCCAAGCCAACACCTCCAGCAAGTAGCTTCAACAAGTCAGCAAGTAGCTTTAAGGAGTCATACACCTAGCTTTCCATGCTCACTCACACGCCAACACCTCAAGCAAATAGCTTCAAGGAGTCACACACCTAGCTTTCCATGCTCACTCACACGCCAACACCTCAAGCAAATAGCTTCAAGGAGTCACACTCCTAGCTCCAACAAGTCACACACCTATGAAGCTCTGTTGGTGTGACATATGTCCTTACTTAAATCTCCACCAATCATGGAATGGCATGTGTATTTTAACACATGTGGAATTAGCTTTCTCCAACCAATCTGTCCCACTTCTCCATCCGGACCATGATCGCGTCCCGTTCTTCGTCCGTACCGCGATCGCATCCCACACTCGATCCGTACCGCGATCGTGCACATCCAACGATCGTCCCGCGGCCAATAATTTTTATCCGTGGCTATCCTTACGTGCTGACCTTCCCATGACCATTTCTCACCTTGGTCACGTCCCTATCACTTCGCTTGATAGTCGGCCATACTCATTTCCTCCGAGTCGTTACCCGATCATTGATATAAGCTTCCCACCCTTCGGCATAGCCATCAGGCGGTAAAACTCATATCTCAAGATCCACTCGTGCAAATCAATTTCTGTCTCGACCAGATGGTTTGTTTTGGGGTCTTCTTGTTGTCCCCAAGTTTTCATCCCATTCGGACCACGTTTGGTCAGTCGGCTCTTCTTCCCACTCGATCGAGCTCTTGTCCGTCTTTACCCGGATCGACCGTACCGTCCCATAACGGTTTCTCCCGTACTATCTTCAATTCTACTCGTTCGTCTTCAAATGTTCTTCGACCGAAACACTCTATATGATCTCTGGATCCTCTCCAATATGATCAACAGTCATAATCTCTCATCCCACTTCAGGGTTACTACAGAGGGTGTCGCTCGACACTGGCTATTGGAAATTCGACCGGTTTGATTTGAGTTGATTTCGTTTTGGGCTGGTTTTGGGCAAGGAAGCCCTAGGTCGCGTTTTTAAGCGTAGGAAGTCGCTTTTTGACACACTTTTCGAGGCAGAGACTTTTCCAGAGAGTTGGGAGGTGATTTTTAGGAGTTTTTGGAGTTTGGAGGATCGATCTGAGGCTTGGTGGTTGCTGTTCATCTTTCCCCTTTGTTTCTAATCCGTTTCAAGGTGAGTGCGAGACCGTAGGTCCGTGGATCACTGGAGATTTGTTGTGTTGTTGCTATTTCGAGTTGTTCTTGTGTTGTTCTTGAGTTATTTGAGTTATTGATCGATTATGGGGGTTGAATCCCATTGATTTGGATTTTTTATACTTGTTTCGCATTGTTTCGTTGCTGTTGGTTTCTGGGTTTCGGGAGGGTGTCGAGCGACACCTTTTGGTGTCGGTCGACACCGAGGATGCTAGTGTCGAGCGACACACTTTGTGTGTCGATCGACACCTAGCAGGGCGTGTCGAGCGACACGGTGGGGTGTCGATCGACACTAGTGCTGTTGTGCGAGTATTGTTGTTGTTGTTTACTGTTGATGGTTATTGTTTATGGTTATTGTTGATATTGTTGTATTGTCTAGTGGTTGGCGTAATTGGCCTGTAGACGGAATGACCGTCTCACTGAGTATTTATGATAATACTCACGCATCTCTTTCGTAATGTGATGCAGGTAACACGAATGTGTGACCGCGTGATCGAGGCTGGAGAGGGGGATGATAGGGTTATTGGTTTGTTGGTTTATTGGTTATTGTTTTATTATTTGAATTGGTAGCTAACCTGGTGTTTAGGTTGCTAGAGTTTATTTATTATTCTAGAATTGTTTATTGAATCATTGGTTATTGATATTGAGATATTTGTCGTTGAATTGAATTGATAATTTAATTATTTATTTGAAGACTTCCGCTGAGTAGTGATTTAATAAAAAAAAAGCTTGGTTGTTTCATACTTAAACAAGGAAAAAGCAAAAGCCTATCCTATGTTATTCCCATAAAATAAAAGATTCAAAGGGAAGAGGGATCGATAGAAAAAATAAAATGATACCCTAGAAAAGTAGGGAAAGATCGATCCTTCAAAAGAAAAAGAGAGAAAGAGAGAGGAATGGAACTGGATGTGCTAAAAAGGACTGTCTTGGCAAACACTTGGATGGGTAAGAGTCAATGCTCTGTGATCAATACTCCCTTGATAAAGACCGCACGTTGTAAGGAGTTGACAATGGAAAGTTTGGAGTGCTGGATGAGATTTGTTGGGTCCGGTATGGTTCGCTAAGCTTAAGGTCAGTACGGGAAGCCTAGATTCAAAGTTGGTTTTCCTCCACATGAAAGCAGAGCAATGGAAGATACAAGTGCCAAAGGATAAGTGAGTTTTCATGTTTTCAAAACCTCTTCACTAGTTTGGATTCGATTTGCTTGGGGACAAGCAAAGATCTAAGTCTGGGGGAGTTGATATACCACTATTTTACATGCTTTTTATATGGTTTTACAATGCTTTTCATAACGTTTTTAATGGCTTTTTGATCTAAAAAGGTATTTTTTATGGATTTATAGTACTTAGAGTCTAAACAGGTCAAAAGATGCATTTTGGAGCAAAACACAGGATTTGGACCTCAAGACCGCTCCAGGACGTAGCATCAACTTTGGAAGGGCCTTAAAGACATTATACTCAATGGAATTCATCAAATCCACTTCACTGCGATGCCTACATGAGTTAAATTTGCAACGCAACTGGGATCACTCAGTTTGGTCGAGTAGATTGGGAGATATCTCTATTTCCGTGAGACATATCGAAGGAGCTTTTTCGGACTGCATCAGTACATCAAACGGGAAGCAACGGCATGGAACCTTAAACTCAACGGATTTCAATGAAACTAGGCACCAAGATAGCCAGATGAGTTAGTGTTCCAATGCAGTTGGAATTATGCAATTTGGATGAGCAGTTTAGAAGATATCACGTTTTGACCGAAGAGTGGTCTAGACAGCCGAAAACCGGACACATCAACCATCCACATCCGGTCGACCAAAGCCGGTCGGACAGGGACTCCAAGGCTCCCGACCGACCGGTCGACCGCCCCACTCGACCACGACTCTCCCGGTCGACCCGACCCCGCGAACACAAGCCCAATTATGCAATTTAAACAATTCTCAGCCCGTTTCACCTAAACCGACCTTGGAAGACCTAGGGCACTATAAATACACTTTTTTAGCCTCATTAGAACAGAGAGCCACACAAAGAGAGACACAACAGAGCCGCACAGGAGAGGAGCCACAAGAGAGGGCTGCACTAGGGAGATCCCCTTAGAGGGATTCTCCATTGTTTTACTTCCTTCTCATTGTTTTCCTTAGGGAGAAGATCCCTTCTTTGTATCTCAATATAGAAAAGATTTCTAAACCCTGTTCTCCTTATAATAATATGATTTATTTCTCATATTTATGCTTGTTTACTTGCATCATGATTGAGTAGATTTCTAGTTAGGTTTTAGGGTTTCAAAGAGTTCATATGCTGATTATGATTTGATGAATTAACTAGGGATATCATTAGAGTCTTTGTCTCGTTTTGTTCACTTATTAATGCTGATTGCTTTACCGCGCATCTAGCAATCCGATCCTAGGTTGATTTGAGCCACGAAAGTGTTGTATCATTCGCCGGACCTATTCTTTGACAAGCTAGGTTTCTTAGACTGCAGAAGTTGATTTACTAAGCCTAGTGAACTATATCCGAACCTGATCGATTTAATGCTTGATTAACTATCTAAGGACATACCGAAAGTTTAGCGATTAGATAAGTTATCATAGGAGTCGGAGCCACGGAAGTGGAAAGACTTATTTTCTTCTTTTGTGTTCTAGACGGATCTTACATCCCATATCCCTACATAGATAGAAATCAATCATCAAACTTATCATCTATGAATCTCTGCGAATTACCTATTGCCTAGCGTCTCTTTCATATTGAACTTACACCGTTTTACTTTGCTTTCATTTAGTTTAGTTAATTAGCATCTTAAAACCCGAAATCCCCTCATTTGTCCTAGCTTGATTAGACTCGCATAGCTCGTAGTGCACTTATCCGCTCCTTGTGTTCGATACCCGTTACTACTCTCGATCTGTGCACTTGCAGAATTAGGGGTAGAAATTGGGAAAAGTTTAATCCCCATCAGCAGCATGATAGAGTTGCAGAAGTATCAAACCCGATTGAATCCACTGAAAATATCGTACACGTTGATCCCGAGAACATAGAAGTAGAAGACGTCGCTGACGATTCAAGTGAAGATGGAGAGTCCGATGAGTTTGGGGAGCTTCCTACAGATGATGATGAACGGGAGCATAGTGAAAACTCTTACATATTTGAAAATGATGTTGAAAATAACTTTGATTGACTCTTAGATCATTGTATTTTATAATTTTTTTTTAATACATGAACGAAATTGCGATGGAATTGCGACGGAATAAATCATTTTCATCGCAAATGATATATTCCGCCGCAATTCCCTCGCAAAATCGTCGCAATTTTGCGATGGATTTGCGATGGAAATGATCTATTCCGTCGCAATTCCCTCGCAAAATCTTTGCAATTTTGCGATGGATTTTCGATGGACAGTTAAGTTTTAGGGTTTAGGGTATCATATTTCGAGTAAGAAACGTTTAGGGTAATATAATCTTATTTTATAATCTACAATTCAAACCTAAAAGCTCTTTACTAGAAAAAATATGTTTCTCTTCAACTCCTTACATATCAAGTTCATTGATACTTACGGTGTATTAAACATTACGAAACGTTTTGCTGAAAGACCAATCATATATATATATACATGTACGAATGTTCAATATCTATATTCATATTTATATTGACGGCTTAATAAGAATATATATTCAATATCTACCATCCGTATTAGTCCGTACTCAACGCCCTAAAATGTAAACCCTAAATCTATGTTTTCCTCGCAAATCCATCGCAAAATTGCGACAGCTTTGCGATGGAATTGCGGGGAAAAGGTATGAAACCCTAATCTGATGACGTGTTTCTCGCAAATCCCCCGCAACGTTGCGACGACTTTGCGACGAAATTCTGTTCCTCGCATCTTTGCGACAGAATACAGTTCCTCGCAAAATTGCGAGGGTAAAATTTCCGTCGCAATTCCTTCGCAAATTTTGGTATTTTTTTATAAAAATAAATAAAAAATATTATGAAAAATATATTGATAATAAAAAAATATGAAATAAATTAAAATTTAATTAAAATTTAAATTCAAATATAATACAAAATGCGGAAAAAAAAAGTTCGAACGTAACATAAAAAAAAAGGTTCAAACATAAACTAAAATTCCGTCGACGGTCCACCGCCCGTTGATGCATCTGCTCCGCGGTTTCCGTCATGGACTTGTTGCTAGTGTGGATAGTAGCGCCTCATAATCTCTTTGAGTTTCGGATCCTGAGTGCCCAAGTAGTCGAACATCTCTTCGTAGCACGCTAGTTTCGTCTTCGTTGCCGTCAATTCCTCCTTTATCTCCTCAACCTCGTGGGGGTCCTGAAACCGACTTGAAGCGGTACTGAAACAACCAAGCTTTTTTTTATTTTTTATAATGAATTATCAATGCGGAAATTCTCGAAAGAAATCAATAATATTAAATCATGAATAAGCCGTTCAACAAATAACCAATAACCAATAAAAGCCAATAAAGAATAAGCAACCTAAACACCAGGTTTGCTACATTATTAAAATAAAAATAACATCCTAAAATAATGAATTCCTTGCTAGCCACAACAAGATAGCTAAAATCAAATTCCTAGTCTCATCATCCTCTTCTCTCGGTCTCTTTCCGCGGAAGAACATTGCCGTTACCTGCATCACATTGGAATAGAGATGCGTAAGTATTATCATAAATACTTAGTGAGTGGATCATCCTACCTACAGGCCAAGTACGTCAAACACTAGACAATACATCAACAATAAACAACAACAAGAACAATAACCAACAGAAACCTCCATGTCAGGAAACACCCACGTTTCCTGACCTCCCAGACCAGTGTCGACCGACACCTCAAGAGTGTCGATCGACGCTAGTCTTCTGAGTGTCGATCGACACCCATCGAGTGTCGGTCGACACCAACTCGACGCCCAGACACCAGAAGCTACAAAACAGCGCATAGGAAAAGTACAAACTCACAATCAAGGGTTTTCAACGCCCCAATACAATCCAAAACACGATTTCTAATAAGAACAACTCAATAACACAATAACAAACTCAAACCCAAGGAATCTCTAGTGATAAACGGACCTACAGTCACGCACTCACCTTGAAACGGATTGAAAGGAAGGAAAGGAGATGGAACAACGAAGAACAGCAACAGAACAAGTGAGCTTTCTCACGCGGCTACAGTGATTTATTCGCGACCTAGGGCTTCCAAACCCTTCACCGGAACAAAACCCTTCCTTGGTGTCGGTCGACACCCATCGACCCAAACCAAACCAACCACAAATCAAACGTGCAATCGACTTAAACCGGAATCGAACCTGATAACCGGTGTCGATCGACACTCCCTTTGGTGTCGATCGACACTAGGTACTCAAGAGCTTTTTACACATTTTCATCGCGATGATCGAACCTTAGACCGACTGCACAACAATCAAACAAGAACATGTACAATC
Organism: Erythrophleum ivorense; assembly: GCA_026724425.1. NCBI lineage: Eukaryota > Viridiplantae > Streptophyta > Magnoliopsida > Fabales > Fabaceae > Erythrophleum > Erythrophleum ivorense. The sequence goes on from JAIUCV010000074.1 coordinate 7,153,337, forward strand.
CATCCTCAATTCACACCTCAATGAGCATATGTAATCTACTCCCGAACCCCTAATGTCGTCCGATACAACTTCCAAAACAACTTTCTGGTTCACGGATGTTACAATTCTCCCCCACTAAACTGGATTCGACCTCGAATCCCAACAAAACGTCTCTCCAAGACCGCAAAAACTCACAATTTCGTCATATGTTATACGCATGTTTCAAGACATTATTACTCCTCAATACCGTGACCCACCATCACAATATCCATACTGCGACCCACCGTCACAATATTGATACACCTCTATTTTACATGCTTTTTATATGGTTTTACAATGCTTTTCATAAGGTTTTTAATGGCTTTTTGATCTAAAAAGGTAGTTTTTATGGATTTATAGTACTTAGAGTCTAAACAGGTCAAAAGATGCATTTTGGAGCAAAACACATGATTTGGACTTCAAGACCGCTCCAGGACGTAGCATCAACTTTGGAAGGGCCTTAAAGACATTCTACTCAATGGAATTCATCAAATCCACTACGCTGCGATGCATACATGAGTTAGATTTGCAATGCAACTGGGATCACTAAGTTTGGTAGAGTATATTGGGATATATCTCTATTTCCGTGAGACATATATGAAAGAGCTTTTTCGGACTGCATCAGTACATCAAACGGGAAGCAACAGCATGGAACCTTAAACTCAACGGATATAAATGAAACTCGGCACAAAGATAGCCAGATGAGTTAGTGTTCCAATTAAGTTGGAATTATGCAATTTGGATGAGCAGTTTAGAAGATATCACGTTTTGACCGAAGAATGGTCTAGACAGCCGAAAACCGGACACATCAGCCATCCACATCCGCTCGACCGAGCCCGTCGGATAGGGACTCCAAGGCCCTTGTCCGACCCGACCTTCCTTCATAACGACGACCATCTGGTCGACCGAAGCCGGTCGGACAGGGCCTCCAAGGCTCCCGTCCGACCCAACCTTTCTTCACCATTCCACGCGCGCTCGACCCAGACGCCATCCCGACCGACCGGTCGACCGCCCCGCTCGACCCAGATGCCATCCCGACCGACCGCCCGACCATCAACTCTCCCGGTCAACCCGACCCCGCGAACACAAACCCAGTTATGCAATTTCAACAATTCTCAGCCCGTTTCACCTAAACCGACCTTGGAAGACTTAGGGCACTATAAATACACTTTTTAGCCTCATTAGAACAGAGAGACACAACAGAGCCGCACAGGAGAGGAGCCACAAGAGAGGGCCGCACTAGGGAGATCCCTTTAGAGGGATTCTCAATTGTTTTACTTCCTTCTCATTGTTTTCCTTAGGGAGAAGATCCTTCTTTGTATCTCAATTTAGAGATTATTTCTAAACCCTGTTCTCCTTTATAATAATATGATTTCTTTCTCAGATTTGTGCTTGTTTACTTGCATCATGATTGAGTAGATTTCGAGTTAGGTTTTAGGGTTTCAAAGAGTTCATATGCTGATTATGATTTGATGAATTAACTAGGGATATCATTAGAGTCTTTGTCTCGTTTTGTTCACTTATTAATGCTGATTGCTTTACTGCGCATCTAGCAATCCGATCCTAGGTTGATTTAAGCCACGGAAGTGCTGTATCATTCGCCGGACCTATTCTTTGACAAGCTAGGTTTCTTAGACTGCGGAAGTTGATTTACTAAGCCTAGTGAACTGTATCCGAACCTGATCGATTTAATGCTTGATTAACTATCTAAGGACATACCGAAAGTTTAGCGATTAAATAAGTTATCATAGGAGTCGGAGCCACGGAAGTGGAAAGACTTATTTTCGTGTTTTGTGTTCTAGACGGATCTTACATCCCATATCCCTACATAGATAGAAATCAATCATCAAACTTATCATCTATGAATCTCTGCGAATTACCTATTGTCTAGCGTCTCTTTCATATTGAACTTACACCGTTTTACTTTGCTTTCATTTAGTTTAGTTAATTAGCATCTTAAAACCCGAAATCCCCTCATTTGTCCTAGCTTGATTAGACTCGCATAGCTCGTAGTGCACTTATCTGCTCCTTGTGTTCGATACCCGTTACTACTCTCGATCTGTGCACTTGCAGAATTAGGGGTAGAAATTGGGAAAGTTTAATCCCCATCAAGCTTTTTGGCACCGTTGCCGGAGAGCAATACAGCTGCCTACGAGTTCCCGAGAATAGCCTAGTCTAGGATTTTCAATTTTTGTAGTTTTTGCATCATCATTATCATTATAGTTTTTGCATTATCATCTTAGTTTTTGCATCATCATCATATATAGTTTTGCATCATAGTTTTATTATCATCATCATCATTATAGTTTTGCATCATCATAATCATCCTAGTTTCTGCATTAATCACTTGATTTAGTTTTTGTTTAAATTTTTCTTTAAGCCTTTATCTTTGTGTGTTTCAGGTGCGAACTTGAGTAAAAGATGAAAGCTATGATCTATGGCCAGACCCAAGATTATGTCCTCCTAAGGCGTGCCCCGTACTACCAAGAAACCATTGGAGATTTTGCAAAGAAGCAGTCACAAGAAGTTAACTATCTTGATGATTTCAATTACCCTCCTGACTTCCAGCATCAAGCACCACGATTTCAGCAGCAAGGAAGTCAATTCCAGCCTATGCAGCAGTACAATGAACAAGGCATGTACCCCATGCAGCAATCTTACAACTTTCCTCCAACCACACCTTATCCGGTTCAGCAAAATAGCAAGATTCAAGCAATGTTTCAGCAGATCGTGGATGATCAAAAACAGAGCATTAAGGACTTGAATGAGAGGATGGAAATCTTAGTCAACTATTTCATTAGCAAGAACGAGTCTCTCGCTGGTCGAATCAAGAAGCTTCACACCCAAATTGCTCAAACCGAAGAGTTAAAAAGACAAGAGAAGGAGGAAAAGAAGGCTTTTTGTAAAGTCATCTCTAAAAGAGAAGCTGAGTTCGTGCCCACCCATACACCACCCCAAACTTCTGTTAACATGGCTACAAGACCAGAACAAGAGCATTTCTCCTTGGACTCAACCGGAGGTTACAAGTCGAAGCCACTCAAGCGGAAGCTTGGATTACCTTGTATCATTAATGGAGTTTTGTTCAAGGATTCCTTATGTGACACAGAATCTCACATTAACATCATGTCTAAAGGAATAGCAAAGAATGTTGGGATTGAAGAAATGAAACCCTCTAAGACACCCATGCTGTTTGGAGAGGATCCATCTATTATCTCACATGGTTTCATCTCGGATCTTCCACTATCCATCAGAGATCATATCTTCAAGGCTGATTTCCACATCTTAGAGGCTGGCTTTAACGCTCTCTCCTTTAGATCTGTGGGTGGAGATGGTAAGACAAGACTTGATTCCACAAGACTTGAATCGATGCGGTGTTCAACAAGCTGGCTTTCACGCTCTCTCTTGTATGAACGAAGTGATGGACTTGAGGATGGATCGTTGGCACCACAGAGAGGATGAGGGGCTCTCTGATACAGCAAAAACACTTGGTCTTGGTGAATCTCACACGCAAGAAACAAGCACAAAGGTTTCTAAGCAAGCGGCGGCTTGAGCAAAGAAGAAAGGTTTATCTTTATTAAAATCAAGGGTAACCAAAAATACAAAGCTGCAGGGGAGCTTTATAAACAGCTCTTCAGCTAGCCCTAAGGCCGAAAATTCAAATAAGGAAAGAAAGCACATCACACTTTCTTGAACAGAAAACAAAATAATGCAAAAATAAAGAAAATACAAGAAAAGGAAATATCACTTAAACTAAACCAAACTAAACCAGAGTCGATTTGCGACCTTTGTTACTCGAACTGAGGTTGCTGTGATGCTCAAGAACCACTGGGATACTCACCCTTACCTGCACAAATTGTATAAATTGAATATACCTGTTTTTGGCGCGAAATGAGCTGAAGTGGTGTTGAGTAGAACTTGTCTGGTCCTGGTCCGTTCCTTGCTGGTCCAATCATGAAGTCTTCCTCTTCAGGTCCTTTGGAGTTGTCTTGATGGAGATCTTCAAGTGTCTCCTCTTCGGTAGCTCCCAAAACGTCTTCATGTTCCTTATCGGCTACATTGCTGGTCTTGGCCATGTCTTCAAGCTCCGACTTGTTCTTGGTGGGATCCTTGATGTTTTGAACTCCATTACCTGCCAAGTGAATAGACTTACAATGCTTTGAATGAGGTTGATCCTCCTTTAGGCTCATGCGTGCAAAGTCCTCCATTAAGGCTAGTTCCGGTTCAATGGAGTTGCTCAAGAGGTTGCTCGAGAGGTTGTCGTCTGGAGGTGGGCTGTTGAGCAAGTCTCCAAGGTTCATGGTGTTGAGGAGGGTCTCAACAGCTACATTGAATCCTTCTCTAAGCCTCCTGGTCTTGGAGCGAGTCATCGGTGAGTCCTTGACCACCGGTACGTCCTCTAGGGTCTTGGTTGGGTTGATGTCCTAATCATTCCCTCCCTCTTCAAAAGGTTTTGACCTCAAAACGGTTTCATCTGCATCTTCATAAGGAGATAGATCACTGACATTAAAACTATGTGATACATTAAACTCACCAGGAAGCTCCAAACGGTAAGCGTTGTCATTGATCTTCTCTAGGACTTTGAAGGGGCCATCTCCTCTAGGCGCAAGCTTTGAACTCCTCTTGCCTGGAAACCTCTCTGGTCTGAGGTGTAGCCAGACCCATTCTCCTGGTTCAAACACAAGCTCCTTGCGTCCCTTATCAGCATGTCTCTTGTAGCTCTCAGTCTTCTTGAGGATGTTCTCTCGGACCTTCTCATGTAGTTTCTTAATAAACTCTCCTTTCCTGAGACCATCTAGATTAACTTGCTCAACTTGTGGAATTGGCGAGAGATCAAGAGCGGTTAGTGGATTAAAACCATAAACAATCTCAAATGGAGACATCTTAGTAGCAGAATGAGTAGCATGGTTATAAGCAAATTCAATGAAAGGCAAGCAATCCAACCATGTTTTCAAGTTACGACCAAGTGTAACTCTTAAAAGAGTAGAGAGAGTACGGTTTACCACTTCGGTCTGTCCATCCGTTTGAGGATGACAAGTTGTGGAAAACAGAAGCTTGGTACCAAGCTTTCTCCACAAGGTTCTCCAGAAATGACTTAAGAACTTAATATCTCGATCAGAAACAATAGTTCTTGGCACTCCATGTAAACGTACTACTTCCTTGAAGAACAGATCAGCGGTTTGTGTAGCATCGTTTGTCTTATCACATGGTATGAAGTGAGCCATCTTGGAAAAGCGATCCACAACAACAAAGATTGAGTCTTTGTGGCTGATCTTAGGCAAACCTAGCACAAAATCCATAGAAATATCCACCCAAGGTGTGTTAGGAATAGGCAAAGGTAAGTAAAGACCATGTGGGTGTAACCTGGGCCTGGCTTTATGGCAAACAACACAGCGAGAGCAATGTTTCTCCACATCCTTCTTGAGGTGTGGCCAATAGAAGTGATCAACCACCACTGCTAGTGTCTTGTCCACGCCAAAGTGTCCCATAAGGCCACCCCCGTGAGCTTCTTTAAGTATAAGCTCCCTCATCGAGCCTTGAGGAATGCACAAGCGCTTGTCCCTGAAAAGAAAACCATCATGTAAGTAGAAAGGACCAAATGCTCCCTTTGTACACGCCTGGTAAGCTGCTCGCAGTTCGGGATCCTCCTTGTATAGCTCCTTGATGTGCTCAAACCCGAGCACCTTAGCCTCCATGGTAGCAATCAGCGCATGTCTCCTGGATAAGGCATCGGCTACAACATTCTCCTTTCCTTTCTAGTACATGATCACATAAGGGAAAGTCTCTATGAACTCCAGCCACTTAGCATGCCTCCTCTTGAGCGAAGTCTGGCCTCTCAAGTGCTTCAGAGTTTCATGATCCGTGTGTATTATGAACTCTTTCGATAGGAGGTAGTGTTGCCATGTCTCCAATGCTCGGACCAAGGCATACAACTCCTTGTCATAAGTGGGGTAGTTAAGTGTAGTTCCACTTAGCTTCTCACTGAAAAACGCCACTGATCGTTTTCTTTGATATAGTACAGCTCCTATACCCAAACCAGAAGCATCACACTCTACTTCAAACATCTCCTCAAAATTGGGTAAGGCAAGAACCGAAGCTTCTGTCAACCGCTCCTTTAGTGTTTTGAAGGCGGCCTCTTGAGCTGGCCCCCAAGAGAAAGGCACGTTCTTCTTGATCACGGCAGTGAGGGGTGCAACTACGGTGCTAAAGTCTCTCACAAATCTTCTATAGAAGCTTGCTAATCCGTGAAAGCTTCTCACATGTCCGATTGTAGTTGGGGTAGGCCATTCCTTGATTGCCTTGATCTTCTCCTCATCTACTCTTAGCCCCTGTTCACTCACTACAAAGCCTAAGAAAACAAGCTCATTAGTACAGAAGGTGCACTTCTTAAGGTTAGCATATAGGCCTTCCTTGCGAAGTGATTTGAGTACTAGTTCGAGATGCTTGAGATGATCATTAAGGTTCTTACTGTATATAAGTATATCATCAAAGTAAACAACTACAAATTTACTTATATAAGCACGAAGAACCTGGTTCATGAGGCGCATGAATGTACTTGGCGCGTTGGTCAAGCCAAAAGGCATGACTAGCCATTCATACAAACCTTGTTTGGTTTTGAATGCGGTTTTCCACTCATCTCCTTCACGCATCCGAACCTGATGGTAGCCACTCTTCAAATCTACTTTAGAGAAGAGAGTAGAACCACTTAACTCATCAAGCATATCGTCAAGACGTGGTATGGGGTGTCTATACTTGATAGTTATGTTGTTTATGGCTCGGCAGTCCACACACATTCTCCATGTCCCATCCTTCTTGGGAACTAAAAGCACAGGCACAGCACAAGGACTTAAACTCTCTCGGATATAGCCCTTCTCCATAAGCTCCCTCACTTGCTTCTCCAACTCTTTGGACTCCTCGGGATTCATTCGGTAAGCAGCCTTGTTGGGTAAGGCAGAGCCAGGGACGAGGTCAATCTGATGCTCTATGCCTCGGATTGGTGGTAAGCCAGGGGGCATCTCCTCAGGAAACACATCGCGGAACTTGTCCAAGACGGATTTCACTTGATCAGGAACCTCCAGAGCACCTAAACCTGCACTCAAACACTCTTTAAAGATCATCAGTAGCACGGTCCCCTTGGCACCAAGGGTCTTACATACCTTACTAGAAGATATATAAAGACTAGGCTTACTCTTCTTAACCTCCTTATTCATATGCACATAAAGTTCATGTACCTCGGTTGGGCTGAGAGGTGCAAGATTGTACTTACGGTCATTGTACACAAAAGAATAGTAGTTTGTCCGACCATTATGGATGGTGGATCGATCAAACTGCCACGGTCTACCAAGCAGCAAGTGTCCAGCGTGCACAGGCAAGATGTCACAAGTGACTTGATCTTGGTATCTCCCCACACTAAACGGCACAACCACTTGTTCTGTGACCTTCATCTCAACTTCTTCATTGAGCCATTGTAAGGGATACGGCTTGGGGTGCTTAGTCTTCTCAAGACCTAACCTGTCTACCAAAAACTCGCTAGCTACATTAGTGCAAGAACCTCCATCAATTACAAGATTGCATACCTTGCCGTTGATGGTACAACGAGTGTGGAAGAGGTTTTCTCTTTGAGCTTTCTCGGCGGGGTTTACAAGTACACTAAGTACTCTCCTGGTCACTAGAAGCTCTCCTCTATCCGGATACTCAACCTCATCGTCTTGAGCAATCTGCTCATTCTCTTGCTCTTCTTCCGACTCATAGTCTCCGGTTGAGGTAATGATCATCACTCGTCAGTTTGGACAGTCTCTGGATATATGTCTCCTGCCTTGACACTTAAAACAAATAATGTCACGAGTTCTTGAATCATTAATTGAAGGCTTACCTTGCTCTTGTTGAGTGAATTTGGGAGTTTCACTGCTCTTTCCTTTGAAACGAGAATCAATCTCCACTGCTTTGCCTTTGTCCAAAGGTTTGGAACCACTTGCTGTCCAAGGCTGAGATGTCCTGTTCCTTTGGCTGAGAGAAGTCTTGCGCTTGATCTGCTGCTCGACTTGAACAGAGAGGTGTAACAGCTCATGTAGTCCACTGTATTGAGCTCTCTCCACCTTCCGGGCAATTCTCTCTTGCAAGCCATCTATGAACTGCGCCATTAAAGCCTCCTCGGACTCCTCTAGCTCCAGCGAGTTCATCAGCTTCTCAAACTCCTCAAAATACTCATCAACACTCCTTGTTCCCTGAGACAACTTACAAAAACGTTTCTGTAAGTCTCTATGATAATGCTCAGGTACATACCTTAACCTCAGGAGGAATTTCATGTCACTCCAAGTGGCTACTGGTCCAAAACGTTGCCTTCTCCTCTCGGCTACGTTTCTGTCCCACCATGCCAACGCATTGTCTGTGAGCTGAGCTGCCGCTACAGCAACCTTCTTGCGCTCATTGTAACCATAGCACTCGAAGATGTGCTCAAGGCGTCTCTCCCAATCCATGTACACCTCCGGATTGGACTTCCCTGCAAAAGTAGGAGGGGTTAGCTTAATATCATGGTTCTGTCCCCTTGCTTCTACTTCACGAGCGTTATTCCTCTGTAGAGGATCTGCTCTCCTCTGCTGCTGTCGACGAAGGGGGTCAGGTGGATCATCTTCCAGCTCCGGCATGTCATCATCCGTGAGTTGGTCTTGCTGTAGAGGAGCTCCTCTAGCAGCTACTGGCCTTGGTTGCTCAAGACGACCAATACGGAATCCAAACTCCGTCCTCAACGTTCCTACTTGCTCTCCCATGCTTCGCATCTCTTCTCTCATGGCAGTGAGCATCTGCATCATAGCATCTTGCGGAACTTCATCTCTTTCATCACCCATGATGTCTTGAATTCCTGTTTAACCTTGCAAAGACTTAAACAAACAAATCAAAGATACCACAGAAATAAAAGGTACTAAACTTAAACAAAAAGAAACAAAGATCAAGAACAATTTTTTTTTTTTTTTTTTTTTTTTTAAGAAAAAAATTATAAATAAATAAACTTGCAAAAATCAGAGTTTTTTTTTTATTTTTTTTTATGAATGAAAACAAAAAGATAGATGATAGGAGCTTTTAGCTCTGATACCAAAATGATGTAAGACTCGGTGGTGAGGCTTAGATCTATCGGCACGAGATGGAGGATGGGATCTAGAGGCTGCCTTTAACGCTCTCTCCTTTAGATCTGTGGGTGGAGATGGTAAGACAAGACTTGATTCCACAAGACTTGAATCGATGCGGTGTTCAACAAGCTGGCTTTCACGCTCTCTCTTGTATGAACGAAGTGATGGACTTGAGGATGGATCGTTGGCACCACAGAGAGGATGAGGGGCTCTCTGATACAGCAAAAACACTTGGTCTTGGTGAATCTCACACGCAAGAAACAAGCACAAAGGTTTCTAAGCAAGCGGCGGCTTGAGCAAAGAAGAAAGGTTTATCTTTATTAAAATCAAGGGTAACCAAAAATACAAAGCTGCAGGGGAGCTTTATAAACAGCTCTTCAGCTAGCCCTAAGGCCGAAAATTCAAATAAGGAAAGAAAGCACATCACACTTTCTTGAACAGAAAACAAAATAATGCAAAAATAAAGAAAATACAAGAAAAGGAAATATCACTTAAACTAAACCAAACTAAACCAGAGTCGATTTGCGACCTTTGTTACTCGAACTGAGGTTGCTGTGATGCTCAAGAACCACTGGGATACTCACCCTTACCTGCACAAATTGTATAAATTGAATATACCTGTTTTTGGCGCGAAATGAGCTGAAGTGGTGTTGAGTAGAACTTGTCTGGTCCTGGTCCGTTCCTTGCTGGTCCAATCATGAAGTCTTCCTCTTCAGGTCCTTTGGAGTTGTCTTGATGGAGATCTTCAAGTGTCTCCTCTTCGGTAGCTCCCAAAACGTCTTCATGTTCCTTATCGGCTACATTGCTGGTCTTGGCCATGTCTTCAAGCTCCGACTTGTTCTTGGTGGGATCCTTGATGTTTTGAACTCCATTACCTGCCAAGTGAATAGACTTACAATGCTTTGAATGAGGTTGATCCTCCTTTAGGCTCATGCGTGCAAAGTCCTCCATTAAGGCTAGTTCCGGTTCAATGGAGTTGCTCAAGAGGTTGCTCGAGAGGTTGTCGTCTGGAGGTGGGCTGTTGAGCAAGTCTCCAAGGTTCATGGTGTTGAGGAGGGTCTCAACAGCTACATTGAATCCTTCTCTAAGCCTCCTGGTCTTGGAGCGAGTCATCGGTGAGTCCTTGACCACCGGTACGTCCTCTAGGGTCTTGGTTGGGTTGATGTCCTCATCACCTACACAAGAGGAGGAATCTCTTTCCCGGTATGATTGTTTCTTGCAACTACATTCAAGAACTTCAAGATGTCAATAGGAGGATTTTCAAACCGTCGGGTCCGTAATGTAGAGAAGCTAAAGGAGCCTCAACTCTTCTAGTTGATCCATTGGATAACTAGAAAGAGAAAAAGTCAAGCTAAAAGACTATAAACAAGCGCTATATGGGAGGCAACCCATAAGGTCATTTCTCTCCCTTTTTACTTTTTTTGTTTTAGTTTAATGGTTTTTGTTTTGTTTTTGAAGTTTTGGATACAGAGATTTGAGAATCTAGCATGAAAATTTGAGAAACCTAGAAAATGAAGAAAGGAGCAATCGAGTGGCCGGACCAGTAGAGTAGAAGCAACAAAGCCAAGCTCGGTCGACCAAACTCGGTCGATCAGGGGATCCAAGGACCTCGCTCGACCGGCCAGCCAAGCTACCTGGTCGACCAAGCACGTTCGACCAGGAGCTCCAAGAGATTCGGTCGATCGGTCGGCCAAAACATTCCAGGTCGACCAAACCAATCGACCGAACTACCATTCATTCCGTCCCATCATCCCATTCCACCATACCATCCCATACCACCCATTCCGTCCCATCATCCCATCCCACCATCCCACTAATCCCATCACACCATCCCATCCTATCCCACTTATCCCATCCCACCTCGCCACCACCTATCCCACTTCACCCTTTGTCCAGCATCCATTCCAAAGTCCCAAAAACACATCAACAATGATTGTGGCATGATATCACCATGATCACTCATCCGTTTGCTTCAGGGTTGAGAGTGTACGGTTTACTACCTCAGTTTGGCCGTCTGTTTGTGGATGGCAGGTGGTGGAGAAAAGAAGTTTGGTTCCCAACTTCTTCCATAGTGTCTTCCAAAAATGGCTGAGAAACTTAGTGTCTCGATCAGACACAATAGTTCTTGGGATTCCATGTAAGCGCACAACCTCCTTGAAGAACAGATCAGCAGTCTGAGTTGCGTCTTTTGTCTTGTTGCAAGGGATGAAGTGAGCCATCTTGGAGAACCTGTCCACAACTACAAAGATAGAGTCCTTGTGGTCGATCTGTGGCAATCCTAAAACAAAATCCATAGATATATCTACCCAAGGTAGGTTAGGAATAGATAAAGGCATGTATAAACCAAAAGGATGTGATCTAGACTTAGCCTTTAAACAAGTGATGCATTTGGCGCAGAACCTCTCCACATCTCTCCTCAAGTGTGGCCAGAAGAAATGATCCATGAGGATGCTTAGAGTTTTGTCATGGCCAAAGTGTCCCATGAGTCCACCTCCATGTGCCTCTGAGATCAGCAACTCCCTCATTGACCCTTGAGGAATGCATAGCCTCTTGTCTCTGAATAAGAAACCGTCTTGTTGATAGAAAACTCCATAGGCGGCCTTGCTGGTTTCTTTGTTACTTCCTGAAAGTCTGGGTCATTCATGTATATATCTTTAATATGCTCAAATCCCATTACCTTTGCTTCCATGAGTGAGATCAGGGCGTGTCTCCTGGATAATGCATCAGCTACAATGTTTTCTTTGCCCTTCTTGTATTTGATAACGTATGGAAACGTTTCTACAAAATCAAGCCATTTGGCATGTCTTTTCTTGAGCGTAGTTTGGCCTCTCAGGTGCTTAAGCGTCTCATGATCTGTATGAATAACAAACTCTTTGGATAACAGATAATGTTGCCAAGTTTCTAGAGACCTTACCAAAGCATAAAGCTCTTTATCGTAGGTGGGATAGTTTAGTGAAGCTCCACTGAGTTTCTCACTAAAATAGGCCACTGGTTTGCCTCCTTGAGTCAAGACAGCTCCTATACCTGTACCTGAAGCATCACACTCAATCTCAAAGGTTTTGTCAAAGTTAGGAAGTAATAAAACAGGCGCATGTGTCAAACTGTCTTTGAGTTTGTTGAATGCGTCTTCCTGAACTTGTTCCCACTTGAATACCACGTTTTTCTTGATCACCGAGGTCAATGGTGCGGCAATGGTGCTAAAGTCCTTGACAAATCTCCTATAGAAACTAGCCAGACCATGAAAGCTTCTCACTTGCCCAATGGTCGTTGGTGTCTGCCAGTCTTGTATGGCTTTGATCTTCTCCTCATCTACTTTCAGCCCCTGAGAACTCACAACAAAGCCTAAAAACACAACTTGATCTGTGCAAAAGATGCATTTCTTTAGGTTTGCATACAGATTCTCGGTCCTTAATGTTTCAAGTACTTGTTCAAGATGGTGTAAATGATCAGAAAGAGAAGTACTGTAAATGAGTATATCGTCAAAGTACACTACCACGAACTTACAGATGTATGCCCTTAAGACATGGTTCATAAGTCTCATAAATGTACTTGGGGCGTTGGTCAGCCCAAATGGCATGACCAACCACTCATAAAGACCCCTCTTGGTCTTAAACGCCGTCTTCCATTCATCTCCTTCCTTCATCCTCACCTGATGATATCCGCTCCTTAAATCAATTTTAGAGAAAATATTAGCTCCATTAAGTTCATCTAACATATCATCAAGCCTGGGAATAGGATGTCGGTATTTGATGGTGATGTTGTTGATGGCACGGCAGTCAACACACATCCTCCAGGATCCATCCTTCTTGGGCACCAGAAGAACAGGGACAGCACATGGGCTTAAGCTCTCTCGGATGTACCCCTTAGACATCAGGTCTTGGACTTGCTTCTCCAACTCCTTAGCTTCTTCTGGGTTGACTCAATAGGCAGCTCAGTTGGGCAATGGGGATCCGGGCACCAGATCGATCTGGTGCTCAATCCCTCTGATCGGAGGTAGTCCTGGTGGTATCTCCTCTGGAAATGTATCCTTAAACTTTTCCAGGAGCTCTAGAATAGCTTCTGGTAGGTCTTGTTGCTCTTGACCTGAAAATAACCCTTCCTTGAAGATCATTAGTAGCACCTGCTCTCTCAATTCAAGAGATTTTAAAACTGAATGAGGTGTTACATAGAGGGTAGTCTTACTTACCTTTGAGCTTTTGGACATAGCTCGTTGCATATCATGCACTTCTTGAGGAGTAAGAGGTGTGAGAGTATGTTTTTTCTCATTGTGCATAAAGGTGTAGTGGTTTGTGCGGCCATTGTGGAGTGTCTCCTTGTCAAACTGCCAGGGTCGTCCAAGCAGGAGGTGTCCAGCTTGCATAGGGACCACATCGCACTTGACTTGATCCGCATACTTGCCCACATTGAATGTCACCGTCACTTGTTCGGCTATCTTGAGCTCAGTCTCATCGTTAAGCCACTTCAGGCGGTAGGGGCGTGGATGCCTTGTCTTCGTGAGACCTAACTTGTAAACCAAATACTTGCTAGCCACATTAGTACAAGAACCACCATCTATGATCAAACTACATACCTTAGAGTTTATGTTGCATCTTGAATGAAAGATGTTTTCTCTCTGGATTGTCTCGGGATCAAAGAATGAACTCAGAGCCCTCATTGTGACCAATAGCTCTCAAGACTCGGGGTAATCTACTATATCCTCATCCGATCCTTCTGGTCTTGGCTCCTTCTCGTCTTGAGATTCATAATCACCATTGGAAGTAATGATCATTGTCCTCCGGTTTGGACAGTCCCTTGAGATGTGACCCTTCCCTTGACATTTAAAGCAGGTAATGTCTCGAGATCTTTGGGCAGGAAACTTGTTTGACTCGGGCCTGTTGTCCTTGGGCGCCTCAGGTGGAGCCTTCTTGAACCGATTATCTATCTCAATAGACTTTCCCTTGTCGAAAGTCTTGGGGAGTTGCGGAGTCCAAGTGGTCTTGCTCCGGTTGGTCGAGGTGGTCTTCCTCTTGATGTGTTGCTCGGCTTGGACAGCAAGGTGGAGTAAATCATCCATGTCATGATAGCTCTGCCTCTCAACTTTCCTCGCTATTCTGTCTTGAAGGCCATCAATGAACTGGGCCATCAAATCTTCCTCCCTATCTTCAATCTCCAGCCGGTTCTTTATAGTCTCAAACTCATCAAAGTAGTCTTCCACAGACTTGTTACCCTGTGTAAGCTTGCAGAATCTCTTCTGGAGGTCTCTGTGATAGTAAGCAGGGACGTATCTCTCCCTCAGAGCGAACCTCATGTCTTCCCAGCTGCTTACTTGAGCATGTCGATGCCTCCTCCTCTCGGACACATCTCTGTCCCACCAAGCTAGTGCACTTTCAGTAAGTTGTGCAGCAGCAAGGGACACCTTCTTCGCCTCTGAATACTTATAGTACTCAAAGATGTACTCCATACGCCTTTCCCAATCAAGGTAGGAGTCGGGATTCACCTTTCCAGCAAAGGTTGGAGCAGTGAGCTTGATGTCTCTGCTCCCGGACCTCTCATCTTCTTCTCGGTCAGGTCCTCTGTCTCGGCCATCATCTTGATGTCTCTGCCTCCTTTGGTTCAGGTTAGGTGCCGGTGGTGGATCATCTTCAAGTGGTGGCATATCCTCTTCGGTTTCTTCCCCAGCATGGCCGGGTTGGCCATTGACAGCACGTATGGGTCGCTGTCTCGCCGCTGGTGCTGGTGGTGGCTGCTCCAGCCGCTCAATGCGTGCTCCAAGGGCTTGGATAGCTCCATGTATCTGAGCCAAATCCGCTTCTCCATTATCTCCCATGACTCCTGTCTAAAGAACAAACCAAACAGATCAAGTGCAATGGGTGTGGTATGAAAGTGAAATAATTGAAGCTAAATGCAAATGACAGAAACAATTTATTTTCTTTTCTTTTAGTTGATGTATGAATGAACAAGAAAAACAGAAGCAATTCAATAGTTATGCAAGCAACAAGAGTCCAACGAATGCAATAAACAATTGATTCCAATGAGTGAATGCAAACAAAGCAAGATGATCGATGCAATGAAATAATTTTTTTTTTGAGTTTTAGGGTTTTAATTAGATGCAATGAAACAAAGTAATAGCAGAAGGAAACAGCAATTTTTTGATTTTATGTGATGTAAGAAACAAAGCAATGAGCAATCAAACAAAGTGAAACAAATTTTTTTTTTTTTTTGATTTTCTGGTTTATGAAGAACACAAAACGAAAATAAGAAGAACAAAGGGATAGATTCACCTGATGCTTGAGCCTAAGCTCTGATACCAGATGATGCAGGCACAAGGGGCACTTGTTCTGCAATGGACGAGATGGTGGTGAATCTACAGCTGGCCGTACGGCTCTCTCTACTGATCCGAGTGAATGGTTGATGAACGGAGGTAACCAGGGGGATTGATGGACGCCACACAGAGTATGATAAGCTCTATGATAAGTCAGACTCTCAACTCAAGTGAATCGCTCACAAGAGATGACAGGTTTTGCTCTCAGCTTCAATGGAATCTCACCAAGGAAGAAGAAGACGGCTAGGGTTCTTGCTTAAGCAAAAGGGTTTTCTTTATTAATAAAATCGTGAATGATACAAAGCTGAAAAGGGACTTTATAAATAGTCCAGCAGCTGAGGCTTCTCTTGGCCGAAATTAATACAAGAAATCAAATAAGGAAAGTTTGCAAATCTTGCGTGCAAGCAAGTTAAAACAGAAAATAAACTAAGTAAAAACTTATAGAAAAATCCTGCAAAATAAACAAGAAACTTGTGAATCATAATCATATGGAAATGCATACCTTGAGCCCTAGGAAGGAGTATTCTATTTGTTTGGCAATGATGAACAAGCATGTCTACTTGGTTCCTTGTAAAACCGGCAAGAAAGGTGTTGACGAAATCTTGAGCTGCTCTTGAGCTCCCTCTTCACCTCCTTGCTCAGCCTTGGTATCTTCTTGATCATTGCCTGGAGCCTTTGGAGTCTCTCGTGTGATCTCTGTTGTGAGCAGCTTCTCTTTGAGTTCTTCATGTTCCACGAGGGTGATTAAGCTCTCTATGGATTGGTTGAACTCTTCTCTTATGCTTTTGACTCCTCCTCTGGTTCTTGGGGATCTTCTCAAGACGGGTATTGTGACCGGTTCCTCGACATCGCTCTGATCTTGGTTGATATCCTCATCATCAAGGCCGTCCGAACAATCAACGCTCGTCTCAGCCATGGAACAAGCCTCAACAACACAATCAATACAATAAAGACAATCGCTCCTCTAGAGGATATCAAGGAGGATATCAGGGGCATTGTCAGCTCTGTGGCATGCACGGTCACAGTGCCAGAAGGTGCTCTCAGCTTCATACCAACAACTCGACAGCAAGTGCCACTTCTGTGAACCAAAACTATCCTCCGTGGCAACCTCGGGCTAACTTGGCGTTGGGAGCTCCCAATCCTACTACCTCCTGGCTCATGGATAGTGGAGCCACACACCACATGACGAGCGATCTGCATAACCTGGCGATGCACCAACCATACCAAGGAAATGATGCGGTTCTCATTGGTGACGGTTCTAGTCTGAATATTACACATACTGGTTCCCTCTCTCTTCCCTCCACCTCTCGTGTCCTAGCCTTAAACAATGTTCTATGTGTACCTCATATCCATAAAAACCTCATCTCTGTGTATCGCTTATGTAACGCTAACAAGGTTTCTGTTGAATTCTTTCCTGCACATTTTCAGGTACTAGAGGCGATCTGTACGAGTGGCCAGTCTCACCAAACACTATCACTTCGTTCTTTGCGACCTCTTCTCCAAAACTATCCATTGATGACTGGCATTATCGCCTAGGCCATCCTTCCACCTCTATCCTAAAATCAATTGTTTCTCGTTTTTCTCTTCCTCATTCGCAAAAGCTTTCTCAAACCTCCTTGTGTTCTGATTGCTCCATCAATAAAAGTCATAAATTACCTTTTTCACAAAGCTCAATTGTTTCCTCTCGTCCTCTTGAATTTGTCTTCACAGATGTTTGGACATCACCAGTCATCTCTGTTGACAATTACAACAAAATCACTTTTCCAGATACTCATGGCTATATCCTCTGAAAACAAAATCACAAGTTCGTGAGACATTTATTACCTTCAAGGCTCTGGTGGAAAATCGATTCAAAACAAAAATCGGCACCTTATATTCCGACAATGGTGGTGAATTTATTGCTCTCCGAAGCTACCTTGCTACTGCTGGTATCTCCCACTTCACATCTCCTCCACACACTCCGGAGCACAACGGCATCTCTGAGCGCAAGCACCGACACATCGTGGAAACTGGTTTGACGCTTCTCACTCATGTCGGGATGTCCAACTCCTATTGGACTTACGCGTTTGCCACCCCCACCTATCTCATCAATCGTATGCCAACTCCGGTGGTTAATATGGTGTCTCCATACCAGAAATTGTTTGGTGAGAATCCCAACTACACCAAGCTAAGAGTATTTGGATGTCTCTGCTTCCCATGGCTTAGACCATATGCAACTCACAAACTTCAAAATCGATCCACTCCATGTGTTTTTCTGGGCTATTCCCTAACTCAGAGCGCATACCTTTGCCTTCAGACAAGCACTGGTCGCATCTACACTTCTCATCATGTCCAATTTGACGAAAATATGTTCCCGTTTCGCAACACCGAAACCAAATCGCCTTCCCTCGATACATCACCACCTCTTCTTTCCCATCCGCCTGTTTCATTCCTTCCTCTACCTGCGCCACTTACTACAGCTCCGTCTACAACGCCGGATAACCCGAGCACCGGTCCTTCTCCGGTGGTGTTGCAGGAACGACGTGACAGAACCTCCATCTCTGGTTCTTCTCGATCAACAGAAATCAATGTAAGTGTTTCTCCGTCTCCATTATCTGAGCCCACTAACCTTTCAGGTCCAGTTACAAATCCACAAGCCCAAACTGAAAATAACCCTCCTTCAGATAACCAAACCCAATCACCAAACCGGAACCAATCTCAAAATCTGAACCACACCACAAATTCCCAAATCGCTGTACCCAATCGCCAAACTGAACCCAATCCCAACCCGTCGAACCAAAACCTTAACCCCTCGTCTTCTTCCTCAGAACCTCAACCTGAACCAGAGAATCCACCTCCTCCAATCCGTCACCATATGCAGACCAGACTAAAAGGAAATATCACCAAACCAAAATCCAGGTTAAATCTCTCAGCAACTGTTACACTGTTCACTCTGCCACCTCCTTCCACCGTTGCTCAAGCGCTCAAATATAAAAGATGGAGAGGAGCGATGTCACACGAGATCGATGCCTTTGCTCGGAATCGAACTTTTAGCTTGGTCCCTCGACCCCTCAATCACAATGTTGTTGGCTGAAGGTGGTTGTATACAAACAAGTTTCTTCCCACTGGTCTTCTTGGCAGGAACAAAGCGAGACTTGTAGCTAAAGGCTACAATCAGGAATTTGGTCGGGATTATACCGAGACCTTTAGCCCAGTAATCAAGTCGACCACCATTAGACTGATTCTCGATGTTGCTGTTTCAAAGTCATGGCCAATTCGACAGCTTGATGTCAACAATGCTTTTTTACAAGGCACACTTGGGGAAGAGGTCTACATGGAGCAACCTCCTGGTTTTATTGATAAAGATCATCCCGACTATGTGTGCCGTCTGCATAAAGCGGTTTATGGCCTCAAACAGGCACCTCGTGCTTGGTACATTGAGCTTAAAACGTTTCTCGAGAGCATTGGATTTGTGAACTCCTTGGCTGACACCTCCATGTTCGTCCTTCATAGAGGTAATGACTACACTTATCTTCTGGTATATGTGGATGATATTCTCATCACTGGCAGCAGCAAGGAACTCATTCAACAGATCCTAGATCTTCTTGCGGATCGTTTCTCAATTAAGGATCCAGAGGATTTACATTATTTTCTTGGCTTAGAAGCTCATCGAACGTCAAAAGGGCTTCACCTCTCACAGAGAAAATATGTTACTGATCTTCTCCATAAGTATCATATGAGTGATGCTAAACCTGTCACAACTCCAATGGCGTCTTCTCCAAAGCTTACCATCCACTCAGGCACAACTCTTTCTGATGCAACAGAGTATCGTCGCTTGGTCGGAAGCCTCCAGTATCTTGCCTTTACACGGCCTGATATATCTTTTTCTGTCAACCGCTTATCCCAATTCATGCATCGACCTACCGAGGATCACTGTTAGGCCGCCAAGCGTGTTCTACGATACCTCGCTGGCACACAAACACATGGCATTTTTTTCTCTACTACTAATTCGCTCACCCTTCATGCATTCTCCGACGCGGACTGGGGCGGTGACTCGGACGACTACGTCTCCACCAATGCCAACGTCATATATCTCGGAACCACCCCTGTCTCATGGTCCTCGAAGAAGCAAACAAGTGTTGCACGGTCATGTACGGAAGCAGAATATCGATCTGTTGCCAACACCTCAGCTGAGATCCGATGGATATGCAACATCTTAACAGAACTTGGCATTACTCTTCCCACTGTACCGGTGATCTATTGTGACAACTTGGGAGCCACATTCCTTTGTGCGAACCCCGTCTTTCACTCCAGGATAAAACATGTGGCTCTCGACTATCATTTCATACGAGGACAGATTCAGCATGGAACACTACGTGTAGCACACGTTCACACCAAAGATCAGCTCGCTGACTCACTAACCAAACCTCTTCCGCGAGCACGGTTTGTAGAATTGCGTAACAAGATCGGAGTGACTACGCTCCCTCCGTCTTGAGTGGGCGTGTCAAGGATACGCAATATCATGAGTTTAATATCTCAATATCCCCTTTCTGTAATTAGGCTCTTCCAGACTATTCTCTCAATTCTGTATATATACATTGTAAGTGATGTGAATATGAATTAAGAAAGGTATTATCTCTTACACGAACCACAAGGAGATGTTATTTCACTTCAAACTTATGGAGACTGAAAATCAAGCTAGAACAAAATATGAGTTGATGGTATTTTGAATCTAGAAGCAAAAGGAAACAAAACAATAATGAAATAGAAATGTAAACAATAAGGAAAAGTACTAGGCATTAGGCAAATCGCAAAGCATCACAAGTTATCAACAAGTAATCAAGTGAAAGGGATGCATTACAAACCGTTCTTGAACTCAAATCACTAAGTATAGTTTTCCCACTTTCGTGACTCCAACCAGTATGTTTAATTAACCTAATAGACTCAAACTTCGATGGTTATTACAAGTTGTAAACCTGTATTACAATGTTCAAGATTCAGTTGTTCACAATAGTCCACCACTCAACTTTCAATGTTTGTGACCTATTGCTCACCAAATACTAGTTCCGGAAATATAGCAAGCTTTTGTAGAGTATATTAACCCAAGATCCGATGCTAGTTGATCAGAAAAGCAAGCGGCATTATGCACAAGTAAAGGTGAAGAATCAAATAGATTATCCAATTCACAAGATTAAATTTAACAATTCATGAACTCATTGATTTACCATTAGCCTAGCAATGGATCTACTCAGCCATGATGCAAACAACACAACAAGTTTTGATTGAAAGCATGATATGAGTATTAAAAATAGATAAGGCATAAAAAAGCTTCTCAATTCAAGAACAAGTCGAAATCTCTCTTGTAACTCTCGGATCCAATACAAAAGAAAATAAGAACAAAAAGTGTAAAGATTTTATGTGTGCTAGGGTCTTGAACGGCGCCTCCTTTCTCTTCCTCCTAGACGGCACAGCTCCCTCTGACTTCTCTCTCTGACGGCCAACCCTAGACACCCCTTCTTCTGAGGCTAAAAACAAGTATTTATAGGCTGGAGTCGCCTAGATTTTTGAAGAATAGGAAATGGAAAATTTCCGATGAGCGGGGCTTGATGTTTTGCGACAAGTATGGGCCGAGATTATGCCAAGGAAACCACAAAGAACAGGCTAGGCCTATTTTAAGTTGAGCCAAGGTCTAAACCGCGGAATTCCGGGCCGTGGGTTACACCAAATATCCGTGGGCTTCATTTCCTCGCCAGACAGACATGTCTTGGGAGAAAAACGGTTTCTTCCTGATGTAAACTCCAAATGACTCCATTTCACTTCTCCGTGAAGAATGACTCAAGTATCTATCCAGAAAGACCAAGATCAAGATTTTTGGACATCGGGAAGACCTTTTACCGCGGCCATCTTTCTGATGCTGCGGTTCTGTCCGATTGCGGAAATCGGATATTTGGAGTTTTATTGATGCTCTTGACTTGGAAACTTGCATGGATCATAGTTTGAGGCTCTTTTGCTCCTTTTTTGTATCCTTTTTGATGTTTTAACCTACAAAGACTCCAAAACCAACAAATACAAGAAAACTACCTCTAAATGCATAAAACCTTATTGAAAATACTTAAAAACATAATAAAATACTAAGGAAAAACATGTAAAATATGGTTATATCAAGGTGGGATCCCTATTGATGACGGTATACGTTGCCGGTTACACTGCCATTAACAAAGCCGCCAAGCCTTTAACTAGACAAGAGGGATTCAAAATGTGTCTTCCAAAGCAGATAGTTTGTAACATCCGTAAACCAAACAATCAGTTTTGGTTGTTGGTGTCGAGCGACACCAGGGTAGTGTCGGTCGACACCGGTTCTGAATTTCGATTCCCGGTTCGATTTAAGTTGTTGGTTTTTCCGGTTTGGGCAAGGAAAGCCCTAAGTCACGTTAAAAGGAGAGCAGCCGCTTCTCTTTTACGTTTTTGGAGGTGAAAAGTCAGAGGAGAAGACGTGGAGGTTTTGGAGTTTCTGAGCTTGTTTTGGAAGATTGTCATAACAATCTCTTGTTCTTCCCCTTGTCAATCCGTTTTAGAGGTGAGTGCATGACTGTAGACCCGTGTTTCCTTGATCTGATGTTAGGGTTGATTGTGTTTTGAGTTCATATTGATTGAGTGATGCTTTTGTGTTGATTACTGGGTTTAATCATTTTAATTATGTGAAAATTGATATTTTGGGTGTTTTTCTGTCGCTGTTCGACGTCTGGAATTCACACCTGCGAATTGGTGTCGAGCCACACCATTAGGCGAGTGTCGTCGGACACCGTGGTTTGTGTGGTTCCGGTTTGTGGTTTAATCGGTTTAATGGTGTTAATTGGATTAATTGGTTTAATCGATTTAATTGGATTATTTGGTTAATTGGATTATTTGGTTAATTGGTTCAGTTTAATTAATTATTTATGGTTTTAAAATTAATTAAAATTATTATTTAATTACGAAAATTATTTAACAATTAAAGAAATTATTTTAATAATTATGGTAATTATTATATTAATGTTTAAATGTCTGAAAATTGCGTAATTGGCCTGTAGACGGGATGACTGTCTCACTAAGTATTTATGAAATACTTATGCATCTCTTTCCTAATGTGATGCAGGTAAAAGAAAAGTGTGATCGCAAAATCAAGGTCGAAGAAGGGTATGATCTGGTTATTTACTTATTTGAAATTGTTTAATTTGTTAGTGGAATCTGGTGTTTAGGTTTCTAGCGTTTGCTTATTCTGGAATTTATTTGTTGAATTAAATTTAATTATTATTTGATTAATTGAAAGACTTACGCATTGCTGAGAACTAGTATTTAATTATTTTTAAAAAAAACATTGCTCCAGAATGGCTAGGTGACAAGTGGATCAGCCATTGTTGCATCTTTTAAGGTATGTCTGTCTTTGATACCATGTAGAGAAAGAGAAAACTGTTCATCGCGATCTGTTCATTGCGAACTGTTCATCGCATACTGTTCATCGTGTACTATTCATCGAGCATTGTTCAGTCCGATTGTCGAGGTGAGTGCATGACCGTAGGCTCGCAAAAGTTAGATCTGTTGAATGGGTTTGATTATTGGTTGAATTCATGTTGATTTCGTGATTGATTATGTGAGGATTTGAAACAACCAAGCTTTTTTTTTTATTATTATTAAACAATTCTAGCGGAAGTTTTAAACCATTAAATAAATAATAAATCAATCAACAATAATCAGTTCAACAATTATTCAACGGAAGCAATAATATAAATAAATAGTCTAACAACTTAAACATTTTAAGAAACATAAAAGTCCTATCATCCTCTTCTTCGGCCTTGATTCCGCGATCACACTTTACTTTTACCTGCATCACAGGAAAAGAGATGCGTAAGTATTATCATAAATACTTAGTGCCAGCAACTGTGTCAGCAACCCCACAACTAGGTCATCTCGACCCTGAGCCGGAGCCGCACCCCCACCTGGGGCCGCCCCAACCCCCGCGCCACCACTAACGCCCAAACCGGCCTCACTCGCCACTGAAAAAGACTGGGTCACCGACGCAGTCGCCACACTCGGCGCAACACTCTCGCCCGACCCCGGCCTCCACGGCCTCTGCCACGGCCTCTGCCACGGCCTCTGCCACGGCTTCTGCCACGGCCTCTGCCGTGGCCTCTACCTCGACCTCGGGCAACACCGTCCATCTGACTGTATGGAACAAAGCGGTGAGATACAAAACACAAAAACCAACAACACAAACAAAACTCACCGTGGAATCTCCTGAAACCCGAAAAGGATGATACTAAACTATCAACCTAACAGTCCTAAAACCGTCTAGGCTCTGATACCAAAATGAAACAACCAAGCTCTTTTTTGTTTTTATTAAACAATTCTAGCGGAAGTCTTAAACCATTAAATAAATAATAAATCAATCAACAATAATCAGTTCAGCAATTATTCAACGGAAGCAATGATATAAATAAATAGTCTAACAACTTAAACATTTCAAGAAACATAAAAGTCCTATCATCCTCTTCTTCGGTCTTGATTCCTACTTTTACATGCATCACAGGAAAAAAGATGCGTAAGTATTATCATATATACTTAGTGAGACGATCACTCTGCCCACGGGTCAATTACGCAATTTCTAGACAATTAAAGCCTTTTAATTAATTTTCCACAATTATTAAATATTTTTCCACATTTCAAATATTTCCAAATAATTATTAAATAATTCTTAAGTGATAATCTTGATTAATTATTAAACCAAAAAAAAATTAATTATCACAATACGGTTAACCAATTAATTAATTTTCTTAACCATTTAATTCGATTTTACCGACATTGAACCGGTATTGTCGATCGACACCCGATTGGTGTCAGTCGACGCTTGACCCCTTGGTGTCGACCGACACCGGACTGGTGTCGCTCGACACCTGTTCGACGGCTCGACACCCATAACAAAGAAATCGCACATAAAACACGAAATCAAACAGATTCACACCACATACCACGATTTAACAAATAAACACCGTGTAATCATCACATAAACTCACGAAAATCATCAAAACTCATCAACTCATCGCTCTATCAACCTAGATCTAGAAATTCCGAGCCCACAGTCACGCACTCACCGTGATTTTGGATTGAAAGGAAGAACAAGGAGATGAACAACAAGCACAGCAGCAAACCACCTCCGAACTCCAGAAACTCTCCAAAATCACTTTTCTTCTCTGCCTCGAACCACCTCGAAAAACAAGCCACCCAGCTGCTGTTTTTCCTTTTATTCGCGACACTAGGGTTTCCACCCTTAACCGACCCAAAACCAGCGACTTAAATCAAACCGGAATTTGGATTTCGGACCGATGTCGATCTCGAGACCCTACAAAAATTCCACTTCTTTGGTTTACGGATGTTACAGGATTTGTGTTATAATCGTGTTTGATCGAGTTTATGTTATTGATTGTGAATTTTGGTGTTTTTCTGTGCTGTGAATCAACTTTGGCGTCGATCTGTTAGATTGATGTCGAGCGACACCAAGCTGGTGTCGGTCGACACCAATGGGCCAAGTGTCGAGCGATCCAAGTTTGTGTCGGTCGACACTGTCGGTCTGATTTCCGTTGTGATTCGGTTTAATCCGATTTAATCTGGGTTGATAGAATTAATTGATTTCATTCGGTTTATGGAAATTGGTTGGTTTAATTCGATAATTAATTATTTAATAGTTAACTAAATTAATTAATTGGTTTTATTATTTAATTATGGGAATTATTTAATAATTAAATAAGTTTGTTTTAATAATTATGGGAATTATTAACATTGTTTAAGTATGTGAAAAATTATTTATTAATTATGGAAATTAATTAAATAATGGAAAATGTCTGGAAATTGCGTAATTGGCCTGTAGGCGGGGTGATTGCCTTACTAAGTATTTATGAAATACTTATGCATCTCTTTCGTAATGTGATGCAAGTTTAAGAAAAGTGTGATCGCGGAATCAAGGCTGAAGATGGGGATGATAGGGTTTTACTTATTGAGTTTATTGTTTTGAATTGTTAGCGAACCTGGTGTTTAGGTTGCTAGTTTTTATTATGTTTTTCTGGAATTGAATTTTGTTGGTTGAATTAAATTACTTATTAATATTTTATTTATTTGAGAACTTCCGCATTGTTTGATGTTGTGTTAGCTGTTGAGAATTAATATTTATGGGATATTAATTCGGGCTAATTAATAAATAAAAAAAATTTGGTTGTTTCATTTTGGTATCAGAGCCTAGACGTTTTAAAGACTGCTAATTTGGGTTGATCGGAGACTATGTGTTAATTGATTATTGTAGTTAGTCAATTAGTAGTCTTAGTATCATCCCCTTCAGCCTTCAAAGAGATTCCGCAGTGAGTTATGTGTTGTGTGTTTTGGGTTATGTTTCTAGTTTGCTTGTCTACTGCTCCTTGGGGAACAGTGAGATGGATGAAGGCACTAGAGGTTGCGGCGTAAAGGTCGTGTTAGTTTCGGTGCCCGTAGTGGCATAGTGGTTGCCGTGGTGGCAGAGTGTTTGCCGTGATGGCAGAGTGGTTACCGTGGTGGCAGGGCAGTTGGCTGTGGTGGCCGAACTATGGGCCGTGGAGGCCGGGGTCGTGGTCGTGGAGCAGCAGCTGAGTTGGGAGAGGGTGTAGCGCATAGTGAGGCATCTGCGTCAGTGTTCCAGATGCTTTTAGTGGGATTGGCGAGTGAGGCCAGTTTGGGTGTCGGTGGTGGCACGCGAGTTGGGGCGGCCCGTGGTGGGGGCGCTGCTCCAGCTCAGGGTCATGGTGACCTGGTTGTGGGAATTACTTACGCAGTTGTGGCACGTCTTCCGCCAGCGGTTCCAGAGCAGGCTCCGGGTGCAACTCCAGTGGTCGGGGCGCAGCAGGATGCTGCAGTTTTTGGGCAGCAGTGGGCTTGCAGGTTTTGGGCAGCAGAGTGCTGCAGTTTTAGGGCAGAAAAGTGCTGCAGTTGTTGGGCAGCCGAGGCTGCAGTTGAGGAGCGTCCGCCTATCTAGCGATGATGAGGCAGATGCAGAGGTTTGTTACGTTTCTTTCTGCGAGGGCAGAGGTGGGTCGGGGGAGGCCATTAAGTGGCGTTTGAGACAGGAGCGGGACTTCCGGTCTATCAGATGCTCTGAGGAGTAACAGGTGGAGTTAGCGTTGCATTATCTTAGTGGAGATGCACATTTGTGGTGGTGAGCCAATGATGCTCGGAGGGCAGTGTAGCCTTGGGGCGAATTCCTAGTGGAGTTTAACGCCAAGTATTTCCCTCAAGAGGCGCGGGATCGCCTTCAGTTGAGGTTTGTGGCGCTGTCTCAGAGAGAGAGAGTTCAGTGCGGGAACATGACGCGGAGTTAAGCAGACTCATGGTTCATACGGGACATGTCTTAGAGGACGAGCGGGTTTTTTTTTGTGTGTGTAGAGGTTCTTGCAGGGACCTTGGTTGAGCATCAGGACTCAGTGTAGAGGTTCTAGAGGCGGCCAGAGTGGTCGTAGTGGTTGTGGTGCTGTGGAACATTTAAATGTTTGACTCGGGAACATTTAAATGTTTCAATACTTCGGGGAGTGCCGAGAGTAGTGACATCCGGAGCAGCGCTGGTGAGCGTTCAAGTTTGGCCAAGGTGGCTATTGGAGAATTCCTGGCTACTTGGGTCGTGCCAGAACAGTGAATATTCGGATTGCGGAGCAGTCGATGTCCGCAGTTTTAGGTCATCAGTCCGGTCTGGCCGTATGACAGTAGGTTAGGGATGGACTGGTTGGCGAATTACCGAGTCCATCCGGAGTGTTATAAAGGCAGAGTGGGTTTTGAGCGTGTTGGAAGGAGGTTGGTTTTCCAGGGAGTGAAACCGACTTCCGGGAGAGTTGTGTCTCGGCTTTTCAAGCTGAGCGGATGTTAGAGCGAGGTTTCGAGGCGTTTTTGGCGACGATCATTTTCGGAGTCCAGTGGTGAGATGACTATCGAGGAGTTCCGAGGATATCGAGGATATCCGAGTTGTTCAGGAGCTCGAAGAGTTCTGAGGAACACGAGGCTCATTTGATTTTGACTCTAGAGAGTCTACAGGAGCAGGAGCTGTATGCTATGTTGAGCAAGTACGGTTTCTGGTATTGACATATGTGTTTTCTGGGTGTAGCAGAGTGCTACAGGATCGTTAAGGGCTTTGCGAGTATGTCGCAGCCGATGACAAAGTTGGAAGGCAAGGATGTTCTGTTGTGTGGACGTCAGAATGCGAGAAGAGCTTTGGGAAGCTCAAGGAGATGATAATTAGTACACCAGTTTTGGCATTACCCGAAGTCAGGGAAGCCTTATGTGTTGTGTACACAATTGTGGGAGGAGTTGATTTGGGTGGTGTGTTGAGTTTTGGTAGGTTATAACTTGGAGACTGTCTATCTTCCGACAAGGTTGATTAGGCGACAGACGCGTTGAGTCGTCGGAGAGTTGTTTCAACTAGAAAGCGGGATGATGATACCTTGGTGGGCTTGTTTACCACTGAGCGTCT
The DNA here is from genome assembly GCA_026724425.1 of Erythrophleum ivorense. Classification (NCBI taxonomy): domain Eukaryota; kingdom Viridiplantae; phylum Streptophyta; class Magnoliopsida; order Fabales; family Fabaceae; genus Erythrophleum; species Erythrophleum ivorense. The sequence continues at coordinate 7,181,271 of JAIUCV010000074.1, forward strand.
TTGTGCTATCTCGAAGGAGCCCTTGGGCTTGGAGACAGTGGATCAGGCAGATCTACTCAGTAGAATCAGAATGGCTCAGCGGAGTGAGCATAGTTTATTTGATGTAATCGCGAGCAGTTGGCTCTGAGTTTTTGGTCTCATCGAAGGGGCAGTTATGGTGCGTGCTCGGGCTTGTATACCCGAGGTTGAGAAATTGAGACAGTAGTTCTTGAGAGAGGCTCATGCGAGCAAGGTTTTGATTCATCCAGGTCCAACCAAGATGTACCGTGATCTCAAGAGGTATTCTCACTGGGTCGGGATGAAGAGAGATGTGGCAAAATGGGTTGTGAAGTGCAACACGTGTTAGTTGGTTAAGGCGGAGCATTAGGTTCCAGGTGGTCTTTTGCAGAGTTTATCCTTTCAAGAGCGGAAGTGAGATAAGATCACGATGGATTTCATGGTGGGTTTACCATATCGTGGACCTTTGATGTTTTGGGTCATTGAGATCGGTTGACCAAGTCAGCACATTTTCTGGCCATTCAGAAGATAGTTGGAGTTCTGCTTTGGCTAGGAAATTTGTGCGAGAGTTTGTGAGGCTGCATGGAGTGCCATCCAGTATTGTGTCGGATCGTGATCCGAGTTTTGCCTCAGAATTTTGGAGGACGATTCAGACTTTAGGGAATTTGTTTAGGTTGTGAGTGTTGTTTGGAGGTGGTCATTGGACTGGCAAATTGTGTTTGGCAGAGATTGCCTACAGCAACAGTTTTCGGGCGAGTTTTGCCATGACTCCTTTTGAGGCTTTGTATTGGGAGGCCATGTAGGACGCTTGTATGCTGGACCCAAGTGGGGGAGCGCAGCATTTTTGGAGCTACTTATGTTCAGGAGACGACAGAGAAGGTCCGTGTTGCGAGGCTGAACATGAAGGAAGCTCAGGATCGATAGAGGAGTTACACAGATAGACGCAGGCGGGAGCTTGAGCTTTAGGATGGAGATAGAGTGTATCTCGTGAGTGCTATGTTGAGGGGTCTTAACAGATCCATAGCAGAGAACAAGCTCAGTCCGCGGTTTATGGGTCCGTTCACGGTGGTGGAACGAGTTGGACCAGTGGCGTATCGGTTGGAGTTGCCACCGATTATGAGGGTATTTCACAAGGTGTTTCATGTTTTTATCTGGAGAGAGTGTTTTCGTCCTTCAGAGGAGTTAGTGGCTAAGATTTTAGAGGGTTGGTTTAGAGAGTTCTAGCGGTTCATGTCAGGATTCTCGAGGAGAGAGTCAAAGTTCTGCAGAACAAGAGAGTGCCGTTGTTGAGAGTCTTGTGGGACTGTAGCGGTATATAGTGGGTGGTTTGGGAACTTGAGGCAAGGATGAAGCTGGAGTTCAGAAGGTGTTCGACAGGCAGATCGAGGAGCGAGCTCTTCGTCTTTGTGGTTTCAGTTGTTTAGCCTTCGGCTATGTTGTTGTTGTGGTTTATGTATTTTCGTTCATTGTAACGATATACATTTTTGAGATTTATGAGACGGAGTTTTTCCTCATTATCTGTGTTATTAAATGTTGTTTCGGATGTTACACGTGTTGACCAATTGGGTCGTGAGACGGTTTCAATCTTATTGTTATAGGCGTTTAAGAATTTTTCTATAAGAGTTGCGGTCCTGAATAACTCATTACATTTTGGAGACGTTTGTTCTCTGGCAGACTTAACTGAGTGTCGTGGCTTCAGTGTGAGTGGCTTATTCGAGTGTCGTGGCTTCGGTATGAGCGATGCCAAGCCCATCTGGGAGGCCGTGGCCCCAGTGTGGGTAGTTGCAGACTTGTTTGGGAGGCCGGGGCCCCAATACAAGTGGTTTGGTTTAGACTTATCTGGGAGCCGTGACCCCAATATAAGTGTTTAGGATAATGAGTTAAGAGAAAGATGTCTTGAAACGTGCGTATAACATAAGATTGAGTGTGAGTCTCGGGGACCAGGTGAGGATCTCTAGTGATGTGGTCTTGCGAGGTCAGGTTTTGGTCTTTGATAGACGTGTGTTCTGAGGATTCAAGGTCGAATCCAGTTTCGTCGGGGAGAGTTGTAACATCCGTAAACCAATCTGTCATTTTTGAGAAGTTGTGTCGACCGACACAAGGTGTGTGTCGCTCGACACCACCGGTTGTAATCGATTTCGGTTCGTTTTAAGTTGTCGGTTTAGTCTGGTTAAGGGAAGGAAACCTTAAAAGCGAGTTTAAAAGAGGTGCAACCATCTTTTTAGCACAGTTTTTCGAGGTGAAAGAGTTTCAGAGGAGAAAAGAGGCGATTTGGGAGATATATGGAGTTTTGGGATCGGAGCACTGTTCATCGATCACTGTTCATCGTGGTACTGTTCATCGTGGTACTGTTCATCGCGACTGTTCCTCGCATACTGTTCATCGAGCACTGTTCAATCCGGTTGTCGAGGTGAGTGCATGACCGTAGGCTCGCAAAAGTTAGATCTGTTGAATGAGTTTGATTATTGGTTGAATTCATGTTGATTTTGTGATTGATTATGTGAGGATTTGTGTTATAATCGTGTTTGATGGAGTTTATGTTGTTGATTGTGAATTTTTGTGTTTTTATGTGCTGTGAATCGACTTTGGCGTCGATCTGTGAAATCGGTGTCGACCGGCACCAGCTTGGTGTGTTGGTCGACACCAATGGGCCAAGTGTCGACACTGTCGGTCTGATTTCTGTTGTGATTCGGTTTAATCCGGTTTAATCTGGGTTGATAGAATTAATTGATTTAATTCGGTTTAATGGAAATTGTTTGTTTAATTCGGTAATTAATTATTTAATGGTTAACTCAATTAATTAATTGGTTTAAAATAAGTATGGAAATTATTTTAAGTGTTAAAAATTATTATTTAATTATGAGAATTATTTAATAATTAAATGAATTTGTTTTAATAATTATGGGAATTATTAATATTGTTTAAGTATGTGGAAAATTATTTATTAATTATGGAAATTAAATAAATAATGAAAAATGTCTGGAAATTGCGTAATTGGCCTGTAGGCGGGGTGATTGCCTCACTAAGTATTTATGAAATGCTTATGCATCTCTTTCGTAATGTGATGCAGGTTAAAGAAAAGTGTGATCGCGGACCTAGTGTTTAGGTTGCTAGTTTTTATTATGTTTTTCTGGAATTGAATTTTGTTGGTTGAATTAAATTACTTATTAATATTTTATTTATTTGAGAACTTCCTCATTGTTTGATGTTGTGTTAGCTGTTGAGAATTAATATTTATGGGAATATTAATTCGGGCTAATTAATAAATAAAAAAACAAAAAAGAGTTTGGTTGTTTCAGCGACATGTGTTATTTTTAATTTTACTCATATTAAGATCTTAACATGTTTCTTGGAAAAGAAAAGGAAAAAAACCTAATTGAAAAAATGTTAGAAAAAGGAAAAAAAAAACAAAAAATCATCCAAGTAAAATGAAAGAAATAATTTGAAACCAAAATTTAATCCATTACGGAAAAAGGAAAAAAAAAATTTCATATTTTTACAAAACAAAATGTTCCATATTCTAACAAAAAAAAAGAAAAAAAAAATGAGAGAGTAGATTTGCTTGCCATATTCTAACAGAAAACAGATTAATATTCTAACGGAAAAAGGAAAACAGTGTCTTACCAAACACTATATAATAAGCTATACTTTCCAAATTTAATATAATATCAAAACTAGAAAACTAACAAAATAATTGTCAAATAACTAACCAAGTAATAAAAAGGAAAATTTATAATAGTTCAATCTTCAAATATTCAATAGTTTAATATTCAATTTCCAATTTTCTGACTAGATAAAATGTGACACTATAATCTATTACTAATAAAATGTGACACTATAAGTCTTAGAGAGCGTCTACATGAGATTTAAAAACGTGATCTTATTGGTCCACGTAAGTGATCGCGGGATCAGGTTTTCCCTTTTCCTATCCCTGATACTGCAAGTACACAAATCAAGACTAGTAACGGGTTATTGATTGCGGGATCAGGTTTTCCCAATTCCTATCCTTGATACTGCAAATGCACAGATCGAGAGTAGTAACGGGTATCGTACACAAGGAGCAGATAAGTGCACTACAAGCTTTGCGAGTCTAATGAGGGTGATTTGGGTTTTAAGATGCAAATTAACTAAACTAAGTAAAAGCAATATAAAAGCGGTGTAAGTTCAATATGAAAGAGACGCTAGGCAATAGGTAATTCGCAGAGATTCATAGATCATAAGTTTGATAATTGATTTCTTTCTATGTAGGAATATGGGATGTAATATACATCTAGAACACAAAACACGAATATAAGTCTTTTTACTGTCATGGAAACCTAGCTTATCAAAGATTATGTCCGGAGAATGATACAATACTGTCGTGGCTCAAATCAACCTAGGATCGAATCACTAGATGTACGGTAAAGTGATTAGCATTAGCAAGTGAGCAAACCGAAACAAAGACTCTAATGATATCCCTAGTTAATTCATCAAATCATAATCAATACACGAACTCTTTGAAACCCTAAAACCTAACTAGAAATCTACTCAATCATAATGCAAGTGAACAAGCACAAATCTGAGAAAGAAATCATATTATTATAAGGGGAACTCCCTAGTGCGACCCTCTCCTGTGGCTCTTCTCCTATCCGGCTCTCCTATGCGGCTCTCCTTTTACAAGGCTAAAAAAATGTATTTATAATGCTTTTGAAGTTGAAGGGTGGTTGACCTAGGTCTTGGTCGAAATATAAGAGGCGGCGCAAAATTGGGCTTGAAAACGGGGTCGATCGGGACGTGTATCGGTCGAGCGGGACGGTCGGTCGGTCGATCGAGATGGTTAGTTGGTCGAGCGCGTACCGAGTGATGAAGAAAAGTTGGGTCGGACGAAGGCCTTAAAGCTCCTGTCCGACCAGTCGCGGTCAAGCGGATAATAGATGTCGTGAAGAATGGCTGGGTCGGACGAGGGCCTTAAAGCTCCTGTCCGACCGGTCGCGGTCGAGCGGCTTTGTTGCTGTCGTGAAGAATAGTCGGGTCAGACGAGGGCCTTAAAGCTCCTGTCCGACCGGGCGCGGTCGAGTGGCTTTGTTGTCGTCCGGATGATGAGGATCGGTCTGATCGTGGTCATTCAGTTCTCGGGTCGGATGGCACGGTCGAGCGGGACGTGGTCGACCGGTGTGTCTGGTTTTGGCACGTCTGACACGCTTCACTAGAACGATCATATCTTCCATTCTAGATGGCCAAATTGCATGATTCCAATTACATTGGAAAGATAGCCCACGTAGGCATCGCGGCGAACTGGCCTTTGTGAATTTCATTGAGTAGAATGTTTTTAGCTCCTTCCAAAGTTGATGCTAGTGCATGAAGCTACTTTGAGGACATTTTCCTTTGTTTTGCTCCAAAATGCATCTTTTGACCTGAAATGACTCTTGGCACTATATATCCATAAAAAATACCTTTGAAAGTAAAAAGCCACGGTAAAACCATTCATAAAGTATATAAAAACGATGTAAAAAGTGTATAAAATAGAGGTATATCAACTCCCCCAGACATAGATCTTTGCTTGTCCCCAAGCAAATAGAATCTAAATCGGTGAAGAGGTTTTGAAAACATGAAAACTCACTTATCCTTTGGCACTTGTATCTTCCAATGCTCTGCTTTCATTTGGACCAAAACCAACTTTGAAACTAGCCTTCCGTATTAACCTTAACCTTAGTGAACCATACAGGACCCAACAAATCTCATCCAGCACTCCAAACTTTCCATTGTCAACTCCTTACAGTATTTAAAACGTGTGGTCTTTACCAAGGGAGTATTGATCACAGAGCATTGACTCTTACCCATCCAAGTGTTTGCCAAGACAGTCCTTTTAAGCACTTTCAGTTCATTTCCTCTCCCTTTCTCTCTTTTCTTGTGAAGGATCGATCTTTCCCTACTTTTCTAGGGTATCATTTTATTTTTTCTATCGATCCTTCTTCCCTTAGAATCTTCGTTTATGGGAATAACATAGGATAGGCTTTTGCTTTTTCCTTGTACGTATGCATTCCTGTTGCTTACACGTTTTCCTTATGCTTAAAAGCTTTTTGATTATATTCTTGCAGATAAAAGAGAGGTGAACTGTACTTTTCTGTAGACACAACTCGACCTGAACGAGGAGTCGGCTCATGTGTATCTCAAGCCCCTTGAAAAGAAAAATTAAAAGTTCAATTAGGTGGTGGAGTTAACTTTAAATTGTCCGGGTACCTTAGAAATCTTGCCAAATCAGTTGGTCGATCCACCCTCAGTGGTTCCGTTGGGCATTGTTCGGTGTCAATGTTCGCCTTCATGATCACAAGATCTTTGGCATGATAAGGTAAGCTCCTAGGATAGATCATAGTTTCCTAACTTATTTTGACTCAATAAAACAGAAGTTTTGAAAAAGGTTGAAAGGAGAAATAGATATAAGATAAAAACAAGACATGAACAAACGCATTAGTACCGACAATCCCCCCAGACTTAACTTGCACCGTCCCGGTAAAAGCAAATCCGATTAAGGGAGGAAAAAGAAAGAGGTAGTAAGCGGTTTGTGAATGAGAGAAAAAATGTAACCTGATTAGACATTGAGTCCATGAAGAAACGACCCATTGGTGGTATGTGGCTGTCCTTATCCTTTGATAAGTTGAGATAAGCATGGCAAACCTTCTCCCATGTTGCGTTTGAAAGAACTCCAAAGAATGGCTTGTATCCCGGCTTAGATGATCAAGTATCATGCGTCCACGGTAAAATCTCTTTAAGTACCGCCTAAGGTGAGGCGTAGGTGGGATTAGCCTTGGAGTTGGAGCAAACGGATGAGTGATCATGGTGATATCATGCCAAAATCATTGTTGATGTGTTGTTGGGACTTTGGAATGGATGTTGGACAAAGGGTGAAGTGGGATAGGTGGTGGCGAGGTGGGATGGGATAAGTGGGATAGGATGGGATGGTGGGATGGGATGAATGGGATGAGTGGGATGGGGGGATGGGATGATGGGACGTAATGGGTGGTATGGGATGGTATGGTGGAATAGGATAAGTGGGATGGGATGATGGGACGTAATGGGTGGTATGGGATGGTACGGTGGAATAGGATAAGTGGGATGGGATGATGGGACGTAATGGGTGGTATGGGATGGTATGGTGGAATAGGACAAGTGGGATGGGATGGATGGTGCGATGGGATAAGTGGGATGGGATGAGTGGGATGGTATAAGTGGGATGGGATGGTGTTGGGACGGATGAGTTGTAGGCGGGACGTCCCGAGAGGACACTGCTGACCGCAGATGTGTTCCACGCGATTGGTCCTTTCTTCATGTTGCGAGGTTTCGTCTCAAATTTCAAGGTAGATTCTCAAATCTCTCTATCCCAAACTTCAAAAACAAAACAAAAACCATTAAACTAAAACAAAAAGTAAAAGGGGAGAGAAAAGACCTTATGGGTTGCCTCCCATATAACGCTTGTTTATAGTCTTTTAGCTTGACTCTTTCTGTTTCTAGTTGTCCAATGGATCAACTAGAAGAGTTGAGGCTCCTTTAGCTTCTAGACATTCCGGACCCGACGGTTTGAAAGTCCTCCTATGGACATCTTGAAGTTCTTTTATGTAGTTGCAAGAGACAATTGTACCAGGAAAGAGATTCCTCCTCGTGTGTGGTTTATCTTTGATGGGTTCTTCGTTTTCCTTATTTGAAAAACTGATTCTGAACTTAGAAAAGCATCTTGAAGACCTTGTAGGCTGTGGTGTGACATCAATCACGTCCTCCTTATACTCCCTTGGTGTCAAAATTTTGCTTGGAAAACTTGAGACCTTAATGCACTTGGTCTTTGCCGGTATAACAACTTCCTTAGGTATAATGAGAGGGGCTGCTGATATGACGTCTATGAACTCCTCTTGGTCATTATTAGGCTCTGATATTGCTTCCTCTCTAGCACATACATCTGCAGAATGAGAGCTTTTGATAGGACATCTCTTTGTTGGTTTTGTAGAGAGAGATTCTTTGCTTCTGAAGATCCAAGATTGCTCCATTGGCTTCAAGGAATGATGAACCAAAACTCAATGGATTGTGAGGGTCATGTTTCATTTCTAAGATGTGGAAATCAGCCTTAAATACGTGATCTCCAATGGATAATAGAAGATCCGAGATGAAACCATGTGAGAGAGTATAAGGATCATCTTTAAACCGCATGGGCGTCTTAGAGGGATTCATCACTTCAATCCCCAACTTCTTGGCTATTCCTTTGGACATGATGTTTATGTGAGATCCTGTGTCACATAAGGACTTGAACAAAACTCCATTAATGATACAAGGTAAATCAAGCTTCTCCGGGCTATCAATTTTCTTGAGTGGCTTCGGCTTGTAACCTCCGGTTGAGTCCAAGGAGTAATGCTCTTGTTCTGGTCTTGTAGCCAAGTTAACAGAAGTTTGGGGTGGTGTATGGGTGGGCACGAACTCAGCTTCTCTTGTAGAGATGACTTTACAAAAAGCTTTATTTTCCTCCATCTCTTGTCTTTTCAATTCTTCATTAATTTGATCAATGTGAACCTCCAGCTTCTTTAGTTGAGTAACTACAGACTCGTACTTTGTAGTAAGATCATTGTAAATGAAGTCCATATGCTCATTCAACACCTTGTTAACCCTCTCTTGGCCGTTTAAGATTTTTTGAAGAAATCCTTCAAACTTGTTGTCTTGCTGGCCCGGATGAGATGCGGTTGGAAGAAAGTTGTAAGGTTGATCCATGGGGTACATGCCTTGTTGATTGTACTACTGCATAGGCTGGAATTGATTCCCTTGCTGTTGAAAACGTGGTGCTTGCTGTTGGAAGTTAGGAGAGTAGACGAAATCACCAAAATAGTTAACTTCTTGTGACTGCTCCCTTGCAAAATCTCCCATGATTTCTTGGTGGTAAGGGGCACGCCTTAAGAGGACATGATCTTGAGCCTTTGCCGTAGATCATTGCTTTTATCTTTTACTCAAGTTTGCAACTGAAATACACAAAGATAAAGGCTTAAAGAAAAATTTAAACAAAAACTAAAACAAGTGAATAATGCAAAAACTAGGATGATTATGATGATGCAAAAATTAGGATGATGATGATGATGATACAAAAACTAGGATGATGATGATGATGCAAAAACTATGACGCAAAAACTATGACGCAAAAACTATATTGATGATGATGCAAAAACTATGATGATAATGATAATGATAATGTGAAAACTACTAAAATTAAAAATTCTAGACTAGGCTATTCTCGGGAACTCGTAGGCAGCTGTATTGCTCCCCGGCAACGTTTCCAAAAACTTGATTGTGGGATCAGGTTTTCCCAATTCATATCCCTGATACTGCAAGTGCACAGATCGAGAGTAGTAACGGGTATCGAACACAAGGAGCAGATAAAGGCACTACGAGCTATGCGAGTCTAATCAAGCTAGGACAAATGAGGGGGATTTGGGTTTTAAGATGCAAATTAACTAAGTAAAAGCAATATAAAAGCGGTGTAAGTTCAATATGAAAGAGACGCTAGGCAATAGGTAATTCGCAGAGATTTATAGATGATAAGTTTGATGATTGATTTCTATCTATGTAGAGATATGGGATGTAAGATCCGTCTTGAACACAAAACACGAATATAAGTCTTTCCACTGTCGTGGCTCCAACACCTATGATAACTTATCTAATCGCTAAACTTTTGGAATGTCCTTAGATAGTTAATCAAACATTAAATCGAGCAAGTTCGGATACAGTTCACTACGTTTAGTAAATCAACTTTCGCAGTCTAAGACACCTAGCTTGTCAAAGATTATGTCCTGGAGAATGATACAACACTGTCCTGGCTCAAATCAACCTAGGATCGAATCACTAGATGTACGGTAAAGTGATTAGCATTAGCAAGTGAGCAAACCGAGACAAAGACTCTAATGATATCCCTAGTTAATTCATCAGATCATACTCAATACACGAACTCTTTGAAACCCTAAAACCTAACTAGAAATCTACTCAATCATGATGCAAGTAAACAAGCACAAATCTGAGAAAGAAATCAAATTATTATAAGGAGAAAAAGGTTTAGAAATCTTCTCTATGTCGAGATACAAAGAAGGGATCTTCTCCCTAAGGAAAACAACGAGAAGGAAGTAAAACAATGGAGGATCCCTCTAAGGGGAACTCCCTAGTGCGACCCTCTCCTGTGGCTCTTCTTCTATGCGGCTCTCCTTTTACAAGGCTAAAAAGATGTATTTATAATGCTTCAGAAGTTGAAGGGCGGCTTGACCTAGGTCTTGGTCGAAATATAAGAGGCGGTGCGAAATTGGGGTTGAAAACGCGGAAAACGGGCTTCAGAAACGAGTCGGGTCGATCGGGATATGTATCGGTCGAGCAGGACGGTCGGTCGGTCTATCGAGATGGTTGGTTGGTCGAGCGGGACGATCGAGCGCGTACCAAGTGATCGATGAAGAAAAGTTGGGTCGGACGAAGGCCTTAAAGCTCCTGTCCGACCAGTCGCGGTCGAGCAGATGATCGATGTCGTGAAGAATGGTCGGGTCGGACGAGGGTCTTAAAGCTCCTGTCCGACCGGTCGCGGTCGAGCGGCTTTGTTGTTGTCGTGAAGAATAGTCGGGTCAGACGAGGGCCTTAAAGCTCCTGTCCGACCGGGCGCGGTCGAGCGGCTTTGTTGTCATCCGGATGATGAGGATCGGTCAAACCATGGTCATTCAGTTCCCGGGTCGGACGGCACAGTCGAGCGGGACGTGGTCGACCGGTGTGTCCGGTTTCGGCTCGTCTGACACTCTTCACTAGAAAGATCATATCTTCCATTATAGATGGCCAAACTGCTTGATCCCAATTGCGTTGGAAAGACAACTCACGTAGTCATCGCAGAGAACTGAATTTGGTGAATTTAACTGAGTAGAATGTTGTTTAGCTCCTTCCAAAGTTGATGCTAGTGCATGAAGCTGCTTTGAGGACATTTTCCTTTGTTTTTCTCCAAAATACATCTTTTGATCTGAAAATTGAAATGACTCTTGTCACTATATATCCATAAAAAATACCTTTTAAAGTAGAAAGCCACGGTAAAACCATGCATAAAGTATATAAAAACGATGTAAAAAGTGTATAAAATAGAGGTATATCAGTTATCGAACACAAGGAGCAGATAAGTGCACTACAGGTTATGCAAGTTCAACTTAGCTAGGACAAAAGAGGGGATGGAGATTTTGGTAAGAGAAATAACAAAATAAACTAAATAAAAGCAATGTTAAAACAGTGTAAATTCAAGATAGGAAAGACGCTAGGCAAATGGGCAAACTCGCAGAGATTCAATATCATTAAGTTATTCAATCAATTCATTAGGGGGTTTACTGGGTGTCATCTAGAACTCAAAACACGGATGTAAGATCATTCCACTGTCATGGCTGATATGTGTGGGATATGCAAATAATAAAATTACCCTAAATTAATCATGAGTTGCAAGTGCACAACATATAATTGTAGTATTTAGGGGTCGAACCACTGAAGATTGCGGAATGTACACTTCAAGTTCTATGAGATGCAACTAAGCTAGATCAACAATATGAAAGGGGGTTTTGTTTTAGTGTTTTTATGATGAAAAATATATAAATAATGCAAGAGATAAAAATAAACTATACATAATTGAACAAGATGCATTCGCAAAAGACATATCCCAAATCGATTTAAAAGATTTTTAAATTCGATTCATGAACTCAAAACACTGATATATCCATATTTTACATGTTCTTACTTTGGTTTTTCTTATATTTTCTTACTTAATAATAATGATTTTGCATCCAAGAGGTAGTTTTCTTGTATATTGTGGTTTTGGGAAGTAAACAGGTCAAAATGGCAAAAAGAAGGCAAAATAGAGCAAAACAGCTTCAAACAATGATCCATGCAAGTTCCCAAGTCAAGATCTTCAACAAAACTCAAGCTGGCCGATTTCCGCATTCGGACAGAATCAAAGCAGCCGAAAGATGACCGCGGCAAAGGGTCTTTCCGACGTCCGAATCATGAGATCTTTATATGGAAAGATATATAAATGGGTCATGCGTCGCGACGAAGTGGAATTGGGCCATTTAGAGCAGATATGTAGCCTCTGATCGTTTTCTCCCAAGACATGTCCGTCTGGCGAGTAAGTGAAGCCCATGGAGCTTGGATGAGCAAAATGGACCGGGATCACTGCAGGCCAAGCCTGGACTTCATCAAGACTCAAGCCCACACCATTTCACGCGATCAGAAGGATGCAGCCGTGCCTCACTCAAGACTTGGTTAGCAAGTTCAAGCGAGGAGAAGAAATGGAAAGTTTCCTTTTCTCTTTTGCGCATTAACTCAGCCGACCTAGCCTCCCCTCACCTATATATACTTGCTTTTAGCCTCTTGTATCGACATCACAATATCATAGAACACAACTCTCTTCTCCTTAGTCAATAAACCGGAGCCACTTAGGTGGTCTCCTTGTTCTTTCTTTTCCTTTTGTATCTTGTACATACTCGCATGTTTTAGCTTTAAGTCTAGGGTTTAGAGGTTTCTCTCTAGGGGAGAGCCGCGGTTTGATCTCTATCATTCCGCCTCCTTCCACTAGAACTATGAGATCCTCTTTACTCCTTTAGACTCGTTATTGAATCATGGATCTTTCAAAGAAGACATGCATGATAAGCCATCGAGAATCGGTTGTTAAAGAAAGGGAAACCTTATGGTTCACCATCTTTATTCACACCTAAAGCTTGTTGCTAGAGTATCTAACTAGCGACCTGATCTAAGGTTGATATACTCTCCAAAAGCTTGTTATATCTCCGGTCCTAATATTTGATGGGCAATTCGTCTTAGGCTATGAAAGTAGACCTAAGGAGTTTTGTGAACAATCATGATGGGGATTAAACTTTTCCCAATTTCTACCCCTTTTCTGCAAGTGCACAGATCGAGAGTAGCAACGGGTATATCGAACACAAGGACCAGTTAGTGCACTACAAGGTATGAGATTGAGATTTAGCTAGGAAAGCAATATGAGTTTGGTTGTTGTCACGTTGAAAGCAAGTAAAGAAAGCAAGTAAAGAAAGCAAGTAAACAAAGCAAATAAAGTTGTAAATCTATGGATGGAAAGCGCTAAGCAATAGGATAATCTCGGGATGAATGATTCAAGCAAGCAAGTTCGATTTGTTAGGGATTTAAGAATGTGTACCACCTAGAACTCAAGACACCAATTTAGATCTTTCCACTTCCGTGGCTCCGAGCCCTATGTTGATCTATCTAATCGCTAAACTTTTGGTATGTCCTTAGATAATCAAACAAGCATTAATTCGACCAAGTCTCGATTGTTCACAACCTCTAGTAAATCAACTTCCGCAGTCTAAGAGAGATTGCCCACCAAATACTAGTTCAGGCGAATGATTCATCACTTCCGTGGCTTAAATCTACCTAGGATCATATGTTGATTGGCCAGATCAACACCAAGCAATGAACACAAGCAAAGATGAAGAGTTTATGTAAACCCTAATTCTATATATCGATTATCAAGCAAGCATGAACACTATCCTTTGATTTTCTATCACTTAACAAGGTAACTACTCAGACATAGAGAAGGAAATCGAATTCATATTCATAAGAACAGAGATCCGAGATCCTCTCTTGAAGGAGACAATGAAAGAAAGCAAAAACTATAAGAACTTTTATTGAATAATATTTTGTATCTCTATGTGTGGCTCTCTACTTTTACAAGGCTAAAAAGATGTATTTATAATGCTTCAGAAGTTGAAGGGCGGCTTGACCTAGGTCTTGGTCGAAATATAAGAGGTGGTGTAAATTTGGGCTTGAAAACGTGCAAAATGGGCTTCGGAAACGAGCCGGGTCGAGCGGGGCGTGTCGTGGTCGAGCGGGGCGGTCGACTGGTCGGTCGGGCTGGTGCTCGGGTTGAGCTGGCGGTCAAACTATCGCACGGGATGGTGAAAGGCGGTCGGGTCGGACAGGAGCCTTGGAGGCCCTGTCCGACCGGCTCGGTCGAGCGGATGGTTGTCGTCTTGAAGGAAGGTCCGGTCGGACGGGAGCCTTGGAGGCCCTGTCCGACTGGCTCGGTCGACCGGTGTCCTCGTGAAGTTAAGGACGGTCGGGTCGGACAGGAGCCTTGGAGGCCCTGTCCGACCGGTTCGGTCGAGCGGTTGGTGTAGACGTCCGGTTTTCGGCTGATTTGACACTCTTCACTAAAACGATCATATCTCCCATTATACGTGGCCAAATTGCATGATTCCAATTGTGTTGTAAAGCTAACTCATGTAGGCATCGCGGGGAACTGGTTTTGGTGAGATCCATTGAATAGAATGTTTTTGGGGCTCTTTCAAAGTTGATGCTGTGTCGTGGAGCGGCGTAAAGTCCAAATCATGTGGTTTTGCTCCAAAATGCATCTTTTGACCTGAAATGACTCTTGGCACTATATATGCATAAAAACTACCTTTTAAATCAAAAATCCACGGTAAAACCATGCATAAAGTATATAAAAACGATGTAAAAAGGGTGTAAAATAGAGGTATATCAACTCCCCCGGACTTAGATCTTTGCTTGTCCCCAAGCAAATAGAATCCAAATCGGAGAAAGAGGTTTGAAAACATGAAAACTCACTTATCCTTTGGCACTTGTATCTTCCATTGCTCTGCTTTCACTTGGAGCAAAACTAACTTTGAATCTAGCCTTCCCGTACTGACCTTAAGCTTAGCGAACCATACCGGATCCAACAAATCTCATCCAGGACTCCAAACTTTCCATTGTCAACTCCTTACAGTATTTAAAACGTGCGGTCTTTATCAAGGGAGTATTGATCACAGAGCATTGACTCTTACCCATCCAAGTGTTTGCCAAGACAGTCCTTTTTAGCACATCCAGTTCCATTCCTCTCTCTTTCTCTCTTTTCTTTTGAAGGATCGATCTTTCCCTACTTTTCTAGGGTATCATTTTATTTTTTCTATCGATCCTTCTTCCCTTTGAATCTTTTCTTTTCTGGGAATATCATAGGATAGGCTTTTGCTTTTCCTTGTTTGAGTAGGTCTCCATAAGACAAGAAGGTGCAGACGTATGCATTCCTCTTGCTTACACGTTTTCCTTGTGCTTAAAAGCTTTTGATTTTCATTTTGCAGATGAGAGAGAGGTGGACTGTATCTTTGGTGGACATGTCTCAACTAGACCGGGATGAGGAATCGGCTAATATGTATCTCAAGCCCCTTGACAAGAAAAATTAAAAGTTCAATTAGGTGGTGGAGTTGACTTTAGATTGTCCGGGTACCTTAGAAATCTTGCCAAATCAGTAGGTCGATCCACCCTCAGAGGTTCCGTTGGGCATTGTTCGGTGTCAATATTCGCCTTTGTGATCACAAGAGCTTTGGCATGCTATGGTAAGCTCCTAGGATAGATCATAGTTTCCTAACTTATTTTGACTCAATAAAACAGAAGTTTTAAAAAAGGTTGATAAGAGAAATAGATATAAGATGAAGACAAGACATGAACAAACGCATTAGTACCGACAATCCCCCCAGACTTCACTTGCACCGTCCCGGTGAAAGCAAATCCTATTAAGGGAGGTAAAAGAAAGAGGTAATAAGGCGTTTGTGAATTAGAGGAAAGATGTAACCTGAGATGGTATTAGAAACCGAAGAATGGTTTGATGAATGATATGTCCAGCTACTATGTTGCTCCATAATGTGGATGAGATCCCGACTTAGATGGTCAAGTGCTGTTGCGCACCAGCAATGAGCTTGAAGGGCCGCCTGAGTGTAGGTGAAGTAGGATCATCATGTGGTAGAACAGCAAGTAGGCGTGGGATGTGATGTGGTATGGAATGAAAATGTGGTGGGGTGATGGTGGGATAATATTCAAATGAGGTGGGATGGTATGTAAGTGAGGAGGGATGATAAGAGGGGACACGGTCGATCGGGCGAGGCACCGGTCGACCGTTTTGGTCGACCCGACCATGGTGAATGCTGCATTCTTCTTTCCTTAGGTTTCTTCCTACTTCTTTCATGCTGGATTCTCAAATTTTGTATCCAAAACTTCAAAACAAAACTGTTAAATGAAAACAAAGATTAAAAAGGGATAGAAAAGACCTTATGGGTTGCCTCCCATACAGCGCTTGTTTATGGTCTTTAGCTTGACCGTTTGGCTCTTCTAAGAAGAAGTGGAAGGACATGGCCTGAGACAAAGCCTTTTTGTGCGTGTCCCATCACGTCCTTGTTGATGATCAGGTGGTTCATGAGGAGATATGAACCGAGAATGCTTGGTAGAAGTGAAAACGGGGACGGCATCATAGAAAACAGATTTGTTGACATTGGCAAGAGAGATGCGGCGGTTTGGCCAATCCATGATGGCTCCAGCAGTTGCCAAGAATGATCTTCCAAGTATAATAGGCATGTCACTTCCTCCTTTGATATTCATGATATGAAAATCCACCGGTATCTTTGTATCTCCAATTTCGAGCAAGATATCATAAACAACACCTCTAGGTTGTGCAATGGTTAGATCAGCAAGTCCAATGCTGATTTGTGAAGGTTGTAGGCGTGTGATCCCAAGAAGTTTGGCAGTGTGTGTGGGCATCAGGTTTATGCATGAACCAGAATCACAAATGTAGCTATCAAAGTATCTTCCATTGATTGTGCAGGGAATGGTAAACTGTCCTGGGTCTTCTACCTTGTAGAGGGTTCGGAAAGATGGTTGCTTCTTAGCTTTCTCAAATAGCTCCTGAATCTCTTCTAAGGTCTCTTTGCAGTTGTGGAAGAAGTTGGTGAGTGGGTGGTTCTTCCAGGCTTAATGAAAGGTCATGCTTGCGGGAAGTGTTTGGACAAAGCGGTTGAATTCAGCTAGCTTCTCTCGGGATATGGGGTTGCTGTACCACTTGGGAGGAGGTGTAGAGGGCGGAGATGAGGGTAGGGTTGCTGCATAAGATGACAT
Organism: Erythrophleum ivorense; assembly: GCA_026724425.1. Classification (NCBI taxonomy): domain Eukaryota; kingdom Viridiplantae; phylum Streptophyta; class Magnoliopsida; order Fabales; family Fabaceae; genus Erythrophleum; species Erythrophleum ivorense. Next base: position 7,198,194 of record JAIUCV010000074.1, read on the forward strand.
AGAGAGGCGGGCTCGCCTAAAGAGTTGCTTAATCTCATCCTTGGTTTCTTTGCTACTAAAGAAAAATTCAACCAAATCATGGTTGTTCCAAGCTTCTTCAAAGGGGACATAGAATGGTATGGACTTCACCTTCTTGTTAAATTCCTTGAGCTTCTCTGGGCTTATCTTTGTAGGATCAATGGGTTCATATTGGAATGAATCCTCTGGTTCATCAAAGGTGATTCTCTTTCTTGAAATGCCGGTGATTCTAGGAAGGGCGAGTATGCGAGCTGGAGGTGGAGAAAATCGCGGATCAGGTTGCTGTGGACTAGTTTCACTTCCTCTAGAGCTTGCATTGCTGTTAAAACTCTGCTGTTCTTCTTCATCATCTTCATAGTCTTCCTCATACTCTTGATCTTCTTCTTCTTTTCTTACAAGATGTGATGAGTTTTCCTTGGAGATTGCTGTGATGACATTGCAAGGGAAAGGAGGTGGTTTGGGTATGGGGCTTCTTTCTCTCTGGTTCTTAGAGAAAAGAGATCCTTCTACAACTGACAGCCGGTTATAGATGATTCCAAGATGTTTGCAATTGTCATCATTGAAGCTATGGGCATCAATGCTCTTGCTGAGTAGCTCATGGTGTTTTGCAGCAACATCTAGCTTGACAAGGTTGAGTGATCGATCATGGTCTTCCTTGAGTTGCTTGATATCTTTGTCAAGCTTGATAACTTGGTTAAAAAGAACATCCATCTTTTCTCCAAGGGTGAGCTGAACATATTCGATCTTCTTCTCCATCTCTCTTGTACTTGTGACTTGATAGTCAAGGTACTCTTGTAGCATCTCTTCAAGCTTGGTTAGGTGTGGGCTGTGGGGTAATCCTTCTGTGGCTTGGGGTAGCTGCTCAATGTGCGGTGGAGGTTGGTGGTTTCTATAGGGAGGGTGGTAGGGTTTGAGTAGCTGCACATAGGGTTGTCCACGGGCAAACTTGTTGAGGAAGGCTTCTTTGTATCTTCTCCATGTCTTGAAATCATGTTGGGCAGAAAATCTAACCCACTCTTGAGCTCGGCCAGCTAGGGATGTTTGGAACAAGCTGATCTTCTTTGGGTTTTCTCCCAAACCATAGTAATCACAGAGATTTTCGAAATTCTCAACATGTTCTTGAGCACATTCCGATATGAAGTCATGGAAAGGATCTCTTACTACATACTTGATCAGGTCGCCATTGATGGACTCCGGTGGTAAAGAGGCATCATCTTCTTCTTCATAAGATTGGTTGTGGTGAGGGTAAGAGCTTTGGCTATACTTGGATTTGAAAGGTGGGTTCCTGCTGAACCTCTTCAAGAAAGCTTCTCTGCAGTCTAACCAAGTGTTGATCTGAAAAGGGGGAGAGTATTGCGCCCACTCAAGAGCTCTCCCAGCTAAGGACATGCTGAACAGCATTAGTTTCTTCTCAAAATCGAAAACTCCATAAGAATCACAAAGACCTTCAAAGTGATCAATGTGTTCTAGTGCATGCTCATTGTAGAGATCATGGAATTTGTCCTTCTTCAGAAACTCAATCAGCTCCGGATCTATTTCTTCTTCTGGTGAGGCTAGAAGGTGTTCTTCTCTTTCATAGTAGGCTTGGCTAGACGTCTCCAGTTCGGCCGCAGTAAGGTAGGGGAGAAGGTTCTTCTTGGTCCTCAAGGGTGCTAGTCCGTGATGACTATTGCGAGAAATTCTCCCAGACCTCCTTCTTTCGCCCCCGGTTAAGGACTAAGGCATCCGGATCCCTCGATGTGTTCGAGCGAGCCGGAGAAGGAGGTCTGGGAGAATTTCTCCGCTTCGAAGCCTTGCTCTTCGCCAAAGCTTCCTGGGCTAACTTGACCGCCTTCCCAACTTCCGTAGGCGGCCTATTACCAGGGTCTTTCTTCTCTGGATTGGGTTGTGCTACCCTCTTACCCTCGCTCTTCGAGGATACAGCCTCACGGCGAGCCACCGGATCAACTTCAAGACGAGCTTCCTTCGCTCGTCGTTGCTCTTTGAGCAACGCGCGTGCGGACTTTGGGGGCATTGTATTCGAGGGCTTGGGCCAATTGGGAACTTCCTCGTCCGAACTATCTGAAGAATCAAATGAGTCGTAGGCTTGTTCGCGCGCCCTCTCCACTCGCTCCAGAGTAAAGTCTCGTTCCCAATTAACTTTCAGCTCGCAGGAACGGGTAAGGAATTCGGAAAGATCTGGCGGGAATCGAAGCGCCAACCGTCGATCTGTAAAACAAGAAGACCGAGCAATATTAGATAACGGTTCGCGAGAATTTGAAATACTGATTTTTCTTCGGCTCGCACCGATTTCCTGCCAATTGTTCCTGATAAACTTCCTCCGTGTACTCCCAACCGAAGCTCCACTTATTGGAACGAAGAAGAAATATTTCTCCCAGCCATCATCCTTGTTGGGGAAGCCATCGATGATCTTCCGATTCTTCTTGTTGGAGATGTAATAGCGAAGCGACTTCCCGCTACGACGAAACTCCAAGAGATTCTGAAGGTGATGGATCCCGAGCGGAATGCCAAGCTCATAGCTCAAGACGATCAACCCAACCAGATGCCGCATGCCTCGCGGCAGAAGTTGACCAAGTGCGAGCCCGTATTTCCCTAAGAAATGAAGAATCAGGCTCGGGATGGGAAACCACAGGAAAGTCTGGTAGAAATAGCTTTCATATAACGTCAAGCACCCAGGCGGCGGATCATCGGCTCTCTGATGGCTCGCTGGAAGGAGAAGCTCAACTTCTTCAGATATGTTGAAGCAACGGCGAAGCGATTCCAAGGATGTCTCGGTACAAAGCGTTGCACCAGGAGGGTTCCGGACTGACTTTTTCGAAGAACCCCTCGGGGCTCGCGTCGATTTGGTTCGCCTCTTTGCTCCCTGGGACGAACCGGCTCCAAATCGTGGCCGACTCGATGCTTGAGCAAAAGGAGGTACAAATGGTATGAGAATGTCGCCGATCGCCCCATCATCAAACGCTCGCTCAATTTTGATCGCCTCCGCATCATATATCGGATCAAGCGATAATGGAACGCGACCCGATTGATCATGGGAAAGCCAACGCTCTCCCACAGCCCCTTCATCTACATCAGTTGGCTCGCGTGCCTCGTTATAACCATCACGCTGGGCAACCAAAGGCTCAGTCATCAGTCGGTCGATCTCAGCATCCCCCGTGGACCGAACCGATTGATTTCTGACTTTCGATTGCGAGCCGCCAGAATCATCGGATGAATCTGAAAACCAACGTCGACCCGAAGTCCCCGAATCGTTGGAATTATACGAATGATCCTCAGAGTGATCTGGCCCAATGGAAGGAGTACGACCGCCTGAAGACATTCGGCTCGGAAGAAGATAGATCGGAAAGTTTGAAGATGCACCGGAGATGTGTTTTATCACGGTGGCGCGACCGAAGAACACGAAGAACTTTCAAAAAAAAAGAGAGAGAAAGAGAGAGCTACCTTTTACTCGGTCGAGGAGAGAGAGGCAGAATGAGAAAAATGAGCCCCGAGCTTCTTATTTATAGAAATTTTGGCGCGTGGGCGCGTCGGTTCGGGAAGATGAAACGGCGCGACCTAATCCACGCGCTGGCTCGGGAAGGCGAAACGGCATGACCTAATTCCCGCCTAAACTTTAGGGCTTCCATTGAAGGTTAGTGGGCCCGGAGACGTTTCAGATTCTAAGTTCACATACCGATAAAGCAGTCGACATCGTTTCATCAGAAGCGATTAGCGAGCCGAACATTTTGCGAGCGAAGCAACATTTGGCGAGCCATATCCACAGAAGAATCAAATGACAATGTCTTCTCACTTTCAAATTTTAGCTCATCACTCTTACATCGAAGACTAACGAGCTGGGGGCAAACTGTTGGGGTCGGATTCCACCCCGAGATCGTCATTTGGATTGGACAAATGGAGGAAGACCGAGTTAGACCGCACCAGCCGAACCGCACCAAACCGGGCCGAGCCGGGCGTCAAACCAAAGGCCAGCCGGAAACTCCTTAATGGGCCGAACCAACATCCGACGAAGCGATTCGAGCCGAGGCCCATCAAAGACTTTCCTTGAACTGAAATCGGCGCGAGCCATAAAGGAAAGTTTACATTTTTGCGGAGGCGGCGCGAGCAGAAAAGGAAAGTTTACATTTTGGCGTAAAGTCGGTTGTAAAAGTCGGTTCCTATTCTCTTATAAATAGGAACCGATAGTCATTATTTAAGGGGACTTTTGGACACACCTAAAAGGCACACGCCACGCATATTGTAGCTCGCTTAACAGCTAAATAAAATAACCATCATTTGGATCGACTCTTGTGTTTACTTACGAAATTCTCGGCTCTCCCTAAAAACATTAAGAATACCGTAGACCGAGATCGAGTATTCCCCTCCTTCTAGCGCCAAATTGTGCGAGCCGAAACTGCACTACGGTATTCTTAATGTTTTTAGGGAGAGCCGAGAATTTCGTAAGTAAACACAAGAGTCGATCCAAATGATGGTTATTTTATTTAGCTGTTGAGCGAGCTACAATATGTGTGGCGTGTGCCTTTTAGGTGTGTCCAAAAGTCCCCTTAAATAATGACTATCGGTTCCTATTTATAAGAGAATAGGAACCGACTTTTACAACCGACTTTACGCCAAAATGTAAACTTTCCTTTTCTGCTCGCGCCGCCTCCGCAAAAATGTAAACTTTCCTTTATGGCTCGCGCCGATTTCAGTTCAAGGAAAGTCTTTGATGGGCCTCGGCTCGAATCGCTTCGTCGGATGTTGGTTCGGCCCATTAAGGAGTTTCCGGCTGGCCTTTGGTTTGACGCCCGGCTCGGCCCGGTTTGGTGCGGTTCGGCTGGTGCGGTCTAACTCGGTCTTCCTCCATTTGTCCAATCCAAATGACGATCTCGGGGTGGAATCCGACCCCAACAGTTTGCCCCCAGCTCGTTAGTCTTCGATGTAAGAGTGATGAGCTAAAATTTGAAAGTGAGAAGACATTGTCATTTGATTCTTCTGTGGATATGGCTCGCCAAATGTTGCTTCGCTCGCAAAATGTTCGGCTCGCTAATCGCTTCTGATGAAACGATGTCGACTGCTTTATCGGTATGTGAACTTAGAATCTGAAACGTCTCCGGGCCCACTAACCTTCAATGGAAGCCCTAAAGTTTAGGCGGGAATTAGGTCATGCCGTTTCGCCTTCCCGAGCCAGCGCGTGGATTAGGTCGCGCCGTTTCATCTTCCCGAACCGACGCGCCCACGCGCCAAAATTTCTATAAATAAGAAGCTCGGGGCTCATTTTTCTCATTCTGCCTCTCTCTCCTCGACCGAGTAAAAGGTAGCTCTCTCTTTCTCTCTCTTTTTTTTTGAAAGTTCTTCGTGTTCTTCGGTCGCGCCACCGTGATAAAACACATCTCCGGTGCATCTTCAAACTTTCCGATCTATCTTCTTCCGAGCCGAATGTCTTCAGGCGGTCGTACTCCTTCCATTGGGCCAGATCACTCTGAGGATCATTCGTATAATTCCAACGATTCGGGGACTTCGGGTCGACGTTGGTTTTCAGATTCATCCGATGATTCTGGCGGCTCGCAATCGAAAGTCAGAAATCAATCGGTTCGGTCCACGGGGGATGCTGAGATCGACCGACTGATGACTGAGCCTTTGGTTGCCCAGCGTGATGGTTATAACGAGGCACGCGAGCCAACTGATGTAGATGAAGGGGCTGTGGGAGAGCGTTGGCTTTCCCATGATCAATCGGGTCGCGTTCCATTATCGCTTGATCCGATATATGATGCGGAGGCGATCAAAATTGAGCGAGCGTTTGATGATGGGGCGATCGGCGACATTCTCATACCATTTGTACCTCCTTTTGCTCAAGCATCGAGTCGGCCACGATTTGGAGCCGGTTCGTCCCAGGGAGCAAAGAGGCGAACCAAATCGACGCGAGCCCCGAGGGGTTCTTCGAAAAAGTCAGTCCGGAACCCTCCTGGTGCAACGCTTTGTACCGAGACATCCTTGGAATCGCTTCGCCGTTGCTTCAACATATCTGAAGAAGTTGAGCTTCTCCTTCCAGCGAGCCATCAGAGAGCCGATGATCCGCCGCCTGGGTGCTTGACGTTATATGAAAGCTATTTCTACCAGACTTTCCTGTGGTTTCCCATCCCGAGCCTGATTCTTCATTTCTTAGGGAAATACGGGCTCGCACTTGGTCAACTTCTGCCGCGAGGCATGCGGCATCTGGTTGGGTTGATCGTCTTGAGCTATGAGCTTGGCATTCCGCTCGGGATCCATCACCTTCAGAATCTCTTGGAGTTTCGTCGTAGCGGGAAGTCGCTTCGCTATTACATCTCCAACAAGAAGAATCGGAAGATCATCGATGGCTTCCCCAACAAGGATGATGGCTGGGAGAAATATTTCTTCTTCGTTCCAATAAGTGGAGCTTCGGTTGGGAGTACACGGAGGAAGTTTATCAGGAACAATTGGCAGGAAATCGGTGCGAGCCGAAGAAAAATCAGTATTTCAAATTCTCGCGAACCGTTATCTAATATTGCTCGGTCTTCTTGTTTTACAGATCGACGGTTGGCGCTTCGATTCCCGCCAGATCTTTCCGAATTCCTTACCCGTTCCTGCGAGCTGAAAGTTAATTGGGAACGAGACTTTACTCTGGAGCGAGTGGAGAGGGCGCGCGAACAAGCCTACGACTCATTTGATTCTTCAGATAGTTCGGACGAGGAAGTTCCCAATTGGCCCAAGCCCTCGAATACAATGCCCCCAAAGTCCGCACGCGCGTTGCTCAAAGAGCAACGACGAGCGAAGGAAGCTCGTCTTGAAGTTGATCCGGTGGCTCGCCGTGAGGCTGTATCCTCGAAGAGCGAGGGTAAGAGGGTAGCACAACCCAATCCAGAGAAGAAAGACCCTGGTAATAGGCCGCCTACGGAAGTTGGGAAGGCGGTCAAGTTAGCCCAGGAAGCTTTGGCGAAGAGCAAGGCTTCGAAGCGGAGAAATTCTCCCAGACCTCCTTCTCCGGCTCGCTCGAACACATCGAGGGATCCGGATGCCTTAGTCCTTAACCGGGGGCGAAAGAAGGCTTCCAACCCTACCGGCGAGCCGTTGGCGAGCGAGCCATCTGGGGCGACGGGCAAGAAGAGAGCTGCGATCGAAGGGCTTAAGGAGAACGCGCCCAAGAAAGCCAAAGGGGACGCTCCTTCGGGTTCCTCTGTCGATCCCACTCTGGTTCGCTCTCTTCAGAAGACCGAGGCGGCGAATTTTCTCGCCAGGAGTACTCCTGGGGTTCGCCTTCCTCCCCCAGACATGCTTTTGGAAAAGGAAGCGTATGAAGAGGCGGCTTCTCGTCTTCATTTGGTAAGTTCTTTTTCCGTTCGCTTATCTTTCGAAGAAGGTTTCCGTATATATACTCAATTGCTTTTCGTTTTTGTTCAGTTTTCGGAGGCTTTCAACAGGGTCGTCGAAGGTTATGAGACCAGGGCTCGCTCGAGTCAGGCCGCTCTCGAAGAGCTTCAAAAGCACGCCGATAGTCTGAAGAGACTGCATGAAGTCGAAGCGAAGGCGCGTGCCATAGAAGCCAAACAAGCCGAGGAGAAAGCGGCTAAGCTCGAGGCTGATTTGGCCAGGGAGCGGGAGGAATCGACCAAGCACCGGGAGGCTGCAGCCAAGATGGCCGGCAAAAACGTTGATGATGCCATCAAAATGAAAGCTCTCCATGGTAAAATCTGCGAGCTTAATGAGAAAGTGCGAGCCATGGACGCCAACTTCCTGGTCGAGGTTAGAAAAGTGAAGTGCCGAGTAAACGGTCGGTACGCCAAACTTCTCGAATCGATCAAGTCTGGGTTGACGAGACTTCGTGAAGTGCATGAACGAGCCGTGCGCATCGCTCAGGCAGAAGGCAACGTTGAACTGATCAACGACATGCGAGGCGACGATCCGCCGGACCTTGATATTGAGCTTGCTGATCTTCAGGCGCTTATTGATTCGGATCCCGGGATCGCCGAAGAGGCTAGTGCCCTGCTAGACAGCGTAATCGGTCAGCTCGTTCCCTTTCCGGATCCCGTCGAGCCGCCCGAGGTACACCTTAGGGACGACACTATTACTCGGTTAGACCGTCTTGGTCTCGGTATTGTCGATCAATGGGGTACTAATAGGGAATCCCTTATATTTCAGAGTGGAGTTGAACCGGTGATGATTCCCGAGGCGAGGCCAGTTGGTGCGAGCTTGGAATTGATGAGCCAAGTCCCAATAAATCCTGCTCAAGCTAGCGGACCGCCTCCCGGAACCGAGGGTCTGGTTGAGAAGGCTTCATCCGATATCCCGGAGGCATCGAACCGAGTTTTGGAGGCTTCTGAGAAGGACGTGGCCGAAGTCCTGGGCGTTCCTGGCAAAGTTGATGAGGTGGGTTCGAAGCCGGAGGATATTGCCGAGAAATCCGTGCCCGATGTTCAGGAATCGTCGAACCGAGCCCCTATTTAAACTGTTGTTTATTTTTGTATGTTGCCTCGATGGCTTTTTATTTTATTTTTGTACTCAATGCCTGGATGGCTTTATCCACAGACCTTTTAGAATTTATATTTAATCGAACCGTTTTCTGATCGAATGGTTTGGCTTGATGAAATGTTTGCCAGTCGAAGCAAACATATCTGCGAGGCGTTTTAATATTGTATCAACGTTTTTTCGTGAAGTGTTCAATATAATGATGATAACAATTTAGACCAACGTTGCCACGGGGCATTCATGCTGGGTTTTTGTCAGCTTTTTCGGTTTTTGCCGCGGACAACTCGATTAGAAAGCCGCGGGTCGAAATAGCGACGAATTAAGTTAGACCAACTTTGCTGCGAAGCGTTTATGTTGGGTTTCTGATCGATTTATTCCAGTTTTTTCCGTGTCCTCATCTATTAGTGATTAACGGGTCGGAATAAACGATGATGATCATATTTATATAGCGCGCGCGTGAGAGTTGTAATAAGAGATTGGAGATGATCGAATGTTGCGGCCAACAACATTCGGCTCGTGGCAGTTTATGAGTTTTCATCGAGATGTTAATAATGAACTGTTTAAGAGAACTGATGTTCGAATTTTATTCATCGTTGTGTTTAACGGCGAGCCGCGTTACAGACGGAAAATTCACCGTTCTCCTTATGTTAACGGCGAATCGGGTTACATCGATTTTGAGAGTGCGTTAACGGTAAACCGTGTTGGCGACGATAAAATGCTTTTGACGGCGAACCGTGTTGCATTTGAATGGGAGTGTATAACCACGTACCCCACTCCCCCCCCCCTTTTTTTTTTGGGAGGGGCAACTGAATCCACTCGAAAGTGAACTGCCTACGTACCCCTTGCGGGGATCAAGTCACGCGTAGTTCTAGGTGATGGCGCCTCGCGCCTTATTGGTAATATTTCTTGAGATGCATAACGTTCCATGGCTTTGGTATTGGTTCGCCAGCCATGTTTTCGAGCCGATAAGCTCCCGGGCGAACTGTTTCGGTGATTTTGTAAGGACCTTCCCAGTTCGCACCCAACTTTCCGGCGTTTCTCTCTGCGGTGTTTTGGAACACTTTTATGAGAACTAGGTCTCCTGTTCTGAATCTCCTGGCTCGGACATTGGAATTGTAGTACTTAGCCACGGATTGCTGATAGTTCTGGATCCTGATAAGTGCTTGGTCGCACCGTTCATTGATCAAATCCAGCTCGTCCAGCATCATCATATGGTTGCAGTCTGCTTGTTCTGGTAACAACCATCGTCGTACGCCGGGAAAATGCACTTCGGGGGGAATGACACATTCCATCCCGTAGACGAGTGCGAATGGCGTTTCGCCGGTGGCTCGCCTCGGGGTTGTCCGATGAGACCAAAGGACTCCTTCTAGCTCGTCTGTCCAGCGGCCCTTTTTGGCGTCGAGCCGTTTTTTGAGCCCGTCGAGAATCGTCTTGTTAGTCGCCTCGGCTTGACCATTCCCTTGCGGGTAGCGAGGCGTTGACTTGCTAAGGCGGATCTTCCATTTGTCGCAGAAGTTTTGAAATCGAGCCGATATGAATTGCGAGCCATTGTCCGTGACGATTTCGTAAGGGACACCGTGCCGACAGATGATGTTTTTCCAAATGAATTGTTCAACTTGGGCGTCTTTTATACTTGCATAGGATTCGGCCTCGACCCATTTAGAAAAGTAGTCGGTTAGAACCAGCAAAAACCTTTTCTGCTTCGATTTATGCAGCGGCCCGACAATATCCATCGACCATCTCATGAATGGGTATGGTGCGGAGATGGAAGACAGCAGCTCGGCCGGCTGATGTATCGTTGGAGCATGACGCTGGCATTTCTCGCATTTCCGCGAGTATTTTTCGCAGTCGTTGATCATAGTTGGCCAAAAGTAGCCATGCCGTTTGATTTTGATAGCCAGGGCTCGTCCTCCGGAATGATTTCCACATGATCCACTGTGAACTTCTTTCATTATCTCTCTTGCCTTCTTTCCTTCTACGCACGCGAGCAGCGGTCCGGAGAACCTCCATCGGAATACCGCGTCGCGTATCAGGATGTATCGTGCTGCTTGAGCTTTCAGCTTGCGAGCCGCCCACTTATCTGCTGGTACCTCTCCATCGGCTATGTATACACGAATCGGATTGAGCCACTCTTTGTCGCAACCGTATTCCGTATCTTCCTCGATTTCCATATCCGCGGGCTGATCTCCGTCAAGTATATCGTTATCGTTCGGCTCGTCTATGACGATAGTCATCAGAACTTCGGGTTCGTTGATGTCGATACTGGGATGTTCGATAAATTCTACGGGAATTATCCTTTTCAAGTCTGGATCGGAGGTCGAGGCTAGGGATGCCAAGGCGTCGGCCTGGGTATTGTCTCCACGCGGAATCTTCTCCAAGGCAAATTTTTCGAACTTTCCGGCTAGATTTTTAACTACTTCAAGGTAGGCCTCCATTCTTTTATCTTTCGTAGCGTATTCTCCAGTGAATTGGCTCGCGACGAGCTGGGAATCGCAGTAGGCATGTATGTTTCGAACTCCAATCCCGAGTGCCAACTTTAATCCAGCTATTAATGCTTCGTATTCTGCCTCGTTGTTTGACGCGCCGAAATTGAGGCGAAGAGACTGTTCCAAGATTTCGCCCGTCGGGGAGGTGAGTCGAATGCCGACTCCGGCGCCTTGTTTCGACGACGAGCCGTCAACGTGAAGTAGCCAATGAGCGGAAAGATTTGGTTCCTCGCTGGCGGCGATTGGCAGCTCGATCAAGAAATCAGCCAAAACCTGTGATTTTGCGCTCGTTCGATTTCGATATTCGATATCGTATTCGCTCAGCTCGATTGCCCACTTAGCTAATCTTCCGGATTGGCTCGGGCTGTGCAGGATCGTTCTTAACGGTAGCGCTGTTAGAACTACGATCGTGTGAGATTGGAAATACGGGCGTAGTTTGCGGGCCGCCACTACGACTGCTAATGCCAGTTTCTCGGTCTGGGGGTACCTCGTCTCTGCGTCAGCCAAACTTTGGCTTACATAGAAAATGGGTTTCTGGATCCCTCGGTCTTCGCGAACCAGGACCCCACTGACTGCTGTTACTGATACGGCGATGTACAGATATAATGGCTCTCCTTCTTCTGGTTTCGCCAGTATCGGTGGGTTTGCTAGGTACAACTTCAGCTCGCGGAAAGCCTCTTCACACTTCGCTGTCCATTCGAATTTCTTGTTTCCTCGCAAAGTGTCGTAGAAAGGGAGACACTTATCCGTGGATCGTGAAATGAATCGGTTGAGCGCGGCGACGCGTCCGGTTAATTGTTGTATTTCCTTCTTCGTCTCTGGCGACCTCATTCTGATTAAAGCCTGGATCTGCTTCGGATTAGCTTCGATGCCTCTGTAGGTAACCAGATATCCCAAGAATTCTCCGGACGTCACAGCGAACCGACACTTTGTTGGATTTAGCTTCATATCGTGTGAGTTCAGCTGCTCGAAGCAGTCGCGGAGATGGGCCACATGTTCTTCCTTTTTCAGAGATTTTACTAGCATATCGTCGATATAAACTTCCATCGTCCTCCCAAGCTGCGAGGCGAACATCTTGTTTACGAGCCGCTGGTATGTCGCTCCCGCATTCTTGAGTCCGAACGGCATGACCTTGTAGCAATAGATGCCTCGCTCTGTTTGGAACGCCGTCTTTTCTCTGTCATCGGGGTGCATCCGGATCTGATTATAGCCTGAGAAGGCATCCATGAAGGTCAGCAGTTCGTTTCCCGCCGTCGCTTCCACGAGCCGGTCGATATGAGGGAGCGGGAAACTGTCCTTTGGGCACGCTTTATTCAGATCCGTGAAATCTATGCAAACCCGCCATTTTCCGTTCTTCTTTTTGACTACTACTGGGTTGGCGAGCCACTCTGGGTATTTTGCCTCGGCGATCGAGCCCACTTTTAACAGGCGTTCCACCTCGTCGTTTACTGCCTTTAACCGCTCGTGCCCCAATCTTCTTCGCTTCTGTTTCACTGGTTTGAACGTCGGGTCGACGTTCAGCTCGTGGCAGGCGATGTTGATATCTACCCCCGGCATGTCCTCAGCTGTCCAAGCGAAGGTGTTGACGTTTTCTTTCAAAAAGGAGATCAATTCTTCTTTTATTGTCTCGTTTAGGTTCGCTCCGATCTCCACACATCTTTCAGGGTTTTGCTCGTCTATGCTGACGGATATTACCGCTTCGCAGCTCGGTTCTTTGATGACGAAATCCTCGTTTTTGCCGGCTTTCTTTCTGGGCGGCTCGATCTCGCCGGTGATCTGTAATTGCTATAAGAGTTTGGCTAAATCGTTTGCTGACTCTCGGTTTGTTTTAGTCTTCTTTCGGTTCTCCTCTGGAGTTGGTTTTTGTAACGGGTTGCGGAGTTTGTGTTCCGTCATGAAACAGATTCTCGAGTCTTTCTGCGAGCCGAGGATGGTCTTGACTCCTGTCGGAGTGGGGAACTTGAGACAAAGGTGATAAGTGGATGGTACGGCTCGCATCGAATTTATCCAAGGAGTGCCCATGATGATATTGTAGATTGGAGGATTATCCGAGACGGAGAAGTTCACCATCTTTGTAATCCCTCCCGCTTCGACTGGGAGTATGATATTCCCCATGGACATCGTCGTCTCGCCCCCGAACCCGGTCAGAGGCTTTGGCGTCGTTTTTACGTCGTTCGGATCGATTCCCATTTTTATCAACGTGCTCTTGTAGATTATATCGACTGTGCTACCCGTATCGATCAGGACCCGAGCTATGTCATAATTACCGACTGCAAGCGTGATTACGAGCGGATCATCGTGCGGCCTATCGATCCCAATGACTTCATTTTCCGTGAAAGTGACCTCGACGTTTGGGATTTTGGGTGGTCCATACCAGTTAACCGCTGCGTCGGTTCGCCGTTGAAAAGCTTTGATCGATGTCACCGTATCCTGACAGTATTGCGAGCCACCCAGAATGAGGTAGATTTTTTGTCGCGATCCCGACGGTTCGTCCGAATCATCGCGTCTTCCGCGTTTCGGTCTATCAGCTGGTTGGCTCGGTTGTCGATCTGATTGTTCCGGTTGTTCTCTTGGCTCGGGACGTTCCAGGTCTTCCAACTTTAGACCATCTTTCAATTCACCGCTAAGTAGTTTTCTCGCGAGTTCTGCTCCGAGATGGCGGCATCTCTCTGTCGAATGGCCGTAACATTGATGGAAGTCGCAATAAACCTTCTCGTCTTGTGGCGCGGGATTTTGGTTCCTTGTCCAAACGTAGTTTTTCGATCCTCGCCCCCTTCCGGCGCCTGCTTGGCTCGTGCCGCCTGACTGTTGGCTTGATCCGATCTGGTAGTTATGCGATCCGGAGAAGTTCGGCCCTTCGTGATGGATGTAATTGTTCTTTCCGCGCCGGTGGTTGAAGTGATTGGGATGTTGATTCGACGATTGGTGAGCTACCGGCGGGTTGGACGGTTGTTTGGTGGCTGCTTTCAATGTGGGATACGAGGCGGCTAGCAACTTCATATCTTCTTCTTCCTCGATGAACACGACGGATCGGTGGATGGCATCGGCGATCGACTTAGGTTTGTTGTATGCGAGCTCCTTCCGAAATTCCGATTTGATGCCTAAACCCTTTTTCAGAGAATCTATGGCGATCTCGTCGTTGACCGCCCCGGCTTTCGACATGGTGGTTTTAAAGCGATCCATAAAACTGCGAAGCGACTCGCCTTCGCCTTGCAACATGTTCCACAGATTAATCACCGAGGCTGATTTCTCGATGAACATGGAGTACTGCTTGAGAAAGGAAGCTGTCAGCTGCTGGAAGTTTTCAATTGAATTTCGCTCGAGGTTTAGGAACCAGTCCAGAGCCGGACCCTTCAGGTATTCAGCAAATAGGAGACAGAAGCCTGCATCTTTCTCTTCCGAGCTTCGGAATTTGGCTCGACTTAAGGCGACCCGAAATGCGTTGATGTGATCTTTCGGGTTCGTCGAACCGTCATACTTCTGGATGCTTAGTTTCCCGGGATCCATTATCCTGGCACCCATCACTTTCGCCGAGAAAGGAGTGTGTTCGGCGTCTTCGCATATCTGAGCAATTTCTGGTGCCGAGCTGAGCGCCCTGTGGATCTGTGATCGAAGTAATTTGGCCTCGTTGTCGGATTTTTCAAGACGAGCTCGGATCTCGGCCAATTCGTCGCGACTCATGTTCTGACCCTTGCCTTTTCTTGCCGTACTCACGCCTCGGGACGATTGCTTTTCGGTTCGCGTTTCCAACAAGAGACGCGACACTGCTTCGGCGAGCTCCGCGGGATCTAAGCTTGGTGAATCGCTGGTTTCTTGCCCCGTCACCTTATCAGTTCCCTTGCTTTCCAACATTATCTGTTTCAGGATTTTGGTCAGTGCCTCGGGAGTGACTTCGCTGGGGAGCGGATCTCCTAAGTCAATTCTTATCGGTTTGATTGGCGGCGCGATCTTGGCTTTGTTTTGCTTCTTTTTCTTCTGAAGTTGCGGTGGCGAACCCTCTGATTCGGATTCTGTTTCCTCTCGTTCCGGGGTTTCCTCCAAGTCGTCCCCTTCTTCTCCATCTACTTCTTCAGCCCGGGAGTCGAAAGCCAGACTTTTTGGATGGGAATTTTTACGTCGCGTGACACCTCGTGTTTCTTTCTCTTTTAGTTGGGCTCGCAAGGTTGCGAGCTCTTGCGTCAACGAGCTGTTCAAAATCTCTTGTTCTTCAGTCTGCTTCTGAAGGGCAGCGATTTTTTCCGCTTCTGTCTGAACTGTTGTTTCGCTGTCCCCGTTCTGCAAACCGGTTGGTGTGGATCTGTTCAATTCTTCGTTGGTCATTTCGTCGAGCTCTTGTGTTTTCTAGTCTCAAACCCCCCCTCCTTCTAGCGCCAAATTGTGCGAGCCGAAACTGCACTACGGTATTCTTAATGTTTTTAGGGAGAGCCGAGAATTTCGTAAGTAAACACAAGAGTCGATCCAAATGATGGTTATTTTATTTAGCTGTTGAGCGAGCTACAATATGCGTGGCGTGTGCCTTTTAGGTGTGTCCAAAAGTCCCCTTAAATAATGACTATCGGTTCCTATTTATAAGAGAATAGGAACCGACTTTTACAACCGACTTTACGCCAAAATGTAAACTTTCCTTTTCTGCTCGCGCCGCCTCCGCAAAAATGTAAACTTTCCTTTATGGCTCGCGCCGATTTCAGTTCAAGGAAAGTCTTTGATGGGCCTCGGCTCGAATCGCTTCGTCGGATGTTGGTTCGGCCCATTAAGGAGTTTCCGGCTGGCCTTTGGTTTGACGCCCGGCTCGGCCCGGTTTGGTGCGGTTCGGCTGGTGCGGTCTAACTCGGTCTTCCTCCATTTGTCCAATCCAAATGACGATCTCGGGGTGGAATCCGACCCCAACACTAATTTAGATCTTTCCACTTCCGTGGCTCCGAGCCCTATGTTGATCTATCTAATCGCTAAACTTTTGGTATGTCCTTAGATAATCAAACAAGCATTAATTCGATCAAGTCTTGATTGTTCACAACCTCTAGTAAATCAACTTCCGCAGTCTAAGAGAGATTGCCCACCAAATACTAGTTCAGGCGAATGATTCATCACTTCCGTGGCTCAAATCTACCTAGGATCATATGTTGATTGGCCAGATCAACACCAAGCAATGAACACAAGCAAAGGTGAAGAGTTTATGTAAACCCTAATTCTATATATCGATTATCAAGCAAGCATGAACACTATCCTTTGATTTCCTATCACTTAACAAGGTAACTACTCAGACATAGAGAAGGAAATCGAATTCATATTCATAAGAACAGAGATCCGAGATCCTCTCTTGAAGGAGACAATGAAAGAAAGCAAATACTATAAGAACTTTTATTGAATAATATTTAGTATCTCTATGTGTGGCTCTCTACTTTTACAAGGCTAAAAAGATGTATTTATAATGCTTCAGAAGTTGAAGGGCGGCTTGACCTAGGTCTTGGTCGAAATATAAGAGGCGGTGTAAGTTTGGGCTTGAAAACGTGCAAAACGGGCTTCGGAAACGAGCCGGGTCGAGCGGGGCGTGTCGTCGTCGAGCGGGGCGGTTGACCGGTCGGTCGGGCTGGTGCTCGGGTCGAGCTGGCGGTCGAACGGTCGCACGGGATGGTGTATGGCGGTCGGGTCGGACGGGAGCCTTGGAGGCCCTGTCCGACCGGCTCGGTCGAGCGGATGGTTGTCGTCTTGAAGGAAGGTCCGGTCGGACGGGAGCCTTGGAGGCCCTGTCCGACCGGCTCGGTCGAACGGTGTCCTCGTGAAGTTAAGGACGGTCGGGTCGGACGGGAGCCTTGGAGGCCCTGTCCGACCGGTTCGGTCGAGCGGTTGGTGTAGACGTCCGGTTTTCGGCTGATTTGACACTCTTCACTAAAACGATCATATCTCCCATTCTACGTGGCCAAATTGCATGATTCCAATTGCGTTGTAAAGCTAACTCATGTAGGCGTCGCGGTAAACTGTTTTTGGTGAGATCCATTGAGTATAATGTTTTTGGGGCTCTTTCAAAGTTGATGCTGTGTCGTGGAGCGGCGTAAAGTCCAAATCCTGTGGTTTTGCTCCAAAATGCATCTTTTGACCTGAAATGACTCTTGGCACTATATATGCATAAAAAATACCTTTTAAAGCAAAAAGCCACGGTAAAACCATGCATAAAGTTTATAAAAACGATGTAAAAAGGGTGTAAAATAGAGGTATATCAAATCACTACCTAATTGTAATGCATGTTTCACTCTTCAATGACCATGTGAAAGCTGAGTCCATTGGTTTAAGAAAAATAGGTAGTCGGAGCCACGAAAGTGGGATGACGACATCTTAGTGTTTTGAGTTCATAGAAATCGGATTTAACAAACTTTTCAATCGACTTGGCTTATGTCTTTTGCGGATTGTCTTTTGTTCAATAATGATGTTTGTATAGTTTGCATTGTTATTTACTCTTTCTTATAAAACAAAAACACAAAATCCCTTGCATATTATTGATTTAGCTTAACCAAATCTTTACAAATGTGTAGTGTGCAATTCGCATTCTCTTGTGGATCGACCCCTAAGTACTACAACAACATGTTGTGCACTTGCAACCATGTTTTGCTTAGGGTTTTTATTACTTGCATACTGATGTACACATATTTAGCCTTGTTTCAGCATCCTTTATTCATCATTTTTGCATACATATCACACCACTTCGTCACGTTTCATCTCCATTTGCATCCACTTACCACACTTCATAGCATTTGCATTAACATTGCATGTTTTGTCGCTTTTGGAGTTGTTTTCAGGTATATTTGGAGCATTGGAGGTTGTTTTGAAGGTGGAGGATTAGTGCCTGAACCAGAGGGGTGAAGTGGAGTCCAGAACCTGTTGCTTGGGAGAAAAGGCAGCGCACTTGAGGGGGTCCATATACGCACTCGACGGGGTCCAGATATGCACGTCGAGTTGTACATCGAGTCCGGAATAAAGGAGCCACCTTTACACGAACTCTACGTGAACCAGACATACACGTCGAGTTAGTAGTCGAGTCGGAGCCAAAGGTGCAACCTTTAGAAGCACTCGACGAATTCCACACATACACGTTGAGTTGGACATCGAGTCCATACGCGCGTGACCTATTTTACCTTTTTCTGCAACGTAGTATAAAAACCCTGTGATGTCACTTTTGCACTCTCTCGAATTTTATTCTGCTTTTAGCTTTCTTAAAACAACAAAATCGCCTATGTGGTGTTCTTGCTTTGTATTTGAGATTCCTTCTTTGCTTTAATTAATTTGCACTTGCTTCCTTCTCTGAAGTTGATCATCTTCTTATTCTCTATCTTTTGATGCAAATTTCACGTTTTTCTGAGTTGGATTTCATGAAGTCCGAATCTGAGTAGTGTTCTTAGAATCTTAAGGATGGGTTAGATTAGTGAAGATCCATGGTTACCTAGAGTGTTTAAGCCTTGATTTATAGTTTCCCTTCTTGATTAGTATTCTTAATGCTGATTCCTTCCTGATCATTTGGAATCTGAAGCTAGGCATTTCAGCACCCAGAAGGTGTTTGATGAAATGCCTGAACCAGCTTTTCCAAGAGATTTGCATATCATACCTAGGATACTAGCGTTTTTGATTGCACTTTAGCATTTGCGAACTGATTCCTAGTGCTTGTTAGTGTGGATTTCGCCATGAGAGTGGGTCTGGAACACACACCAACTCGATAGCTTCTGTCACGAGAGTGATTAGCTTGCTGTCGAGTTCGCAGCCAAGGGACTAGCTCTGTTTGAGTTTTGTTGAACACCCTAGTGTTAATCATGGAAATTCATCAGTCAATAACACCCATTCTTAGGATCCTTTACTTTATTTGATTTTGATCTTGAGTTTTGTTCGTTAAGCTTTTATCTTTTTATCTTGTTGCATTTGTTCATTCTAGCTTCTGGTTCATAGTTTATCACATTGCATTTCAGCTTTGTTCATTTCATAGCGTCGCGCCTGGACGCCTTGATATACCATTGCATTTCATTATGTTATTTGCATTTTAAGTTCTGTTTTTAAGTTGATAGATTACAGTTCCATTTACACAATTGGCTTGACTTAGCTTTCCTTGATTGCATCCTGATTGCATAGCATCACACCCAATTCAGATTTGACTCATTCTTTACACTGCAACGACATGATAGTGTAGATAGAATAATTGCTTAATAATTGCTTAATAATTGCCCTTTGTAAAACTAAGCCCCTAGCCGAGAAGGTTAAGTTCATTAAGGTGTAGAGTCAAAAATGTATCCTTCTTAGGCCTTTGGAGATGTGGACATTTTTGGTAGATCGATCCACTCATGGTGCACATGTGATGGAGTAGGCTGCCAAATACTGATCAATGGTCACTTAAACGCATGCACAACAATGGTTAGGTCCAAGATAAAGTCATAATTCTCGACAAAAGTTTTGACTCAATAAAAACGACTCGATAAATATGAAAACAATGCAAAAAAAAATGTCAAAATGAACAAACTTATTAGTACAATCCCCCCAGACTTAACTTGCACCGTCCCGGTGTAAGAAAAATCAGATTAAGAGAGGTGAAATACGTAATAGATTTGAAAAAGGGAAAGGTTATAATGATGTTACCAAGAGAGGACCAATTGTAATGAAGATCATAGTCAGACGACTGAATGGGGCTCTTCTGGAGGCATGAGTGGTCAGTAAACGTTGAAGGTCAAGGCCCGAATTCCTTCGGTTGTCATTTCGGTCGTGTACGTTTCATTCGGTCGACCCGGAATGAGTGCTATGAACAACATGACAAACCGTTAAGAATTTTATGAACGGGATTGAAAATTTACCGTCCAATATGATGTTTTAGAGCCGCTGGTGAAGTTGCAGGTCGTTTGGTCGAGCAAATTTGAAAATCCGGTATCAGGTAGATCCTCCGGATGGCCGTGAGGTGATGTGATGGATCACAGCTCGGACCGTCAATATTTCGCCAACCTATCTTGAAATTCCACCGACCAATCATATATTTTAGGAGCAGTGGTGAAGTTTCAGGTCAAACAAACGAGCGGTTTGGGAGTTTCATCATTTGGTGGTCCATCCGGTCGACCGGATGATAGTGCAGTGGACTACAGCTCAAACGATGATGAATTCTCTGACCGAGCTTGAAATTCCATCGACCAGCTTCATATTTTATGGGCACTGGTGAAGTCTGAGGTCAAATGGATGAGCGGTGTGAGACTTCCTTCACAACGTGGTCTAATCGGCTCCGGGAAGAGATTCTTGACCGTCCGTGAATTTGGCTCGTTCGTTCCTTGATTTTCTTTTGGAATGGTGATTTTGAAGCTTCAAGAATCCATTTCCAGGTGGTGGTGTCTCCATGCCGTGATTTTGGTTTTTGTCGGCCTTCGGTGACCCGCCATCGACCGGATGTGATATTTGTGCGTATCTCCTCATCCGTTCACATTTCTCCGTCCTATCTTTTGGATTTGCCGACCAATATGGCATTGTCTGGTCGCCTGTGAAGTTTGGTGGACTTTGGTAACACGGATCGTGAGAGAGAGCAAGATGGTCCTCCGTTGCACCGGTTTGGTCGAGAGAATCACGCCGGGTGGAATATCTTGAATTTTCCTCGACCGTTTGGTGATTTTCTTTGACCGAAATGATTCTGCTTCCTTCCTTTAGTATTCCAGCCATTGCCCGCTCCTTGATGTCGGTTTAGACAAGGGTGGGGTGAATGGGTTGCCTCCCACAAAGCGCTTGTTTTAAAGTCATCTAGCTTGACTCCCTTTTTTATTTGTTTGGTTAGGTGCGGATGTGATCGGCCAAAGGGTTTGGGATCCCT
Organism: Erythrophleum ivorense; assembly: GCA_026724425.1. Taxonomy (NCBI): domain Eukaryota; kingdom Viridiplantae; phylum Streptophyta; class Magnoliopsida; order Fabales; family Fabaceae; genus Erythrophleum; species Erythrophleum ivorense. The sequence goes on from JAIUCV010000074.1 coordinate 7,218,972, forward strand.
TTGGTGTCTTCACACTCTGGTTCAGGTGGCTCATGAGGTGGTTTGGGCTCTCCATGATTATCTTCCATGTCATCCTTGAAGATCAAAGCTCTCGGAAAAGGTTTTAAGGTTTTTCCGAGTTTCTCCTTTGCGGTTTGCTCATCTTTGGGGTCCGGATCTTTTGGGAGAAGGATTCTTATGCTGGCAAAGAACTTAGGCACACCGTCAGGCTCTTCTTCAGCTCCATGATCGCCAAATTATGGTGGCAAGACCGAGTGAATATCCTTCGGCTTCAACGTTTTCATCGCTTCTTTCGGTTTAGGGTAAGGCTCGCCCTTCTTGGTGCTTCTTGGCCGCTCGGCTCCTTCTCTTGGCGTGAGTGTGCTCCTTTCTGGTGGTAGTTTGACTGCACTTGGAGCTTGTTTGAAGTTGACGCTTGGGAAAAAGACATCTTGCCGGACATGACCAAGTGTTAGTTGGTTTCTCATGTAATTGATGATCGCCCCGGCTGTGGCTAAGAATGGGGTTCCAAGAATCAGCTGATTCCTCTTTGATGCTTCCCATACCATGATTTGGAAATCGGTTGGGACATGTCTCTCTCCAATTTCTAGCATAACATCTTCAAGCACTCCATAAGGCTCCATCCTTGATAGATCCGCAAACTCCACTCTGACCTTAGGCTCCTTGAAATATTTGAATCCCAAATCTTTGGCTAGTGCAAGAGACATGAGGTTCACGTTTGCTCCACTATCACACAAGCAATCGGTGAGTTGGTATCCATTGATACAAGCGGGGATCACAAACTTCCCGGGATCTCCTTGTTTAAGCAGCGGCTTGTTGTCAAGCCTTCTCTTGTAAGCTCGCCTTGACTCCCATGTATACCTCTCTGGTTTGTACCTCTCCTTAAGCTCATCTTCTCTTTCTTCTTCTTGAGACGGTACGGAGGCAATGGCCGGTGGATCTTCCCTGAATGAAACAACACTACAAAACTTTTGCGGATTTACCTCGTGTTGCTTTTTAACCGCCTCGGCTGTTTGAGCAATTTGAACATCTAACTTCTGGACATGGGTTGACAACGCCCCAAACTTATTGTTTAGATCACCAAACATGTGATCCATCTTCTCATGAAGGCTCTTGGTTGCTTGTCTTTGCTCCTCCATATATTTTTTTACCGCCACATCTACTTTTTCTTCTTGTTGAGCCGGTGCAACTCCTTGGGGAAAAGTGAGTGGCAGCTTCACTTGGTAGACTCCCTTAGGAAAGAGTTGTTGCTTAGGCTGATATTGACCTCCTTGGTAAGCGTTTTGGCCTCCTTGATAAGTTTTTTGGCCCGGATAGACTTGATCATTTGGGTTCTCCACATTGGTGCTTCGGTAAGAGAGGTTGGGATGGGGGCGGAATGGCTGGTTGTATCCTCTATTACCGTAGTTACCTCCTATGTAGTTGGCTTCCTCTTGATTTTCATCTGATCCATCTCTCATAAACTCCATGAGAGGCTCTTCATTAGTTGCCAAGACATCATCAATCGCATGCACTCCTCGGTTGCTCTTTAGTAATTGTGAGACCATGTTCTTCAACTCCAAGATTTGAGCCTATTCCGATGATGAGTTCGTGGTTCTCACTCCTCTATTGTATTCAGGGCATGCATTGGAATCACTTGCAGCTAGGTTTTCTATCAAAAGCTTAGCTTCCGGCACCGATTTGGTCATGAAGTTGCCATTGCTCGCGGTGTCAAGTGAAAGCTTGTACTTGTGATCAATCCCATTGTAGAAGATATTCCAAAGATTACCTTCTGAGAAACCATGATTAGGGCAATCTCTTGCATACTCCTTGAAGCGCTCCAAAGCTTCATAGAAAGACTCCATTGGTGCTTGCTTAAACCCGGATATCTTACTCCTTATAGAGTTTGATCTTTGCTTGGTGTAGAATTGGTTTAAGAAAGCTCCCTTGTATTCATTCCATGTTGTAATGGATTGAGGTGGCAGAGACGTTACCCATCTAAGTGCTTTGTCACTTAGAGAGAAGGTAAACAACTTGCACTTGAAGTAGTCCGGTGACACTCCATTGATCCGAGTAGTGCTACATATCTCCTCAAAGGTGTCGACATGGTCAAGTGGATGTTCAGTGGACAAACCATGGAATTGGTTTTGTTTCACCAAGGCAATGATTTGTGGCTTGATCTCAAAGTCGTTCCTTGGAGGCTGTGGTGGTCGGATTGGATTCCTATCCAAGAAGAATGCATCGGATGAATCAAAATCTCCCATAGTCGGATGCCTTGGATGCTGAGCGAATTGTGCTCTCCGTGGAGGCTGATGTGGTTGAGCTTGAGGCATCCCTTGGTGACCGCCATGGGGGTTTTGATGATGCTGGTTTGGTGGTTGACCGGCGTCTTGTTGACCCGGTTGTTGTTGTTGCGGCTGTTGCGGTTGATCGGCTGCATCCGGAGGTTGTTGTTGAACGTTTGGTTGAGAAATGGCTCCGCCTTGTGCCGCCTGATCAGCTCCAGCTCCTTGTTGGACGTGGGGGACTTGTGGTTGTTGCTCTTGGTCAGCGGCTTGTTGTTGTTCTCCTTGTGCCGCGGCTTCCCCGCTTTGATTCATTCTTTCTCTTCTTTGCCGCCTAAGTGTTCTTTCAAGTTGGTCAATGTCAAGATCTTCTTCTATGGTATTATCTGGATTGGACCTTCTTGTCATGCACCTAAGAGACACAAAGAAAGAGGATTAAGTAAAATTTTTATGGTTTTTTAGAGTTTTATGAAAAACAGAAAGTGAAATGCAAAAACAAAAAGAACTAGACTAAAAATCAATCAAGAAACTTGAAAGAAATGCAACTCCTCCCCGGCAACGGCGCCAAAGAGCTTGATGCGTTGGGTTTTATGCTTCAAACTAATACAATTTATAACCCAACTTGGTAGAGCTGCAAGTGCACAGCCGTGGTAAGTCGGGGTCGAACACATGGAAGAGTGATCTCGTTTCAAGTTTATGGTGAACGATGAGTAGCTAGGACAGAAAATATGAGTGTGGGGTGATCTTAATATCTAATGAAAACAACGCAAATAAGTGGTGAGGTTGTAAACAAGATGGGAAAGATGTTAGGCAAGGGAAAATCAATGGAAACCTTCAATGAAATGACAAGAGATTGCATGGGATAGTTTATAAACCGCCTTGAACTCACAACACTAATGTATAGCCTTTCCACTTTCGTGGCTCCGGCCACTATGCTTAAACAACCTAATAGACTCAACTTTCGATGGTTATTACAAGTTATAAGCATGCATTAATCAATGTTCAAGTTGTGATTGTTCACTAAGTTCCTTAGGTCGACTTTTGGAAGCCTAAGACACTTAGCTCATCAAATACTAGTTTCGGCAATACAACAAGCTTTTGGAGAGTGTATCAACCTAAGTTCGAGTTGTTGAGGCGCGCTTTCCTAACAACAAGCAATAAGAGCAAGCAAAGATGAAGAACCAAAAGAGTGAATCCCGTTTTATGCAATCAAACAAGTCAAAACATATCAAGAGTCCATCGATCTCCCTCGGCCTAACGAGGGGATCTACTCGGACATAGTAAGATCAAGCAAGCAAGGCAAGATTGATATCATTATGCAAGTATGAAAAGAGATAAAGGATTGAAAGAGGCTTCTCTGATGAAGAACAAGTCGAATCCCTTGATAACTTTCGATCCAAAGTACGAAAGAGAAAAGGAAAAGATGAAAGAACAAAGATGAGATGCAAGTGCAATGAGTTGAACGGCGCCTCCTTCTTCCTTCTGGACGGCGCACCACCTAGGGCTTCTCCTCCTTGACGGCTGCTCTCTCTCTTGCACAATACACTCGCGGCTCTTTTTCCCTTCCAGAGGCTAAAAGCGAGTATTTATAAGCTTGAAGTCGCTAGGGTTGTGATGAGCTGAAAAAGGAAACTTTCCGGTTAACCGACTCTGATGATTTGCGACCTGATTGGACCGGGTTTAGGACAAGTAAACCACCAAAAGCAAGCTAGGCTTGTTTTAAGTCGAGACAAGGTCCATGCCGCTGCATCCCGGGCCATTTGGTGGCGCCAAGTCTCCATGGGCTTCGTTTACTCGCCTGGCGGACACGTCTTGGGAGAAAACGAGTATCTCCGTGATGGTTGATCCAAATGACTTGAATCCACTTCGTCGTGATGCATAACTCAAATATATATCCAGAAAGATCAAGATCATGATTTTTGGACGTCGGGAAGACCCCTTACCGCGGTTATCTTTCGGATGCTCCGGTTCTGTCCAAATGCGAGAATCGGACAAATGGAGTTATATTGATGCTCTTGACTTGGAAACTTGCATGGATCATGGTTTGAGGCTCTTTTGCTCCTTTTTGAATCCTTTTTGATAATTTAACCTGTTAAGACTTCAAAACCAACAAATACAAGAAAACTACCTCTAAAGGCATAGAACCTTATTGAAAACACTTGAAAACACCAATAAATACTTAGTGAAAACATGTAAAATATGATGATATCAGTTGCATGCGAACTCGATCGCAGGGCAGTGACAGCTTGTTTCCTTTGATTGACAACATCAACCGCCGGAACAGTATTGACAGGGTCCTACGTGGACAGGTCAGAGCGGAGAATCAGGCAGAACAGACAGAAGCAGTGCAGTGTAGAGACGCCATGGATGACCATCAGGGTAATGGCGGGGCTGACGCTTGAGCGGTCAGACCCATTGGAGCGGGTGATGCTCCAAACGCACATACGCAGAGGCAGGGGATTGTTCCTCCACCGGTGCAGAACAACAATTTCGAGATCAAGCTCGGAATGATCAACTTGGTGCAAAATAAGATGTTCCATGGCTTGCCCTGCGAAGATCCTATAGACCACCTCGACGAGTTCGACCGGCTCTGTAACCTGTCTCGGGTTAATGGTGTTTCTGAGGATGCCATCAAGTTGCGCCTCTTCCCTCTATCACTTGGGGAGAAGGCACACCAGTGGGACAAGAACTTACCCCACAACTCTATCACAACCTGGAACGACTGCAAGAAGGCATTCCTTGCGAAGTTTTTCTCCACGGGAAGGACAGCTAAGGTCCGTAGCGACATCTCGAGCTTCCACCAGAAGAACGGTGAAACGTTTTCTGAGGCTTGGGAACGTTTCAAGTGCTATACGAGTCAGTGCCCACACCACGGTTTCAGTAATGAGTCCCTGCTCAGCACTATGTATAGAGGTGTTCTCCCGAAGTACAGGCAGATGCTCGATACCGCGAGCAACGGAGACTTCCTGAACCAAGACGTTGAGGACGGCTGGCAGCTTGTGGAGAACATAGCTCGATCAGATGGCAACAACAACGAAGAGTACGACCGCACGAACCGCAGCTCTGTCGAGTCTGATGACAAGTTGAAAAAGGAAGTGAAGGGCTTGAATGAAAAGTTGGATAAGCTACTTCAGGCTCAGTCAACTATGAAGCATGTTCATTTCATCTCCGAAGAGGAGTTGGTTCCAGCCCAAGAAGAGGAGAATCAGCAAGTTGAGGAAGTGAGCTATGTGCAGAACAACCAGGGCGGATACAACAAGGGTAACTACACATACACAACCAACCCTAACCTATCCTATAGAAGTACCAACGTTGCAAACCCTCAGGATCAAGTGTATCCACCTCAGCAGCAAGTCTTTGTTCCAAAGACTCAGTTTGTGCAAGGCAATCAGGGGGGTTATCAGCAGAAACAGCAGTTGGGAGCGCCACATGGGTTTGTTCCACACCAGAATCAAGCACCTCAGGGTCAGGACCCTGATATGAGGGCCATGTTACAGCAGCTGTTGCAAGGTCAAGCTAATGGATTTATTGAGACAAGTAAGAAGCTTGCGGAGATGAACAGCAAGCTTGATTCCTTAAACTCCAGGATTACGACCATTGAGAACAACCGTGCCTCCTCTTCTACAGAACATCCTGGTCAACTCCCTGGGAAGGCCATTCAGAATCCCAAGGACCATTGCCATGTTGTCTGATATACCTCTATTTGGTACCCTTTTTATATGGTTTTACTATGCTTTTTATAAGGTTTTTAAAGGCTTTTCGATCTAAAAAGGTAGTTTTTGTGGATTTATAGTACTAAGAGTCTAAACAGGTCGAAAGATGCATTTTGGAGCAAAACCACAGGATTTGGACTTTACGCCGCTCCACGACACAGCATCAACTTTGAAAGAGCCCCAAAAACATTCTACTCAGTGGATCTCACCAAAACCAGTTCGTCGCAATGCCTACATGAGTTAGCTTTCCAACGCAATTGGAATCATGCAATTTGGACGTGTAGAATGGAAGATATTATCATTTTAGTGAAGAGTGTCAAATCAGCCGGAAACCGGACGTCCACACCATCCGCTCGACCGAGCCGGTCGGACAGGGCCTCCAAGGCTCCCGTCCGACCCGACCATCCTTAATTGCACATTGACGTCGCTCGACCGAGCCGGTCGGACAGGGCCTCCAAGGCCCCCGTCCGACCCGACCTTCCTTCACGTTCCGGTCGACCGAGACGGTCGGACAGGGCCTCCAAGGCTCCCGTCCGACCCGACCTCTTTCCGCCATCCCGTGCGCACCCGACCGCATCCCGCACGACCGCTCGACCCCCAGCTCGACCCGAGCACCAGCCCGACCGACCGGTCGACCGCCCCGCTCGACCGCCGCCGTCCCGCTCGACCCGGCTTAGCCGACTAAGGCCCGTTTTGCACGTTTTCACGGTTTACTCGGCCCGTTTACCTAATCTCGACCCCTGGAAGACCTAGCACTATAAATACACCTTTTTAGCCTCTTTAGAAAGAAGAGAACAATAGAGCCACATTGTATTAGAGTTTAATAGATCTACTTTTGTTCTTAGAGATTTCAAGGAGAGGATCTCTCCTCCTTACCACAATTTGGAGAAGTTTTCTGAACCTTTGTTCTATATTTATGCTTTCTTCATCATCTTTCTGTGTTGTTACTTTGATTATGTCTGAGTAATTCACTTGTTAGGTCGTGGGTTAATCAAAGAGTTCATGCATTGTTAGGGTTCTAAATCGAATTAGGGGTTCATCATAATAGGTCTTCACCTTTGCTTGATCTTATTGCTGCATGCTTTTCTGATCAACTAGCATCAGATCTTAGGTAGACTTGAGCCACGGAAGTGCTGTATCATTCGCCTGAACTAGTATTTGGTGGGCAACACCTCATAGACTGCGGAAGTTGATCTATGCGGGGTTGTGAACAATTGAGACTTGAACGAATTAAAGCTTGTTTAACAATCTAAGGACATTCCGAAAGATTAGCGATTAGGTTAGTTAACAAAGAGATCGGAGCCACGGAAGTGGAATGATTTTACATCAGTGTTTTGAGTTCTAGACGGCACCCAAATTAAACCCCCTAATAAGTTGATTTAACCTAGTAATCATGAATCTCTGCGAGTCTCCCATTGCCTAGCGCTTTCATACCTTGATCTTTTACCCTTTTTACATCGCATTCAATTAGTTTAGTTAGCTATTTTACAAATCACAACCAAAACCCTTATCTTGTCCTAGCTAAATTGGAATTATATAACTTGTAGTGCATCTCTCTGCTCCTTGTGTTCGATATACCCGTTACTACTCTCGATCTGTGCACTTGCAGAAAAGGGATAGAAATTGGGAAAAGCTTATCCCGCATCAAGCTTTTTGGCGCCGTTGCCGGGGAGCATTACAGCTGCCTACAAGTTCTCAAAACTGATCTAGCCTAGGATTTTTAATTTCAGTACCCGCAAATTTAATTTTCAGTTTTTCTTTCTTTACATTTAAAAACATTCCCTTTGTGTATTTCAGGTGAAAAATCTGAGCAGAAGACCTTGAAATGAGTGACTCGGAAAGTCATTCAGAAGATGAAAACGCTGCCGCAGCAGCCATGATGTTTAGACAACCGCAGGATCCACCGCTGAATACACTCGGTGATAGCATACCCGTGCGCCTGGACAAAGAAACTATGGGGGATTTTGACTCGGCCCCTACATTGCTTTTAAGCCGAAATCCTATTCATCCGCTAATCCCGGAAGGAAGGGATTATGAGATCTCACCGGAAGTAATTGTTTTGGTAAAGCAAAACCAATTCCAAGGATTAACAGAGGAGAATCCTTTAGAGCACATTGATGCATTTGAAGAAATATGTGGGACCATTAGTGCGGATGGAGCTCCCAAGGATTATTTGAAATGCAAACTTTTCTCCTTCACACTCAAAGGGAAAGCCATGAGATGGGTAAAATCCCTTCCAGCTCAGTCCATCACAACTTGGAAGGAATACAAAGGAGCATTCCTAGGACACTTTTTCACTAAGCAAAGGGCGAATTTGTTAAAGGAAAAGATTTCTAGCTTTCAACAAGGGCCAGTGGAGCCATTTCATGAAGCATTGGAGCGCTTCAAGGATTACACAAGAGAATGCCCGAACCATTGTTTCTCAGAAGGAAACCTATGGAACATCTTCTATAGAGGGATAGATAGGAAATGTCGATTCTCACTCGACACTGCAAGTAACGGAAACTTCATGACCAAGACAGTGATGGAAGCAAAGACTTTGATTGAGAATTTGGCGTCCAGTGACAGTGACAACTTCATAGGGCATGAGAAGGCTGTGAAAGCAATATATTCAAGCCCAAGCCAAGAAGAGTATAATGAGATGAGGGCAATCATGGTAACAATACTGAAGAATCAGGAAAATGCAGTGAGTAATAGAGGGGGTTGTATGACTTACGACATAGATGGACGAAGATGTGTAGGAGATTTTGCACCTGAATTCCAAGAAGAAGTTAATTTTGTTGGCATAAGAGATCAACACTTCAGGCGAGAGCACGGAGATTCACGAGTGTGGAATGATGAGACTTTAGAATCCGAATATCAACAGAAAGTTCGGAACAGAGAAAGATACCAGGAATATGAGTATAGGCCGCAGAATGTCAGGCAAGGTGCATATGGAAGAAGCTCCATGGAATCACGAGACAACCTTGACCCAATGATAAGTGAGCTCTTGGACTCACATCGGAAGCACCTGAACGAAGTTGAAGAGAAGCTGGATTTTATATGTAGGGACATGAATGAAAAATTCGACCTTATCGCTGCCGCCACAAAGAGTTTAGACTTCAAAATTGCTGAAATAGCCGGAACTGTTAAGAGGGAAATGGGAGTCCTTCCTGGAAAAGTAGAGATAAATCCCAGAGGTGAAAATGTTGCTGCCATAACCCTAAGGAATGGAAAGGAATATAAACCACCAGCCTACCCTGAGGAAGAATTAACCCCAGCCAGAAAAGATAAACCTTTAGAGTATGTTATAATTGGAGATGGAGAAGAGCCACCTAAAGAAGTACGGGTACGCACAGAACCAGGAATTCAAGAACAAGATATTGACCCACCAGTCATACCAAAGGTTTATGAACCAAAGCTTCCATACCGCAGTGTTCTTAACCAGCCAAGGAAAGAGAAGGAGCAGGCCAAACTTAAGGATCTGGTTAGCCAGCTGACAGTCAGACTACCATTCGTAGATGCTTGCCATATCATACCGTCTCTAAAGAAGTATATGAAGGGTATACTTACAAACAATATAAGTCTAGAGGAAGGAGCCATGATGATCACCAAGGAGTGCAGTGCGATCCTCCAGAATAGAATGCCGGAAAAATTAGATGATCCGGGAAGTTTTGTTCTAGCGTGTGAGATTGGAGGAACACTTTTCGATCGGGCCCTCTGTGATTTGGGATCAAGCGTCAATTTAATGCCTTACTCAGTAGCAAGACTACTAGGAATCACAAACTTTAAACCTACAAAAATCTCTCTTGTTTTTGCAGATCGATCCGTTCGACGCCCCATAGGAGTTGTTTTGGACGTAACCATAGTTGTACGAGGATGCAACATCCCAGCCGATTTCGTGGTCCTGGAATTGGAGCATGAACCCAAAGATCCTATAATACTAGGACGTCCCTTCTTAGCCACTGCCGGAGCAATGATAGATGTGAAGAATGGGAAGATTGACCTTCACCTGGGAGATATTGTTATGAACTTCGAAGTCAACAGAACGATCAATAGACCTACAATGGATGGTCAAACTTTTTGGATTGGAGAGGCAAAAGAAGAGATATTGGAGGATATGTTGCTTCATGATCCTCTTGAATTAGCCTTAACCCGTGCTGAAGAAGAGTTGGGTTATGCAGAAAGAGAAGCACAAGGCTTGGTTAAATTCATGAATTCGGTCGAAGCATACAAAGAACTAGTGGCATACACGGATTTGAAGGGAAGTAAAGAAGAGGAAGCCAAAGCAGAGAAACAAAAATCAGCTCCCCAGCCAGAACCAGACCCATGGTGCCCCTTGAGAGCACCAAAAACAGACCTAAAACCGCTCCCTGTTGGGCTGAGGTATGAATATCTAGGTCCAAATGAAACTTATCCTGTGATAATAAATTCCGGACTAACAAATGAGGAGACCGCTTTACTCGTCCACGAACTGAGAAAGCACAGAAAGGCCCTCGGTTATTCTTTGGATGATATAACAGGAATCTCACCAAACCTCTGCATGCATAGAGTCATCTTAGAAGACGGATCCAGCTCATCAATTGAACATCAGAGACGGCTTAACCCGAACCTCAAGGAAGTAGTCAAGAAGGAAATAATGAAACTTTTGAATGCAGGGATAATTTACCCAATTTCGGATAGCAAATGGGTTAGCCCGGTACACGTGGTACCAAAGAAGGGAGGGATCACAGTTGTCAAGAATGAGCAAGACGAGTTAATCCCTACCAGGACGATAACAGGACACCGGATGTGTGTCGATTACCGGAAGCTTAACTCAGCCACCCGCAAAGATCACTATCCTTTACCATTCATAGATCAAATGCTTGAGCGCCTTGCTAATCATCAATATTACTGTTTTCTTGATGGATATTCAGGATTTTTCCAGATACCAATACATCCGGATGATCAAGAGAAGACAACCTTCACATGTCCCTATGGCACTTTTGCCTACAGAAGAATGCCCTTCGGTCTATGCAACGCACCAGCCACTTTCCAAAGATGCATGATGTCCATATTCACCGACTTTATAGAGGAAATCATGGAAGTATTCATGGATGACTTCTCAGTATATGGTTCATCCTTTAAGGCATGCCTAGCAAATCTTGGAAAAGTTTTACAGCGATGTGAAGATAAACACTTATTTCTAAATTGGGAGAAATGTCACTTCATGGTCAGAGATGGGATTGTCCTCGGGCATCGAATCTCAGAAAAAGGAATCGAAGTAGACAAAGCCAAGATTGAAGTCATGACAAACCTACAACCTCCAAAGAGTGTAAAGGATATAAGGAGTTTCCTCGGCCACGCCGGATTCTACAGGAGGTTCATCAAGGATTTCTCAAAGATAGCAAGACCATTGACACGACTGTTATGCAAAGACATCACGTTTGAATTCACGGATGAATGTCATGCCGCTTTCACCAAGATCAAGGAGGCCTTAGTTAGCGCACCAGTTGTCCAGCCACCAGATTGGGAACAACCCTTTGAGATCATGTGTGACGCCAGCGACTATGCAGTAGGAGCAGTGCTTGGACAACGAAAGGATAAGAAGTTACATGTCATCTACTATGCTAGCCGAACTCTAGATGAAGCACAATGCAAATATGCAACCACTGAGAAAGAACTCCTTGCCATAGTCTTTGCATTCGAGAAATTCAGATCATACTTGGTAGGCTCCAAAGTAATAGTTCATTCTGACCATGCCGCACTGCGATATTTATTGTCTAAAAAGGATGCAAAGCCAAGGCTTTTAAGATGGATATTACTCCTCCAAGAGTTTGACCTCGAGATAAAGGATAGAAAAGGTGCAGATAACGGAGTGGCGGATCACCTTTCACGCATGAGAGTTAATGACACCATGCCATTGGATGACAGGCTGCCTGAAGAAACTGTTTACGCAGCCCAAGCTACAACCATTACTCATCCGTCAAGCCATCCCAGACCAAAGCCAAGAATTTCATCAGCAAACACTCCATGGTTTCGCCACATTGCAAACTTTCTTGCAGCAGACCATCCACCCCCACAATTCTTTGGCTACAGAAAGAAGAAATTTCTCCGTGACATTAGACGGTATTTTTGGGATGAACCTTATCTTTATAAAAAATGCTCTGACGGTATGTTTCGTAGGTGTATTCCAGAGGAAGAGATAGAAGGAATATTATTCGCCTGCCACAGCTCCAGCTATGCCGGTCATTTCGCTACTTACAAGACAGTTTCTAAAGTACTTCAATCAGGATTCTGGTGGCCGACCATGTTTAAAGATGCCCACACCTTCATATCCCGATGTGATGCCTGCCAAAGGATGGGAAACATAAGCAAAAGAAATGAGATGCCACAAAATTTCATTCTAGAAGTAGAAGTCTTCGACGTGTGGGGAATAGATTTCATGGGACCTTTCCCGACATCTTTTGGTGACCAATACATTCTCGTTGCAGTGGACTATGTTTCGAAATGGGTGGAAGCAATAGCAAGCCCGACCAATGATGCTCAAGTTGTTATAAAGATGTTCAAATCTATCATCTTCCCGAGATTTGGAGTACCACGGATTGTCATTAGTGACGGAGGATCTCACTTTATCAACAGGATCTTCGCCAACCTTTTGAAGAAGCATGGAGTGACACACAAAGTTGCTTCCCCATATCATCCTCAGACTAGTGGCCAAGTGGAAATCTCAAACAGAGAACTTAAAAGCATCATACAAAAGACTACAGGAAAGAATAGAAAGGATTGGAGTGCTAAGTTAGATGACGCTTTATGGGCGTACCGCACTGCTTTCAAAACACCACTGGGCACAACCCCTTTCCACTTAGTCTATGGAAAAGTCTGTCACCTCCCTGTTGAGCTAGAATATAAGGCGGCATGGGCAGTAAAGGAGTTAAACTTCAACCTTAAAACCGCAGGAGAAAGACGACTCATTCAACTCAATGAGCTTGATGAGATCCGCCACCTTGCATATGAGAATGCGAAGATATACAAAGAAAGGACCAAAGCTTTCCATGACCGGAAGATCATACCAAAGACATTCGCACCAAATGATCAAGTCCTCCTTTTCAACTCCCGTCTAAAACTTTTTCCCGGGAAGCTTCGTTCTAGATGGTCGGGACCATTCACAATCAAAGAAGTTCGGCCATACGGAGCAGTTGTGCTATTAACCCCATCCGGAGGTGAATTCACAGTCAATGGGCAAAGACTTAAACCGTATCTAGCCAATACAGAGACATCACCAGAAGTCCGAATCGATTTGGACGATCCCTCACCAGTCTGAATCATAAACGGTCAAGCTAAAGACCTTAAACAAGCGCTGCATGGGAGGCAACCCATAAGTTTTACCCTCCTCTTTTACTTTTTGTTTTAATTTAATGATTTTTGTTTTGCTTTTGAAGTTTTGGATACAGCGATTTGAGAATCTAACATGAAAATTGAGAAGACACCTTGGAAAATGAAGAAAGACGCAATTGTCCCCTCTAACATTAACAATGAATGTGGCAAGGTACAACCACGTTCATATATCCGTTTGCTCCAGCACAACAGCATATCCCACCTATGCCTTACCTTCGGCGGACTTCAAGAGCCTTTACCATGGACGCATGGTACTTGATCATCTACGCCGGGATACAAGCCATTGCTTTGGAGTTCATTACAACGCACCATGGGACATCTTTTACCACCCTTATCAATGGCCAAGAACAGCAACATACCACCAATAGGTCATTTCTTCTTGCACTTAATGTATAATCAGGTTACATCTCCCCTCTCATTCACAAAACGCCTTACTACCTTTTTCCTTTTACCTCCCTTAATCGGATTTGCTTTCACCGAGACGGTGCAAGTTAAGTCTGGGGGGATTGTCGGTACTAATGCGTTTGTTCATGTCTTGTCTTCATCTTATATCTATTTCTCTTATCAACCTTTTTCAAAACTTCTGTTTTATTGAGTCAAAACCTCAGTTGGAAATTATGATTTATCTCTATGATTCTCCGGTGTTGTGCTAACAATCTATGACCCTAGAGCGGACATCAGTTGCAGACATAAGCCTAACAAAACCTCTAACGGTGGATCGACCTACTGACTTGGCAACATTTCTAAGGTACCCGGACAATCTAACGTTAACTCCACCCTAAGCAATCTAGTTTTTCTTGTCAAGGGACTTGGCATACATATGAGTCGTTCCTCACTTGATCTCAAAAGGGTGTGTCCAATACAAAGTGCAGTTCTCCCCTCTCTCAGAAAAATAAAAATCTAAAGCTTTTAAGCACAAGGAAAACGTGTAAGCAAGAGGAATGCATACGTCTGCACCTTCTTGTCTTATGGAGACCTACCAAAAACAAGGAAAAAGCAAAAGGCTATCCTATGTTATTCCCCAAAAGAAAAAGAAAGGGAAGAAGGATCGATAGAAAAAATAAAATGATACCCTAGAAAAGTAGGGAAAGATCGATCCTTCAAAAGAAAAGAGAGAGGAAAAGAACTCAAAAGCTTCAAAAAAAAAAGGACTATCCTGGAGAGACTCAAGTGGGTAAGAACAAGTGCTTAATGATCGATATTCCCTTGATAAAGACCGCACGTTTTAAATTTATGCAAGGAGTTAACAATGGAAAGTCTGGAATGCTGGATGAGACTAGTTGAGTTGGGTATGGTTCGCTAAGCTTGCCGAGCATTATGTGAAGCTAGTCTAACATTGGTTATGTTTTTAGTGGAATACAGGAGAGGAATCCGCCACAGTTTTCTCAGAAAGGATAAGGAGTTTCTACGTTTTCAAACCTCTTTCTCTGATTTGGATTCTATTTGCTTGAGGACAAGCAAAGATCTAAGTCTGGGGGAGTTGATATACCTCTATTTTGTACCCTTTTTATATGGTTTTACTATGCTTTTTATAAGGTTTTTAAAGGCTTTTCGATCTAAAAAGGTAGTTTTTGTGGATTTATAGTACTAAGAGTCTAAACAGGTCGAAAGATGCATTTTGGAGCAAAACCACAGGATTTGGACTTTACGCCGCTCCACGACACAGCATCAACTTTGAAAGAGCCCCAAAAACATTCTACTCAGTGGATCTCACCAAAACCAGTTCGTCGCAATGCCTACATGAGTTAGCTTTCCAACGCAATTGGAATCATGCAATTTGGACGTGTAGAATGGAAGATATTATCATTTTAGTGAAGAGTGTCAAATCAGCCGGAAACCGGACGTCCACACCATCCGCTCGACCGAGCCGGTCGGACAGGGCCTCCAAGGCTCCCGTCCGACCCGACCATCCTTAATTGCACATTGACGTCGCTCGACCGAGCCGGTCGGACAGGGCCTCCAAGGCCCCCGTCCGACCCGACCTTCCTTCACGTTCCGGTCGACCGAGACGGTCGGACAGGGCCTCCAAGGCTCCCGTCCGACCCGACCTCTTTCCGCCATCCCGTGCGCACCCGACCGCATCCCGCACGACCGCTCGACCCCCAGCTCGACCCGAGCACCAGCCCGACCGACCGGTCGACCGCCCCGCTCGACCGCCGCCGTCCCGCTCGACCCGGCTTAGCCGACTAAGGCCCGTTTTGCACGTTTTCACGGTTTACTCGGCCCGTTTACCTAATCTCGACCCCTGGAAGACCTAGCACTATAAATACACCTTTTTAGCCTCTTTAGAAAGAAGAGAACAATAGAGCCACATTGTATTAGAGTTTAATAGATCTACTTTTGTTCTTAGAGATTTCAAGGAGAGGATCTCTCCTCCTTACCACAATTTGGAGAAGTTTTCTGAACCTTTGTTCTATATTTATGCTTTCTTCATCATCTTTCTGTGTTGTTACTTTGATTATGTCTGAGTAATTCACTTGTTAGGTCGTGGGTTAATCAAAGAGTTCATGCATTGTTAGGGTTCTAAATCGAATTAGGGGTTCATCATAATAGGTCTTCACCTTTGCTTGATCTTATTGCTGCATGCTTTTCTGATCAACTAGCATCAGATCTTAGGTAGACTTGAGCCACGGAAGTGCTGTATCATTCGCCTGAACTAGTATTTGGTGGGCAACACCTCATAGACTGCGGAAGTTGATCTATGCGGGGTTGTGAACAATTGAGACTTGAACGAATTAAAGCTTGTTTAACAATCTAAGGACATTCCGAAAGATTAGCGATTAGGTTAGTTAACAAAGAGATCGGAGCCACGGAAGTGGAATGATTTTACATCAGTGTTTTGAGTTCTAGACGGCACCCAAATTAAACCCCCTAATAAGTTGATTTAACCTAGTAATCATGAATCTCTGCGAGTCTCCCATTGCCTAGCGCTTTCATACCTTGATCTTTTACCGTTTTTACATCGCATTCAATTAGTTTAGTTAGCTATTTTACAAATCACAACCAAAACCCTTATCTTGTCCTAGCTAAATTGGAATTATATAACTTGTAGTGCATCTCTCTGCTCCTTGTGTTCGATATACCCGTTACTACTCTCGATCTGTGCACTTGCAGAAAAGGGATAGAAATTGGGAAAAGCTTATCCCGCATCATTGTCCCATTCAACGCTGATGAAGAACAGGCTGCTGAGAACGAACGAGCCATTCAGGAGATTACACAACTTCTTTACGGTTGTGACGTTGATTGTTCACCACTCTCAAAGACTACACTCGATCGAGTTGAGAAGGAAGCCTCGATCGAGTCCAACACTTGTTCCCCTACTCACCATGATCTTCTGACTCGATCGAGTCAGCATTCACCCGAACCCAGAACGTTTATCCCACCCGTCTCTAAACCTATAACATCTTGTCCAAGCAGAGTCCTTCCCAAGCTCAAAGATCAGGGGAAATTCACAATTCCGTGCTCTCTTGGTCATTTGCAGCTCGATGATGTGCTTGTTGATTCTGGAGCTAGTGTCAACTTGATTTCGCTTGGTATGGTTAAGAGGTTGACTGCCCAGCACTTGATGAAGCAGCCTGGTCAAAACCACCACTTGGTCCGTTCCTCACTACAGCAGGAGCCTCCATCGATTTCCCAAACAAGCTAGTGATCCTCCACCATGTGAACAGCCAAGTCTCATATCCAGTAAAGACTTTTTCTACAGAGTATTGTGGGACTATCAGAACTGCGGAGTTGGACTGCAATGTGATTACTCCCGATACTATTGAGTATGAAAACGAGCTGCATATTGCGCCTCCCGAGCCTGTTGAGAATGAGCCGGGAATCATTGATGGCGAAAGCCTTTTTGCATTGTTCACTGAGCCACTAGGAAGGGCTCAACAGGGGAGGGTGAGGATGGTTTCACACGCTGTCACAAGGGTAGAAAGAAAAGAACCAAGGAACCCTAACCCGTTAACCTCTACTCCATCTCCGTCTACGGTGATTCTGCTACCGATGGAACTCAAGGAAGGGAAACTTGAGTATAAGATCACATTCACGGGAAGGTCTAAACCCTTCTCGAGTGCCAGAGCTATCGTCAGCCCCGAGATACAAAACGATCCGATGAACCTACAAGAGCTTCTCTCTAAGGTTCTGACCATCACCCCTGAAGACAGGCCTAACTCCAACCCCCACTAGCCAGAAGAAGAACGGTCAAGCTTAGCGACCTTAAACAAGCTCACTTGGGAGGAAGTTCCATGGATAACCTTGTACATATTTCTTTAAATTGCTCATCTAATATGTTTTGTTGTGTTTTTCTGTTTAAGTTTTTCAGAATAAGGGTTTGAGCCAAAGGAATCCAGTTCAAAACGGGGCTCCTACACTCGATGAGTGAGGCACTGAAGAAAAATCAGCTCGGCCGAGCTTGATTTAACTTGATCGAGTTAACCTGGTTTGGTAAGAGACTCATTTGCTTTCGACTCCCCTCTTTTCACATCCTGTGTTTTATTGTCCTTACTTTTGCTTTTCTCTCATTCTCTTTTAGACTTCTGTTACACAAGGGATTGTGTAATTTAAGATTGGGGGAGGGTCTGAGAGCCATTTGATATTGTGTTTTGTTTTCTTATTTCAAATTTTCATCTCTTGATTCTGCATGCATCTAAGGCATAGAAAACCACTAAAAATTGAAAAAATTTTGAAACATCTCAAAAATATTCATGTAGTTGCATTCACATTTGTTAGATTAAGTCTCCATTGCATCACATAGCTTCACAATCATGCTGCATTGTTGATACAGCCTTGTAAAATAACCATCTCATGCGATATGATTTGTGCCTTGGTTTTTGATTCTCTGATGCATTAGGGTGAGAATGAAGCATTTAAAACGAAACTGTGTTTAACTTGATCACATCATGACATGCACATCTCACTTGATCACTGCTGCGAATTGAGGCCTATCCCTGTTTATCTGAACCTTAATCTTGACTTTTAAATATCATTGCATGCATTGAAAGCAACTCATGGATAGCATACATATCTGGACAATCTTTTCCCATCTGTTTATCTTCTTTGTTTGTCCAGGTAGTTTTTTTCCCCACACCCTGAACACTATATCCTTTTCCTTCAAACCCGCATTACTCTTGTGTGTGCGTGTGATGCTTAGCAGAACGTGTTGAGTTTAAACCGGCAAGAGTATGATGTCTAGGTATCTAGTTCGATCTTGGGTTTATTTTCAGGCTAAGTTTGGGGGTGACGTCTTGGATGCTACGGTGTCATATTCGAAAAGCGGGAAAAGAAAGTTACCATTTTAAAGCATGGGAGTTGATTTGTGTTTCAAAAAGGGGCTAGTAAAGGTTTGGGAACTATTTAAGAAAAGAAAAAACGGGTTCTAAGTGTGAAAGAAAAGAAGGCAATTGCCTCAATTAGTTAAAAGAAAGAAAAATGTTCCCTTAGTGATAGAATTCCCAAACCGCTAGATGTTACCATAAGATCACCTCTCCCTTGGCTAGTTTACAAAAGAAAAAGAAGAAAACATCAAATTGCTCCACATAAGGGCGCAAAGACCAAAGGGTAGTTAGGAGTTGTTCTTGGTTTCTTACGGGGTTCGGGTATTGACACTGTCGAGTTGGTGCTAGGTAGCTATAGGTTCTGCTCCTGCATCATCCTTGGTTATAACTCTTAGCATTCTGCCAAAGTATTGTCATTCTAAAGAGAGATCCATGTTCTTTATACCGTTTCATGACTTTGAGAAACCATCTTTTTCTCTTGACCTTTACCTTGAGCCAAATGAGTTGCTGATTTGCATGTTTATGATTCATTGTTCACTTTAATAAATGTCAAAGGGGTTTGCTGATAGGAATGCATTGTTTAAGTGACTGTGAAGTTGTATTGATCTTGTTAAAAATGACACTGATTTTCAGAAAGTAACTCTCACCCTGCTGCATTTTAGGACCGTGAATCAAGACATATATCAAATCGTTTTTGCTTGTTATTTTTGGTTGTATCAATTCGTTTTCAAACCTCATCCATTTCACTATTCTTGTTTGTTTGCTTGAGGGCAAGCAAAAGATAAGTTTGGGGGTGTTGATGTACACATATTTAGCCTTGTTTCAGCATCCTTTATTCATCATTTTTGCATACATATCACACCACTTCGTCACGTTTCATCTCCATTTGCATCCACTTACCACACTTCATAGCATTTGCATTAGCATTGCATGTTTCGTCGCTTTTGGAGTTGTTTTCAGGTATATTTGGAGCATTGGAGGGTGTTTTGAAGGTGGAGGATTAGTGCCTAAACCAGAGGGGTGAAGTGGAGTCCAGAACCTGTTGCTTGGTAGAAAAGGCAGCGCACTTGACGGGGTCCATATACGCACTCGACGGGGTCCAGACATGCACGTCGAGTTGTACATCGAGTCCGGAATAAAGGAGCCGCCTTTACACAAACTCGACGTGAACCAGTCATACACGTCGAGTTGGTAGTCGAGTCGGAGCCAAAGGTGCAACCTTTAGAAGCACTCGACGAATTCAACACATACACGTCGAGTTGGACGTCGAGTCCATACGCGCGTGACCTATTTTACCTTTTTCTGCAACTTAGTATAAAAACCCTGTGATGTCACTTTTGCACTCTCTCGAATTTTATTCTGCTTTTAGCTTTCTTAAAACAACAAAATCGCCTATGTGGTGTTCTTGCTTTGTATTTGAGATTCCTTCTTTGCTTTAATTAATTTGCACTTGCTTCATTCTTTGAAGTTGATCATCTTCTTATTCTCTATCTTTTGATGCAAATTTCACGTTTTTCTGAGTTGGATTTCATGAAGTCCGAATCTAAGTAGTGTTCTTAGAATCTTAAGGATGGGTTAGATTAGTGAAGATCCATGGTTACCTAGAGTGTTTAAGCCTTGATTTATAGTTTCCCTTGTTGATTAGTATTCTTAATGCTGATTCCTTCCTGATCATTTGGAATCTGAAGCTAGGCATTTCAGCACCCAGAAGGTGTTTGATGAAATGCCTGAACCAGCTTTTCCAAGAGATTTGCATATCATACCTAGGATACTAGTGTTTTTGATTGCACTTTAGCATTTGCGAACTGATTCCTAGTGCTTGTTAGTGTGGATTTCGCCATGAGAGTGGGTCTGGAACACACACCAACTCGATAGCTTCTGTCACGAGAGTGGATTAGCTTGCTGTCGAGTTCGCAGCCAAGGGACTAGCTCTGTTTGAGTTTTGTTGAACACCCTAGTGTTAATCATGGAAATTCATCAGTCAATAACACCCATTCTTATGATCCTTTGCTTTATTTGATTTTGATCTTGAGTTTTGTTCTTTAAGCTTTTATCTTTTTATCTTGTTGCATTTGTTCATTATAGCTTCTGGTTCATAGTTTATCACATTGCATTTCACCTTTGTTCATTTC
This sequence comes from Erythrophleum ivorense, assembly GCA_026724425.1. Taxonomy (NCBI): domain Eukaryota; kingdom Viridiplantae; phylum Streptophyta; class Magnoliopsida; order Fabales; family Fabaceae; genus Erythrophleum; species Erythrophleum ivorense. The sequence goes on from JAIUCV010000074.1 coordinate 7,239,701, forward strand.
CTAGCGTCGCGCCTGGACGCCTTGATATACCATTGCATTTCATTATGTTATTTGCATTTTAAGTTCTGTTTTTAAGTTGATAGATTACAGTTCCATTTACACAATTGGCTTGACTTAGCTTTCCTTGATTGCATCCTGATTGCATAGCATCACACCCAATTCAGATTTGACTCTTTCTTTACACTGCAACGACATGATAGAGTAGATAGGATAATTGCTTAGTAAAATCCTACTATCACATACATACCACACCCACGCATGCATCAAGTTTTTGGCGCCGTTGCCGGGGAATCCATTGCACTTACACGTTTATGAGATTAAAAGTTAAGACTAGATCTTTTGTTTCATGTTTACTAACTTTCTAGCTTTTGTTTTCTTGTGTTCCTTAGGTACTTTAAGGATGAGCCACTACTCGAGCATGAGTAACCACTTTGAAGGGAGAAAACCTCTTCCCCATGAAGTCAAAAGGCGGCCACATGATTCAAATCCGGCCGGAGACTTCATCCCAATGCTGATCCCACCAAATTTCCGCCATCCGCTCTTTGCCGAAACTAGCCGAGAAGAACATCATCATTATCATCAAAACCGATCACCGGTTTATCAAGGCCGACCTCACCAGCCACCTCATCATCATCACCGTCCACGCCCCAACCTTCCCACATACCAAGAGCATGCGCTTAATAGGCGGAGAGACGACAATCTCAAAGCCATGATAGAAGACTTCATGGAAATCCAAAGAAAATCTAGCCAAAGTCTTGAGACAAGGTTAGAATTTCTAAAGCATGACCTTGATAGGAAGTTCGGAAACCTCTCTGACCAAGTGGAGAGAGTCGAATCAAGGTGTATTGAAGTGGAAGGGGAGCTAAGGGAACAAGCCGCAACCGTTGGAGGCAACACCAAGGCAATCCGAGACTTGAACCTCAATTCAAAGGAGATGGATAGCCACCTGGATGAGAAGATCACCGGCCTAGAAGACAACCTCAATGGCACAACCCTGAGCCTCAACTCAATCTCACTTGTGGCTCACCAAGCCAAGAAGAGAGCATCGGAGGTTAACCAAAGAGAGAAGGAACTTTACTCAAATATGGTGATGTTGGTGGAAGGGCAAGAACAATTCAAGGTATCAATCAATGACTTGAAGCGTCTTGTGAAAGAGAGATGTGAAGAGCTACTTGAGAAGACCACACTATGGCAAGATACAACCGGAGGAGTCTCCAAAGGAGTCAAAGACCTCACCAAACGCTTGGAGGATATGGAAGAAAGAGACCGAGCCTCAAAAGACACAAAAGCGGCCAACTCAAAGCCTAACAATGCTTTGGTTGCTTTTGGTGCTAGAGAGACCAATCCAAGACTGGTTTGGGATGAGGATGAGAGGAGACAAGACAAGCGTACAGCAAGGATAAGAGGAAGAAGGTTGCCGGAAGGAACACCACTTTCTCCAAGATCTTCACAGCCACCCGTCCCTAAGGAGAAAAGAAAGGCGAGCTCATCAATGGACTACACCATTGATGACTTCAACTTCATGGCAAAAAGCTTCCCTAGCAATATGCCCTTTGATGTCGCTTGCAACAAGAGCCCTTACCTTCAAGACTTTGTATGGACTCATGATTGGAGCTTAGCCAAGGTGGAGAAGATGTATAATGAAGCAAGAGAGGAAATGCCTGCGCCAAGGACACTACACAAGCTTCATGACCCAGGTTACTTTCTTATACATTGCTCCATCAATGGCAAATTCTTTGATGATGCACTATGCGATTCCGGTTCAAGTGTGAACCTCATGCCGGCTGTGATAGCAAGAAGTTTCGGATTGATTGAGTCCATGGAGCGGACCAACATGGGCATAAAGCTTGCCAACAACTCTTCATTCAAACCACTTGGCAAGGTAAAAGATGTTCAACTTTCCTTTGAAGATTGCATCATTCCAGCCGATTTCTATGTTGTCACTATGGAGGATCCGTAAGACCAAGCCCTTCTACTTGGGAGATCCTTCTTAGCAACAGCTGGAGCAATCATGGATTGGCCAAACAGGAGAATCTCACTAGCCAATGTTGACAAGGACACCTATTATGTTGCTGCACCTCCCGGTTTCTCATCCAAAAGATTTCGGTACACAAGTGGAGGAGAAAGCTCACAACAAGGTTACTTGATCAAAGAAGTGTTACAAGACAAGATGCACTTGGAGCCATCCAGTACTAGGAGCTTTCTACAGCCTCCACACTTGCCTAACACCTAAGGAACACAAGGAGTCGAGCTATAAAGACTTTAAACTAGCGCTTATGGGAGGCAACCCATATTTTTCTTTTCTTTTTATCTTTTGTTTTGATTTTATTATTAACTTGAATTTTTTTGGGAATTTTATAAAATCCACAAAAAAAAAAAATAAAAAAAAATAAACGTGTTTTAGGATTAAGTGCCAAGGAAGACTATCAAAGGAGTTTTGCACCACTCCAACCCACCTATTCATCCCACCCGGCGGTTTTAAGAAGGTTCCACAAAAAGGGGCAACCAGGAACACGAACATTGCGGTCAATACCTTGGGATGCTAAAGGAGGATTACGGAGACAAATTGGTCGAAGAACAACACTCAACGGTCGAGTCAAATGGGAGATATCAAGTCTGGCACCATTTTCCCGCACACACGAGTGAGGAGGAGCCCCCAATCGACCATCTCACAAAACGGCTTGACCAAAGTCCACCAAACTTCACAGGCGACCAGACAACACCATGTTGGTCGGCAAATACAAAAGATAGGACGGAGAAATGTTGACGGATCAAGAGATATGCAAAGATGTCTCATCCGGTCACTAGCGGTGCACCCAAAGGCCGGCAAAACCAAAATAAAGGCATGGAGATACCACCAGCTGGAGATGGATCCTTGGAGCTTCAACATCATTATACCAGAAGAAACTCAAGGGACGAACGAGCAAATCACAAAGCAATCAAGAAAACTCTTCCCGGAGCCGAATTGACCACTTTGTGAAGGAACTCTCAAACCGATCGTCCGTTTGACCTCACACTTCACCGGTGGTCATAAAATATGAGTTTGGTCAAAGGAATTTCAAGCTTGGTCGGAGAATTCGTCCTCATTTGAGCTGTGGTCTATTGCACTCTCTCCGGATCGTTCGGATGAAGCACCAAGTGACGGATATCTCAAACCACTTGTTCGTTTGGCCTCATATTTCGCCACTGCTCCTAAAATATATGATTGGTCGGTGGAATTTCAAGATCGGTCAGCGAAATGTTCACGGTTCGAGCTGTGGTCCATCACATCACCTTCCGGCCAACCGAAGGATCCACCCAATGCAGCATTTTCAAAACCGCTCGACCGAATCACCTGAAACTTCACCAGCGGCTCTAAAACATCATATTGGACGGTAAATTTTCAATCCCGTTCATAAAATTCTTAACGGTTTGTTATGTGGTTCACAGCACTCATTTTTGGTCGACAAAATGGGCCTTACACGACCAAAGTGCAAATCGGCCGGAATCAAACCTTAAGATTGAAAACTCACTGACCAAATCCATCTAAGGAATGATTTGATGCCATAATATCACACATGGAGTCCCTCAACAAAGCAAAACCGCTCTTCATGACCTATGGTCACACTTTGGTAACAAAATCCAAAACACATTCCCATCAAATTCACTTTTCCTTTTAACCCCTCTTAATTGGATTTGCTTCCACCGAGACGGTGCAAGTTAAGTCTGGGGGGATTACTAACAAGTTTGTTCTTTTTGACTTTCCTTTTTTTTATTTTTCTTTGAGTCGTTTTATTGAGTCAAAATTTTGTCCGAGAATTATGACCTTTTCTTTGAAACTAACCATGTTACACTAATGTTTAAGTGACCATTGAAACAGTGTTTGGCAACCCATCCACTCAATGTACACTTTGAGCAGATCGGTTTACCAAAAATGGCCACATTTCCAAAAAGCCGATGGAGGATCCATCTTTTACTCCACACCTAAATGAACTTAACCTTCTCAGCTAGGGTCTTGGTTTTACAAAGGGCGTGACTCCTCACCAAATAGTGAAAGTCTATGTTAAACTAAATAAAAGCAATGTTAAAACAGTGTAAATTCAAGATAGGAAAGACGCTAGGCAAATGGGCAAACTCGCAGAGATTCAATATCATTAAGTTATTCAATCAATTCATTAGGGGGTTTACTGGGTGTCGTCTAGAACTCAAAACACGGATGTAAGATCATTCCACTGTCATGGCTGATATGTGTGGGATATGCAAATAATAAAATTACCCTAAATTAATTATGAGTTGCAAGTGCACAACATATAATTATAGTATTTAGGGGTCGAACCACTGAAGATTGCGGAATGTACACTTCAAGTTCTATGAGATGCAACTAAGCTAGATCAACAATATGAAAGGGGGTTTTGTTTTAGTGTTTCTATGATGAAAAATATATAAATAAAAGATTTTTAAATCCGATTCATGAACTCAAAACACTGATATATCCATATTTTACATGTTTTTACTTTGGTTTTTCTTATATTTTCTTACTTAATAATAATGATTTTGCATCCAAGAGGTAGTTTTCTTGTATATTGTGGTTTTAGGAAGTAAACAGGTCAAAATGGCAAAAAGAAGGCAAAATAGAGAAAAAGAGCTTCAAACAATGATTCATGCAAGTTCCCAAGTCAAGAGCTTCAACAAAACTCAAGTTGGCCGATTTCCGCATTCGGACAGAATCAAAGCATCCGAAAGATGACCGCGGCAAAGGGTCTTTCTGACGTCCGAATCATGATATCTTTATATGGAAAGATAGATAAATGGGTCATGCGTCGCGACGAAGTAGAATTGGGCCATTTGGAGCAGAAATGTGGCCTAGGAGCTTTTTCTCCCAAGACATGTCCGTCTGGCGAGTAAGTGAAGCCCATGGAGCTTGGATGAGCAAAATGGACCGGGATCACTGCGGGCCAAGCCTGGACTTCATCAAGACTCAAGCCCACACCATTTCACGCGATCATAAGGATGAAGCCGCGCCTCACTCAAGACTTGGTGAGCAAGTTCAAGCGAGGAGAATAAATGGAAAGTTTCCTCTTCTCTTTTGCGCATTAACTCAGCCGACCTAGACTCCCCTCACCTATTTATACTTGCTTTTAGCCTCTTGTATCGACATCACAATATCATAGAACACAACTCTCTTCTTCTTAGTCAATAAACCGGAGCCACTTAGGTGGTCTCCTTGTTCTTTCTTTTCCTTTTGCATCTTGTACATACTCGCATGTTTTAGCTTTAAGTCTAGGGTTTAGAGGTTTCTCTCTATGGGAGAGCCGCGGTTTGATCTCTATCACTCCGCCTCCTTCCACTAGAACTATGAGATCCTCTCTACTCCTTTAGACTCGTTATTGAATAATGGATCTTTCAAAGAAGACATGACATGATAAGCCATCGAGAATCGGTTGTTAAAGAAAGGGAAACCTTATGGTTCACCATCTTTATTCACACCTAAAGCTTGTTGCTAGAGTAGCTAACTAGCGACCTGATCTAAGGTTGATATACTCTCCAAAAGCTTGTTATATCTCCGGTCCTAATATTTGATGGGCAATTCGTCTTAGGCTATGAAAGTAGACCTAAGGAGTTTTGTGAACAATCACTACCTAATTGTAATGCATGTTTCACTCTTCAATGACCATGTGAAAGCTGAGTCCATTGGTTTAAGAAACATAGGTGGTCGGAGCCACGAAAGTGGGATGACCACATCTTAGTGTTTTGAGTTCATAGAAATCGGATTTAACAAACTTTTCAATCGACTTGGCTTATGTCTTTTGCGGATTGTCTTTTGTTCAATAATGATGTTTGTATAGTTTGCATTGTTATTTACTCTTTCTTATAAAACAAAAACACAAAACCTCTTGCATATTATTGATTTAGCTTAACCAAATCTTTACAAATGTGTAGTGTGCAATTCGCATTCTTTTGTGGATTGACCCCTAAGTACTACAACAACATGTTGTGCACTTGCAACCATGTTTTGCTTAGGGTTTTTATTACTTGCATACATACCACACCCACGCATGCATCAAACACTATGGTATGATCTTTCCACTTTCGTTGCTCTGACCCCTATGTCTCTTAAACAAATGGGCTCAGCTTTCTTTGGTCATTGTAGAGTGAGACATGCATTAAGGTTGAGTAATGATTGTTCACAATACTCCTTAGGTCTACTTTCATAGCCTAAGTCGCATGCCCATCAAATACTAGATTCGGAGATATAACAAGCTTTTGGAGACTATATCAACCTTGAATCAAGTCGCTAGTTAGATTCTCTAGCAACAAGCTTTAGGTGTAAATAAAGATGGAGAACCACAAGGTTTCTCTTTATTTAACAACCGATTCACGAAGACAATTATGTCATGTCCTCATTGAAGAATCCATAATTCAATAATAGATCTAAGAAGATAGAAGGAGTCTCATGGTTTTAATGAAAAGAGGCTTGCATGCCAAGTTCTTGAATGGGCCAAGTCCACCGCCTCCAAATCGTGTTTGAGAACGTGGGCTTCAGTAGTGTGAGGCTTAGGCTTGTCCCGAAGTGGATCCGGTCCATTTGTACACCAAATCTTCCGCGGGCTTCGTTTCCTCGCCAGACGGACATGACTCGGCAGAAAAGAAAGTCTAGTCCTGATGCGAACTCCAAATGACTTTATTCCATTTGGCCGTGATGCTTGACTCAATTATCTATCCAGAAAGATCAAGATCATGATTTTTGGACGTCGGGAAGAGCTTCTACCGCGGCTATCTTTCTGATGCTCTGGTTCTGTCCGATTGCGGAAATCGGACACTTGGGGTTTTATTGATGCTTTTGACTTGGAAACTTGGATGAATCATAGTTTGAGGCTCTTTTGCTCATTTTTGCCTCCTTTTTGCCATTTTGACCTGTTAGTACCTCAAAACCAAAATATACAAGAAAACTACCTCTTGGGCACAAAAGCCTTATTATTTTGCTAGAAAATATATTAAAATCCTTAATAAAAACATGTAAAATATGAATATTTTAGTGGCTCCGACCTCTTTGTTAACTAACCTAATCGCTAAACTTTTGTAATATCCTTAGATTGTTAAGCAAACATTAATTTGTTCAAGTCTCAATTGTTCACAACCCCGCATAGATCAACTTTCACAGTCTATAAAGTGTTGCCCACCAAATACTCATTCCGATTATATAGCAAGCTTTTGGAGAGTATATTAAACCCAGGATCTGATGCTAGTTGATCAGAAAAGCATACAAGAATATGATTAAGCAAAGGTGAAGATCTACAATGCTGAACCCCTAATTCGATTTAGCAACCTAATAATTCATGAACTCTTTGATAAACCCACGACCTAACATGTGAATTACTCAGACATAATCAAAGTAACACCATAGAGAGATGATGAAGAAAACAAAATATTAGATAAAAGTTGTCACTCATCTTGATGAATGTTTCGGTAGAACCGTGCCTCTACCGTTTATCATGTAGCTGGACCACCAAGACTCCATAAGCTTTGCATTCCAATATGTCACCCCTAAATACAGAGTAAAAATTTGAAACATGTCAAACGGATTAGACAACGCTTTCTCATGAGCGAAAAGTTTTAAAAATTGATTATACATAATTCAGAACAATTACCCTAAGTTCTTGATCCAGAATGAAACTTTAGAAGTTTTCTTGTCATTAGCAAGTGTAAAGTTCTGGTCTCTCACAACTTTTAAATCACCAACGTTATCCAGATAGCCTATAAGGTCTAAAATGATATCAAGTCATTGTTAAACTCAACTAGTTATTCCCGAAAGAAATACATATATAGAAAGTAAACAAAATCTTCTATGCAAATCAATAACTCTGTTTTTATTGACATACCAATTGGATAATGGGAGCTGTACACTCCATTCTTTATATCTATGTAGTCCTTGAAGTTCATGTAGTGATCTTGATGAATACCACCTGACCTCTGCAGATCTGTATCCTCCGTGAAGATGATGGTATGATCATTCAAAGCGAAGCGAAAATCAGTTGGTGCCAACTCAACGATGAATCCAGTGATGATTTTCCAGTGGTCCTCGTGCATATAAAAATCAAAATTTTCATAGAGGCCAATCTCTGGACTGACCTTAGCAGGTATTTTTCCATCCTTTCCATACACGCAAATTATGTTATTAGAAGTATATATACAACATATATCCGTAGTTCAGATCATACTACCTGAGAAAAAAAAATTATTCATCTACATAAGAAAACTGTTTAGGATTAAGAAAATTACACATTCATCTACTAACAGAAAACGCAAGATGTCGCCACCTCCGTCTATCATCTCGCTCCACTTTTTCAACACCTTAACCCTTATTGTCCAATCATTCCTGTGAGGAGAAAGCTCCAAGATTCTAGAAATATTTGCTATCTTTGAAGATTTTTTATGATTCTATTTTCACTCTAGAAATGGATAGTTTACCGTATATATAGGGAGAGAATTAGGTTATAGTGAATTCCTTTTGGTGACTCAAAATATATATCCTCGATGGAAAAATTTGATATTCAAATTAAAATCGACATTGATAGATTTTTGACCGTTTTGAAATGAAGATTAAATTGAATAGTGACTACTACTCAATTTCCAATGTATTTTTAGATGAGACTTTTGCGTGTATCAATAGAAGTAACAGCTTTAAGACTTTTAGCCTCTTGTATCAATCATCCTACAATTCCTTGAATCTCTTAATATATTTCGGAGCCACTTAGGTGGTCTCCTCTCTTCACTTTTCTTTTCTTCCCATTGTAAATATTTACATGTTTCTTTAAGTTTTGCATACATCTATGAGTAGAGGTTTCTCTCCATGAAGGAGCCACGGTTTGATCTCTATCACTCCGCCCCTTTTCAGTGGAATCATGAGACTCCTTCTATCTCTTAGATCTATTGTTGAATTATGGATCCTTCAATGAGGACATGACACAATTGCCTTCGCTATTCGGTTGTTAAATAAAGGGGAAACCTTGTGGTTCTCCATCTTTATTTAAACCTAATGCTTGTTGCTAGAGATGATCAACTAGCGACTTGATCTAAGGTTGATATACTCTCCAAAAGCTTGTTATATCTCCGGATCTAATATTTGATGGGCAAATCGTTTTAGGCTATGAAAGTAGACCTAAGGAGTTTTGTGGACAATCATTACCTAACCGTAATGCATGTCTCACTCTACAATGACCATGCGAAAGCTGAGCCCATTGGTTTAAGAGACATAGGGGATTGGAGCCACGAAAGTGGGAAAATCCTTCATTAGTGTTTTGAGTTCATGAATCGGAATTAACAATCTTTTCAATCGATTTGGCACATGCCTTTGTGAATGTTTCCTTTCAACAATATTTATCTTTTGCTTTATGTTTTGCATTGTTAATATCTTTATGTTTTACAAAAACCAAAAAACACAAAACCCCTTTTTCATATTGTCGATCTAGCTTAGTTTGCATCTCATGATCTTGAAGTGTACATTCCGCAATCCTCAGTGGTTCGACCCCTAAATACTACAATTGTCTATTGTGCACTTGCAACTCACGGTTTGTTTTAGGGTTATTTATTACTTGCATATCCCACACACATCAAGTTTTTGGCGCCGTTGCCGGGGATTGCTTTGTACCTTCGAGTTTTCTTGATAAAAGCTAAGACTAGATCTTTTATTTTCATGCTTTCTAAATTTTTATTTTTGTGTTTTTGTGTTTGATAGGTACCTAAAGATGAATCACTACTCACGCCTGGACCCTCATCAATACCATGACTACGTCCCTAATGAGCCTAGAGGTACCAATCTCGAAGCTATGATAGAAGAGTTCATGGAAAGCCAAAGACAATCTAACCGAGATCTTGGATCAAAGTTGGAGTTTCTAAGGTATGATCTTAATGAGGAATTTTGGGAGTCTCTCTACAAGATGAGATCATGGCTGTATTCATCAAGAGATATGAGATTCATCACTAAACCATCAAAGGTTTTATGGTCATGCCCCGGATCTTGAAGCCTAAGCTTAGGCATGACCAAAACATGAATACCTTGATTCCGCCATCCAAGGTAAGTACTTCCTTCTATATCATTCAATCAATACTATCTTTCCCTTTTATAAGCATTTGAACCATACACTTAATTGATTATATTTGGTGGTTTAAATTGCTTAAAATTGGTGGTCTTTGAATGAATGAATATTGATTTCTATGTCTTACTCATTTTCTGCATTGATTTCACTTAAGATTAAACTATTTCTAGAACTTTGGGATCTCTAGTCAAGTTCCACAATGTTTTTATAGTTTATACTATTTTATCTTAGATAAAGAACTTCAAGTTGACTACTTGAGGATCTCGATTTAAGAATGCTTTGACAAGTGATTTCTAGTGGTTTTGCAAGAGCTTCAATGTTTGACATGAAAGATGTAAAGACCACTTGCTGTGGACGCACAAATAAAGTTGTCAAAAGAAGGATTACAATGGTTTCAAAACCACAAGAAACAATGGAGTCCATAGCGGTTTCTAAGCGTATGCAAAGGAGAAACTCGGGTACACCTTAAAACTTTTCCCGAGTTCATTTGTCTTCAAGGATGGCATGGGAGATCATTATGGAGAGCCCAAACAACCACATGAGCTCCCTGAACCAGAGAATGGAGAAGCTAAAGGGATCCCAAACCCTTTAGTTGATCTTCCCCGCACCTAAAAAGAAAAAAGGAGTCAAGCTAAATGACTTAAAACAAAGCGCTTTGTGGGAGGCAACCCACATGGTTTTTATTTTCATTTTATATTTTCATATCATTATTGCATGCATAAATACTTAGTTTTATTTTTCAGGAGTTTTTAAAATTGCATAAAAATACAAAAAAATGTTTTTAGGATGAAGAACCAAAAGGAGACCAAAACAAGAAACTGACCCACCCTTTGTTCCCACCCTTGTAGAAGGCGAAATCTCCAATCAAGGTAAGTAACTTCTCCTCATGCATTCATTAAAAACCATCTTTGATCCTCATTTGATAAGCATTTGAACCTTGAACTTCATTAGTTACATTTAATGGTTTAAATTGCTTAATATTGATGGTTAATGAATGAGAATGAATCTTGACTTGTCAAACTGAATTATACATTGATTTCACTGATGATAAAACTATTTCAGAACTTTGGGATCCCTAACCAAGACCCAACATGTTTTTATAGTTTATACCATATTCTCTTAGATTGTGAACTTCAAGTTGGTTACTTGGAGATCTCAATCTAAGACCGGACTTAACAGTGGTTTCAAGTATTTTGCAAGGACTTCAATCTTTGACAGGAAGGACACAAAGGAGAGATGCTGTAACCGACCAAAACTACAATTCATATGGCGGTTTAAAGGCGGTTTCAATGGAGGATCACAACAAGGCACAAGAAACAAGGTGGGCACGACCTGGAAATGATAATGGAGGATACAAGAATCACTTCGGTCGAAGAAAATCACAAAACGGTCGAGTAGATTTCAAGATATCCCATCCGGCGAGATTCTCTCGGCCAAACGGGTGCAAAGGAGGATAAACATCAACCATCTCCCAAACCATGTGACCGATGTCCACCAAAATTCACAGGCGGCTACACAAAACCATGTTGGTCGGCAAATCCAAAAGATAGGACGGAGGAATGTTGACGGATCAGGAGATATGCAAAGATGCCTCATCCGGTCGATAGCGGTGCACCCAAAGGCCGGCAAAACCGAAATCACGGCATGGAGACACCACCAGCTAGAGATGGATCCTTGGCGCTTCAACATCATTATTCCAGAAGAAAATCAAGGAACGAACGTGCCAGTCACAAAGAAGTCAAGAAAACTCTTCCCGGAGCCGAATTGACCACTTTGTGAAGGAACTCTGAAGCCGCTCGTTCGTTTGGCCCCAAATTTTACCAGGTCCATCAAATATGAGGTTGGTCGATGGAATTTCAAGAGAGGTCGAAGAATTCTTCATCATTTGCGCTGTGGTCTATTGCACTATCATCCTGTCGACCGAATGGACCACCAAATGAAGAATCTCACAAACCGCTCGTTCGTTTGACCTCAAACTTCACGAGGAGCTCCAAAACATCAACTTGGACGATAAAATTTCAATATGGTACATGAAATTCTTAACGGTTTGTTCTGTGGTTCATAGCACTCATTTCGGGTCGACCAAATGAGCCATAATCGACCAAAATGCAAACCGGCGAGAATCAGACCTGGAAATTCAAAATTCACCAACCAATCATGCCTACAGAGGAGCCCCAATCCGTTATCTGACCCTGATCTTCATCACAACTGGTCAACACTTGGTAACATCATCCTAACCTTTCCCTTTTCCATTTTATTCCATCTTTACCTCTCTTAATCTGATTTTTCTAACACTGGGACGGTGCAAGTTAAGTCTGGGGGGATTATAGTAATAAGTTTGTTCATTTTGGCATTTCATATTGCATCATTTTTCTTTTCATCGAGTCGTTTTTATTGAGTCAAAACTTTTGTCGAGAATTATGAATTTATCTTGGACCTAACCATTGTTGTGCCTATGTTTAAGTGACCATTGATCAGTTATTGGCAGTACACTTCATCATATGTGCACCATGAGTGGATTCATCTACCAGAAACATCCACATCTCTAAGGGCATAAGAAGGATCCATCTTTGACTCCACACCTTAATGAACTTAATCTTCTCAGCTAGGGGCTTGGCATTACAAAGGGCACGACTCCTCATCCTCACCTACAAGTGAAAGTATGTGTGAGCTCGGTTTCCCCTCTCTCTCCCCTTCAAATTTAAGAAAAATCACCAAGGTCCAAGTAACCGGGGATTAGGTGGCAACCACCATCAATACTCGCGTCTATGGAAGGCCTTTTGATCCAAGTAATCGGGGATTAGGTGGCTACAACCATCAATACTCGCGTCTATGGAAGATCCACCAAAAACCTCCACAAAAAAGAGAAGAAGTCGAATAAAAAAAATACCATGCTACCTTAAAAAAAGGATCAGTCGACTTAAGAAGTGAGAAGAGAGAGAGGTGAAACCAGAGCCAAGACATGTGTTTTATAAAAAGAGGATGGGTAAGAGTCTATAACCCCTTTGATCGATATTCCCTAGTGATGAGATTCTCCTAAGACCGGCACTCTTTGAGGTTGAGTAAGGGATAGTTTTGGTTCGGGGAGGAACCGTGATGATGGATAGATGAAAATGGTCGATTGGATTGATCAGAGACTTGCGGAAGAATCTATAAACTCCGGCCAAGATACTTGTGGATATTACACACCAAAAGTATAATGGGATTTCGATGGATATTACACACCAACGAGAGTGATCTTTGCATAAAAGAGTTTGAATAAAAATGAAAGATAGTTTCAGCAAGAGAATACAAACGAGATTTAAAGAGAAGGGAAGGGAAAAGAAAGCGAAGAGACTAGCCTTGGAACAAACTCCAAGCTAGCTTGTAAATTACATAGGATTAACTAAACACACGTTTGAAAATCAAAAAGATAAAACGGTAATGGTATGACCCGAACTCTCGCTGGATAATCATGAAGTGGGCTGGGTCAGATTGGCAATGGGACGATGGGGAAGTGTTAACTCAAGCCTCATTAAAAACCTACTAAGGAAAACCCATTGGGACAAAACCTTAGTAGGGAAAAAGAGTGCCCAAGCAACACTTTTCCCATTACCAACCTTCTTGAGCTGTTACCAAAACCAAAGTGGTCGGAGTAACCTTGGTCTCATTCTGGCCCAAGTGCTTAAGTATCAAACCAACGGCTTGGTTGAGTGACTTAGCCTTCGATCGAGTCATTGGACCCGTAAGTCCGGTCAAAGCCTCCTCGGCTACAAGCTGATCCTCTGCTACAAGCTCTCCATCCTTTGTTCCAAGCTCCGGTTCATGTCCCTCGTCCATAACCTCATCCATAGTCATATCACCTAGTTGAGACCACACCTTTAGAAACTAAAGGAGTCGAAGGTGGCGAATTTGGATGGCCTAAAGAGAAGTGGATTGCTTTGGGACGATTGCAAAGCTCATGGTATGTACTTCCTTGTTCTTAATTATCAATGCCATTGCTGTTTTATGTGGATTACTAAGATAAAGGTCAACTTGGATTTCCAAAAGATTTGAGAGTTCTCATGTTTTCAAACCTCTCTTTCATGCTTAGTTTTCTTGAGGACAAGCAAAAGGCTAAGTCTGGGGGAGTTGATATATCCATATTTTACATGTTTTTACTATGGTTTTTAATATCTCTTATAACATAAATAATAAGGTTTTTGTGTCCAAAAGGTAGTTTTCTTGTATATTGTGGTTTTGAGGTACCAACAGGTCAAAATGGCAAAAAGGAGGCAAAATGGAGCAAAATAACTTCAAACAATGATCCATAAAAGTTTCCAAGTCAAGAGCTTCAATAAAACTCCAAAAGTCCAAATTCCGCAATCGGACAGAACCAGGTAAAGGGTCTTCCCGACGTCCAAATCCCATGATCTTGATATGAAAAGATAGATAATTGAGTCATGCATCGCGGCGAAGTGAAATTGGGCCATTTGGATATCACATCCGGTCTAGACTTGTTTTCTCCCAAGACATGTCCTTTTAGCGAGTAAAGGAAGCCCATGGAGATTGAATGAGTGAAATGGACCGGGACCACTTCGGGCCAAGCCTAAACTTCATCACGACTCAAGCCCACATCTTTACACGTGATTTGGAGGCGCCAGCCTCGACTCTCTCAAGACTTGGTGAGCATGCTCAAAGGAGAAGAAGAAAAGGAAACTTTCCTCTTCTTGTCCGCGCCTTAACTCAGCCGACCTAGACTCCTCCTCACCTATATATACTTGCTTTTAGCCTCTTGTATCAATAATCCTACAATTCCTTGAATCTTTTAATAAATTTCAGAGCCACTTAGGTGGTCTCCTCTCTTCCCTTTTCTTTTCTTCCCATTGTTAATATTTACATGTTTCTTTAAGTTTTGCATACATCTATGAGTAGAGGTTTCTCTCATGAAGGAGCCACGGTTTGATCTCTATCACTCCTCCCCTTTTCAGTGGAATCATGAGACTCCTTCTATCTCTTAGATCTATTGTTGAATTATGGATCCTTCAATGAGGACATGACATAATTACCTTCGCTATTCGGTTGTTAAATAAAGGGGAAACCTTGTGGTTCTCCATCTTTATTTAAACCTAATGCTTGTTGCTAGAGATGATCAACTAGCGACTTGATCTAAGGTTGATATACTCTCCAAAAGCTTGTTATATCTCCGGATCTAATATTTGATGGGCAAATCGTTTTAGGCTATGAAAGTAGACCTAAGGAGTTTTGTGGACAATCATTACCTAACCGTAATGCATCTCTCACTCTACAATGACCATGCGAAAGCTGAGCCCATTGGTTTAAGAATACATAAATCCAAAACCAACAACAACAACAAAACCAAAAACAAGACTAGAACCACAAAGATGAAGAAGCTCACTCCACAGCCTGCTTGTCGAACCACTTTCCGAACTTCAGCTTCATCTTTGCCTCTGGCTCCCAAGTCTGCTCCTCTATGCCACTACAGTCCCACAAGACTCTCAACAATGGCACCCTCTTGTTCCGCAGAACCTTGACTCTCCTCTCAAGAATCCTCACAGGATCTGCCGGAACTGTCATATCTGGCTGAAGATCCTCTGGAATCTCAACCACTAACTCCTCTGAAGGATGCAAACACCTCCTCAACATAGAAACATGAAACACCTTATGAAAGGCGCTCATAATCGGTGGCAACTCCAACCGATAAGCCACCGGCCCAACTCGCTCCACCACTGGAAATGGACCCATAAAACGCGGACTGAGCTTGTTCTCTGCTATGGACCTGTTAGGGCCCCTCAACATAGCCATCTTGAGATAAACTCTATCTCCCACCTGAAACTCAAGCTCACGTCGCCGCCTATCAGCATAACTCCACTGTCTATCCTGAGCCTCCTTCATATTCAACCTCAAGACACGGATCTTCTCCGTCGTCTCCTGAACAAAAGTAGCTCCAAACATGCTGCGCTCCCCCACTTGGGTCCAGCATAAAGGTGTCCTGCATGGCCTCCCATACAAAGCCTCATAAGGAGCCATGCCAATATTATACTGAAAATTGTTGTTATAGGCAAACTCTGCCAAACACAGATGATCAGCCCAATGACCACCCCAATCCAGTACACACATCCTAAGCAGATCCTCCAAAGTCTGAATAGTCCTCTCTGACTGCCCATCTGTCTGCGGATGATACGCTGTACTCATATGCACCTTAGTGCCCATCTCAGTCTGAAATGCCCTCCAAAACTCTGAAGCAAACCTCGGATCTCTATCCGACACAATATTGGCTGGCACTCCATGCAGCCTCACAATCTCTCGCACAAACTTCCTAGCCAAGACAGCTGCTTCATCTGTCTTCTTGATAGCCAAGAAATGTGCTGATTTGGTCAAGCGATCCACAATGACCCAAATAGCATCGAATGTCCGTGAGATAGGCAATCCCACAGCAAAATCCATAGTGATCCTATCCCACTTCCACTCTGGAATGGGCAAACTCTGCAAAAGACCACTAGGCACCTGATGCTCTGCCTTGACCAAAGAACAAGTGTTGCACCTCGCAACCCAATCTGCCACATCCCACTTCATCCCAACCCAATGATAATACCGTTTGAGGTCACGGTACATCTTCGTCGCACCCGGATGAATCGAAAACTTGCTCGAATGAGCCTCCCTCAAAACCTCTTGCCTCAACTCGACATCTTTGGGCACACAAACTCGCCCACGAACTAAAATAGTCCCATTCGATGAGACCTGATACTCAGAACCAACCGCCTGCGAAGCATCAATCAAACCCTGATCACTCTGCTGCGCCACTCTGATCCTACTGAGTAAATCCGCCTGATCAGCTGCCTCTAAACCCAAAGGCTCCTCTGAAATAGCACACATCCGCAATGTACTAATCTCGCTGACCAACGCCTCAATACCACGCTCTCTATCTGAATCAACCCTCCGTCGACTCAAAGCATCTGCCAGCAAATTGGCCTTGCCCGGATGATAAACAATATCCAGGTCATAGTCTGCCAGAAACTCCACCCAACGCGTCTGCCTCGCATTCAGCAAAGGCTGAGTAAAGATATGCTGTAGACTCTTGTGATCTGTAAAGATCTGCACTCTACCACCATAAAGATAAGACCTCCAAATCTTGAGTGCAAAAACCACTGCTCCCAACTCAAGATCATGTGTAGGACGGTTGCGCTCACTGCCCTGTAACTGCCTCGAAGCATAGGCAATCACTCTGCCCTCCTGCATCAAAACACAACCAAGTCCAACACCTGAAGCATCTGTGTACACGACAAAAGGCTTCCCCGGATCGGGTAATGCCAAAACTGGTGTACTAGCCAACATCTCCTTGAGCTTCATAAAGCTCTCCTCGCACTCCTGCGACCACACAAACGGCACATCCTTGCCAGTCAACCTCGTCATCGGCTGAGACATACTCGCAAACCCCTTGACGAACCTCCTGTAGTAGCCTGCTAAACCCAGAAAACTCCTGATCTCGGTAGCACTACTCGGTCTAGGCCAATCTCTGATAGCCTCTATCTTAGCCGGATCCACAGAAACTCCCTCTGCAGAAACAATGTGGCCAAGAAAACCCATCTCTCTCTGCCAAAAGCTGCACTTGCTCAACTTAGCAAAAAGCTTCTGCTCTCGAAGCTTCTCCAAAACAAGCCTCAAATGCGTCGCATGCTCCTCTGGACTCCTCGAATACACCAAAATATCATCTATGAATATGATGACAAACACATCCAGAAACTCCCTGAACACGTCGTTCATCAATCTCATGAAAGCTGCCGGCGCATTAGTCAAACCAAAAGGCATGACCACAAACTCGAAATTCCCATACCTCGTCCAAAAAGCTGTCTTCCGGACATCTGCCTCATCTATCGGGATCTGATGATAACCCGATGCCAAGTCAATCTTAGAGAACCAAGTAGCACCTCTCAACTGATCCAACAACTCATCGATCCTCGGAAGTGGGTACCTGTTCTTCACTGTGACTCGGTTAAGTCCCCGGTAATCAATGCACAACCGAAAACTGCCATCCTTCTTCTTCACAAACAACACTGGCGCTCCCCTCGGCGAAACACTAGGTCTGATGAACCCTTTACTCAAAAGGTCCTCTAGCTGCTTCTTCAGCTCTGCCATCTCTGCTGGAGCCGTTTTGTAAGGTGTCTTCGATATCGGAGCTGTCTCGGGCTCTAAATCAATCGCGAAAGGATCTGACCGAGACGGTGGCAATCCCTTCAGCGACCAAAATACATCCTCAAAATCCTGGACAACCTGAATATCCTGCAAAACCACCTCACCACTGGACTCCGTCATAGTAATCGTCGCCAAATAGGCTTCGCATCCCTGCTCTAACAACTGCTCTGCCTGAATAGCTGAGATCACTATACTCCCTGAAGTCGGTCTCACTCCCTGATAAACCAACTTCCCTGCATCCTGCTCAAACACCACTCTACCTCTGTACCAATCCAGATGAACTCGGTAAGAAGATAACCAGTCCATCCCCAAAATCACGTCATACAGTTCCACCGGACTGATGACTAAATCCGCTGGCATAGACTGCCCCGCAATCCGCACATCTACTGCTCTAGCTCTGCCCGAAGTATACATACGTGGCGCTCCACCTGACTGCAACGCTGCAACCTGAGCTGCTGACTGAATAGCCAACGGCTGAATCGCTGCTGCCACTGCCCTCTGCTGCAACTTGGGACACATTGTCTTGATATGCCCCGGCTCCCTGCAGTAGAAGCACACTGTAGTCTCTCTGGATCCCGCCCTCTTGGGGCAAGTCGCAACTCTGTGATCCAGACTCCCACACCCAAAACAACCACCCGTACTCGGGCTACTGGCAGATATCTCCTCTGCTCTCCTCTTCTGGCCCTGCGCAGGCCTGCCGCCCCTGCCATGTCCAGAACTGTAACCTCTACGCTGCTGATGCTGCTGCTGGCCCCGAGGATGGGTAGCAGGAGCAACTGCAACTGGAACAACTACTGAGCTCACCGGCTCACGCAAATCCTCCTCAATGGAAGCTGCCAACTCCACTAAACCGGCTCTAGTGTGGTACATACCACCTCTGCACTGAGTCCTGATGTTCCTCCGAAGTCCCTGAAGAAACCTCGCCATCAAGGCCCGCTCACTGATCAGCTCACCACCAGAATGAACCACCAACCTGCAGAACTCTGCATCATACTCTCGAACAGACCTCTCACCCTGCGTCAAGTCCAGAAACCTCAACTGCAGTCTGTCACGAGCCTCTTGAGGGAAAAACTTGTGGTTGAACTCCTCGACGAAATCAACCCAAGTCCAAACCTCTCTCCGGGTCCTAACAGACCTCCACCACAAATGTGCATCACCTCCAAGGTAGTGCACTGCCAGCTCAACCTGAAACTGCTCTGGACAACGAACTGAATCGAAGTTCCTCTCTAACCTCTAACGCCACTCGTCAGCCTGCTCTGGAGTAACACCACCCTCAAACATAAGCGTGCCAATCCTCTGCATCTCCCTCATCATCTCACGATAAGGCGAATACCCAAGCGCAACACCCTGCTGTACCGCAGCCTCCTGCTGCTCAACAAAACTGGCACCAACATGTGCCCCGGCACCAACCTGTGCCCCGGCCGCTGGAGGTGCAACCGGAGCCTGCTGTGGAACTGCCTGAGGAAGACGTGCCAACAACTGCGTCAGTAGCCCCACAATCAACTCTCCCTGAGCTAAAGCAGCGCCCCCACCGGGAACCGCTCCAGCTCCTGCGCCACCACTGGCACCTGAGTTAGCCCCACCGGCCAACGAAACAGACTGTGTCACTGACGCCGCCGCCACACTCGGCGCTGCACTCTCCACTGAGACCTCAGCCTCTGGCACTCCACAACCAGCACCCCGACCTCCACGACCCGCTGCTCGCCCACCGCGACCAGCTCCTCTGCCCCCACGGGCTGCACCGCGACCACGACCACGGCCACGACCACGACCTGCGTCCATCTCTCTGCACTACCACCAAGTACAAAAAATGAGCAAGGTCAACACACAAACACAAAACACAACACACCAAATATCCCACTCACTTACCCGCGGAAAACTGGAAGACCGAGAGGATGAGACTAGACCACTAACTGACCAACTCACATAATCAATTAACACATAGTCCAATTCACTCAATACTAACAGTCCTAAAACCGTATTCGCTCTGATACCAAAATGAAACAACCAAGTTTTTTTTTTTTTTTTTTATAAATAATTATCAATGCGGAAATTCTCAAGAAGAAATCAATAATATTAAATCATAATTAATCGTTCAACAACAAAAGCCATAAACCAATAACCAATAAAGAATAAACTCTAGCAACCTAAACACCAGGTTTGCTACATTATGAAAATAAGACTAACACCCTAGAATCAGGAATTCCTTGTCAACCACAAAAATAAAGCCATAATCAAATTCCTAATCTCATCATCCTCTTCTCTCGATCTCTTTCCGCGGAAGAACATTGCTGTTACCTGCATCACATTGGAATAGAGATGCGTAAGTATTATCATAAATACTTAGTGAGTGGATCATCCTGCCTACAGGCCAAGTACGTCAAACACTAGACAATACATCACAATAATCAACAACAATAACAATGCTCAACAATAACATCAACTACCTGTCAGGAAACACCCACGTTTCCTGACACCCAGGTCGGTGTCGACTGACACCTCTATGGTGTCGATCGACGCCAGCCTTCTGAGTGTCGATCGACAATCATCGAGTGTCGGTCGACACCAGCTCGACGCCCAGACACCAACAACAACGTCGCATAGAAAATTGCAAAACACATAATCAAAGGGTTTTCAACGCCCCAATACAATCCAAACACGAATTCCAGCATAAACAACTCAAGAACACAACACAAATCCGAAATCACACAATCTCTAACGATTAACGGACCTACAGTCACGCACTCACCTTGAAAAGGGATTAGAAGGAAGGAAAAGGAAAAGAACAACAACCACAAGCCTCAGAAACTCCACAAAACTCCTCCAAACTCTCAAAATCACCTCTGGAACTTGCTTTTCTCGAAAAAGTGACTTCTCCACGCGGCCACGAGCTTTTTATTCGAGAAATGGGGTTTCCACGCCCTAAACCAGACAAAACCAGCCGACTTGAATCGAACCGGTCGATTTGACCATAACCGGTGTCGATCGACACCCTTCCTTGGTGTCGGTCGACACCCATCGACCAAACCGAAACCAACCTCTATCGAACGCGCAATCGACTTAAACCGGAATTGATTCCTCAAACCGGTGTCGATCGACACACACTTTGGTGTCGATCGACACTAAGCATTCAGAAGCTTTTCACACACTTTCTTCGAGATAAATGAGCCTTAGACCAACTGTACAACAATCAAACAAGAACATGTACAATCAATCCTCGATTCGCACCTCAAAGAGCGTATGTAATCGACTTCCGAACCCCTAATGTCGTCTGATACCAACTAAAACACAACTTTCTGGTTCGCGGATGTTACATCTCTCATGAAGGAGCCACGGTTTGATCTCTATCACTCCGCCCCTTTTCAGTGGAATCATGAGACTCCTTCTATCTCTTAGATCTATTGTTGAATTATGGATCCTTCAATGAGGACATGACATAATTGCCTTCGCTATTCGGTTGTTAAATAAAGGGGAAACCTTGTGGTTCTCCATCTTTATTTAAACCTAATGCTTGTTGCTAGAGATGATCAACTAGCGACTTGATCTAAGGTTGATATACTCTCCAAAAGCTTGTTATATCTCCGGATCTAATATTTGATGGGCAAATCGTTTTAGGCTATGAAAGTAGACCTAAGGACTTCTCCACGCGGCCACGAGCTTTTTATTCGAGAAATAGGGTTTCCACGCCCTAAACCAGACAAAACAGCCGACTTGAATCGAAACGGTCGATTTCACCATAACCGGTGTCGATCGACACCCTTCCTTGGTGTCGGTCGACACCCATCGACCAAACCGAAACCAACCTCAATCGAACGCGCAATCGACTTAAACCGGAATTGATTCCTCAAACCGGTGTCGATCGACACACACTTTGGTGTCGATCGACCCTAAGCATTCAGAAGCTTTTCACACACTTTCTTCGAGATAAATGAGCCTTAGACCAACTGTACAACAATCAAACAAGAACATGTACAATCAATCCTCGATTCGCACCTCAAAGAGCGTATGTAATCGACTTCCGAACCCCTAATGTCGTCCGATACCAACTAAAACACAACTTTCTGGTTCGCGGATGTTACATCTCTCATGAAGGATCCACTGTTTGATCTCTATCACTCCTCCCCTTTTCAGTGGAATCATGAGACTCCTTCTATCTCTTAGATCTATTGTTGAATTATGGATCCTTCAATGAGGACATGACATAATTGCCTTCGCTATTCGGTTGTTAAATAAAGGTGAAACCTTGTGGTTCTCCATCTTTATTTAAACCTAATGCTTGTTTCTAGAGATGATCAACTAGCGACTTGATCTAAGGTTGATATCCTCTCCAAAAGCTTGTTATATCTCCGGATCTAATATTTGATGGGCAAATCGTTTTAGGCTATGAAAGTAGACCTAAGGAGTTTTGTGGACAATCATTACCTAACCGTAATGCATGTCTCACTCTACAATGACCATGCGAAAGCTGAGCCCATTGGTTTAAGAGACATAGGGGATTGGAGCCACGAAAATGGGAAAATCCTTCATTAGTGTTTTGAGTTCATGAATCGGATTTAACAATCTTTTCAATCGATTTGGCACATGCCTTTGCGAATGTTTCCTTTCAACAATATTTATCTTTTGCTTTATGTTTTGCATTGTTAATATCTTTATGTTTTACAAAAACCAAAAAACACAAAACCCCTTTTTCATATTGTCGATCTAGCTTAGTTTGCATCTCATGATCTTGAAGTGTACATTCCGCAATCCTCAGTGGTTCGACCCCTAAATACTACAATTGTCTGTTGTGCACTTGCAACTCACGGTTTGTTTTAGGGTTATTTATTACTTGCATATCCCACACACATCAAGTTTTTGGCGCCGTTGCCGGGGATTGCTTTGTACCTTCGAGTTTTCTTGATAAAAGCTAAGACTAGATCTTTTATTTTCATGCTTTCTAAATTTTTATCTTAGTGTTTTTGTGTTTGATAGGTACCTAAAGATGAATCACTACTCACGCCTGGACCCTCATCAATACCAGGACTACGCCCCCAATGAGCCTAGAGGTACCAATCTCGAAGCTATGATAGAAGAGTTCATGGAAAGCCAAAGACAATCTAACCGAGATCTTGGATCAAAGTTGGAGTTTCTAAGGTATGATCTTAATGAGGACTTTTGGGAGTCTCTCTACAAGATGAGATCATGGCTCTATTCATCAAAAGCTAGGAGATTCATCACTAAAGCATCAAAGGTTTTATGGTCATGCCCCGGATCTTGAAGCCTAAGCTTAGGCATGACCAAAACATGAATACCCCCATCCAAGGTAAGTACTTCCTTCTGTATCATTCAATCAATACTATATTTCCCCTTTATAAGCATTTGAACCATACACTTAATTGATTATATTTGGTGATTTAAATTGCTTAAAATTGGTGGTCTTTGAATGAATGAATATTGATTTCTATGTCTTACTCATTTTCTGCATTGATTTCTGATATATCCATAATTTTCATGATTTTACTTAATATTTATTCATGTTTTTAAATGTTTTCAATAAGGTTTTATGCCTTTAGAGGTAGTTTTCTTGTATTTGTTGGTTTTGGAGTCTTAACAGGTAAAAACATAAAAAAGGATTCAAAAGGGAGCAAAAGAGCCTCAAACCATGATCCATGCAAGTTTCCAAGTCAAGAGCATCAAAATAACTCCATTTGTCCGATTCTCGCATTTGGACAGAACCGGAGCATCCGAAAGATGGCCGCGGAAAGGGGTCTTCCCGACATCCAAAAATCATGATCTTGGTCTTTCTGGATAGATATTTGATTCGTGCATCACGGCGAAGTTGATTCAAGCCATTTGGATCAACCATCCGGGAGAAACCCGTTTTCTCCCAAGACGTGTCCGCCAGGCAAGGAAACGAAGCCCATGGAGACTTGGTGCCACGAACGGCCCGGGATTCCGCAGCATGGACCCTTTCTCGACTTAACACAAGCCCAGCTTGCTTTTGGTGGTTTACTTGTCCTGAACCCGGTCCAATCACGTCGCAAATCATCAAGGCCGGTTAACCGGAAAGTTTCCTTTTTCAACACTTCACAAACCTAGCAACTTCAACCCTATAAATACAAGCTTTTTAGCCTCACGAAAGGGAGAGCTGCGTGTGCGCCGTCAGAGACAGAGAGAGCCATCCTGGAGTGCTGAAGGGAGCAGAGAGAAGAGGCGCTTCTCAGGATCTAAGGCACACACACACACACACACAAATCCTTAAACTCTTTTCATCTTTTCCTTTTCTTTTCTTTTGTATTGAACCCGAAAGTTTCAAGGGAGAGATTCGACTTTGGTCTTCAATAGAGAAGATTTCTTCATCCCTTATCTCTTTTAATACTCACATAATGCTTTCATACATCTCTTGCTTGTTTGCTTGCATCATGGTTGAGTAGTTTCATTGTTGGGCTTAAGAGTTTTCAAGGGATTCATGGATTGGTGGCTAGGTTGTTAGATTTCGGATTTTTGATAGAGCTCCTCATCTTGATTTGTACTTAATGCTTATAGCTTTGACTGAACATCTTGCTACTGCCCTAGAGTTGATTTACCTTCCGAAATCTTGATAAATCACTTGAAATAATTTAGATGATCAATTCACCATAACCTACGGGAGTAGAACTATGATGCTTTGTGAACATATCAAAGTTGGACTATTTTTGCTTGTTTAACCACTTGATTACCTATGGGAGTAGAGTAATCTTAGGTTGCTTAAACATATTAATTGACATTGCGGGAGTAAGTTAATTATCCATTCATAGTTCAAGTTCTTTACCATATCTATTGATTCTTTGTTTAACTATCTGAAAGAACAAATCCATGATGACCTATGAATTCTCTTATGCCCAATGCTTTCCCTATTGATTTGGTTTAGTTATTTTACTTGATTTTAAGCTTGCTAATATTTATTTTCGTCACTGTTCACAGCCCTAAAGCCAAACCCCATATTTTAGTTTTAGCTAACTTTTAATCTCATAAACTCATAGTGTAGCTTTCCGGTCCTTGTGTTCGATAACCCTACTACACTACGATCCGTGCACTTGCGGTATCTAGTTTAGGATTGGGTAAAACCTGATCCACATCAAGTTTTTGGCGCCGTTGCCGGGGACCAAATAGTTGCCTACGAGTTTCAGATTGGAGTTTAGGCTAGAACATTGTTTAATTTTCATTTTTGTTTGCAATTTCCTTTAGTTTTTGTTCTTATTTTCGTTTACTTCTTTACTTCTCTTTATCTTTGTGTGTTTCAAGGTACCTTGAGTAAGAGATAGGAGATTTAGAAGAAGAATTCACAAGACATAGAAGATGGATCCTCAAAACTGCCCAATCGGAGAGTTTGATTCACTAGACATCTTCTTCACAAAACGCCCACCTATATGCCCTTTACCACCTACTGGAGAGTTTAAGATAAGCTCTAAACTCATTGCCTTGGTGGAGCAGCATCAGTTTCGTGGCCTAGATGAAGAGCAGCCCATAGACCATGTCGAAAGGTTTGAAGAAATTTGTAGTACAAGGAGATCCGATGGAGCTTCCGAGAACTATTTGAAGTGCACTTTATTCTCATTCTCTTTGGTTGAGAAAGCCTACAAATGGAAGCAGTCTCTTCCATCAGGATCAATCACTACTTGGGATGAGTACAAGAGAGCTTTCTTGAAGAATTTCTACCCAAAAGAGAGATTAAAATGGATGAGAAGAAGAATCTTAGAATTTCGACAAGAATCAAAGGAATCATTCTATGAGAGTGCCCTCACCATGGTTTAACAGAGATTGCTTTGCTAAACTTCTTATATCAAGGAGTTGATGAGAAATTCAAGATGGCTCTTAACATAGCAAGTCAAGGGGCCTTCATGACTACTACAGTTGCTCAAGCCAACACTCTCATTCATAACTTGGCTGCAAGCAACAAAAATTCATGCTTGGGTTATGAGAAAAAAGTGGAAGACATCAAGGCAAGTTCAGATTTTTCAGAAATTCTCGAGCTTAAGTCACTGGTTGCTCAACTTCTGAAAAACCAATCAAGAGGAGTTGATCTTTGTGAGAACGTTGGAGCTTCTAAGAGTAAGGAAGATAAAGAGTTTAATGATGATATCTCTCTTAAGAGGCAAGAAGAAATCAACTACATTGGCGATTTTGGAGACAACCATCAAAACCGAAACAACAATGGTTTTAACCTTGGAAACTCTAAGCCAAGTACTGAAGATCCTCTTCTAGACCAAGATCACGTGGTCATGACACCTAAAGAGAGCAACCTTGAAGCTATGATTCATCAGCTCATGGACAATCAACAACAATTCATTGAAGGAATGAAGCAAAACACCAAAGATAACAAAAACCTTGCTTCCAAGATGGATAACATGTATGATCATCTTTACAGGAACAACCAGGAGCTGTATGAGGAGTTTATTAACATCTCTAATCATGTTAAGAAGGTAGAAGTGCAAGTCTCTCAAATTGCGGAAGGATCCAAGAGACAAGTTAATGTTCTTCCGAGAAAAGTGGAGGAAAATCCTAGGTTTTGCAAAGTGATAACAACAGAGAACAAGGCCGTGATCTCACCAACCCACATTGATCAATCAACCTTCAAGTACCATGTGACAAGGCGTGAAGATGATGAGCCCATTCCAAAAGCACCACATCAAAGAAAGCTTAAAAAGATAGAAGATCAAGTGAAGTTCATCTTCCCTTGCACAATCAATGGTGTTGATTTTATAGACTCTTTGTGTTATACAGGATCTACAGTGAATCTCATGCCTAAAACCATAGCAAAGAAGCTGGGGATTGTAGAGATGGAGCCTCCCGGAAAGATACTCAAGTTTGCAGATGCTTCTAGCACAACTCCATATGGGTTTGTGCGTAATTTGGAGATGCAAGTGGGAGGTTGTCTTGTCCCCCTTGACTTTCACATTATAGAGATGCAAGATGAGCACTCAATGTCACTGGTTCTTGGGACTCCTTTTCTCAAAACCGTGGGAGCTATAGTTGATTTTCGCAAGGGACAAGTCTCTTTCTCGGAAATCAAGAAGAAAGTCTTCTATCATGCAGTTTCTACTGAAGTTTCTTGCTGCACAACCGTCTACAATGAAGAGAGAGCAAGTTTAGACCTTGGAGATGACATTAGAAGGTCCCAAGACGTCCCTCAAGAAGCTCTCTACATTAGATCTTATGATGTCTCCAAGCCGACACAAGATGAGTGCCAAATCATTTCAAGTGACAATTGTTCAAGTTTGACTACTCAAGATGATACGATCCTAGCCAAGATCTTTCACTCTAAGTTGTTAGGGATAATCCTTGACTCCAATGAAGAGGTGAAACTCCAAAGAAACAAGGCGGTGGAACCTTAGAAAGATGATGCAGGTAGATCCAACAGTGAGTATATTAAACCCACCACCTGATGCTATCTTAAACCGCAAACAACTATCCTCAGTTGATAGAATGGCCACACAAGTGTGATGAAGAACACTTGATAAACCGAATTGATCCCTTGGATATGACACACCAAGACAGATCGAAAAGTTCACAAGGAACAAAAGAGAATCACTCTCAAAATATTTGATAAAAAAAAGAAAAAAGGTTGTTGTTTTCTCAAGTGAGATTACATGAATATAAAGGAAAAGAAACTTAAGAAATAAGCTAGATAATTAATGTTTCGAAATCAGAAAGAAATAAATATAGCTGAATAACTCTTGAGCTTCAAATGAGACTCTTCAGCTCCATTTTCGTCACCTCCTTTGACCACAAAATTAAATGAGTAATTTTGGGCTTTCTTGGGCTTGTATGACATTCAGAAGAGGCTGGACTTGATAGTTAACATCACCAAGTGATTTGTGAGTGTTTCTCTTGGCCATAACTTCATGAATCAGTCCATTAAGTGCATTCCTCAGCTGCTTAACTCTAGCCCGAGTCATTGGTCCTTCTGGTACACGCATTGCATCCTCTGGTTCAAGCATAGCTTCCTCAGGTACAAGCTCGGCTACAAGGTCCTCATCCTGGTTGACATCCTGATTCCTTTCGTTAACATCCTGGCTAACATCCTGATTCCTTCCTATGATCACATCATGCCCTTCCTCTTGAAAAGGATTTGACCTCAAATCCGACTCGTCTGCCACAAAAGGAACTAAGTCAGAAACATTAAAGCTTGAACTAACATTGTACTTACCTTGCAAATCGATGTGATAAGCATTGTCACTGATTTTCTTCAAGACTTTGAATGGACCATCGATCCTCGGCATGAGTTTGGACTTCCTTTCAGCTGGAAAGCGTTCTTTTCTCAAGTGTACCCAAACAAGATCTCCAACTTCAAAGACCATCTTGCACCTGCCTTTGTTTGCTTGCTTCTGGTACTGCTTTGTCTTGGCTTCAATGTTGAGTCGTGCACTCTCATGAATCTGCTTAACAAGATCAGCTTTGTTTTTCCCATCCATACTAACTCTTTCATTCACAGGCAAAGGGATTAGATCCAAAGGAGTTAGAGGATTAAAACCATATACAATCTGAAAAGGAGAATACTTGGTAGCAGAATGAACAGAATGGTTATATGCAAACTCAACATGAGGCAAGCAATCTTCCCAAGTTTTGATGTTCTTCCTAATGATTGCACGCAACAGAGTAGACAATGTTCTATTCACTACTTCAGTTTGTCCATCAGTTTGAGGATGACAAGTAGTTGAAAATAACAACTTAGTACCTAACTTAGCCCACAATGTTTTCCAGAAATAGCTCAAGAACTTAGTGTCCCTATCAGAAACAATTGTCCTAGGCATTCCATGCAAACGAACAACTTCCCTAAAGAACAACTCAGCAACAAGTGATGCATCATCAGTTTTATGACAAGGGATAAAATGCGCCATCTTAGAAAATCTATCTACAACAACAAAGATAGAATCTTTTCCTCGTCTAGTTCTAGGCAAACCAAGCACAAAATCCATAGAAATGTCAGTCCAAGGCTCAGTAGGAATGGGTAAAGGAGTATACAAACCGTGAGGTTGCACTTTAGACTTTGCTTGTTTGCAAGTGACACATCTTCCGCAAATTCTCTCCACATCTCTCTTCATATGCGGCCAGTAGAAGTGATCCTGCATAACAGTTAGTGTTTTGGCAACTCCAAAATGTCCCATCAAACCTCCTCCATGAGCTTCTTTGACAAGCAAATCTCTCAAAGAACAGTTAGGCACACACAAACGATTTTCATAGAACATAAACCCATCATGCCTAAAGTACTTTCCATGAGCAAATTTCTCACAATCTCGAAACACTTCTTTGAACTCAAAATCAGTATCATAAATCTCCTTAAGTTGTTCAAATCCTAACAACTTAGCATCAAGAGTAGAGATGAGAGAATACCTTCTTGACAAAGCATCAGCAACAATATTTTCTTTACCTTGCTTGTATCTGATGACATAAGGAAATGTCTCAATGAATTCTACCCATCTGGCATGTCTCTTGTTCAGCTTTTGTTGCCCCTTTAGATGCTTTAGGGATTCATGATCAGTGTGAATCACGAACTCTTTCGGCCAGAGATAGTGCTGCCATGTTTGTAAGGCTCGGACTAAGGCATAGAGCTCCTTATCATATGTTGGATAGTTCAAGGTTGCTCCTCCAAGTTTCTCACTGAAATAAGCAATAGGCTTCTTCTCTTGCATCAGCACTGCTCCAATACCTACACCAGAAGCATCACACTCTATTTCAAAAGTCTTAAGAAAGTCTGGTAAAGACAAGAGTGGTGCGTTAGTAAGCTTCTCTTTCAGGTTTTGGAATGCTTCTTCTTGTGCTGGTTCCCATTTGAATCCAACATCCTTCTTGATCACCTCTGTCAATGGGGCAGCAATGGTGCTAAAATCTTTGACAAATCGCCTATAGAAGCCTGCTAGTCCATGGAAACTTCTTACTTCTCCAACAGTCTTTGGACTAGGCCATTCACGAATTGCTTTGACCTTCTCCTCATCAACCTGTATACCCTGTGCACTCACAACAAAGCCTAGAAACACAAGATTATCTGTGCAGAAGGTACATTTTTTCAGGTTAGCAAACAACTTTTCTTTTCTTAGAACATCTAAAACAGAATTCAAATGCTCAACATGATCACTCAAGTTTTTGCTATAGACCAGAATGTCATCAAAGTAGACAACAACGAAAATTCCAATGAATGATCTCAAAACATGATTCATTAATCTCATAAAGGTGCTCGGTGCATTAGTTAGTCCAAAAGGCATCACTAACCACTCATATAAACCATGTTTTGTTTTGAAAGCAGTTTTCCATTCATCACCCTCTTTCATGCGAATTTGATGATATCCACTTTTAAGATCAATCTTAGAGAACACACTAGAACCATACAACTCATCTAGCATATCATCTAAGCGAGGGATAGGATGGCGATACTTAACTGTTATGTTGTTGATGGCTCTGCAGTCAACACACATTCTCCAACTTCCATCCTTCTTAGGAACAAGTAGAACAGGCACAGCACATGGGCTCATGCTCTCTCGAATGTATCCCTTCTCCATCAGCTCACTCACTTGTCTCTGCAACTCCTTGGTCTCCACTGGATTTGTTTTGTAAGCTGGTCTGTTTGGTAGTGAAGCTCCAGGAACAAAGTCTATTTGATGCTCAATCCCACGGATTGGTGGTAAGCCATCAGGATTGTCTTCAGGGAATACATCTTCAAAATCCTGCAAAAGAGAGGTAACTTCACTCGGTAGCACCGGTGTCAGTTCAGTCAAGCTCATGAGAGCTTCTTTATAGACAAATAGAATCAGGGGCTGTCTCGAGAAAAGAGCTCTCTTGACCTCACAAGACTTCATAAAGAAGTTAGAAATTCTCACGGGTTTACTCTCAAAGGCGTTTTTCTTGGTTTCTCTCAGGCTCTCGTTTTTCTTTTGGTGATTGGTGTTTTGGGCACTCAAACTCTCTTGCTCTCTCTTCTTGCTCATATGTAGTTGATCTTGATGTACCTCAGATGCTGTCAATGGAACCAACGTGATCTTCTTCCCCTTAAACTCAAAAGAATGCTTGTTGGTGAATCCATCATGTATAACTCTACGATCAAATTGCCATGGTCTCCCCAACAGAATATGACCAGCATCCATAGGCAGAACATCACAAAGAATCTCATCCTCATATTTTCCAATAGAAAGAGGAACCCTTACTTGTGTTTTCACCTTCATATCTCCACTGTCATTCAGCCATTGAAGGTTGTAGGGTCTTGGATGTTTCTCAACTTGTAACCCCAACTTCTGAACCATAGCCTGACTTGCCACATTCGTACAGCTTCCTCCATCAATGACGAGACTGCAAACCTTCTCTTGAACAAGACACCTTGTATGAAACAGGTTCTCTCTCTGTTCTTTCTCCTCAGACTTGGTTTGAACCCTCAAAGATCTTCTGGTGACCAGCAATTCTCCTCTGATCGGCAGCTCTTCACTCTCATTCGAATCAGAAACCTCTTCTTCTTTTTCTTCCTCAGTGACAATATCTCCATTGTCTAGGATCATCATGGCTCGTTTGTTAGAGCACTCATTGGCATAATGTCCTTTGCCATGACACCTGAAGCACTGAACATCTCGGTTCCTTGGTTTCGCAGAATCTGTTCTCCCTTTGGTATCTTGAGTAATAGCGGCTGGTTTGGAATCAAACCTTGGCTTTGGGGCTGTCTTCTCTTCTCTGGAATAGTTAGGCCTCACACTACTCGTTCCAGCACCATAAGACTGACGTATTGGACCCTTCATCTTGAGCTGCTGCTCCATCAAGATAGCCTTATGCAACATTTCCTCCAAGTCCTCATACTGTTGCAACTCCATTCGATCCTGAAGATCTCTGCTCATTCCACTCAGAAACCTTGCCATTGTTGCTTCTCGATCCTCATCAATATCTGCTCTTATCATAAGAGTCTCCATCTCTTGGTAATAGTCCTCCGCATTTCTGCTCCCTTGAGAAAGTCTCCTTAGCTTTTGGTGCAGCTCTCTGTGGTAATGACTAGGAACAAAGCGTTTCCTCATGATCGTTTTCATCTCATCCCACGTCTCAACGGGATACTCTCCATTGCGCCTCCTGCTTGTTACCAACTGATCCCACCAGTTAATAGCATAATCACAAAATTCAGTGGCTGCAACTCGTACCTTCTTCATCTCAGAGTAGTTTTGACAATCGAAAACTAACTCAATCTTCTTCTCCCACTCTAGATATGCATCTGGATCGTTCTTTCCTTGAAACGATGGAATTTTCAACTTAATTCCACCTAAGTTGTCATCAGTTCGATCCCTGCCCTCTCTAGCACGCTGTGGTCTCCTTCGACTTCCTCTGGATGAATGATCATCATCATCACCATTGTAATAATCAACCTCTGTTCTGCGATTGTTCGCTCTTCCTCTTCTTGGTTGAATGACTCCTCTCCTAGGCAAAGTAGGCAAATTTCGTGGTTGACTCTGTTGTGCCTCTTCTCGGTACCGATCCAACCTCTCATGGACAGCATCCATCTCAACCCTGATCAACCGCTTAATCTCAACCACCAGTGCATCAACTTGCATTGTTCTATTCGTCGTTTCTTCTTCTACACGATTATTGGTGTTATCTTCTTCGTGATTAGACATGATTCTTTCCTGCAAAATGAACAAACAAATTAGCAGAAAAGGTGTTTCCCAAGTGTTTCCCACAAAGATGTCTTTTCTCTCTAGTGTTTCCCAAGTGTTTCCCCAAGTGTTTATCCTCACAAGTGTTTCTCTCAATCAAATATCAATCAGTGAATTCTCCTAGTTCCAATAGAACTAATAATCAAATCTCAATGAGTTTCCCCAAAGAACTAACCAGTGAATCAAGTGAAAGAAGAGAAATGAAGATAGAAAGATTAAGAAAATAGAATAGAAAGGAAGATAAATAGATATATCTTGATATGATTTTTTTTTTTTTTTTTTTTTTTTCTCTTTTTTTTTTTTTTGTTTGTTTGTTTTTTTTTTTTCTTTTTTTTTTTTTTGATTACGAAAATATATATATTAAACTGAAATTATAATAAAAGGAAAGAAGATGAAAAGATAGAATAAGATAGAAGATGAAAAGATAGAAGATGAATAGATAGAAAATGAAATGAAAAGATGAGAAGATGATAGAATGATAGATTACCGAACTTAAGAGTGTTGCTCTGATACCACTTGATACGATCCTAGCCAAGATCTTTCACTCTAAGTTGTTAGGGATAATCCTTGACTCCAATGAAGAGGTGAAACTCCAAAGAAACAAGGCGGTGGAACCTTAGAAAGATGATGCAGGTAGATCCAACAGTGAGTATATTAAACCCACCACCTGATGCTATCTTAAACCGCAAACAACTATCCTCAGTTGATAGAATGGCCACACAAGTGTGATGAAGAACACTTGATAAACCGAATTGATCCCTTGGATATGACACACCAAGACAGATCGAAAAGTTCACAAGGAACAAAAGAGAATCACTCTCAAAATATTTGATAAAAAAAAGAAAAAAGGTTGTTGTTTTCTCAAGTGAGATTACATGAATATAAAGGAAAAGAAACTTAAGAAATAAGCTAGATAATTAATGTTTCGAAATCAGAAAGAAATAAATATAGCTGAATAACTCTTGAGCTTCAAATGAGACTCTTCAGCTCCATTTTCGTCACCTCCTTTGACCACAAAATTAAATGAGTAATTTTGGGCTTTCTTGGGTTTGTATGACATTCAGAAGAGGCTGGACTTGATAGTTAACATCACCAAGTGATTTGTGAGTGTTTCTCTTGGCCATAACTTCATGAATCAGTCCATTAAGTGCATTCCTCAGCTGCTTAACTCTAGCCCGAGTCATTGGTCCTTCTGGTACACGCATTGCATCCTCTGGTTCAAGCATAGCTTCCTCAGGTACAAGCTCGGCTACAAGGTCCTCATCCTGGTTGACATCCTGATTCCTTTCGTTAACATCCTGGCTAATATCCTGATTCCTTCCTATGATCACATCACAAGATCATCATGGAATTCATACATGGGATGTTTTCAAGCTTGAGGCACGACCTAGTGCACCACCAAGACCAGCACCATATGAATCTCCTTGGTATAGACACATCGCCAACTACCTTGCTGCTGAGATTCCACCACCTCAATTCTTTGGCTACAAGAAAAAGAAGTTCTTGCGCGATGTTAAAAGGTACTTCTGGGATGATCCTTATCTTTATAAACATTGTTCTGATGGTGTGCTTAGAAGATGCATTCCAGAAGACGAGATTCCAGGAGTTCTCTTTGCTTGTCATGGTTCCGACTATGCAGGACACTTTGCTACGAACAAGACCATTGCTAAGATATTGCAAGCTGGGTTTTGGTGGCCTACCATGTTTAAGGACGCCCATACCTTCATATCTGATGAGATTCTCCTAAGATCGGCACTCTTTGAGGTTGAGTAAAGGATAGATTGGTTTCGGTGAGAAACCGTGATGATGGACGGATTGAAATGGTTGAATGGATAGATCAGAGACTTGCGGAAGAATCTCTAAACTCCGGCTTATACTTCTCAAGGATATTACACACCAAAAGAAGAACAAGGATTTCGATGGATATAACACACCAACGAGATGATCTTTACTTAAGTGGTTTTTGATAAAAAGAAAGATGGTTTCAGCAAGAGAATACAAACGAGATTTAAAGAGAAGGAAAGGGAAAGAAAGCGAAGAGACTAGCCTTGGAACAAACTTCAAGCTAGCTCGTAAACTACAACATCATTAAACCAAAACAAGTTTGAAATTCAAAAGAAATAAACCGAAAAATATGACCCAAAACTCTCGCATAATAATCTTGAAGTGGGCTGGGTCAGATTGGCAATTGGATGAAAAGGGGAAGTGTTAACTCAAGCCTCATTAAAAACCTACTAAGGAAAACCCATTGGGACAAAACCTTAGTAGGGAAAAAGAGTGCCCAAGCAACACTTAATCCCATTACCAACCTTCTTGGGCTGTTACCAAAACCATAGTGGTTGGAGTAACCTTTGTTTTATCCTGGCCCAAGTGCTTAAGTATCAATCCAAAGGCTTGGTTGAATGACTTAGCCTTTGATCGAGTCATTGGACCCGTAAGTCCGGTCAAAGCCTCCTCGGCTACAAGCTGATCATCGGCTACAAGCTTTCCATCCTTTGTTCCAAGCTCCGGTTGTTGTCCCTCGTCCATAACCTCATCCATAGTCATATCATCCCCTCCCTCTTGAAAAAGATTTGTTCTCAAATCTGCTTCATCTGCAATAAAAGGAGAAAGATCAGAAATATTAAAACTTGGACTTATATTATACTTACCTTGAAGATCAACACGATAAGCATTGTTGTTGATTCGTTTGGTTATGGTAAAAGGTCCATCGACCCTTGGCATCAGTTTGGACTTTCTTTCTGCCGGGAACCGTTCCTTCCTTAGGTGAACCCAAACTTGGTCACCAACATTAAACACCATATTACGCCGGCCTTTGCTTGCTTGCTCCACATACTTCTTGGTTTTCTCTTCAATATTTTTCCGAGCCTTCTCATGGATTTTCTGCATAAGTTCGGTCTTTTGTTTTCCATCTATGCTGGTTCTTTCACTCAAAGGCAAAGGCATTAGATCCAAAGGAGAAGTGGGGTTGAACCCATAAACAATTTGAAATGGAGAAAACTTTGAAGCAGAATGCACGGCATGATTATATGCAAACTCTAAGTGAGGCAAACATTCTTCCCATGTTCTTAGATTCTTTTTAACCAATGTGCGCAAGAGAGTGCCTAAGGTTCTATTAACCACTTCTGTTTGACCATCAGTTTGCGGATGACATGTAGTAGAGAATAGCAATTTCGTTCCTAACTTAGACCAAAGAGTCTTCCAAAAATAGCTAAGGAATTTGGTATCTCTATCAGAAACAATGGTCTTAGGCATGCCATGCAAACGAATGATTTCCTTAAAGAACAAGTCGGCAATATGAGATGCATCATTAGTTTATGACATGCTATGAAATGCGCCATTTTAGAGAACCTATCAACAACCACAAAGATTGAATCCTTTCCGGTCCTAGTCCTAGGCAAACCAAGCACAAAATCCATTGATATATCAGTCCAAGGATGAGAAGGAATTGGTAAAGGAGTATACAAACCATTCGGCTGAACCTTAGACTTAGCCTGTTTACATGTAGCACATCTAGCGCATATTCTCTCAACATCTCTGACCATGTGTGGCCAGTGAAAGTGATCTCGCATCACCTCAAGTGTTTTGGCCACGCCAAAATGTCCCATGAGACCTCCTCCATGTGCTTCCCTGACAAAAAGATCTCGGAGAGAACAATTAGGCACACATAATCTATTTTCATAAAAGAGATATCCATCTTGTCTATGATAACGGCCAGAGGCAAACTTAACACAAGACTGGTATATATCTTTAAAATCAAGATCAGTTTCATAAAGCTCTTTGATTTGCTCAAAGCCCAGCAGCTTAGCATCAAGAGTAGTGATAAGAGTATACCTCCGGGATAATGCGTCGGCAACCACATTATCCTTACCTTTTTTATATTTTATGACATAAGGAAAGGTTTCAATGAACTCAACCCATCTGGCATGTCGTTTGTTGAGCTTTTGTTGGCCTTTCAAATGTTTGAGGGATTCGTGATCGGTGTGGATAACAAACTCCTTCGGCCAAAGATAGTGCTGCCATGTTTGGAGAGCTCGGACCAAGGCGTACAACTCCTTGTCATATGTGGGGTAATTAAGAGTAGCTCCTCCAAGTTTCTCACTGAAAAAGGCAATCGGTTTCTTGTCTTGCATCAGCACAGCGCCAATACCTAAACCTGAGGCATCACATTCAATCTCAAACGTTTTAAGAAAGTCAGGCAATATCAAAACAGGAGCATTAGTAAGTTTATCCTTAAGTGCTTGAAAAGCATTCTCCTGAGCCTCTTCCCATTTGAATCCCACATCTTTTTTGATAACTTCGGTTAGTGGGGCGGCCAAAGTGCTGAAATCTTTGACAAACCGTCGGTAGAATCCGGCCAGTCCATGAAAACTTCGGACCTCACTAACATTCTTTGGGCTTGGCCAGTCTCTGATGGCCTTGACCTTTTCCTCGTCAACCTTAACTCCATCTGCACTCACAACAAAACCTAAAAAGACAAGGTTATCCGTACAAAATGTACACTTCTTGAAAT
The DNA here is from genome assembly GCA_026724425.1 of Erythrophleum ivorense. Lineage (NCBI taxonomy): Eukaryota > Viridiplantae > Streptophyta > Magnoliopsida > Fabales > Fabaceae > Erythrophleum > Erythrophleum ivorense. The sequence continues at coordinate 7,277,098 of JAIUCV010000074.1, forward strand.
TAGCATAAAGCTTTTCCTTTCTAAGCACATGCAAGACAGATTCAAGGTGATCAATATGCTCGGCTAAACTCTTGCTATATACCAGAATGTCATCAAAATAAACCACAACAAAGTGACCAATGAATGCTCTAAGGACATGGTTCATTAGGCGCATAAATGTACTAGGTGCATTAGTAAGACCAAATGGGATAACAAGCCATTCATAGAGACCATGCTTAGTTTTAAATGCAGTCTTCCATTCATCTCCTTCTTTCATTCTAATCTGGTGATAGCCACTCTTTAAATCAATTTTAGAAAAGATGCTAGAACCATGCAATTCATCAAGCATATCATATAATCTAGGAATGGGATGGCGATACTTTACAGTGATGTTATTAATTGCCCGGCAATCAACACACATACGCCAGCTGCCATCTTTCTTAGGCACAAGTAAGACAGGGACGACACAAGGGCTCATACTCTCCCTGATATGCCCCTTTTCCATAAGCTCATCAACTTGACGTTGTAACTCTTTTGTTTCCACCGGATTGGTGCGATAAGCGGGACGGTTAGGAAGTGTGGCTCCAGGTACAAAATCTATCTGGTGTTCTATGCCACGGACAGGGGGTAATCCTATGGGATTGTCCTCTGGAAACACATCCTTAAAAGCCTGCAAAAGATCTTACATTTCACTCGGCACAACCGGTGCATGGTTAGCTAAGCTTGTTAGTGCTTCTTTAAAAATAAATAACAAAATAGGTTTTTCAGAAAACATCGCTTGCTTAACCTGTTTAGATTTGATCAAGAGATTAGGTTGTTTATCTGACCTGGTGTTCTTAGTAGAAAGTTGAACTTGGTCCTCATAAACTTCTTGTGGCGTTAAAGGGATAAGGGTAACCTTCTTCCCTTTGAACATAAATGAGTAGCGGTTTGTAAATCCATCATGAGTGACCCTTCTGTTGGATTGCCACGGTCGGCCTAGTAAGATATGACCTGCATCCATAGGTAAAACATCGCACAAAACCTCATCCTTATAATTCCCAATAGACATCGGTACCACTACTTGATTTTTGACCCTCATTTCTCCGACATCGTTTAACCATTGAAGCTTATATGGCTTGGGATGCTTTTGTTGCTTAAGACCGAGCTTCTGCACCATGGTTTCACTTGCCACATTTGTGCAACTTCCTCCGTCAGTGATCACACTACAAACCTTGTCTTGGACAAGACATCTCGAATGGAAGAGGTTTTCTCTTTGCGCTTCTTCCTCGGCCCGGGTTTGTAAACTCAAAGTCCTTCTAGCCACATAAAGACCTCCGGGTCTTTCTTCATACTCATCAGGGGATGAAATTTCATCATATGCTTCATTCTGGCCGGGAGTCCACATAATCTTTCTTGCCACTAAAAGTTTCCCACTGACCGGTTTAGCTTCATATTCCCCGGATGATAAAACCGTTTCTTGTAAGGGCTCTTCCTCAGACTCATACTCGCCATCTTCTCTAATGATCATAACCCTTCTGTTAGTGCACTCACTAGCATAATGACCTCGTCCTTGACACTTAAAACATTTAACATCACGAGATCTTGTAGAAGTGGAGCCTTCGGATTTGTTTTTATCTTGAATGGCCGTGGCGGGTTTGGACTCAAATTTAGGGGCTAGAGCCGGTTTACTATCTCTGGGATAGCCTGATCGGTTGGAGTCATAGTTAGTCCGTGAGGGAACCCTCCTCTTAACTTGTTGTTCCACCAGAACAGCCTTGTGCAACATTTCCTCAAGTTGCTCATATTGTTGCATTTCTACACGGTCTTGTACTTCCCGGTTCAAACCACCCAAAAACCTTGACATTGTGGCCTCTTTGTCCTCTTGAATATTGGCCCTTAACATCAACGTTTCCATCTCCTGGTAGTTGTCTTCAACTGACCGTGTCCCTTGGGTAAGCTTGCGGAGCTTTGAATGGAGCTCTCGGTGATAATGGCTCGGAACAAACCTTCTCCTCATGAAAAGCTTCAAAGCTGCCCAAGTTTCTATGGGATACTCTCCACTCCTCTGCCTTGATGTAACAATCTGATCCCACCAGCTGAGAGCGTAGTCGTAGAATTCCGTGGCGGCAACCTTGACCCGGTTGATCTCGGCATAGTTTTGACAATTAAAAATCAACTCCATCTTTTTTTCCCAGTCCAAGTAAGCATCAGGGTCATTCCTTCCATGGAATGGTGGAACTTTCATCTTATAACCACCGAGATTCTCGATCATGAGGTCTCTTTCTTCCCTCGCACGTCTCGGCCGTCTATTGCTTCGGTGAGATGAGTAGCCGCGACTGCTGTAGTAGTTTTGAGCGTTCTAGTCAACATGATTCTTGTTTTGTTCCTTAGGTTTGTGGCAGTGCTCTCCTTCTGATATGATCACTTGTTCATCCGGCACCTTCTCTTTCCCTTTTAGTTGGTCGCGGATGGGTTTAAGTTTCTCTTCCATCATTGCCTCCATTTGTTTGGTGATGGCATCGATCAAAATCTTGTTGTTGGCTGTGTTCCCGGATGAAGACTCCTCGGACATCCTGAAACAAAGATCACAAACTCACCAGTAACTAGTTCCAAAGGTAAACTACTTTTATAGATATAGAAATGATACGATTCAATGGTTTTCAAACTATGATTACTATGAGCGATCAGAAGATGAACGGTCAAATGAACGAGTTGCTTAAAACCGTGATCAATATGATGATTATTCAGTTGATGAGTTGATTCAATGATTAAACTAGTAATAACAAAGAAACAACGGACAAAGATTGATGGATCTATGATGATGAAATGAAACGATGAACAACAAGGAATGAGTTCGGGGATGAACAAAATGGTAGATGAACAGTCAATGATAAAAATAATAAGAACGGTGAATGAAAAAGATAAATGGATAGAGTACTCAACTTCAGAGCGTGCTCTGATACCACTTGATGAGATTCTCCTAAGATCGGCACTCTTTGAGGTTGAGTAAAGGATAGATTGGTTTCGGTGAGAAACCGTGATGATGGACGGATTGAAATGGTTGAATGGATAGATCAGAGACTTGCGGAAGAATCTCTAAACTCCGGCTTATACTTCTCAAGGATATTACACACCAAAAGAAGAACAAGGATTTCGATGGATATAACACACCAACGAGATGATCTTTACTTAAGAGGTTTTTGATAAAAAGAAAGATGGTTTCACCAAGAGAATACAAACGAGATTTAAAGAGAAGGAAAGGGAAAGAAAGCGAAGAGACTAGCCTTGGAACAAACTCCAAGCTAGCTCGTAAACTACAACATCATTAAACCAAAACAAGTTTGAAAATCAAAAGAAATAAACCGAAAAATATGACCCAAAACTCTCGCATAATAATCTTGAAGTGGGCTGGGTCGGATTGGCAATGGGATGAAAGGGGGTAGTGTTAACTCAAGCCACATTAAAAACCTACTAAGGAAAACCCATTGGGACAAAACCTTAGTAGGGAAAAAGAGTGCCCAAGCAACACTTAATCCCATTACCAACCTTCTTGGGCTGTTACCAAAACCATAGTGGTTGGAGTAACCTTTGTTTTATCCTGGCCCAAGTGCTTAAGTATCAATCCAAAGGCTTGGTTGAATGACTTAGCCTTTGATCGAGTCATTGGACCCGTAAGTCCGGTCAAAGCCTCCTCGGCTACAAGCTGATCCTCGGCTACAAGCTTTCCATCCTTTGTTCCAAGCTCCGGTTCTTGTCCCTCGTCCATAACCTCATCCATAGTCATATCAATATCTAAGTGTGATGCTTGCCAAAGACAAGGGAACACCAGCAAAAGGAATGAGATGCCACAAAAATTCATCCAAGAAGTCGAGGTTTTTGATGTTTGGGGAATCGACTTCATGGGTCCTTTTCCTTCTTCTTATGGAAACAAGTACATCCTTGTTGCTGTGGATTATGTTTCTAAGTGGGTAGAAGCCATAGCCAGCCCTACAAACGACTCCAAGGTGGTGATAAAGCTATTCAAGTCAATCATTTTTCCAAGATTTGGTATCCCGCGAGTTGTGATTAGTGATGGAGGATCTCATTTCATCAACAAAGTCTTTGAAAATCTTCTGAAGAAAAATGGAGTGAGGCACAAGGTTGCTACCCCTTATCATCCTCAAACAAGTGGACAAGTAGAGATTTCAAACAGAAAAATCAAGAGGATCTTAGAGAAGACAGTGGGAATGACAAGAAAGGATTGGTCTGTAAAGCTTGATGATGCTCTTTGGGCATACAGAACCGCATTCAAGACCCCACTTGGAACAACTCCTTTTCACCTTGTCTATGGAAAAGCTTGTCATCTTCCTGTTGAGATTGAGTATAAGGCGGAATGGGCAGTAAGGAAGCTGAACTACGACATCAAGACAGCAAAGGAGAGGCGCTTGATTCAATTGAATGAGTTGGATGAAATTCGCCATAATGCCTATGAGAATTCTAGGATCTACAAGGAGCGAACAAAAGCATATCATGACAGGAAGATAGTCCCCAAGACGTTCTCTCCCAATGACCAGGTTCTCCTTTTCAACTCACGCCTGAAACTCTTTCCCGGAAAGCTTAGGTCGCGATGGTCTGGACCATTTAGGATCAAAGAAGTGAAACCATATGGTTCTGTTGTGCTATGGAACCGGAATGGTGGTGATTTCACTGTCAATGGACAAAGACTTAAGCCATATCTTGCAAACATTGAGAAGGATGAGAGAGAAACCATTCTCTTAACCGATGCACCTCATGCCTAAAAAGAAAGGAGTCAAGCTAGATGACTTTAAAACAAGCGCTTTGTGGGAGGCAACCCACACGGTATATTTATTTTCCATTTTCATTTTTTTCACACTATTTTTGCATGCCTAACATTTTTGTTAGGATGAAGACCCAAGAGGAGACCAAACAAAAACATGTCCCACCCATTCATCCCACCCTTGTCAACACCGACACCAAGAGGGCGGGTACGACCTGGGAATACTAAAGGAGGGAAGCAGAATCACATCGGTCAAAGAAAATTACAAAACGATCGAGTACATTTCAAGATATTCCATCCGGCGTGATTCTCTCGGCCAAACCCCTTGATCTATATCCCCTAGTTGAGACCACACCTTCAGAAACTAAAGGAGTCAAAGGTGGCGAATTTGGATGGCCTAAAGAGAAGTGGATTGCTTTGGGATGATTGCAAAACTCATGGTATGTACTTCCTTGTTCTTAATTCTCAATGCCGCTGCTGATTTGTGTGGATTACTAAAACAAAGGTCAATATGGATTTCCAAAAGGATTTAAGAGTTCTCATGTTTTCAAACCTCTTTTCCATGCTTAGTTTCCTTGGGGACAAGCAAAAGATAAGTCTGGGGGAGTTGATATATCCATAATTTGCATGATTTTACTTAATATTTATTCATGTTTTTAAATGTTTTCAATAAGGTTTTATGCCTTTAGAGGTAGTTTTCTTGTATTTGTTGGTTTTGGAGTCTTAACAGGTTAAAACATAAAAATGATTCAAAAAGGAGAAAAAGAGCCTCAAACCATGATCCATGCAAGTTTCCAAGTCAAGAGCATAAAAATAACTCCATTTGTCCGATTCTCGCATTTGGACAGAACCGGAGCATCCGAAAGATGGCCGCGGAAAGGGGTCTTCCCGACGTCCAAAAATCATGATCTTGGTCTTGATGGATAGCTATTTGAGTCATGCAGCACAGAGAAGTTGATTCAATCCATTTGGATCAACCATCAGGGAGAAACTCGTTTTCTCCCAAGACATGTCCGCCAGGCGAGGAAACGAAGCCCATGGAGACTTGGTGCCACGAACGGCCCGGGATTCCGCGGCATGGACCCTGTCTCGACTTAACACAAGCCCAGATTGCTTTTGGTGGTTTACTTGTCCTGAACCCGGTCCAATCACGTCGCAAATCATCAAGGCCGGTTAACCGGAAAGTTTCCTTTTTCAACACTTCACAAACCTAGCAACTTCAACCTTATAAATACAAGCTTTTTAGCCTCACGAAAGGGAGAGCTGCGTGTGCGCCGTCAGAGACAGAGAGAGAGCCATCCTGGAGTGCTGAAGGGAGCAGAGAGAAGAGGCGCTTCTCAGGATCTAAGGCACACACACACACACACAAATCCTTAAACTCTTTTCATCTTTTCCTTTTCTTTTCTTCTGTATTGAACCCGAAAGTTTCAAGGGAGAGATTCGACTTTGTTCTTCAATAGAGAAGATTTCTTCATCCCTTATCTCTTTTAATACTCACATAATGCTTTCATACATCTCTTGCTTGTTTGCTTGCATCATGGTTGAGTAGTTTCATTGTTGGGCTTAAGAGTTTTCAAGGGATTCATGGATTGGTGGCTAGGTTGTTAGATTTCGGATTTTTGATAGAGCTCCTCATCTTGATTTGTACTTAATGCTTATAGCTTTGACTGAACATCTTGCTACTGCACTAGAGTTGATTTACCTTCCGAAATCTTGATAAATCACTTGAAATAATTTAGATGATCAATTCACCATAACCTACGGGAGTAGAACTATGATGCTTTGTGAACATATCGAAGTTGGACTATTTTTGCTTGTTTAACCACTTGATTACCTATGGGAGTAGAGTAATCTTAGGTTGCTTAAACATATTAATTGACATTGCGGGAGTAAGTTAATTATCCATTCATAGTTCAAGTTCTTTACCATATCTATTGATTCTTTGTTTAACTATCCGAAATAACAAATCCATGATGACCTATGAATTCTCTTATGCCCAATGCTTTCCCTATTGATTTGGTTTAGTTATTTTACTTGATTTTAAGCTTGCTAATATTTATTTTCGTCACTGTTCACATCCCTAAAGCCAAACCCCATATTTTAGTTTTAGCTAACTTTTAATCTCATAAACTCATAGTGTAGCTTTCCGGTCCTTGTGTTCGATAACCCTACTACACTACGATCCGTGCACTTGCGGTATCTAGTTTAGGATTGGGTAAAACCTGATCCACATCAATTTCACTTAGGATTAAACTATTTCTAGAACTTTGGGATCTCTAGTCAAGTTCCACAATGTTTTTATAGTTTATACTATTTTATCTTAGATAAAGAACTTCAAGTTGACTACTTGAGGATCTCGATTTAAGAATGCTTTGACAGGTGATTTCTAGTGTTTTTGCAAGAGCTTCAATGTTTGACATGAAAGATGTAAAGACCACTTGCTGTGGACGCACAAATAAAGTTGTCAAAAGAAGTATTACAATGGTTTCAAAACCACAAGAAACAATGGAGTCCATAGCGGTTTCTAAGCGTACACAAAGGAGAAACTCGGGTACACCTTAAAACTTTTCCCGAGTTCATTTGTCTTGAAGGATGGCATGGGAGATCATTATGGAGAGATCAAATTTAAGAAAAAGCACCAAGGTCCAAGTAACCGGGGATTAGGTGGCAACCACCATCAATACTCGCGTCTATGGAAGGCCTTTTGATCCAAGTAATCGGGGATTAGGTGGCTACAACCATCAATACTCGCGTCTATGGAAGATCCACCAAAACTCTCCACAAAAAGCAGAAGAAGTTGAATAAAAAAATACCATGCTACCCTAAAAAAGGGATCAGTCGACTTAAGAAGTGAGAAGAGAGAGAGGTGAAGCAAGAGCCAAGACATGTGTTTTATAAAAAGAGGATGGTAAGAGTCTATAACCCCTTTGATCGATATTCCCTAGTTGAGACCACACCTTTAGAAACTAAAGGAGTCGAAGGTGGCGAATTTTGATGGCCTAAAGAGAAGTGGATTGCTTTGGGATGATTGCAAAGCTCATGGTATGTACTTCCTTGTTCTTAATTCTCAATGCCATTGCTGTTTTATGTGGATTACTAAGATAAAGGTCAACTTGGATTTCCAAAAGATTTGAGAGTTCTCATGTTTTCAAACCTCTTTTTCATGCTTAGTTTGCTTGAGGACAAGCAAAAGTCTAAGTCTGGGGGAGTTGATATATCCATATTTTACATGTTCTTACTATGGTTTTTAATATATTTTATAACATAAATAATAAGGTTTTTGTGTCCAAGAGGTAGTTTTCTTGTATATTGTGGTTTTGAGGTACCAACAGGTCAAAATGGCAAAAAGGAGGCAAAATGGAGCAAAATAACTTCAAACAATGATCCATAAAAGTTTCCAAGTCAAGAGCTTCAATAAAACTCCAAAAGTCCAAATTCCGCAATCGGACAGAACCGGAGCACCAGAGAGATGGCCGCGGTAAAGGGTCTTCCCGACGTCCAAATCCCATGATCTTGATATGGAAAGATAGATAATTGAGTCATGCATCGCGGCGAAGTGACATTGGGCCATTTGGAGATCACATCCGGTCTAGACTTGTTTTCTCCCAAGACATGTCCTTTTAGCGAGTAAAGGAAGCCCATGGAGATTGAATGAGTGAAATGGACCGGGACCACTTCGGGCCAAGCCTAAACTTCATCAGGACTCAAGCCCACATCTTTACACGCGATTTGGAGGCGCCAGCCTCGACTCTCTCAAGACTTGGTGAGCAAGCTCAAAGGAGAAGAAGAAAAGGAAACTTTCCTCTTCTTGTCTGCGCCTTAACTCAGCCGACCTATGTTGATTCCAGAAATAGCACACGTTAATGTGACGGGATATTTCGGATGGGAGACTTGGGAAGCTTCGGATTTATTACTCGAAAAGAAGTTTGGATACAAGAGATTGTCTCGTCAAACAAGCCTTGACGAGACGTAATGCGAATAGCGAATGAAACAGAGAAAAAGTGAGCGAATGCTTTTTAGGGTTTGCAGGGTTGCGTGACTTGGTCTTCAGGGAACGAAGACCTCTCCTTATATAGTTAAATTAAGGCGAAGGCGATTCTCTGTTGAATATTTTCCTCTTGATCGTAAAGGAAATCTTCTTCTTCTCTTGATTTCTTTCCTTTCTTCGAGTGGCGGCTGCTGCTATTTCTTTTTTGCTCAAAGTATTATCTTCCTCCTCAAGGTTTTCCATTTCTGTGAGGAGGCTAGGGCTGAAGACGGGCCGGGCTTTTCGCGCTGTTACTCATTGCGATGGGCTCGGGGAAATGTGCTCATTTCACCTCTAACAACCTAGACTCCTCACCTATATATACTTGCTTTTAGCCTCTTGTATCAATCATCCTACAATTCCTTGAATCTCTTAATAAATTTCGGAGCCACTTAGGTGGTCTCCTCTCTTCCCTTTTCTTTTCTTCCCATTGTAAATATTTACATGTTTCTTTAAGTTTTGCATACATCTATGAGTAGAAGTTTCTCACCATGAAGGAGCCACGGTTTGATCTCTATCACTCCGCCTCTTTTCAGTAGAATCATGAGACTCCTTCTATCTCTTAGATCTATTGTTGAATTATGGATCCTTCAATGAGGACATGACATAATTGCCTTCGCTATTCGGTTGTTAAATAAAGGGGAAACCTTGTGGTTCTCCATCTTTATTTAAACCTAATGCTTGTTGCTAGAGATGATCAACTAGCGACTTGATCTAAGGTTGATATACTCTCCAAACGCTTGTTATATCTCCGGATCTAATATTTGATGGGCAAATCGTTTTAGGCTATGAAAGTAGACCTAAGGAGTTTTGTGGACAATCATTACCTAACCGTAATGCATGTCTCTGATACTAGGATTTTCTATCAATTATCCTAAAGCAATGTATCTATCGCAGCAGTACTTTAGGTATCAATCCAATCAGGTGTGATGCTAGCAATCACGATATGACATAACTATTTAATTCAAGCCAAATCTATCAGTTGGTGGTGAAGAGATCGATCGAGCTAAGACAAAATGAAACGCAGACGAATTCGATTAAGTCGGTATTAAGTGCAATCAAACGAAAACGATAAAAAATAGCAGGTGCAACTATCAGAGAAAAACAAGCTCCTAAGGATGAGGCAATCGATCTGTAACTACTCCTAACGTGGTCTCGTCGCTTAACAAACCCAAACACGGGCTAATCCCTCAACAACGAACTCAATAAACAAGATCAATTCACTTTCATGAAAGAGATCAACAACCTAGTGATTTCTCAAGACCTAATCATCATTAGCGAAGAAAACACAAGCAAGCATTAAGTTCAGGTTCGATAGAGTTGAAATACTCTCTAGACATCTAATCCCTTAGGCTAGAACAGTAAATCTCTGAATCAGCTGGTTCGGACATCTCATCGAACACCTCATGAGTGTGGAGACGTCTAAGGTCCAGATCCAGTTGATCAGACAGAATCCGGTTTTAAGATCACTAATCCATAAGGGATCTATTGGAAAACAAATCTTAAGAAACTCGATCACGCTAGGGTTCGTTACAGATCTATCCCATCCCGAGAAACTTAAAGGAAACTGCTCGCTAGAACTCATGAGACAGAATTCAAAATCAAAAGAGATAGATTGCATAATAGAAACAAAGCAAAGAGATAGATTCGAGAACGCTAAAATACTTAAAACTCAAAAGAAATCTGAATTACAACTTGGTTTCTCGAATGAAGTGATGATAAAACGAACGTGTCTGGAAAAGGTTCACCTCCCTATTTATAATACAAAAGAAAAACCTAAGAAGAAGAAAATAAAAGAAAAAGGAAAATAGGTTGAAACAGATTGGTCTCCGTAATGGGCTGGATCTATCAGGCCTGTTACTCGATCGACCCCGCGTGTAACCAACTCGATCAACCCCGCATGTAGCCAAATCGATTGCGTCCATATGTGGCGAGCTCGATCGCGTTCAGTTGTACCCCGGCTTGATCTCGTCACTCGATCTTCAGCTCGATCTTGCTCTTCTTTCAGCTTGATCACCTTAGCTCGATCACTCCTGCTACAGAGCAGCTCCATCCCTTCACTCCATCACTCCACTCCAGAAAACACCTAAAACTGACACAAATGTACAGGATGCAAGAGTGCTAGTCCTAAACATACTAAATGCGAAATATGAGTGAAGGTGAGTGAAAACAATGCAAATGAATGGTTATGAATGCAAAAACATTCGAAATCGAATGCTAAAAACATGCAAACTATGAACACATCAGTCTCACTCTACAATGACCATGCGAAAGTTGAGCCCATTGGTTTAAGAGACATAGGGGATTGGAGCCACGAAAGTGGGAAAATCCTTCATTAGTGTTTTGAGTTCATGAATCGGATTTAACAATCTTTTCAATCGATTTGGCACATGTCTTTGCGAATGTTTCCTTTCAACAATATTTATCTTTTGCTTTATGTTTTGCATTGTTAATATCTTTATGTTTTACAAAAACCAAAAAACACAAAACCCCTTTTTCATATTGTCGATCTAGCTTAGTTTGCATCTCATGATCTTGAAGCGTACATTCCGCAATCCTCAGTGGTTCGACCCCTAAATACTACAATTGTCTGTTGTGCACTTGCAACTCACGGTTTGTTTTAGGGTTATTTATTACTTGCATATCCCACACACATCAATAGCTGTTGAGAATTAATACTTCATGAATATTAATTCAGGTTGTTACAAAAAAAGAAAAATCTTGGTTGTTTCATTTTGGTATCAGTGCTCTTACGGTTTTAGGACTGTTAGAATTGGGTGAACTGAAACTATGTGTTTAATTGATTATATGTGTTTTAGTCAGTTAGTAGTCTTAGTATCATCCTCTTCGGCCTTCAAAGTGATTATGCGGTGAGTTTATTGTTTTGTTGTGTATTTTTCTAGCTTGCTCATCTTCTGTTCTTTGGAAGTGCAGTGAGATGGATGCAGGTGCTAGAGGTCGCTGTGCGAGAGGTCGCAGTAGGGCCGTTGCCCATGGGGGCAGAGCAGCTGGCCGTGGTGGCAGAGTTGGAGGCCGTGGTAGCAGAGCTGGAGGCCATGGAGGCCGGGGTCGTAGTCGTGGAGCAGCGGCTTAGTCAGGGAAGAGTGCGACGCTTAGTGTGGCGTCTGCATCAGTGACTCATTCAGTGGGGTCTGCGAGTCAGGCCGGTTTGGGTGTCAGTGCTAGTGTGGGGACTGGTGCCGGTGGTGGTGTTGGAGCTGAGGCGGCCCCAGGTGGGGGTGCTGCTGCAGTTCAGGGTCGTGATGACCTAGTCGTGGGTTTACTGACGCAGTTGTTGACACACTTTCCGCCAGCGGTTCCAGAGCAGGCCTGATGTGTGGTCAGGTTTTACCGACTTTTTAAATCCTGCAAGTGCACACATCGCAGAAGTACGGGTTATCGAACACAAGGACTGGCTAAAATGAATACTCTTTAAATCTATGGAGTTACCTTAAACCAACTGTACAACAATCAAACAAGAACATGTACAGTCAATCCTCGATTCGCACCTCAAAGAGCGTATGTAATCGACTCCCGAATCCCTAATGTCGTCCGATACCAACTCTAACACAACTTCCTGGTTCGCGGATGTTACAAAAATACTATGTAACATCTGTAAACCGATTTTTTGGTTTTGGAGAGTTGCGTCGAGCGACACCAGGAGGGTCGACACCGATCCAACGAATTGATTTCAGTTTGATTTCAATTGTCCGGTTTGGATCGGTTAAGGGAAAAAACCCTTTTCGCGAGTTATAAGTGGTGAGGCCGCTTTTTCTTCACGTTTTTTGAGAGAAAGAGGCAGAAAACGACAGAGAAGAAAGAGAAAAAGGAGTTTGGAGTTTTTGGGTGATTTCTAGAGCTGTTTGTGGTTGTTCTTCACTGTTCATCTCGTTTTCCCTTTGTTCAATCCGATTTCAAGGTGAGTGCGCGACCGTAGGCCCGTATATGCTAGATTTATGATTCTAGGTTGTTAGGTTGTGGTTTTCGTGGTTGTTTATGTGATAATGATGCTTTGAATTGTGTTTGATTGAGTTGATTTGAGTTTTTCGTGTTTATCGCACTCTTCATCGTCTAGGGTTTGCGATCTGCGAGTCGGTGTCAAGCGACACCAATCGGTGTCGGTCAACACCAAGAAGAGGAGTATGTTATTGTTAATTGAAAATCGGTGTCGCTCGACACCAGTGGTCTGTTGTGGTTAATTGGTTTAATTTGCTTATGTTATTGTTAATTGCTGATGTGGTTTAGTATGTGCGTAATTGGCCTGTAGACGGGATGACTGTCTCACTAAGTATTTGCGATAACACTTACGCATCTCTTTTTCCCATGTAATGCAGGTAAAAGAAATGTGTGATCGCGGAATCAAGGCCGAAGAAGGGGATGATAAGATTTTTTTATGTGCTTCTGTTGTTAGTTAGTAGAACCTGGTGTTTGGATTGCTAGCTTGAATTATTCTGGTTTTAATTTGTTGGTTGAATAATTATTTATTTATTGAATTGTTGAGAATTTCCGCATTGATAGCTATTGAGAATTAATACTTCATGAATATTAATTCAGGCTATGTTACAAAAAAAAAAAAAATCTTGGTTGTTTCATTTTGGTATCAGTGCTCTTACGGTTTTAGGACTGTTAGAATTGGGTGAACTGAAACTATGTGTTTAATCGATTATATGTGTTTTAGTCAGTTAGTAGTCTTAGTATCATCCTCTTCGGCCTTCAAAGTGATTATGCGGTGAGTTTTTTGTTTTGTTGTGTGTTTTCCTAGCTTGCTCATCTTCTGTTCTTTGGAAGTGCAGCGAGATGGATGCAGGTGCTAGAGGTCGCTGTGAGAGAGGTCGCGGTAGGGCCGTTGCCCATGGGGGCAGAGCAGCTGGCCGTGGTGGCAGAGTTGGAGGCCGTGGTGGCAGAGCTGGAGGCCATGGAGGCCGGGGTCGTAGTCGTGGAGCAGCGGCTTAGTCAGGGAAGAGTGCGACGCTTAGTGTGGCGTCTGCGTCAGTGACTCATTCAGTGGGGTCTGCGAGTCAGGCCAGTTTGGGTGTCAGTGCTAGTGTGGGGACTGGTGCCAGTGGTGGTGTTGGAGCTGAGGCGGCCCCAGGTGGGGGTGCTGCTGCAGTTCAGGGTCGTGATGATCTAGTCGTGGGTTTACTGACGCAGTTGTTGACACGCTTTCCGCCAGCGGTTCCAGAGCAAGCCTGATGTGTGGTCAGGTTTTACCGACTTTTTAAATCCTGCAAGTGCACAGATCGCAGAAGTACGGGTTATCGAACACAAGGACTGGCTAAAATGAATACACTTTAAATCTATGGAGTTCGGATCAAGCTAGAATAAGATAAAGGATGATTGGTTGGTTATCTAATAACTAAATACTAAGGCAAAGAAATTGAGGTTGTAAAGCAATGAAAGAAAGGCGTTAGGTCTCTAGGGGTTAATTCACAGAGAAGCAAGCAATGATCAGTTCGATGATAGATATGAATCAATTTAGGGATGATGGGATGATAGATCCATCTAGAACACAAAACACGAAAATAAGTCTTTCCACTTCCGTGGCTCCGACTCCTATGATAACTTATCTAATCGCTAAATTTCCGGTATGTCCTTAGATAGTTAATCAAGCATTAAATCGATCAGGTTCGGGTACAGTTCTCTAGGCTTAGTAAATCAACTTCCGCAGTCTAAGAAACCTATCTTGTCATAGAATAGGTCCGGCGAATGATACAGCACTTCCCTGGCTCAAATCAACCTAGGATCGGATTGCTAGATGCGCGGTAAAGCAATCAGCTTTAATAAGTGAACAAAACGAGACAAAGACTCTAATGATATCCCTAACAGTTCATCGAATTCATAGATCAAGCAAACAACTCATTGAATTAGTAACCCTAGCAACCTAACAAGTGAATTACTCAGACATGATCAAAGTAACAACACAAAGAGATGGAGAAAGCATGATAATAGATAAAGGTTCGGAAATCTTCTCCAAATTGTAGTGAGGAGAAGAGATCCTCTCCTTGAAATCTCTTGAACAAAAGTAATCTAATGCGGCTCTGCGGTTCTCTTCTATCTAAAGAGGCAAAAAAAGGTGTATTTATAGTGCTAGGTCTTCCAGGGGTTGAGATTAGGTAAACGGGCCGAGTAAATCGTGAAAACGCGCAAAACGGGCCTTAGTCGGCTAAGGCGGGTCGAGCGGGGCGGTCGACCGGTCGGCCGGGATGGTGGTCGGGTCGAGCTGGGCGTTCGAACGGTCGGTCGGGATGACGGTCGGGTCGAGCTGGGCGGTCGAGCGCGCACGGGATGGTGAAAAGAGGTCGGGTCGGACGAGGGCCATGGAGTCCCTGTCCGACCGGCTCGGTCGACCGGATCGGTTGTCGTCGTGAAGGAAAGTCGGGTCGGACGGGAGCCTTGGAGTCCCTGTTCGACCGGCTCGGTCGACCGATGTCATTGTGCAATGAAGGACGGTCGGGTCGGACGGGAGCCTTGGAGTCCCTGTCCGACCGGCTCGGTCGACCGGCTGGTGTAGACGTCCGGTTTTCGGCTGATTTGACACTCTTCACTAAAATGATAATATATTCCATTCTACACGTCTAAATTGCATGATTCCAATTGCGTTGGAAAGCTAACTCATGTAGAAATCGCGGCGAACTGGAAAATAGAGGTATATCAACTCCCCCAGACTTAGATCTTTGCTTGTCCTCAAGCAAATAGAATCCAAGTCAGAGAAAGAGGTTTGAAAACGTAGAAACTCCTTATCCTTTTTGAGAAACCTGTGGTGGTTTCCTCTCCTGTATTCCACTAAGAACATAACCAATGTTAGACTGGCTTCACATAATGCTCGGCAAGCTTAGCGAACCATACCAAACTCGACTAGTCTCATCCAGCATTCCAGACTTTCCATTGTTAACTCCTTGCATAAATTTAAAACGTGCGGTCTTTATCAAGTGAATATCGATCATTAAGCACTTGTTCTTACCCACTTGAGTCTCTCCAGGATAGTCCTTTTTGAGGCTTTTGAGTTCTTTTCCTCTCTCTTTTCTTTTGAAGGATCGATCTTTCCCTACTTTTCTAGGGTATCATTTTATTTTTTTCTATCGATCCTTCTTCCCATTCTTTTTCTTTTGGGGAATATCATAGGATAGGCTTTTGTTTTTTCCTTGTTTTTGGTAGGTCTCCATAAGACAAGAAGGTGCAGACGTATACATTCCTCTTGCTTACACGTTTTCCTTGTGCTTAAAAGCTTTTGATTTTCATTTTTCTGAGAGAGGGGAGAACTGCACTTTGTATTGGACACACTCTTTTGAGATCAAGTGAGGAACGACTCATATGTATGCCAAGTCCCTTGACAAGAAAAACTAGATTGATTAGGGTGGAGTTAACGTTAGATTGTCCGGGTGTAACATCCACGAACCAGAAAGTTGTTTTGGAAGTGGTATCGGACGACATTAGGGGTTTGGGAGTAGATTACATATGCTCATTGAGGTGTGAATTGAGGATTGATTGTGCATGTTCTTGTTTGATTGTTGTGCAGTCGGTCTAAGGTTCATCATCGCGATGAAAATGTGTGAAAAGCTCTTGAGTACCTAGTGTCGATCGACACCAAAGGGATGTGTCGATCGACACCGGTTATCAGGTTCGATTCCGGCTTTAGTCGATTGTGCGTTTGATTTTTGGTTTGAGTTGGTTTGGTCGATCGGTGTCGACCGACACAAAGGAAGGGTGTCGATCGACACCGGTTATTGAGAAATCGACCGGTTTGATTTAAGTCGGCTGGTTTTGGGCTGGTTTGGGCGAGGGAAGCCCAAGTCTCGCGATAAAAGCTTGGTGGCCGCGTGAAAAGTCACTTTTTCGTGACAAAGACTTTCCAGAGGCGATTTTTGGAGTTTTGTGAGGTTTGTAGGCTTGATCTGAGGCTTTGGGTTGTTGTTCATCTTCTTCTCCTTTCTTTCAATCCTTTTCAAGGTGAGTGCATGACTGTAGGTCCGTTAATCATTTGAGATTGTTTGATTTCAAGTTTATTGATGAGTTTTCGAGTTGTTCTTGAGTTATGGTTGAGTTATATGGCTGTTTGATCGATGTGGGGGTTGAATCCCACGATTTTGTGTGTTTATGCGCTGTTTTGTAGCTTCTGGTGTCTGGGCGTCGAGCTGGTGTCGACCGACACTCGATGGGTGTCAATCGACACTCAGAAGGCTGGCGTCGATCGACACTCTTGAGGTGTCGGTCGACACTGACCTGGGGTGTCAGGAAACGTGGGTTTTTCCTGACTTGGAGTTTTCTATTGCTGTTTATTGTTCTTGTTGTTGATTATTGTTGATATATTGTCTAGTGTTTGACGTACTTGGCCTGTAGGCAGGATGATCCACTCACTAAGTATTTATGATAATACTTACGCATCTCTATTCCAATGTGATGCATGTAACAGCAATGTTCTTCCGCGGAAAGAGACCGAGAGAAGAGGATGATGAGACTAGGAATTTGATTTTGGCTATCTTGTTGTGGCTAGCAAGGAATTCATTATTTTAGGATGTTAGCTTTATTTTCATAATGTAGCAAACCTGGTGTTTAGGTTGCTAGAATTTATTATTGGTTTTTATTGGTTTATTTATGATTTAATATTATTGATTTCTTTTGAGAATTTCCGCATCGATAATTAAAAAAAAAAAAAAAAAGGCTTGGTTGTTTCACCGGGTACCTTAGAAATGTTGCCAAGTCAGTAGGTCGATCCACCGTTAGAGGTTCTGTTAGGCTTATGTCTGCAACTGATGTCCGCTCTAGGGTCATAGATTGTTAGCACAACACCGGAGAATCATAGAGATAAATCATAATTTCCAACTAAGGTTTTGACTCAATAAAACATGAAAACATAAGAAAAGGACATAAAAATATAAGAAAAGAAAGAGAATACATTAGTAAAGGATAAAACTCCCCCCAGACTTAACTTGCACCGTCCCGGTAAAAGCAAATCAAATTAAGGGTGAGAGGAAACAGACGCAATAAAGAAAAATAAAAAGAAATTCATTAAAATAAGATAAGGATAGAAAATGGAATTAGGTGTCCATTGCACCGGATACCGAGTGAAGTGTGGGTGCATAGGTGGAAGTGTAAGGGCTGGTCGCACTCTCCTCCTCGTCTGTAGAGTCTTCATCAGAGCCAAGTGTAGAGGTGAGTGAGAACTCTCCAAGGTCTGGCTCATGGGTTGATGTGGAAGGGCGGAAAAGGCGATCGGGAGCGATGTGGCGAACAACACGGATGAGGCGCGAGATGAAGCGGGATTGGCACTGGACGGTTCTCTCTAGATGGCCAAGGCGGTCTAAAGCCTGGTTGGCAGCTTGGCTGGCTGTCATGACGTTGATGTTCCGAATGGGTCGCCTTGCCTGATGGTCCTCTGCGTGAGATAGTAGGTATTTATCTGGTAGCGCGGTGATTTTGGGGTTTCAATGAAGTACTTCTGGTGGTGGTGAGAATGTAACAGCACCGGAGCTGAGGAGTGGCAGATGAGAGATTCGGGAAACCTTTGATCGGGAAGCGAGGAACGGTTCATCAGCGAAGTGGGTCCAGTTGAAAAAATCATTATCACGAGTGAGGTGGTTCTCCTTGAAGTCATGAGAAGTCTCATTGGCGAAACCAAAAAGCTTGCAAATGGTGGCGATGGATATCCGACCACTTTGATCGCCAATCTTGAAGAAAAGTATCCCATTGCCGGCGGGCTGGTCATCATTGTTGTTGGGGAAGGCTAGAGTGACGGTGGAGAGGAAGTCTCTTGTTAGTTCAATGTACTCCTTGCAATCTATCTTGAAAAACTTGCTCATTCCTAGCTTCTTTAGGTACCATATGACATCACTCCTGATGTTGAGGAGATCAAGAGTGTGATTATCCATTGTCACACATGGTTCAATGATGACTCTTTCCATTGCCTTTCCATACTCTCCATTGCATTGAATAGGTTGGTTGATAAACTTGAAAAGGGGCTGATTATCGGAATCACTTGAATGCTCCTCGATCTCCTTGCCTTTTTCGTTGGTTTTGATTGCTGATTTCGATGTGGTTGCTCGTTCAGTGAGGCCTTGGTGTGTCTTTAGCTTGATTTGTTTCCTTGGTGGCTCGAAAGCGTCATCCTTCTTCCTTATTGCCTCAGTTAGCTTTGTTCTTGCCATGGTACCTACAAAAACAAAGTCTCACCGAGGGACATGAGTTTGTGTCCTTAAAGTTTGTTTGAAGAAAAGAGTAGGGGATAAGTATAATATCAACTCAAATCAAGCCTCATAAAACCGATCAAGTGAACAATCATCTTTTCAAGGTTCAAAATCCTAGCTATTTTTGGATTTACTGTTCATGCTATGATATAACTCAAAATTTCGAAATTCATAAGCTAATCATGCTATATTAAAGTTATAAATCACAAATCCTAAAGATATTCTAGGTGTTTAAGCAATGAATACCCTAATTTCATAATTGAATCAAAGGTTTTGAATACCCAAAATAAGTTTTGTGAAAAACTATTCAAAAATTGAAATTAGAATGTTATATTCTCTAAACCACATTGATTTCACACAAATAAGCTTAAGACAAGTCTACTAGGAGCAAAAATTTCAAGTCTAAACAAAAGCTTAGCCAAAAACTTTCTCATATGTTTGGATTGTGTAAAATCATAGATATTGGGTGTTAGAGATTATACCTTGTGTTGGAAAGAGAGATTGGGGATTGGGAGAGCTAAAATCGAAATCCAATTGAAGAAATACCAAAGTTTTAAAGAAATTTTTTGTGAAGTTCTTTCAATGGATGTTAGGGTTTTCAAAAAGCTTTTCTTTGGAGAAGAGAATGAAAAGTGGTGTTTTCAATCTCAAAAATCTCTTTAAATCCTTCTTAAAATCGATTTTGGTTTAGAAAAATTGGTTTGGTGTGGTTAAAACCGGTTCAATTTAAGTGGGAAGGAGAAGCTTATCTTGGTTTTGGGTGGATGGTTTGTTGTTTGGTCGATTGGTTCGGTCGACCCTGAGTGTTTTGGTCGACCGGTCGACCGAACCTCTTGCAGGCCCTGCCCGAACGTGTTTGGTTGACCCGGACGGCTTGGCGGTTTCACTTCTGTGTTCCTCTTGCACCATTGTGATATCCATTCTATCCTATCCTGCTAAAAGAAAACAAAGAAAACAAAGTAAAACTATAACTAAAAACTGAAATTTAAAGGCGTTACCTTATGGGTTGTCTCCCATACAGCGCTTGTTTAAGGTCTTTAGCTTGACCGTAATGCTCTTTAGGATTTAAGAGAGGGTAGTGATCAATGGAACTTTTTGTCCATCAAGATCTTTCTTCTTGGGATTTATATCAGGAGGATGATTCACGGCGGGATAGACAATCGCTCCATGCTTGTCCCAGGGCACTTCAGCCATAGGAAAAAGTTTTATAGTGTTGGCAAACTTTTCCTTGAATCCTTCCAAAGTTTCATCATTTAGCTTTTCCTGGAGGAGAATCCTAATTTTTGCAAATACTTTAGGTTGCTTAGCCATCTTAATGGTCTTTGTCCCGGTCTTGTCCTTGATCGGTCCTTTTGGTGGATGTTTAGGTGATGCCGTAGTCTTACTTCTTGCTGCCGGGGCAAGTTGCTTGGGCTGGTAGGCATGGTTTATGCTGGGCAAGCTGGACAGGATTTTCTCTTCTTCTGGAGGCTTGGGGATGATCTTTTTCTCTTGCACCATATCAACTGATGGGTTCTTTGTTGAACACATGGGGAAAAACATCTCTTTATTCACCTTGTTGAATGAGATTCTCCGGTTGGGAAAATCGAAAATGGCTCCAACGGTTGATAGAAAAGGGGTGCCAAGGATAAGAGGTCTATGGCTACTTTCTCTCATTTCCACTATTTGAAAGTCGGTAGGAATAGAACAGTTCCCTAGTCGTAACATCACGTCCGGGATGAAACCATAAGGTGTTTGCGAGAATGAATCGGCATAGTTGATAGAGATGGATGAAGGTTGGATGTTGGTAAGGCCTATCTCGTCTGCAATCTTCTTTGACATGATGTTGACATTAGCTCCTGTGTCACAAAGAGAATCGGTGAGGTTAACTTCATTAATAGAACATGGAACTACAAACTTCCCAGAGTTTTCCGCCTTTGGGATGATCTTGGGGAAAAGGCGTCTTTTCCTTGCACGGTTGGATTCTTTCTCGGGATAGATTTCTTCAGGCCAGGTCATACAATCATACTTAGGTGGGGAGAGCTTCCATTTGGGAATAGAATCCTCAAACTTCTTTTCTATTGCAACGGAGTTGCAAAAAGATTTCTTGGACTCCATCTCTTGTTTTTTAACTGCTTCTGCGGTTTGAGCGGCTTGTACTTCCAATTTCTTGACATGAGCGGCAATGGCATCATATTTGGCATGGAGATCATTGAACAAAGTGTCCATCTTCTCATTCATCTCCTTGTTGTTCCTCTTTTGACCGTCCATGATCTGTTGAAACATTCCCTCGAACTTGTTGTTAGACTGGGCTAAAGGAGGTTGGCTGGAGGGTAAACCATATGGTTCCTTTGGTGGGTATGGTGCTCTTTGGTCATGGTTCGGCCTAGGTTGAAACTGGTTTCCTTGCTGCTGGAAACGATCTCCATAGGGTTGGAAAGGTGGTCTCTGCTGCTGGAATCTTGAGGGATAGATTTGGTCTTGTGGGTTCTCCACATTGGTGCTGCGGTAAGAAAGGTTTGGGTTGGACCGGTAGTTGGGATTGTATCCCCTGTTTCCATAGTTACCAATGTAGTTAACTTCTTCCTCAAGATGATCATTGGAGAAATCTCCCATGCATTCCCTTGTAGGATCATCATTGACATCATTTATGCCCTCAACTGCATGTATGTGTCTTTGCGGTCCTTTTAGAACTTGAGCCATCATATTCTTCAGTTCAGCCATCTGAGTAGCATCAGGGGGTGTGTTGGTAGAGCGGTTTGATCTATCGTAATCGGGGCAGTTGTTGCAATCACTTGCTGCAGGGTTCTCAATCAAGACTTTGGCTTCCTCAACAGTCTTTGTCATAAAATTTCCATTGCTTGCAGTATCCAAGGATAGCTTATACTTGTGGTCTATGCCACGATAGAAGATGTTCCAAAGGTTCCCCTCCTTGAAACCGTGGTTAGGGCAGTCCCTCATGTACTCCTTGAATCGATCCAATGCCTCATAGAATGATTCGGTTGCTCCTTGGCGAAATCCAGAGATCTTGTTTCTAACAGAAATTGATTTTTGCTTAGTGTAGAAATGGTTGATGAATGCTGCCTTGTACTCGTCCCAAGTAGTGATCGAATGGGCAGGAAGAGACTTTAACCATCTAAGGGCTTTGTCGCCAAGAGAAAATGAGAAAAGTTTGCACTTTAAGTAGTCGGCTGAGACTCCATTGGCTCGGGTGGTGCTGCAAATCTCTTCAAAGTTATCTATGTGATCAAGCGGGTGCTCAGCTGGTAGGCCATGAAATTGGTTTTGCTTAACCAATGCTATGATTTGAGGCTTGATCTCATAGTCATTCCTCTGAGGTGGAGGTGGGTGGATCGGATTTCGATCTGTAAAGAAAGCATCAGCGGAGTCATAGTCTCCAATGGTTGGGTTGTTAGCTTGAGGTTGTGCATCAACTTCCCCAGCAGGATGTTGTGGTGCTAAGGGTGGAGGTGGATCTCTCCCTTCAGCTACAGCTCTAGCTACTGCTGCATCATGAGCGGCTTGGGCCATCTCTTGAGCTCTTTGTCTTCTAAGTGTCTTTTCAAGTCGGTCGATTTCAGCAACTGGTTCAACTAGATTGTCCCTATTAGACTGTCTAGTCATGCACCTGAAAAACAAAAGAAGAAAACCAATGAAAAGTAAGATAAACTAGAAATACCAAAAGCAAAAAATGAAAATGCAAGAAAACAAGAAAATCCTAGACTAGATCCTAATCGAGATTCAAAGGTACTGCTGCAGTCCCCGGCAACGACGCCAAAAGCTTGATGTGTGGTCAGGTTTTACCGACTTTTTAAATCCTGCAAGTGCACAGATCGCAGAAGTACGGGTTATCGAACACAAGGACTGGCTAAAATGAATACACTTTAAATCTATGGAGTTCGGATCAAGATAGAATAAGATAAAGGATGATTGGTTGGTGATCTAATAACTAAATACTAAGGCTAAGAAATTTAAATCGAGGTTGTAAAGCAATGAAAGAAAGGCGTTAGGTCTCTAGGTGATAATTCGCAGAGAAGCAAGCAATGATCAGTTCGATGATAGATATGAATTAATTTAGGGATGATGGGATGATAGATCCGTCTAGAACACAAAACACGAAAATAAGTCTTTCCACTTCGTGGCTCCGACTCCTATGATAACTTATCTAATCGCTAAACTTTCAGTATGTCCTTAGATAGTTAAGCAAGCATTAAATCGATCAGGTTCGGATACAGTTCACTAGGCTTAGTAAATCAACATCCGCAGTCTAAGAAACCTAGCTTGTCAAAGAATAGGTCCGGCGAATGATACAACACTTCTGTGGCTCAAATCAACCTAGGATCGGATTGCTAGATGCGCGGTAAAGCAATCAGCATTAATAAGTGAACAAAACGAGACAAAGACTCTAATGATATCCCTAACAGTTCATCGAATTCATAGATCAAGCAAACAACTCATTGAATTAGTAACCTTAGCAACCTAACAAGTGAATTACTCAGACATGATCAAAGTAACAACACAAAGAGATGGAGAAAGCATGATAATAGATAAAGATTCAGAAATCTTCTCCAAATTGTAGTGAGGAGGAGAGATCCTCTCCTTGAAATCTCTAGAACAAAAGTAGATCTATAAAGCCTGTAATATAATGCGGCTCTCCGGTTCTCTTCTTTCTAAAGAGGCTAAAAAGGTGTATTTATAGTGCTAGGTCTTCCAGGGGTCGAGATTAGGTAAACGGGCCGAGTAAATCGTGAAAACGCGCAAAACGGGCCTTAGTCGGCTAAGGCGGGTCGAGCGGGAAAGGCGGCGGTGATATACCTCTATTTTACACCCTTTTTACATCGTTTTATATACTTTATTTATGGTTTTACCATGGCTTTTTGCTTTAAAAGGTAGTTTTTATGCATATATAGTGCCAAGAGTCATTTCAGGTCAAAAGATGCAATTTGGAGCAAAACAAAGGCAAAGGTCCTCAAAGAAGCTTCATGCACTATCATTTACTTTGGAGGAGCCCCAAAAACATTCTACTTAATGGATTTCACCAAAACTAGTTCGCCGTGATGCCTACATGAGTTAGCTTTATAACGCAATTGGAATCATGCAATTTGGCCACGTAGAATGGGAGATATGATCGTTTTAGTGAAGAGTGTCAAATCAGCCGAAAAATCGGACGTCTACACCAACCGCTCGACCGAACCGGTCGGACAGGGCCTCCAAGGCTCCCGTCCGACCCGACCGTCCTTAACTACAGGAGGACATCGGTCGTCCGACCCGACCTTCCTTCAAGACGTCGACCATCCGCTCAACCGAGCCGGTCGGACAGGGCCTCCAAGGCTCCTGTCCGACCCGACCTCCTTTCACCATCCCGTGCGCGCCCGACTATCATCCCGTGCGACCGTTCGACCGCCAGCTCGACCGACCGGTCGACCGCCCCGCTCGACCACGACGTATCCCGCTCGACCCGGCTCGTTTTCGAAGCCCGTTTTGCGCGTCTTCAAGCCCAAACTTACACCGCCTCTTATATTTCGACCAAGACCTAGGTCAAGCCGCCCTTCAACTTCTGAAGCATTATAAATACATCTTTTTAGCCTTGTAAAAGAAGAGCTCCACACATAGAGATACAAAACATATTATTCAATAAAAGTTCTTATAGTTTTTGCTTTCTTTCATTGTCTCCTTCAAGAGAGGATCTCGGATCTCTGTTCTTATGAACATGAATTCGATTTCCTTCTCTATGTCTGAGTAGTTACCTTGTTAAGTGATAGGAAATCAAAGGATAGTGTTCATGCTTTCTTGATAATCGATATATAGAATTAGGGTTTACATAAACTCTTCACCTTTGCTTGTGTTCATTGCTTGGTGTTGATCTGGCCAATCAACATATGATCCTAGGTAGATTTGAGCCACGGAAGTGATGAATCATTCGCCTGAACTAGTATTTGGTGGGCAATCTCTCTTAGACTGCGGAAGTTGATTTAGTAGAGGTTGTGAACAATCGAGACTCGATCGAATTAATGCTTGTTTGATTATCTAAGGACATACCAAAAGTTTAGCGATTAGATAGATCAACATAGGGGTCAGAGCCACGGAAGTGGAAAGATCTAAATTAGTGTCTTGAGTTCTAGGTGGTACACATTCTTAAATCCCTAACAAATCGAACTTGCTTTCTTGAATCACTCATCCCGAGATTATCCTATTGCTTAGCGCTTTCCATCCATTGATTTACAACTTTATTTTCCTTGTTTACTTGCTTTCTTTACTTGCTTTAATCGTGACAACAACCAAACTCATATTGCTTTCCTAGCTAAATCTCAATCTCATACCTTGTAGTGCACTAACTGGTCCTTGTGTTCGATATACCCGTTGCTACTCTCGATCTGTGCACTTGCAGAAAAGGGGTATAAATTGGGAAAATTTTAATGCCCATCAAGCTTTTTGGCGCCGTTGCCGGGGACCATTATCGTGCCTACAAGTTCTTGCAAGAGATCTAGTCTACGTTTTTCCTGTTTTAAGTTATTTAATCTTGTTTTTCCTTTTTTGTTTTTTGTTTTTCAGGTTTTAAGTCTTTCTCCTAGATGGAAGAGGATTTGAGAAGTCCTAGTCCTATAAGGGCGATTCGTATACGCCACATATCTCCTCCTAGAGACAGTCCAACAGAGAAGAGAATGTCAAACCCTCCAGCTATTTCACCTTCATGGGATTCTCGCAATAGTCATCCCGGACTAGCACCCTTGAAGACCAAGAAAAACCTTCTCTCCTACCTTAATGCGGCCGAACTGGAGACGTCTAGCCAAGCCTACTATGAAAGAGAAGAACACCTTCTAGCCTCACCAGAAGAAGAAATAGATCCGGAGCTGATTGAGTTTGTGAAGAGAGACAAATTCCATGATCTCTACAATGAGTATGCACTGGAACACATTAATCACTTTGAAGGTCTTTGTGATTCTTATGGAGTTTTCGATTTTGAGAAGAAACTAATGTTGTTCAGCATGTCCTTAGCTGGGAGAGCTCTTGAGTGGGCGCAATACTCTCCCCCTTTTCAGATCAACACTTGGTTAGACTGCAGAGAAGCTTTCTTGAAGAGGTTCAGCAGGAACGCACCTTTCAAATCCAAGTATAACCAAAGCTCTTACCCTCACCACAACCAATCTTATGAAGAAGAAGATGATGCCTGATGCGATCATGGATGAGGTTAGCCCGGACATGGACCAAGGAGAGTCGGGAAGGCTTGTAGCTGCGGAGCAGCTTGAACCTGAGGAAGCATTCGCCATACCGACTGGCCCGGTCACTCGTTCCCAAACTAAGGCTCTTAATCTTTTGGTTGAGCATGTCCTTAGCCGTTGTGCGAGCCGAAACTTGCGCAATATTGTTTAGTTCGTTTTTAGGGAGAGCCGAGGAATTCTATTGATTAAACACGAAGATGACGAGCCAAAGTTGGTTTTATTATTAGCTGTTATGCGAGCTATGAAATTTGTGGCGTATGCCTTTGCTGTGGGTAAAAAGTGATCCCGAAAACAATTGACATCGATTCCTATTTATAAGAGAATAGGAACCGACTTTACAAGATTAAAGTAAACTTTCCATAATCGAACTTTCCATTTCTGCTCGCACCGACTTGCATTTATGGCAAGCTCTGATCATGGGCCTTCTTCGATGGGCCTCGGCTCGAATCGTTTCGCTGGATTTTGGCTCGGCCCATCGAGAGATTTCCTACCGATTGCCTGGTTCAGTCGACGGTTCGTCCTGGCTCGGTTTGGCTATGCCCGGTTCGAACGGCAATGTGACGGAGGGAAATCCGACCCCAACAATTTGCCCCCAGCTCGCTAGTCTTATGTGTAAGAGTGGCGAGCTATAAGTTATCAGGAAAAGCATTGTTGCTCGAACCGAGCTGTCGACGCATTCGGCTCAACTTTCCGAAAGAAGTTGGTTCGTCTTTCTTCTAAACGGTTTCGTAAATTTGTTACTTTAACCGGTCGAGAAATCTGAAGCGTCTCGGGGCCTGCTGATTTCAGCGGAAACCCTAGAAATTGGGCGGGAATTAGGTCGTGCCGTTTCGCCTTCCCGAACCGACGCGCCCACGCGCCAAGACTTCTATAAATATCGGACTCCGGAGCTCACTTTTCTCATCTCGCTCTCTCTCCAAATCAAGGAAAAAGGTAGAACTCTCTTTCTCTCTAGCTTTTCTTTTCCTGTTCTCAAATTTCGTTAGTGTTGTTCGTTTGCTCCGCCAGTGTGAATCGCTTTGCATCGCGATCTTCAAACTTTCCGGCTACTCTTTAAATTCTCCGATCCATCTTCTTCCGAGCCGAAGATGTCTTCAAGCAGTCGCACTCCTTCGGTCGGAGTTGATCATTCTGAGGATCGTTCCAATAATTCGAACGATTCTGAGATCTCGGTTCGCCGTTCATCTTCTTCTTCCGAGCCGTCCGATTCGGTGGGATCTCAAAACTCTTTCACTCCGCAGGGTCGGAAGGTAGTTAATTCGCCTCGATCTGAAGAGGGAAATCAATCTGTCAGGGTCGCCGAGACCGCTGAAGTTAATGTATTGGCGAGCGAGCCGTCACAACCGTACTCCGTCTCTTCTTCGATGTCCATATCCGCGGGCTGATCGCCATCGAGTACACCGTTATCGCCTGGCTCGTCTGTGATTACGGTCATTAGGATTTCGGGCTCGTCGGTATCGATACTGGGACGTTCGATAAACTCTACGGGAATTATCCTTTTCAAGTCTGGGTCGGAGGTCGAGGCCAGCGAGGCCAGAGCGTCGGCTTGAGTATTGTCTCCACGCGGTATCTTCTCCAATGCAAATTTTTTGAACAGTCCGGCTAGAGTCTTAACTACTTCGAGGTAGGCCTCCATTCTTTTGTCTTTGGTAGCGTATTCTCCACTGAATTGGCTCGCAATGAGCTGAGAATCGCAGTAAGCATGTATATTTCGGACTCTGATCCCGAGTGCTAATTTTAATCCTGCTATTAATGCTTCGTATTCTGCTTCGTTATTTGACGCGCCGAAATTTAGGCGAAGCGACAGTTCCAAGATTTCGCCTGTCGGGGAGGTGAGTCGAATGCCGACTCCAGCGCCTTGCTTTGACGACGAGCCGTCAACGTGAAGTAGCCAGTCAACGGGAAGACTCGGTTCACCGCTGGTGGCGATTGGCAACTCGATTAAGAAGTCATCTAAAACTTGCGACTTTGCGCTCGTTCGATTTCGATACTCGATATCATATTCGCTCAGCTCGATTGCCCACTTCGCCAGTCTTCCTGATTGGCTCGGGCTATGTAAAATCATCCGCAGTGGTAGTGCTGTCAGGACTATGACTGAATGGGATTGGAAATACGGGCGTAATTTCCGTGCCGACATAACGACTGCTAGCGCGAATTTCTCAGTCTGTGGGTATCTTGTCTCTGCATCGGTCAGGCTTTGACTTACGTAAAAAACCGGTTTTTGAGTTCCACGGTCTTCGCGGATGAGGACTCCACTGACTGCTGTTAAAGACACCGCGACGTACAGATATAATGGCTCTCTGTCCTCCTGCTTCGCTAGTATCGGCGGGCTCGCCAGATAAGACTTCAGCTCGAGGAAGGCTTCTTCGCATTTTGCTGTCCATTCAAACTTCTTGTTTCCTCGTAGAGTATCGTAGAAAGGAAGGCCTTTGTCCGTGGATCGTGAGATAAAACGGTTGAGCGCGGCGATACGTGCGGTTAATTGTTGAATCTGCCTCTTCGTTTCTGGCGATGGCATTTAAACCAGGGCTTGAATCTGTTTAGGGTTCGCCTCGATGCCTCGCTGAGTTACCAGATAACCCAGGAATTCTCCAGATGTCACGGCGAAGCGACACTTTGTCGGATTCAACTTCATATTGTATGAATTCAGCTGCTTGAAGCATTCGCGGAGGTGCGTCACATGATTTTCCTTCTTCAGTGATTTCACTAGCATGTCGTCGATGTACACTTCCATCGTTTTTCCGAGCTGGGGAGCGAACATTTTATTCACGAGCCGTTGATACGTTGCCCCTGCGTTCTTGAGTCCGAATGGCATTACTTGATAGCAATAGATGCCTCGCTCCGCTTGGAAGGCCGTTTTTTCTCGATCGTCGGGGTTCATCTTAATCTGGTTGTATCCTGAGAAAGCGTCCATGAAGGTTAACAACTCGTTTCCTGCAGTTGCTTCTACGAGGCGGTCGATATGAGGGATCGGAAAGCTGTCCTTTGGGCACGCCTTATTCAGATCTGGAAAATCTATGCATACTCGCCATTTCCCATTCTTCTTTTTGACCACAACCGGATTTGCGAGCCATTCGGGGTATTTTGCTTCGACGATCGAGCCGACTTTCAATAGACGCTCCACTTCGTCGTTCACAGCCTTTTGACGCTCGTGCCCTAACTTTCGTCGCTTCTGTTTGACTGGTTTAAAGGTCGGATCGACGTTTAGCTCGTGACAAGCGACATTGATATCTATCCCCGGCATATCCTCTGCCGTCCAAGCGAAGGTGCTGATGTTCTCTTTTAAGAAAGCAATCAGTTCTTTTTGGATTGCTTCCTCCAGGTTCGCTCCGATTTCCACACGTCTTTCTGGGTTCTGCTCGTCAATGCATACGGAGATTACAGCTTCGCAGGTTGTTTCCGCGATGACGGTTTCCTTGCCTTCGACTAGCGTATTTTGATCAGGCTGGCTATTTGTCGGCTCGCCGCCATCTGCTATCTGTAATTGCTATAAAAGGTTAGCTAGGTCGTTTGCCGTCTCTCGGCTCGTCTTGACCTTCTTCCTGTTCGCTTCGGGGAGTAGTTTACGCTAAGGATTCCGAAGTTTGTGCTCCGTCATGAAGCATATTCTTGACTCCTTTTGCGAACCGAGTATGGTTTTTATTCCAGATGGAGTGGGAAACTTGATGCATAGATGATACGTTGATAGTACGGCTCGCATTGAGTTTATCCATGGCGTGCCCATGATGATGTTGTAGATTGGCGGGTTATCTGAGACGGAGATGCGAACCATTTTGGTTATTCCGCCTGCTTCGACCGGAAGTGTGATCGTTCCCATTGACATCGTCGTCTCGCCTCCGAACCCTGTTAATGGTTTTGGTGCTGACCTCAAGTCGGACAGATCGATTCCCATTCGCTCTGATGGGGATTAAACTTTTCTCAATTTCTACCCCTTTTCTGCAAGTGCACAGATCGAGAGTAGCAACGGGTATATCGAACACAAGGACCAGTTAGTGCACTACAAGGTATGAGATTGAGATTTAGCTAGGAAAGCAATATGAGTTTGGTTGTTGTCACGTTGAAAGTAAGTAAAGAAAGCAAGTAAACAAGGAAAATAAAGTTGTAAATCAATGGATGGAAAGCGCTAAGCAATAGGATAATCTCGGGATGAGTGATTCAAGCAAGCAAGTTCGATTTGTTAGGGATTTAAGAATGTGTACCACCTAGAACTCAAGACACTAATTTAGATCTTTCCACTTCCGTGGCTCCGACCCCTATGTTGATCTATCTAATCGCTAAACTTTTGGTATGTCCTTAGATAATCAAACAAGCATTAATTCGATCGAGTCTCAATTGTTCACAACCTCTAGTAAATCAACTTCCGCAGTCTAAGAGAGATTGCCCACCAAATACTAGTTCAGGCGAATGATTCATCACTTCCGTGGCTCAAATCTACCTAGGATCATATGTTGATTGGCCAGATCAACACCAAGCAATGAACACAAGCAAAGGTGAAGAGTTTATGTAAACCCTAATTCTATATATCGATTATCAAGCAAGCATGAACACTATCCTTTGATTTCCTATCACTTAACAAGGTAACTACTCAGACATAGAGAAGGAAATCGAATTCATGTTCATAAGAACAGAGATCCGAGATCCTCTCTTGAAGGAGACAATGAAAGAAAGCAAAAACTATAAGAACTTTTATTGAATAATATTTTGTATCTCTATGTGTGGCTCTCTTCTTTTACAAGGCTAAAAAGATGTATTTATAATGCTTCAGAACTTGAAGGGCGGCTTGACCTAGGTCTTGGTCGAAATATAAGAGGCGGTGTAAGTTTGGGCTTGAAAACGTGCAAAACGGGCTTCGGAAACGAGCCGGGTCGAGCGGGGCGTGTCGTGGTAGAGCGGGGCGGTCGACCGGTCGGTCGGGCTGGTGCTCGGGTCGAGCTGGCGGTCGAACGGTTGCACGGGATGATGAAAGGAGGTCGGGTCGGACGGGAGCCTTGGAGGCCCTGACCGACCGGTTCGGTCGACCGGATGGGTCGTGGACTTGAAGGAAGGTCGGGTCGGACGGGAGCCTTGGAGTCCCTGTCCGACCGGCTCGGTCGACCGGTGTCCTCCTGCAGTTAGGGACGGTCGGGTCGGACGGGAGCCTTGGAGGCCCTGTCCGACCGGTTCGGTCGAGCGGTTGGTGTAGACGTCCGGTTTTCGGCTGATTTGACACTCTTCACTAAAACGATCATATCTCCCATTCTACGTGGCCAAATTGCATGATTCCAATCGCGTTGTAAAGCTAACTCATGTAGGCATTGCGGCGAACTGGTTTAGGTGAAATCCATTGAGTATAATGTTTTTGGGGCTCCTCCAAAGTAAATGATAGTGCATGAGGCTGCTTTGAGGACCTTTGCCTTTGTTTTGCTCCAAATTGCATCTTTTGACCTGAAATGACTCTTGGCACTATATATGCATAAAAAATACCTTTTAAAGCAAAAAGCCACGGTAAAACCATGCATAAAGTATATAAAAACGATGTAAAAAGGGTGTAAAATAGAGGTATATCAACTCCCCCAGACTTAGATCTTTGCTTGTCCCCAAGCAAATAGAATCCAAATCAGAGAAAGAGGTTTGAAAACATGAAAACTCACTTATCCTTTGGCACTTGTATCTTCCATTGCTCTGCTTTCACTTGGAGCAAAACTAACTTTGAATCTAGCCTTCCCGTACTGACCTTAAGCTTAGCGAACCATACCGGACCCAACAAATCTCATCCAGCACTCCAAACTTTCCATTGTCAACTCCTTACAGTATTTAAAACGTGCGGTCTTTATCAAGGGAGTATTGATCACAGAGCATTGACTCTTACCCATCCAAGTGTTTGCCAAGACAGTCCTTTTTAGCACATCCAGTTCCATTCCTCTCTCTTTCTCTCTTTTCTTTTGAAGGATCGATCTTTCCCTATTTTTCTAGGGTATCATTTTATTTTTTCTATCGATCCTTCTTCCCTTTGAATCTTTTCTTTTCTGGGAATATCATAGGATAGGCTTTTGCTTTTCCTTGTTTGAGTAGGTCTCCATAAGACAAGAAGGTGCAGACGTATGCATTCCTCTTGCTTACACGTTTTCCTTGTGCTTAAAAGCTTTTGATTTTCATTTTGCAGATGAGAGAGAGGTGGACTGTATCTTTGGTGGACATGTCTCAACTAGACCGGGATGAGGAATCGGCTCATATGTATCTCAAGCCCCTTGACAAGAAAAACTAAAAGTTCAATTAGGTGGTGGAGTTGACTTTAGATTGTCCGGGTACCTTAGAAATCTTGCCAAATCAGTAGGTCGATCCACCCTCAGAGGTTCTGTTGGGCATTGTTCGGTGTCAATATTCGCCTTTGTGATCACAAGAGCTTTGGCATGCTAATGGTAAGCTCCTAGGATAGATCATAGTTTCCTAACTTATTTTGACTCAATAAAACATAAGTTTTGAAAAAGGTTGATAAGAGAAATATTTATAAGATGAAGACAAGACATGAACAAACGCATTAGTACCGACAATCCCCCCAGACTTAACTTGCACCGTCCCGGTGGAAGCAAATCCGATTAAGGGAGGTAAAAGAAAGAGGTAATAAGGCGTTTGTGAATTAGAGGAAAGATGTAACCTGATATGGTATTAGAAATCGAAGAATGGTGTGATGGATGATATGTCCAGCTACTGTGTTGCTCCATAATCTGGATGAGATCCCGGCTTAGATGGTCAAGTGCTGTTGCGCACCAGCAATGAGTTTAAAGGGGCCGCCTGAGTGTAGGTGAAGTAGGATCATCATGTGGTAGAACAGCAAGTAGGCGTGGGATGTGATGTAGTATGGGATGAAAGTGTGGTGGGATGATGGTGGGATGATATGCAAATGAGGTGGGATGGTATGCAATGAGGTGGGATGGTATGCAAGTGAGGTGGGATGGTATGCAAGTGAGGTGGGATGGTGGGTCGGCAAGAGGGGACACGGTCGATCGGGCGAGGCACCGGTCGACCGTCTTGGTCGTCCCGACCATGGTGAATGCTGCATTCTTCTTTCCTTAGGTTTCTTCCTGCTTCTTTCATGCTGGATTCTCAAATTTTTGTATCCAAAACTTCAAAACAAAACTATTAAATGAAAACAAAGATTAAAAAGGGATAGAAAAGACCTTATGGGTTGCCTCCCATACAGCGCTTGTTTATGGTCTTTAGCTTGACCGTTTGGCTCTTCTAAGAAGAATTGGAAGGATATGGCCTGAGACAAAGCCTTTTTGTGCGTGTCCCATCACGTCCTTGTGGATGATCAGGTGGTTCATGAGGAGATATGAACCGAGAATGTTTGGTAGAAGTGAAAACGGGGACGGCATCATAGAAAACAGATTTGTTGACATTGGCAAGAGAGATGCGGCGGTTTGGCCAATCCATAATGGCTCCAGCAGTTGCCAAGAATGATCTTCCAAGTATAATAGGCATGTCACTTCCTCCTTTGATATTCATGATATGAAAATCCACCGGTATCTTTGTATCTCCAATTTCGAGCAAGATATCATAGACAACACCTCTAGGTTGTGCAATGGTGAGATCAGCAAGTCCAATGCTGATTTGAGAAGGTTGTAGGCGTGTGATCCCAAGGAGTTTGGCAGTGTGTGTGGGCATCAGGTTTATGCATAAACCAGAATCACAAATGTAGCTATCAAAGTATCTTCCATTGATTGTGCAGGGAATGGTAAACTGTCCTGGGTCTTCTACCTTGTAGAGGGTTCGGAAAGATGGTTGCTTCTTTGCTTTCTCAAATAGCTCCTGAATCTCTTCTGGGGTTTCTTTGCAGTTGTGGAAGAAGTTGGTTAGTGGGTGGTTCCTCCAGGCTTCATGAAAGGTCATGCTTGCTGGAAGTGTTTGGACAAAGCGGTTGAATTCAGCCAGCTTCTCTCGGGAGATGGGGTTGCTGTACCACTTGGGAGGAGGTGTAGAGGGCGGAGATGGGGGTAGGGTTGCTGCATAAGATGACATAGAGAGGCGGGCTCGCCTAAAGAGTTGCTTAATCTCATCCTTGATTTCTTTGCTACTAAAGAAAAACTCATCCAAATCGTGGTTATTCCAAGCTTCTTCAAAGGGGACATAGGGTCAATGGGTTCATATTGGAATGAATCCTCTGGTTCATCCAAGGTGATTCTCTTTCTTGAAATGCCGGTGATTCTAGGAAGGGCGAGTATGCGAGCTGGAGGTGGAGAGAATCGCGGGTCAGGTTGCTGTGGACTAGTTTCACTTCCTCTAGAGCTTGCATTGCTGTTAAAACTCTGTTGTTCTTCTTCATCATCTTCATAGTCTTCCTCATACTCTTGATCTTCTTCTTCTTTTCTTACAAGATGTGATGAGTTTTCCTTGGAGATTGCTGTGATGACATTGCAAGGGAAAGGAGGTGGTTTGGGTATGGGGCTTCTTTCTCTCTGGTTCTTAGAGAAAAGAGATCCTTCTACAACTGACAGCCGGTTATAGATGATTCCAAGATGTTTGCAATTATCATCATTGAAGCTATGGGCATCAATGCTCTTGCTAAGTAGCTCGTGGTGTTTCGCAGCAACATCTAGCTTGACAAGGTTGAGTGATCGATCATGGTCTTCCTTGAGTTGCTTGATATCTTTGTCAAGCTTGATAACTTGGTTAAAAAGAACATCCATCTTTTCTCCAAGGGTGAGATGAACATATTCAATCTTCTTCTCCATCTCTCTTGTACTTGTGACTTGATAGTCAAGGTACTCTTGTAGCATCTCTTCAAGCTTGGTTAGGTGTGGGTTGTGGGGTAATCCTTCTGTGGCTTGGGGTAGCTGCTCAATGTGCGGTGGAGGTTGGTGGTTTCTATAGGGCGGGTGGTAGGGTTTGAGTAGCGGCACATAGGGTTGTCCACGGGCAAACTTGTTAAGGAAAGCTTCCTTGTATCTTCTCCATGTCTTGAAATCATGTTGGGCAGAAAATCTAACCCATTCTTGAGCTCGGCCAGCTAGGGATGTTTGGAACAAGCTGATCTTCTTTGGGTTCTCTCCCAAACCATAATAATCACAGAGATTTTCGAAATTCTCAACATGTTCTTGAGCACACTCCGATATGAAGTCATGGAAAGGATCTCTTACTACATACTTGATCAGGTCGCCATTGATGGACTCCGGTGGTAAGGAGGAATCATCTTCTTCTTCATAAGATTGGTTGTGGTAAGGGTAAGAGCTTTGGTTATACTTGGATTTGAAAGGTGGGTTCCTGCTGAACTTCTTCAAGAAAGCTTCTCTGCAGTCTAACCAAGTGTTGATCTGAAAAGGGGGAGAGTGTTGCGCCCACTCAAGAGCTCTCCCAGCTAAGGACATGCTAAACAGCATTAGCTTCTTCTCAAAATCAAAAACTCCATAAGAATCACAAAGACCTTCAAAGTGATCAATGTGTTCTAGTGCATACTCATTGTAGAGATCATGGAATTTGTCTCTCTTCACAAACTCAATCAGCTCCGGATCTATTTCTTCTTCTGGTGAGGCTAGAAGGTGTTCTTCTCTTTCATAGTAGGCTTGGCTAGACGTCTCCAGTTCGGCCGCATTAGGGTAGGGGAGAAGGTTTTTCTTGGTGTTCAAGGGTGCTAGTCCGGGAGGACTACTGCGAGAATCCCATGAAGGTGAAATAGCTGGAGGGTTTGACATCCTCTTCTCTGTTGGACTGTCTCTAGGAGGAGATATGTGGCGTATAGGAATCGCCCTTATAGGACTAGGACTTCTCAAATCCTCTTCCATCTAGGAGAAAAACTTAAAACCTGAAAAATCAAAAACAAAAAAGGAAAAACAAGATTAAATAACTTAAAACAGGAAAAACCTAGACTAGATCTCTTTCAAGAACTTGTAGGCACGATAATGGACCCCGGCAACGGCGCCAAAAAGCTTGATCGGGATTAAACTTTTCCCAATTTCTACCCCTTTTCAGCAAGTGCACAGATCGAGAGTAGCAACGGGTATATCGAACACAAGGACCAGTTAGTGCACTACAAGGTATGAGATTGAGATTTAGCTAGGAAAGCAATATGAGTTTGGTTGTTGTCACGTTGAAAGCAAGTAAAGAAAGCAAGTAAACAAGGAAAATAAAGTTGTAAATCAATGGATGGAAAGCGCTAAGCAATAGGATAATCTCGGGATGAGTGATTCAAGCAAGCAAGTTCGATTTGTTAGGGATTTAAGAATGTGTACCACCTAGAACTCAAGAAACTAATTTAGATCTTTCCACTTCCGTGGCTCCGACCCCTATGTTGATCTATCTAATCGCTAAACTTTTGGTATGTCCTTAGATAATCAAACAAGCATTAATTCGATCGAGTCTCAATTGTTCACAACCTCTAGTAAATCAACTTCCGCAGTCTAAGAGAGATTGCCCACCAAATACTAGTTCAGGCGAATGATTCATCACTTCCGTGGCTCAAATCTACATAGGATCATATGTTAATTGGCCAGATCAACACCAAGCAATGAACACAAGCAAAGGTGAAGAGTTTATGTAAACCCTAATTCTATATATCGATTATCAAGCAAGCATGAACACTATCCTTCGATTTCCTATCACTTAACAAGGTAACTACTCAGACATAGAGAAGGAAATCGAATTCATGTTCATAAGAACAGAGATCCGAGATCCTCTCTTGAAGGAGACAATGAAAGAAAGCAAAAACTATAAGAATTTTTATTGAATAATATTTTGTATCTCTATGTGTGGCTCTCTTCTTTTACAAGGCTAAAAAGATGTATTTATAATGCTTCAGAACTTGAAGGGCGGCTTGACCTAGGTCTTGGTCGAAATATAAGAGGCGGTGTAAGTTTGGGCTTGAAAACATGCAAAACGGAAACGAGCCGGGTCGAGCGGGGCGTGTCGCGGTCGAGCGGGGCGGTCGACCGGTCGGTCGGGCTGGTGCTCGGGTCGAGCTGGCGGTCAAACGGTTGCACGGGATGATGAAAGGAGGTCGGGTCGGACGGGAGCCTTGGAGGCCCTGTCCGACCGGTTCGGTCGACCGGATGGGTCGTGGACTTGAAGGAAGGTCGGGTCGGACGGGAGCCTTGGAGGCCCTGTCCGACCGGCTCGGTCGACTGGTGTCCTCCTGCAGTTAAGGACGGTTGGGTCGGACGGGAGCCTTGGAGGCCCTGTCCGACCGGTTCGGTCGAGCGGTTGGTGTAGACGTTTGGTTTTCGGCTGATTTGACACTCTTCACTAAAACGATCATATCTCCCATTCTACGTGGCCAAATTGCATGATTCCAATCGCGTTGTAAAGCTAACTCATGTAGGCATCGCGGCGAACTGGTTTAGGTGAAATTCATTGAGTAGAATGTTTTTGGGGCTCCTCCAAAGTAAATGATAGTGCATGAGGCTGCTTTGAGGACCTTTGCCTTTGTTTTGCTCCAAATTGCATCTTTTGACCTGAAATGACTCTTGGCACTATATATGCATAAAAACTACCTTTTAAAGCAAAAAGCCACGGTAAAACCATGCATAAAGTATATAAAAACGATGTAAAAAGGGTGTAAAATAGAGGTATATCACGCTCCAAGGTTCCTTTATAAATTATGTCGACCGTACTCCCCGTGTCGATGAGGATCCGAGCTACGTTGAAGTTTCCCACGGCTAGCATGATTACGAGAGGGTCGTCGTGCGGTTTATTAATGCTGATAACTTCGTTCTCTGTGAAGGTGATTTCGGCGTTTGGCAGTATTGGGGGTTCGTACCAATTGACTGCTGCGTCGGCTCGTCGTTGAAAAGCTTTGATCAATGACACGGTGTCAGGGCAGAATTGCGAGCCGCCCATTATGAGATGGATTCTTCTCCGAGCTCCTCCTTGATCATCGGAGTCCTCCCGTCTTCCACGCTTCGGTTGGTCGATCGGTCGATCTGATTTTTCTGGTTGTTCTCTTGGCTCGGGTCACTCCAGATCCTCCAGTTTCAGGTCTCCCTTCAGTTCTCCACTAAGCAGCTTCTTTACGAGCTCCACTCCTAGGTGGCGGCATTTCTCGGTAGAATGGCCGTAGCATTGGTGAAACTCGCAGTATGCTTTGTCGTCGTAGTTCGAGGAGCTTTGATTCCTCACCCATGTGTTGCTTTTTAGCGCTTTTTTCCTTCCAGCGCCTATTTGGTTTACGACGTCCGACTGTTGGCTCGCCTCTACTTGATAATTATGCGCCCCAGACAGGTTCCGCCCTTCGTGATACACGTATCCGCCTTGCTGGTTATGGCACTTCTGACTAGTCTGCGGCTGCGCTGCCAGTGGCGGTTTAGCTGTCGCCTTGGACGAACTGTGGAGCGCGGTCAACACTTTCATATCTTCTTCTTCAGCTACGAATGCTACGGATCGATGGATTGCGTCGGCGATCAAATTAGGTTTATTGAGGGCGAGCTCTTTTCGGAAATCTGACTGGAACCACAACCCCTTTTTGAGTGAATCGACGGCAATTTCGTCGTTGATAGTCCCTGCCTTTGACATAGTCGTTTTGAATCGCTCCATAAAGCTGCGAAGTGACTCTTCCTCTCCCTGAACCATATTCCACAGATTAATCGCCGAGGCTGATCTCTCTATAAACATGGAGCACTGTTTAAGGAAAAGAGCCATCAGCTGCTGGAAGTTTTCGATCGAATTCGGCTCGAGGTTTAGGAACCAGTCCAGGGCCGCACCCTTCAGGTACTCGGCGAATAATAGGCAGAATCCAGCATCCTTTTCTTTTATGCTTCTGAATGCGGCTCGACTCAGTGCAACCCGAAACGCATTAATATGATCCTTAGGATTGGTCGAGCCGTCATACTTCTCGATGCTCAATTTCCCTGGATCGATTACCTTGGTGTTAATTATGCGAGCCGAGAAAGGTGTATGTTCCGCGTCCTCGCATATTTGAGCGATCTCTGGTGCTGAGCTGAGTGCTCTGTGGATTTGAGATCGAAGCAACTTTGCCTCGTTATCATATTTTTCAAGGCGAGCCCGGATTTCAGCCAATTCGTCTCGGCTCATATTCAGCTCTTTGCTGGGAATATTTCTCCTTGAGGAGCTCGGGCCTCGAGACAGCCGATCCTTGTTTCGAGTACCGTGGGGAGTTGGTGTTCGTTTCTCGAGTAGGAGACGTGTAATGGCCTCCGCAAACGTTTCGGAAGAGGGTACAGTAGGCGAGACATCCGTGCTCTGTTCGGCAATCTTAGTTGGTTGATTCAGATCATCAACCAAGTCGCTCGGGGCGGATTCGCCTCGACTTGATAGTATCTGCCTGAGCATCTCGGCCAGTGATTCCGGGGTGATATCGCTGGGGATCTGGTCTCCCAGGTTGAGTCGTATCGGGTTAATCGGTTGAGTATCCTTGCGCTTTATGTTCTGCTTCTTTCCGAGGAGACGCGGCGGTGAATCATCTGGCTCGGAACTTGTCTCGCTTTGCTCGGGAGTTTTTTCTTCTTCTTCCTCTCCCTCTGTTTCATCGGCTGGGGACTCGAAGGCCAGATTCTTCGGGTCGAGGCTCCTTGCTCTTCAGTTTGTTTCTTCAGGGCAGCGATCATCTCTGTTTCCGTTTGGCTCGCCGCCGCGCTTCCTTCGTGTTGCTGACCGGTCGGGTCGATCTCGTCTAGATTTGTGTCCGTCATCCTACCTCGTATTCCTTGTGTATGAATTCTCTAATCCCCTCCTTCTAGCGCCAAATTGTGCGAGCCGAAACTTGCGCAATATTGTTTAGTTCGTTTTTAGGGAGATCCGAGGAATTCTATTGATTAAACACGAAGATGACGAGCCAAAGTTGGTTTTATTATTAGCTGTTATGCGAGCTATGAAATTTGTGGCGTATGCCTTTGCTGTGGGTAAAAAGTGATCCCGAAAACAATTGACATCGATTCCTATTTATAAGAGAATAGGAACCGACTTTACAAGATTAAAGTAAACTTTCCATAATCGAACTTTCCATTTATGCTCGCACCGACTTGCATTTATGGCAAGCTCTGATCATGGGCCTTCTTCGATGGGCCTCGGCTCGAATCGTTTCGCTGGATGTTGGCTCGGCCCATCGAGAGATTTCCTACCGATTGCCTGGTTCAGTCGACGGTTTGTCCTAGCTCGGTTTGGCTATGCCCGGTTCGAACGGCAATGTGACAGGAAATCCGACCCCAACAGCCGTTTGAGTCAGCAAGATGTTAAGCTCACCACATTGGTATGCTTAACGGCCCAATAACATGGGTAAAGGGGCAAGTGTTTCTTGTGTGCTCTTTTTCCCTTGTCAAGTTTTTGTCCCTTTGGGTTTTGCTTGACAAGGTTTTTAACGAGGCCAAGCCACACTTCAAATCACTCCTTTGCTCATTGTTATTCGGTCCGGCCCATGTATTTGAATTCTAAACCGCGCTGAAGAATGTCAAGGGTCGTGCATGTTGAGTCTTGTTCATTTATTTTTGTCTTATGTTTTCGAGATTGGGAGGAGCGTGTTCCGTCCCACTCTCTTTGTCTATCGCTACAACTCATCCTTTCATTTCTCATCAAACATTTTCTATCAAAAACTTCTTTTTTATGCTTGATCAACCCGTTTGTCTTTTTCACTTGTTGTGCGTAATATCAACACGTCTAAAAGATTCCTCTTCACCGGTTGTGCGTAATATCAATCTGTCGAGAGGTGGTGTTAAGGATTCATTCCGCGGGATCCTTGGTATAAACCATTCGTTCCATTAGTCACTCAATCATCGGATCCGTGCGTTCCGATCCATCCCATCGATTAGTTTCAAGGGCGATCCAATCCGGGATCACATCAGGTGGTATCAGAGCACCTTGAATCTATTCATTTTATTTTCTGTGATTATTTTTGTTCTTGGCTGTTCATCTTCCCGAACTGAAAATATCATCGATCTAAACCGTACCGTCGTTTGTTGTGGTGTTTTCATTTGTTTCTTAGTTTCCATTATCATACCGATCACTCTTGATGCATGATTATTCAACCTAATATCATTTGGATCATCTCTGTGATAACCGTTCATCTTCCATTTAGCGAACATTTCACTAATACCGTGTTGCATAATTTTTTCCAAACCGACTAGTTTAATCCGTTTACTAGCTTGCATAATTCTTACCGAGTCAATTGTTAAACCTTCATTTTTCTTTGAAATTTTGATTGCCGTGGAGTGTCTTTTGAAGTTCAGGTACCATGGCAACCGGAAGAGACAAGGAAGAAACGTCAAGTCACGAGTCACCATCTAGCCTCAACGAGGCCATGCTCGACCAAATAAAAAAAATGATGATCGAGGAGTTAGACCGGAGGGAACAAATTCGGGAGGGCAAACAAAAGGCAACGAAGGATCCGATCAATATCTCGGAAGGAGAGAAACATGATCCTACGATGTCTAAAAGGCCAGCCGACGAGCAAACTAACATCTATTACGGAAGTGGTCATTCATCCCAAGCCAGCCGACGCCGAATTAGGAGACCTCGGGATGAACCCGACCGGATGGTGGAAAATCTTGGTGGCTACAAAATGCGAATTCCGCCATTCCATGGCCGAAACAGTCCGGATGAGTACATGGATTGGGAGAAGAAATGCGAGTTCAACTTTAACTTGCACAACATTCTCAACATCAACCGGGTTAAACTCGCCATTTCTGAATTTAATGACTATGCCTTGAGATGGTGGGAGCAAATAGTAACGGCACGTGAGATCGGAGGGGCTTATGAAATCACTACTTGGGAAGAGATGAAAAGAGTCATGAGGCAGTGGTTCGTCCCTAGCCATTACCAACGTGAGCTGCACGCCAAACTTCGGAGGCTTACTCAAGGAACTAGAACCGTTGAGGAATATTTTCAGGAGATGGAAGTTATGTTGCTTCGGGCTAATGTGGTTGAAGATAGAGAAGCCACTATGTCACGTTTTCTTGGAGGGCTGAACCGTGAGATACAAGACATCGTTGAGATGCAGAATTGTGTGGGAGTGGAGGCAATGCTACACAAAGCAGTACTAGCCGAACAACAACTTAAGAGAAGATCATCCACTCGGTCCAACCTTGATCAGCGCCAACCGCCCTTCAACCGGGAATCTAAACCTTTCTCGACCAAATCGGATGCTAAACCTTTGGATTCTAATCACGAAAAGAGCCGGTCAGAACGAACTCCACCCACCCGGACCCGTGAGCCCAGATGTTTCCGATGTCAAGGATATGGTCATTACGCCACTGATTGCCGTAACAAGAAAGTAATGATCCTAAGAGACAATGGTGAGATTGAATCCGAAGAAGAGCCCGAACCGGAGAAAGAGACCGAACCGGATGAATATGAGGCTAATCCAGTCGCGGGAAGACTTCTGGTGGCTCGACGTATATTGAGCACTCAAGTCAGAACCGAGAAAGATGAGCAACGTGAGAATCTATTCCATTCTCGCTGCCTTGTTCAAGACAAGGTTTGTAGTTTGATTATTGACGGAGGAAGTTGCACCAACGTTGCGAGTGAGAATATGGTTGAGAAGTTAGGTCTACCGACTACAAAGCATCCCAAACCCTACCAGTTACAATGGCTGAACGAAACAGGAGAAATGGCCGTGAGGATTCAAGTGATTGTTCCCTTATCCATCGGCAACTACATGGATGAAGTCCTTTGCGACATTCTGCCCATGGACGCCGGTCATATAATCTTGGGAAGACCTTGGCAATCAGACAGACGTGTTATACACGACGGTTTCACCAACCGGTACACATTACTTCATGAAGGTCGGAAAACCACTTTGATCCCTTTGAGTCCGCAAGAGGTGTATGAGGATCAACTTCAGCTTGCCGTTAAAGAAACTAAACCGGTCAAGCCAAAGAATTTCTTAGCCAAACACAAACAGGTTCAAAGTTCCATAAACTCTAGTAAATCATTATTGTTGTTTATTTTTAGAGATAAACTGATGGCTTTGACTAATACTACACCGGAGATTCCGAGTGAACTATCAAAACTTTTACAGGACTTTGGCGATGTCTTCCCAGAAGAAGGACCACCGGGCTTACCTCCCGTCCGAGGCATTGAACATCAGATTGACTTTGTCCCTGGATCCACTTTGCCAAACAGACCGGCTTACCGAACTAATCTGGTTGAGACCAAAGAGCTTCAACGACAAGTGGATGAGCTCATGGACAAAGGCCACATCCGAGAGAGTATGAGCCCATGTGCCGTTCCTGTTCTTCTTGTACCTAAGAAGGATGGAAGC
Organism: Erythrophleum ivorense; assembly: GCA_026724425.1. NCBI lineage: Eukaryota > Viridiplantae > Streptophyta > Magnoliopsida > Fabales > Fabaceae > Erythrophleum > Erythrophleum ivorense. Next base: position 7,320,422 of record JAIUCV010000074.1, read on the forward strand.
TGGCGGATGTGTGTCGATTGCCGAGCCATAAACAATATCACTGTAAAGTATCGACATCATATCCCTCGGCTCGATGACATGTTAGATGAATTGCATGGATCTTGCATTTTCTCTAAAATTGATCTTAAAAGTGGTTATCATCAAATTCGAATGAATGAAGGAGATGAGTGGAAAACGGCATTTAAAACTAAGCATGGTCTTTATGAATGGCTTGTTATGCCATTTGGTCTAACGAATGCACCAAGTACTTTCATGCGTTTGATGAATCATGTTCTTAGGTCATTCATTGGTCATTTTGTGGTCGTTTACTTTGATGACATCTCATATATAGCAAGAACATGACTGATCATCTAAAGCATCTTGCGTCTGTTCTTCATGTTCTTAGGGAAGAGAGATTGTTCGCCAATTTGAAGAAATGCACTTTTTGTACGGATAACATTGTGTTTTTAGATTTTGTGGTAAGTGCAGATGGCGTACAGGTAGATGAAGAAAAGGTGGCTGCTATCCGAGACTGGCCGAGCCCCAAAACAGTGGGAGAGGTCCGTAGTTTCCATGGTTTGGCCGGGTTCTATCGGCGGTTCGTAAAGGACTTTAGTACCATAGCCGCACCAATGACCGAGATAATCAAGAAAGACGTGGGTTTCAAATGGGAAAAGGCACAGGAGGAGGCATTTCAAACTCTCAAGGATCGATTAAATAATGCCCCTGTTCTCATGTTGCCTAATTTTCTTAAAACATTTGAAATTGAGTGTGATGCCTCAGGGATCGGAATTGGAGCTGTTCTTATGCAGGATAAGAAGCCGATCGCCTATTTTAGTGAAAAACTTGGCGGAGCTACTCTCAACTACCCAACGTATGACAAGGAACTCTATGCCTTAGTCCGAGCTTTACAAACGTGGCAGCATTATCTTTGGCCGAAGGAATTTGTCATCCATACCGACCACGAATCACTCAAACACTTCAAAGGCCAGCAAAAGCTCAACAAAAGACATGCTCGGTGGGCTGAGTTCATTGAAACATTCCCATATGTCATCAAATACAAGAAAGGTAAAGACAAAGTCGTTGCCGACGCATTGTCAAGACGGTACACTCTTATCTCAACCCTTGATGCCAAACTCTTAGGTTTTGAACAAATTAAGGAAATATATGCTTCTGATGCTGATTTTGCTGATGTTTATCAAGCGTGTTCTAAATTTGCTCATGGCCGGTATGTGAGGCAGGATGGGTTCCTCTTTTATGAAAACCGTCTTTGTGTGCCTAATTGCTCTTTGAGAGATTTGTTTGTCAGTGAAGCCCATGGAGGAGGACTAATGGGACATTTCGGAGTTACCAAGACTATCCAAATCATGCGTGACCAATTCCATTGGCCACACATGCTCCGGGACGTAGATCGAATATGTGCTAGATGCACGACATGTCAGTTGGCTAAATCAAAGATCCAGCCACACGGTTTGTATACTCCTCTCCCTATTCCATCTCAGCCTTGGATTGACATTTCGATGGATTTTGTTCTTGGCCTCCCTAGGACTAGACATGGAAGAGATTCCATTTTTGTGGTTGTTGATCGATTTTCAAAAATGGCTCATTTTATTGCATGTTGCTGCTTTGTTCTTCAAGGATATTGTTAGATTGCATGGCATGCCGCGCACCATTGTTAGTGACCGTGACACTAAGTTTCTAAGTTATTTCTGGAAAACCTTATGGTCGAAATTAGGAACTAAGCTTTTGTTCTCTACTACTTGTCATCCACAAACTGATGGTCAAACTGAAGTTGTGAACCGGACCTTAGGAGCTTTATTGAGAACCTTGCTTAAAAGAAATCTCAAGAATTGGGATGATTGTTTACCACATATAGAATTTGCATACAATCATTCTGTGCATTCGGCAACTAAGTTCTCACCATTTGAAATTGTTTACGGTTTTAAACCTTTGTCTCCTTTGGATTTAATGCCTCTTCCTTTGAGTGAAAGATTGAGTACAGATGGGAAACAAAGAGCAGAAACGGCAAAGAAAAACATTGAAGATAAAACAAAACAATACGTTGCCAAAGCCAACAAAGGACGGCGTGAGATAGTCTTTGAAGCCGGGGACAAAGTTTGGATCCACCTCCGCAAAGAAAGGTTTCCAGCCAAACGTAAATCAAAGCTACAGCCGAGAGTCGACAACAACTCCTACCGAGTTGATCTTCAAGGTAAGTACGATATTAGTCCGAGTTTTAATGTTGCTGATCTATCTCCTTTTCTTGCAGATGATCCAGATTTGAGGACAAATCTTTTTCAAGAGGGAGGAGATGATGCGATCATGGATGAGGTTAGCCCGGACATGGACCAAGGAGAGTCGGGAAGGCTTGTAGCTGCGGAGCAGCTTGAACCTGAGCAAGCATTCGCCATACCGACTGGCCCTGTCACTCGTTCCCAAACTAAGGCTCTTAATCTTTTGGTTGATCATGTCCTTAGCCGTTTGAGTCGGCAAGATGTTAAGCTCACCACATTGGTATGCTTAATGGCCCAATAACATGGGTAAAGGGGCAAGTGTTTCTTGTGTGCTCTTTTTCCCTTGTCAAGTTTTTGTCCCTTTGGGTTTTGCTTGACAAGGTTTTTAACGAGGCCAAGCCACACTTCAAATCACTCCTTTGCTCATTGTTATTCGGTCCGGCCCATGTATTTGAATTCTAAACCGCGCTGAAGAATGTCAAGGGTCGTGCATGTTGAGTCTTGTTCATTTATTTTTGTCTTATGTTTTCGAGATTGGGAGGAGCGTGTTCCGTCCCACTCTCTTTATCTATCGCTGCAACTCATCCTTTCATTTCTCATCAAACATTTTCTATCAAAAACTTCTTTTTTATGCTTGATCAACCCCTTTGTCTTTTTCACTTGTTGTGCGTAATATCAACACGTCTAAAAGATTCCTATTCACCGGTTGTGCGTAATATCAATCTGTCGAGAGGTGGTGTTAAGGATTCATTCCGCGGGATCCTTGGTATAAACCATTCGTTCCATTATTCACTCAATCGCCGGATCCGTTCGTTCTGATCCATCCCATCGATTAGTTTCAAGGGCGATCCAATCCGGGATCACATCAATGCCTCTTTACCACCGGAGTCCATCAATGGCGACCTGATCAAGTATGTAGTAAGAGATCCTTTCCATGACTTCATATCGGAATGTGCTCAAGAACATGTTGAGAATTTCGAAAATCTCTGTGACTATTATGGTTTGGGAGAAAACCCAAAGAAGATCAGCTTGTTCCAAACATCCCTAGCTGGCCGAGCTCAAGAGTGGGTTAGATTTTCTGCCCAACATGAATTCAAGACATGGAGAAGATACAAAGAAGCTTTCCTCAACAAGTTTGCCCGTGGACAACCCTATGTGCCGCTACTCAAACCCTACCACCCGCCCTATAGAAACCACCAACCTCCACCGCACATTGAGCAGCTACCCCAAGCCACAAAAGGATTACCCCACAGCCCACACCTAACCAAGCTTGAAGAGATGCTACAAGAGTATCTTGACTATCAAGTCACAAGTACAAGAGAGATGGAGAAGAAGATCGAATATGTTCAGCTCACCCTTGGAGAAAAGATGGATGTTCTTTTTAACCAAGTTATCAAGCTTGACAAAGATATCAAGCAACTCAAGGAAGACCATGATCGTTCACTCAACCTTGTCAAGCTAGATGTTGCTGCAAAACACCATGACCTACTCAGCAAGAGCATTGATGCCCATAGCTTCAATGATGATAATTGCAAACATCTTGGAATCATCTATAACCGGCTGTCAGCTGTAGAAGGATCTCTTTTCTCTAAGAACCAGAGAGAAAGAAGCCCCACACCCAAACCACATCCTTTCCCTTGCAATGTCATCACAGCAATCTCCAAGGAAAACTCATCACATCTTGTAAGAAAAGAAGAAGAAGATCAAGAGTATGAGGAAGACTATGAAGATGATGAAGAAGAACAGCAGAGTTTTAACAGCAGTGCAAGCTCTAGAGGAAGTGAAACTAGTCCATAGCAACCTGATCCGCGATTTTCTCCACCTCCAACTCGCATACTCGCCCTTCCTAGAATCACCGGCATTTCAAGAAAGAGAATCACCTTGGATGAACCAGAGGATTCATTTCAATATGAGCCCATTGACCCTACTAAGATAAGCCCAGAGAAGCTCAAGGAATTTAACAAGAAGGTGAAGTCCATACCATTCTATGTCCCCTTTGAAGAAGCTTAGAACAACCACGATTTGGTTGAATTTTTCTTTAGTAGCAAAGAAACCAAAGATGAGATTAAGCAACTCTTTAGGCGAGCCCGCCTCTCTATGTCATCTTATGCAGCAACCCTACCCCCATCTCCGCCCTCTACACCTCCTCCCAAGTGGTACAGCAACCCCATCTCCCGAGAGAAGCTAGCTGAATTCAACCGCTTTGTCCAAACACTTCCCGCAAGCATGACCTTTCATGAAGCCTGGAAGAACCACCCACTAACCAACTTCTTCCACAACTGCAAAGAGACCCCAGAAGAGATTCAGGAGCTATTTGAGAAAGCTAAGAATCAACCATCTTTCCGAACCCTCTACAAGGTAGAAGACCCAAGACAGTTTACCATTCCCTGCACAATCAATGGAAGATACTTTGATAGCTACGTTTGTGATTCTGGTTCATGCATAAACCTTATGCCCACACACACTGCCAAACTCCTTGGGATCACACGCCTACAACCTTCCCAAATCAGCATTGGACTTGCTGATCTCACCATTGCACAACCTAGAGGTGTTGTCTATGATATCTTGCTCGAAATTGGAGATACAAAGATACCGGTGGATTTTCATATCATGAATATCAAAGGAGGAAGTGACATGTCTATTATACTTGGAAGATCATTCTTGGCAACTGCTGGCGCCATCATGGATTGGCCAAACCGCCGCATCTCTCTTACCAATGTCAACAAATCTGTTTTCTATGATGTCGTCCCCGTTTTCACTTCTACCAAGCATTCTCGGTTCATATCTCCTCATGAACCACCTGATCATCAACAAGGACGTGATGGGACACACACAAAAAGGCTTTGTCTCAGGCCATGTCCTTCCACGTCTTCTTAGAAGAGCCAAACGGTCAAGCTAAAGACCATAAACAAGCGCTGTATGGGAGGCAACCCATAAGGTCTTTTCTATCCCTTTTTAATCTTTGTTTTCATTTAATAGTTTTGTTTTGAAGTTTTGGATACAGAAATTTGAGAATCCAGCATGAAAGAAGTAGAAAGAAAACCTCAGGAAAGAAGAATGCAGCACTCACCATGGTCGGGTCGACCAAGACGATCGACCGGTGCCTCGTCCGATCGACCGTGTCCCCTCTTGCCGACCCACCATCCCACCTCACTTACATACCATTCCACCTCACTTGCATACCATCCCGCCTCATTTGCATATCATCCCACCTCATTTGCATACCATCCCACCTCACTTGCATACTATCCCACCTCATTTGCATATTATCCTACCATCATTCCACCACACTTTCATCCCATACCACATCACATCCCACGCCTACTTGTTGTTCTACCACATGATGATCCTACTTACACTCAGGTGGCCCTTTAAACTCATTGCTGGTGCGCAACAGCACTTGACCATCTAAGCCGGGATCTCATCCACATTATGGAGCAACATAGTAGCTGGACATATCATTCATCAAACCATTCTTCGGTTTCTAATACCATATCAGGTTACATCTTTCCTCTAATTCACAAACGACTTATTACCTCTTTATTTTACCTCCCTTAATCGGATTTGCTTTCACCGGGACGGTGCAAGTTAAGTATGGGGGGATTGTCGGTACTAATGCATTTGTTCCTGTCTTGTCTTCATCTTATATCTATTTCTCTTATCAACCTTTTTCAAAACTTCTGTTTTATTGAGTCAAAATAAGTTAGGAAACTATGATCTATGCTAGGAGCTTACCTTAGCATGCCAAAGCTCTTGTGATCACAAAAGCGAATATTAACACCGAACAATGCCCAACGGAACCTCTGAGGGTGGATCGACCTACTGATTTGGCAAGATTTCTAAGGTACCTGGACAATCTAAAGTCAACTCCACCACCTAATTGAACTTTTAATTTTTCTTGTCAAGGGGCTTGAGAGACATATTAGCCGATTCCTCATCCCGGTCTAGTCGAGACATGTCCACCAAAGATACAGTCCACCTCTCTCTCATCTGCAAAATGAAAATCAAAAGCTTTTAAGCACAAGGAAAACGTGTAAGCAAGAGGAATGCATACGTCTGCACCTTCTTGTCTTATGGAGACCTACTCAAACAAGGAAATGCAAAAGCCTATCCTATGATATTCCCAGAAAAGAAAAGATTCAAAGGGAAGAAGGATCGATAGAAAAAATAAAATGATACCCTAGAAAAGTAGGGAAAGATCGATCCTTCAAAAGAAAAGAGAGAAAGAGAGAGGAATGGAACTGGATGTGCTAAATAGGACTGTCTTGGCAAACACTTGGATGGGTAAGAGTCAATGCTCTGTGATCAATACTCCCTTGATAAAGACCGCACGTTTTAAATATTGTAAGGAGTTGACAATGGAAAGTTTGGAGTGCTGGATGAGATTTGTTGGGTCCGGTATAGTTCGCTAAGCTTAAGGTCAGTACGGGAAGGCTAGATTCAAAGTTAGTTTTGCTCCAAGTGAAAGCAGAGCAATGGAAGATACAAGTGCCAAAGGATAAGTGAGTTTTCATGTTTTCAAACCTCTTTCTCTGATTTGGATTCTATTTGCTTGGGGACAAGCAAAGATCTAAGTCTGGGGGAGTTGATATACCTCTATTTTACACCCTTTTTACATCGTTTTTATATACTTTATGCATGGTTTTACCGTGGCTTTTTGCTTTAAAAGGTAGTTTTTATGCATATATAGTGCCAAGAGTCATTTCAGGTCAAAAGATGCAATTTGGAGCAAAACAAAGGCAAAGGTCCTCAAAGCAGCTTCATGCACTATCATTTACTTTGGAGGAGCCCCAAAAACATTCTACTCAATGGATTTCACCAAAACTAGTTCGCCGTGATTCCGACATGAGTTAGCTTTACAACGCAATTGGAATCATGCAATTTGGCCACGTAGAATGGGAGATATGATCGTTTTAGTGAAGAGTATCAAATCAGCCGAAAAACCGGACGTCTACACCAACCGCTCGACCGAACCGGTCGGACAGGGCCTCCAAGGCTCCCATCCGATCAGACCGTCCTTAACTACAGGAGGACACCGGTCGACCGAGCCGGTCGGACAGGGCCTCCAAGGCTCGCGTCCGACCCGACCTTCCTTCAAGACGTCGACCATCCGCTCGACCGAGCCGGTCGGACAGGGCCTCCAAGGCTCCCATCCGACCCGACCTTCCTTCAAGACGTCGACCATCCGCTCGACCGAGCCGGTCGGACAGGGCCTCCAAGGCTCCCGTCCGACCCGACCTCCTTTCACCATCCCGTGCGCGCCCGACCATTATCCCGTGCGACCGTTCGACCGCCAGCTCGACCCGACCGCCAGCTCGACCCGAGCACCAGCTCAACCCGAGCACCAGCTCGACAGACCGGTCGACCGCCCCGCTCGACCACGACGTATCCCGCTCGACCCGGCTCGTTTTCGAAGCCCGTTTTGCGCGTCTTCAAGCCCAAACTTACACCGCCTCTTATATTTCGACCAAGACCTATGTCAAGCCGCCCTTCCACTTCTGAAGCATTATAAATACATCTTTTTAGCCTTGTAAAAGAAGAGAGCCACACATAGAGATACAAAACATATTATTCAATAAAAGTTCTTATAGTTTTTGCTTTCTTTCATTGTCTCCTTCAAGAGAGGATCTCGGATCTCTGTTCTTATGAACATGAATTCGATTTCCTTCTCTATGTCTGAGTAGTTACCTTGTTAAGTGATAGGAAATCGAAGGATAGTGTTCATGCTTGCTTGATAATCGATATATAGAATTAGGGTTTACATAAACTCTTCACCTTTGCTTGTGTTCATTGCTTGGTGTTGATCTGGCCAATCAACATATGATCCTAGGTAGATTTGAGCCACGGAAGTGATGAATCATTCGCCTGAACTAGTATTTGGTGGGCAATCTCTCTTAGACTGCGGAACTTGATTTACTAGAGGTTGTGTACAATCGAGACTCGATCGAATTAATGCTTGTTTGATTATCTAAGGACATACCAAAAGTTTAGCGATTAGATAGATCAACATAGGGGTCGGAGCCACGGAAGTGGAAAGATCTAAATTAGTTTCTTGAGTTCTAGGTGGTACACATTCTTAAATCCCTAACAAATCGAACTTGCTTGCTTGAATCACTCATCCCGAGATTATCCTATTGCTTAGCGCTTTCCATCCATTGATTTACAACTTTATTTTCCTTGTTTACTTGCTTTCTTTACTTGCTTTAATCGTGACAACAACCAAACTCATATTGCTTTCCTAGTTAAATCTCAATCTCATACCTTGTAGTGCACTAACTGGTCCTTATGTTCGATATACCCGTTGCTACTCTCGATCTGTGCACTTGCAGAAAAGGGGTAGAAATTGGGAAAAGTTTAATCCCCATCAGGCGGTCGAGCGGGGCGGTCGACCGGTCGGTCGGGATGGTGGTCGGGTCGAGCTGGGTGGTCGAACGGTCGGTCGGGATGACGGTCGGGTCGAGCTGGGCGGTCGAGCATGCACGGGATGGTGAAAAGAGGTCGGGTCGGACGAGGGCGATGGAGTCCCTGTCCGACCGGCTCGGTCGACCGGATCGGTTGTCGTCGTGAAGGAAAGTCGGGTCGGACGGGAGCCTTGAAGTCCCTGTCCGACCGGCTCGGTCGACCGATGTCATTGTGCAATGAAGGACGGTCGGGTCGGACGGGAGCCTTGGAGTCCCTGTCCGACCGGCTCGGTCGACCGGCTGGTGTAGACGTCCGGTTTTCGGCTGATCTGACACTCTTCACTAAAATGATAATATCTTCCATTCTACACGTCCAAATTGCATGATTCCAGTTGCGTTGGAAAGCTAACTCATGTAGACATCGCAGCAAACTCGTTTTGGTGAAATCCATTTAGTAGAATGTTTTTGGGGTTCTTCCAAAGTTGATGCTGTGTCGCGGAGCGGCGTAAAGTCCAAATCCTGTGGTTTTGCTCCAAAATGCATCTTTCGACCTGTTTAGACTCTTAGTACTATAAATCCACAAAAACAACCTTTTTAGATCAAAATGCCCTTAAAAATCTTATAAAAAGCATAGTAAAAACATATAAAAAGGGTGCAAAATAGAGGTATATCAAGGCCCCAGGTGCACCTCCATTGGCCGAGGCACAGCAGGATGCTGCAGTTGTTGGGCGTCCGCCTTATCTTGAGATGATGGGGCAGATGCAGAGGACTGCTACGCCTTTCTTCGAGGGTAGAGTGATATACCTCTATTTTGTACCCTTTTTATATGGTTTTACTATGCTTTTTATAAGGTTTTTAAAGGCTTTTCGATCTAAAAAGGTAGTTTTTGTGGATTTATAGTACTAAGAGTCTAAACAGGTCGAAAGATGCATTTTGGAGCAAAACCACAGGATTTGGACTTTACGCCGCTCCAGGACGCAGCATCAACTTTGAAAGAGCCCCAAAAACATTCTACTCAATGGATCTCACCAAAACCAGTTCGCCGCGATGCCTACATGAGTTAGCTTTCCAACGCAATTGGAATCATGCAATTTGGACGTGTAGAATGGAAGATATTATCATTTTAGTGAAGAGTATCAAATCAGCCGAAAACCGGACGTCTACACCAGCCGCTCGACCGAGCCGGTCGGACAGGGCCTCAAAGGCTCCCGTCCGACCCGACCGTCCTTAACTGCACAATGGCATCGGTCGACCGAGCCGGTCGGACAGGGCCTCCAAGGCTCCCGTCCGACCCGACCTTCCTTCAAGACGACGACCATCCGGTCGACCGAGCCGGTCGGACAGGGACTCCAAGGCTCCTGTCCGACCCGACCTCTTTTCACCATCCCGTGCGCGCCAGCTCGACCCGACCATCATCCCGACCGACCTGTCGACTGCCCCGCTCGACCCGGTCACCATCCCGACCGACCGGTCGATCGCCCCGCTCGACCGCCGACCGTCCCGCTCGACCCGCCTTAGCCGACTAAGGCCCATTTTGCACGTTTTCATGATTTACTCAGCCCGTTTACCTAATCTCGACCCCTGGAAGACCTAGCACTATAAATACACCTTTTTAGCCTCTTTAGAAAAGAGAACCATAGAGCCGTATTGTATTTTCAGTTTTATAGATCTACTTTTGTTCTAGAGATTTCAAGGAGAGGATCTCTCCTCCTCACTAAAATTTGGAGAAGATTTATGAACCTTTATCTATTATCATGCTTTGTTCATCTCTCTGTGTTGTTACTTTGATTATGTCTGAGTAATTCACTTGTTAGGTTGCTAGGGTTACTAATTCAATGAGTTGTTTGCTTGATCTATGATTTCGATGAACTGTTAGGGATATCATTAGAGTCTTTGTCTCGTTTTTTTCACTAATTAATGCTGATTGCTTTACCGCGCATCTAGCAATCCGATCCTAGGTTGATTTGAGCCACGGAAGTGCTGTATCATTCGCCGGACCTAATCTTTGACAAGCTAGGTTTCTTAGACTGCGGAAGTTGATTTACTAAGCCTAGTGAACTGTATCCGAACTTGATCGATTTAATGCTTGATTAACTATCTAAGGACATACCAAAAGTTTAGCGATTAGATAAGTTATCATAGGAGTCGGAGCCACGGAAGTGGAAAGACTTATTTTCGTGTTTTGTGTTCTAGACGGATCTATCATCCCATCATCCCTAAATTGATTTATATCTATCATCGAACTGATCATTGCTTGCTTCTCTGCGAATTAGCCCCTAGAGACCTAACGCTTTTCCCTCATTGCTTTACAACTTCGATTTCTTAGCTTTAGTATTTAGATATTAGACAACCAACCAATCATCCTTTATCTTATTCTAGCTTGATCCGAACTCCATAGATTTAAAGTGTATTCATTTAAGACAGTCCTTGTGTTCGATAACCCGTACTTCTACGATCTGTGCACTTGCAGGATTTTAAAAAGTCGGTAAAACCTTACCACACATCAAGTTTTTGGCGCCGTTGCCGGGGAGCAATACAGCTGCCTACGAGTTCCCGAGAATAGCCTAGTCTAGGATTTTCAATTTTAGTAGTTTTTGCATCATCCTTATCATTATAGTTTTTGCATTATCATCTTAGTTTTTGCATCATCATCATATATAGTTTTGCATCATAGTTTTATTATCATCATCATCATTATAGTTTTGCATCATCATAATCATCCTAGTTTCTGCATTAATCACTTGTTTTAGTTTTTGTTTAAATTTTTCTTTAAGCCTTTATCTTTGTGTGTTTCAGGTGCGAACTTGAGTAAAAGATGAAAGCTATGATCTATGGCCAGACCCAAGATTATGTCCTCCTAAGGCGTGCCCCTTACTACCAAGAAACCATTGGAGATTTTGCAAAGGAGCAGTCACAAGAAGTTAACTATCTTGATGATTTCAATTACCCTCCTGACTTCCAGCATCAAGCACCACGATTTCAGCAGCAAGGAGGTCAATTACAGCCTATGCAGCAGTACAATGAACAAGGCATGTACCCCATGCAGCAATCTTACAACTTTCCTCCAATCACACCTTATCCGGTTCAGCAAAATAGCAAGATTCAAGCAATGTTTCAGCAGATCGTGGATGATCAAAAACAGAGCACTAAGGACTTGAATGAGAGGATGGAAATATTGGTCAACAGTTTCATTGTCAAGAACGAGTCTCTCGCTGGTCGAATCGAGAAGCTACACACCCAAATTGCTCAAACCGAAGAGTTAAAAAGACAAGAGATGGAGGAAAAGAAAGCTTTTTGTAAAGTCATCCCTACAAGAGAAGCTGAGTTCGTGCCCACCCATACACCACCCCAAACTGCTGTTAACATGGCTACAAGACCAGAACAAGAGCATTTCTCCTTGGACTCAACCGGAGGTTACAAGCCGAAGCCACTCAAGCGGAAGCTTGGATTACCTTGCATCATTAATGGAGTTTTGTTCAAGGATTCCTTATGTGACACAGAATCTCACATTAACATCATGTCTAAAGGAATAGCAAAGAAGGTTGGGATTGAAGAAATGAAACCCTCTAAGACACCCATGCCGTTTGGAGAGGATCCATCTATTATCTCACATGGTTTCATCTCGGATCTTCCACTATCCATCGGAGATCATGTCTTCAAGGCTGATTTCCACATCTTAGAGATGAAAGATGACCCTCACAAGCCACTGATATTTGGTTCATCATTTCTTCATGCCAATAGAGCTTTCGTGGAGCATTTGAATCAAAGAGTTTATCTCCCCAAACCCAAAAAAGACAACTATCCGGTGGTTCCTATCAAAAGCTCTCATTCTGCAGATGTATGTCCTAGAAAGAAGCCAATATCAGAGCCTAATAATGACCAAGAGGAGTTCATAGACGTCATATCAGCAGCCCCTCTCATCATACCTAAGGAAGTTGTTATACCAGCAAAGGCCAAGTGCATTGAGGTTTCAAGTCCAAGCAAAATTTTGACACCAAGGGAGTATAAGGAGGACGTTATTGATGCCACACCACAGCCTACAAGGTCTTCAATATGCTTCTCTATGTTCAGAATCAGTTCCTCAAATAAGGAAAACGAAGAACCCAACAAAGATAAGCTACACAAAGGAGGAATCTCTTTCCCAGTATGATTGTTTCTTGCAACCACATTCACGAACTTCAAGATGTCAATAGGAGGATTTTCAAACCGTCGGGTCCGGAATGTAGAGAAGCTAAAGGAGCCTCAACTCTTCTAGTTGATCCATTGGATAACTAGAAAGAGAAAGAGTCAAGCTAAAAGACTATAAACAAGCGCTATAAGGGAGGCAAAGGTCATTTCTCTCCCTTTTTACTTTTTTTTTGTTTTAGTTTAATGGTTTTTGTTTTGTTTTTGAAGTTTTGGATACAGAGATTTGAGAATCTAGCATGAAAATTTGAGAAGAAACCTAGAAAATGAAGAAAGGAGCAATCGAGTGGCCGGACCAATAGAGTAGAAGCAACACAGCCAAGCTCGGTCGACCAAACTCGGTCGATCAGGGGATCCAAGGACCTCGCTCGACCGGCCAGCCAAGCTATCTGGTCGACCAAGCACGTTCGAGCAGGCGCTCCAAGAGATTCGGTCGATCGGTCGACCAAAAAATTCCAGGTCGACCAAACCAATCGACCGAACTACCATCCATTCCGTCCCATCATCCCATTCCACCATACCATCCCATACCACCCATTCCGTCCCATCATCCCATTCCACCATACCATCCCATACCACCCATTCCGTCCCATCATCCCATCCCACCATCCCACTCATCCCATCACACCATCCCATCCTATCCCACTTATCCCATCCCACCTATCCCACTTCACCCTTTGTCCAGCATCCATTCCAAAGTCCCAAAAACACATCAACAATGATTGTGGCATGATATCACCATGATCACTCATCCGTTTGCTTCAAGTCCAAGGCTAATCCCACCTATGCCTCACCTTAGCCGGTACTTAAAGAGATTTTACCGTGGACACATGGTACTTGATCATCTTAGCCGGGATACAAGCCATTATTTGGAGTTCATTCAAACGCAACGTGGGCGAAGGTTTGCCATGCTTATCTCAAAGGACAAGGACAGCCACATACTACCAATGGGTAGTTTCTTCATGGACTTACTGTTTAATCAGGTTACATCTTTCCTCTCATCCACAAACGCCTTATTACCTTTTTCTTTTACCTCCCTTAATCGGATTTGCTTTCACCGGGACGGTGCAAGTTAAGTCTGGGGGGATTGTCGGTACTAATGCGTTTGTTCATGTCTTTTCTTCATTATATATATTTTCCTCTTTTCCACCTTTTTCAAAACTTCTGTTTTTATTGAGTCAAAATAAGTTAGGAAACTATGATCTATCCTAGGAGCTTACCTTATCATGCCAAAGCTCTTGTGATCACAAAGGCGAATATTGACACCGAACAATGCCCAACGGAACCTCTGAGGGTGGATCGACCTACTGATTTGGCAAGATTTCTAAGGTACCCGGACAATCTAAAGTTAACTCCACCACCTAATTGAACTTTTAATTTTTCTTGTCAAGGGGCTTGAGATACATATGAGCCGATTCCTCATCCCGGTCTAGTTGAGACATGTCCACCAAAGATACAGTCCACCTCTCTCTCATCTGCAAAATAAATCAAAAGCTTTTAAGCATAAGGAAAACGTGTAAGCAAGAGGAATGCATACGTCTGCACCTTCTTGTCTTATGGAGACCTACTCAAACAAGGAAAAGCAAAAGCCTATCCTATGATATTCCCACAAAAGAAAAAGATTCAAAGGGAAGAAGGATCGATAGAAAAAATAAAATGATACCCTAGAAAAGTAGGGAAAGATCGATCCTTCAAAAGAAAAAGAGAGAAAAAGAGAGGAATGGAACTGGATGTGCTAAAAAGGACTGTCTTGGCAAACACTTGGATGGGTAAGAGTCAATGCTCTGTGATCAATACTCCCTTGATAAAGACCGCACGTTTTAAATACTGTAAGGAGTTGACAATGTAAACTTTGGAGTGCTGGATGAGATTTGTCGGGTCCGGTATGGTTCGCTAAGCTTAAGGTCAGTACGGGAAAGCTAGATTCACAGTTGGTTTTGCTCCAAATGAAAGCAGAGCAATGGTAGATACAAGTTCTAAAGGATAAGTGAGTTTTCATGTTTTCAAAACCTCTTCACTAGTTTGGATTCGATTTGCTTGAGGACAAGCAAGGATCTAAGTCTGGGGGAGTTGATATACCTCTATTTTGTACCCTTTTTATATGGTTATACTATGCTTTTTATAAGGTTTTTAAAGGCTTTCTGATCTAAAAAGGTAGTTTTTATGGATTTATAGTACTTAGAGTCTAAACAGGTCAAAAGATGCATTTTGGAGCAAATCACAGGATTTGGACTTCAAGACCGCTCCAGGACGTAGCATCAACTTTGGAAGGGCCTTAAAAACATTCTACTCAATGGAATAAATAAAATCCACTTCTCTGCGATGCCTACATGAGTTAGATTTGCAATGCAACTGGGATCACTCATTTTGGTCGAGTAGATTGAGAGATATCTCTATTTCCGTGAGACATATCGAATGAGCTTTCTCGGACTGCATCAGTACATCAAACGGGAAGCAACGGCATGGAACCTTAAATTCAACGGATATAAATGAAACTCGGCAGAAAGATATCCAGATGAGTTAGTGTTCCAATGCAGTTGGAATTATGCAATTTGGATGAGCAGTTTAGAAGATATCACGTTTTGACCGAAGAGTGGTCTAGACAGCCGAAAACCGGACACATCAGCCATCAACATCCGCTCGACCGAGCCGGTCGGACAGGGACTCCATGGCCCTCGTCCGACCCGACATTCCTTCATGATGATGACCATCCGGTCGACCGAAGCCGGTCGGACAGGGCCTCCAAGGCTCCCGTCCGACCCAACCTTTCTTCACCATTCCACGCGCACTCGACCGCCCCGCTCGACCCAGACGCCATCCCGACCGACCGGTCGACCGCCCGCTCGACCCAGACGCCATCCCGACCGACCGGTCGACCGCCCCGCTCGACCACGACTCTCCCGGTCGACCCAATCCCGCGAACACCAGCCCAATTATGCAGTTTCAACAATTCTCAGCCCGTTTCACCTAAACCGACCTTGGAAGACCTAGGGCACTATAAATACACTTTTTTAGCCTCATTAGAACAGAGAGATACATAGAGAGACACAACAGAGCCGCACAGGAGAGGAGCCACAAGAGAGGGCCGCACTAAGGAGATCCCCTTAGAGGGATTCTCCATTGTTTTACTTCCTTCTCATTGTTTTCCTTAGGGAGAAGATCCCTTCTTTGTATCTCAATATAGAGAAGATTCCTAAACCCTGTTCGACTTATAATAATATGATTTCTTTCTCAGATTTGTGCTTGTTTACTTGCATCATGATTGAGTAGATTTCTAGTTAGGTATTAGGGTTTCAAAGAGTTCATATGCTGATTATGATTTGATGAATTAACTAGGGATATCATTAGAGTATTTGTCTCGTTTTGTTCACTTATTAATGCTGATTGCTTTACCGCACATCTAGCAATCCGATCCTAGGTTGATTTGAGCCATGGAAGTGTTGTATCATTTGCCGGACCTATTCTTTGACAAGCTAGGTTTCTTAGACTGCAGAAGTTGATTTACTAAGCCTAGTGAACTGTATCCGAACCTGATCGATTTAATGCTTGATTAACTATCTAAGGACATACCGAAAGTTTAGCGATTAGATAAGTTATCATAGGAGTCGGAGCCACGGAAGTGGAAAGACTTATTTTCGTGTTTTGTGTTCTAGACGGATCTTACATCCCATATCCCTACATAGATAGAAATCAATCATCAAACTTATCATCTATGAATCTCTGCGAATTACCTATTGCCTAGCGTCTCTTTCATATTGAACTTACACCGTTTTACTTTGCTTTCATTTAGTTTAGTTAATTAGCATCTTAAAACCCGAAATCCCCTCATTTGTCCTAGCTTGATTAGACTCGCATAGCTCGTAGTGCACTTATCTGCTCCTTGTGTTCGATACCCGTTACTACTCTCGATCTGTGCTCTTGCAGAATTAGGGGTAGAAATTGGGAAAAGTTTAATCCCCATCAAGCTTTTTAAAATCCCAGCAGCCACACCAAAAAACTTGATGTGTGGTCAGGTTTTACCGACTTTTTAAAATCCTGCAAGTGCACAGATCGTAGAAGTACGGGTTATCGAACACAAGGACTGGCTAAAATGAATACACTTTAAATCTATGGAGTTCGGATCAAGCTAGAATAAGATAAAGGATGATTGGTTGGTTGTCTAATATCTAAATACTAAAGCTAAGAAATCGAAGTTGTAAAGCAATGAGGGAAAAGCGTTAGGTCTCTAGGGGCTAATTCGCAGAGAAGCAAGCAATGATCAGTTCGATGATAGATATAAATCAATTTAGGGATGATGGGATGATAGATCCGTCTAGAACACAAAACACGAAAATAAGTCTTTCCACTTCCGTGGCTCCGACTCCTATGATAACTTATCTAATCGATAAACTTTTGGTATGTCCTTAGATAGTTAATCAAGCATTAAATCGATCAAGTTCGGATACAGTTCACTAGGCTTAGTAAATCAACTTCCGCAGTCTAAGAAACCTAGCTTGTCAAAGATTAGGTCCGGCGAATGATACAGCACTTCCGTGGCTCAAATCAACCTAGGATCGGATTGCTAGATGCGCGGTAAAGCAATCAGCATTAATTAGTGAACAAAACGAGACAAAGACTCTAATGATATCCCTAACAGTTCACCGAAATCATAGATCAAGCAAACAACTCATTGAATTAGTAACCCTAGCAACCTAACAAGTGAATTACTCAGACATAATCAAAGTAACAACACAGAGAGATGAAGAAAGCATGATAATAGATAAAGGTTCATAAATCTTCTCCAAATTTTAGTGAGGAGGAGAGATCCTGTCCTTGAAATCTCTAGAACAAAAGTAGATCTATAAAACTGAAAATACAATACGGCTCTATGGTGACCGGGTCGAGAGGGGCGGTCGACCGGTCGGTCGGGATGATGGTCGGGTCGAGCTGGCGCGCACGGGATGGTGAAAAGAGGTCGGGTCGGACGGGAGCCTTGGAGGCCCTGTCCGACCGGCTCGGTCGACCGATGCCATTGTGCAGTTAAGGACGGTCGGGTCGGACGGGAGCCTTGGAGGCCCTGTCCGACCGGCTCGGTTGAGCGGCTGGTGTAGACGTCCGGTTTTTGGCTGATTTGACACTCTTCACTAAAATGATAATATCTTCCATTCTACACGTCCAAATTGCATGATTCCAATTGCGTTGGAAAGCTAACTCATGTAGGCATCGCGACGAACTGGTTTTGGTGAGATCCATTGAGTATAATGTTTTTGGGGCTCTTTCAAAGTTGATAATGCGTCGTGGAGCGGCGTAAAGTCCAAATCCTGTGGTTTTGCTCCAAAATGCATCTTTCGACCTGTTTAGACTCTTAGTACTATAAATCCACAAAAACTACCTTTTTAGATCGAAAAGCCTTTAAAAACCTTATAAAAAGCATAGCAAAACCATATAAAAAGGGTACAAAATAGAGGTATATCAACTCCCCCAGACTTAGAACTTTGCTTGTCCTCAAGCAAATAGAATCCAAATCAGAGAAAGAGGTTTGAAAACGTAGAAACTCCTTATCCTTTTTGAGAAACCTGTGGTGGCTTCCTCTCCTGTACTCCACTAAAAACATAACCAATGTTAGACTAGCTTCACATAATGCTCGGCAAGCTTAGCGAACCATACCAAACTCAACTAGTCTCATCCAGTATTCCAGACTTTCCATTGTTAACTCCTTGCATAAATTTAAAACGTGAGGTCTTTATCAAGGGAATATCGATCATTAAGCACTTGTTCTTACCCACTTGAGTCTCTCCAGGATAGTCCTTTTTGAAGCTTTTGAGTTCTTTTCCTCTCTCTTTTTCTTTTGAAGGATCGATCTTTCCCTACTTTTATAGGGTATCATTTTATTTTTTTCTATCGATCCTTCTTCCCTTTCTCCCTTTTTTTTCTTTTGGGGAATAACATAGGATAGGCTTTTGCTTTTTCCTTGTTTTTGGTAGGTCGCCATAAGACAAGAAGGTGCAGACGTATGCATTCTTCTTGCTTACACGTTTTCCTTGTGCTTAAAAAGCTTTTGATTTTTATTTTTCTGAGAGAAAGGAGAACTGCACTTTGTATTGGACACACCCTTTTGAGATCAAGTGAGGAACGACTCATATGTATGCCAAGTCCCTTGACAAGAAAAACTAGATTGGTTAGGGTGGAGTTAACGTTAGATTGTCCGGGTACCTTAGAAATGTTGCCAAGTCAGTAAGTCGATCCACCGTTAGAGGTTCTGTTAGGCTTATGTCTGCAACTGATGTCCGCTCTAGGGTCATAGATTGTTAGCACAACACCGGAGAATCATAGAGATAAATCATAATTTCCAACTAAAGTTTTGACTCAATAAAACATGAAAACATAAGAAAATAACATAAAAATATAAGAAAAGAAAAAGAATACATTAGTAAAGGATAAAACTCCCCCCAGACTTAATTTGCACCGTCCCGGTGAGAGCAAATCAAATTAAGGGTGAGAGGAAACAGACTCAATAAAGAAAAATAAAAAAAAATTCATTAAAATAAGATAAGGATAGAAAATGGAGTTAGGTGTCCATTGCACCGGATACCGAGTGAAGTGTGGGTGCCTAGGTGGAGGTGGGTGGGCTGGTCGCTCTCTCCTCGTCGTCGGTAGAGTCTTCATCAGAGCCAAGTGCGGAGGCGAGTGAGAACTCTCCAAGGTCTGGCTCATGGGTTGATGTGGAAGGGCGGAAAAAGCGATCGGGAGCGATGTGGCGAACAACACGGATGAGGCGCGAGATGAAGCGGGATTGGCAATGGACGGTTCTCTCCAGATGGCCAAGGCGGTCTAAAGCCTGGTTGGCAGCTTGGCTGGCTGTCATGACGTTGATGTTCCGAACGGGGCGCCTTACCCTCATGGTCCTCTGCGTGAGATAGTAAGTGTTGATCTGGTAGCGCGGCGAGTCAGGGGTTTCAATGAAGTACTTTTCTGGTGGTGGTGAGAATGTAACAGCGCCGGAGCTGAGGAGTGGGAGGTCGTCACAAGGCAGTTGCACAAGCGCGGTGTCAGACGTTCCAATGGGGCATACATAGCAAAACTGGGTTGGGTTCTTGGTCCATCCATTTAGGAAACGAATATGTTGAAGGGCTGTGAGGTCTAAAGGAGCGGTGTTGTGACTGGGTCGGTATTGTGAGATGTCAATCTTGCAATGGTTGACAATTGCGGTGATAAGTCTCCCAAAACGCACAACAACCTTCTTGTTGTCGGTGTGCCGTGCCAAAAGCTTCACATTGACAAGTATTTTTGCAAACAAAAGGCCAAGGTTTGCATTGTATTTGTAGCGGAAGAAAGGCGTTGTCAGGATGTAGAACTCGTCTGCTGTGACTTTGCTGGTTTCCGGTTTGCACTGTAGAGTGGTGGTGATGAGGCGGTGCACATAGCGGATTGCCGGATGAGAGGTTCGTGAAACCTTTGATCGGGAAGCGAGGAACGGTTCATCAGCAAAGTGGGTCCAGTTGGAGAAGTCATTATCACGAGTGAGGTGGTTCTCCTTGAAGTCATGAGAAGTCTCATTGTTGAAACCAAAAAGCTTGCAAATGGTGGCGATGGATATCCGACCACTTTGATCGCCAATCTTGAAGAAAAGTATCCCATTGCCGGCGGGCTGGTCATCATTGTTGTTGGGGAAGGCTAGAGTGACGGTGGAGAGGAAGTCTCTTGTTAGTTCAATGTACTCCTTGCAATCTATCTTGAAAAACTTGCGCATTCCTAGCTTCTTTAGGTACCACATGACATCACTCCTGATGTTTAGAAGATCAAGAGTGTGATTATCCATTGTCACACATGGTTCAATGATGACTCTTTCCATTGCTGTTCCATACTCTCCATTGCATTGAATAGGATGGTTGATAAACTTGACAAGGGGTTGATTATCGGAATCACTTGAATGCTCCTCGATTTCCTTGCCTTTTTCGTTAGTTTTGATTGCTGATTTCGATGTGTTTGCTCGTTCAGTGAGGCTTGGATTTGCATTGAGCTTGATTTGTTTCCTTGGTGGCTCTAAAGCGACATCGATCCTTCTTCCTTATTGCCTCAGTTAGCTTTGTTCTTGCCATGGTACCTACAAATACAAATTCTCACCAAGAGACATGAGTTTGTATTCTTAAAGTTTGTTGGAAGAAAAGAGTAGGGGATAAGTATAATATCAACTCAAATCAAGCCTAATAAATCAATCAAGTGAACAATCATCTTTCAAGGTTCAAAATCCTAGCTATTTTCGGATTTACTGTTCATGCTATGATATAACTTAAAATTTCGAAATTCATAAGCTAATCATGCTATAATAAAGTTATAAATCACAAATCCTAATCATATTCTAGGTGTTCAAGCAATGAATACCCTAATTTCATCCTTGAATCAAAGGTTTTGAATACCCAAAATAAGTTTTGTGAAAAACTATTCAAAGATTGAAATTAGAATGCTATATTCTCTAAACCACATTGATTTCACAAAAATAAGCTTAAGACAAGTCTATTAGGAGCAAGAATTGCAAGTCTAAACAAAAGCTTAGTCAAGAAACTCTCTCATATTTTTGGATTGTGTAAAATCATAGATGTTGAGTTTTAGAGATCATACCTTGTGTTGGAAAGATTGATTGGGGATTGGGAGAGCTAAAATTCGAAATCCAATTGAAGAAATACCAAAGTTTTAAGAAAATTTTTTTATGAAGGTCTTTCAATGGAGATTAGGGTTTTCAAAAAGCTTTTCTTTGGAGAAGAGAATGAAAAGTGATGTTTTCAATCTCAAAATCTCTTAAAATCCTACCTAAAATCGATTTTGGTTTAGAAAAATCGGTTTGGTTTGGTTAAAACCGGTTCAATTTAAGTCGATTGGTTCGGTTCACCCGGAGTGTTTTGGTCGACCGGTCGACCGAACCTCTTGGAGTCCCTGCCCGAACGTGTTTGGTCGACCCAAATGGCTTGGCGGCTCCACTTCTATGTTCCTCTTGCACCATTGTGATATCCATTCTATCATATCCTGCTAAAAGAAAACAAAGAAAACAAAGTAAAACTAAAACTAAAAACTGAAATTTAAAGGTGTTACCTTATGGGTTGCCTCCCATACAGCGCTTGTTTAAGGTCTTTAGCTTGACCGTAATGCTCTTTAGGATTTAAGAGAGGGTAGTGATCAATGGAACTTTTTGTCCATCTAGATCTTTCTTCTTGGGATTTATATCGGGAGGATGATTCACGGCGGGATAGACAATCTCTCCATGCTTGTCCCGGGGCACTTCAGCCATAGGAAAGAGTTTCATAGTGTTAGCAAACTTTTCCTTGAATCCTTCCAAATTTTCATCAGTCAGCTTTTCCTGGAGGAGAATCCTAACTTTTGCAAATCCTTTAGTTTGCTTAACCTTCTTAGTGGTCTCTGTCCCGGTCTTATCCTTGATCGGTCCTATTAGTGGGTGTTTAGGTAATGCCGTAGTCTTACTTCTTGCTGTCGGGGCAAGTTGCTTGGGCTGGTAAGATGCCGTAGTCTTACTTCTTGCTGTCGGGGCAAGTTGCTTGGGCTGGTAGGCAAGGTCTTTGCTGGGCAAGCTGGACAGGATTTTCTCTTCTTCTGGAGGCTTCGGGATAATCTTATTCTCTTGCACCATATCAACTGATGGGTTCCTTGTTGAACACATGGGGAAAAACATCTCTTTATTCACCTTGTTGAATGAGATCCTCCGGTTGGGAAAGTCGAAAATGGCTCCAACGGTTGATAGGAAAGGGGTGCCAAGGATGAGGGGTCTATGGCTACTTTCTCTCATTTCCACTATTTGAAAGTCGGTAGGAATAGAACAGTTCCCGAGTCGTACCATCACGTCCGGGATGAAACCGTAAGGTGTTTGCGAGAATGAATCGGCGTAGTTGATAGGGATGGACGAAGGTTGGATGTTGGTAAGGCCTATCTCGTCTGCAATCTTCCTTGACATGATGTTGACATTAGCTCCTGTGTCACAAAGAGAATCGGTGAGATTAACTTCATTAATAGAACATGGAATTACAAACTTTCCAGAGTTATCCGCCTTTGGGATGATCTTGGGGAAAAGGCGTCTTTTCCTTGCGCGGTTAGATTCTTTCTCGGGATAGATTTCTTCAGGCCAGGTCATACAATCATACTTAGGTGGGGAGAGCTTCCATTTGGGGATAGAATCCTCAAACTTCTTTTCTATTGCGACGGAGTTGCAAAAAGATTTCTTGGACTCCATCTCTTGTTTTTTTACTGCTTCTGCGGTTTGAGCGGCTTGCACTTCCAATTTCTTGTCATGTGCGGCAATGGCATCATATTTAGCATGGAGATCATTGAACAAAGTGTCCATCTTCTCATTCATCTCCTTGTTGTTCCTCTTTTGACCTTCCATGATTTGTTGAAACATTCCCTCGAACTTGTTGTTTGGCTGGGCTAAAGGAGGTTGGCTGGTGGGTAAACCATATAGTTCCTTTGGTGGGTATGGTGCTCTTTGGTCATAGTTCGGCCTAGGTTGAAACTGGTTTCCTTGCTGCTGGAAACGATCTCCATAGGGTTGGAAAGGTGGTCTCTGCTGCTGGAATCTTGAGGGATAGGTTTGGTCTTGTGGGTTCTCCACATTGGTTCTGCGGTAAGAAAGGTTTGGGTTGGACCGGTAGTTGGGATTGTATCCCCTGTTTCCATAGTTACCAACATAGTTAACTTCTTCCTCAAGATGATCATTGGAGAAATCTCCCATGCATTCCCTTGTAGGATCATCATTGACATCATTTATGCCCTCAACTGCATGTATGTGTCTTTGCTGTCCTTTTAGAACTTGAGCCATCATATTCTTCAGTTCAGCCCTCTGAGTAGCATCAGGGGGTGCGTTGGTAGAGCGGTGTGATCTATCATAGTCTGGGCAGTTGTTGCAATCACTTGCTGCAAGGTTCTCAATCAAGACTTTGGCTTCCTCAACAGTCTTTGTCATAAAATATCCATTGCTTGCAGTATCCAAGGATAGCTTATACTTGTGGTCTATGCCACGATAGAAAATGTTCCAAAGGTTCCCATCCTTGAAACCGTTGTTAGGGAAATCCCTAATGTATTCCTTGAATCGATCCAATGCCTCATAGAATGATTCGGTTGCACCTTGGCGAAATCCAGAGATCTTGTTTCTAACAGAAATCGATCTTTGCTTAGTGTAGAAATGGTTGATGAATGCTGCCTTGTACTCGTCCCAAGTAGTGATCGAATGGGCAGGAAGAGACTTTAACCATCTTAGGGCTTTGTCGCCAAGAGAAAATGAGAAAAGTTTGCACTTTAGGTAGTCTGCTGAGACTCCATTGGCTCGGGTGGTGCTGCAAATTTCTTCAAAGTTATCTATGTGATCAAGCGGGTGCTCAACTGGCAGGCCATGAAACTGGTTTTCCTTAACCAATGCTATGATTTGAGGCTTGATCTCATAGTCATTCCTCTGAGGTGGAGGTGGGTGGATCGGATTTCGATCCGTAAAGAAGGCATCAGCGGAGTCATAGTCTCCAATGGTTGGATTGTTAGCTTGAGGTTGTGCATCAACTTCCCCAGTAGGAGGTTGTGGTGCTAAAGGTGGAGGTGGATCTCTCCTTTCAGCTACAGCTCTAGCTACTGCTGCATCATGAGCGGCATGGGCCATCTCTTGAGCCCTTTGTCGTCTAAGTGTCTTTTCAAGTCTGTCGATTTCAGCAACTGGTTCAACTAGATTGTCCCTATTAGACTGTCTAGTCATGCACCTGAAAAACAAAAGAAGAAAACAAATGAAAAGTAAGATAAGCTAGAAAAACCAAAAACAAAAATAATGAAAATGCAAGAAAACGATAAAATCCTAGACTAGATCCTAATCGAGATTCAAAGGTACTGCTGCAGTCCCCGGCAACGGCGCCAAAAAGCTTGATGGGGATTAAACTTTTCCCAATTTCTACCCCTAATTCTGCAAGAGCACAGATCGAGAGTAGTAACGGGTATCGAACACAAGGAGCAGATAAGTGCACTACGAGCTATGCGAGTCTAATCAAGCTAGGACAAATGAGGGGATTTCGGGTTTTAAGATGCTAATTAACTAAACTAAATGAAAGCAAAGTAAAACTGTGTAAGTTCAATATCAAAGAGACGCTAGGCAATAGGTAATTCGCAGAGATTCATAGATGATAAGTTTGATGATTGATTTCTATCTATGTAGGGATATGGGATGTAAGATCCGTCTAGAACACAAAACACGAAAATAAGTCTTTCCACTTCCGTGGCTCCGACTCCTATGATAACTTATCTAATCGCTAAACTTTCGGTATGTCCTTAGATAGTTAATCAAGCATTAAATCGATCAGGTTCGGATACAGTTCACTAGGCTTAGTAAATCAACTTCCGCAGTCTAACCTAGCTTGTCAAAGAATAGGTCCGGCGAATGATACAGCACTTCCGTGGCTCAAATCAACCTAGGAACGGATTGCTAGATGCGCGGTAAAGCAATCAGCATTAATAAGTGAACAAAACGAGACAAAGACTCTAATGATATCCCTAGTTAATTCATCAAATCATAATCAGCATATGAACTCTTTGAAACCCTAATACCTAACTAGAAATCTACTCAATCATGATGCAAGTAAACAAGCACAAATCTGAGAAAGAAATCATATTATTATAAGGCGAACAGGGTTTAGGAATCTTCTCTATATTGAGATACAAAGAAGGGATCTTCTCCCTAAGGAAAACAATGAGAAGGAAGTAAAACAATGGAGAATCCCTCTAAGGGGATCTCCCTAGTGCGGCCCTCTCTTGTGGCTCCTCTCCTGTGCGGCTCTGTTGTGTCTCTCTATGTGTCTCTCTGTTCTAATGAGGCTAAAAAAGTGTATTTATAGTGCCCTAGGTCTTCCAAGGTCGGTTTAGGTGAAACGGGCTGAGAATTGTTGAAACTGCATAATTGGGCTTGTGTTCGCGGGATTGGGTCGACCGGGAGAGTCGTGGTCGAGCGGGGCGGTCGACCGGTCGGTCGGGATGGTGTCTGGGTCGAGCGGGCGGTCGACCGGTCGGTCGGGATGGCGTCTGGGTCGAGCGGGGCGGTCGAGCGCGCGTGGAATGGTGAAGAAAGGTTGGGTCGGACGGGAGCCTTGGAGGCCCTGTCCGACCGGCTTCGGTTGACCGGATGGTCATCATCATGAAGGAATGTCGGGTCGGACGAAGGCCATGGAGTCCCTGTCCGACCGGCTCGGTCGAACGGATGTGGATGGCTGATGTGTCCGGTTTTCGGCTGTCTAGACCACTCTTCGGTCAAAACATGATATCTTCTAAACTGCTCATCCAAATTGCATAATTCCAACTGCATTGGAACACTAACTCATCTGGCTATCTTGGTGCCGAGTTTCATTTATATCCGTTGAGTTTAAGGTTACATGCCGTTGCTTCCCGTTTGATGTACTGATGCAGTCCGAGAAAGTTCATTCGATATGTCTCACGGAAATAGAGATATCTCCCAATCTACTCGACCAAAATGAGCGATCCCAGTTGCATTGCAAATCTAACTCATGTAGGCATCGCAGCAAAGTGTATTTGATGAATTCCATTGAGTAGAATGTTTTTAAGGCTCTTCCAAAGTTGATGCTACGTCCTGGAGCGGTCTTGAAATCCAAATCCTGTGTTTTGCTCCAAAATGCATCTTTTGACCTGTTTAGAGTCTAAGTACTATAAATCCATAAAAACTACCTTTTTAGATCAGAAAGCCTTTAAAAACCTTATAAAAAGCATAGTAAAACCATATAAAAAGGGTACAAAATAGAGGTATATCATAGAGTTGGGCCTGAGGAGGGCGACGAGTGGCGTTTGAAACTGGAGCGTAACTTTCGGTCTATCAGATGTCCTGAGGAGTATCAGGTGAAGTTGGCCGTGCATTATCTGGGTGGAGATGCACATTTGTGGTGGCGAGCCATTGAGGCTGGGAGAGCGGTGTGGACTTGAGGCGAATTCCTAGCGGAGTTCAACGCCAATTACTTTCCTCAGCTGGCTCGAGATCGTCTTCAGATGAGACTTAGAGTTCAGTGCGCGAGTACGACGCAGAGTTCAGCAGGCTTGTGGTGCATACGGGTCGTGGTATGGAGGACGAGCGGGCCCTTGTGCAGCGGTTTATGCAGAGACTTTGTTTGAGTATCTGGAATTAGTGCAGAGGTGCCAAATACGAGACGAGGGCGGACCTAGTGGAGCTGGCAGCATCGATTAAGGAGGATGATGCATTCATATTTCATACTCATCATCATGTTTATACCACTTTTGCATAGTTTCACCCATCCTTAAAGACATTTCTTTGCATTTTCTTCCTAGTTTGCATACTTAGTTGTCTAGAAAGTGCATTTGCATGTTTGGTGTCCTTATCAGGTGCTTTGGAGCACTTTGGAGCGAAGTCAATGCATTGGGAGAAAAATGAAGTTTGCCTTTGTTGATTCCAGAAATAGCACACGTTTATGTGACGGGATATTTCGGATGAGAGACTTGGGAAATTGTGGATTTATTACTCGAAAGAAGGTTTGGATACAAGAGCTCGTCTCGTCAAACAGGCCTTGACGAGGCGTAATGCTAAATATGAACAAAACAGAGAAGAAATGAGCGAATGCTTTTGGTGTTTGCAGGGTTGCGTGACTTAGTCTTCATGGAATGAAGACCTCTCCTTATATAGTTGAGTTAAGGCGGTTCTCTGCTGAATATTCTCCTCTTGATCATAAAGGAAATCTTCTTCTTCTCTTGATTTCTTTCCTTTCTTCGAGTGACGGCTGTTGCCTTTTCCTTTTTGCTTAAAGTATTACCTTCCTCTTCAAGGCTTTCCATTTCTGTAAGAAGGCTAGGGCAGAAGACGGGCCGGGCTTTTTGCGCTGTTACTCATTGCGATGGGCTAGGGGAAATGTGCTCATTTCACATCTAACAATAAGTCCCCCCCCCCTGTAACACCCCCGACACGTGCTAGACATAGCCCGCGACGATCGATGCCACAATATGTCGAAATACCATCGACAGTCCATCCTCAAGGCAAAACACAAAGTAAAGCCGAGGTCAGTCCATCTTTGATACCCGACCCTCTCGACAAGAACCTAAGGCTTGCCAACCCGTACTCAGGCCAAGAGTTATGTTAGTCCGGACAAGACTAATATCATTTAAACCAAGTATTTAGCATACTCAAAACATACTTTTATATATAACATAAACATTGTTTTACAAAATTGAAAACCGTAGATTACATCCCGGGTTCAGCGAATATAAAACAATCGTCGAAAAGAAAACAACGGAAATCTTACAGCTTTACAAAATACACCGCAATCTACTCCGGCCTTCCACGTCCAAGTTCCACACCACTTCTAGGGTTACCTGAAACAAATAGAGTCATCATAAGTAATCTAGGATTACTTAGTGAGCTCGGAAACCCTCTACAATACAACAAATATCACCCCAACCCAAATCCCAATCAATACACAATCAAAGCAATGCACAAGCGGAAGCTTGAATCAAATAATATTAAACACACTAGAGACAATGCCGTAGCAAAGCTCTCTAGCTCACGCCATAGACCAATACAACCGTATTGTCTATCACCACGCTCTTCAACCTGCCAAGACAAAAGACAAGGATAACTCTCACAAGTTATCCTAACAACACAAGAGATTACTCATCCCGAGTAACTCCAAGATCACAACACACTAGTGATCTAAGACCCGAGAGGTTCTTCCCATACGAACACTCTCTACACACACACACAACACTCTAATGAGCCACTGCTCAACCTAGAGGTTTCTATCACACAAGAAACACTCTACACACACCACACACACTATCGAGCCCCGCTCGACCTAGAGGCCTCTATAGTACCCCACGGTTTCCGAAGACCGGCACACCCGCACCTAGCAAACACAAAGTCACACTAGGCCTGAACTGCAATCGGGAGTTAACCGCGTTAACTCAGTCAACCGGTTAACCCGGACTAATCCCACCACACCACGGGCAGCCGATTAGCCCACCTAGCCACTTCCGCTAGCCGAAAGTGCAACTAGGCATTTCCAAACACACCGTCGTGTGTACTCAGCCATGGGAGCTACCCAAGTACCCTCTGAGTCATCCTTCAGGACCATCCAAGAGGGTTTCTCAGTGAACGTCCATCAGGGCAGCAGGAACACCGTGTGTACCCCTAAGATCATGCCTAACACGAGTACATGATCCTAGCTCCTAAAGGCACGTGGAATAGAACATCACTACCCGAGTTCCATCTCCCAGACAGTTACATCCCGTTGGATCACAACCCACACGAGTTCTGTCTCCCAGATGGTCACATCCCGGGCTGTCTATTCCATACGTCCTTCTCCTCACACACACAAAAAAGAACAAACGTAAAGATCATGCTAAACACGAATACATGATCCTCACACACAAGGAACGTAAGTACGTGACCTGCCCTCGTGGCACTCACCTTACGTCCTTCCCGGCATAGTGTGACATAACTACCTGTTATTCACCACTAGCCCTTGGTGCAACATTCATTGTTCGCCATCCTACACTGAACATCGTGGGGTCTAAGTCCTTACTCAGCCTCCTTTACGCATCCATGAGTACAGGGTGCTGTCAAAGACATACACTCTACACGCCCCCTTAGACTACATAAGGTTTAGCCTTTCCCGGCACCCACCACCACATGTTCGACACAGTATGTGGCATAACTACTTGTTATCCACCATACTTGTACTAAGTGTAGCGATGCAACACATGCCATGTCCACCGAACCATTTTCATAAGAACCTTAACACAGTGAATCACGTCACATGTGTTAGTTTTAAGAAAATACACAATCATTCAACAAAGATACTTGAATGATCAGGTCACAACCTCAGAGCATCAATATGCAATAGGTTAAACAGAAACCGCTCTAAGTGTTCATCATCCCTGCACTAAAACCATTAGTTCATGACAACACTTAGGCGTTTCTCCCCTTCCCTATATCACAACACGTTAATCACACAACATGCAATCAATCACAAGGCACAACAACCCATGTTTTCCTTGGATCCGAACATGCATGCAAACACATCGGTTTAACCGAAGTTAAAACCGCTCAACCACACAAAGTATAACGTTAGCCTCCTTGCTTAACGTATATACTTCCTGCAACCACAAAGTTAGTATAACATATACTAAAAATCACCACACAATATGCATGCACCTAATCAAAAGAAACCTACAAGGTTCCACTTGATTCTACATGCATCACACAAACATAGCTACTCTCGGAGCTATCATCGAAAACTCACCAAAACCGCTTGATGAACTGCCTAGCTAACACCACAGCTACGCCTTACACCACCAAGCTATCCTTCAACTTAAGCTTTCTCTCGTAAAGCTTCTCTACACTCAACACTCACACTTAAAGAAAAGATTTCACACTCTTTTCTCTCTTAACTTTCTTTTTCTCGGTTTTTATGCAAGGGAGTAACACAAGGAATGGTAAATGGAAGCTAATGGGGCTGAGGTCTCTTATTTATAGGCCAGTGAGGGAGGATGACGGTCCAATACCGTCCAGACACAATCACGGACAAATGGCGAGGTTTCCTTCACATGCGGAAGAGGAAGCCTTAAACCGGCGACACCTCGTGCTGGCCTAAGGGCTAGCTTGTCATGCTCCTTCCCAAGCCGACACCTCCAGCAAGTAGCTTCAACAAGTCAGCAAGTAGCTTTAAGGAGTCACACTCCTAGCTTAGCTTCCCATGCTCACTCACACACCAACACCTCAAGCAAATAGCTTTAAGGAGTCACACACCTAGCTTTCCATGCTCACTCACACGCCAACACCTCAAGCAAATAGCTTCAAGGAGTCACACTCCTAGCTCCAACAAGTCACACACCTGTGAAGCTCTCTTGGTGTGACATATGTCCTTACTTAAATCTCCACCAATCATGGAATGGCATGTGTATTTTAACACATGCGGAATTAGGTTTCTCCAACCAATCTGTCCCACTTCTCCATCCGGACCATGATCGCGTCCCATACTTCGTCCGTACCGCGATCACATTCCGCACTCCATCCGTACCGCACTCGTGTACATCCAATGTTCGTCCCGCGGCCAATAATTTTTATCCGCGGCCATCCTTGCGTGCTGACCTTCCCATGACCATTTCTCACCTTGGTCACGTCCCTATCACTTCGCTTGATAGTCGGCCATACTCAGTTTCTCCTAGTCGTTACCCTGATCATCGATATAAGCTTCCCACCCTTCGACATAGCCATCAGGCGGTAAACCTCATATCTCAAGATCCGCTCGTCCAAATCAACTTCTGTCTCGACCAGATGGTTTGTTTTGGGGTCTTCTTGTTGTCCCCAAGTTTTCATCCCATTCGGACCACGTTTGGTCAGTCGGCTCTTCTTCCCACTCGATCGAGCTCTTGTCCGTCTTTACCCGGATCGACCGTACCGTCCCATAACGGTTTCTCCCGTTCTATCTTCAATTCTACTCATTCGTCTTCAAATGTTCTTCGACCGAAACACTCTATATGATCTCTGGATCCTCTCCAATATGATCATCAGTCATAATCTCTCATCCCACTTCAGGCTTACTACATTCTCCCCCACTTATAAGAATTCGTCCCCGAATTCTACACCAAAGCCTTCCATGATCGCCATAGACAACTCTATACCACCTTTTGTACACTTTCTGTAGGCTCTTCATGATACCACCTTCTAGGTATCCTTTGTGGTCACCACCGTCTGTGTACCAACATTCGGTCCTTACACCGATTCTCGACTCCATATCTTGCCGTTGTAACCTCCTTGTTACAAGCATCTTCCTTCTCACCTTTTCTTCTTCTCTACTTATGCTTGTGCTTTAGTATCAAGGTCTCATACCACCATGTACCGGCCTTGACACAAGCATTCCTTTTCACTCCATGATCACATATCAACTCTTGATATGGTCATACTTTTGCAGCACTTCTCTCCTAGAAGCTTGCACGCTGCGAGGATCTGATCAAGTTCTGTTCTGATTCTTGATCATCCTCATCTGCCTCACACACGTCTTGAGTTTGTGTCTCACACACGCCCTCCTTTCCGATTGATCTCTCCATAGATCTCCATTGGTCGACCTCGATGTCAAACCAATATTCTCCATTCATTGACCTCTCCAAGGTCCATATTGATCGACAAGTGTGTCCAAATTAATATTCACATTCGCCCAGTCTCTCTGAGACCCATATTGGTAGACCTCCTCGTCTAAACCAATATCTCCTCCTCACCGCTCACGTTTCACCTCACTGCCTTCCTCACTGCCTTGCTTCCCATTCCAAGGTCTACTTAAGGTTAGGTTTTTCCTAACACTTCCTGCAAACCCAATCGAGTGACTACAGGATTTCCTTCTCCTCAGTCCAACTCGACACACACACACCGAACTTCACACACTCAAGGGTTCTATGGACACTCCATAGTCCTTCTAACCCTAATCCTAACGTTTCTCTTCCACAGAAACGCTACCACACCCTACCGAGAGAAACATCCTACGATGTCTCCAAAGATCTCCCCGATCTTTACTCTATCACACTACAGAACCATGGATTTCACCACACCATGTCCTGCTCACACAGCAAGGAAAAGAACCATAGCGTTCATCACACTATGTTCTTGACCAAGCACACTCAAACCGATCCATAGCTTTCGCCATGATCGCACACACAAACAGGTCCATCGCTTTCACCACGCTATGACCTCACACACACAGGCATGGAACCATAGATTTCACCACACTATGATCCACCCTACAGCCCGATTGCTATTATGCTAAACTACCATGCAAGCAATCAACAGAGAGAACTACAGCTTCCAACACACTATATTCTACTCTACTCAGAGATTGAAATTACGCTATCACACACAAGCAATCAATCTCACACAACGAGGTAAAGTTAAAACCCACACATACCTCGTTCTCTGGTTTATGGTTGGGGTTTCACGCTTAACCAGAGTTTCTACCACGCCTTCCTGAAGGCCTCCGTGCACTGGTTGAAGATAAGGACGATGGAGATGGCGTTGGGGTCCCAGGGCAGGATGTCGCATAGTGTCCTCGCCTTCCGCATGAGTAACACGTTATTTGGTTCCTCCTCAAAGGCCTACCTTGCCTTTCATTCGGACAGGCATGAGTGTAATGCCCATGTCCTCCACACACACGACAGGGCATTGATGCCCTTTCCGGAACCGGAACTCTCTTTCTCGCTTGAGATCGGAAACGAAGTCTTCCCGCGGGCCTTCTTCCCGAGGAACTTCCCATTTCCCATATTGATGGAGTCTCACTCTCAGCTACCGCCTCCTCACGGTTCATATCTTCCTTCTCATCATCGTCATGATGTTCAACCTCAACTCGGTTTGTATCCTCACCATCTTGGTTTGGATTCTCTTCCACCACTTGGCTTCCCACCTCAACGTGGTTCACCGTCTCAACTTGGTTCGGGTTCTCCACCGGAACTCGCTCTTCCACCACTTCATTATTTGGGTCTATTGCCGGAACTTTTTGGTTTGCCGGCTCTCCTCCAACTTGAATTCCAAAGAACGTAGCAAGGTTTGCTATGGCAGGTAGCATCCCTTCACTAGTTCCATCTTCTCCCGTCAGTTGTGGATCGATCGGACCTCCATGCTGAGCTTTACGATCCCAATCTTTCCAAAAGTCAGCCATGGTTGCTTCTGGATCAAGATATGCTATTGGCCTTCCATAGTATGGAACTGCCTCCTCGAAAGGACTTTGGGTCACTGCGTTTGATTCCCCCTTGAACCGTCTGGTTCTCCTCTTGACTTGGGTTGTACACCGGACTTGGTATGGCAAAGGGTTGCCCATACAAGTCTAACATCTCCTCACTCGGCATGTACGGATGCACTCCATATCCCGAAACATAGACATGAGGCATCGGTATCTCCGACAACACCTGTTGCGGGCTCCCTTCATCCCATGTGTTTGTCGAAGTATCATCGGAAGAAATCTCGATGATCTCCGTAGACGGCACTAGGATCTCCACATCCTCGTACCTCGTCGGTATGGCCACCATATCAACTTGGTAGACTGCTCCCGTAGCTCCATATGGTGATGGCACGTCTGCCTCCACACCTCCTCCAATATTCAAACTCGAGAAATGATTCGACTCCGTACAGATAGTCGAACCAAAGGTCACCTCACTCAGATCTGTCTCTACTGACGTGTCTGAGTCTCCCACCATCACATACTCTG
Source organism: Erythrophleum ivorense (assembly GCA_026724425.1). Taxonomy (NCBI): domain Eukaryota; kingdom Viridiplantae; phylum Streptophyta; class Magnoliopsida; order Fabales; family Fabaceae; genus Erythrophleum; species Erythrophleum ivorense. The sequence continues at coordinate 7,354,433 of JAIUCV010000074.1, forward strand.
AACCGTTCGTTCCCTCACTGGAACCATCATTGCTCGAACTCGAGCCACTCGATGAGGATATCACCACAACTTCACTGTTGCAAATCTCACTATCATCCGATCCTCCCTGACCCCATCTCCTTATCCAATCTCTCATCCTGTGTCCCATCTTACAACCTGCACAACCACACCACCACTCACAACAAATAGGGTAAGATCCTATTCCACTTACTAACTAAGCTTGGACGTACCGGATTCCTAATGGTGTATTCTGCGACACATTTCGACTCGATAAAACATTGAAAACATTTTGAAAACTCTCGGTTTTATGAGCACGATCATGAACCATGCTCTGATACCACCATTTGTAACACCCCCGACACGTGCTAGACATAGCCCGTGACGATCGATGCCACAATATGTCAAAATACCATCGACAGTCCATCCTCAAGGCAAAACACAAAGTAAAGCCGAGGTCAGTCCATCTTTGATACCCGACCCTCTCGACAAGAACCTAAGGCTTGCCAACCCGTATTCAGGCCAAGAGTTATGTTAGTCCGGACAAGACTAATATCATTTAAACCAAGTATTTAGCATACTCAAAACATACTTTTATATATAACATAAACATTGTTTTACAAAATTGAAAACCGTAGATTACATCCCGGGTTCAGCGAATATAAAACAATCGTCGAAAAGAAAACAACGGAAATCTTACAGCTTTACAAAATACACCGCAATCTACTCCGGCCTTCCACGTCCAAGTTCCACACCACTTCTAGGGTTACCTGAAACAAATAGAGTCATCATAAGTAATCTAGGATTACTTAGTGAGCTCGGAAACCCTCTACAATACAACAAATATCACCCCAACCCAAATCCCAATCAATACACAATCAAAGCAATGCACAAGCGGAAGCTTGAATCAAATAATATTAAACACACTAGAGACAATGCCGTAGCAAAGCTCTCTAGCTCACGCCATAGACCAATACAACCGTATTGTCTATCACCACGCTCTTCAACCTGCCAAGACAAAAGACAAGGATAACTCTCACAAGTTATCCTAACAACACAAGAGATTACTCATCCCGAGTAACTCCAAGATCACAACACACTAGTGATCTAAGACCCGAGAGGTTCTTCCCATAAGAACACTCTCTACACACACACACAACACTCTAATGAGCCACTGCTCAACCTAGAGGTTTCTATCACACAAGAAACACTCTACACACACCACACACACTATCGAGCCCCGCTCGACCTAGAGGCCTCTATAGTACCCCACGGTTTCCGAAGACCTGCACACCCGCACCTAGCAAACACAAAGTCACACTAGGCCTGAACTGCAATCGGGAGTTAACCGCGTTAACTCAGTCAACCGGTTAACCCGGACTAATCCCACCACACCACGGGCAGCCGATTAGCCCACCTAGCCACTTCCGCTAGCTGAAAGTGCAACTAGGCATTTCCAAACACACCGTCGTGTGTACTCAGCCATGGGAGCTACCCAAGTACCCTCTGAGTCATCCTTCAGGACCATCCAAGAGGGTTTCTCAGTGAACGTCCATCAGGACAGCAGGAACACCGTGTGTACCCCTAAGATCATGCCTAACACGAGTACATGATCCTAGCTCCTAAAGGCACGTGGAATAGAACATCACTACCCGAGTTCCATCTCCCAGACAGTCACATCCCGTTGGATCACAACCCACACGAGTTATGTCTCCCAGATGGTCACATCCCGGGCTGTCTATTCCATACGTCCTTCTCCTCACACACACAAAAAAGAACAAACGTAAAGATCATGCTAAACACGAATACATGATCCTCACACACAAGGAACGTAAGTACGTGACCTGCCCTCGTGGCACTCACCTTACGTCCTTCCCGGCATAGTGTGACATAACTACCTGTTATTCACCACTAGCCCTTGGTGCAACATTCATTGTTCGCCATCCTACACTGAACATCGTGGGGTCTAAGTCCTTACTCAGCCTCCTTTATGCATCCATGAGTACAGGGTGCTGTCAAAGACATACACTCTACACGCCCCCTTGGACTACATAAGGTTTAGCCTTTCCCGGCACCCACCACCACATGTTCGACACAGTATGTGGCATAACTACTTGTTATCCACCATACTTGTACTAAGTGTAGCGATGCAACACATGCCATGTCCACCGAACCATTTTCATAAGAACCTTAACACAGTGAATCACGTCACATGTGTTAGTCTTAAGAAAATACACAATCATTCAACAAAGATACTTGAATGATCAGGTCACAACCTCAGAGCATCAATATGCAATAGGTTAAACAGAAACCGCTCTAAGTGTTCATCATCCCTGCACTAAAACCATTAGTTCATGACAACACTTAGGCGTTTCTCCCCTTCCCTATATCACAACACGTTAATCACACAACATACAATCAATCACAAGGAACAACAACCCATGTTTTCCTTGGATCCGAACATGCATGCAAACACATCGGTTTAACCGAAGTTAAAACCGCTCAACCAGACAAAGTATAACGTTAGCCTCCTTGCTTAACGTATATACTTCCTGCAACCACAAAGTTAGTATAACATATACTAACAATCACCACACAATATGCATGCACCTAATCAAAAGAAACCTACAAGGTTCCACTTGATTCTACATGCATCACACAAACATAGCTACTCTCGGAGCTATCATCGAAAACTCACCAAAACCGCTTGATGAACTGCCTAGCTAACACCACAGCTACGACTTACACCACCAAGCTATCCTTCAACTTAAGCTTTCTCTCTTAAAGCTTCTCTACACTCAACACTCACACTTAAAGAAAAGATTTCACACTCTTTTCTCTCTTAACTTTCTTTTTCTCGGTTTTTATGCAAGGGAGTAACACAAGGAATGGTAAATGGAAGCTAATGGGGCTGAGGTCTCTTATTTATAGGCCAGTGAGGGAGGATGACGGTCCAATACCGTCCAGACACAATCACGGACAAATGGCGAGGTTTCCTTCACATGCGGAAGAGGAAGCCTTAAACCGGCGACACCTCGTGCTGGCCTAAGGGCTAGCTTGTCATGCTCCTTCCCAAGCCGACACCTCCAGCAAGTAGCTTCAACAAGTCAGCAAGTAGCTTTAAGGAGTCACACTCCTAGCTTAGCTTCCCATGCTCACTCACACACCAACACCTCAAGCAAATAGCTTTAAGGAGTCACACACCTAGCTTTCCATGCTCACTCACACGCCAACACCTCAAGCAAATTGCTTCAAGGAGTCACACTCCTAGCTCCAACAAGTCATACACCTATGAAGCTCTCTTGGTGTGACATATGTCCTTACTTAAATCTCCACCAATCATGGAATGGCATGTGTATTTTAACACATGTGGAATTAGGTTTCTCCAACCAATCTTTCCCACTTCTCCATCCGGACCATGATCGCGTCCCATACTTCGTCCGTACTGCGATCACATTCCGCACTCCATCCGTACCGCACTCGTGTACATCCAATGTTCGTCCCGCGGCCAATAATTTTTATCCGCGGCCATCCTTGCGTGCTGACCTTCCCATGACCATTTCTAACCTTGGTCACGTCCCTATCACTTCGCTTGATAGTCGGCCATACTCAGTTTCTCCTAGTCGTTACCCTGATCATCGATATAAGCTTCCCACCCTTCGGCATAGCCATCAGGCGGTAAAACTCATATCTCAAGATCCGCTCGTCCAAATCAACTTCTGTCTCGACCAGATGGTTTCTTTTGAGGTCTTCTTGTGGTTCCCAAGTTTTCATCCCATTCGGACCACGTTTGATCAGTCGGCTCTTCTTCCCACTCGATCGAGCACTTGTCCGTCTTTACCCGGATCGACCGTACCGTCCCATAACGGTTTCTCCCGTTCTATCTTCAATTCTACTCATTCGTCTTCAAATGTTCTTCGACCGAAAAATTCTATATGATCTCTTCGATCCTCTCCAATATGATCATCAGTCATAATCTCTCATCCCACTTCAGGGTTACTACACCCCCCCCCCCCCCCAAGTTTGGCGAGTCAAATGCAGTTTGATCTCGGCGAACTTCATGAATGGGAGTTGAGCTCAAGAGTTATTAGTAACAAGTGCGAGATGCCAATGCTAGCTCGTCTTCGATGCGATTGACTTTAGATTCGTACCGCCTCGTTAAAACCTTGATATGGAAAAACCCGGTTTGGGATAAAAACCATAAGAAGGGAAAAGAGTACGTTGACGTCATCTTGTCCGCAAAGATCATGCATTTTAGTGCTTTTTCTCAAACTTGACATAGGCTCGTCAAGGAGATTTAACTGTTTAGTTCCATTTGTCGGCCCAGCTCGTCGGGGTGGATGCTATGCTGTTCAATGGGCATCCCGTCAAGAATGGGGTTGCCACGTCATCGATGCGCATCTTGTTAAAACTGCAAAAGTGGGTCGGCGGTTGAGATTTTGCAAAAAAGGCCCAAGTCCCATTAGGTTTTTCCAAGCGGTAAAAAGGAAGGGAAGTTTTTTCCATGAAAGCCGCGAAACCTCTCTTAAAGAGACCGTTCGGATTTCTTTTCCACATTAATTCCTTTTTTCGCTTGCTCAATGCCTTCAACTGCCCTGAAAGAGAAAAGGTAATTTCCTTCTTCCATCTCCCTCGAATTCGAGTCGTGTTGCTTGGTTAAACCGATAGGTTTTGCGTAATTGTCTTAGATTCGCTTGCTTCATGCCTCGAAATTCCTTCTCTTCTCGTCTCGATCCTTCCTCTCGTCAGAATTTCTAGGGTTTTTCTTCGTCGAATTTTGGCTTTTCGTCTTCCGATTCTCGTCTGTTGGTGCGCGATGGATTCGTCAGACCGAAAAGGGAAAGGGAAGGCCGTAGTGCGGGACGACGATGATGTCCCACTCTCAAGTCTGGTCCCGGGTTTTCTCTGGGATGCGGTCTGAGTCGGTCGGATCATGGAACGTCGTCGCAAGGCGGCGGAGGAAGCGGCGGCGGCGGAGAGAGCGTCTGATGACTTCGAGGCTCCATCCTTACAAGATGAGGATTCCGAGAGTTCCGGGTACCGTGACGGGATCCCGGAGGACGATTGGGATGCGGACTCCGAGGTGAGAACTGGACGAAGTGCCGGTTCTGGATCAGGTCGAGTTCGCGGGTCTTCCGCCGATTGTCGAGATGCCTTGGCGCACTCCGGCAACCTCCTTGACCGCCGATGGTCGGTCTTGGATTGATGAAGGAATTATTGCAGCACTCAGGTCGAGATGTTCGATCTCCGATGCTGTAGAGATTCAGATTCCGTCGGCCCAGCAGAGGCCATTTGATGCTCCGCCGGGATGGTTCTGCGCTTACGAGTGCTGGTTTACGGAGTTTGGGGTGCGGTTTCCCCTCTTTCGCCTCCTGCTGGATTATGCTTTCCAGCGCAGCGTTTCTATGAGTCAGCTGACTCACGGCGTGGTTCGCCATATGGTTTTTACCGAGGCTCTCGCTAAGCATCTCGGGATTACCTTTGACCGGGAGCTCTTCGAGCGCGTCACCGATCTTCGTCTTAGTGCGAAGGAGGGAAACTTCCGACGCTTTTGCACGACAATGAAGCACGGCATTGTCTTCGGTAATCACCGGGATAAGATTCACAATTGGTCGCACTATTATTTCTTTGTCAAGAAAAACAGCGCGTCAATTGGGGATTTTGACCCTTACCACGTTTTCACGGGATGGGTTCACAAACCTGGTAGATCACTTATAGGTTTTACTTCGGCATCCGATGGTTTGTTTTTGTGCTAACTTTTCATTTTGTCTTGCAGAGAGAGTTGTGCCGAGACCAGCATCTACTGCATTCCGGAGGAAGTTTCAGCTCTTGCGGGATCGAAGTCAGATCATCTAGGCTGACTTTGTCGCGGAGCTTGAGGAGAGGAACAAGAGGAAGCGAGAGAGGACCAAATCTGCGTCAACTCCATCCACTGGTAAGGGTATGATTGCTTCCGGTTTCTTTGGATTTTGCGTCGCGAGTTTGCTTGTTAGTGATTTTTGTGCGATCTGTTTTCGCAGCCGAACCGTCTCGTCGTCCTTAAGAAGAGAACTCCGGTCGCCGTTGACGACACCATTCTTATACCCGACTCCCTCCCGGATGAGAGGGAGACCAGGTCGACTGCTGAGCCGAGTAATCCATCTAAGCGTTCGGCTTCCTCGATTGCCTCGAGGAAGAAGTAAGTTTTCTTAGGCCGCACCCTATGCGAATGTAACGTTGCTCTTGCAGGGCTGCAAAGAGGGCCAAGCTTGAGAGAGAGACCAAGGCCAAGGAGATGTCGTCTGCTGCCGAGATGACACATGAGGTCGTGCTTGATGAGGAAGACATTCCTCCTGGTGGTGACACCATCTCGTCAAGGGGGTGGTGACGAGCTCGGCGAGGATCCGTCTCATCGACCAGGAGGCCGTTCTGATCTTGGTACTGGGGCGAGCTCGTCGGGCCCCAAGGCTGAACCTGCTGATCCCGCGGCTCCAGATCCAGACGCAGTGTCCATAGTGTGGCCGGGTGGTGCGCCTCTCATGCTTAACCCGAAGTTCTGCGCCGAGTTGGTGTGGAGCTGTAAGCCGAAGCCTCATTGGGGGGGTCCCACTCAAGAAAGTCGAGCTGAAGGATGACTTATGCGACGGTTCAGCAGATCTCGTCAGTGCTGCTGGGAAGTTTTCTTCGACCATTCAGCAGTACGATACTATGCTGAAGCCGGCTCGGGAGGAGATTAGCAGGCTGCAGTCCGAGCAGTATAAGGGGAAGGATGCGAGGATGGAGTGTCTTGAGCTGGAGAGGGCTGGCCTTGAGCGGAAGGTTGGCGTCCAGAATGGTGAGATCCTGAAGGCGGCTGGCCTTCAGGACGAGGTGACCAAGTTGCGCGCCCAAGTTGCGGAGCTCGAAGAGAAATCCCGCCGAGATGCAGAGAATTCTGCGGCTGAGGCTTCCCGTCTTCGACAGTCCCGCCAGAAGCAGGCTGAGTACATCGCCACTCGTGTCTATGACGACATGCAGGACTGGTATGCTCCTCGCCTGGATCGTCTCGGCAAATTCGTCGGCCAGCGCGAAGCGGTGGAGAAGGCTGTTGTCAAGATCGCGGTCGACGAGGCGTTGCTCGACTACGTTCGGAGAACAAAGGGGGTCTCCCAGAATTTTGACGCCGTGGTTGCAAAGCTGGAGGCTAACGTCAAGGAGAGTAGAGCTGCCGGGGATGAGATCGATGAGCACGAAGCGGTGGAGAAGGCTGTTGTCAAGATCGCGGTCGACGAGGCGTTGCTCGACTACGTTCGGAGAACGAAGGGGTCTCCCAGAATTTTGACGCCGTGGTTGCAAAGCTGGAGGCTAACGTCAAGGAGAGTAGAGCTGCCGGTGTAGTAACCCTGAAGCGGGATGAGAAATTCTGATCAATGATCACAATGGAAAGGATCAGGAGATCATATATAGTGTTTTGATCGAAGAACATTCAGAAACGAACGGCTAAAATCCAAGATAGGACGAGACAAAACCGCAACAAGACGAAGTGGTCGAGCCGAACATATGCGGACAAGCACTCGATCGAGTGGGATAGAGGGACGACTGACCAAAAGTTATCCAAATGAGGTGAAAACTTGGAGACAACAAGAAGAAGCCAAAATAAACAATCTGGTCGAGACAGAAGTGAATTTGGACGAGCGGAACCCGAGATATAAGTTTGCCCGCTTGATGGCCATGCCGAAGGGCGGGAAGGCTTTTATCGACGATCGGGCAACGGATTGGAAGGAACCAAACATTGGCGTGAACTGAGGAGAGTCTATGCCGCGCTTTGCCATAGTCGGGATGATCAAGGACATCACGGATTGATCGACCAATCAGAACGTGAGAAGTGGCGACAATGTTCCCTTTTAAGGCTACACATGCAAACAATACATGTGCAATTGTCTAGCTTTAAGGAAACCATTTCCTCATGCAAGGGAGGAATGTTTGTCATCTCTAAGATCATTTGACACTTGGCAGAAGTGGCTACAAGTGTTAAAAGGCTTATAACACTTGGAGAAACTTGAATGGTTGCATGGGAAGCGATGTGATGCATAACAACCGAAATGTCCATGCAATGCACCTGGACGTGATGCATTGAACGTGGCTGTAATTCAGGAGAGTTAGAAGACCTATAGGAGTGCAGACCTAAGGAGTAGGAGCCCCTTTTGATCAGAATATTCCATGGAAACTTGTGAAAAGAGAGAGAACGGATAGGAGGATAACAAATGGCGAGAATGTTGCTATAGTGGGAGACGAAAACTGACCAAGGGAGTGGTATATTATCCAGGAGCTAGGAATAGAGTCCATACATGTCCAGCCAAGACATAATCATACACATGCAAGAAGACACCCAAATGATGGGACATATCAAAGGAGGATAAAAGTTAACAAGTGTCTCACATTCAAGACAAATGGCAAACGCAAAAGGACAAGTGTTGTGTCAGGGACAACTCACGCCCAAAATGCCTATAAATACAGCCCTTAGCCTCACTTGCTTCCATTTCATCATTCCTAGAGTTCTTTCTTACCTTAGAAAAAGTTAGAGAGAGTTAGAGAGAAAAGAGAGTTAGCGAGAGTCTTTCTTTTCTTTAAGTGTGAGTGAGTGAGTGTGGAGAAGCTTTAGGAAGCTTGAAGCTATAGGATAGCTTGGTGTGTGGCGTAGCTTGTGGAGGTGTTTAGGCGTTTCATCAATCGGTGTTGGTGAGTCTCGGTGATAGCTCCGAGAGTAGCTATTTGTGTTTTTGTGTGTTGCATGTTGAATCATTTAGGAACTTAATTGTTTCTCTTGATTGCATGCATGTTGTGTGGTTGTTGTTAGTTGTGTTATACTAACCTTGTGGTTGCAGGAAGTATGAATGCTAAGCGAGGAGGCTTACCATTATACTTGTGTGTGTTGTAGTTAGTTGTGAATACTAACGTGTTTGTGGTGTAGGGAGGAGAGAAACGCTTAAGTGTTGTCATGAGGAGAACACTTAGAGCGGTTTCTGTTTAACTCATTGCATGTTGAGGCTTTGAGGTTGTGTCATGGTCGTTCAAGTATTATTGTTGAACGATTGTGAGTTTTGTTAAGGCCAACACACTTGACATGGTTCAATGTGTTGTGGACCTTGTGAATGTGTTTCGGTGAACATTGCATGTACTGCGTCGCTACACTTAGTGCAGGTAATGTGGGTAACATGCGGTTTACGCCCATTGCTGTGTGGAACATGTGGTGGTGGGTACAAAGAAAGGCTAAACCTTATACAGTTCATGGTACGTTAAACATTGTATGTCTCGGACAACATGTTGTACTTGTGGATGTATGGAGGAGGCTGAGTAATGACTTAGGCCCCACGATGTTCAGTGTAGGATGGCTAACATGAATGTTGCACTTAGGGCTAGTTGTGCATAACAAGCGGTTATGTCACACTATGCCAGGACGTTTGGGACGTAAGGTGATGCCGTTGAGGGCAGGTCACGTACTTACGGTTCCCTGTGTTGAGTGTGAGTGTAGGATGCTAGGATCATGTATGATCTTAGGGGTACACACGGTGTTCTTGCTGCCCTGACGGACATTCACTGAGAAGCCCTCTTGGATGGTCCTGAAGGATGACTCAGAGGGTACTTGGGTAGCTCCCATGGCTGAGTCCACACGACGGTGTGATGAATGAAATGCCTAGTTGCACTTTCGCCGCAGCGGAAGGGGCTAGGTGGGTTAATCGGCTGCCTGTGGTGAAATGGCGGGATTAATCCGGGTTAACGGGTCCGACTAGTGGGAGTAACGGAGTTAACCCCCGATGCAGTTCAGGCCTAGTGTGACTTTTGTGTTTGCTAGGTGCGGGTGTGCAGGTCTTCGGAAACCGTGGTGTACCATAGAGGCCTCTAGGTGGAGCAAGTGGCTCGTTAGTGTGTAGAGTGTTTCTTGTGATAGAAACCTCTAGTGTTAGTGTGTAGTGTGTAGAGTGTTTCTTGTGATAGAAACCTCTAGTTGTGTCTGTCGTAAAGAGAATTCTTGTGGGAAGATTCTCTGGGGTAGTAGATCACGTGTTGAGGTGATCTTAGGGTTTAGAGTTACTCGTTTTGAGTAATCTCTTGTGTTTTGGGATAACTTGTGAGTGTTATCCCTGTGTTTTGTCTCAGCAGGTTTCGGCGAGCATGGAGTTGGACAATACGTTGTATTGGTCCAAGGCGTGATTGTGTTTTAATTATATTTAAGCTTCCGCTTGTGCATTGCTTTGATTGAGTTGTTTGTTTGGGGTTTTGGGTTGGGAATATTATTGTTGTATTGTAGAGGGTTTTCCGAACTCACTAAGTAATCCTAGATTACTTATGATGACTCTGTTTGTTTCAGGTGACCTTAGTCGTGGTGTGGACGCTTCGACGTGAAGGCCGGAGTAGATTTGCGGTGTGTTTTGTAAAATTTACGTAAGACTTTCGCAGTTTGTTTTATAACTCGTGTTTTATATTCGCTATCTCAGTTTGTAATGGATAATTTCCAATTTCGGATTTATGTAAAACGTTATTATGTTTAATTAAAAAAAATATGTTTTATGTGTATTAAAACTTGGATTTTTACGATATTAGTCTTGTCCAGACTAACACAATTCAGTTCTTGTTTTACGGGTTGCAAAGCCTTAGTATTACGGGAGCTGAGGTACGGGAACTTGGTAGGATCGGACCATGTGTTACGGAACCTCTCCGCGACTTGGTCTGAACCGGCTTAGTCATCCCGACGTAGCATTCTCGGCTTAATCTATTGATAGATCGAACCGGGGGTGTTACAAATGGTGGTATCAGAGCATGGTTCATGATCGTGCTTATAAAAACCAAGAGTTTTCAAAGCGTTTTCAATGTTTTATCGAGTCAAAAATTGTGTCGCAAAATACATCATTAGGAATCCGGTACGTCCAAGCTTAGTTAGTAGGAATTTTAGGACCTTACCCTGTTTGTTGTCTTGGTGAATGGTGGCGCAGTTGTGCAGGTTGAAAGATGGGACAAAGGATGGAAGAGTGGGTCAGGACTTGGGGTCAGGGAGGATCGGATGACAATGAAGATCGCAGCGGTGAGGTTGTGGTGATATCCTCATCGGGTGATTCAAGTTCAAGTGATGACAGTTCCAGTGACGGAACGAACATATCGGAGTATGTGATGGTGGGAGATTTGGACACGTCAGTGGAGACGGATCCGAGCGAGATGAACTTTGATTCGGCTGTCTATACGGAGTCGGACCATTTCTCGAGTCTAGGGATTGGAGGAGGTGTGGAGGCAGACGTGCCAGCATCATTTGGAGCTACAGGAGCGGTTTTCCAGATTGATATGGTGGCCATACCGACGAGGTACGAGGATGTGGAGATCCTAGTGCCGTCTACGGAGATCATTGAGATTTCTTCCGATGATGCTTTGACAAATTCATGGGATGGAGAGAGCTCACAGCAGGAGCTGCCAGAGATATCGATGCCACATGTCTATGTGCCAGGATATGGAGTACATCCGTACATGCCGCAGGAACCAAGAGTAGATTATCCGGAGTACGTCTATCCGTACGTTCAGATCGGGCCAGTCGAGGAGGACGTGACCGCGACATTGCAAGAGAATCAAGGTGACTGGGAAGGTGAACAAGGAGTGGAGCCGTTGGCTCAAGGAAGAACCAGAAACAACCAGATGACAAGTGAGGAGATGTTAGATTTGTATGGGCAACCCTTTGCTATACCAAGTCCGGTGTATAACCCAAATCAAGAGGAGAACCAGCCGGTTCAAGGAGAATTAAGTGCGGTGAACTTTGGGTCATTTGAAGAGGCAGTTCCGTATTATGGAAGGCCATTAGTTTATCTTGGTCCAGAAGCAACTATGGCTGACTTTTGGGGATTTTGGGATTGTGACGCTCAGCGTGGAGGTCCGATCAGTCCCCAAGTGACAGGAGAAGAAACCGGCCACTTCTTTGAGAACCAAATCGGAGGAGAAACCGTGAATCCAAATCCGGTGGCAAATGCGAACAATGAAGTGTTGGAGGAACAAGTTCCGGTGGAGAACCCGAACCAAGTGGAGACGGTGGACCACATCGAGGTGGGAAACCAAGTGGTGGAAGAAAATCCAAACCAAAATGATGAAAACCGTGTTAAAGTGGAGCATCATGACGATGACGAGAAGGAAGATACAAACCGTGAGGAGACGGTGGCTGAAAATGAAACTCCAACTGTGTGGGAGATGGGGAGTTCCTCGGGAAGAAGGCCCGCGGGAAGACTTCGTTTCCGAGCTCAAGCAAGGAAGAGAGTTCCGGTTCCGGCAAGGGCTTCGATGCCTTGTCGTGTGTGTGGAGGTTATGGACATTTTACTTACGCCTGTCCAAATGAAAGATCAGGAAGGCCTATGAGTAGAATCACGTGTTACTCATGTGGAATGCGAGGACACTACGCGTCATCCTGCCCTGGGACCCCAACGTCATCTACTTCATCCTCATCTTCAACCAATGCACGAAGGACTGCTGGGAGACGTGGTGGACACTCTGGTTAGTCTTAAACCCCAACCGTAATAAACCAGAGTACGAGGTATGTATGGGTTCTAACTTTACCTCGTTGTGTGTGAATGATTGCTTGCATGGTAGTTTAGCATCTAGCAGTCGTGGTTAGGGTTGGAACATAGTGTGGTGAAAGCTATGGTTCCATACCTGTTAGAGTGTGAGATCATAGCCCAAAGCTATGTATCTGTTTAAGTGCGCTTGGTCAAGAACATAGTGTGATGAACACTATGTTTCTTTTCCTTGTTGTGTGTGTGGGACATGGTGTGGTGAAATCCATGGTCCTTTAGCGTGATAGGATAAGATCGTGGAGATCTTTGGGAACATCGTAGGATGTTTCTCTCGGTAGTGTTAGTAGTAGCGTTTCTGTGAAAGAGAAACGTTAGGGTTAGGATTAGGAGGACTGTGGAGAGTCCATAGAACCCTTGAGCGTGCAAAGTGTAGTGTATGGAGCGTCGAGTTCGGACTGGGATAAGGAGATCCTTAAGTCACTCGATTAGGTTTTGCCGTAAGTGTTTAGGAAAAACCTAACCTTAGGTGAATCTTGGAATGGGAAGCAAGGCAGTGAGGAAGGCGGTGAGGTGAGACGTGAGCGACAAGGCGGAGATATTGGTCTAGACAATGAGGTCTACCAATACGGGTCTAGGAGAGACCAGGCGATTGCGAATATTGATTTATCCAAGGTTGTCGATCAACCAGTAGGGATCTATGGAGAGATCAACCGAAACGGAGGATGTGTGTGAGACGAAGAATAGGAGGATGAGCAAGGATCAAAATGGAACTTGATCAGATCATCAAGGCGTGCAAACTTTTAGGAGAAAAGTGTTGCAAAAGTATGACCATATCAAGGGATAGATATGTGATCATAGTGAGAAGGAAGATGCTTGTAACAAGGAGGTTACAACGGGTCAGTAAGAGCGACAAATGGTAGTATGGAGTCGAGAATCAGTGTGAAGAATAAATGGTGGTACCATGAAAGATCACAGAAGATGGTGTAAAGTGTCTATGACGATCATGGGAAGCTTTGGTGTAGAATTCGGGGACGAATTCTTGTAAGTGGGGGAGAATGTAGTAACCCTGAAGCGGGATGAGAAATTCTGATCAATGATCACAATGGAAAGGATCAGGAGATCATATATAGTGTTTTGATCGAAGAACATTCAGAATCGAACGGCTAAAATCCAAGATAGGACGAGACAAAACCGCAACAAGACGAAGTGGTCGAGCCGAACATATGCGGACAAGCACTCGATCGAGTGGGATAGAGGGACGACTGACCAAAAGTTATCCAAATGAGGTGAAAACTTGGAGACAACAAGAAGAAGCCAAAATACACAATCTGGTCGAGACAGAAGTGAATTTGGACGAGCGGAACCCGAGATATAAGTTTGCCCGCTTGATGGCCATGCCAAAGGGCGGGAAGGCTTATATCGACGATCGGGCAACGGATTGGAAGGAACCAAACATTGGCGTGAACTGAGGAGAGTCTATGCCGCGCTTTGCCATAGTCGGGATGATCAAGGACATCACGGATTGATCGACCAATCAGAACGTGAGAAGTGGCGACAATGTTCCCTTTTAAGGCTACACATGCAAACAATACATGTGCAATTGTCTAGCTTTAAGGAAACCATTTCCTCATGCAAGGGAGGAATGTTTGTCATCTCTAAGATCATTTGACACTTGGCAGAAGTGGCTACAAGTGTTAAAAGGCTTATAACACTTGGAGAAACTTGAATGGTTGCATGGGATGCGATGTGATGCATAACAACCGAAATGTCCATGCAATGCACCTGGACGTGATGCATTGAACGTGGCTGTAATTCAGGAGAGTTAGAAGACCTATAGGAGTGCAGACCTAAGGAGTAGGAGCCCCTTTTGATCAGAATATTCCATGGAAACTTGTGAAAAGAGAGAGAACGGATAGGAGGATAATAAATGGCGAGAATGTTGCTATAGTGGGAGACGAAAACTGACCAAGGGAGTGGTCTATTATCCAGGAGCTAGGAATAGACTCCATACATGTCCAGCCAAGACATAATCATACACATGCAAGAAGACACCCAAATGATGGGACATATCAAAGGAGGATAAAAGTTAACAAGTGTCTCACATTCAAGACAAATGGCAAACGCAAAAGGACAAGTGTTGTGTCAGGGACAACTCACGCCCAAAATGCCTATAAATACAGCCCTTAGCCTCACTTGCTTCCATTTCATCATTCCTAGAGTTCTTTCTTACCTTAGAAAAAGTTAGAGAGAGTTAGAGAGAAAAGAGAGTTAGCGAGAGTCTTTCTTTTCTTTAAGTGTGAGTGAGTGAGTGTGGAGAAGCTTTAGGAAGCTTGAAGCTATAGGATAGCTTGGTGTGTGGCGTAGCTTGTGGAGGTGTTTAGGCGTTTCATCAATCGGTGTTGGTGAGTCTCGGTGATAGCTCCGAGAGTAGCTATTTGTGTTTTTGTGTGTTGCATGTTGAATCATTTAGGAACTTAACTGTTTCTCTTGATTGCATGCATGTTGTGTGGTTGTTGTTAGTTGTGTTATACTAACCTTGTGGTTGCAGGAAGTATGAATGCTAAGCGAGGAGGCTTACCATTATACTTGTGTGTGTTGTAGTTAGTTGTGAATACTAACGTGTTTGTGGTGTAGGGAGGAGAGACACGCTTAAGTGTTGTCATGAGGAGAACACTTAGAGCGGTTTCTGTTTAACTCATTGCATGTTGATGCTTTGAGGTTGTGTCATGGTCGTTCAAGTATTATTGTTGAACGATTGTGAGTTTTGTTAAGGCCAACACACTTGACATGGTTCAATGTGTTGTGGACCTTGTGAATGTGTTTCGGTGAACATTGCATGTACTGCGTCGCTACACTTAGTGCAGGTAATGTGGGTAACATGCGGTTTACGCCCATTGCTGTGTGGTGGTGGGTACAAAGAAAGGCTAAACCTTATACAGTTCATGGTACGTTAAACATTGTATGTCTCGGACAACATGTTGTGCTTGTGGATGTATGGAGGAGGCTGAGTAATGACTTAGGCCCCACGATGTTCAGTGTAGGATGGCTAACATGAATGTTGCACTTAAGGCTAGTTGTGCATAACAACCGGTTATGTCACACTATGCCAGGACGTTTGGGACGTAAGGTGATGCCGTTGAGGGCAGGTCACGTACTTACGGTTCCCTGTGTTGAGTGTGAGTGTAGGATGCTAGGATCATGTATGATCTTAGGGGTACACACGGTGTTCTTGCTGCCCTGACGGACATTCACTGAGAAGCCCTCTTGGATGGTCCTGAAGGATGACTCAGAGGGTACTTGAGTAGCTCCCATGGCTGAGTCCACACGACGGTGTGATGAATGAAATGCCTAGTTGCACTTTCGCCGCAGCGGAAGGGGCTAGGTGGGTTAATCGGCTGCCTGTGGTGAAATGGCGGGATTAATCCGGGTTAACGGGTCCGACTAGTGGGAGTAACGGAGTTAACCCCCGATGCAGTTCAGGCCTAGTATGACTTTTGTGTTTGCTAGGTGCGGGTGTGCAGGTCTTCGGAAACCGTGGTGTACCATAGAGGCCTCTAGGTGGAGCAAGTGGCTCGTTAGTGTGTAGAGTGTTTCTTGTGATAGAAACCTCTAGTTGTGTCTGTCGTAAAGAGAATTCTTGTGGGAAGATTCTCTGGGGTAGTAGATCACGTGTTGAGGTGATCGTAGGGTTTAGAGTTACTCGTTTTGAGTAATCTCTTGTGTTTTGGGATAACTTGTGAGAGTTATCCCTGTGTTTTGTCTCAGCAGGTTTCGGCGAGCATGGAGTTGGACAATACGTTGTATTGGTCCAAGGCGTGATTGTGTTTTAATTATATTTAAGCTTCCGCTTGTGCATTGCTTTGATTGAGTTGTTTGTTTGGGGTTTTGGGTTGGGAATATTATTGTTGTATTGTAGAGGGTTTTCCGAACTCACTAAGTAATCCTAGATTACTTATGATGACTCTGTTTGTTTCAGGTGACCTTAGTCGTGGTGTGGACGCTTGGACGTGAAGGCCGGAGTAGATTTGCGGTGTGTTTTGTAAAATTTACGTAAGACTTTCGCAGTTTGTTTTATAACTCGTGTTTTATATTCGCTATCTCAGTTTGTAATGGATAATTTCCAATTTCGGATTTATGTAAAACGTTATTATGTTTAATTAAAAAAAATATGTTTTATGTGTATTAAAACTTGGATTTTTACGATATTAGTCTTGTCCGGACTAACACAACTCAGTTCTTGTTTTACGGGTTGCAAAGCCTTAGTATTACGGGAGCTGAGGTACGGGAACTTGGTAGGATCGGACCATGTGTTACGGAACCTCTCCGCGACTTGGTCTGAACCGGCTTAGTCATCCCGACGTAGCATTCTCGGCTTAATCTATTTATAGATCGAACCGGGGGTGTTACAGCCGGGGATGAGATCGACGAGGTCGATATCGGTGCGGATGATTATGCGGCGCCACACAGGTTAGACCGCCTCTTTCATCTTGCCGATTTCTGTTTTGATAACACTTGGGTTACTCCGAGGGGTTTTGATCAATTTGGGACAATGTATCATACTTTCAGGCCCAATCTTGCCGAGCTGATAATTGGTGGGTCGCCGACAAGAGAGAGTTCGGGAGCAGCTAGTGCTGAAGCCGGGACGAGATCGGGTCCGGATGCTTCCGAGGCCGAGGCTGTTTAGGGCTCCGTCTCTATTCTCTCCTTTTCTGCTTTTAAGAACTCTTCTTTTTATTATTCGCGGCGACTCACGCCGATGTAACAACATTGCCCGGGAGGGTTTTAATCCGTATGCTTTTCAGGATTTAAAACTTAAGTATTTGCTTTACTTCCTCGTTCATCTTTTTGTCTTATGCGAAATGAATATCGCGAATATAGTTGATGATTTCGTGCTTTTTGGAACATCCCGCTTTTAATCTTTATCCTTTAATGAGGTGCACTATGTTGTCAATCTAGCGGAATGATTCAAGTGTCTAATCGTCATTAGACAAGTGGTTCAACTTGCCGAGACAACTCGGCATGCTCAAGTTCTGTCGTGACGAGATGCTACTCGCTGTGACAATGCTATGCATCTGATGAGATGCGATATCACGCAGCTCGTCAGAATTCTCGTTTTTAAGAGACACCGATCCGTGCTTGTTGGATCTGTTTGCGGTGGCGCTTTTTAGGCCGGTAACAGGAACCGAAGTCCAGAAATTCGAATTACTCCTACGCCGCTAAGTCGAATATGATTAACAAGATAACGATTTTTTCTTGCCCATATGGCTTAGGGTCGTGCAAGATATGCGTGCTCTCGACTTGTAGTGCTTCATTCTTAAAGAATGGTGGATGATCAGTCCACTGGGTGCGATGTGCGGTCAATCGTTTGGCCAGAACGTTGACACTACTCTTTTATGCGTGCGCTTCAGAGTAGCTTCGAGACTCTCTTTGTTTGCCGAGCTCATAGACAAGGACTCATTATACTGCCGAGTTCCAGAGGCTTTGAGACTCATTAATTTACCGAGTACTAAAGGAATTTTATGACTCGGATTTTGCCGAGCTCACTAGGCACACCAAAACATCTGTTTTGACCTAAGTCAATCAGGAAATTCTTTCTTGAGTTTTTCTGCCGAGATGGAATGTTTCTCAAGGATTCAGAAAAAGATGCATGCATACAAGCGAATTAATAAAATAAAACAGCTTTTTATTTTTATTAAGTTACAGCTGCGCCTCGGTGAAAAGGCTGCCTACGTACCCATGCCGGGATCAAGCCATTCGTAGTTCATGCAGTGAACATGTCTCTTTTTTTTTTTCTTTTTTTTTTTTTTTTTTGCGAGACGCGAAGCTACGCATCTAGTGGTGGAACTTGCGCAAGTTCATGGAGTTCCACGAGCGAGGGAGTATGCTTCCGTCGTCATCTTCGAGCTGGTACACCCCCGGTTTGACGATTCTCGTGATGCGGTACAGTCCTTCCCAATTGAAGCCGAATTTACCGGCGTGCTCGGGTTTGGTGAAGTTGTGGACTTTCTTCAGGACGAGATCGTGTAGTGCAAAGCGGCGGTTGCGAACCTTCTTGGCGTAGTATCTTGCTGCTTTTTGCTGGTAGTTTTGCATACGCAAGAGGGCGCGATCTCTTAGCTCCTCAGTGTTGACGAGACTATCGTGCAAAGATTCGTCATTCAATGACGAGTTGAGGGGCATTAGCGATCGGCGTAGGCTCGCAACGTGTAGCTCGGCAGGGGCTAATGTTTTGCAACCGTGATATAGGGAGAAAGGGGTTTCACCAGATGCTGACCTGGGTGTTGTGCGGTGAAACCAAAGTACTCCGTCAAGTTCGTCTACCCACGCTCCTTTGTAGCTCTCGAGTCTTTTCTTCAGGCCGTCGATGATAGTTTTGTTTGTTGCCTCGGCCTGCCCGTTAGCTTGGGGGTATCTTGGCGTGGAATAGGCGAGCTTGATCTTCCAATTGGCACAGAACTCGGGGAAGCTTACCGCGATGAATTGGCCACCATTGTCGGTGACGATTTCATATGGTAGACCATGTCGGCAGATGATGTATTGCCAGACGAAGTTCTGCACGTCTTTGGCAGTGGGGTTCGTGAAGGCTTTAGCTTCTACCCACTTGGTGAAGTAGTCCGTGACGATCAGGAGGTACGCGCATTGCCGGGATCGTGGCATCGGGCCGACGATATCCATCGCCCAGCGCATAAAGGGATATGCCGGGACGGAAGCTTGAAGCTCTTGCGTCGGGGCGTTGATGATTGGGGCGTATCTTTGGCAGGGAATGCACTTCGCGGTGTAATTTTCGCAGTCTTCGATCATCTTTGGCCAGAAAAGGCCGTGCTTCTTGATCTTAGAGGCCAGAGATTTCCCGCCGGCATGGTTTCTTCCGGCTCCTTCGTGAGTCTCGACCATCACGTTCTTGGCTTGCGTCTCGTCGCAACAACGTAGGACGACTTTGTTTGCGGTCCACCGGAATAACTCGTCGTTTTGGAGGAAGTAGTAGGCGGCTTTGCGGCGTAGTCGACGAGCTGCCTAACGATTCCCCGGAATCGTCCTGTTTATCAGATAATCTTTGATCTCGTCATGCCACGGGCGAGGTTGATCTTCTTCTGATTCGGGGATCATTGGCTCGTCTTCTTCGTCTTCCTCCTCTTCTTGATATATTGCCATGATAAACGCTCCTTTAGGAAGTTTGATGCTGGGCTGCTCGATCGTTTTGACGGGAATCGCTCGCCGCAAAGCCGAGTTGGTTCTCGAGGCTAGGGCAGCGAGCGCGTCGGCTTCTGTGTTCTCGGTGCGAGGGATTTTTGTCAATTCGAACGACTTGAACTGCTTGGATAGTTCTGTCGTTACCTTGAGATATGCGTCCATGCGGTCGTCCTTAGCATCGTAATCTCCGCTGAATTGCTTTGCTACGAGCTGAGAATCGCAGAATGCGTGTACGTGCTCGGCCCAACTTCCTTTGCGAGACGTAGTCCTGCGATGATTGCCTCATATTCGGCCTCGTTAATGGATGTTGGGAAGTCGAGCTTGAAAGATTGTTCGAGAATCTCGCTTGTAGGAGATACGAGGCGGATGCCGACACCAGATCCCTGCTTGGATGAAGCTCCATCAACGTGCAAGAGCCATTTGGATACATGCTCGGCTTCGCTTATGACGAGCTATGGTGGGATCTCGACAATGAAGTCGGCGAGAACCTGGGATTTCGCGCTGGTACGGCCTTTGAATTCGATATCGTATTCTGGCAGTTCTATCGCCCATCTTGCCATGCGACCTGACTGATTTGGGCCATGAAGGATTTGGCGCAATGGTTGGCTTGAGAAGATGATGATCGCGTGGGACTGGAAGTATGGTCTCAATTTCCTCGCCGAGATCACTACCGCCAATGCCAGCTTTTCGAGGGTAGGGTATCTTGTCTCGGAACCGTTGAAGGTTTTGCTCACGTAAAAGATAGGCTTCTGCTCGCCACGATCTTCCCGGACCAATACGCCACTAGCGGCTGTGCTCGATATGGGGATGTAGAGGAGTAACGTCTCACCATCTTCGGGTTTTGCGAGGATCGGCGGGGTGGTAAGGTACTCTTTAAGTTGCTTGAATGCGTCTTCACACTTCTCGTCCCATTTGAAGAGCTTGTTGGAGCGGAGCAGCTGGTAAAAGGGGAGACACTTGTCGGTTGAGCGCGAGATGAATCTATTCAGCGCGGCGATCTGGCTAGTGAGCCTCTGAACTTCCTTTGCGTTCTTCGGCGAGGGGAGGTCAAGAATTGCCGAGATCTGCTTCGGGTTTGCCTCGATGCCGCGCTGAGTTACGATGTAGCCAAGGAATTCTCCGAAAGTGACGGAAAAATTGCACTTTGCCGGGTTGAGCTTCATTCCGTACTTTGTCAGAACTTGAAAGCATTCTTGAAGGTTTTTGACGTGATCCTGGGCTTTAGCAGATTTTACCAACATGTCGTCGATGTAGACTTCCATGCTGTTGCCGAGCTGTTTTGCAAACATCTTGTAGACCAATCTTTGGTAAGTAGCGCCAGCGTTCTTCAAGCCGAAGCGCATGACTTTGTAGCAATACGTGCCTCGATCAGTAATGAAGGCTGCCTTCTCGCGGTCGTCTGGGTGCATGAATATCTGGTTGTAGCCGGAGAATGCGTCCATGAAGGAGAGTAATTCATTCCCCGCCGTAGCTTCGACGAGGCGGTCGATATGCGGGAGCGGAAAGCTATCCTTTGGGCAAGCTTTGTTCAGGTCGGTGAAGTCCACACATACTCTCCACTTCCCGTTCTTCTTCTTGACGACGACCGGATTTGCGAGCCAATCAGGGTACTTTACTTCAGTGATTGATCCGGCTTGCAGTAGCTTTTCGACTTCGTCATTGACTGCTTGAGCTTTATCGGTGCCGAGCTTACGCCTCTTCTGCTTGATCGGTTTGTAGGTGGGGTCGACGTTGAGCTCGTGCGAGGTGATCCTGGGATCTATCCCTTTCATATCCGCCATCGACCATGCGAAGAGATGCACGTTCTCCTTCAGTAGATTCACCAGTTGGGTTCTGATCTCGGCATCGAGATTGCTGCCGATACCGACGCATCTTTCCAGTCTCGTCTCGTCGATGCTGACTTGGTCGACGAGGTCGGGTTTAGGTCTGCAATGATAGGGGAGTCGCGGGTCCAGCTCTTCATTGATCATGCATGAGGATGAAGAGCGGAGTCGGCGCTCTTGGAGGAAGCAGGATCTTGACACTCTTTGGCTTCCACGTAATGTGAAGACTCCCAATGATGTTGGAAATTTGACGCATTGATGAAAGGTCGAGGAGACGGCTTTCATCTCGTGGATCCATGGCATACCTAGAATGGCGTTATATATTGCTGGTTTGTCTATGACGACGAATTTCACGAGCTTGGAAATTCCCCCGACATAGACGGGTAGGCGGATGGTGCCGGTACTAAATACGGTGTCGGCGGTGAACCCGGTCAGCGGACGAGGTGCTGGCTTGATGGCTTCTTCTTCGATCCCCATCCGGTCTAGGGTTTCTTTGAAGATTAGGTTCACCGTGCTCCCGGTGTCGACTAGTATCTTCGCCACGTCGCAATCGTGGACTTGTATTTTGACCACCAGCGGGTCGAGATGCGGGGTATCCAGCCCCTCCGCATCCTTGTCCGTAAAGGATATCGCGCCTGTGTCCTGACGGATAGATTGGCCAAGCAGGGCTTCTCCATCCTGGTGGGAACTAGGGCGGCGCTGTGCCGAGACAGCCTTTCGCTCATACTCCTTGATTGCCGAGATGGAATCGTTATTGTCTAAGAGACTTCCCATGATCATGCTGACCTGTCGCTTAGGCGGAGGCGGCAAATCTTCTAGATAGTCATGATCTTCCTTCTCAGATGCTGGTTTCGGGTTTGCTTTCCCCTGCCTTTGGGGGCGAAACTGGCGGGGTCGCCTTGAGATCGGTCGCCTTCCACCGCAACGGCTCCTTCTCGGTATTTCCTGAGGAGGCTACCGATGAGATGCCTATAGTTCTCCGTTGCGTGACCGGTTTGACCGTGAAAGCTGCAGAACAGGTCATGATTGTTGTCGTCGTCTGGATCGGCGACGGCTGGACGAGACGACGATAATGAGAGTGCTTGCGGCTGCTCTGCTGGGTCCCAGTGATTAAGATCGTCGTCGACGGCAAAGGAGAGTGATCGCCTGACTTCGGTCCTTCGTCGGTGCTCATGATTTTCCTCCTTAGGTCTGGTGATAGCGGGCTTTTTATCACCGCTTCTCTCGGCGTAGAAGTTGGTGTCTTCTTCTAGGAAGATGTATCTCTGGGACCGATGGAGCGCATCTTCGAGGGTCGGCGATGGTTGAATCGAGAGATCTGCTTTGAATTTAGAGTCGTACAGGAGACCGTTGCGGAGCGCCTCCAGCGGGACGCTATCGGGCATGTCGCCGAGATCCATCGCGGCTTTCTTAAACCTTTCCATGAAGCTCCGCAGGGGTTCCCCCCTTGATTGCGTCATGGTGAACATGTTTCGGGTAACCCTGGTCATGTTCATGGAATAGTGTTTCAGGAAAGCGTTCGTCAAGTCGTCGAAGTTATCGATCGACTCGGCAGGGAGGCTGGAGAACCATCCGAGTGCTTCTTTCGTCATATGCTCGACAAAGACTTGGCAATAATTTGCCTCTCTCTCTTCGGGAGTGGCATACTGTTCCCTTGTCATAGCGAGGTTGAAAGCTGTCAACCACTTCTTCGGATCTTCTTCGCCGGCAAAAAGCTCGATCTTTAGTCGGACTCTTTCACGGAGCCGGACTCTGCGGATCCTTGCCGTAAGCGGGCTTCTCCGGGTGTTAGCAAGGATTTTTGCCAATTCTGGTGCAGAGCTCGTGACGAGATGCACTCTGGAGTTGAACTCGTCCAGCCGACGATTGATTTTGTCGAGCTCGGCATGGATCTGCTTGCTGGCCCACGAGACTCGACTCGTCGCTTCTGTTCGATTAGCATTTGCTTCTGCTATCGTGGTCCCCGTGGCATGACATGTCGGTGTATCGAACGAGAGTCGACGGGCTGGTGAGAACTTGCCGTCATCCGTCGTCACCGAGTTGATGAATTCCTGCGTCTTCTTCTGATATGCTCGCATCGTCTGGACTTCTTCGGAGAATGGCTTCATAGCCTTTCAGATCGTTTTCACCAGGTTGTCGTGCGTGAAGGCCTTTGCTCTGGGTCTGCGGCGAGCGGGAGCTGGCGGCGGAAGTTCATCCTCGGTTTCCGGCTCGTCACGCGGCGTGTTTCCGTCGTGCTTGACGCGGTCCTCCTCATGCTCGAGAAGGTCTTCTCCGTCTTCGAGAGGATTCTCCGGGAGGGTCTTGTTCGCATGTCGAGGTTCTCTCTCTGGGGAGCTTCCTGCTGAGTTGGACATCGGCTGCGTTTCTTGGCGTCTGAGCTTCTTTCGAGATGTTTAATCCGACAGAAGTATTCCCAGTCCCCACAGACGGCGCCAATTGTTGACTCCAGAAATAGCACACGTTTATGTGACGGGATATTTCGGATGGGAGACTTGGGAAATTGTGGATTTATTACTCGAAAGAAGGTTTGGATACAAGAGCTCGTCTCGTCAAACAGGCCTTGACAAGTCGTAATGCTAAATATGAACAAAACAGAGAAGAAGTGAGCGAATGCTTTTGGTGCTTGCAGGGTTGCGTGACTTGGTCTTTAGGGAATGAAGACCTCTCCTTATATAGTTGAGTTAAGGCGGTTCTCTGCTGAATATTCTCCTCTTGATCATAAAGGAAATCTTCTTCTTCTCTTGATTTATTTCCTTTCTTCGAGTGACGGCTGTTGCCTTTTCCTTTTTGCTTAAAGTATTACCTTCCTCTTCAAGGCTTTCCATTTCTGTAAGAAGGCTAGGGCTGAAGACGGGCCGGGCTTTTTGCGCTGTTACTCATTGCGATGGGCTCGGGGAAATGTGCTCATTTCACCTCTAACAGCCTTCACCAAGCCACTCGATTGAGCCATGAAGAAGACGCGCCTCGACCAAGCTACTCGATCGAGCCATGAAGAAGACGCGCCTCGACCAAGCTACTAGATCGAGTAGGCGCCTCGACCAAGGCCTCGATCAAGACGCCTAAGGCGGTTACTGTTCCACGATTTCAGCCTTCCCATTGACCAAGCCTTGACTGTAACCCTAGTGGCTTTCGTATAAAAGGCCTACAGACCTAAGCCACGAGGGTTTTCTTCCTCTTTTTCTCTTTTCAGCCACCAAAACTCTCTCTTTTATGCTTTTATGTTTTAAGCTTTTATTTTGTAGATTTATGCTTTTGTATTGACATTTTGCACTTGCAACCTGAATAAAAGTTGTTCTTCATATCCTGATATACCTTTTCATGTTTGTTTAATATATATTTTTTATGATTTCTGTTATGGGTTGTGAATAAATCACCCTTAGGCTTAGGGATGGGTTAGATTTGAGAGTTTTTATGCTTAATCTTTGATGCTTAATGCTTTTAATCAAATATCCATCTCTGTTGGGTTGGTCCCTATGTGATCCAGCTACTGACCCTAGTGGAATCGATTCTAGGTGTTCATCGGCCTACCCAGCTTGATTGAATGCCTGAATGAACCCCAACAGAGGATTAGCTTGCTTGTCCCACGATGGTGATTGCACAACAAGCTTCTAGGGCCTTAAATGGATCTGCTTTCATTGCTTTTTGTGTTCATGTCTCACTAACGATGGTTAGCTAAAGAGACTGATCCAGACTGGCGGTTTTCACCACGACGGTGGGTTAACCGACCTTGAGAATCCATGGCCAAGGGATATGCATGTTTACATGTTGATTTGATAGCATCACTGATTAGTCATAGTCTCTCTCTGATTGTAAAACCCCATTCTTGAGTCTATGTTTACCCACTGCATTTTATCTTTGCTTTATCTACGTTTCTGCTCTGTTTTCATTTCACTCGATCGAGCCATTTCAGTTTTGTTCTAGTCGCTTTCGATCGAGCTTACTTAGTTTCGTTATGTGCAAAATCCAGGCCTCTCGATCGAGCCAGTTTGTCTTGCTCGCCTCGATCGAGCCTAGCTTCTATTGCCTTTATTTTCTGCAATTGCATTTCATATTTGTAGGTTGATATTTTGGTTTCATAATCATCTTAAACCCCCATTGTCTTGATTTACATAGCATCTGCATAGTTCTAGAGAGCATTCATTGAATCCCAATTGGATTGACATCATAAATCCTGCAATGACATGAATAGAATTTATCTTAATTGGTAGCTAAAATCCTGTTACAAATTTGGTGCCGTTGCCGATTGGGAATACTTTTGTTTGCATTTAGAATTCCAGTAGCTTGCAAGATCAAGTTCTTTGTTTACTTTTCACATATTTGTACTCTGCTTCTGGGTTTTTGTCTTTGAATTTTCAGGTGTATACAAACCAGATCAAGAGGCAGTGACAACTTGATTGGTTATTTTAGGGTTTAGGGTATCCGTTTTTCGATTAAAAAAAATTTAAGGTACTAAAATCTTAGTTTATCATCTATAATACAACCCTAAAAACTCGTTACTAAAAAATATGTTTCTCTAAAACTCTTTACATATCAAGCTCATTGAAGCTTCTAGGGGGGTGTATTGAAAGTGGGATTTGAAGTGAATTAAGGTGATTTGTATTAAAATGACAAATCCAGTGTTATTCAAATTTGAATTCTAAAAACCCTTTTAAAATCCAGTGTTATTTAACTTGTGATTTTTGTGCGAGCCGAAACCTTCACAATAATGTTTAATTCGTTTTTAGGGAGAGCCGAGGAATTCTATTGATCAAATACGAAGAGGACGAGCCAAAGATGGTTTTATTATAGTTGTTAAGCGAGCTGTGAGTTTTGTGGCGTATGGCTTTGCTATTGGTAAAAAGTGATCCCCAAAACAATTGACATCGATTCCTATTTATAAGAGAATAGGTACCGACTTTACAAGATTTAAGGAAACTTTCCATGATGAAACTTTCCATTTCTGCTCGCGCCGACTTGTGTTTTTGGCAAGCTCTAAACATGGGCCTTCTTCGATGGGCCTCGGCTCGAATCGCTTCGCTGGATGTTGGCTCGGCCCATCGAGAGATTTCTTCCCGGTTTTCTGGTTTAATCGACGATTCGGCCCAGCTCGACTCGATTATACCCGGTTCGAATGCCAATGTGAGGGAGGGAAATCCGACATCAACAATTTGCCCCCACCTCGCTAGTCTTATGTGTAAGAGTGGCGAGCTACAAGTTATCAGGAAAAAGCATTGTCATTTGAACCGAGCCGTCAATATATTTGGTTCGTCTTCTGCAAGAAGTTGGCTCGTCTTTCTGAGAGACACTTGGATCGCTTTGGTGATTTTTTCTTCTAAACGACGTCGAAGAATTCTCGCTTTTATCAGGCGCGGAATCCGAAGCATTTCCGGGCCCGCTGATTTCGGCGAAAACCCTAGGAATCGGGCGGGAATTAGGTCGTGCCGTTTTGTCTTCCCGAACCGACGCGCCCACGCGCCAAGACTTCTATAAATATACGACCCTGGGGTTCATTTTTCTCATCTTGCTTCTCTCTCCAAATCAAGTAAAAGGTAGACCTCTCTTTCTCTCTCTAGCTTTTCTTCTCCGTTCTCCAATTTTATTAGCGTTCTTTGTTTGCGCCCCCGGTGTGAATCGTTTCACGTCGTAATCTTCAAACTTTCCGACCAATCTTCAAGTTTTCCGATCCATCTTCTTCCGAGCCAAAATGTCTTGGTGTAGTCGTACTCCTTCGGTCGGAGTTGAACATTCTGAGGATCGCTCCAACAATTCCAACGACTCTGAGATCTCGGTTCGCTGTTCATCTTCGTCCTCCGAGCCGTCCGATTCGGTGGGATCTCACAATTCCTACACTCCACAAGGCCGGAAAATAGTTAATTCGCCTCAATCCGAGGAGGGAGATCAATCTATTTGGGTCGCCGAGACCGCCGAGGTTAACGTATTGGCGAGCGAGCCATCAGTTCTTCATCGCGATGGTTCAAATGGAGCATCCGAGCCGAACTTGGATGAAAGGGATGAGCTGGCCCTTCTTCGTGCCGAGGCGAAATTTGTCAGGGACCAGTCGGCTTGTCCTGGGATAGCACTCGATCCGATATATAATCCCGAGGAGATCAAGCTTGAAGAGATGATGTCCGAAGGGGCAATTGGAGATATCCTCGGGCCGTTTAGACCCAGGCCCCTTCAGTTGCCGAGGAGATCACTTCTGGATGACGCATCCCTCGATTGCATCCTATCTAACGCCTTCGGTGCTGGCTCGTCCAAAGGAATAAAGAAATGTTCCTCGAAGAGACGGGTCCCAAGAAGGGTTACACATAGGCGAGCCGCGAAGAAAGTGGTTTCGAATCCTCCTGGGTCGACGCTTTGCACTGAATCATCCTTGGAAACACTTCGGCGTTGTTTCCACATCTCTGAGGGAGTCGACTTCCTCCTTCCGGCGAGCCATTAGAGGGCTGATGATCCTCCCGTGGGGTGTCTGACGCTCTATGAAAGCTTCTTCTATGGCTGCTTTCTATGGTTCCCGATCCCAAGCCTGGTTTTGCATTACTTGAGCAAGTATGGGCTCGCCATCGGCCAGATCATGCCGCGAGGTCTTCGTCATTTGATCGGGCTCATCGTCCGCAGTTTCGAAACCGGCATCCCGCTCGGAATCCATCATCTTCAGAATCTCCTGGAGATTCGAGCCGGATCGAAGAAGTCACTCTGGTACTATATTTCGTGTAAGAAGAACCGGAGGATCATCGACAGCGGTTGGGAAAACTATTTCTTCTTCGTCCCAATATGTGGGGCGACTGTTGGGAGCGTCCCCAGGAAATTTGTCAAGCAGAGTTGGCAACCAATCGGTAGCCGAACCGAAATACAATCATTGTTTTGGTTCGTATGGATTGTTTTTAACTTCCTTTGTTTATTTTGCAGTTCGACGAGCCGTACTCCGTCTCCCTAGCCATTTCTCAGAAGCCGTGGAAAGCTTTCGCGCGGGGAAAACCAATTGGGAGAGAGACTTCTCTTTGGAGCGAGTAGAAAGTGCTCGAGCCCAAGCCTATGACTCTTTCGACGACTCCGATAGCTCGGACGAAGAGATCCCAGAAGTTTTCGAGCCTTCAGAAGACGAGATGCAAAGGAGAAATATCCAGCAAAGGCTCCAAGAGAAAAGAGATGAGGAGGCCCGCACAAAAGCCGAGGAAGCGGCTCGTGCTAAGGCCGCGGAGGCAGCCGCCAAATCTAAAGCCGAGGGCAAGCGGACTCAGGCGCCGAGCCCTCAGAGAAAGGGTCCGCGAAGCGAAGGGCCCATAGATCTTGCGAATGCCACGAAGCGCGCCAAAGAAGCCATGGCTTCAAAGAAAAAGGAACCTTCCGCGCCTCCTTCTCCGGCTCGCTCGGACGCATCTAAGGATTCGGGGACTTTGGTCCTCAATCAGAAAACGAAGAAGGTTTCCGATTCTGCTGGCGAGCTGGCGCTGAATAAGCCTTCCGAGACGGGAGGAAAGAAAAGAGCCGCGACCGGCGGGCTCAAAGAGAGGGTTTTGAAGAAAGCCAAAGGGGATGCTTCCTACGGCTTGCTCGCTGATCCAACTCAGGCTCAGCTTCTTCGGAGAGCCGAAGCGGCTAGCTACCTCGCGAGCAGTACCTCCACGGTTCGTCTCCCGCCTCCTGATACTCTGTTGGAGAGTGAAGTTTATGGAGAGGCGTCCCTTAAGCTTTTTTCGGTGGGTTTTCTTCCCCTCCAAAAAATGAGGAAGACGTGCGTACTCTAGCTTATATGTGTATTCTTTCTTGTTTCAGTTCACAGAATCTTTCAACGGCATAGTGGCGGGCTACGAGGCTAGAGCTCGCTCTAATCGGTCGGCTCTTGATGAGCTTCAGAAGACGGTTGACAATCTGAAACGACTTCGTGAGGTTTCAGAGAGAGGCCATGCCGAAGAGTTGACTCGGGCTAAGGAAGAGATCGTCAAGATCCAAAGCGAAGCGGAGGTTCATAAGGCGAACGCTATCAAGATGGCGTCCACGAGTGTTAGTATCGCGGAGAGGGTTAAATCCCACGAGGCTAATATACGCTCGCTTCAGGAGCAGGTGCGGGCCAAGAATGCTCTCCTCGAGGCTGAAGTCAAGAAGGCGAAATCCGAGGTGGACAGCCGGTACGTCTCTCTGCTCGAGACGGTTAAATCTGACGCGAAAGGCCTTAAGGATGTATTCTCTCGAGCCATTTATCTCGCCCAAGCTCAAGGTAACATCGAGTTGATCGGTGATATTCGAAGCGCGAACCCTCCCGATTTTGAAGTCGAGCTTGCCGGACTCATGGAGCTTGTTGCTTCTGACCCCAAAGCTGGTGAGGAGGCTGACGCGCTGCTCGCCAAAGTGGTCGACCGCCTCAATGTCTCCACGGCTTCTTCTGATCCGCCTGAGGTACATCTCAGAGATGGGAAGGTTACCTAGTCTGACAGATTCAAGATCGGAGTTTGTTCGCAGTATGGTACTAACTTTGGTTCCTCTATCTTTCAGAATAGAATCGAGCCGATAGTGATTCCTGACCCATCATCAGTCGAGGGAGCTTCGGAGACGACGAGCCAAGCTATTGCTGGCGTTCAGGAAGGATTGGACCAAATCGCTGGCGAGCCGAATTGTTTTTCTCCATCGGCTATATATACGCGGATTGGTGTGAGCCAGTCTTTGTCGCAACCGTATTCCGTGTCCTCTTCGATGTCCATCTCTGCGGGCGCATCACCATTGGGTTCGCCATTGTT
Source organism: Erythrophleum ivorense (assembly GCA_026724425.1). Lineage (NCBI taxonomy): Eukaryota > Viridiplantae > Streptophyta > Magnoliopsida > Fabales > Fabaceae > Erythrophleum > Erythrophleum ivorense. The sequence continues at coordinate 7,384,662 of JAIUCV010000074.1, forward strand.
GTCTGGGTCGTCCGCAACTATAGTCATTAAAGTTTCCGGCTCGTCTGCGTCTATACTGGGATGCTCGATAAACTCAACGGGAATTATTCTTTTCAAGTCTGGGTCGGAGGTTGAAGCCAGTGATGCCAGGGCGTCGGCCTGAGTATTGTCTCCGCGCAGGATTTTCTCCAATGCGAACTTTTCGAACTGTCCGGCTAGATTCTTAACTACTCCTAGGTATGCCTCCATTCTTTTGCGGCATATTCTCTACTGAATTGGCTCGCTACGAGCTGAGAATCGCAGTAAGCACGTATGTTTCGAACTCCAATCCCGAACGCTAACTTTAATCCAGCGATTAACGCTTCGTATTCTTCCTCGTTGTTCGACGCGCCGAAATTTAGGCGAAGAGATTGTTCCAAGATTTTGCCTGTCGGGGAAGTAAGTCGAATTCCGACTCCAGGGCCTTGCTTGACGACGATCCATCCACATGAAGTAGCCAGTCAGCGGGAAGATTCGGCTCTCCAATGGTACCAATTGGTAACTCGATTAAGAAGTCGCCTAGGACTTGCGATTTTGCGCTCGTTCGACTTCGATACTCGATATCGTATTCGCTCAGCTCGATCGCCCACTTCGCCAATCTTCCTGATTGGCTCGGACTATGAAAAATCATTCGTAGCGGTAGCGCTGTCAGGACTATGATCGAATGAGATTGAAAATACGGGGGTAATTTCCGAGCTGACATAACGACTGCTAGTGCGAACTTCTCGGTTTGAGGGTATCTTGTTTCCGCATCGGTCAGGCTTTGGCTCACGTAAAAAACCGGTTTTTGGGTTCCACGGTCTTCGCGAATTAGGACTCCACTGACCGCCGTTAAAGACACGGCGACATATAAGTATAATGCCTCTCCGTCTTCCGGCTTTGCCAGTATTGGGGGGCTCGCCAAATAAGATTTCAGCTCGAGGAAGGCTTCCTCACACTTCTCTGTCCACTCGAATTTCTTTTTCCCTCGCAGAGTATCGTAGAAAGGGAGACATTTGTCTGTGGATCGCGAGATAAAACGGTTAAGTGCGGCGATACGTCCGGTCAACTGTTGAATTTGCCTCTATGTTTCCGGCGAGGTTTCTTTCTTCAGCGATTTCACTAGCATGTCTCCGATGTATACTTCCATCGTTTTTCCGAGCTGGGAGGCAAACATTTTGTTCACGAGCCGTTGATACGTTGCTCCTGCGTTCTTGAGTCCGAACGGCATAACCGCGTAGCAATAGATACCTCGCTCCGATTGGAAGGCGGTTTTCTCTCGATCGTCAGGATTCATCTTAATCTAGTTATAGCCTGAAAGGGCGTCCATGAAAGTCAACAGCTCGTTTCCTGCAGTTGCTTCAACGAGGCGATCAATATGCGGGATCGGGAAACTGTCTTTTGGACAAGCCTTGTTTAGGTCCGTAAAATCTATGCACACTAGCCATTTTCCATTTTTCTTCTTAACCACGACTGGATTTGCGAGCCATTCAGGATATTTCGCCTCGACAATCAAGCCTAACTTTAACAGACGCTCCACCTCGTCGTTCACGGCCTTCTGGCGCTCACGACTTGGAAGGAATACAAAGGAGCATTCCTAGGACACTTTTTCACTAAGCAAAGGGCGAATTTGTTAAGGCAAAAGATTTCTAGATTTCAACAAGGGCCGGTGGAGCCATTTCATGAAGCATTGGAGCGCTTCAAGGATTACACAAGAGAATGCCCCAACCATTGTTTTTTAGAAGGAAATCTATGGAACATTTTCTACAGAGGGATAGATAGGAAATGTCGATTCTCACTCGACACTGCAAGTAACGGAAACTTCATGACCAAGACAGTGATGGAAGCAAAGACTTTGATTGAGAATTTGGCATCCAGTGACAGTGACAACTTCATAGGGCATGAGAAGGCTGTTAAAGCAATAAATTCTAACCCAAGCCGAGAAGAGTATAAGGAGATGAGAGCAATCATGGTAACAATATTGAGGAATCAGAAAAATGCAGTCAGTAATAGAGAGGGTTGTATGACTTACAACATTGATAGACAAAGATGTTTAGGAGATTTTGCACCTGAATTCCAAGAAGAAGTTAATTTTGTTGGCATAAGAGATCAACACTTCAGGCGAGAGCATAGAGATTCACAAGTGTGGAATGATGAGCCTTTAGAATCCGAATATCAACAGAAAATTCAGAATGGAGAAAGATACCAGCAGTATGGGTATAGGCCGCAGAATGTCAGGCAAGGTGCATATGGAAGGAGCACCATGGAATCACGAGACAACCTTGACCCAATGATAAGTGAGCTCTTGGACTCACATCGGAAGCACTTGAATGAAGTTGAAGAGAAGCTGGATTTTATAGGTAGGGACATGAATGAAAAATTTGACCTCATCGCTGCCGCCACAAAAAGTTTAGATTTCAAAATTGCTGAAATAGCCGAAACTGTTAAGAGGGAGATGGGAGTCCTTCCTCGAAGAGTAGAGATAAATCCCAGAGGTGAAAATGTTGCTGCCATAACCCTAAGGAATGGGAAGGAATATGAACCACCAGCCTACCCTGAGGAAGAATTAACCCCAGCCAGAAAAGATAAACCTTTAGAGTATGTTATAGTTGGAGATGGAGAAGAGCCACCTAAAGAAGTACGGGTGCGCACAGAACCAGGAATTCAAAAACAAGATATTGACCCACCAGTCATACCAAAGGTTTATGAACCAAAGCTTCCATACCGCAATGTTCTTAACCAGCTAAAGAAAGAGAAGGAGCAAGCCAAGCTGAAGGCTCTAGTTAGCCAGCTGACAGTCAGGTTACCATTCGTAGATGCTTGCCATATCATATCGTCTCTAAAGAAGTATATGAAGGCTATACTTACAAGCAATGTCAGTCTAGAAGAAGGAGCTATGATGATCACCAAAGAGTGCAGTGCGATCCTCCAGAACAGAATGCCGGAAAAACTTGATGATCCGGGAAGTTTTGTTCTAGCTTGTGAGATTGGAGGAACACTTTTCGACCGGGCTCTTTGTGATTTGGGATCAAGCGTCAATTTAATGCCCTATTCAGTAGCAAGACTACTAGGAATCAAAAACTTTAAACCTACAAAAATCTCTCTTGTTTTTGCAGATCGATCCGTTCGACGCCCCATAGGAGTTGTCTTGGACGTAACCATTGTTGTACGAGGATGCAACATTCCAGCCGATTTCGTGGTCCTGGAATTGGAGCATGAACCCAAGGATCCTATAATCCTAGGACGCCCTTTTTTAGCCACTACTGGAGCAATGATAGATGTGAAGAATGGGAAGATTGACCTTCACTTGGGAGATATTGTTATGAACTTCGAAGTCAACAGAACGATCGATAGATCTACAATGGATGGTCAAACCTTTTGGATTGGAGAGATAACTGAGGCAAAAGAAGAGATATTGGAGGATATGTTGCTTCATGATCCTCTTGAATTAGCTTTAACCCGAGCTGAAGAAGAGTTGGGTTATGCAGAAAGAGAAGCACAAGGCTTAGTCAAATTCATGGATTCGGTCGAAGCATACACGGATTTGAAGGGAAGTAAAGAAGAGGACCCATGGTGCCCCTTGAGAGCACCAAAAACAGACCTAAAACAACTCCCTGTTGGGCTGAGGTATGAATATCTAGGTCCAAATGAAACTTATCCTGTGATAGTAAATTCCGGACTAACAGATGAGGAGACCGCTTTACTCGTACACGAACTGAGAAAGCACATAAGGGCCCTCGGTTATTCTTTGGATGATATAACAGGAATCTCACCAAACCTCTGCATGCATAGAGTCATCTTAGAAGACGGATCCAGCTCATCAATTGAACATCAGAGGCGGCTTAACCCGAACCTCAAGGAAGTAGTCAAGAAGGAAGTAATGAAACTTTTGAATGCAGGGATAATTTACCCAATCTCGGATAGCAAATGGGTTAGTCCAGTTATGTAGTTCCAAAGAAAGGAGGGATCACAGTTATTAAGAATGAGCAAGACGAGCTAATTCCTACCAGGACGATAACAGGACACCGGATGTGTGTCGATTACAGGAAGCTTAACTCAGCAACACAAAAAGATCATTATCCTTTACCATTCATAGATCAAATGCTTGAGCGCCTTGCTAATCATCAATATTACTGTTTTCTTGATGGATATTCAGGATTTTTCCAGATACCAATACATCTGGATGATCAAGAGAAGACAACCTTCACATGTTCGTATGGCACCTTTGCCTATAGAAGAATGCCCTTCGGTCTATGCAACGCACCAGCCACTTTCCAAAGATGCATGATGTCCATATTCACCGACTTTATAGAGGAAATCATGGAAGTATTCATGGACAACTTCTCAGTATATGGTTCATCCTTTAAGGCATGCCTAGCAAATCTTGGAAAAGTTTTGCAGCGATGTGAAGACAAACACTTAGTTCTCAATTGGGAGAAATGTCACTTCATGGTCAGAGATGGGATTGTCCTCGGGCATCAAATCTCAGAAAAAGGAATCGAAGTAGACAAAGCCAAGATTGAAGTCATGACAAACTTACAACCTCCAAAGAGTGTAAAGGATATAAGGAGTTTCCTAGGCCACGCTGGATTCTACAGGAGGTTCATCAAAGATTTCTCAAAGATAGCAAGACCATTGACATGACTGTTATGCAAGGACATCACATTTCAATTCACGGATGAATGTCATGTCGCTTTCACCAAGATCAAGGAGGCCTTAGTTAGCGCACCAGTTGTCCAGCCACCAAATTGGGAACAACCCTTTGAGATCATGTGTGACGCCAGCGACTATGCAGTAGGAGTAGTGCTTGGAAAACGAAAGGATAAGAAGCTACATGTCATCTATTATGCTAGCCAAACTCTAGATGAAGCACAACGCAAATATGCAACCACAGAGAAAGAACTCCTTGCCATAGTCTTTGCATTCATCGAGAAATTCAGATCTTACTTGGTAGGCTTCAAAGTAATAGTTCATTCTGACCATGCTGCACTGCGATATTTATTGTCTAAAAAGGATGCAAAGCCAAGGCTTTTAAGATGGATATTACTCCTCCAAGAGTTTGACCTCGAGATAAAGGACAGAAAAGGTGCAGATAACGGAGTGGCGGATCACCTTTCACGCATGAGAGTTAATGAAACCATGCCATTGGATGACAGGCTGCCTGAAGAAACTGTTTACGCGGCCCAAGCTACAACCAGGCCTCATCCGTCAAGCCATCCCAAACCGAAGCCAAGAATTTCATCAGCGAACACTCCATGGTTTCGCCACATTGCAAACTTCCTTGCAGCAGACCATCCACCCCCACAATTCTTTGGCAACAGAAAGAAGAAATTTCTCCGTGACATTAGACGGTATTTTTGGGATGAACCTTATCTTTATAAAAAATGCTCTGATGGAATGTTTCGTAGGTGTATCCCAGAGGAAGAGATGGAGGGAATATTATTCGCCTGCCACAGTTCCAGCTATGCCGGTCATTTCGCCACTTACAAAACAGTTTCTAAAGTACTTCAAGCAGGATTCTGGTGGCCGACCATTTTTAAAGATGCCCACGCCTTCATATCCCGATGTGATGCCTGCCAAAGAATGGGAAACATAAGCAAAAGAAATGAGATGCCACAAAATTTCATTCTAGAAGTAGAAGTCTTCGACGTGTGGGGAATAGATTTCATGGGACCTTTCCCGACATCTTTTGGTGACCAATACATTCTCGTTGCAGTGGACTATGTTTCGAAATGGGTGGAAGCAATAGCAAGCCCGACCAATGATGCTCAAGTTGTTATCAAGATGTTCAAATCTATCATCTTCCCGAGATTTGGAGTACCAAGGATTGTCATTAGTGATGGAGGATCTCACTTTATCAACAAGATTTTTGCCAACCTTTTGAAGAAGCATGGAGTGACACACAAAGTTGCTTCACCATATCATCGTCGGACTAGTGGCCAAGTGGAAATCTCAAATAGAGAACTTAAAAGCATCCTACAAAAGACTACAGGAAAGACTAGAAAGGATTGGAGTGCCAAGTTAGATGACGCTCTATGGGCGTACCGCACTGCTTTCAAAACCCCACTAGGAACAACCCCTTTCCACTTAGTCTATGGAAAAGCCAGTCACCTCCCTGTTGAGTTTGAATATAAGGCGGCATGGGTAGTCAAGGAGCTAAACTTCAACCTCAAAACAGCAGGAGAAAGAAGACTCATACAACTCAATGAGCTTGATGAGATCCGCCACCTTGCCTATGAGAATGCGAAGATATACAAAGACATTCACACCAAATGATCAAGTCCTCCTTTTCAACTCCCGTCTAAAACTTTTTCCCGGGAAGCTTCATTCTAGATGGTCAGGACCATTCAAAATCAAAGAAGTTCGGCCATATGGAGCAGTTGTGCTATTAAATCCATCCGGAGGCGAATTCACAGTCAATGGGCAAAGACTTAAACCGTATCTAGCCAATACAGAGACATCACAAGAAGTCTGAATCGCTTTGGACGATCCTTCACGAGTCTGAATCACAAATGGTCAAGCTAAAGACCTTAAACAAGTGCTGTATGGGAGGCAACCCATAAGTTTTACTCTCCTCTTTTACTTTTTGCTTTAGTTTAATGGTTTTTGTTTTGCTTTTGAAGTTTTGGATACAGAGATTTGAGAATCTAACATGCAAATTGAGAAAAACCCTCGGAACATGAAGAAAGGAGTAATTGTCCCTTCAAACATTAACAATGAATGTGGCAAGGAACAACCACGTTCATATATCCATTTGCTCCAGCACAACAGCATATCCCACCTATGCCTCACTTTCGGCGGACTTCAAGAGCCTTTACCATGGACGCATGGTACTTGATCATCTACGTCGGGATACAAGCCATTGCTTTGGAGTTCATTCTAACGCAACATGGGACATATTTTACAAAACTTATCAACGGACAAGGACAGCACCATACCACCAATAGGTCATTTCTTCATGGACTTAATGTCTAATCGGGTTACATCTTTCCTCTCATTCACAAAACGCCTTACTACCTCTTTCTTTTACCTCCCTTAATCGGATTTGCTTTCACCGAGACGGTGCAAGTTAAGTCTGGGGGGATTGTTGGTACTAATGTGTTTGTTCATGTCTTGTCTTCATCTTATATCTATTTCTCTTATCAACCTTTTTCAAAACTTCTGTTTTATTGAGTCAAAACCTTTGTTGGAAGTTATGATCTATCTCTATGATTCTCCGGTGTTGTGCTAACAATCTATGACCCTAGAGCGGACATCAGTTGCAGACATAAGCCTAACAGAACCTCTAACGGTGGATCGACCTACCGACTTGGCAACATTTCTAAGGTACCCGGACAATCTAACGTTAACTCCACCCTAATCAACTTAGTTTTTCTTGTCAAGGAACTTGGCATACATATGAGTCGTTCCTCACTTGATCTCAAAAGGGTGTGTCAAATACAAAGTGTAGTTCTCCTCTCTCTCAGAAAAATGAAAATCAAAAGCTTTTAAGCACAAGGAAAACGTGTAAGCAAGAGGAATGCATACGTCTGCACCTTCTTGTCTTATGGAGACCTACCAAAAACAAGGAAAAAGCAAAAACCTATCCTATGTTATTCCCCAAAAGAAAAAGAAAGGGAAGAAGGATCGATAGAAAAAATAGAATGATACCCTAGAAAAGTAGGGAAAGATCGATCCTTCAAAAGAAAAGTGAGAGGAAAAGAACTCAAAAGCTTCAAAAAGGACTATCCTGGAGAGACTCAAGTGGGTAAGAACAAGTGCTTAATGATCGATATTGATGCTGGCTGGGTTTAGCTTCAAGTAATAATTAACCCAACCTACACAACTGCAAGTGCACAGCAAGAGAGTAGTACAGTTCGGGGTCGAACCACAAGGAGATGTTATTTCACTTCAAACTTGTAGAGACTGAAATAAAAGCTAGAACAAGAATATGAGTTTGTTGTAGATGTTGTGAACTTCAAAACAAAAGAAAAGAAAAGCAATGATTGAATTATAAATGCAAACAATAAGGAAAAGCATTGGGCATAAGAGAATTCGTAGCTCATCAAGGATTGGTTTATTTGGATAGTTAAACAAGGAGATCAATAGATATGTTCTAGAACCCGAATTATGAATGTATAATCAACTTACTCCCGCAATGTCAATTAATATGTCTAAACAACCTAAGATTACTCTACTCCCATAGGTAATCAAGTGATTAAACAAGCATATAAAGTCCAAATTCGAATTTGTTCACAAGGCCTTGCAATTCTACTCCCGTAGGTTACTATGCCTTGATCACCCAAGTTGATTCAAGAGATTTAACAAACGATCATAATGTAAATCTACCTAAGAGCAGTAGCATAAATGGTCAATCCAGCTATAAGCAGTAACCACAAACTTGGATGAAGAACATCTAATGATAAAACCGAATCTAACAAACTAGTGATCAATCCATGAATTCCCTTGAAAAACTCTTAAGCACAACAATAAAACTACTCAGCCATGATCCAAACAAACAAGCAAGAGATGTATGAAAGCATTATGTGAGTATTAAAAGAGATAACGGATGAAGAAATCTTCTCTATTGAAGAAGAAAGTCGAATCTCTCCCTTGAAACTTTCGGGTTCAATACAAAAGAAAAGAAAAGGAAAAGATGAAAAGAGTTTAAGGATTTGTGTGTGTGTGTGTGTGTGCCTTAGATCCTGAGAAGCGCCTCTTCTCTCTGCTCCCTTCAGCACTCCAGGATGGCTCTCTCTCTGTCTCTGACGTCGCACACGCAGCTCTCATTAGGTCGAGGCTAAAAGCTTGTATTTATAGGGTAGAAGTCGCTTAGGTCTTCAGGGTGCCGGAAAAGGAAACTTTCCGATGAGCCATTAGACACGCGAGATCCTCCATGGGCTTCATCTTGTCACTAACCGGACATGTCTCGGTAGCAAATGAGTTTCTCCCTTATGGTTGATCCAAATGGCTTGAATCCACTTTTCCGTGATGCCTGACTCAAATATCTATCCAGCAAGACCAAGATCATGATTTATTTACTTCGGAAAGACCTTCAACCGCGGCTATCTTTCGGATGCTCTGGTTCAGTCCGAATACGAGAATTGGACAAATGGAGTTATATTGATGCTCTTGACTTGAAAACTTGCATGGATCATGGTTTGAGGCTCTTTTGCTCCTTTTTCATCCTTTTTGATGTTTTAACCTGTTAATATTCCAAACCCAAAAAATACAAGAAAACTACCTCTAAAGGCATAAAACCTTATTGAAAACACTTAAAAACATAGATAAATACTAAGGTAAAACATGTAAAATATGGATATATTAACTGCCCCAGACTTATCGTTTGTTTGTCCCCAAGCAAACTAAGCATGGAAAAGAGGTTTGAAAACATGAGAACTCTTAAATCCTTTTGGAAATCCATATTGACCTTTATTTTAGTGATCCACATAAAACAGGCATTTAGAATTAAGAATAAGAAAGTACATACCATGAGTTTTGCAATCATCCCAAAGCAATCCACTTCTCCTTAGGCCATCCAAATTCGCCACCTTTGACTCCTTTAGTTTCTAAAGGTGTGGTCTCAACTAGGGAATATCGATCAAAGGGGTTATAGACTCTTACCCATCCTCTTTTTATAAAACACATGTCTTGGCTCTTGTTTCACCTCTCTCTCTTCTCACTTCTTAAGTCGATTCATCCCTTTTTTAGGGTAGCAAGGTATTTTTTATTCGACTTCTTCTCCTTTTTGTGGAGGTTTTTGATGGATCTTCCGTAGACGTGATATATCCATATTTTACATATTTTTACCATGGTTTTTAATATCTTTTATAACATAAATAATAAGGTTTTTGTGTCCAAGGGGTAGTTTTCTTGTATATTGTGGTTTTGAGGTACCAACAGGTTAAAATGGCAAAAAGGAGGCAAAGTGGAGCAAAAGAACTTCAAACAATGATCCATGCAAGTTTCCAAGTCAAGAGCTTCAATAAAACTCCAAAAGTCCAAATTCCGCATTCGGACAGAATCGAAGCATCCGAAAGATGACCGCGGCAAAGGATCTTTCCGACGTCCAAATCATGAGATCTTTATATGGAAAGATAGATAAATGAGTCATGCGTCGCGGCGAAGTGGAATTGGGCCATTTGGAGTAGTAATGCGGCCTAGGTGCTTTTTCTCCCAAGACATGTCCGTCTGGCGAGTAAGTGAAGCCCATGGAGCTTGGATGAGCGAAATGGACCGGGACCACTTCGGGCCAAGCCTAAAATTCATCAGGACTCAAGCCCACATCCTTACACGTGATTTGGAGGCGGCGGCCGCGCCTCTCTCAAGACTTGGTGAGCAAGCTCAAAGGAGAAGAAGAAAAGGAAACTTTCCTCCTCTCGCCCATGCATTAACTCAGCCGACCTAGCCTCCTCTCACCTATATATACTTGCTTTTAGCCTCTTGTATCAATGATCCTACAATTCCTTGAATCTCTTAATAAATTTCGGAGCCACTTAGGTGGTCTCCTCTCTTCCCTTTTCTTTTCTTCCCATTGTAAATATTTACATGTTTCTTTAAGTTTTGCATACATCTATGAGTAGAGGTTTCTCTCCATGAAGGAGCCACGGTTTGATCTCTATCACTCCGCCTCTTTTCAGTGGAATCATGAGACTCCTTCTATCTCTTAGATCTATTGTTGAATTATCGATCCTTCAATGAGGACATGACATGATTGCCTTCGCTATTCGGTTGTTAAATAAAGGGGAAACCTTGTGGTTCTCCATCTTTATTTAAACCTAATGCTTGTTGCTAGAGATGATCAACTAGCGACTTGATCTAAGGTTGATATACTCTCCAAAAGCTTGTTATATCTCCGGATCTAATATTCGATGGGCAAATCGTTTTAGGCTATGAAAGTAGACCTAAGAAGTTTTGTGAACAATCATTACCTAACCGTAATGCATGTCTCACTCTACAATGACCATGCGAAAGCTGAGCCCATTGGTTTAAGAGACATAGGGGATTGGAGCCACGAAAGTGGGAAAATCCTTCATTAGTGTTTTGAGTTCATGAATCGGATTTAACAATCTTTTCAATCGATTTGGCACATGCCTTTGCGAATGTTTCCATTCAACAATATTTATCTTTTGCTTTATGTTTTGCATTGTTAATATCTTTATGTTTTACAAAAACCAAAAAAACACAAAACCCCTTTTTCATATTGTCGATCTAGCTTAGTTTGCATCTCATGATCTTGAAGTGTACATTCCGCAATCCTCAGTGGTTCGACCCCTAAATACTACAATTGTCTGTTGTGCACTTGCAACTCACGGTTTGTTTTAGGGTTATTTATTACTTGCATATCCCACACACATCAAGTTTTTGGCGCCGTTGCCGGGGACCTTCTTGTCTACAAGTTTGGATTAGGATCTAGACTAAAACGTTTTTCCTTTGTTTTGTCACTTAACATTTTTCTTTAGTTTGTTTTCAAGCTCTTGTAGGTACAACTTGAGCCGAGCTATGGACCAGGAAGTGCATGAAAATCCGCCACAACATGGCGTTTTCCTTGCGGCAAACAACATTGGTGAGCAGCCCTTGAACGGAGCTCAAGATCATTTACCGAGAAATGATAATGAGCCGGAGTTTAACTTAGGCGGGGCAGCACACCAAGCAGCGGAAGCCGACCACCAAGAGGAACCAAGTCAAGAGTGCATTGGAGACAGTGACTCTAGACCCGAGCTCCTCCAAAGCCGTAGCCCCATCCGGACACAAGAAGGGCAACAATGTGAGATTAAGCCGCGAATTATTGCGCTGGTAAAGAAAAGTCTTTACCATGGACTCCTAGAGGAGGACCCTTTGGATCACGTTGATTCTTTTGAGGAGTTGTGCAGCACTACAAGCACTAATGAAGTACCAGGAGACTACTTAAGGTGCCGGCTCTTTATTTTCACTTTGGCGGGCAAAGCGCTAAAATGGTTAAAATCTTTGCCGTCTTGCTCAATCACAACATGGACGCAATTCAAGAAAGCTTTCCTTGGACAATTCTACACCAAACAAAGGGCAACCTTGATGAGGAGCAAAATCTCAGGCTTCCAGCAAGGTCCTATAGAGCCATACCATGAAGCTCTAGAACGTTTCAAGGAATACATAAGAGATTGCCCACAACACGGCTTCTCGGATGTCAATCTATGGAACACCTTCTATGATGGGATTAGGCGAGAGTACAAGCTGTGCCTTGACATAGCTAGCAATGGGGACTTCATGAGCAAGACCATTGAGGAAGCAAAGATATTAATAGACAACTTGGCGGCCAGTGATAGCAAGAACCAGCCGAGCTATGAGGAAACCATTAAAGCGATCAACACAAGACCGGAGCAAACCGAGTTCAAGGAGATCAAATCCATGATCTCTAAACTTTTGGAGAGGCAACCGAGGCAATGCCAAGTTTTTGAAGATGATCAAACCTTAGATGAGGAAATGGACCGGGAGATCTTTGGCAATCTTCAAAGAGACGTGAACTTCATTAGCAAACATGAACCAGGAGAAAGAAGTCTTATGCCGTTCCTCAACATTCAAGACCGTTACTATGGTAAGAAGAATGCTTCTAGCTACCCTCTTCAGCACTCCAATCATCAGCTCACACACATCCCTAAGGTGACCTTACCTAATCCGAGGCACCAGCCGATGCATAGAGACGATCAAGAAGGTGACTCTAAATCTTATATCTACGAGTTCATGCATGAGCAAAGGCAAGCCAACAAAGAGATTCACGAGAAGATACACCGCATGTACTATGACCTGAATAGTAAGTTTGATTCTCTTGAATCACACGTGAAGCGGCTTGATCTCCAAGTAGCCCACATCGCCGGTTCAATCAAAAGGCCGATCGGAGTCCTTCCCGGCCAACCCGAGGTAAATCCAAGAAAAGAGCACATTGCCGCCATCACTCTTAGGAGTGGAACGCAACTAGATGAGGTGCAAATGCCGGATGGAGCTGAGAAGGAGTCGACCCAGCATACAATCGTGATAGATGAGAATGAACCGGAAGTTAACAAAGCGGCCAATGAAGAATTAGAAGAAGAAATCATCCCACCGTTGATATCTCGAGTGTACAAGCCGAAAGCACCTTTCCCTAGGGTTGTGAAGAAGCCTAAGAAGGAAAAGGAGCAGGCGAAGCTAAGAGATCTTGTGAGCCAGCTAAGTGTTAGGCTACCATTTGTCGACGCTTGCATGATCATACCGTCTTTGAAAAAGTACATGAATAGTATCTTGACAAGCAACCTAAGCTTGGAAGAAGGTGTGATGTTGATAACTCAAGAATGCAGTGATGTGCTTCAAAACCAAATAACGGAGAAGCTTGATGATCCGGGCAGCTTTGTGTTATCTTGTCAAATCGGAGGTACAACTTTCAAGCGATGCCTTTGTGACTTGGGCTCTAGCGTGAATTTAATGCCTTACACGGTGGCCCGACGTCTTGGGATCACTAAATTCAGACCAACAAAGATTCAACTAGTCTTTGCGGATCGATCGGTTAGAAGACCGGTTGGAATTGTAACCGATGTTCAAGTCATGATCGGTAAATGTTCCATACCGGCTGATTTTGTGGTGTTAGAGCTTGATCAAGAGCCTAGAGACCCATTGATCCTTGGACGACCATTCTTAGCCACCGCCGGTACCATAATTGACGTCAAAGGAGGAAAGATCGACTTGCATTTGGGAGACCTCGTGATCAAATTTCAAGTGGACAAGTCACTCGGCAAGCCGACAATAGACGGGCATTCGTTTTTGGTGGACAACATGGGCGAGGTTTCTGAAGGTATCTATCAAGAGCTCATCCGGAATGACCCATTAGAGATAGCGTTAACCGGGGGTGAAGGAGATAACGACCATTTGAACGAAGAAGCACACCGGCTGACCAAGATTCTAGATGGCGCTGCCACTTATGACAAACTAGTAGCATACATCGGCTTGGGGGAGGATGTAAAGAAGCCGGGAGCGACTAAGGACCTCACCAAAGCTTCGAATGATCCTTGGAGCGAGCATAGAGCACCCAAGGTCGAGCTTAAAGAGCTTCCAGTTGGACTAAGGTATGCGTTTCTTGGACCTAATAATACATATCCGGTCATTATCAATTCAAACCTAACCAATGTGGAGACGGCTCTATTGCTTTGTGAGTTGAGAAAACACCGTAAAGCCCTTGGGTATACCCTTGAGGATATCACGGGCATCTCTCCGGACCTATGTATGCACAGGATACACCTTGAGGATGAGTCAACATCGTCCATAGAACATCAAAGGAGGTTAAACCCGAACTTAAAAGATGTTGTGAAAAAGGAGATAATGAAACTCTTGGAAGCGGGGATCATATATCCAATCTCGGATAGTACGTGGGTGAGTCCGGTGCATGTGGTCCCTAAAAAGGGAGGAGTCACGGTGGTGAAGAACGAGAATGAGGAGCTGATCCCCACTAGAACAATCACCGGCCACCGAATGTGCATCGACTACCGCAAGCTCAATACCGCGACCCGGAAGGATCATTTCCCTTTACCATTTATAGACCAAATGCTAGAAAGGCTTGCTAACCACCCTTACTATTGTTTTCTAGATGGCTATTCAGGTTTCTTCCAAATACCAATCCATCCGGATGACCAAGAGAAGACAACATTTACATGTCCTTATGGCACATTCGCTTACCGGCGAATGCCTTTTGGGTTGTGCAATGCCCCGGCTACATTCCAAAGATGCATGATGTCTATCTTCACCGACTATATAGAAGACATAATGGAGGTATTCATGGATGATTTTTCAGTTTATGGCTCATCCTTTGATGCTTGTTTATCAAATCTTAGCAAGGTTCTCAAAAGATGCGAGGAGCAACATCTTGTCCTCAATTGGGAGAAATGTCATTTCATGGTGCGAGATGGGATAGTGCTTGGCCACCGGATATCAGAGAAAGGGATTGAAGTGGATAAGGCAAAGATAGAAGTCATGGTGACCTTAGAACCGCCAAAGAATGTAAAGGGAGTAAGGAGCTTCCTCGGACACGCCGGTTTCTATAGGAGATTCATCCAAGACTTCTCCAAGATCGCACGACCATTGACTCAGCTCTTGTGCAAAGACGTCCCATTTGAATTCGACGATGATTGCCTCACGGCTTTCAAGAAGATCAAGGCAGCACTAATAAGCGCACCGGTTGTACAATCACCGGATTGGGAGCTCCCGTTTGAGATTATGTGCGATGCAAGTGACTATGCTGTTGGTGCTGTGCTAGGACAAAGGAAGGAGAAGAAGCTTCATGTCATATACTATGCAAGCCGAACCCTGGATGAAGCGCAATGCAACTACGCCACCACTGAGAAGGAGCTGCTCGCTATTGTCTTTGCGTTTGAGAAGTTCCGATCTTACCTTGTCGGATCTAAGGTGATCGTTCACACCGACCATGCTGCCCTCAAATACCTCCTATCCAAGAAAGATGCAAAACCACGTCTCATAAGGTGGATTATCTTACTACAAGAGTTTGACTTAAAGATCGTCGATAGAAAAGGTGCGGAGAATAGTGTAGCCGACCACCTCTCCCGGATGCGGATAGAAGAGCAGCTCCCCATAAACGACTCGTTGCCAGAAGAAACGGTCTATTCCGTCAGCGCCATACCAATCACAACGATCACCAGTGCACCACCACCCGTTCCGGACAAGAGAGTCGCCCTCGGTACACCTTGGTATGGCCACATAGCAAACTACCTTGCAGCCGACATTGAACCTCCGCAATTTTATGGCTACAAGAAGAAGAAGTTCTTAAAAGACATACGGTTCTACTTTTGGGACGAGCCGTACCTCTACAAGAAATGCCAAGATGGGATGTTCAGAAAATGTGTCCCGGAGGAAGAAATCCCGGGAATACTTCATGGTTGTCATGGATCGGCTTATGCCGGCCATTTTGCCACATTCAAGACGGTTTCAAAGGTTTTACAGGCCGGTTTCTGGTGGCCAACAATGTTCAAAGATGCCCAGGTATTCATTTCAAAATGTGATGCTTGTCAGAGGATGGGTAACATTGGCAAAAGAAGTGAGATGCCTCAAAACTTTATCCTGGAGGTAGAAGTCTTTGACGTGTGGGGAATTGATTTCATGGGACCTTTTCCCACGTCTTTTGGAGACCAATACATCCTAGTGGCTGTTGACTATGTGTCCAAGTGGGTGGAAGCTATTGCCGCCCCAACAAACGACTCTAGTGTCGTTGTCAAGCTGTTCAAATCGGTAATCTTCCCGAGGTTTGGAGTGCCGCGAGTTGTGATTAGTGATGGCGGTTCCCACTTCATAAACCGAGTGTTTGCCAAACTACTGAGAAAGTATGGAGTCAGACACAAGGTTGCAAGCCCGTATCACCCACAAACCAGTGGCCAAGTGGAGATTTCCAACAGAGAGCTAAAGAACATCCCCAAAAGACAACCGGGAAAACAAGGAAGGACTGGTCCGCCAAGCTAGATGACGCTCTTTGGGCTTACCGGACAGCCTTCAAGACACCACTAGGAACAACACCTTTCCATCTTGTTTACGGGAAAGCATGCCACTTACCAGTAGAGTTGGAATATAAGGCGGCTTGGGCGGTCAAGGAGCTTAACTTCAATCTCAAAACCGCAGCTGAGAGGCGCTTGATTCAACTAAATGAATTGGAAGAGATAAGAATCTGGCATATGAGAACACAAAGATTTACAAAGAGAGAACTAAGGCGTTTCATGACCGGAAGATAGTACCAAAGTCTTTTGCTCCAACGACCAGGTTTTGCTCTTTAATTCACGGCTCAAGCTCTTTTCCCGGTAAACTCCGCTCAAGATGGTCCGGTCCGTTCAAGATAAAAGAGGTGAAACCATATGGAGCAGTGGTTCTTTGGGACCCTAGTGGAGGAGACTTCACTGTCAATGGACAGAGGCTAAAGCCGTACCTAGCAAACACGGACAAAGGAGAAGAAGAAGTCATCCCCTTAGCCGATCCACCTCAACCATAAAACCGTCAAGAGTCAAGCTAGATGACTTTAAAACAAGCGCTTTGTGGGAGGCAACCCACACGGTATTTTTCTTTTCCTTTTTCATTTTTAGTTTTCACATCATTATTGCATGCATTTTGTTAGGATGAGAAACCAAGAGGAGACCAAACAAGGACATGTCCCACCCTTTCATCCCACCCTTGTCCAAACCGACACCAAGGAGCGGGCACCACCTGGGAATACTAAAGGAAGGAAGCAGAATCATTTCGGCCAAAGAAAATCACCAAACGGTCGCGTAAAATTCAAGATATTCCATCCGGGGTGATTTTCTCGGCCACACGGGTGCAAAGGAGTACACACTTGACCTATCTCGCAACC